>JARDYH010000001.1:350820153-353220153 GCA_029215795.1 Anniella stebbinsi
TTGGTGAAACACTATGTGGCACTCTCCTTTAACGCAGAGATAATCGGAAGTGTAAATTAGATCGGCTGTGTTAGTGCCTGACAGGCAAAAGTCCTGGATCACCTGCGTTCCTCCCCCACTTGAAAAAGAAGAAATAATTGGACCCTGATGCGATTGGGTGCTCACACCGTGAGCTTAGTTCACATTGCAGGTTATCCAAATGTTGGAGGGGAGGGACACATAGGATCGCTATGCTGTGCAGCGCCACCTCCGGCTGAATAGACAAATTAGGGCAAACAAATGAATAGAGAAGGAGTAGCTAACATGGTGCCCACGGGCACTAATGTGACCCCAGACTTCTTCCTTGGTGCCCCCCTGAGACACCCTATTTCTCCCAATTTTTCTTTTAAAAGCATTTTTTATACATTTTCTTTCGGGCAAATGATTGCTTCAAAGCAAAGTGGGAACCGCTAGCTGTTGCCATCTTCATTTCCCATGATGCTACTGGGCAGGTTACTTGTCCTTTGTAACTAGTGGTGGCAGCCATTTTGCAGTTGTGCCCAGGACAGTTTCTCAGATTTCCAAATGTGCCCACAGGTCCAAAACATTGCCTAGCACCAGCATAGAAGATAGCCCTCCCAAACTGGGTTGGTTATTTTCAACAAAAACTGGCTGTTAACCTCAGATTTTCCCAGGTTAACATTCTTGTTAACCCTAATTCCTCTTACAATAGGCAATGAAAACCTGTCTCATCCACAACCAAGACACATTTGCAGCACTTTCCATGGCATATGGGGAAAAAATTGTAACCATTTAAAAGTAATGAGTTGGGGGTTTTTTTGTTTTTTAAATGGTAGTTGGGTTCTGTGTTAGGATACTTGAGCGTGAGTGCTGAAATAGGATTAATGATGAGCCAGTGTAGTGTAATGCCAGAGATCCTGAAGAGTAGACAATAATGTGTTATATCCAATGGTATCCTTCGGATAGGAGAATGAACACCACTGGCAGATTGAATTCCCCTTCCCTCCTGCAGCCCCCCTGAATGACTCCAGTTCTGTTCCAGAGGGTTGGATGATCCTTCAGAGCAGATTTGGTGGTGCAGGGGGGAGGAGGGGAAGGGAAACTCCTTTTTCATGAGTGGATGTCTGTTTGTGCAACATTGGATTTCGCCCAATAGGTAGACTTAGGGGAACTGACCCCAGAGTCTTTACAGGGCCAGGTAAAACAAGTCAGATGTGATAAATTGAAAAAAACAAAAACAAAACGAGGAGAGCATCCAGCACAGGTCAGAAAAATGGGAAGTGGGTTCTCAGGATGCAAAATGTTTATTTTCACAAAGCTTTTTCAGACATGATGAATTGCTGCAGCTTCCCAGAAATTTTGGATTTCAGCTCCCATCAGCACCAACAAGGATGGCTAAGGTTCAGGAATGTTGGGAGTTGTAGTCCAAAAATATCTGGAGGGCACCAGGTTGTGGAAGGCTGAATTGCAGGGTCAAGGCATCAGGAACAGATCCAGGGACACTAAAGAGATGAGCAGGACACAGGCAAATAAGCAAAACAGGTATTTAAGGCAAGCAGCAAATTTAGGAGGAAGTATATGCCATGAAAGGGCAGCAGGTATCTGGGGACAGGTGCATAGGCAGGCTGGTCCTAGGAAAGAAAGATTTTCTACAATTCGTACCCAACTTGCCCAGCAATAGAATTGCTGACTATTCTGCCAATAGCCTCTTCCTGCTCCACATTGGAGATGCTGCTGGGATGCTGGAGTCAACAAAGGCTAGGCAATGAAAGGAGGTCCTACAGGTCATCAGTTAAGATGCATTATGCAGAGCTGGTGACCTGTCCTGACAGTGATTTCCTTAAGTAGCAATGCTGAGAAATTTAGATTTATAGACTTGGTCTTAGATGGCTGTCAGGACCTTCCTTGTACCACAGTGAAACTTAGATTTTTGTAGGCACATCTCTGTTCTATCTTGATCCTACAGAGTGCACTATTAGCACAGGATTGGCTGATCATCCTCTTCCCATGCAAATCTTGGAGCTTGTTGCCCATTACACCAACATCGCCTTTGTGGTTTTATGTAGCTAAGAGAGCAGGTGCCTCCAGTTGCTATGGCTGAAGCAGCAGCCATCAGTGGACTGTTGGCTGAAAGGTCATCCCTGCGGGACAGGAAACACAGAGGATTAAAACCTGGCCTGGCACAATCAACTACTCAAAGTGATCACCCCGTAGTACAATGGTTCTTTGAGAACCTACAACACCAGTCAGGTGGCTTGCCAGGCATCACATGGCACTGACATCACACTGAGCATTATTTGGACAAAGCCTATTGGTGAATATATTAATGTGGCTTATAGCAAATAGGACCCGAGGCCCATCTAGCATCAGTGGGATCTATTCTGACCAGTAACAATATTCCAAAGTCTCAGGCAAAGCTTTTCTCCAGCCATGCTACCTGAGGTTTTTCTTACTCATGGATGGGAGCAGCTGTAGTCTTTCAGAAGGTTTTGGACTACAACTCTGATAATTCCTGACCATTCACCATGCTGTCTGAGGCTGATGGGAGTGGGAGTGTTCTAACTAAGGGGTGGGAACAATGTGGCCCTTCAGATGTTGTCGGGCCCCATCATCCCTCACTTTTGGCTATCCTGGTTGTGGCTGATGAAACTTGCAGCATAACAGCATCTGGAGGGCCACACGTTCCTCACCCCTGCTTTAATTGGAAATGCCACAAACTGAACTGGGACCTTCTGTATGAAAACAGTATGTCTTCCACTGAACTATGGCTCTTCACTAACACCCATTGACCTCGCTATGTTAGGAACATAGCAAGCTGCCTTGCATTGAGTCAGACCATATGGCTCCATCTGTCCCAATATTGTCTACACTGACTGGCAGCAGCTCTGCAGGGTTTCAAGCAGGATTCTTTCCTAGCCGTACCTGGAAATGCTGCCAGAAATCGAACCTGATGCTCAGAGCTGACTTTAGCTAAAGTTAGGTTTGTCACCTTTTTTTCTGACCCTGCTCCTGTGCCTTTAAAAATACCCTGATGTGCGTGTGCGCGCACACACACCAGGTGTAGTCTCTCCCACTAGTTATCTCCATGTAAGTACAAGTTTCACCAGGCAAGCTTATGAATTCTGTGTTGCTCTTAAAGGCACAGGAGCTGGGCCAGTAAAAAAGACAAGAAAACAAAGAGGATTATTCTATCTCTGGGCATGTTGAATAGACAATGTCCAGGGTTAGAATCTTAGTCTTGTCGGTCAAATTTGGCCCTCCGGGGGTACCCCAGATCCCCCCATTGTTTGGTGGTGTGAATAATCCATAACAGACAACATCCACAAGTAGCCACCCATCCTGCTGCAGGCCAAAGCCTTTTCAGCTGAGCAAATGTGACGTGACATGTCTGCTATGGATTATTCACAGTGGTGTTCCAAATTTCATACGCAAAAGGGAATAGTCTCAGGATGCTATAAACAAATTTATTGGAGAGAAGCCCGATGCGTTTCGGCCCCTTGCTTTTTATAAGGCCTCCTTCAAGGGGTTGTAACAATGTCTGCAGAAATGATTTACACCAGACTGTCTTGTTGTAAACCCTGGTGGATTTTGTGTTGTTGCTTTTCCCATTCTAAAAGGTTGAAATGCCTCTTTGAAGGCTTAGTTGCTGGCAGTAAGAGCGCTAAGATAAAAATGCTGGTCTTTGGGGGTATTTTGGTCTTGCCCCTTTCCTTTGCCCACCCTGGAATGTGCCTACCGAGAGCATCTCCGAAATGGAGTTCGACCTTTGGGCTGAAAGAGGTTCAAACACCCCTGGATTATGTGATCTGAACGAAAGCACCTGATCCCCCTGTGTGGATCCTCCAGCCATGGACAGGAGGAGATAATCTGTGCAAGGTCTAGCTATGTTTTTTTGTGCATGGTTTTCTCTGTCATCCATTCATCTTGTACCCTGATAATTGACCCAGGAACAACCTACGGAGGCTAAGGAATTAAATGCAGATTTTTGGCACCATGGTGTGCTGACAAATGTCACAGAGAAGTGGGTTTGGCAACAGACATTTTAACCTTTGCTGTGCTCAGACTTTATAGTCACTTCGCTGCCGAAGGAAAGCCTATACCACCTTTCACAAGACATCCCCCACTTTATTTAGCTGACAATTTGCACCATTGAAAGCAACATTTTCTCCCTCATTGAAATGAACTAAACACTGAACTTGAGGAGTCAGCTTTATTCTAAAGAAAACAAATCCTTGATTTATTATTGCATTGTTTCAGCCTCTTTTGGAGAATATTTGGAAAGCTGGATTGAAAAAAATAGAGATGCATATGACCCTTACACTGGGCTTTTAGATCATTCGGTACTGCATTATTTCTTTGTACTTTATATTCAAGAATTAAAACTTACTACACACACACAAAAACACATACGCATACATTGGGGATGTGCATGCCTGAAAATATCGTATTTTATCGTTATCCGAATTTCGGACCAAAAAATTTATCGTCTCCAATAATATCGTAGGTTAATTGTATCATCTTCACGATAATTATCGGAAATCCAATATTTAATTTACAGCCCCATTGTGCCCTATGGAGCTGAATTATTTTAGAAAAATGCCTATAACTTCTGTATTTTCAAAGTTACAGGCTTGAAACTTGGTCACAATGCTTATGGGGTATGCCTAAGTATGTGTATGAAATTTGAGATCGATCCCTCAAACCCTTGATTTTATATGAATTTATTAAAGAACCTGCAACGTTTTGACAGGTCTGAATGAACGCACGTGGTGAGCTGTCATTCTGACCTGTCAGAACTTAAACGATCTTTAATAAATTCATATAAAATCGAGGGTTGGAGGGATCAATCTCAAATTTCATGCACATACTTAGGCATACCCCATAAGAACTGTGATCAAGTTTCAAGCCTCTAACTTTTTTAAATACAGAAGTTATAGGTTTATTTATATGGCAGTCTGATAATTTGATATAATCGGGCTGAAAATTTTTTGATCTGATATTTATCGGAGGTTTTTCTATCGTATCTTTATCGTTAATTGGATGTCCGATAACAACCTTATCATATCATTATCGGACATTTTAACGATATGATACACATCCCTAATATACATACACACACGTATGTGTGTAAGGGATATCACAGCCTATAAAAATACTCAATGATCACAGAGTTGCTTAGATAATTTCATTGGCTAAAAGGGTGCAACTGCTAAAACAAGTGATAAAAAAATCATGTTTCTGATGGGGAAATGTTACATGCTAACACTTCACATGTGGAACATAAATATCTGCCCATGGAAGAAATCTTAGTTGATTAATTGTAAATGTTTTTATTGATTAGTTAATTGAAATACAGTTTACTTATAGTCATACAGCTTGGAAGAAAGACGCACTATGGTCAATACACCAAAAATTGGGATTTTTTTTCCTATCAAGGGCTGCATGAGAGGTCACTTGCTGGCAGTGGATGGGGTTCAAGCCATTGGTAGTTGTTGCTAGGGTGACCATATGGAAAGGAGGACAGGACTCCAGTACCTTTAACAGTTGTATTGAAAGGGGTATTTTAGCAGGTGTCATTTGTATGCATGCAGCACCAGGTGAAATTCCCTCTTTGTCACCACAGTGAAAGCTATAGGAGTACTGCCCTCTTTTGTATCTGCCCACTGTAGTATAGCTCCTGCAACTTTTACTGTTGTGATGAAGACGTAATTTCCCCAGGTGCTGCATGCATACAAATGACACCTGCTGAAATTCCATTTTCTATACAACTGTTAAAGGTACAGGACCTGAAATTCCCTTTTCTATACAACTGTTAAATATACAGGAGCTTTCCATATGGTCATCCTATTGTTGCCAGAACCAAAAGAAGATGGGCTCATTCTTTTTGTCTCTCTTTCTGCCACCTCCTTTTCTCTCTCTCTCTCTCTCTCTCTCTCTCTCTCTCTCTCCTGCTCCCTGCTCTGTGGGCTGCCAGGGGAGGGACAGATAGTTCTAGCAAAAGGTCTGAAATGTTTGCTGGCAAAGCACTTTTGAAATTTGGGTAAGTGACACATGCGGCCCACCCCCGCTCTGCACACTTATATGTGAGTAAGTCCCATTAAAGTCTATGGAACATATTCCTGAGTAGACATGCATAAGTTTGCACTGTAATTTATTTATTTTTATTTTATTTCATTTATATACCACCCCATAGCCGAAGCTCTCTGGGCAGTTTACAAAAATTAAAAACATTGAACAATTAAAACACCAATATACAAAATTTAAAAGCATAAAGCATAAAAACAAGTTTAAATTACAATATCCTTCTGGGTCAAAGCACAACAACAACACAAAAACACAAAAACCCTCATCATATGCTGTTAAATGCCTGAGAGAAGAGGAAAGTCTTGACCTGGTGCCGAAAAGATAACAATGTTGGTGCCAGGCGAGCCTCGTCGGGGAGATCATTCCATAATTGGGGCGCCATTACTGAAAAGGCCCTTTCCCTTGTTGCCACCCTCCATGCCTCCCATGGAGTAGGCAACCAGAGGAGGACCTTCGATGTAGATCGTAGTGTACAGGTAGGTTCGTGTCGGGAGAGGCGTTCCATCAGGTATTGTGGTCCCAAGCTGTGTAAGGCTTTATAAGTTAAAACCAGCACCTTGAATTGGGCTCGGAAACATGTAGGCAGCCAATGCAAGCGGGCCAGAGTAGGTCTTATATGCTCGAACCTTCTGGTTCCTGTTATCACTCTGGCCGCTGCATTTTGCACAAGCTGCAGCTTCTGAACCATCTTCAAAGGCAGCCCCACGTAGAGTGCATTGCAGTAATCCAATTTAGAGATTACCAGAGCATAGACAACTGAAGCCAGGTTATTCCTGTCCAGATAGGAGCGTAGCTGGGCCACCAACCAAACTTGTTCAAACAACATTCTATGGTTAAGTTGCTAATCCTTTTGCAGCAAATGTTAGTAAGCATGTTTAAGCTGTGGTTATGTAGCTGCCATGCTTAGGAATGATTCACACGACATGCTAAACCATAACGCTTAGTTAAAAATGCTTGACCACCATGGCTAAGGGTGTCATCTGAACAGGGTCTATATATATTTCATATTAATAAAGCAGCATTTCTAAAGGATAAGGCATTGATTCTTTGCTGTTCAGTGATGCATTCTCATGTGGCAGCATGCATGATCTTAGAAGAGGCCTTCCCTTCCATGTGAAAATTGTAGGACTGCCTAGGCTGACCATATGAAAAGGAGGACAGGGCTCATGTAACTTTAACAGTTGTAGAGAAAAGGGAATTTCAGCCGGTGTCATTTGTATGCATTTAGTTCCTGGTGCAATTCCCTCTTCATCACAACAGTTAAAAGTTGCAGGGGCCCTGCCTTCTTTTGTATATGGTCACTCTAGTATAGTGCCTGCAACTTGAACTGTTGTGATGAAGAGACCAGGAACTAATTGCATACAAATAACACTGGCTGAAATTCCCTTTTCTCTACCACTGTTAAAGTTACATGAGCCCTGTCCTCCTTTTCATACGGTCAGCCTAGGAATGCCCCTCCTAAGAAAGTGCATGTTAGCTGCATTTGTATAAATACTTCAATTAAAAACAATATAGTCCCATATTTTTTTTAAAAAAAATGAGTCTGTTTGGTTAATTGGGCACCATTTTAATCAACCAAAAGGGGTTTAATTGCTTAATCCAACTGATTAATCAACTAGAGGTTGCTGCACTACTGTCTATAGATCTTGATCTGCAGATACACAGATTCAGAATCAAAGAGACTGCTTTAGCAATTATGTCTCAGAAGCAAAAAGGCAGAGAGAATAAATATTGAAATATACATTTTTGTATTTCACAAGGCACACTCCAAATTTTCCTTATGGCAGGGAAAGAAAGAGTTTATCAAATGAAAACAATAATATACAGATTGCATGTAATTCACAGCAGCTATTGCTAGGGCATCTTGAGTGATTGTTTTTTGTATCTATATAACTACACACACACACACACTAAAATGTTGAGATATTTGATATTGGAAACACTTATTAATTGATCTCATGCTGTGTTACTAAATAAATAAACTAGTGATGTTCATAAAGAAATGTGTATTTGTCCACCAACACATGTTTAATACAAAATGTTGCTTATGAGTTCCCTGCCATTTGCAGGGGGAGAGAATCCATGGTCTCAGTGCCAAAATCTAGCTGAACATTCCCGAGAACAGCTGGGAGTACTTTTTTTAGGGTGTTTAAATAATACCATACCCATCCTGTGTTTTTTTTAAAAAAACTTTTCTTTATCATGTTGGTTTTGTAGTGTGAGTGTTCCCCTCCCTCCCCTGTAGATACAAATGTAATTTTTAGCACATTTCTCCAGTAGAAAAGTTATGTTATCAAAACAAAATGTTGATGCTAAGCTTACCCGGTGCAGTGTTTGAAAGAACTTAATGGCTTCTCCTCATTTTTAATGGCTGCAATATTATGCAGCTAACAAACAATTTCAGAATTAAGTTGCCACAATTAGGAATTAGAAGCAGGTGGCTCAAAAATGGGCCTTTTTTCATTTCATTTATTAGAAGGACGTGGCGGGGGGAAGGAAAAGCGTTCTCTTTTCCCAGAAAACAAAACAATGTGGCGCTTTAGTTATTTTCACCAGCTCTATGGTAAGAGCATGTAAGCAATTTGCATTACCCAAATTGTTTCAATACAACTTTATGCTCACCGTTCTTTCCCCATGTTTTAAAAGCTTTTTTTGTTGTTGTTTTTACAACCATCCCAAATTTGAAACAGTCCTTTTCCGGATTTACAACTGCAAATATAGATTGCAACTCTTTAATGCCATTTAACAACAGTGTTGCCTTTAACACACACACATACACACACACACACACTTCTAAGAAACAGATGGATTGCATTTCCACTCCTGGGTGATCCCCGAGATAAGTGTATATCTGTATGCACAGATATATATGTGTATGTGTGTGTGTGTGTGCGTGCCTTAAAACCTCACAAACAGTCATATAACAGCAGCACACACACACACACTGAAGCAATCTTTGTAGCTTCCTTTGCCGATTTGCAAAACAGGGTGTTAAACTGATGCTGCAGTTTCCACAGGGTTCAGTGTTAAAAAGGAGACATTAAGCAAAACAAAACAAAAACAAAAAAATGTGATTGATAAATGCACCATTTATGTAAGAAGATTCTTGTCTTCAAAAACAGTCAACCATGCAACATGCCTTTTTCCTGTCTCTCGCTCTCTCTTACATCTATTCTTTGCACACAAGATTGGAAGCTGTGACCCTGGCACGCCCTCTAGCGGTGAAGATCAGCAACGCCATCTCATTTTTTGGGGTCCTCTCCTCTTGCGTGATTTGCAGAAGACAAAGCTGAGTGGCAAGCCCCCACCTGCCAAGATAAACTTGGGACCCTAAGGAAGAGAGAATTCATCTCTGTCCATCGATCCCTGTTAGTGCTGCCCGATATAGCCTGTTCCTTAATTTAGTCCTTCGTTGCAGAAATACCTAGGGCTGGAGGACATACAGTACTCTTACAATGGAGATGCACAGTGCAATCTTATGCATGTTTACACAGAAGTCAGTCTCACTAAATTCAATGGGACTTACTTACTAGCAAGTGTCTTTAGGATCGTAGCCTTAACGTGCAATTCTAAACACATTTTCTATGGAATATACCCTGTTCAACATGGTGGGACTTGCTTCTCAGGAAAGGTCCATAGGATCCCCTGTTCATCTACTTTTTTGCAATCCCCAATGTCTGTAATGTGACTATGCGCCCCATAGAGGTTCTACGCTCAGTTTAAAAATGGATTGCTTCCATTTTCTGTACATTCTCATAACATTTTGTACATCTATGGGAAAGGCTCAAAAAGCACTTTTGAACTCACAATCGTAATCGACATCTGTTATTGCTATGCTTGTGTCAGGCTCCAGGCCAACCTGAGCTCAGGGAAGACCTCTTTGGAGGAGGAAGATTGGGAAGATTGGGAAGATTGGGAAGATTGGAAAACTCCAGCCTCGCCTGGAGTCCTGAAGAACCTGTTTGCCCCATCCCGAGCCCAGCCTTCATTTCTGGTTCTCCTCCCTCCTCTCGCAGCTCTCCAGAGCAAAGGTGTCATTGGGCCCGATAGGAGACCCATAGTCGTCGTTGGAGCACCCAGCAAGATGTCACGAGACTCTTTCACCCAGGTTCTACTCAGGAGGAGGGAAAAGTCCCAGCTACAAATAATGAGGAAACAGACCCAACTGCTACCACTGAACCAGGAAGAGCAACTTGTGGCCCTCCTAAAATGCATGTCATCCCTCACCATTGGCGATGCTAGCTAGGGCTGGTGGGAACTGTAGGCCAAACCATGTGGCAGGGCTACAATTTGCCCACCCCTGAGATAAACCCTCAGGCTGCTTTCGGACGACACTCCAGTCAACGGAGGGGGGAATAGGCAACTCACAGTGCGTTATTTTGCAGGTACTCCTCAGATGATATGTTGCCCTGCCCCCCTCGAGCGGCTGACATTCCTATCGAATGAAGTCTGAGGGGCTGAACCTAGGAAAACACAGCAAACTCCACTCCTCAGGTGGATGTCTCTCACATCCCTACGTAAGGAATCCGTCCTGTATGTGTTTCGTAGATTGTGCGGTGGTATTCCTTCTAGTGTCTATTCATACCTGGATTCCCCCCTCCCCCCACCATCATTCAGAAAAATATGCAAATAATTCTGTAAGAAAGATTGCAACAGTTTACATCATTTATGTTAATACATAACATTTGGCGCGTTGTCCGCCATTCCATTCAACTTTTCTCCTGTGTGTATTTTCCAGCATGGCATTTGTCTCAGAAGAAACTTGTATATTTTCCTGCGAATGAATTTGCATAAATGTCAGGAAAGATTTTTTTTTAAAAAAAAATATTCAGATGTCTGTGGACACTGTGCAGCCTGGGGAGGAAGGTTCGCTTGCAAGACTGCAACTTTGAGCTACCTAGCAGCTTGTGTTCAACACAGTTGATCTTACTAAATTTACAAAGCAGCTGCCTGGAATCCCCATGATGCACTAAAGAAAGCAAGGGTGCCCCCACCCAAACCCAGTGCTGACCACACCCTCCACAGAACTGCCACTACGTTGCTGAATTTGCTGCCGAAATTCGCAAGTGCAGGGGAAAGAAAACCTGACTTTCCTTTAGAACAAGCCATAGTTTAATGCAAAATTGTAATCCCTAGAGGCTTCAGCAACATGATTTTGCTATTCCTCCCATTGCCACATTTTGGCATTAAATTTGACACCATGGTGGGGCAGCGGGGACTGCAAAATTGACTGGGGGGTGGCATGTGCAGCCCGCAAGCTGGGTGTAGCCTAACCCTGAAATAAAGACACACTGGGGGCGAGGGGATTCAATACCAGCAGAACAGCCTCAATAATTGTCTTCGTGAATTTCAAATGTTGGCAGGTCTGAGTAAAGTTTTTAATGCAAAAGTTAAAAAAAGAAAAAGAAAAAAGAAAAAAAAAGAAAAAGAAAAAAGACAACCCCCAAACTAAAAAAACCCTTTTCTTCGTATTATTTCACTTAACACTTTTTGTTGGGAAATTGAATACAAAAACGGAGTCAGAAGAGCTCTCCTTAAGTTGCCTGAGCGAATATCAAGGGAATCTAGAGGTTGTTGGCTCCTGTAAAACAAAAGCCCTGGCTTCCTTCTTGAGTGTTTTCACCAATGTGACAGTTTTACATTGCTCTCTGAACTATGATCCCTTGTTGTTCTTCTGCCAAAAGAGAGGTGTTTACAAAGTGTGAATCGCCCCGGTTTTAGCGTGTGGTGGAAGGATACTGTACGAAGGAATGCTAAAATGAAGAAGAGACCGGTGTTCTCATGAGGCCTAACCCTGCATGAATGAACCTTTAACCCCTTCCCGCTTTGCAAGTGTAGACACAGGAAAGGGGACTATTGTGAGGTAAATACTCTCCAACAAGTAATTTTAGATGCAGAATCAGTGGCTTGTTTTAAATAGCTCTTGAAAACACACTTGTTCACATAAGTGTTCCCTGACCTGTGATGGATTCTGCTAGTACCCTGTTTCATTGGTTATGATGCTGTAGTGTTTTCAATGTTTTACTGGTTTTTTTCTTGTTGCTGAGCATTACTTTTACTTGGTTTTTATATTGTTATACTGTTATTTTATGGTGAACTGCTTGGGGATTTCACTATATGAAGCGGTATAAAAGTATTATAACAAGGAAGTGACTAAATATGTTGTTCCCTTTTCAAGTATTACTCAGAGATGGGAGGGACGGAATGTTACTGTGGAGATCCTGGGGTAGGAGAGTCTCGTGGGAAGGAAGCTTAATTAATCCATGGCTGTTTCCCTGCTTTCATATTCCCAAGTATAGACTTTGCGGCAATGTGGCTAAGGAGATGTGATAACAATAGCCTCTGCCATTCACTGGATTAAAATAGGGATGTGTGCTTTGCATTACATGAGAAGTTAGCTCCTTGCAAGAGCGAAATAATTCAGGAGTATGAACAAACAGGGCTGCTTGAGGAATTTGATCTTTGCAAATCCTTGTACGGAATTATCTCTCAGACCAATCTGCGGAATGGAATTTCGCTATTTGTCGGATTTTGCAATTCTCCACATGTTGCCATGCAGTTCCTGGCAGTTTAAATGCATCAAACTACGCATTTATATATATAGAGACAGAGAGAAAGAAAATAAAGACACCTTGGGGCTCTCCACAAGATCCCAATTGCTCAGAGTGTACGCCAGACGGTAGAGCTTGGAACCACTTCAGAGCTTTGTTCTTGGACCAAGGAGTCCCAGGTCATCGTACGCAAGGTTTGAGGAGTGTCCATTCCTTCCTTCTATAGACCATCTAATTGTTACCAGAGTTTTTCTTCTTTCCCAGCGCTTTCACGGCTGTCTCTCGCAGTCTTTCTCTGTCCTGTCAAACTTCCTTCCCTGTTCTACATTTTCCGCTATGAAGCAGGGATGTTGAACCTTGAGCCAAATTTGACCCAACTGGGTCCCAATCTAGTCTTCCAGGTTTCCCCAGATGGCCATTCACCCATCCCCAGGCGACACCCCCTTTCTCTCAACCACAAATTATTTGGTGGTTTTTATGTAATCCCCAGCCCCATTTTAACAGGTTGAACTGCTTCTCCTAAATTTTAATTACTAGAAGTAAAAGCTTTAAGCTAAAATATTGCAGGGTGGGTGGGTTGTATGTTGGCCCCGCCCCTACCTTTGGCCCCAGCCCTTTTTGGCCCACCACTGGAGTGCAGTCCCCTACAACAGCTTCTTCACACACCACATATTTACACTATGGAATTCGCTACCACAAGATGCCATGATGGTCACCAATTTGGATGGCTTTAAAAGGGGATTGGATAAATTCCTGGAGGAGAAGGCTATCAATGGCTACTTGTCCTGATGGCTATGTGCTAAATCCAGTATCAGAGGCAGTAAGTCTATATACGCCAATTGCTAGGGAACATGCATTGGGGTGTGTGCTGTTGCACCGTGTCCTGCTTGTGGGTCCCTGGTCGACAGCTGGTTGGCCACTGTGTGAACAGAGTGCTGGACTAGATGTACCCTTGGTCTGCTCCAACATGGCTCTTCTTTTGTTCTCCAAAACTGAATTCGGCCCTTCGGCTAAATAAGGTTCAGTATCCATGTTATTAAGCCAAAGCCACCCCTTCTGCTCCTCCCATGCCTCCACTTTCCCACCCCACCATTATCCAGTCCAGCTGTGCTTCATTCCAACCAGATAGCATGGACATGGACAATATTACCCACGGGACATCAGCTAATCATGACTAAATTAAATCCCATTCATGGATGGGGAGCCAAGTGGTATCTCTCCCCCTCTTAGGCTCTTCACATGTACATTCAATTGAGTATTAAAATACATATTTAATAGGATTTTTTTTTTAAAAAAAGATTAATTAGGAAATAGAATAGACTAATGGGTAAAACCATGTGAAGAAGACATGGACTAGACATGAACAACTTCATCCATCTCTAGGAACAAGCCACTTCTTCCCAGACTCCATCAGTGTGCATGAACCGTGAATGCATGATCTTCAAATTGTACATTTCTTTATCATTTTTAAAGTGTTTTTTTAAAAAAAATATACCATTAATTTGCTATATTTCCATTGTGCAAAAAAGGGGTCAAACAAGCAATCCCAGTGGCGCAAAAATCAATCCATCAAATGGATTAAATTTCATAGAACTCATTTCCTCTATTTCCAGTGTTATGTAGCTAAAATAACACAGTCCATGCACAAGAAGGAGGTATCAGCAGCCTCAGGGAAAGATTAAGAGTAAAATCCAATGTAAATCCTACTGAGTAGACCCATTGAAGTGAATGGGTGAAAAAATGTGAAAGTGACATGGACTAGGCATGGACAACTTAGCCCATGGGAAATCAGCTAATCATCACTAAGTTAAATCCCCTTCATTTCACTGGGTCAACTCTAAGTAAGTTAGATATTACCCTAACGTTTGCAGAAGTACAAGTCTTCAGGAAAAAATGTAGTGGGAAAAGTCAACAAGGACTGAATGTGATTAGTGAGGAGGATAGTGTATTGGAAAACTCGGTGGGAGGTGAGACAGAATGGAGTATTTGGAAAGAGGATATGCGTGATTGACTGGAACTCTGAACAGGAGCACTCCACACTGCAATATTTTGTTGCGGGTCCCACTTGTCTAACATAGAAATGTTTTGTGCTTACACTCTTCCTCGGAGACATTTTCTTCAACAAGGCAATATTTATGCTTGTATTGCTCGCAATAATTAAAAACTTCACTCAGGTTATCTCCTAATAGTCATCTCAAGCAGACCTCTTGGGACTTCCATGTTTACTATGTAATGCAGGCTTCTATTACCAAGCAAACTGAGTGGAGAAAATAAATGTAAAGATGCCAGGATGTCTGCTTTATATGACTATTAGGAAAAGGAAGGGTTCTTCTTGTTATTATTTTACTTAACAATACTAAGCAAAGGTCTCTGAGGGAATGTGTTGGCTTGAAACATTCATATTTTGGACTTGAAAGATAGTTTAAAATAAAAGGTGCGCAACTTGCAGCCCCCAGGTATACAAAATTATGCATGGTGTGGAGAATGTGGATAGGGAGACATTTTTCTCCCTCTCTCTTAATTCTAGTACCCAATGGGGTCATCCTATGAAGCTGATTGGTGGGAGATTCAGGGCAGATAAAAGGAAGGACTTCTTCACACAGCACATAGTAAAACAATGGAATTCACTACCAAAAGATGTGGTGATGGCCACCAATTTGGTTGGCTTTAAAAGTGGTTTGGATAAATTCCTGGAGGAGAAGGCTATCAATGGCTACTAGCCCTGATGGTTATGTGCTACCTCCAGTATCAGAGGTGGTAAACCTGTATATACCAGTTGTTGGGGAACATGGGTGGGAGGGTGCTGTTGCACCATGTCCTGCTTGTGGTTCCTTGGCCACTGTGTAACAGAGGCCCTTTGTACACCATAGGGGTGTAGAGGGCGGAGAGCAGGTGATCCTGTAAGTAGCTGCTTCCGGGATTGGTGTTCTCAATTCACATCAAAAGTGCGACGGGTGCACTCGCCATTATTTTTTAGTTTCGGATCTGAGGAGAGTGCACGAGCGAGCGCTCCTCTGCAAACTGTGTTTTTTTTAAAAACCCGCACGTGATCAGGCCCCCACCCCCCTCGCTGCCCTCCCAGAGGTGGCAAAACTGGTGCCACCCCCTCCCCTGATGGGCATGGAGCCATGCGGTGCGGCTCCGTGCCCGTTGGTGCTGCTGCGCTTTCTCACAAGTAAGCACGGCAGCATCCAGGACAGACGGCCACATCTTCTGCGGTCCCGGAACCCGGGACCGCAGCAGATTCTAGATTTTCCAGGGTTCCCTTATCCCTGGAAAATCCCATGGCCAACCCCCACCCCCAGGAGTCCCTGTGCATCATTTGGACTCACAGGGACCAGCCAGGGGCCATCCCAGGCAAAACACCTATTGTGGAAAGAGCCAGAGTGCTGGACTAGATGGATCCTTGGTCTGATCCAGCATGGCTCTCCTTATGTTCTTAGGTTTTCAGCTTAATTTCTAATGTTCAGAGGTGGTTGTATATTGGGGGCAAGTGGGGCAATGACCCTCTGCCTGTCCCCCACCACTTGTGGCACAGAGATCCCCCCCCCCCCAGTCAGGTAAATGTGCAGCTTCCGAGTGACACATGATCTCCTGTCCTCCTCTGGCAATCTCATATTGAACATCTGCTCTGTCCTCTGCCCTACCAGCCCCAACGGCCACTAGCCACCACTGATAAAGCTCTTTGCACGGCATCTCTTCTCCCAACCCCAGCAGCCTGCTGGGTTGGAAGAGAGAGGGGGAGGCAGAAAGAAAAGCGGGTGATCTGCTCACTTATGGCTATAGTTCCTCCCATCACTAACATGCACTTTCTCCCGACAAATAAGCCTCAAAGAAATGCGGCCCCTGAGAAAGAAAAAAGGTTCCACAGCTCTGCTTTAATGTTTTTTTTTAATTCCATTGATTAATTTATATGCTACTTTCCCAAAGATTGTGCCCAAAGCAGCTCACAACATATCAAGAGAACAACAATAAATATTGCAGTTTAGTTCAATTCTGCACTCCTTGATTGTCCCCCCCAACACACATTACTCTTTCAATGGGGTGTAATCCTATCCCCCACCCCATTCTGATATTTTCCCTGCTTCATACAATTGTGGTGTTAAAGTAATATATGTTGCCAAAATGGTTAGATACAACATTAAAGAAAGAAAATGAGTTTTGTTCTTACAAATAGGTATCATTTGACAGCAAGATCTCAGTATAAATACTAGAGCTGCATAGAACATTCTCCACTTTGATTTTTGGGTTAAAACTAGCAATTTTGATAAGATTGATGTTTTGTCCTGAACAGCACTTAGGCTGTGCAAATATTCACTTCTTTATACTGTTCAATGCATCCCTTCCTTTCCCAGCTGCGGTTTCTTCTCTGTCACTTGTCCCTGTGGCTCCTCCTCCTCTGGATTAGTCCTTTGAGTGATTCTACCCAGCAAGGGATCATGTAGTGAATGGGATAACTGAACTCATTAGAGTTGGCTAGAGTGTCCACATGAAAAGGAGGACAGGACTCATGCATCTTTAACAGTTATATAGAAAAGGGAATTTCAGCAGGTGTCATTTGCATGCAGGCAGCACCTGGTGAAATTCCCTCTTCATCACAACAGTTAAAGCTGCAGGAGCTATACTAGAGTGACCAGGTACAAAAGAGGGCAGGGCTTCTGCAGCTTTAACTGTTGTGATGAAGAGGGAATTTCACCAGGTGCTACATGTATACAAATGACACCTGCTGAAATTCCTTTTTCTACACAACTGTTAAAGATACAGGAGCCCTGTCCTCCTTTTCATATGGTCATCCTAAACTGAGTTGGCTAAATAATAATGTCACTGAGGGCAAGAAAGGTCAATTGACCGTGAGAAGGAATAAAACTGGCCAGCTGTTTTGTGTTTTGTTCTTGGTTGTAAATAAGAATAATTTTTTTTGGTGTTTTATTTAGAGGCTGTTCTTGCCAGGAGGTTCAAAAGGTCAGCCCAGGAATCTGAAACTTAAGGAGTGGGGGAGAAACCTAGTTAGTATAAGAAATGGAAACTTAACATTTTTTGCTTTTTATTTTTTATTGTGAATGTAACAAAACTGAACAGAAAACAAAAAGTGTGTGTGGGGCAGGGGAGAACAAACATTACATGCATAGAAATGTTTGTGTTTCTTTTTATCAGATACACCATTCATAAAAAAGGGAGAGAGTTATGTATAGGTTTCAAGAAAAGCAGACCAAATATCCATGTATTTATCCACTTGCAAGTGGCATCTATATACCACACGTTCAAATGTTGATAGTGTTTTAAATCCTCAGTCCATTGCATTATAGTAGGTGAACATTTATCCTTCCAACATAGGATAACTACATTAACTGCATGTACATCATTCCATATTAAAGACTGTTTCAATACAAAGTTTATCCTTATTATGACCTCCTCCCGAAAGGGGGCAACTATCAGACATTGCCAGAACATATGAATAAAAGAAGCATTAAGTGCATTACACCTCCAACAGTTATGCAAATTAGACAAACTCTTATTAAAAAGGCATTTTGAGGTCCAATAAATCCAATTTTTTTTTTTTTGCTGAATAAAGCGTAGTCTAAGATCAGTAGAAGTTTTAGATACAGATGCTAAAAGCTCCATCACACCTAATTTCCCCCCTGGTTTGCCTCTACATTTTTACCTCTGATGCAGAAGCTCATTAAGCTTATGATCCCATTCACCTGAACAGCTGCTTTCACTCTTTTGCTCCTTCACTCTTCTGCTCCACACACCCCTCCCCTTCCCTTTCTCCCTCCAGTCAGGTCCTGTTAGACAAGCTCTTCAACCAGACCGCCTTTCTGCTGGGCAAAAATGGAATGACCCTTTAGCCTGGCTCTTTTGGGGCATCGAGGGAGTACAATCCTGTCTCTGCAGAGATTTTAGTCTTGTATGATTTTAAAAAATACTTTCCAGCCTGGAATGCAAAGTTTGGGTTTTATATTGAGGCTTTGAGATGGCTGCTGGGAGAGATCACTTTCCCCTGCCAGGACCTGATGCCATCCATTCAAGCCAACAGCAAGACTCCCATCACAGCACACATTTTCCTTTGTAAGGAAAACTACACTGAGGCTTAAGGGCGCATTAAACGCGCTTAGGGAAAATAATCCAGCCTTTAGGCATTCTAGGAAAAAATGGAAAAGGTTGGGGAAGAGGCGGGGTGTCAGCAGCACAGACATGGCATCATGTGAGTACCGTGCTACAAATCCGCACACCAGGCATGGCGAGAGTGCACTAAATCGATGGTGTGATGGAGCTCTAAGACAACAATCCATTGATTAGGCAAAATAGGACAATCCAATTCTCTATTCCATTTCTGTCATAGACCATGGGTATCATATTTATTTACTGATACTAAGTACTTCTAAATATATGGATCGTGGGTCAACATGCCTGTTCAACTGCTATAAGTGAAAACTTAGCAGGTCCTCAGGGAAGAATTTGCTAGTTGGCCAAAACCTGGCTGACAACTGTTACCCAGAGCACCTTCTCTTCTGCTGCTCCCAGACTGTGGAATGGCCTGCCGGAGGAGAATCGTCAACTTAATAGTGTTTTTGACTTTAAGAAAGCCATAAAAACCGATCTCTTCCAGCAGGCCTACCCAGTCGAATTTTAGGAGTTTTATCTGTATTTTAATAAAGTATTAATTTTATATGTTTTTAATCAGTTTTATGTATTTTATGTCATTTGTATCAATGTTGTTCCCCGCCTCAATCCTGAGGGAGAGGCGGGCAAGAAATTATTATTATTATTATTATTATTATTATTATTATTATTATTGTAACTGTACTGCCCTTCCGATTGGTCAAGGGTTGGGAGAGGAAGTTAAATTATTGCATATACGTGAAGCTGGGAAGCAATTTGGGGTGTTGTGTTCTTGCAAAAAGAGGAAAGAGCTAGAAATCAGAACAAGAAGCCAGGAGAGTTTTGCAGAGAAAGCATGTTGTATTTTGTGTTTTTTTAATTGTTGTGAACTGCCCAGAGACCTTTGGCTATTGGGCGGTATAGAAATGTAATAAATAAATAAAAATAAACTTCATTAAGCCCCTAGCTTGGATATTACTTGATGCGCTTTTGAATTTGGAGACATATGCCTCTAGTGAAGGGTCAATCTCTAAGAGCTTTGCTACATGAGGCATTTGTGATTCCTCACTCACGGTACTTTGCAGGTGCTGTGGATGACCTCCTCCTCCTCCTGGGCTTCTCCCATTCTAGTGTTTGGCACGCCAAACATTGATATTTTGGTAGTACTCTTATGGGTGCATATGCATGGAACAGGTGTGTTTCCTCTTCATCTTGCTTTCTGTTCGCTCAGTGTTGAGGTTCAATCCAGATTGATGACAGGGGCTAGACCGACATATAAGACTGACTCTGGCCCACTTGCACTGGCTGCCTATATGCTTCCAAGATACTGGTTTCAACCTATAAAGCCCTACATGACTTGGGATCACAATACCTGACAGAGCACCTCTCCAGACATGAACATACCCGGATTCTACACTCAACATCTAAGGTCCTCCTCCACGTGCCTACTCTGAGGGAGGCTCACAGAGCAGCAATGAGGGATGGGATCTTCTCAGTATTGGCCCCATAAATGTGGAATGATCTCCGCAATAAAGCCATCTGGAGCCAACATTCTTATCTTTTTATCACCAGCTTAAGATCTGTCTCTTTTCTCAGACATTTGGCAGCATATGATAAGTTATAATCAGTCCTAGATCTATCTTATGGCTATGCTTGACTGCCCACAGTTGTTTGTAGATATATGTTGTTTTAGTGTATACTATTTGTGTGTTTTATGTAAATAGACTTAAACTCTGTATATTGTATTTTAATCTTTTTAATCTTTTTAAGTGGCCAGACAGCTTTGGCTATGGCCAGTACAGAAATGCAATAACATCATCATCCTCATCATCCTGACACGTTCAGTTTTAAAAAACAAAGAAAAGATTATGTTGGGTCTTGAAGAGTCACCACCAGTTGGAGCAATGGGCTAGAAATTGACCCATGGTCTAATTCAGCATAGAGTTGCTTCATATGAAAGTGCATAGTGACCAATGCAAGTCTGACATTTGCATTGGTAAAAGGAATACTGATACAGCAATATTTAGGGGGATCTCGGATGCGTAGGGGTGGATCACATCTTTGGTTTAGATCATGGGTGAGCAGAAAGTAGAACTCAATCTACTGGTGGATCTCTCAGTGATTTGCAATAGATCAGCAAGAATTCCAGGCATGATGTCTCTCTGCAGTTAAACCAGGATACAAGTACCAAAGAAGAAAGCAAGTTATTATTATTATTATTATTTATTTGTATCCTGCCTTTTGCTCAATGCTAGGCCTCAAGGTGGCTTTACAAAATTGAAACATGTACAGTTAAAACATATAAATATAGGTTGACCATACGAAAAGGAGGACAGGGCTCATGTAACTTTAACAGTTGTAGAGAAGGCAATTTCAGCAGGCATCATTTGTATGCAATTCGTACCTGGTGAAATTCCCTCTTCTTTACAGCAGTTAAAGCTGCAGGGGCCTTGCCCTCTTGTGTATCTGGTCACTCTAGTATAGTGCCTGCAACTTTTGGTGTGATGAAGATGGGATTTCACCAGGTAGTAATTACATACAAATGACGCCGGCTGAAATTCCCTTTTCTCTGCAACTGTTAAAGTAACATGAGCCCTGTCCTCCTTTTCCTATGGTCAGCCTATATAAATAGAAATATACAAAAGTTAAAAATATATATAAAAAGTTAAAAATATATGCATTAATACGGTTTCTTCATTCCTGGTTCTTTTTGATGCCACCACAGATGGCTCCCTATAATTCTTATTGCCTTGTCCATTATCTTGGTTCAAAAGGGTTGGGTTCTGTCATACTTGGCTCTGCAGTGGGAGAAAAGGCATATGACTTCTTCCTCCCCTTGGTGCCACATCTTTCCTCCACTTAAGCCTTCCACGCCTTCTCTGGAAGACTCGGCCAAGGACTGGATGCTCTCACATTGGCTGGGAGCTGGGAGGGAAGGCATGGAGGCAGACAATGGGGTGTCCAGTGGTTCAGCAGATCGCCTCCTATGGGTTCTGAGGAACCATTTGCCTTTGCACTGGGCTGGCTAGAAGGTTAAGGGTATGGCCTCCACCTCGCCTTGCAGCCACTCCTCCATGTAGGCATACCTCTTCTGTAGTAATGGGAGGGGTGAGGAGGCAGGACATGTTCTTGTCACTCATTCCTGGCTGCCAGACATTGATCAAACCAGGATTTGAATATCCAAACTGGGCCTAGGGGCTTCATCAGACGGGGTGGGTGAGGGGGGGGGGAATCACGGTTCCCAGTGTTGCTTCTCCGCCCCCGCTTCTGTCACACAATGCTTCCTCTTAACTGAGAGGAAAGAGGAAGTAAACAATGACCATGTGGTCCGTTCAGTGGGTCCTTTTATGCGCCACTTCTCTTGCACACAGCAGGAGATCATGGCAAGTTCCGTTTCTAAAAATAAATTGGACTTACTGGGGACTTTTATTGTCACGGGAGAAAGGCCAGAAGGAGCGGGAGATGCATGGGAGGCAGGCAGCTTCATGAATGGGACCTGCAAAAACCCGTGAGTGCCCAGTAATGAGCATGCTCTAAAACGCTCGTAGGATGAGCCCCTATCTGTCATCTTGCTATTGTCTTTCTACTTTTAAAAGGGCTCCTAAAGTTAGCAAAAAAGAGAAGAGAAAACTAGTGCCTTGTCAAAGCCCCACTGCCCCTTCACAACCTCTTTGTTTCCTTGTGACATCTCTCCCAGGTGTTTTTCTGCTTGTTTCCCAGAGATGTTGAGAATTTGGGAGGAAATTCTCCATGTGCAGGGTTTCGTTGCTTGCAGTATTGTAAGAAGATGGCTGGGGATGCATATGGGTGTGCTCTTTAATTTTATTTTTACATTTCCCCATTCTGTCCTTGCAGCCCCCCACACTGGCTGGGTGGGTGGGTCCTGGGACTTTTTTTTGTCTAAACATGCATAGGATTGTATCCTAGAGAAATTATCCAGGATTTTTTTTCTAGTGCTGCTGCCTGCAGAGTGCCTGAAAGCTGAGCGAGGCACTTTTTGGGTTGTTGTTGTTGTTGTTAAAAGCCAGAAGAAGAAGAAGAAGAAGAAGAAGAAGAAGAAGAAGAAGAAGAAGACCTCACTCATCTTTCAAGCACTCAGCAGGCAGCAACATTGGAAAACCCCAAGGAATTATTTAGTAAATCTGCCTCCTGCTAGAATGGCAATTAGCAGTGAAAAACAAAACAAAAAGCAGAACAGAATGTGCGTTTACCAGTCCTACATGAACACAAGGCTAAAAAGAAGGCCACTCTTTTCTTTAGCGAAGAAAAGGAAAATAGTTTTCTCACAAATGTCCCGTTACACAGAGAGCAAACACAAATGCTCCCAGGAAGATCAGAGAGGGAGGGGGAGGGGGAGGAAGGAAGGGGAGGAGTTAAAGGAAGGAATCACAGGAAACCACACTGTAGGCTATAGAGATCCTGAGGCTAGTTGTGGTCAAAATTCCCATGAGTTAACTACTGCAACACTGCCCCCTTTCTGTAACTTGCAGGTGAGATTGCAGTATTCTCAAGAAGGAGAATGTCCTGGTTAAGTCCTCTAGGGGGAGGCTGCAAGGACAGAACAGGATAATAATGGTGAAATAAGAAATCTAAGAACTAAAGACCTGTGTCCTGAGGAATTTCTCAAAAATTTTCACCCCCTTCCTACAGTTTTTGAGTGCATCTTTTTGCCAGTCCCTCCAATGAACAGTTGAATAGGTAAGACAGATTTCGCACATTGCTAAGGTAAACATCCAAATCAACCACACCAATTGAGATGCGTATCTTGAATATTATGAATTAGGAAGATTTAGCACCAGGAGATCAGAACTGAAATGGAAAGGGGAAAAAAATGATGTTATAAATTGGCGAATGAGTGAATTGAGCAGTTGTTGAAAGAGAGAGAGAGAGATGGAGGGGGTGGGAAAGGCTAACAATATTGTCCAGAGCCAGACTTGGTTCAGATCAACAAGACAGACTAGTAACGCAAAAGAGGAATGTCTCTGGGGAAAAACCAAGACCATCTGTTGCGACCCCTTAATGTTACCATCCAGTTTCCAAACTTTATTAAATATATATATATATTAAAATGCTTCAAGAAAATGTACCCATTGTAGTGGCTTGGGCCAAAGCCCATCTCCAGGGACAGATCCCAAACAGGAAAAATCATCCCTTCCTGCTTAAATTGGGCATGTTTAGCCTGGAGAAGAGAAGATTGAGGGGAGACATACATGATAGCACTCTTCAAATACTTGAAAGGTCACACACAGGAGGGCCAGGATCTCTTCTTGATCATCCCAGGGTGCAGGACGTGGAATAATGGGCTCAGGTTTTAGGAAGCCAAATTCCGGCTGGACATCAGGAAAAACTTCCTGACTGTTAGAGCAGTATGGAAATGGAACCAATTACCTAGGTTGGTCATGAGCTCTCCCACACTAGAGGCATTCAAGAGGCTGCTGGACAGTCATCTAACAGTTATGCTTTAATGTGGATTCCTGTATTGCAGGAGGTTGGACTCGATGGCCTTACAGGCCCCTTCCAACTCTACTATTCCATGACTCTATTATTATTTTTGCACATGATATAGGAACAAACCCATAGCTTATCATAGGGTGACCATATGAAAGGAAGGACAGGGCTCCTGTGTCTTTAACAGTTGTAGAGAAAAGGGAATTTCAGCAGGTGTCACTTGTATATATGCAGCTCCTGGTGAAATTCCCTCTCCATCACAACAGTTAAAAATGCAGGAGCTATACTAGAGTGACCAGATACAAAAGATGGCAGGGCGTCCTCTCAGCAAGGAGCTACAGTCAATGCATTTCATACTCACACTTTAAATGCTTGGGTATATACACCCAAGAACATAATATGTGAAGGGACTTGGAAACCATGGCTTCTTTGCACACATGAGCTTTGTACAGGAACATCAGAAGCTGCCTTAGGTCAGATGGTGCCCTACACCTAGGAAAAAGAAACCAAATGCACAGTTACAAGATGGGGGATACTCGGCTAAGCAATGTGACAAGCGAGAAGGATCTTGGAATTGTTGTAGATCACAAGCTAAATATGAGCCAACAGTGTGACGTGGCTGCAAAAAAAGCAAATACTATTTTGTACTGCATTAATAGAAGTATAGCTTCCAATTCACGTGAGGTACTGGTTCCCCTCTATTTGGCACTGGTTAGGCCCCATCTTGAGTATTGCTTCCAGTTCTGGGCACCACACTTCAAGAAGGATGCAGACAATCTGGAGCGTGTT
Source organism: Anniella stebbinsi (assembly GCA_029215795.1). NCBI lineage: Eukaryota > Metazoa > Chordata > Lepidosauria > Squamata > Anniellidae > Anniella > Anniella stebbinsi. The sequence goes on from JARDYH010000001.1 coordinate 350,845,128, forward strand.
CAGAGGAGAGCAACGAGGATGATTTGGGATCTGGAAACAAAGCCCTATGAGGAGAGATTGAAAGAACTGGCCATGTTTAGCTTGGAGAAGAGAAGATTGAGGGGAGACAAGATAGCACTCTTCAAATACTTGAAAGGTTGTCACACAAAGGAGGGCCAGGATCTCTTCTCAATCAACCCAGAACTCAAGTTACATAGGCTGACCATATGAAAAGGAGGACAGGGCTCCTGTAACTTTAACAGATGCAGAGAAAAGGGAATTTCAGTCAGCATCATTTGTATGCAATTAATACCTGGTGAAATCTCCTCTTCATTACAATAATTAAAGTTGCAGGCACTATGTTAGAGTGACCATATACAAAAGAAGGCAGGGCCCCTGCAGCTTTAACTAGGGTGACCATATGAAAAGGAGGACAGGGCTCCTGTATCTTTAACAGTTGCAAAGGACAGGGAATTTCAGCAGGTGTCATTTATATATATACGGAACCTGGTGAAATTCCCTCTTTATCACAACAGTTAAAGTGGCAGGAGCCCTGTCCTTTTGACCATGTACAAAAGAGGGCAGGGCTTCTGTAGCTTTAACTTTGTGATGATGAGATAAGTTCACCAGGTTCTGCATATATACAAATAACACCTACTGAAATTCCATTTTCTATGAAACTGTTAAAGCCACAGGAGCCCTGTCCTCCTTTTCATATGGTCAGCCTAGCTTTAACTGTTGTAAGGAAGAGGGAATATCACCAGGAACTAATTGCATACAAATGACCCTGGCTGAAATTCCCTTTTCTCTACAACTGTTAAAGTTACATGAGCCCTGTCCTCCTTTTCATATGGTCAGCCTAAGTTACACGAAGCCAGATTCCGGCTGGACATCAGGAAAAACTTCTTGACTGTTGGAGCAATACGACAATGGAACCAATGACCTAGGGAGGTGGTGGGCTGTCCCACATTAGAGGCATTCAAGAGGCAGCTAGACAACCATCTGTCAGGGATGCTTTAAGATAGATTCCTGCATTGAGCAGGGAGTTGGAGTTGGTGGCCTTATATAGGCCCCTTCCAACTCTACTATTCTATGATTCTATGATTCTAATGCAGGGTTACCTATTCTGACTGCTGGCAGCTCTCCAGGTTTCAGACAGAAGAATTTCCCATCAGCTGCTATCTAATCTTTTTAACTGGAGATGCCAGAGATCGAAGTTGGCACTTCTGTGCATGGTTCATGTGCACTATCATTGAACTACAGCCCATTCTTACACTTCTAAAGCAAAGCAGCCTGGGCATTGTCTAAGTGGAAAGTGCCTTTGTTAAAGCATGAGGCAGCAGTGTGATGCAGCAGTTAAAAAGATGAATACAATTCTAGGCTGCATCAACAGAAGAATAGCATCTAAATCATGGGAAATGATGGTACCACTCTATGCTACTCACCTGCACCTCATCAGACTACTCTCGCTGACAGCAGCTCTCTGCCTTCTCCCATCACTTGCCTTTTGATCATTTTAACTGGAGATGCCAAGAACTGAAGCGGAGGCCTTGAATAGCAGAAGTCCCCAGCCATTTTGGACCTGTGTGCACATTTGGAAATGTGAGAAACTGCTATGGGAGCCACCACAAAATGGCTCCTGTGGAGGATGTGGCTAGTCACAGAATGACTGCTGTGGAGACCTGGCTCATCAATAGTGAGCTAAAGAGATGGTGGTAGGGAGAAATAATAAAGCTGGAGGATGGGAGGAAGGGAGAAGTAGCAAAGCAGAGGAGTAGAGGGTAGAGAAAGACCAAGGCCAGAGGCTAAAAAGTAAATAAAGAAGACTGACCTAACATTTCTCATGTTTTTTATTTAAGAAAAACTTTTTTTTTAAGGGGGCAGGGAATTAACAGCTTTGTGGGTGCTGTTAGAGGTCCGCACGGAGCACCCAAACATCCATGAGCATTGCGTGGGGAGAGGGAACCCCTGTGCATAAGAACATACGAACATAAGAAGAGCCCTGTTGGATCAGACTGAGGGTCCATCTAGTCCAGCATTCTGTTCACATAGTGGCCAACCAGCTGTTAACCAGGGACCCACAAGCAGGACGTGGGTGAAACAGCACCCTCCCATTGATAGTTTTTTCCTCCATGATTTTGTCTAACTCCATGCTAAACCATTCAAATTGATGGCCATCACCATATCTTGTGGTATCAAGTTTCGTAATTTGACTATGCACTGTGTGAAGAAGTATTTTCTTTTATTTGTTCTGAATCTCCCACCAATCAGCTTCATGGTATGACCCTGAGTTCTAGTATTTTGAGAGAGGGAGAAAAATATCTATGAACAATGCTTGTTTATTCCCAAATAAGATGGCTAAAGAAAAATAAGCCACACTACATGGTTAAGAAGCCAGCCTTTGGAAATCCTGGGTTCAGACAATACACTAACCCACGATCAACAAACAACCTACGGTTCAACAACAACTCACAGTCAACCATTGAGTGTGGGTTAGCGTGTTGTGCAAACCCAGAGAGTCAGGAGATACTGCTAAATGAGTGAACTGTGGTGCTGAGGAGGAAGGGTACCCACCCAAGTTCCCCTTGTGGAAGGCAGAGCCTGGAACCAACTCCTGGTATATTAAGATGGAATAAATACTCACAGCCTTCCTTACTGTCAAGCGCAGCGTTGCCAATTCTGCTGTTAGTTCGTGTGATGTAGCATTCAGGAGCCTCCATTAAGTCGGGAGTGAAGTGCCACATTCACATATTACTTCATCTTCGCCGCTTTACATCTTGGAAGAAGCATTTCACACTCTTTTTAACAGTACATTATTATTTTTTTGCTGTTTGCTAAAATAGCTCAATATACATTATAATATGTTTACGAGGTGGCGGCGATACAAATTCAACACTTTTAAGAATTGAAATTCCATTCCGAAGATCGCTGAAAAACGGTTTCGAATGTGGGCTCTCCCTGCCCCTACCTCTCTCTCCCCCCACCCACCCATTCAAATGAAGAGTTGATGGCTGCAATTTGATTATTAGCAGAGAAAAAAGAGCGCAGATGGAAGCAATATTTAAATTTCAACATGTGTTGATATTACTCGGGGAATGGGGAAAAAATGTTTAGGGGACAGTTTTTAGTTATATTGCCAGTTCCGTTTATTAATGCTATGTCAGGAATGCAGTAGAAGTTGTTATAAAGACATTGTCACGAGGCGTATTCCCCAACCCTTTAAGGCAGGGGTGGGAGAACGCAGGACGGAGGGATAAAATAGGGCCCTTCTGGGGGCTGTCTAAACGCTCCAAAAGCCCCAGGGTGGGTATGTGGTGGCGTGGTGGCACAGCATCAATTATATGACACTGCTGCAATCCTGCTGCACCCTGGGGCTTTTCACTGAAGCTGCGGAGAAAAAAAGTCAGGGACTTACCTGATTTTTTCCCTCTGGAGCCAGGTGAGGATGCGCAAGACGGCGTTAAGATAGCCCCAAAGCCTTGCTCCGAAGTCGCAGCGGAAGTGTGGCCAGGCAGTGCCTGGTGGAAGGTGACTGGCAATTGGTTGCCTTCCACCAGGAAGAGGGCAGCGGTGGCTCTGGTCCCCGGATGGGCATCCAGAAACCCTGCGCTCCCTCCTCGGCATCAGGATTACCTGACACCACCCCAGAGGAGGGAAAGTGCGGGAGTTTCGAGGGACGCGGCACCAACCTGGCGCCGTGAAGACATCCCCCTGGTTTTACAATCTGGCCCTCCGGGGTTTCCCAAATTTCCCCACCCACTTCCCCTCAACCACTGACCTTTGGGTGGTTTCTCAGCTTTTCTGCTGTCTGTTCCCCCCTTCTAAAAGGTTGAAATACCTCTCCTAAGGTTCATTTCAGCTACAAGCTGCTGGTATTTTTCACATTTTGGGCGTCATAACTTTTGCCTTCAGCCCTGCCCACCACTGGAATGCACCCCTTGAGAGCGTCTCCAAAATTGAATTTGGGCTGAAAATGTTTTCCCACCCCTGCTTTAAGGGAACATTAATTTCAGTGGTTCAAGCCCATTAATGTGTTGAGAAACTATCCAGTATTTCTCCCCTCAGAGGAACTCTCGCCGTCCCAACAACAGCTCATTACAAGCATAAACTATGGCCCCCTCCACAAGAATGCGCCTTTGCGCCTGGTTCCGCGATTATGCGCATTATCGCGGAGGCGCATTTACTCACAATCCCTCTGCACGGGAGGCGGCGGGAAGCGGCGAAGCGCATTAAAAGATGCCCAAAAAGCGCTTTCCAGGTAGTTAATGCGCATAATCGCTTGTTCACACAGCGAAAATGCGCTTTAACGGCCGGAGCAAAATAAAAGTCGCTATTTAACGCGCGTTCGAAAATGCGCATTATCGGGGAGATAACGCGCCTGTACGCCCGTTTTGCGCTCCGCTCGTGTGTAGGTAAAATTTATAATGAGCCTTCAAGGCTCATTAAACGCCCCGTGTGGAGGAGGCCTATGAAAGCTTTCACCAGCTGCCTTTCAGTCCTATATATCGCTATAGCATCTACCCGGATACCCTGGCTCTGTTTCCATCTCATTTCTTCTCATCCCTACTTCTGAGGAAGCCATGTATTGTGGTCACTAGTGATGGGATAATTTCCCCCACTCAGGCTTGGAAATGAACTCAAGAAAACACTGGACTATTTAGAAAAAAGCCCAGTTTTTTTTTTCAAGCTCAATATTGAGCCAAGGCTAAGACAATGAGTAGACCCATTGAAATCAATGGGACTTAAATTACTCAGGACTAACTGATGTCCCATTCATTTCAATGGGTTTACTCGTAATCATGACCAACCCAACATTTAGTTCCCTACTAAGGCATCCTATATGTGCTTATTTGAAATTAAGACCCAGAGAACCAAATGAAGTTTACTTCCAAACAAAGACACATAAGGACTGGCCTTTTGATTTATTACATGTTAGTAAAGTTAAAGGATAGGAACCATGAGCCCATTGCTGCACTCCTTGGTGAGTCAGAACACCATTCAATGGGGGACAGTAGAATTCTCCTTCTTGCATGTTTCCCCTTATATTCCTGTAACCAAAAAGTCTGAAGACATACTTCAAGAAAAATAAACATTTTGGAAAGGTGCCTGTAATATTCCGGAAGAGACCGGGGCAGGCTCCTTCACGAATCCTGTCAGTATTGCCCTAATCAATGACAGGACAAACATCCACCCGCACAAAAGAGAGGTGGGATGTAATTCATTCTCCAGTCCGTTCACTACCCAGCCTGAAGTGCTGGGGCTGCCAACAGGAACACCCGTGCCAATTGTGACAGTTGTTGGTGTGAGAGGGGACATCTGTCTACAGAGAAATCTGGATGGGATGACAAAATTATATCCTGGAGGACACCAAAATGGTCATCGGATAGTAATAACTTCTTCCCATTACTGGCTTGGTTCTGATGTACCCCACTGCCCTGTCAGAAGGGAGAAAGTTCTATCCTCTATAAAGTTGTCACGGTGAAGTAATTTTTTTCTGCGAATGGGAAAAGCTTCCTCTTCACTGACAGATGGATAGCTATTGTCAACAGTATCTTGCTTCTATATATTTTTCATGCATTATGAAGTAGAGGGCATTATGAAGTACAGAGCTACTACATGTGTAAAAAAAAGTGCTGTATCACAAATCCTACCATTAAAAAAAAACACCAAACCCTCCATTTAAGTACCTGTTCTGGATGTGAATTCTGTTGTATATCTTATGGTTTGTTTTACATAATTGGTGATATTAGAGGTTCATTCAGAAGATGGTAACAGTTGACATCCTGAGCCAACGTGTCGTGACTCAGGCGTGCATTTCAGGTTTTGATAGCATATGGTAAAGTGATGTATTAATTGAGTTTATTTTAAAAAATACTTCTATCCTGCGCCTCAGTTACGGACTCCCAAGGTGGTCAACATCATCAATCACTAAATATACAAAATCACATCTAATTTTAAAAATGAGTAAAAAGCAGTGAAATAATAAAAGTGGCACAGCCAGAAACACCACAACCCTGTTCAGATGACATGCTAAGCCACAGTTGTTGAACATTTCATTATGGCTTAGCGTGTCATGTGAACCATTCCTAACCATGGCAGCTATATAATCACGATTTAGACACATTCACTAACCATTTGCTGCAAAAGTGTTAGTAGCCTCACCATGGCTTAGTGTGTCATCTGAACAGTCCCTATATATCACTCTTCCCCTTGAGATGAGATGTACTACAACTCTCATAATCATCAGCTATTATGACCACTGGCTGGGGATGATGGAACTTATAGTCTAATACATTTGGAGGACACCAGGCATAATACTTACCACCACCATCACTCTTATTCTGGACATTAATATAATAATAATAATAATAATTATTATTATTATTATTATTATTATTATATCCCACATTTTCTCCTCTTGCATGGAACCCAAGTCAGCTACCATAGTCCTCCTCCTCTTGCGTTTTATCTTCACAACAACCCTGTAAGATAGGTTAGGCTGAAAGTCAGTGACTGGCCCGAAGTCATCCCGTGAGCTTCATGGTCAAGTGGGGATTAGAACTTGGGTCTCACAAGTCTTAGGTTAATACTCCAAGCATCACACCATACTGGCTCTCCATATAATATTATGCTGGTATTTTTTCATCTGCACTGGCTGCCAGTCCATTTCTGCGCCCAATTCAAAGTGCTGGTATTAACATTCAAAAGGGCACAGGACCTGGTTACCTGAAGGGTTGTCTCCTCCCATATACATCTGCCCAGACCCTAAGATCATCATCAGTGGTCCTTCTCCAGGAACCCCTGCCAAAAGACATGAGGTGGATGGCTACTAAGAAGAGGTCCTTTTCTGCTGTGGCACCCCAGTTGTGGAATGAACGTCTCTAGATGCTTTCCTGGAGCCTATTTTGCGTTCTTTTCAGCTTGAGGTGAAGACCGTTTTATTTTCCCGGGCATTTTAGTTTTTAAGTTTCTGTTTTAAATCTGCTATTATATTTTGAATCCTTGCACTGCTGCTAAGTTCTGTTTGGTTATTATTATTATTATTATTATTATTATTATTATTATACTGTCATTTTAAACTATTATTATTATTTATTACACTTATATACCGCCCCATAGCCGAAGCTCTATGTTTATATTGTGTTTTTTATCATCTTGTATTTTATGGTTCTAATTGTTGTGAAGCCCCCGGAGAGCTTCGCCGATTGGATGGTATAGAAATGAAATTAAATATAAGCCATTTGCTTTATTATAAATTTATTTCCTTTATTATGGTTAGATCCAACATTACACTAGCGGAGGTTCAGTAGCCTGACAACACTTTCTCCCTGTATCCTCCACCTGCAGTCCTCTGTGCTGCCTGAAAATCTGCTCTGGAAAGTTTCCCAGCCTTCTAGAGCAAATTTTGAGGGCACGTGGGGAACCGTGGGTGACGGAGGAATGCCCCCACCCAGTTCCACTGTCAGAATTGCTTCCATCAGCAGACTTGTAGTGTCAGATGTAAACCACTGGTTATTTTTGTGATTTTAAAAAAGATAATAATGTACTACATTTTCATTTGTTAAGAGCAAGAGTCACAGAAAAGTTTTAAGGCCTTTGCAATGTTAACCTCCCATCCCAGATCAATGCATTTTAAGAGCCAGTGTCTGATAGAACTAGATGTTCCTGATAAATCATAACATTTGGCAGGGGGTGACTGGTTCCTACACACACCCTAAATGCAACTTGCCTGCATAACCAAGGACTTGGTCCTTAAGATAGGATCCTTGGAAATGAAAACAGCTTCAAAGAAACCTTCTTTGAAGTGTTTACTCAATTTTATTTGAAGTGTGTGTGTGATGTTTTGGCTACATCTGTTACTATGTTAAAGAGCCTTTGTTCATGTTTCTATAGTTATGTTTAGAGCAAAGGATCTCTGTTGTGAATGATATCAAACTAGTATATCTGGTAGGCTGACCATATGAAAAGGAGGACAGGGCTCCTGTAACTTTAACAGTTGTAGAGAAAAGGGAATTTCAGCCTGTGTCATTTGTATGCAATTAGTTCCTGGTGAAATTCCCTCTTCATCACACCAGTTAAAGTTGCAGGGGCCCTGCCTTGTTTTGTATATGGTCACTCTAGTATAGTGCCTGCAACTTTAACTGTTGTGATGAAGAGGGAATTTCACCAGGAACTAATTGCATACAAATGGCACTGGCTGAAATTCCCTTTTCTCTACAACTGTTAAAGATACAGGAGCCCTGTCCTCCTTTTCATATGGTCAGCCTAATATCTGGCCTCTTTCAAACGGGGGGAAATCACATTTCCTTACGGTGGCTCTGCTTCCAGCTTCTCTTCTGCATTCTAGGGTGACCATATTTTGGAAACCAAAAAGGAGGACAACTTGGTCGGTCCCCCACCAACATGTCCGCCCTCAGGGAGGGGGGGTCCAGCACCAAGAGGGGGTGCCCACCTGAACATAGCATTGGTCACTTGTCTAATTTTACAGCACACAATTAAGACAAATCTGTTCTACATAACATCTTAATGTTTAAAACACTGAAATAACAAGTGAGACATCCAATGTATCTGAAATTAACTCCACTCACTCTTACTTTTGTAGCTTTTGCTGTACTTTGTAGCTATACTCTGTATGATACATTCTCTCTTTCCCTCAAATATCTTTTCTGATTGTATCTTCACTCCACGGCAAGCTAATGGGGCTTGCTGCCAGCTGGCTGGCTTTTTTATTTTTAAAGTTCAATTTTAAAACCTCGAACTTTAAAAAATTCCTAAAAATCAACAGATGAACAGATCTGCTTGAAACTTGGCATGGCTAAAGCCCTACTTAAGAGCTATCATGGTGCCAAGTTTCACCACTTTATCTTTTAAAATGACAGCTTTTAAAAATAATAATTTTAAAACCTCAAACTTTTTAAAAAATCCTAAAATCAATGGATGAACGGATCCACTTCAAATTTGGCCTGGCTAAAGCCCTACTTAAGCTCTATCACAATGCCAAGTTTCATATCTATACCTTTAAAAATTACAGTTTTTTAAAAAAAGATAATAATTTTAAAACCTCAAACTTTATTTTAAAAAAGTCTAAAAATGAATGGTTGAATGGAACTGCTTCAAATTTGGCATGGCTAAAGTCCTACCTAACGTCTATCAGGGTGCCAAGTTTCATATCTTTATGTTTAAAAATGACAGAGCTGTAAACATATTTGTTAATTCCCATTGACTATAAAGTAGAGCTGCCCTTTGGGTGGGAGGAGGATGAGAAAAATCCGGATTTTTCTTCAAATTTCATAATCCCCCCCCCCCCCTTTCCTGGATTTGTTATCCAAAATCCTGAGTGCTGGTTTTTCCTAACATATGGTCACCCTATTTGAAACTAGCTGAAATTACATGGGGAAGAGAGAAGTCTGTACATTTCAATGGGACAGCACCCTCTAGTGGGTGTTTTATTAATGGAGGCACAGCCATGCCTCCATTGTTAAGGGCCATCAGTAAAAAACACATTCCGCCATGTTAAAGTGATAATGGGGGGGGGGTCATTCTAACAGCCATAAAATCGAAAATGTTTCACCAATCTTTCTGAAATTTACAGGTGCCAGAAAGAAATGTTTGTTTTACATTACCTGAAAATTTCAAGAAGATTGGTGAAAGATTGAGGGAAGGAGAGCAGTTTAAGGTAGAAAAGGAACACAAACCTGTCTCCCTGCTTTTGTCAAATGATTTTGGGTTTGCGAGTTTTGTGCTCACGATTTGCATAATATCTAGAGCCTTATTAATTAATCCAGTGGTGGGGTCTTCTTTCTCCTTGACTGTAGTTGGTGAAAAGCTTTTCGTTTTTTAAAAAATTCCCTTTGGTTGACTTTTAAGGACTATTTTAACCTCTCATTCAAGTCAATGTGGAGGCCATCTTCCCTCATAGCATGAGGCACACTCAGTAGCGTCGCTCTACCCCTCCCTCCTGCCTTAGAATGTTGGGGGTGGATGGGTGAAATGGCCGCTGCCTCTATAGCACAGACCTTTTGAGTGAAGAAGAAGAGTTTCTCTTTTCTCTTCTGGAACAAGCTTTCCTTTGGCTCTAAGAGTAATTTGGGCTAACTTCATAAGGCCAGTTTGCTCTTTTGTTCACTGGTGAAGCAGGGTGTGGCTCCTCTGGATCCATGGTAACCTGATCTTCAGATCTCTCCTGGGAATAGGTGGCTATTCATCCCTTTCAATCCCCCCACCCCACTCACACACAGTGTGCTCCTTCCCTTTTTTCTAAGAGTTTGGTCCATGCTGCTATAAAGTTGAAAGCTTCAAACACTTCATTTAATTAGTTTGGGCCAGTGTTAAGTTTTAAGTACAATGTTGAAACCTTTCAAAGTGCTTCTGGGCCTACAACATTGGTTTCGGCCTAGTCACCCTGTTTTTCTAATAAGATTTAGAAACAGTTAAACTGTTGTGTATTTTGCATAGCGTACACATGCATTTTCTTTCTAATCCTTGCAGTCTACACTGGCTTCCTCCTGGATGTGCTTTTGGAGGCAGACAACCCCTTTTTTGTTCCAGCAGGCCTTTTGCAAATAATCTGGACCTCTGTCTATACTGTTGACTTTTCAATTGTTATGTATTTAAAATGTTTAAAATGCTTTAATATTGAAACGTATTTAATTGTATTTTAAACTTTTGTATATTTCTATTTATAGGTTTTAGCTGTATATGTTTTAGTTTTGTAAGGCTGCCCTGAGGTCCAGCATTGGGCAAAAGGCAGGATACTACTACTACTAGTAATGTTTCAGATTTCACTTCTGCATCTGATGTTCTTTTGCATTTACTTTTCTTTATAAACCATTGATATCTTAAGACTTCTTGTGTGGCATGTTTTCATTGGTTTAACAAGTTAAAGGTATTCACTGTTTTCATGCTTATGTTATAAAATCTATTTTCAACAGGCCTAGTAACTTCAAGAGTAACAGAGTTGGGGAAAATCCTCAATCTCTTTGCTATCAGAGGCACTGAGTAAGGGACCCCTGGAGATAATTTAGACTGACCCCAACCACAAAACACTATTCCCCCTTCTGAAGAGATCTGGACCACAGACTACTAAAGACAAACAAAGTAGCAGGCCATAACAGTTCTCATGTGGCCATTTGCCTTATGAGGCAGGTGCTCTGTGGGCTACCAAATGGAGGGACTAACAGGCCATAAAGTTGCCTGGCTGGGTCTGCCAGAAATCCACCCTCAACACCCCTGGAAGGTCCAGGAATCCCACCCTCCACCCCTGGGTTTAATGTACTGGCTTCCCCTGGCTGGACCTTGCAGGAAACTATAGGGACAGACAGAGCAGGCATTCATAACACACATAGAATGCTGAGACGGGCAAATCTAAAAGCAAGTGTGTTGCTTTTCAAGAACCAAGGAAATTCAATGGGTCTTACTTTTCAGTAAATATCTAGGGATGGAAATGCAGCCTGTGCAAGAACTGAGTAGGGTGACCATATTTGGGAAACCAAAAAAGAGGACACCTAGTGGGGGGGGGCAGGAAAATGGCTTTCTGGGGCCACCTTAAAGTCCCCAATTGGGGTGGAGGAGGGGAAAGCATGTCATTCTCACCCCCACCCCACTGCTCCAATCAGGCCCTTTTCTATAATGTCTGGGAATGACATGTTTTCCCCTTTTAAGGCCTTGATTGGAGCAGTGGGAGAGAATGACACACCTCCAGAAAGCATGTCATTCCCCCCTGCCATGCTAATGGTGACCTTAAAGGGGAAAGTGTGTAATTCCAGGTCATTATAGACCATTGCATAAAATCCCCCCTGACACCGAGGATAGAACAAAAACCAGGAGAAATCTGGGGAAATCCTGACAGTTTTTAATTTTTATTTATTATTGCATTTATATCCCACCTTTTTTCCTTCAAGAAACCCAAGGCGGCATACATAATCCTCCTCCTCTCCATTTTATCCTCACAACAGCAACCCTGTGAGGTGGGTTGGGCTGAGAGTCTGCAATTGGCCCAAAGTCACCCAATGGGTTTCCATGGCTAAGTGGGGAGTAGAACCCAGATCTCCCAGCTCCCAGTCCAACACTTTAGCCACTAGGCCACACCCTAGTGGTCACCCTAGAATTGAGCCATGCCAAGTTGGAAGCAGATCGGTTCGTGCCTTGATTTTTAGGATACTTTTTTAAAAAGCTTGTCTTCAAAAAATTCCTAAAATTCAAGGCATGAACCAATCTGCTTCCAACTTGGCATGGCTAAAGCCGTACATAAGAGGTACCATGGTGCCAAGTTTAATCTCTTCATCTTTAATTTTTTTTTTTAATGTACTGCTCAAGGCCCTAGACCCCAAAGAGTATTGTGTTTGAAGTTTTAAAAAAGTTTTAAAAATTCCTAAAACTCAAGGTATAAACAGATCTGCTTCCAACTTGGCATGGCTCAATCCCTACTTAAGAGCTACCATGCAATTGTAAGCATTTTAGTTAATTAAAAAAATTAAATTGAAGTTTTAAACATTTCTAAAAATCAAGGGATGAACGGATCTGCTTTCAACTTGGCATGGCTAAATCCCTACTTCAGAGCTACCATGGTGCCAAGTTTCATCTCTTTATCTTTAATTTCATTTTTTAAACTTGTACTGCTCAAGGTCCTAGACCCCAAAGAAATTTCTGTTTGAACTTAAAAAAATCCTAAAAATCAAGGCATGAACGGATCTGCTTCAAACTTGACATAGCTATATCCCTACTTAAGAGCTACCATGATGCCAGGTTTCATCTCTTTATCTTTAAAAATGAGGGAGATGCAAGCATTTTGGTTGATTTATTCATTTTAAAAGTGAGTTCAACACATAACACTAGCTTTGATTTTATATTGTATGTCAAGATGGTGTAACATCCTGGCTGACGCTGGCTTGGTTGTCAACTGTATAATGTCCAGTCATCCGTTACACAAAGCCATGAAATTCATTAAACAAAAAACCCACGGTTTACAAAAACAATGTTAAGGCTCTACAGTTTCCAACCAAGCACCAAAAAGCAGGGAAATTGGGAATTAAGGCTCACAAGTTGGTGGCCCTAAGTTGTTCGTTATCAGTTGTCCACAACCCCACAGTCACCTCTGCATATCATATTCTCCACCCTGTCCTCATGGTTTATCTGCTTTAGGAGAATGAGAATTTCACTTGCACTTTCTGCCTCCTTAGGGAGGATGTGGCGTTAAGGCCTGTGAGTCTTAACTCCCAATTTCCCTGCTTTTTGGTGTTTGGTTGGAAACTGTAGAGCCTTAACATTGTTTTTGTAAACTGTAGGTTTTTTGTTTAATGAATAGCCCTCTAGTGCGCATTTTATAGCGCACACAGCAGGAAATCCCAACAAATACTGCAATGGAGATGGAGACATGCAGGAAGCTCACAGCGCTGTCAAAATGATCTGCGGACATCCGTGAGTGGCCAGTCACGAGCATGCTATAAAACGCTTGTTGAAAGAAGCCCAAAATCTAATAATCAAGCCTAGTCAAAGAAGTGTTGACACAGACAGCGCTAGTCACTGAACTGTATGTGTTGTGCATGCCATCTTCAGGATACTTATGTATCATTTTGTTTGCACCAGAGAGTAGACAGATAGTAATATTCTTAGGACCTGATGCGGTTACATTGCTGAAGCTATGGGCCAAATGTTACTTTAAAGACAAAGGGTAGCATCCAACAGGGGTCTTCTGCGCATGGCTGCTCTACTTCACATGTGGTCCCTACTGCTGGTGGCCGTGACGTAGCGCTTCTAGGGGCAAGCCCCAAAACAAGTGGAAATGCTCATTCTGGAATGGTCAGGCCACCAGCAGTAGGGGCCATGTGCATGGTGGGGCCATGTGTGAAAAGCCCCTGTTGGCTCCTGCCCATAGCTAAGTTACATCGTTCCTTCCCACTTTTTACCCTAAAGTAAATGTAGGCCCCACAATTTGAATGGGGACCCTAACTTGGGAGAAAGCGAGGCTTTAATCCTTCCCCCTGTTGCGGTCCTGATCCAGATCCCCCTATTCCCCAGTGCCTGCATCGTACATTGCCAAATGGCGGTCCATACCTTTTTTTAAAAAAAAAAATCATTTCATTTATTTATTTTATTACATTTGTATACCGTCCCATAGCCAAAGCTCTCTGGGTGGTTTAAAGGATCATTATTTGGCAATATAAAATGCAGGCATGCCCCACCCCCACCCCTCCTCTAGACCTGATTGGTACTGCAGCAGAGGGTAGGGTTAATGGCCCATTATCCCCCAGATCAGAGGCTCTGAACTTAATTCTTGAGTACAAAAAGCAGGCATAACGACTGGCTCCATTTGAAAATTAGTGTAAGCGTTACCCCTTCATGTCAGCAACGTGACAGCATCATGGACCTTCTATATGCTCTCTGGTGCAATCGAAATAATATCTTCTTTGGGTCTAAGTAGCCTCAGCCTGCTCAGTCCCTGGAAAGTACATCGGAACCCAAAAGGAGCCATGTTGGTTTGGGAAAGGGCTATGGCTCAGTGGCAGAATACATGCATTGCATGCAAAAGATTCAGATTCATTCCCCTGACATCTTCAGGTAGGGCAGGAAAAAACTCTGGTCTGAAATCTTGTAGGACTGTTGTCAGTCAGTGCAGGGAATAGACGGACCAATGATTTTACTCTGGATACAGCAGTTCTCTATTGATATAAGTGTAATCAATAAAGTCCTTGATGGTCTTTGAAGTGAAATCAATTTATAGGGCAACAGTGTTAGCAGTTCCCAGTCTTTAAAACATGTCTATGGAGAAGCATCCTTTTGGGGGACTTTTGGTCAGTTCTCATTTTTCGTCACACAATATCAATCTTACCATCTCTATATTTCAGATGATGGGCTGGGGTGGGGAGGGAATTGTATTGTAATTCTGTTTTAAAAAAAAGAAAAAGAAAAAAATGAAACGCTTCAACATGTGATTGGCAGGTTGATTACAATAATGCATGCGATTAAACTCTTGGTGTGCTTGTATAACGAACGAGAGGACGTCAGTGGTGATTAACGGTGTTTTTGTTAAGTCTCGGTGTGTTAACTTTTTGAGTTTGCATAGCCTGTGCGCAAGAACCAACGGGATACCTGATGATGAGTTATTCAGTGGTTTTGTGTCTTTTGTTTATCTGTAAAAAAAAAAAAAAAAAAAGGAAAAAAGGTTGTAATTGGTAATCAGGGAATCAATGAATTGAGCATTAAGTAAACTAAATACTTCATTTATATGTGATGTAAATTACCATGGATGCAAACAGAATGGCACAAAGTTACCTGCACGTTATTCTTGACAAGCGGGGAAACCCAAATTGCTGCTATTGTGTGTTTGAAGGGTATCATTCAAAGAATGATGACTGCAATGGGATTCAATTATGTGGACGTTTTTCTTTGGGCTGCACATAATACCTGTGGCACAGCGGGTCAAGCCCAGGACCTACTCTGTTTACCTGGGGCAGCAGTCTTTCTGGGGGTGAAGACATGGGCCTCATCGCTCCATCAGCGCAGCCTGGCTACAGCAAAACCGCTCCCTCACACAATTAGTCAACTCCACGTTTTTGTCATTATAAGGGTGGCGCTAGTCATGAAGGTCAATGGGGTTAATGGGGGCTGAAGACAGGAAAAGGTGATGACTGGGAAGAATACTCTTAGAGCTCCATCACACCAGCATTTTATTGTACTTTCGTCCTGCCTTGTTTACTGTTTTGCCCTGCAATTCTCGCACAACGTTGTCCCTGTCCTACAGTCATCTCGCCTCTTCGCCTCCATTTTCTGTGTTTTTCTAGGGTGGGGAAAGTGTAGTATTTTTTATCCATGTGGGATAAAACCGCCCTTCTGTCCCAGTGTATTGCCATCCTCGTGCTATGTCGCAGAATGTCCCTTCTTGGGGTGAGGGTACGTTGAAGGTTGATGAAAGGGGAGGGTGGGATTGGTTCTCCTCCAGTCCGTAAAATTGCTGAACTGCGAAGGGGGAGGGAGGGAGAGAGAGCCAATGAGAGGAACTGACAAATACCATCGCTACCCTGAAACTAAAACTGCAATTAATTGGCTACGTTAATCAATTATAAACATAATTTGATCATCTAAAAGGTACCACAGTTAATTGGGCAGCAGACTTTTTAAAAACTAAGGTGCCCAGATCGCCCAGGGTTTCCCGGTCTTAACCGGGAAAACTGGGGCGATCCAGGCCGACCGGGGGGTGGCGGGGGCAAATCGGGCCTCGAGAAGCCCGGATGGCGGGTCCTCCACCACCGCCGGGTCCTCCGCCGCCGCCGGTACCGGGTCTGCCGCCGCTGTCAGGTCCGCCGCTGCTGCCGGGTCCTCTGCCACCGCTGGGTCCTCCACTACCGCCAGGTCCTCTGCCGCCGCCGGGCTCGTGAGGCCAGAGGCCGTGCAGAAGAGGAGGGAGAGGGCCGAATCCGGAAGTTATGTAATCGGCCCTTCCCCGCCTCTTTTGTGTGGCCTCTGGCCTCCTCGTGGGTTTGTTGCGATGGCGATGAGCCCCGAGGAGCCCAGATGCCCGCACGGAAGAGGCGGGGGAGGGCTGATTCCAGAAGTGATGTCAGCCTCCCTCGCTTCTTCTGTGCGGGCATCCGGGCTCCTCGGGACTCGTTGCCATCGCGACAAACCCCGAGCAGGCCAGAGGCCACACAGAAGAGGCGGAGGAGGGCCGATTACATAACTTCCGAATTCAGCCCTCTTCCGCCTCTACCGCGTGGCCTCTGGCCTCATGAGCCCAGCGGCGGCGGAGGACCTGGCGGCAGCGGACCCGGTGGCGGAGGAGGACCCGGCGTTGGCAGATGACCCGGCGGCGGCGGCGGCTGTGGTGGACCTGGCGGGGGCGGTGGCGACGGTGGTGGACCCAGCGGCGGCGGTGGCGGACCCGGCGGCGGCAGAGTACCCAGTAGGTCCGGGCTGGTGTTTTGGGAGGGGGGTGGCTTGGTGGTGGGGTTTGTTTCAGGTGGGGGGGTGCCTGCTTGTTGGCCGCATGGCGGGCAGCCTTTTTAATTTTTTTAATATTATGTTGGGGGGGTCTGCTTTGGTGGGCACGCCCCCTTTGGGCAGCCATTTTGAACCGGGATTTTGCTTTGCAAAATCTGGTCACCCTATAAAAACAAAATGTTACTTTTAATGCAAGTGCTTTTCAAACTTTTGTGCTTTGAATACAAATGCAAGGCAAGCACTGTGTTCATGGAAATATGCCCTTCTCTCTCACCTAAGATGGAATTCCTGTTCTAAAGTGATATTTGCTTTGTCATTTACTTGCACACACACAAACCTTACATCTAAAAACAATGTATGCCTTTTGCTCCAGAAGAATTTATTTATTTATTTTTATTTATTGCATTTTTATACTGCCCAATAGCCGAAGCTCTCCAGGCGGTTCACAAAAATTAAAAACACAAAGTACAATTTAAAGTATAAAATTTAAACCACAATATAAAAAACACAATATAAAAGTACAACATAAAAGTAAAACCCAAATAAAAACCAATCAGCAATATAGACATTTTAAATACAGATTTAAATACAGTTTTAAAACAGCAAAGTTAAAAGACTAAGATGGTAAAATGTTAAAATACTTGGAAAATTAAAATACATGGCATCAAAAAGAGTATAATGTAGGTGCCAGGCAAACCTCTCTAGGGAGCTCATTCTACAGCCAGGGTGCTGCAGCAGCAGAAAAGGCCCTCCTCCTGGTAGCCACCTGCCACACTTCCTTTGGCAGGGGCTCATGGAGAAGGCCCCCTGAAGATGATCTTAGGGTCTGGGTAGGTACATGTGGGAGGATGTGTTCCTTCAGATAACCTGGCCCCAACCCATATAGGGCTTTGAAAGTTAATACCAGCTCTTTGAATTGGGCCCCAACCTGGACTGGCAGCCAGTGAAGCTGGAAAAACACTGGCAAAATGTGGTTGGTCACTCCCTGTTAACGATCATGCTGCCCTGTTTTGTACCAGTTGAAGTTTCTGGACCGTTTTCAAAGGCAGCTCCACATATAAGGCACTGCAGGAATGCAGACATTTGGTTACCAGGCCATGGATAACTGTAGCTTGGCTATCTCTGTTCAGATAAGGGCGTAGTTGGTGCATCAGCCTAAACTGATAAAAAGTGCTCCTTGCCACGGAGCTACATAGCAGCAGTTTAAACATGCTCACTAACCATTTGCTGCAAAAGGGTTAGCGGCCGAAGTCTCCTAGAGAGCTTCTTCTATGGCACCTTATGCCCAATTTGTGACTCACCAAGCCAACTGCAACCCACTAACTATAGACTGTGGCCTAATCTACACCAAGCAGGCTATTGCACTATGAAAGCGGTATATAAAAGGCAGGAGCCACACTACTGCTTTATAAAGGTATTGAAGTGCACTGACAACTATTGGGGCCCATAGACACATACTATATACCACATTCATACCACTATATCTTGTTTGGTGTAGATTAGGCCTGAGACTGCTAGGTGCTTAACACTAGGGGTGTGCATGGACCCCCTGATCTGGACGCCATTTGAGGTGATTTTTGAAGCCATAGGTTTGCATGGGGAAAAAGGGCTATAACTTTTTTTATTTTAAAAGCTATCAAGTTGATACTTTGGGACATTGCAGATGGGGTGTAGGTAGTCATGTGTGTAAAATTTCAGAAACATTGGTACATGCATTTACTCGTAATTTTTGAAAAAAGACCAGGAAGTGCTTATAACTTTTTTATTTTAAAAGCTATAAAGTTCAAACTTTGGGACATTGCACATGGAGTGGAGGTACACAAGTGTGGGAAATTTCAGAAACATTGGTTTATGCGTATAGTGGCTATGAATTTTTGAAAAACGGAAATGATCATTTTTCAAAAATTCATAGCCACTACATGCGTGCGCCAATGTTTCTGAAATTTTCCACACATGTGTACCTCCATTCCATGTACAATGTCCCAAAGTTTGAACTTTATAGCTTTTAAAATAAAAAAGTTATAAGCCTAGGGATGTGCACGGACCCCCGATCTGGATCAGTCAGATCCAGATCGGCCTGATCTGGATCTGTATGATCTAGATCCGATCCAATCTGGATCCGGATCATCTGGATCAGGCCAATTTGATCTGGAACTGTGATCTGGATCTGTTCACATCCCTACTTAACACCCTCCTTTAAATAAAAAAAAACTAGCTGTAAAAATAGGACATTTTAGCAAGCCCCAGATGGTGCACTGTGCTTGTCTTACTGCGTCACAAACTCTGCAAGCATAATCCAAGGTATAGGAACTCTAGCATTTAGGCCTCTCAGTGGCTAAGGTTGTATGTATTAGCAGCAAATGAGGATTAATACACACACAACCTTCTGCCTCTTTGCATTGTGCCTGGTCCTAATTACCACAAGAAATCACTCTTTGCTTAGTAAAGCGTTATCACTAAAGGCCAAACTCACTTCATTCAAGAGCTTTGCATCCTTCCAGCTATAAAGAGTGGCAAATAATAAGTTTATAGATTCTGGGGTTCTTGTTTTTAAATAGCATGTATTAAGAACACCGCCAGCATTTAATACAGTGATGTTTAGAGGCATGCTAATAGCCACAAGAAAAAAAATTCAGACCTCCATAATGCGCTTTAATCACCGGCTGGAGATCAAAAACCACCATGTGATTTTTATACAGCATGGGCTGCTTCCAGGACTGCCTTACATGGAAACAGATCAATGGCAAAATTGGTAGATACAGCAAAGCATTTGCAATAAAAGCTTTTTATGTATCTTGTTCAAAGCATGTAAGTGCCTTTTAGATCACTGATTGAACTGTAGACAGTATAAAGTGGAACCTTTTAATACTAAAATAAATTTCCAGAGTAAAAATTCCATTATAGGGAAAAGTGTTTTTGCTGCAGCGGGATAGATAATAATTCTTTCACACGTAATGGGATTCATGAAATGTTTGATGATAAACAGAAGTCCTTTGTACTGTCATAGGAAGCCTGTACTGCTTGTGTGGGCCTGGATGATATTATGTATGTGCTTTCTTCAAGAAGGTGATTAGAAGGTCTAATGATGGGACAGGTAAAAGAGAAAAAAGCGCTGTCGTCAATGCAAATTTGGGGCCATAACAAAAGTACACACAACAATTTTGAAAGTTGCCAAAACCTCCCTATAATTTGGATTGATTTAACTTTTTTTAAAAAATGTTTAAAAAGCCTGTCTCTTTAAGAGGCTGCCCTGGTGAAATTGTTGAAGGCTGTCATTCATCTGGCATTGCAAGGCAAACCATTTGGGGGGCTACATCCAACTTAACCTTTTTGTATCCACACAATAGTCATTGCAGTGAGACTTATTCCCCATAGGGGAAGGGCTCCTGTGGCTTTAGCTGTTGTGATGAAGAGGGCATTTCACCAGGTGCTGCATGCATACAAATAACACCTGTTGAAATTCCCTTTTCTATGCAACTGTTAAAGATACAGGAGCCCTGTCCTCCTTTTCATATGGTGTCCCTAGCCACCGCCGCAATGGGGGAATTCACTCACAGTGGCTTCTTGTTCTGTGTGAACCGGGCCAGTAGGTCTATGCAGGCATTTGCCTGCTTCATGCACATAGCTAAAGTGGGGACTGGAAGCATTTGGGCATACACATCCTGCCCCCAAGCATCCCTGCACCCCCAGCTACCTCACAGACTTGTGTGTGAGGAATGTGAAGGCTTGTAAGTGTGATTGGCTGAATGTGCTTACACAGCTTCCATGATCTGGAACCCCGAAGGTCTATAACATGCAGGTGTCTCTGTAGCAGGCTGATAATTCCAGATAGAAGTTAAAAAAGAAAATTGCAGTTCAGTGGTGGGGTCTATATTGCTCTGGGAGGCAAGGATGCAAAACAGCAATAAATAAAACAGTATTTATCTTAAGCATTTTTACCCTGCTGACTGAAAAGGCTCCATCAGCTTACACAAAAAAATAAATAATCACAAAACCAATGGGGAAGTATTTGAAAGACAATGTATTTGAGAATGTAAGACAGCTACAACCCTGAAAATGGCACCATAAAATTGCTTCTTTGGTTCAGATGTTACAACAATCCATGGTTTGGCACTAGAAGATCCAGCCTTCATCCAGGCTCATGTGCTTCCTTCACCCAATTCCCAATTCCAGACAAACCATAAGAAAAAAAGATTGCAATATTAAACACACTTATCAGAGAGTATGACAACACACTAAGCCATGGTGGTTAAGCATTTTGAGCCAAATATTATGGCTTAACATGTCACAAAACCACAATTTAAACATGCTCACAAACCATTTACTGCAAAAGAGTTAGAGGCCTAACCATGGCTTAGTGTATTGTGTGAACAGGTCCTAAAGGTCGAATGTATGATTGCATTTCATGTATCTTTTTTTTAATTACATAGTTGGGGGAGGGGGTTCAAGATTGGGAACATGGTGCACAGAGAGGGGGATCATCCTTTCCTCCCATGCTGTAATCTCTAACTCTAAATCCTGACATTTCTATGGCTCCAAGAGAAGCTTCCCTCCAGGAGAAAATAGCTGCTTTCAGGGTGGTGGCTGTATTGTGAAGGGATTAAATCCCCCACCCTATAGGCCACAGTCCTGATCCTACCCCCACCCCAATAGCTAATGATCTAATTTGGTCCTAAAATCACCAAACTCAATGGGATTCAATTGCATGGCACATATCCCATTGAAAGCAACAGGAATTAAAGTTAGTACAGACTAATTTGTTCCATAGGTTTCAAAGGGGCATGCAGAACAATCCTACATGCTTACTCAGAAGCAATTCCTATGTACTATAGGGACTGCTCTCATGTAACAGTACTTTAACTTCCAGGTGTAAAGTTATAACAATAAGTTTGTTAACGAGATACGGTTAAAATTATTATGCTTATTGGTTGGGCCATATAACCAGCATCCAGGTGAGACATTATAATATTCTTCAAACTTCGAAGGGGGAGAGGAGGGTTAAGAAGTAGCAGTTTATTAGCAGGAACGTAGTTTAAAGGATACGATTATTAAATACTCATGTAGCAGAAATTGAAGAATATAGATGAAGTGGTCTTCAAGCTTAAAGCTGCAACCCTATTCAAATTTACCAAGAAATAAGCCTCACTGAACAGACTTCTGAGTGAACATGTATAGGACTGCATTGCAAGGTACAATTTAAAGAGAGCTAGTTAAAGGGAAATCTTATGCACGTTTAGACAGAAAACGTCATACAATTCCCAGCATTCCCCAACCAGCATTTTTAGAAAAGGTTTTTTTTTGTCTAAACATGCATAGGATCCCACTCTTAGGGTGCAATCCTATCAACTGCATCTTCGATGATCATAAGCCCCAGAACTCGAAGGCTTATGATCATCCTATGCAACGCGGGAGGAGTGGTGGAGGCTATTGTCGTCGTTGGAGAGCTGCTAGTGCTGTTCTTTCCAGGTTAGCTGCTTTGTTGGTGCCTGGCTGACAGATGGTTGGCCACTGTGAGAACAGAGTGCTGGACTAGGTGGACCCTTGGTCTGATCCAGCATGGCTCTTCTTATGTTCTTATGTAGCTGCAAGGGGTCAGATCTCTGACTGCCCCTTCTGCGGTCAGAGTGCTGTCTCTGACCCTTGGAAGGGGGACTCCAAACAATTCTGTCCCTTCCAATGCTGTTGGGGCTGAAGGATTGTTCCCTCAGTTCATTAATTGAAGGTTAGATGGGGAAAAGCCAGCTTTTTCTATATGTACATATAAACACACACACACACACTATATATATATATATATATAAATATATATATATATATATGGCACATTGCTTGAATATTTTATACACACTTAAATACGGTAAAAGCTATTGATTACTTCGAGGTCAGGTGGGGAATTAAAGGCTTTTGAAACATGTATACATAAACACACACATATTAAATTTATATGGTACATTAGTGGAAGTTTAGTCGTGGGAAACACACACATCTATCTATCTAATATGAAGACATATCTACATTTTTATATGATACAAGTTAAGGAGTGCTAGTTAATTCATTACTTGGGGGAAAAAACGCTTTACACATAAACATGTATTCATTTATTTATTTTTGTTAGAAAATGGTTACCCTCCCCCTCCCCGTTTTCCTTTATAAAATAAACTCAAGGCAGAGAGGGGATCGGTGCCGTTGGGATTCGGAACTCTGCTGCGCGTGCGCAGCAACGGATGAGCCGCTGATTCCAGCGACAGGTGCGGCCGACCGGTCAACCGACGGCGTGGCAACTTCCATCCCTTCAGTCCCGCTCACCGTTGGCAGGAGGAGGAGGAGGAGGAGGAGGAGCTCCGCGACGGCCACTCGGGCGCCTTACTCGCGCGCCGGCTCGCCCCGCTCCCCGCCCCCGCCGGCCCAACGGCTCTCGCACGTACGAAACCGGAAGCTGCCTTTTTCCCCGCGCGGCAACTCCGAATGTCCCCCGCCCCGTTTCCGGTGTGGCGCGAGGCTGGCTGAGGGCGAGTTGTATTCCCGCCGTTTTCTCTGCTGGCGTCTCCTCGGCCGACGGCTCCTCTAGGTACGGATCCAGCTCCGCCCTCCCCGGCTCTATGAACGGAACTGGGGGTGGGGAGCGTCAGGCCGGTCGGACGCCGCTTCTGCCCTATTGGGGCAGCGGCTGACGAGGAGCAGCTCTGTCCTCGCCTTCCCTTTACCATTTCGGCCGCTTTCGACCTGTGCCAGCCTTCCGTCAACTTGGTGCCCCCCCCGGGGTGTTGGACTACAACTCCCAGCATTCCCTGCAGCCAGCCCTGTTGTAAGCCTGCACCGGGTTGGGGGAAGGCGGCCCTGTTCCCTTCTTCGGGGGGGGGGGGGGAGGGAGGTTACCTGACTTCTGGGCCTGTAGGAGGGGGGAGAGTCGCATTCATTGCCTGAGCAGAGTGTCGAGTACCAGCAACTGGGGAGGGGGCGCAGCTCAGTGCCTGAGCATCTGCGTTGCACGCGGAAGGTCCCAAATTTAATCCCTGGCTTCTTCAGGTAGGGCTAGGAAGGAATCCTGCCTGAAACCCCGAAGAGCCATTGCTGCCAGTCAGTGTCGACAATACTGGGCTAGATGGACTCATGGTCTGGCTCAGTATGAGGCAGCTTCCTCTGTACTGCTTGAGCTTCTTTGGTTCCAGTCTTTCATAACTGAAGGAAGGGTGGCTGATACATTGCAAATAAGTAAATAAAGGAAGTATTCACAGACCAGGACTGCAACCCGCATCAGGTCCAGCCGGCCTGACCAGTGGGATGATGAGAGTTGTAATCTAAAACGGATGGAATGGCCTAAGTTGAGGGAGAGCTGCCATAGCTCTGGATTTTCTCCTTTTTAGCAAACTGCTGCCTTATTTCAACTTTTTTTTCTTTTGATGGGTGTGGCGTGTCTTGTGTGCAGTTAGTTGTCTTCGGAAATTATCAGCGCGCAGTGCTGCATATTTCCAATATGCCTTCCCCAACCTGGTCCCCACCCATCATGTATAGTGCCATGTGCACTGATGGTGCTTTATAAATAAATAAAAATAACCAGCCCTTGCCAGCATGGCCAATGGTCAAGAATCAGGGGAGTTGAAGGCTGGTTTATAGAGTTCCCATTTCAAACCTAATGGTACTTGCTCGCTAAAAGGGAGCAACCTCGCTGAAATAAACAACAGTTTGTGGTGGATTAGAGCACCACCAAATGAGGAAGGACATCAGCTGTTGAGTCATTATGTGTTCCCACATAGCACAAACGTATTCAAAATAAATTAGAGGCATGTTCATTTTAAGTCTAGGCAGTGTGGATGGAAACATGTACCAGGACGTACCTGCTTAAAAAGAATAATGGCAAAAGCAGTGATGCAGAAAACTCATTCATGCCCTAGTTTTGTCCAGGTTAGATGATTGCAATGTATATTTGCTGCCTCTGAACATGGTTGTATGCTGGAGGGTGTTCCAGACGCCAAACTCTAGTGTTATTCCAATTCTGGTTGCCATTTTACTTAAGAGCCTAATTGAAAGTGCTGGCCTTAGCCTGGTCTCAAGTTTCTTATGGCCTTAAAGGTTATTTTAGCCAGTGTAACCTTTAGTATGAACCAGCCTCGACTCTCCATTCAACAGCCAAGGCCCTACTGACAGCTGTTGTCTGAGGTATGGCCGATAGGGACTTGTATCCTTTTTAGTTGCAGCTCCCCAAAGGAAAACATCTTTCCTCCCCAAAGAAGACAGCATGTCTATTGCATTGCTGGCCTTTCATTGTGCGGTCAAAACATGTGTTTTCCAAGGATGATTTAAATTGCCTTTAGAATTTATTTTTGGCTGCTTTGGCTATTTTTGTGTTCTATTCTTATTGATTGTATGGTTCTTAATTAGGCCATTGAAACCTGCCTTAATGTTTTACGGAAAGGCAGGAATATTTTACTAAATAAAATAATTAGAGTTGTGGTTCTTAGGCTTTCATAGTTTACTTTTAGCATTTTCAGGATGTTGGGAATAGGGCCAACCATGTGGTTCTCTGTCCACTTCTCCATGTGTAGATTTTGCACATGGAGAATACCGGTTTAGGACTATAGTAACTAACTGTCCAAAACTTTTACTCATTGCAGACTGTGTCTTTGCCAATTTGAAAACAATTATGAGGCAGAACGTTTCTAAAGCAAGGGCTGGTAGTTACTTATTGAACAAAGCAATTTTTTAATTTAGAAAGGAGATATCCTTATCTATTTATAGAGAACAAACATTCATTGTTTGAGAACAGGAAATTGCAGGTTGCTAGAGACTATTAAAATAGGAGTATATTAGGTCACATAGGTAAGCATGGTGGGTGATCCTCCAAGAAATATACATAATACCATCACCTTGAGTCAAGGCCTGGATCCCACTGTGCTTGGTGTAACTTTCCAGTGCTTGGACTTTACTATCAAGTTTATAATATCTAGTGTAGTATATGACTTGTTGAGCCATATTGATAATGCTTGATCTAAAAAAAAAGTATTTTTCAATTCTCTTTATTTACATATATTACTCTTTCATTTGATGGTTGCTTTCCAATGTCATGCCAAATGCCTTTATTATTATTAAAAGACATATCCTGCCTTTTCTCAATGAGCTCAAGGTGGTTAACAAAGTTAAAACGCGAACAATGTAAAAGCAATTTGGAATAGCAAAACAACTCTAAAGTAAAAAGGCTAAGAAGAGTGAAAAATGAAAAAGTAACACAATAATTTACTTAAAACCATACTAGTATGGGAGTCCCCATTGATGGTCTTAAAGCATTCCAAAAAAGCAAGCTTTAGGCCATCCTATGGAAGGACATTAGAGAGGTTGGGCCTAGGGCTATTGGAGGAGTCAGTTTTGGGGGTGGAGCTTGGCGAGTTTATGCCAGCTTTTAGAACCCTGAAGTGCCTCGACTCAGCGTGCCCCAAGATGGGCAAACTTACGATTTCCCAGGTTTTTTATTTGTGCAAATCCCAATATGCGTAAATTGTGATTTGTGCAAAATGACGGCCATAAATAGTACAATTTGCACAAAATTGCAAGCATAAATAGCTCTTTATGCCTGCATTCCTATGCAAATCGTGCTATTTAGGGGTACGATGTTGCGAAAATCATAATTTCCATAAATATTTCCAACTATGTATTTGTCCAAATCATGGCTCATGGACAAAAAAAGACGTGAACCCTCGCCAGGCACCTGTGGACCGTCTGACGGCTTGCTCCCCCCACACACCAGAATCGTGCAACGAGCGGCTGTCCAGCAAACAGAGCGCTAACAGGATGCTCTCCCTGTTATGTTTGAAGAGTTCTTGCACTATTGCTGCAGAATTCAGAATAGTATAGTTGTGCCAATAGTACAGAGAGCTACTGTTTTGTGATCCATCTAGGAAAGTAAAATCTGTCTCAGCATTGGAGAAATTCTAGGGATTTTGTCTATGTGTAAATACTAAGAAAACAACATTTGTTTCTTAGAGGAAACATCATTTAACCCTTCATAAAAAATAGCTATTTACTTATCTGGCAATGCGTTCAATTTTAGCATGAGGTGATAGTCATGTCTACTCAGTGCATCAACGATAAGGTTCTGTCATTGTAAATGGTAACTGTCACAACAGGTATTTGAGATTTTAGTTGGGGATATAGAAGTTCTTTACAGACTGAGGAATTATTGCACTTAATGTGGAAAGTAAAAGTTGGCTTTGTTCAAGATTCAGTTAGGAGAAGAAAACCTTTTCCCAAAAGAAAAAAATCTGCACTCAAAGCATTAAAGACCTGGAACAAGAATTTGTATGGTGCTTATTTTAGTACTTGTGGAGGCAGGATATATTGAATAATGGGAAGTGGCAGTAGACATCTTAAATAACTAAAAACAAGTGGGAGTGTGGAATAAACTTGGCCTCTTACTGGTGGTTTTGCTTTTGTTTTGTTTAGTGAATATGTCTAACGTAAAGAAGACCGCAGGAAAAAGAGGTCCTGCAAAGCGGAAGCTTGCAGAGGAATTCCCTCCTGGAGAAGTTTTTACTGACATATTAAAGAAAGATTGGAAGCTTGGCCCAGTTATAGGCAAAGGTGGTTTTGGCTGCTTGTATCTTGGTAAGATTGATTTTAAAAGGTGTTAAATTTAGAGCTCTGTATTAGTTCTGGTTGTGCTGGCACCATATTAAGGGTGTGGAAGCAATAAAATAAACTGATTATGCATACAATTTGGCTAGAGGGTGGCAGCATTTTTTCATTCAAAATTCTCTTTTGAGGAATCCAAATATGCACTTATGTCACAATTTGTTTAGCCCTACAAAATTTCTTCCGCTAATCTTGATTTTATTCATCACCTTCATGCTTGGAAGTAGGGCTACTCCCAGCCTTTCCTGCTGGAAACAGAATGACGGACTGGATGGACCCTGGTCTGATTAGGCAAGGAAGTTCTTATGTCCCTTGTTATGGGGAAGTTTGGACCCAGTCGGCTGGATGCTGCTTGTAAAAACACATAATTCATTTTGATTAGCGATTTCCAAATTAATACCTGAAGCATACGTTTCGAGAGTTGTCATAATTCAGAAACTTTGAGTTTTATTCTTCCCCTTTTTTATATGAGCCTTTCCCAACTTGCAGTCCTCAGACAGCAGGGATGATGGGAGTTGTAGACCAACAAAATCTGGAGACCACAGGTTGGAAAAGGCTGGTTTATACGATTAAAAGAAAATCTGGTTCAGCTATTTTATTGCTAGAAACTTGGAATTGATGGCCATTCTGGGGTAGAGAAGAGAGGAGTTTTGCCTCAAGGCTTCTTTCCTGCCATGCTGCTGTAGCCCAAGATTGTTATTTCTGATCCCTACAGGCTTTGCTATTTCAAAACTAGTGGTAAGGATCTCAGCCACAGGATTCCTTTTTGGAAACTGGCAGATCCATGAGCTTCAAAATAGTTAGTTTTGTGATAAAAGGCATCTTAATTTAACAAGAAAATAGCATTTCTGTTGTAAGAGCACTTCCACATGGTAGCTTGCTTCTCCAGTGACCAGAGTGCTAATGGCATTTCCCAGGAAATACCTTATAGCTTATGTATTTTCTAGTCTAAAGATTTGGAACAATGATGACTCTTTGGTGCTATTGTTACTGTGCTGTCTGTACTGAACTTGCTGTCTTCAGACCAGCAGTAAATGAAAAGTAATGCGGATGGTCCCTTTCTGGCTTGCAAATGTCAGGCAAGCTAATGTCACCATCTCAGTCATCCACCAAAGTGCCATGGCTTCTTGCACCTCTGTGGGGGCTCCCTGAGAGCCATTGCACGCTATAATTTAATATGTGCATGCAAAATTGTTTGTGTATATAAAACTAAAATAGTAAGTGCAACAAACACATGTTTATTGTACATGTGTATCATACAGGTATACTAATTTTGGAGGCAGGGTTGACCAAGGAACACATGTAATGTGTGACGGAGCCAAGTAATATTCCTATCTGGCTTAAACTGCCTCTAGTGCAAAGGTTCTCCCTCAAACATTCAAATTTGGTTTTCTCTATCAAGCTATTGAATATTTGTTTCTGCTTTATTTTGTAAAATTACTGTCTGTATGTTAAAAGGTAGTTCTCTCCTCTTACTGACAACCCCATATTTTAACAGCTGATGTTAATTCTTCAAAATCCGTCACGAGTGATGCACCCTATGTTATAAAAGTGGTAAGTTTACTTTTTTTACTTTGAAACATTCTATATTGGAACAGAGCAATATTGCCACTAGAATTTGGTTGACTGCTTAGAACATCATGGGAAAACTAGAAAGACTGTTCCATTTGTCTGTTTGCAATAGTTTGTGGAATTCTATAGGGAGAAAATCAATTGTCCCATAACTGCAAGTAGGTTAAAGTAAGTTGAAAACTTTTAACATCTTTTAAATCTGCTCTGCTGTTAGCATTCTTATTTAAAATAACTAATATCATTGCCCTCTTGCTGCTTGGTTATAGTCTGAAATTCTACTTTAAGAGTCTCTGTGATGGTGACATAAGATGTGAACAGTTACTAATGCTTTAACAGATTGGAGATGGAATACAGGTATGAAACTTTTGGTTTCATGCCTGTATTTTGATACCATTCCCCTATGGTATCAGATGTATAGCTATAATGCCTATATTTGGCAACTAATTCTGACTGCGAAGCACTTTACACAGTGAACGGGTGGTGGAGGACCATTTCCATTTTCCTGTCCCATCCCTCACTCCTGTTCTCCAGCTGTACCATTCATCACCTTCCTCTTTGACAGGTTGCAGGGTGTGGATTCAGCTGGGACCAGGTGGGGCACTTGAAGCTGGAATTATCCTTGGATTCTTCTGTACTATCTGACTTCATGTAAAATGCTGGCACTACCCAGATAAAAGCAGCAGGAAATAGTCATGCATTGCTTGTGATGCAGCTAGCCGCCTTATACGAAGTGATGGTGTGCCAGAGGATACAGAGGATTTTGAGGCGTGCTCCAATTTTCCATGGTCACCCTCCTCCTAGCTGCCTCTCATTTCCCCCTCCCTGTTCCCACCATCCCTTGAGAGGGAGGGTTGAATGTGGGAAATTATAAGGTGCCGTTTAGTGTAACTACAAACATTATGGATTGGTAGCAGTAAAGTAGCGTCGTTAGGATTTGCCTGTTTCTGGCTTCCTTTTATTTATAGGATTATAGGTACTATGAATCGATTACGTTTACATTTGTAAAAATAGTCTCTACATCATGTCTTTGACTGCTAAATGTTTTGAAAAGTATTAATGCATAGTTCATATTGGTGATATATGTGTGGTTTTAAAAGGATGTTGATATAAACATTTTATTTATATAGAACATCCGTGTTTTGTGGTCTACTTTAGTGTATAACCATAATGGAGATAAATTGTGTTAATAAATGAATGCCTCTGACTATATAGGATAGACAGCTTGAAAACGTAAATGCCTCTTAGAGATAGGGACATATGTCAGCAGATGTAGAGATGTTGAAGTTCTTGTGTATGTTTGAATTGACTGTGAGTAAGGATTGAGTTGTTTAAGTTAAATCAGGGTCATCTGGACAATATAATCTGTTAGCGAACTGGTATGTGGGACACATTATTTGTGGTGCATAGGCATAGATTGCACTGTTTCACAGACAAGAAAATAGTAGGGATGTGCAGCAGATCGGATCCGATCCATGATCCGAATCCGATCCGCCCAAAAATTGGATAAAAACGATCCGATCCGCCAACCATCCGATCTGATCCGATCCGAAGGGACCCGATCCGGATCAGAAAAAATCGGAAAATCAGACGCCATTTTGAATGCTTTTTCCCATAGCCTAGTATTGTGTTACAAAAACGCCTATAACTTTTTCATTTTTAAAGATAGAAGGATGAAACGTGGGCACTTTGTAGATGGGTTAGGGGTAGTTATCTGTGAGAAATTTCAGAAAGATTGGTGCAGGCATTTTGTGGCAATTAACTTTTTAATAAATAACCAGGAATGCCTATAACTTTTTCATTTTTAAAGTTCCACACACGAAACTTTGCCACATTGTAGATGGTATATTGGGACCCTTGTGTGTGAAATTTCAGAAACATAGATGCTTGCTTTATGTGGCAATTAATTTTAGAAAAATGGGTAGTAGTGTGGTAAATACAGTTATGCCTTCAACTTTTTTATTTTTAAAGATACAAACAGGAAACTTGGGCACATTACAGGTACCACTTTGCTTGATATGTGTGTGAAATTTCAGAAAGATAGGTCCATGCATGTAGTGGCAGTTAATTTTTGAAACAATGAGGAAAGAAACGCCTACAACTTTTTTATTTTAAAAGTTAGAAGTCTGAAAATTGCTCACTTTGTAGATGGGTTAGGGGTAGTTATCTGTCAGAAATTTCAGAAAGTTAGGTCCAGGCATTTGGTGGCTATGAATTTTTTTAGATTAAAAGTTACAAAAGTTTTTCCACAGAGGCTTGGGCTGTCAATTGCATCCTGCTCCCCCGCCTCCCCCTCCCTCTTTTATCTGTCAAAACTCCATATTGTTGTAACTTTTAATCTAAAAAATTCATAGCCACCAAATGCCTGAACCTATCTTTCTGAAATTTCTGACAGATAACTACCCCTAACCCATCTACAAAGTGAGCAACTTTCAGACTTCTAACTTTTAAAATAAAGAAGTTATAGGCGTTCCCTTCCTCATTTTTCAAAAATACCTTGCCACTACACGCTTGAAGCTATGCTTCTGAAATTTCTCCACATTAGACATACCACTTTGGTTCACATGTGTGATAAATTTCAGAAGCATAGCTTCAAGCATGTAGTGGCAAGGTATTTTTGAAAAATGAGGAAGGGAATGCCTATAACTTTTTTATTTTAAAAGAAGTCTGAAAGTTGTTCACTTTGTAGATGGGTTAGGGGTAGTTATCTGTCAGAAATTTCAGAAAGATAGGTCCAGGCATTTGGTGGCTACGATTTTTTTAGATTAAAAGTGACAACAACACAGAGTTTTGACAGATAAAAGAGGGAGTGGGAGGGGGGTGCAATTGACAGCCCAAGCCTCTGTGGAAAAACTTTTGTAACTTTTAATCTAAAAAATCCATAGCCATCAAATGCCTGGACCTATCATTCTGAAATTTCTCACAGGTAACTACCCCTAACCTATCTACAAAGTGAGCAACTTTCAGACTTCTAACTTTTAAAATAAAGAAGTTGTAGGCGTTTCTTTCCTCATTGTTTCAAAAATACCATGCCACTACATGCCTGGACCTATCTTTCTGAAATTTCATACACATATCAAGCAAAGTGGTACCTGTAATGTGCCCAAGTTTCCTGTTTGTATCTTTAAAAATAAAAAAGTTGAAGGCATAACTGTATTTACCCCACTACTACCCATTTTTCTAAAATTAATTGCCACACAAGGCAAGCACCTATGTTTCTGAAATTTCACACATGAGTCCCAATGTACCACCTGCAACGTGGCAAAGTTTCATGTGTGGAACATTAAAAATGAAAAAGTTATAGGCATTCCTTGTTATTTATTAAAAAATTATTTGCCACAAAGTGCCTGCACCAATCTTTCTGAAATTTCTCACAGATAACTATCCCTAACCCATCTACAAAGTGCCCAAGTGTCATCCTTCTATCTTTAAAAATGAAAAATGTTATAGGCGTTTTTGTAACACATTACTAGGCTATGGGGAAATGCATTCAAAATGGCGTCCGATCCGAAAATCTGACATCCGATTTTCGGATCGGAATCGGATCCGATCCGGTCCACCAGGTCCGATTTCGATCCTCAATCCGATCTGATCCTGGGGGTCAGTGCACATCCCTAGAAAATAGCACTGAGACAAGCATCTTGACATGGGATAGTCCCGTTGTGTTCATGCTTGCCTAAAATTTTGCAGCAGTTTCAACAGAAGGTGCTGAGAAATAAATGCTGCACAAACCCTCATCATTCACATTATTCGGGCTTACAGTAGGCTGCAGTGTGCACAAATTTGGTGAGGAACAAACTGTATATCTTAGTATTGGAGCTGTTGTTTTAGTAGAAACTGATTTGATAAAAACTATTCTTTGTACACATGGAAGACCATATCTTGGTGGTAGAGCCATGCTTTGCATGTGAAAGATCCTAGATTCAATCCCTGTTTTTTTTTCAGCTAAAAGGATTTAGGTAGCCTGTGATGGGAAAAATCTCTGCTAGAGACCCTGGAGAGCTGCTGCCAGTCAGGGTAGACAATATTGGATTAGAAGGATGTATCGTCCAAACTTGAATAAAGCAGCTTCCTATGTTCCGAAACATCCTTGTAGATTTACTTCTGTAAGAGAGCAATCCTGTGGTCCCTGGGTCAACGTCCCAGGGACGGTAGGATTGTTTGGATTCCCTCTTGCGAGGTCATAGACACTGCTACCACCTTCGAAGAGGGAGTCAGAGAGCCACCCTCTTCCCCCTTGCAGTTGGCGTAGAAAGAACTGTGTTAGTTGGTCTTTTGAGGTCGAAAAAGTGAGCTTGGAGGAGGAGGAAAGGAGGCATTACAAAGGGAAGGGAGGAGACTGGAGAGGCCAAGATATGATTCATCTTGAGCCTCTTTCCCTCCCCGCCCACTCTGAAGATGGCCTAAAAAGCCTGCCTAGTGAAACCTACAGGACCAGAGGATGAGGAGGTGAAGATCACCTCCGCCACTCCTCCCACCCTGCACTGGATGATTGGACGCCTTGTACTCAGAGGCATATGCTCTGAGAATAAAGCAAAAGATTATATATTGATTATTCAGTATGACAATAAGTGCTACAGTATTACCAGAATGCCAGATGTTAGGCTTTCAGTCTCCATATTAAAGTGCAAACCCCATCCTATTGAAATTTATCAATGTTTCTGTTTTTTTAATTGATTGGTTTCCCCCCGTTACATATCAACCTTTGAGGAAATGGTTGAAAGGTGTAGTAATTAAAAGGAAGAGAATTTAAATAGTTACATTTCAAGTTTTATATAGGACAGTGGAAGAAAGATTTATGAAGTATCATAGTATTTGCTATGGATAGGAGGACAGAAATCAATTTGAAAGTTTACACTTACTTTGAAATGATTTTTAAAGGAGCCCAGTGACAATGGACCACTCTTTACTGAATTAAGTTTCTACACACGAGCTGCTAAACCAGAGCTAAGTAAGTAGTCTACTCTTGATTTCTGATTCAACAAAACAATTTCTTTAATCCTTTTGTATATCATAATATAGACCATAGAGAGAGGTGGTTCATGGGCAACTAGAACATAGAGGACTCTTAAATGATTTCTTTAAGGGCATTTTAATTATAGCTGGATGTTTCTTTATAATGGTGAATTGTTGGATATTTATTGAAGATAATTGTTTATAAACAGGGTCTACTGAACTGGAACACTTGCTCTTGTCCTTTTCATGCTAGAAGGTCACACACAGCCCATTGAGGCTGCAGCCACTAATTTGCAAGGGGAAAATGGAATTTTCATACTAAAAGGTGACTGTTTGAATGGGAAAAAAGTAGAAGCAATTGTATTTAAATATTCTACTTGAATTTGTTAAAGAGACAAGATGTTGGCTATTATTTGCCTGTGCAGGATTCATTTGCTGTATTAAAACTGCTAAGAACGTAGACGGAAATATACAAATGTATGGACAATAGCAATGGCACAATCCAGCCAAAGTAAGCCCTTTTAAATCAGGTTAATTTCAACAGGAAAGACTTTCATATGGCTAACACTACTGAGTCTTAAAAGTGCTTAATGTTGTCTGAGTTGTGTGCTTAGTGCCTAAGTAGTAAATATTTGTTTACTATTCACTGCTATTAATCAGTTTTCTGACTTACCAATAAACACATTCTTGCTTAAATATGGCAATAATCGCTTTGCAGAAAACCGTAACAGTGTATATTTGGAAACTGTTTTATGTTTTCAGTTAAGACGTGGATTTCTTCTCACAAACTGAAATACTTAGGTGTGCCAAAGTACTGGGGTTCTGGCATACATCAAAAGAATGGCAAAAGGTACAAACAATATATTATTTTAGAGTGTATAGGATATTTCATAGTCACATTTTCCACCAATAGCTGTTCCACAAGCCCTAACATGGTTTCTTAATATTAACTTTAGCTGATATCATTACTTGGCATGTCTATTATTGTGAAAATATGAGGGGATTATATATGGCCACTTGAAAAATATCTATATATAAACCTAAATTTATGATAAACCATAATGGTTTATCACGATGGAGTATTTGGAGATATGAACTGATACATGCATGCAGAGGATATTGTTGGGTGAGTCTTAGGAATTTTAGTACTGTTTGTTCTATCTTGTGTGGAGCTGCTTAAAAAGTAATAAAATAGTTAGATTTAAAGTTCTATACAATTGTTTTTAGGGCACACTCTGGCTGTGTTCAGACGTCACCTTAAGCCATGATGGTTAATAAGCTACTCACAGTAGTTTATTTTGAAAATAAGTTACTGTTATCCCCCACATGATCAGACAAATAAGCTACTGGGTGTAGTTTATTAAGTTAATGTGCATAATCTGAGTAATTCCCACCCCCTCTGTCCTGCTGCAGTCTTCCTGCCCCTGCGATGGCGCTGTTTCACCCATTGACAACATCGCAGCAGCCTTTTTAACCTTCCACAATATCCCAATGAGAGGGGATAGATTAATTCAGTGCTTCCAGCGTCACCCTGACAAGTAAGTAGCTCTGGAAGTATGCAGTATTGGAACCCTAGTATGGAGGTACTCAATGCACCATCAAAATCCTGCAAGATTACACACAAAAGCACCTTTTAAGGTGGTGGCTTTAACTTCATGGAAGTTTGCAGGAGTGGGACAAAACTTCATACATAGCATCCCCTGGTAGGGATGCACATAAAGCAAAATGACAGCCCTGCGTAGCTGCTGCAGCCACCTAACCAAGATGGTGTTTGGTACTTGGGGAGGTTGCAGAGTGCACTGCCGGGGGAAGGGTTAGGGCGGGCTTGGGCTGTGAGTGCAATCAGTTGCTAGGCAGATCATGGAAACAGAAATCTACTGGCTGGAAGACAGTGGCAGCAGCAGAAACTAAGCCCTATGATGAGAGACTGAAAGAACTGGTCACATTTAGCCTTGAGAAGAGAAGATTGAGGGGAGACACGATAGCACTCTTCAAGCACTTGAAAAGTTGTCTCACAGAGGAGGGCCAGGATCTCTTCCCCATCATCCCAGAGTGCAGGAAACAGAACAGTGAGCTCAAGTTACCGGGAGCCAGATTCCGGCTGGACATCAAGAAAAAAACCTCCTGTTAGAGCAGTATGACAGTGGAACTAATTACCTAGGGAGGTAGTAGGCTCTCCCACACTAGAGGCATTCAAGATGCAGCTGGACAGCTATCTGTCAGGTATGCTTTAATGTAGATTCCAACATTGAGCAGGGAGTTGGACTCAGTGGCCATATAGGCCCCTTCCAATTCTACTATTCTCTGATTCTTTTACCCCTCAGGAAATCATTAAGGCACAATCCTGTGCATGTTGAGACAAAGAAAACTCCGACAACTCTCATCATTCCCCAGACAGCAGACTTTTTTCTGCCTAAACATTCTGAGGATTGTGCTCTTAATGTATAAGTCTGTGAAGTATTCCTTATGCTCAACCAATACAGTTTCTGCTTCTAACCTTTGGTTCAAAGATGTTCATGAATCATAAACGCCCTCTCACTTGCATTCCAGATTGCCTTGATTTTCCTCTCTGGGTTCTGATCACAACTCGTTGTGTTAGAATCAGTGCTTGTGTGTCTCTGTAGTGGCATTTAATTTTTAATAGCATTTTGGAATGTTATCCAGTTGGTGGAAAGCAAGGAAAATCAAAATAATATGTAAAATTGTGTTTGTTCAGTAGCTACAGAAAAATAGTAGTAGATCCACACACATTTTAGGGCTGCTTCCTTGGTTTTTGGTGGTGTTGTGGGGGGAGCAGTCAAATGTCACTACATGCTCCTTTTTAAACTCCCATACAGCAAAAGTTAGAATGGGAGAGGTTGCTACTGTTCCCAAGAAACTGCAAAAAGCATTGGCACATGCTTGCTGAATTATGGCTTTATTACCTGGATTGCTATAATTGAATTTAAGGAACACGTGATCCTTACAATTTTCCCTTACCCTGCTCTGTGTCCCACTGCTGTCTGGAGTACGGCTGGTGAGTAACATGGGGTGCTGCTCAGACGCTGCAACGCCCTCTGCAAGGCCCATCTGCTCATTTCCCTGTTAATCTTTAGAAAGTTACTGAAGACTTTCTTATTCCGATGGACCTTCAGTATTAGTGGAATTGTTCTCCAGTGTTTTGTTGCTGCATAATTTGAATATGTACATAAGATGCATAAACAATGGAGAAGAACATAATTTGAATTTTGCTGCTGTCTTTAAATTTGTGGATTTCTATTATATGTTGCTTTCAAGGCCCTTTTGCCAAACAGCTACTTAGACATTTTAAAATAAATGGAAAATAGATTTTTTTGGAACGACAACATCCCTTTGTTTTGAAATTAGCTATAGATTTATGGTGATGGACAGATTTGGAAAAGATCTTCAGAAGATTTTTGAAGAGAGAGAAAAACAGTTTACACGCAAAACAGTACTACAGTTGGGCTTGAGAATAGTAAGTTAAACATTTGTTATTTTTAATCCTACGTAATGTAATCTTGGTTTTAAGGTTAGTCTGTAATGGGTAGAGCCCCCTTGCTGGATGGGGTTGAGCATTTTATGACATTGTCCTATATTGTGTGTTTATTTAGCTCGATGTTTTGGAGTATGTTCATGAACATGAATATGTGCATGGAGACATCAAGGCCTCAAATCTTCTCCTGGGCTACAAGGCTCCACATCAGGTAACTTCCAGTCTTTTCTTTCTTCAGTGTTTAACCTATTGTTTTAAAGAAAATGGAGCTGCTGTGAACCTCAGCATAAGTCTTACCTTTATGAATGTGTACAGCATTAATATTTCTGCTTGACATTTATATCTAGTTAATGTTGTACATTTTTTATTCACTTTGCTGGCAGTTGATCAAATTGGCTATTCTGCCCTGAATAATATTCAGGAGAATGCTTGCGATACAAAACGAATTTCAAATAGCTATTTGGGGGTGGAAGTTTAAAATTATATAGTACACCGGTGAATTACGTTTGCTTGTCTGCTTTGTCAGTTTTTTATTTCCTTTGTTTGAAGAATCCATCAAGCATAAGTGTTCTGTTACTTGGAAAACCTGATTTTTTTAACATGTTGATTATTTAAATCAATTGGTTTACAGAAATATCTGTAGCTGTCTAATTTTATTATTATTATTATTTTACATCTTTAGTGTTTGACAAATGCACATATGAAGTCCATAATTTTCTCCTGCTCAAGTGCTTATCTTGGGATGAATAAGCAAATACTAGCACTTTTGAAGTAGCAAAACTAGCCTTGCAAATGAATTCACAAAATGTCCTAGTCTACAAAAAGTCTTGCTGGTCTGTTATCCACATGTATATGGACTCAACATACCTATAGAATTCAAGGCAAGGTCATTCAGGTCTTTGTCACTGGCTAGACTCTGAGAGTCACTGGGCCAGTTGTATCACTTAACATCAAGAATACAAAGCTTGTGCTTTTATGTCATCCAGTCTTACTGCAGTGCCATGCAAAAGCCCCCTCTGTATTGAGCCAGCATAAGAATGGTGAAGGGTGCTAGAAGAGAGCCCCCTCCCACTGTTTAACCCAGGGGTGTGCAGAAAGTAGATCTCCCAGTAGCCTCTCTGAACTTAACTTCCCAGTAGCCTCTCTGAACATGGTAAATGCTCAGAAATGCTCAGTTGAAGTCCAAAACATCTGAAAATCTACTTTTTGCACACTCCTGGTTTAACCCAGCATACCAGCTACTCACAGGAGGTTTCCTCTAGCAATACAGTAAGGCTCAGATGCTTCATAAGGCAATGTAGAATCAGGATGACATGGCACATTTTTGCTGGTCCCAAGAGCTCCATTCTCCACATCTGGATTTGGGTCTGAAAGACCAAGGAAAAGTGTGGGTACATGGAGGGTAAGTTGTTAGTAAGCAAGCACAACGACTTGTGACATTTCATATCATCATTACTGATCCCAGGACATTGGCTTTAGCTTCCAATTTCCCAGCTTTGTGAAGCTTGAATCAATATGAGACACCCTAAACTCTAGCCTTAAACTGGCAGGTTTATTGATCATTGAATTTCCTTGTGTTTTTGATAAAGAAATTTATCATGACATTGTTGGCAATCCCACCCTCTCCCCAATGTATTTGGATCTACTTTCTTGTGATCTGTATGATACGTGGGATTTAATTTAATTTCAAGGTGCACACAACATTTTTATAGATGTATATCTCAATAAACGCAGGGAAACATGCTTACTAATTAGAACCAATCAAGAACTTAATAGTACTGTAATACTTGTATTATGATTAACAAAATGTTAGAAGTGAAGAGGGCAACATTTGAGTTATCTGATCCAGAAGGCTTCTTTATGCTGACTTACAACAAGCAAGGAGTTATTGGATGCAGATTATAATGAAATTTGTGAATTGCAAATGGAGGCTGCAATTCTGTTCTGATTTTCTAGACAGTTCCATTAAGTGAAATGCATTCTGAGATTGGAGATCACAGGGATGCAGGTAGTGGGAGACTCAAGCAGCTGCTTTTCCCAGCTTCAGCTGAGTGACTTTGAGCATTCCATTCTGGCTGCTTTTCCCAGTGCCAGCCAAGTTTCTTTCTCCATATTGACAGGCATGGGATGATGTGGATGGGTGTGGCTACAAGTGGTTCAGTGTCTGACCTACTAATGCCATCCAGCCCGCAGAGGGTCCAGTGCGGGGCAGTTTGGCTCAGAAAGTGTTCTTCTCTCCTGCTTTAAGAATCAAACACTTTAAAGATATATCTAGAAGCATTTTTTTACTCGAGTAAGTGCAGGAGACCTTGTCCAGATAGAAATAGCATGTGCAAGTAGACTTTGTTTTTTTCTTTTAAGAAAAGCAAGTATCTTAACTTGCATGTAGCGTTACATCTAATAATACGATGCATTGCTCTTGTACGTTGGGCTACGTGGAATGCTTAGTCTATAGATACTAGAATGATTTTTAGGTTATGTTTGAAGACTGAATGATAATTGCTGGAAATAATGATCTAATGAGGACTCTTTAAATATTGTAAAGATGAAAAATGTTATCTTAATATAGTCATTTTAATTCTTGGATGAAGCTGGTTTTGATGCATTTGAAATCTTAATAGGTGTACCTGGTGGATTATGGCCTTGCATATCGATACTGTCCAGAAGGAAATCACAAGGATTACAAAGAAAATCCCAAACGGTGTCATGATGGAACCCTTGAATTTACTAGTATTGATGCACACAAGGGGGTGGGTGAGTAATCTTCTTTTGCTGCTTATACAATGTTCTTTGTATTTTGTTGTGGTGACCATGTTGAAATACTGATCTAAAGTTGCCTGCTTACATCCCCAAAATCCCAGAGAGGGAACAAAGCTGTGAATAATTAGCAGGATAATTTTAATAAGTGTTGCAAGTTGGATTATATTATTGTTGGGGAATGATACTACTGAAGGTTTCTGTAAAAGGGATGTGATATAGCTGAATGCTTAGCAGTTTTGTGAACCTAATTTACATATTAAAATCTGGGTATGGATTCTCTTGTTTGGTCAGTTAAAAAGTCAAACATTAATATTTCTCATTGTCAAACATACAAAACAGATATTTTAACACTGTAAAACTTAGCCAGTTCCCAAGGCATAGATAGGTATGATATAAAACCTCTTCAGAGAAGGTTGCCTTATACTGAAGCAAACCAATGGTCCATCTAGCTCAGTATTGGCTGCACGGTTTCAGACAGGAGTCTTTCCCAGCCCTGTCTACAAATGCTGAAGATTGAACCCAGGACCTTCTGCATGCACACCATCTGCTCAACTACTAAGCTCGATTCCACCCCCTCCCATTCACATATCTCTAGTGTTACTGTTCCTTTTCCTCCGCAGCATTCCCTACCACAGAAGAGGCACCCTTAAAACAAAACAAAAAACTTCACACCACCTTGCCTCTTCACCTTCAAGTGGGAACTTCTGCAGCGAAAAAGAAAAGCTCTGTCTGCATGTGTAGTTCCCTTCTACACATGCATGGACAAGGGCACATCTGTTACCTTCCAGGATGAGAGGCATTTTTAAAGTGTAATCCCAGTGTTTGGCATAATTCTGGCAGTTATTCATTTCAGTAACTTTGAATCTAATGGTAAAAAAAGTTAGAGAGGCACCACATCAAGAAGTGTGGTGTGGCACACTGTGCCTCAAAGTAGGTGTAATTGTGGCTTCTAAGCTTTGTAGGGCCAGGATCTGGAGAACGTTGCAACTAGTTCAACGAACCAAAAGGGACTTTGTTCTTCTGTTAGTCAAAAAGAAGCTCCCTCTCTTGTCATGCTTCTGAGGAGAGCCTCAAAAGCAATTTGTGATATGGCATGGGACTTGCTATTCTATGAAGAAAAGTCAAAACACTTGGGTGCCCCTAAAGTAGTTATTTGGATCCTAGCCATAGTCAAGTCTGACCCCACTTAGAAACCTCATTCATTACACACGTTTTCTCCTTGCATCACTTATTCTCCAACCAAGCATAATAGCATCCTTCACCTTCCTTTTCACTAATGACAGTCATGATCCACACATTGGAGACCTTGGAGTGAAAGCATTTATAGGCATATGACCAATAATATCATGCAGAATGCCTTGCTCATCCCTCACTAAAGTTCCATGCCCACCAATGAGAGCCTGCCCATTAGCTTTGAAATGCAGTGTGGTATTAGATTCTTAAGCATACATTTTATAGCTTTCAAACTTGAACTTCATTGTGAATTTAATACTGTGTTTTGTTTGTAGCTCCTTCAAGGCGTGGTGACTTGGAAATTTTGGGTTATTGCATGATATGTTGGCTTAGTGGCAAACTCCCGTGGGAAGACAACCTGAAAGACCCCAATTACGTCAAAGACTCCAAAATTAGGTAAATGGCTGCTTTTAATTAAAAATAAATAATTTAAAAACAAAAACAAACTTGGCATATTCAAAAACAGCTGAACAGCATTCTCCTGTGAATCCAAAAATATTGGTCAGATGTATAGTTAGGATCTGACAGGCCCAGCAGAAGTGAGTTTGTTATATTTTCTAAGGCTTTATTGGATAAAAAAATCTTATTTAAAGCATGCATGAAGGTGTTACTGTATCACACTCCTAAAATGTTACAAGAAGGGATGAATATTCCTCATTTTGCAGAAAAGAAAACTGGTGAACAAGTTGGACATACAACAAAGAGTGTAAATGTTGAACAAGTTGCCAGCCCTCTTCCCCGCCCGTTTTTCTTCAGTTGCATCAGTTTGCTACAGAAATGTAACATGACCAGAATGATCATAGTTTGTCAACTTTATTATTATTTTATTATTATTATTTATTACACTTATATACTGCCCCATAGCCGAAGCTCTCTGGGCGGTTTACAAAAATTAAAAGGTTTGAGCATTAAAAAGACAATATACAAAATTTAAAACCATAAACATAAAACAGCTGTCATTAAAACACTTTAAAACATTTTAACTGTTAAGCCTGGCCACAATGTCAATCAAACCTCAACGAGGTGTTAAAATGCCTGGGAGAAAAGAAATGTTTTGATCTGGCGCCGAAAAGATAACAGTGTTGGCGCCCGGCGGGCCTCATTGGGGAGATCATTCCATAATTGAGGGGCCACCACACAGAAGGCCCTCTCCCTTGTTGCCGTCCTCTGAGCTTCCCTCGGAGTAGGCACCCGGAGGAGGACCTTTGATGTTGAACGTAGTGAACAGGTAGGTTCATGTCGGGAAAGATGTTCCATCAGGTATTGTGGTCCCAAACCGTGTAAGGCTTTATAGATTAAAACCAGCACCTTGAATCGGGCTCGGAAACCTACAGGCAGCCAATGCAAGCGGGCCAGAATCGGTCTTATATGTTCGAACCTTCTGGTCCCTGTTACCAATCTGGCTGCTGCATTCTGCACAAGCTGCAGCTTCCGAACCGTCTTCAAAGGCAGCACCACGTAGAGCGCATTGCAGTAATCTAACTTGGAGGTTACCAGAGCATAGACAACTGAAGCCAGGTTATCCCTGTCTGGATAGGGGTGTAGCTGGGCCACCAGCCAAAGTTGGTAGAAGACACTCCGTGCCACCGAGGCTACCTGAGCCTCAAGTGACAGAGATGGTTCTAGGAGAACCCCCAAGCTACGAACCTGCTCCTTAAGGGGGAGTGCAACCCCATCCAGAACAGGTTGAACACCCTCCATCCGGTCAGAGGAACCCCCCACCCAACAGCATCTCAGTCTTGTCTGGATTAAGTTTCAGTCTATTAGCTCTCATCCAGTCCATTGTTGCAGCCAAACACTGGTTCAACACATCCAGGGAAGTGATTAATGCCTCTCTACGAGGCATTAATGCTCAGATATCTTCTTGGATGGGCTCTGCTGACACTTAGCCACCATCAACGCTGTGTGTTCCTCTGACTGTTAAAAACATAACATCTGAACATGGTCCTGCCTTTCATAAACTACTGTGCAACCACACCCACACATGTACCACAGAGCCCTGCGTTAGTGTAATCTTATTTTATCTGCCATTACTGCTTGAAAGTTCCTGTTCCACTTTCCCAGTGCAAGTTAGTCCAGTTAAAGGTATTGACTTTCCTATTTGATAAATGTATATGGTTTTCTGGGAATTTCATGATACAGTAAAACATCCATCAAAAATATTACAATACAATAATATTTCCATTTGTCCAAGATTTTGGTTGTCTGAATATTTTGAGCCCATATGACTAAATGAGATTGTACTATATATAGTAAGGTATGAAAGATTTTATTCAGTATTGAAGTGTAATTTTAAAATTTAACGGGTTGGCCTCATTTTTGCTCTCATCACTGTGTATATACAC
This sequence comes from Anniella stebbinsi, assembly GCA_029215795.1. Lineage (NCBI taxonomy): Eukaryota > Metazoa > Chordata > Lepidosauria > Squamata > Anniellidae > Anniella > Anniella stebbinsi. The sequence continues at coordinate 350,889,021 of JARDYH010000001.1, forward strand.
TTGAAAGTGATCAAAATCCAACAAAAGAACTAGGTGTTGATCTGTTAAATATAACTTACTGCTTTCTTTTTCTGTCAGGTATACCGATAATATTGTAGACTTGATGTGCAAGTGTTTCACTGAAAAAGATAAACCAGGTAGGAAGATTCAAATGAAATATTAACCCATAATATATATTTTTTCCAAATTTATTTATTTATTTTAAAGAAGAACAATATAGAAAGACATAAATGTTGAGGGGTTTTGTTAAAACAAAACTAACCACTGTCTAGTTTTGGAAGATTTGATCCAAAGAGGTCCTGGCATGTGTTTTCCAAGCAGAATTAAAATGGTCCTTGAATAACTTGCCTAATACTTGTGATATATCCTATATGACCAGATGTCCTTTTATGCAACATGACTTCCCCTCCCGTGCTCCCTACATGCTGCCCAAGTCTGTTCCAGAGAATCCCCTAACCTTCCAGAGAAGATTTTGGGGGACATGTGAGTGGATGTAGGGGAGAGGGGGAACCATTCTGCCGATGGTGTCTGTTCTCCTAGCTGGTGGACACTGTTGGGTTTGACCCGGTGTATTTTCATTGTTTTCCACTGCACAGAATGTAGACACAGTTCGGGGGTGGGGATGAAGAAAATTGGCTTGCAAGGAAATCTTTTTTCTTTTGAATACATAGGTCAAAATCTACAGCTATTAAAATCAGGGTTCTAGTGTTGACTTAGATGGTATCTAAATTATATCCAGATTCTCCAATCATAGCAGACTTTGGAATGTATATGACTTTCAGACTATAGGTTTCAATGGCTTGAGAGATTTGTAATGTGTATATTTGTACCTGCAAGCAAAATGAACATTTTATTTCTAAAATATGTAAAAAAAACATAGCATAATTTCTAAGAAATGTGGCCATTCATGAATGAACTGAGCCGAGAAACTCTACATGCTGGCTTATGTCTGTACTACTTGGGTTGGATCCAGTCAAGAAGGGGGTGGGTAGAAGATGACTTTCTGGCTCTTTCTCCTCTCAGTACTCATCTTCCAGAAGCAAAGCTGCTTTTGTGAGCAATGGAGACCAAATATCTAAAACCTTTAAACATTTTAAGGAATATTTGTTTGCAGCACTTTATTAATGAAATGTTGGTGTTTTCATTCTGGGCAACCAATGTGAATGTGTGGTAGTACCAATGTGAGTTTTGTAGCGGTTTCTAGATGTATTATAATTTGAGGTAGAACTCAGACTTTTTATGTTTCCTTCAGGTGAAATAGCCAGGTATATGGAAACAGTGATGGCTTTGACCTATACTTCAAAACCACCATACCAGCAATTACGAGAAATACTTCTTCAAGGTCTCAAGGAAATTGGTCAGAAGGATGATGGTGTATTGGACTTTGAAGTTTCAGAGAATGGAGATGTTCCAGCAAAGCCTGCACTTAAGGTCTTTATTACTTAATACAAATCAGTATTTAATGTTTCTTGTTTTCAGCTGCAAGGAGAGTGAGGGCTGTTGGAAATAGATGTCATGTAGGTGAAAACAAGACTGGAAGGGCAAAGAGAATAAATGTCCGCTTGAGGCTTGGCCGTATTTCATGGCAAAGGCTTGCTCAATCTTATTGTCACTGGCCTGAATCCAAAGAACGACTTCAGGCATGTCCAAGAGCTTGCACCCCCCCATGGGAGTCTTTTTTTCTTTAATGGGAACCTCCGTGCCATATTACAAACTGCTTTGAAACACCACTCTGCTCAGCATAGGGTGCTGAAGTGGAAGAAATACATGCCAAAAGTCCTCTTGAGCAGAAGAAAAAGCTAGGCACACAGTGGCCTTTGGTCCCTGGGCAGTATTTCCCCTGAAAGGTTTCGTTTTAAGAATGGAGCTGTTTATACATAACGACAGCTGATCGGTTTAAAAACTGATGGGCACGCTCTTCCACTTTACTGCACAGCTCAGGATTGGCTCTTTTGTAGGTTGTGCAACATGACATGTGAACCCGGACTGCTGTGATGCCAAGGGGCGAAGCAACCCAGCAGTTAACCCAACAACAAACCGTGGCTACTGGTGCACAATGCGTATATTTTTTATTTTTTTGTAATAAGCCAATATAAATTCTGGTTTCAATGCCTGTAGATCAGAATGAATTTTCATCTACAAGTGTGTGAGAGGGATTGTATATGTGAGAGAAAGATGCTAGTATCTAGGCCACTTTTGTGCAAAACCACACTTTGCTGTATTCGTTATTCCAAGACGGAGACATACATAGAATATATTTATTGACCTAGATGTGATTAAATGGCATTATTTATGATTTAAGTGTAAGATTTATTTGAAGGCTGAAATGTCAAAAGTGTTGCTCTGTACATATGGGAAGAAATTCCATGATAATAGTTGCAGGGTTAAAAGTATTGTTCAGTGAAGTTCCGTCACTAGGAAGCCTGGTCCACAGTGTTGACTAGCACACTTGAAAGTAATAAGCTGGGGCTGATATGTTCACTTGTATAGCCTGTATGTAAAAAAAACCTGGTCCTTCTTACCTTCTCCATTAAACTACGATTTAAAAAATGCTGAAAGTGACTTGAAGTACAATGGGGATAGTTAGAGAAAATAACATTGTGTTTGCGATATTGAACTGCTGCAGGATCCTTTCATTTGATCTTAGCAGTTTCCTATGGAGTTTCAAAATTTTGTTAGTCAGCTGGTGTATACTGGCTGGTGTATACTGAATCTGCTTAAATAAATATCTGGGGCCTATGACTATGGCCCAATCTATACCAAGCGGGATATAGCACTATGGAAGAGCTATATAAAAGCAGGAGCCACATTACTGCTTTATAGAGGTATTGATGTGTACTGACAACTGTTGGGGCCCATAGACACATACCATGTACCGCTTTCATAGTGTTATATCCTGCTTGGTGTAGATCTGACCTTTGTGTCTCTTCCATTGTAAACTGATGTGTTTGGTCTTGTATGAATCAGGCATTAGTTTCCATATATCTGCACCTAATAATTAATTTCAGCTGGTGATTTTTCCCGCCTGTTGATTTTCTTTTGGTTTTAATGATTTGGGTTGTTAGCTAATTAATGTTTATTTAGTTAAAGCTATGCGGTGCACTGAATAATTGGTCTTGCTTCTGAGTAAATATTGTTGGGGCCAGGGTGTTCCCTCTAAATGCCTTAAAATACAGGTGGCAAAAATACGTTTTTCCCCCTTGACTAATTGGAGAAATTAGATCATGGAAAATAATCTTCCCTGAATCAAGAGATATACATAGTCTTAAACAATGTTCTCAGCCCTGAGCATCTTTCAAAAAGAAGTGCTCTGATTTACAATCCTGTTAAAAATCCACACTTTAGTTAATTGAACCAATTAATCTATTAATGCATTCAGCTCTACCCTCTCTAGAATTTTTCAGTTGGTTTATCTTGGCATTTAACTTGGTGGGAATCCTGAATCTAATCAGCATTCACTTGTTTGCTATGATAAACTTAGCCAGGATTTTAAAAAAATACACACAATGGAGTTGAAATCATTTGTGGTTTAGGGTAGGGTGACCATATGAAAAGGAGGACAGGGCTCCTGTATCTTTAGCGGTTGCATAGACAAGGGAATTTCAGCAGGTGTCATTTGTATACATGCAGCACCTGATGAAATTCCCTCTTCATCACAACAGTTAAAGCTGCAGGAGCCCTGCCTTCTTTTGTATCTGGTCACTCTAGTATAGCTCCTGCATCTTTAACTATTCTGATGAAGAGGGAATTTCACCAAGTGTTCTATGCATACAAATGACACCTGCTGAAATTCCCCTTTCAATACAAGTGTTAAAGATACAGGAGCCCTGTCCTCCTTTCCATATGGTCACCCTTAGGGTGCTGTTCTAGGACCTAGAGGACCCAGGTTCAAATCCCCAGTTGGCTATAAAGTTCACTAGGTACCCTTGAAGAAGTTGCTGTATTTCAGCCTAACCTACCTCGCAAGAGTTTGGGAGGATGAAATTGTTGTGCAGGGTGAAACCATTGATGCTGGTTGGAGGAAAGAGGGATATAAATGTAATAAATGTAAACTTCCTTCCTACCCTTTCTAAGAATTGATGTTCTGTGCTTCATGGCAGCTCTGAGAAATGAATTAATATCATCTCCTGAAGCAGTGGTGAATTTATTTAATTTAAGGGATTTATACCCATCCAGCATCAAGTTCCTAGGATGGCTTGCAAAGAAATTAAAGGAAATACCCATTTCCTAAAAGAGCAATATAAAAGGAAGGGAAATGAATGCAAATCAGTATATAATTTGCAGAAGATTAAAAAAAAGGGGGGAAAGGGCTTTACCTGAAAATATCAAGGTTGGCACCAGGTAAGCTTCCTTGAGGAGTGCATTACACAGTCAGGGTATCACCACCAAGTAAGTCCTCCCTGTAGCCACTTGCTGCACCTCAGACAGTGAGCTCACCTGAAGAACAGACTCTGTAGTGTATAGGAAGGCACGCTGGAGACAAGCAGTCCTTCTGTTATCCCAGTTCCAAGCTGTGAAAAGCTCTAAAGATCAAAACCAGCGTTTTGAGCCTGGAAACAAACTGGAATCTAGTGTAGTTTGCAGAGCACGTACATAATGTCCAGTCTCAATTACCAGTCTCATATCAGTAATTGCAACTTCCAAATAATTTCCAAAGACAGATCCACATGTAACACACTACAGTGGTCTAATCTGGAGCTTACCACATTATGGATCACTGAGGCCAGGTTGGGCTCCCCCGCTGGTGCACCATTCCACAAAAGAAACCTGCATCTCCAATAACAAAGATTGGACTATGGGGCATCCCAGGCAGTGAACATGTTCCTTTGGTGGAGTGCAACCCGTCCAGCTGTCCAATACTGGGTGAACAACGCCAAGCCAGGCACATGAACCATTCACCCACAGGACCCCTGTTTTATCTGGATCAGGCTTAATTTGTTTGGCCCTCATCTAGATCATTAGTGCATCCAACCACTGGTTTGACACTATCACTGCCTCATCTGGAGTGCATGAAAAAGAGAAATAAGAGTTGGGTCTCCTCTCTCCATAGTGATGACACCGTACTCAACCGTTTCACGTAGATGCTAAAAAGCGTGGGGGATATTATAAGAACCTGTGAGCCCCATAGAATTCCGTAGAAATGACTTCATTCTGGGTAAAACTTGTCAGTATCCATTTCAACAGTGCTATAGATGGAAACTCACATTTGATTTATTGGTGATGCTTCTTTTCAGAAGAAAAGAACCTGGAGCGTGTTTAGAGGAGAGCAGCGAAGATGATCTGGAGCGTGTTCAGAGGAGGGCAACGAGGATGATTAGGGGTCTGGAAACAAAGCCCTATGAGGAGAGATTGAAAGAACTAGGCATGTTTAGCCTGGAAAAGAGAAGATTGAGGGTAGACATGATAGCACTCTTCAAATACTTGAAAGGTTGTCACACAGAGGAGGGCCAGGATCTCTTCTCAATCAACCCAGAATGCAGGACACGGAATAATGGGCTCAAGTTACAGGAACCCAGATTCTGGCTGGACATCAGGAAAGACTTCCTGACTCTTAGAGCAATACGACAATGGAACCAATGACTTAGGGAGGTAGTGGGCTTTCCCACATTAGAGGTATTCAAGAGGCAGCTGGACAACCATCTGTCAGGGATGCTTTAAGGTAGATTTCTGCATTGAGCAGGGGGTTGGACTCGATGGCCTTATAGGCCCCTTCCAACTCTACTATTCTATGATTCTATGACAAACTGTTATAAGGGTTGGGGGAAGAAACATTGATAACCATAACTACTATTTTAGAAATGAGCAAGGACTGTCTAATATTTGTAGGAGGAGAACTACTGAAGTAGCTAGCATACCGTAATGTTTATACTGTGACAAGATTCCAACATCTTGTTGAAAAATGCTCAGGTCTGGTAAAGACTTAACTCTGCCCTGGGAACTCGCATACTCATCCTCTGGCTTGTTTACACTGTCTTTCTCCCTCCTCTCCTACACAACTTTCTCTTCCCTGCCCCTCCCATTTCAGAGCACACTGTGTGCAGCATTATTTATGTACCGGCATTTTTTGCTATCCATAATTGCTTCTAAATCTGAGTTTGGAACCATGGGTAGATCTGAAGAGGGGGAGGAGTGTGTGAACTTAGGGGCATTTCCAATCTAATGTTGGGTAGGAGGTTAGGCAGTCTTACATATTCATTGGTCCTCAGAGGACTTTCAGATGACCCATTTTCCATTCCTAAAAATAAATTCCCATAAGAAATGGGTTTCCTGTTGTTATGTGATGTACTCTCATTAGACCTGTGTATAAACTTGCACACATTCTAATGAGACCTACACACTCATAAGAAATCTTTAGACATTGGCAATAGAGCGTCTCTGGCTAAGTAAGGTGATTCTTACTCAAAGAAATCCACACTATTGAAGAGGATAACACCACAATGGCACATTTATTGAGATATAAACAGATTCAAATGCACAAGCTAGTTTTGGGGAAATTAGCTGAGCAAATGGAGGCTTAAAAGTAGTTTCAAGACTGTGAAAGGAGTCTTCTTGAGACTTAGAGCATACACACACAGACGGGGAAAGAAGAGAGGGAATCTCTAAAAGCAATATACCTTTCCCTGGACTGAAGCCCTTTCCTGAAGACAACAACTAGTGTGCGTTGCAGCTCCTGGTCTCAGTGGAGAGGAAGGAAGGAGTTGGAGCCTTTCCTCTGAGAGGAGAGACTCAGCAATTTCAGCAGCATGCCCCCAGGCTTCTAAGAAGGGGGTGGGTGGGGACGGGGACCCTGACTCTCAAAACCTGAGGGTTTTTATACAATCTAGAGAAAAGCAATTACATCATTGCCCATAAGCATTGGAAGTGGTGCTACTTGGCATGGGGGGAAACACATAACTAATGAGGGTATTTGGGGATGATGGCTGTACTTGCCAGAAACATTCTTTTAACAAAAGGTGACCATAGATACTAATGACTGTCTTAAAGACAGGTGTCCAGGCTGGAGTTCAACAATAGGGCCACATTCGCATATATATGACCAGGTGCAGGACCAGATATCACTTTTGCCATCCAGCATTCATATTCTGCTCAATTTTGTTTCCACTTTTTTCTCTGGGGAATGCATTTTAGGAGGTCTATTAGGAACTGAATTGCCTGATCTCGTCTTACGTGATGGCTTTTAGTCCCATTCCTGTGCCTTTGTGGGGAATGAAGACACCTTGGCTTTTTGGCTGATTCAAAATGGAGTCTGTACTGCTCACTCACAAGAGAGCTACTTTGTAACACTGTATAAACAGCTTATGTTCACTATTTTGTAATTTGTCTAAGGCTGCAATCCTGCACACTCTTCCTTGGGAGTAAGCTCTATTGATCATGTAAATTTGAGGAAACATGCATAGGATCTCAAGACAAGTTTATCAACTTAAATTTAATTTGTTGACCAGGATCATTGAACCTTAAATTTGGATTGAGCCGGTGTATATATGGCATATCAGAATGGCAAGTATTGTGAAATAGCAGCAACAGATGCTGCCCACCTTAATTGAAATTCTCTCACACTAGGAGATCTGCGTCTTTTCTACTATAAATTTTAACTGATGCTAGTTCTGAGATTTATTAATGAGACATTTGTTCCCAACTTGGCTTGAATCTAATTCACTTTCATATGTAATGGATGATGTTACTCTACTATTTGCATGGGTTCAGTTAGCTCCTGTCGAAAGAGGAGTTATCCTCATTGCATTGCAGTGAAAGCATCCATTATTGCTGCTGTAAACTACTCAAGCCATGGGACATGTCTTACGTTCGGTGATGAGCCCATTGATGGCACTCGATAACTGCTAAGAAATAGTTGAAGTGAAATAAATATGAATTAGTGATTCATAGTTTACCTTGCACTCTACAGCAGACATGGGTGTTGTCTGTGTCAGGGAATGATGCCTGATGTCTCTTGCCATGTAACTCACCTGCATCAAGATTAAGAAAGCACTTTTTATTGAATAAGCTTGGAAACAAGATAAATGTCCTTTTCCTTTCTGTGTGGAAAGTATTTGATATCTGCGTTTGCAATGAGCCTTTTAAAAATCTCTCTGGTTCAACCAGGAGGAATGCATTTATATCCTGTATATAAAAGCAATACAGTAGTGCAATATTCCTCCTTAATTTTGGTCAGAATGAACAAAAGTGTCTGTGTTTATTCTTGCCTAATGCATCACAAATCTGCTGACATGCTAACCTTGGAGTCTTGGTTGGCGTTAATCAGGCCTGTGCACCGGCAGGAAAGATGTACCTAATGCACTCCATCAGTGCAGTTTGCATATGGAAGTTCTCACAGGGGAGCTGCCCTGTGCCAGCTGAGGGTTACCTGCCCACTGCAGTTATTGTATGTAATTATCGAACCAATCTGTTCAGCCCAGCAGGGTTTAGATGGTAATCATGAAGCAACACTTTGGAAAGATGTAATGCACTCTCCCCTTCTCTCGTCAGCTATGTGAGGTTGTAACCACTTCAGCAGCTATTTCAGTAAAGCTACACGTTTGTCAAACTTACCAAAAAAAGCAAGCTAAACTTTAGCAGTTATTTTTATGCTTATAGACTGAGATGTGTTTGTGTGTGTCTGGCAAAACGTGCTGGCTTGTCAACATTCATTGCAAAAAAAAGGGGGGGGGGAAGCACACACACACACACACACACAGTTTTAAAATATTTTTGTCTCTGTGGTTTTTAGAATTATGTATAACCTGATGAAACTTTGGTTGAGAAGCAGTTCTTGCTGTGAGGAGGTGGGGAAGAATAATGGGCTGTTGTATTCTAGCTGTACAAGATCAGGCTATTTGAATAAGATTATAGAAACAGAATTTCCTTCAATTGAGCCATCCAAAATAAAAAATGAATTGCAATAACAATCAGTACTTGATTAATTTATCTTTCTTTTTGATTGGAATTGGACTTTTGAATTGTGCCTGCCTTTTTAATCTTTGAATACATTATGTGTATTCTTTAAATTTTAATTGTTTATTTTGTGATAACTAGGTCCTTGGTAAATCTGGAATATAATAGCAAAGGTGGGAGAGAGGCCGGAATAGACAAGGCAGCAGTATGAGAGGCAACATTCAGGACTCAGACGCAGTGGCTACCTTAAATTCCTATTCTTCAACTGATATTAAGAAAGTTACATTCCATTTCTTGATTAATTTGCAATTTAAGCCCACCCATGCCATGTGCATTTTCTCTCAAAATGTGAACTTGCAACATATTTCGATATGCTTACATTGGACAGTATCCAACAGTCCGCTAGTTCTGTTGTTCTCACAGGAATGGCCACTTGTGCAATGGGGCTTTCACACTTCTTAAAATAACCCCAGAAAAGAGTGGGGAATAAACCAACGCTGACCCTGCCCCATTGCAGAAATGAGTACTTCCGCTCAATTCAGGTTATTTTTACAAGTTCGAAAGGCCCCGTTGTGTGAGCGGTTGCTCCCGTGAGTGCATAGGCATAATAGGATGCTACTCCACTGCCTAGAACTGCATTGCAACATTCAAATAAGTATGAAATCTGTTGGATAGCTAAATTCCAATGTGCCCATTAATCCAAGAATGCAGATCAGTTCATTTCATATAGGAATTTGCAAATATCAAATTTCGCACACATCCCTAGCTGATACTGCCTATATGTTGTAAAAGTTTTTCTGAAATTTTTTTCGGGGAACATTCTTGTCTTTGAACACAACCCACATGCACTTTAATGATTATGCATTTGGTTACTTGTATCTAATGATTGTAAACTACAGCCTTGTTCCTGAACAAAGCTCAGCTTTTAAAATGGGTTTGCATATGAACTTATTTTTTAAAAAATTAAATAGAGATTGAGAATCATGGTATGTTAATTATAATAAAATGGGTTTTTTTTCTGTTGGAAGTTTTTTGAGCTGATTACTCACAGAAGGCAAAGTGGAAGTTTTTGATACCATACTGCGTTATTTTGTGATTTAACTTGCCTATATGCACCTTTCTGCTCTGTATAAAACTTGGCTTTTGTTTTGGGGGATAGAAGAAAAGGAAATTAGTTGCTGCATCAGGGGCAGCCACTTCTGATGAAGATGATGCTGAAACAGCTATAGATGATGTGAAGACTATCACAAAAAGGAAACGTGCATCACCTAGTAAGTCAAATGTTCCTATTAGTATTTGTCATAGATATATCATTTTGGTTTTAAAAAATCAAAGATGTTTAAGTTTTGCAATAAACGTGACCATTTTTGTTGGGTGTAACTTAAAGAAAATAACATTGTCAGCTATGTGCTGGCAGCAAATGTGAAATATACTTGCGCCTCATCATATAAAACGGATGACAGTTACTTGATGAAAGTTGTTGTTGGTGGTTCCCTGCCCCTTTTCCCACCATTTATTTTCCTCTCTGTTCTCATTTTTATCCTCCCCTATCTTGTCCAATTCACTGTCAGGAAGTGCTGACTCCCCAGGACCAATTCATCACAGCAGGTTGCAGCCAGAGGCTAGCAGCAGCAGCAACCATTTACAACAGTCAGTGGAGCTACTTTAAGAAAAGGAGTTATCCAAACAGACAGAATAATAATCTTGCTTCTATTTTGGCATCATTGGTAGCTTATGAACAACACAAGCACATCAGCAGGACTGTTGAAACCAAGGATTACAGCCCTGTTACCTGAGACGTTCTGAGCAGGAAGTGCCAGGGATTAGAATTTGGACCCCCCCATACATTCTCTGCCAATGACTTACTGCCTATCCCCAAGAAAAGGGCAATGGGGCAGGTGGTACTTATTCGAAGTGAGGCATAGGATGTGGGTAAAACTTACAGGACCTGATTTACACCAAGTCTAGTACTGTCTGCCCTAGAGTGGATAAAATCCAATGGTTTGGTTGGTTTTAATGTTGAAATTGATTTTTCAGTTCAACTTTGTACTGAGTTTCTCTACAGTTAAACTTTAGTTGATTGCAAGTAGGTTAAGGAAAAGCCTACAATTAAAAATGAATCTGTGACCTTATGTCAAAACATGAATCGGTTAGAACTAGGGTCGTGCCAAAGTTTGAGTTGTCAGTGTGGCGGGGCGGGATTTCTGGGGGATGATTATTATTTATTTTTTTTTACAAAAAAAGTTTTATACTTGTATTGGTGGTGGGAAAGCAGTGGAAGTTTTGTTCTTTTATTTTTTTAAAAAAAACCTAACTTAAAAAACTCTTGTGTGGTGGAAATCTCAGTGACTGACATTTTTACTCCTCAGAGTACCCCTGTAGCAGTGATGCTTTTTTGTGCTGTACCATTGCTCCTGGGGCCACATGGGGAGCAAAAATTTCTCGTACAGGCTGGAAGTGATTCTGTATTCCACTCCCCCTTCATTTGTTAAACAAAAAAAAAATCAGCTATTGTGGGTCTGCACAGTATAAGACTATGTGCCAGTTGTGTCCCTGTCCCTATTTGTGACTTTCTGTAGAATACCAATTACCCTCTGTGTATGGCCTTCTCCCACTTTTTTGGGGGGTGGGATCATCCAAAGGCCCACCAAAATTGGGACAGAGGCGGCAGAATTCTTATGTTGCTATCCACATTGTTCCTTTCCTCAGTAGAGCTATAGGTGTATGGTGAATCCTATCTAGTTCATCATTCTGTTCACATTAGATGCCTGTGGGAAGCCCTCAAGCAGGACAGGAGTGCAACATAACCCTCCCACTCATATTTCCCAGTAACTTGTATTTAGATGTTTGCTGCCTTTGATTCTGGAGGTCATATAGAGCCGTCATAATTAGTAGCCATTGGTAGCCTTATCCTCAATGAGATTTTTTTCAAACCTGTGCCAGCCAGAACTATGTTGTGTGGCCCACCATTACCAACGTGACATTACAGAAGCACAATTCATGTGTTGCAATCCCAGTTGTGTCAGTTCCTCACAAAGCAGGGTAGAGGAAGTTTGGATGGAGTGGGAGTAGATGCTGATCCCTTCGGTACACAGAAAAACACAAACACGCTATCTTACAAGCCCACAAATGTGGCCTGGGTAGAGTCACAGTCTGGCTCTCCGGGGTAGCCCAGATGGCCACGACTTCTTTCTTCCAACCACCAACTGTTTGGTGGTTTCCTGGCTTTTGTGGGTTTTTTCCCATTCTAAAAGGTTGAGATGCCTCTCCTAAGGCAAAGTTGCTGAGAATAAGAGCCCTCAGCCAAAACAGAATCACATTTTTTCCTGACCCTTTTGCTTATTGCCCCATCCATCACTGGAAGACAGACCCTGAGAGCTTCTGTGAAATTGAATTCAGCCCTTGCACTGAAAGAGGTTTGACAAACCTGGTATGTAGAGACTTGACTCTGAGCTTGGTCTCCTACAACACTGCAAGCTTTTGACTTTAATAGCCCATCTTTTGTGTGTCTTCAGTAGATAAGGTGCTAGAGATATTAAGTCACAAAGTCCTAGTCAACACAATCTGGGTGCTTGTATGCTTCCCTGTCAATGTTATATAAAGAGTTATTTCAGAAGTCTTTTCCTTTCTGTGTCTCTTTTGTAAATTAAAAGGGTCACGATATTGAACACTTGCCCAGGTTAGGGCAAAATTAGATATGAGGATGAGAGGAGAGAGTAGCAGATAACTGTCTGCTATCTTACTTGCTGTTATTTTCACATGGATCTCAGTTGCAGTCTGATTTCTGTCCTGAAATCTCTTGGATCCAACAGCAGACAAGGTGAGAGACCTGTGTGTTTTTAAAGTGGCATAGATACTGAAATATTAGCGAAAACAATGAATGCAAGAATTATTTATACTCCTGCTTTACTTGCTAATGCCGGAATCAGCCATTAGTTAGACACAAATGTTTTTCTCTACTTAAGATCTAGCAGAGAGATGCATACATGTGTAAGGGGATATCTGGGATTCTTTGTAGTTAAATCAAGCAGTAAGCATCTCTTATTTTCCTGCCTTAGCCACAAGTCAAATTTCATAACGATTTTTCTGGAGTAGTCCTGAGGGCAGAGGATGACTAGCTGGAGCTTAAGAGAAGAAGGGAGGATAAAGAAGCTCCGCTACTGCTTCTGCATTCATACACCTTAAGTCCAGGGGTCAGAACCTCAGGCCTGAGGGCCAAATATGGCCCTCCAGAGTTCTCCGGAAGGTCACACACTTTTCCGTAGCACACACCTTTCCCCCTAACCACCAATTGTTCACTCGTTTCCTCCTGTTTTTTCTCCACTCTAAAAGGTTGATTGAAATGCCTCTTCTAAGCTAAAATACAGTGATATTTTTGGCTCTGCCACTTTTGCTTTTGGGCCTGCCCACCACTGGAATGCAGACACCAAGAGCTTCTCTCAAATTGAATTTGGCTCTCTGGCTGCTAGAGGTTCAATAACCCTGCCTTAGTTAATATGTACTCACAGAAGAACGTTCTTTATTTGTATGTAAGATAAAATCATAAAGATGGGTAGATATTGCCTGTAGGCTGCCCAGTTGCAGTCCCTATCAAACTATAGTTTATATAGCTTGATATACTATACATTTATTCTAAGAATTTTATTACTATAAATTAATTTTATGAGCTGGTGTGAGTATGATCTTTTTTATGTGGGGTGTAAATCACTGGAAAATTCATGTGGATTTCTCTTTTTAATGTGTGAATATAGAATGTTTCGGTTGTATTTTGACATCACTTTGTGATCAGTATTTTTAATTTTTAAATTATTTTCATTCACAACAACTGTAGAGAAGGGAGCCACGAAACCCAAACCACAGGAGGATTCTCGGAAAGTCAAGACAAACCTGAAAGCGAGGAAGAGGATTGAAAAGTAAAAGGGCCGGAATGATGTGTGCCTACGGCTTTTGCTTAGGTGTTTTTGTTTGGTTTATTTGCAACAGTAGGGTATTTTCCCTTTGTGTACGTGCACAATCTATAGACTGTTACAATTCAGTACTGCATCATGTAGTTGGGATTGGAAGAATAAATACTTTAAAACTTGTGTACAGAATGTACAGTTTAATACAAATGGCTTCAATGGCTCTTTTTGCACACTCTTTGGCAGTTGTTCAGTTTCTGACGAACTTGAATAAAAAAATAAAATTTTCATTTTCATGTCTTTTTAGATAAAATCACCTGAGGCTGAAGTTGAACCATGTTTGAATGCAAGTTTTGTTGAATTGATTGATGTCCAAGTTAAATGTGTTCATGATTGGGGTATGGCTGCAGTTGTCAGCTAAAAAAAAGACCTGTCCAGTTTATTAATTTTTTTATTTAATATATTTCTATGCTTCATTAAAAACAAAACAATAAAAACAATAAATCACATTCAATAGAATGGATACCAAAAACATCAACAAGTTCACAGTAAGTGCTGAAATGTTTGGGCAAATCAAAGGATCTTTGGTTCTGAAATACTGAGATCTACCAACTAGGAGCAAGGTGTAAAATAGTGGCTGGCTGGGAGTTTATAGGACTTCTTTCTGTGCAAACATGCGTAGGTTTGCATCATTAATTAAATAGGGATGCAATTCTGTAAGTGCTTTGCTATAAGTGAAATAAGAGCTGACAAATGATAATGCTTTTGAAATTGCACACATAAAGAGTAACTTGTTAATAATTTCATTTTTTTCCCCATGCACCCATACAAAGTGAATATGTACTGGAGCTGTTATAGAATTTATGTTACGTATTTAAATTACTCTTGTCTTGTACAAATTTTAAACAAACATTCCTATGCTCTGTCTATTAACAGAGTATGAGGGAAAAACAGGAGGATTTAAAAGCTGCTTTTAAAATGTTAATGTTTTAAAGTAAATGTTTTAACATAACAGCTATGCTAAATCAAACTAAAGGACTATCTTGTCCAGCTTTCTGTTCTCACAGTGGCCAACCGGATGCCTCTGGGAGCCCTACATGCAGGATATGAATGCAATAGCACCCTCCAGCTCATGTTCCCCACAAACTGATAATCAGAGGCATGCTGCCTCTGATATTAGAGCTAATATCTAGACATCATGAGTAGTAGCCATTGATAGCCTTCTCCTCCATAAATTTGTCCAATCTACCTTTAAAGCCATCCAAATTGGGGGCCACCACTAAAACTTGTAGTGAATTCCGCACTGTGTGAAGTACTTCCTTTTAGCTGTCCTGAATCTCCCACCATTCAGTTTTATGTGGGGATCCTCGGTTCTAGTATTGAAAGAGGAAGAAAGATATCTCCCTATCTACTTTCTCCACACCATGCATAATTTTGTACACTTCTGTCATGTCTCCCTTCATTTGGCATTTTTCTAAGTTAAACAGTTCCAGCTGTTGTAACTTTTCCTCATGGGGAATTGTTCCAACCATTTGATCATTTTAGTTGCCCTTTTTTCCACCTTTTCAACTCTACTAGATCATTTTTAGGTGTGGTGACCAGAACTGTACACAGTATTCCAAGTGTGGTCGCACCATGCATTTCTATAATGGAAGTATGATCTTGGCAGTTTTGTTTTTGATTCTTTTCCTAATTATGCACAACATGGATTTTGCCTTTTTCACAGCAGCTGCACATTGGGTTGACATTTGCATTGAGCTGTCCACCACAGCTCCAAGATCTCTTTCTCGGTCAGCCACCCCTAGCTCAGGTCTCATCAGCATATAGGTGAAGTTGGGATTATTTTACCCAGTGTGTGTCACCTCAGACTTGCTTCCATTGAACCATAGTTGCCATTTTGATACCCATTCACTCAGATTGGAGGTATTCTTTTGGAGCTGTTTTAATCACCCTAAATGATTTGGGATCCTCAGCAAACTTGGCCATCTCATTGCTCACTCCTAATTCCAGATCATTTATGAACAAGTTAAATTTGTGGTAGCAAATTCCATGTTTTTAATATGTGCTGTGTGAAGAAGTACTTCCTTTAAATCTTCCACCTCCTAAACGTCATTATGGAGAAGTTCTAGTACTGTGAGAGGAAGAAAAACTTCTCTCTGTCCATTTTCTCAACACAATGCGTAATTTTATACATCTCTATCATGCCCTCCTTTTTTTAAGCTAAAAAGCCTCCAAAGTTGTAATCTTTTCTCATAGCCTCGTAACCTCCAGCCCCTTAATCATTTCAGTTGCCCTTTTCTCCAGCTCACTGATACCCTTTTTAAGGTTTGATTTTCAATGGGGCCAGTCAGCCAAACGCAGCAGCCCATTTTCTAGAAGCGAAAGGCAAGATATTTTAGTAGACTTTGCATTTCATTCTTTATCTAAAAGCAAAGTTTACCATCTAATGTTAACACAAAATTTAATAAGAAGTAGAGCTTTCTGGTACCTCATTTTTCTCACCTGTACAGACGAATGTTCTGTATTTCTAAGCAAAGGTTTTTAAGAACACTCCACTGATCTGTGCCTACAATAAAGATGGATCAGTTTATTTCTGATCCATGTCACTTCTGCATGAGATTGCCAATAAATCCATCTCCTATCCACATTAATCTATGCTTTTTAAAAAAAGATCCACATAAAATTTCCATTGAAATAATTAAATATGTATTTAGTGCATATTTTCTCTCAATAAAATCTTGATATTTTTTCTTGAGCTGAGAACTTTCCAAGAATTGTTCAACACTTCCTGGACTAATGTGACAATATGAATGTGAATGTAATGTATCACGTTGCTTTTGCTTTGAACTGTGCAAAGGTCTATATGGTGTAATTCAAAAGCCCATTGTATACCATCAGGCAAGAAGGTTTATGTTCCCAAGGATGCATGGGGATTCAGAAATTCCAAGTGCTAAAATATAAGCTCTCAGCAAAGATGAGCCTTTGTGACATCTTGAGTTTCTAACCCAAAGGCAGTCCAAGTCAGTCTTGCAGCCAAAGGAGAGCAGGCTGTTCTATGCTAGTATTTCTAGCTATCAGCTTTATAAAGAAGGCAGCAACTAAATTCAAAAGTCAATTCACTCTTAACACAAAAAGTTGATTGTGCCTAGCCCTGTGACAAATAAATAGAGGTAGGTAGCTTAGGGCACAATCCTTATGCATGTTTAGATAGAAAAAATCCCTACAACTCCTTAAATTCCCAGGTCAGCCCTGCAGTAGGTCTTGTAGGCAGTTGTAGAAGTTCTAGTTAATTCACATATGTGCACTGCCTGAGCTCATTTTGGCATCACAGACAGAAAGGGGGCCCATAGTTCCTTTCATCAGACCAAAAGCCAGTTCCCTCCAAGAATAATTTGTTATATTTTTTGCTGTTTTAATTTGAGGGGCATAGGTTGGTGGAAGAGCACATGCTTTGCATGCAAAAATTTCCTTGGTCCAGGTTACATGAAGGACCATCTTTGTCTGATTAGATCCATTAAAGCTTTTAAGATTTTCAGAGGGGGCCTGTTTGATTGTGCCATGATCTATGGAATGTTATCTAGCACCAGTGTGGAAATGGGGCTTTTCTGTAGTGGTGCTGACCCTCTGGGATCCCCTCCCACTTTTTAGTTGTGAGGCACCAGCAATACTTTGCTTCTGATGGTTACTAAAAGCATACTTCTTTGATCAGGCATTGTCTGACGATTATAGCTGATTCTGTAGCCCTATATTATTGTTTCATAATCTTTGTAGCTTTTGGATATGGTTTTAATGTATTGTTAATGCTGCAAACCACATTGGGACCCCCCCCCCCCATGGTAAGTGGGATAAAAATGTTTTAAATAAGGAAACAGTCTGTCCTTCCATATCATGCCAGTGCATTAAGATAACCGGAGGACTCCTTTTCCCAAGTTCCACTGCTGAGAAAAGTGCATCATGCATTTACAAAAGAGAAGGCCTTCTCTAGCGTGGCACCCCAGCCCTAGAATATCCTCCCGAAAGGCGGTATGACTGGCGTTGAGACGTGTGTTTTTTCAGCTCTAGGTCAAAATATTTTCATTTGCTTTAGCATTTTAAATTAGCCACATGGTTTGCTAAAATAATTGTACCTCTCAACCTTACTATACCAATTTAATGTTTTTGTGGTATGCTTGTATTTAAATTTTTATGTACGCTGCCCTGGGATCCCTTATGGATGAAAAATGGCTTAGAATTGTTTAGGAAGGATGGAGGGTAGGTCTGGCCAGGTATTAGGCTGCTTCCTGTGTTCCTAAATTTATATTTTATTAGTAACTACATTCTGAGAACAGGATTATAAATAGTGATTGGCGGCATGGGATGTTTTCTATGTAGCAAAGCTCTTGCAGGCAGACAAAATACTAGGGGTGTGCACTGGATCAGCTCCGATCCACGATCCGGAGCCAATCCAGGGGAAATCGGATACAATTATCTGATTTCCGATCCCCCCTCTGGATCATCCGATCTTTTCCGAACCAGTCCGGAAGGACCCAATCCAGTTCGGGAAAAATCGGAGGATCGGCGGGCGCCCGTTGGCCCGTCACCACCTGGCGCTCTCCTGTAAACTAGGCCGCGAGGCCTAGTTTGCAGTAATTTACAGCTGGCAACGGACGGAGGAGGACACCCTGCCAGGTAAGGAGCGGGGAGGGCTTACCTGGGGGGGCTGTCCGCTGCCTTCGGCGGGTGCCAGTGGGCGCCCGAGGATGGCAGCAGACAGCGGATGGATGGCAGCGGAGGGCCCCCGGGAGGTAAGGAGGATCGCGAGGGGGGAGGACTTTTCTGAGATGAGCAAATCACAACCAAACGTGCAAATTGTCGCCGAATTTGAGCAAATTGCCAAGCCTCCCCCCAATACACAAAAATGTTCCCATAGTTCACCTCAAGATGCAAAGTGAGTAGTACACGTGGCAGAACTGCACCAAGCCAAAAAAATATAAAAAAATAAAACTGGATTTCCCAGCAACGGACATCCACATCCCTAGTTCTTTGGGGCAGTTCCAGGCATAAGCGAGAAAGCACCGAGTAGTTTTAGATAGCGGGAGACCTTTGAGTGATGGAACAGGAGTGAAGGTCATGGGAAGGGATGTGTCTGGTTGTAAGAATGGAGAGATGTGGGTAGGGAGAGGTAGGGCAATGGAGGATTTTGAAGGTAAAGATGAGCTTGTGTACCTAATGAAAACCAGCAAGATCTATGAATGGAGTTTCTCGGGAAGTGCCAGAGGCTTTAAAGGAGAGAGAGAGGATGTAGAGTGTATGACGACATCACTATTGCGATATATACTCTGTGTTCAGGGGGTGGGGGAAGAAGGGGGCGGCAGCTCTTGGGAGTTCTGATTTGAATGTAAAGTCCCTTACACAAAGGAAGCGAGCGTCCTTATAGACTGCATTTACTGCTCTTGATGACTCCAGTTGTGTGTAAATATTAGAAAACAGCAGGGTCCTGCATTCCAAGAATCACTTGAGCAGTGCCATGAAGACAAGAGTCCTTACCGGTATTGTAGTCATACTCCCAAGCTCTCCTGCTGTTTCTAATCTGTGCGCACAGCCGTGAAAAAACTGGACTGACATTTACAGGCACAGCAGGGAGACACTTGAGTCGGGAATGTTAAAGACTCCACTACCTACATGGTTTTTTTTCTCTCTCTCTCCCGCTCCTCTTCTTTCAAAGTGGCCACCGTACATGATAAGTCTTCAGAGAAGAACTAGTACGCACTTCAACTGATGGTGTAATGAGGGTATTGATAATGAATCATACAACACTTCTTTTAGTGCCAAACATGTAGCAGACAGACCCTCGTTTGCTTCCCCCCTCCCCCCTCTCTAATCTAAAATATCTGGAGGGAGAATCCAATTTAATTATAGGCAAATGGAGTTAAGTTTCTTCCTTTCTGATTTGAAAACTCTAACACAACCCCTCTCTCTCACCTGCTGCCTTGTTGGTTTTATTTTCACTTCTCTTTCTGCCCTCTTACTATTCTTAAAAGTATGTGTGTGGACATTGCAATGGCTTGGGACTGATGCAAATAAAAATTTCTGTTCTCTTCATACATATACATAACGCACGCACATACAATCTGACAGTCCAAATTGATATGCTAAAACAGTTTCCTGAACTTACTTTGTCCCAATGAGCTGCCAGATTTGGGATGCCATAATAACACCGGTAATGGAATTGGGATCGTTGGTTTGGAGGTGTGTGCGTTTTTAAAAAAAACAAAAACATTTTTTTGTGCGTTGTCTGGTTGGCTTCTCAGTTAAGAGTTTTGTTTCCCATTGGGAACAAGACTAGACAGACTGTCGTTTGCTATTACTAATTCTGCTTAGCATTATCGCTAGAGCTCTTTTCTCTCCCTCACTCTCTTTCACTCTTATTTTTTGTAATTAGCTATCTTAGTTGGCTCTTAAATTTTAATAGCCGATTGAAGCTACGTTTTAGCCAAGTTCCATATCTAAATTGTATTCAGTCCATTAAGAAAGTTGGTTAAAAGCCTATTAAAGCAAAAAGCCAATATATGGCAGTTAGCGGTTATGTTTGCAGCACTAGCAATGCCAGCCTTCAGTTAAATTTTTTTTGGAAGTAATGTGTTCCGTGTTGCTCGGAGAGAGAAAAGAAAGAATTACCAAACCAAGATTGCAATCCTGTGCACACTTACCTCAGAGTAAGCCCCACTGAACCCAGTGGAACAAGGCACTTTGGCTTCAAGGGTGGCCACCAAAGCCAACTGGAGGGCTTTCTTGGGCTGCAAGGGTCCCCCCTTGTGTCCCCCCTTGTGTCACCCCCTCCAGTCGAGCATTGGCACAGCTGGAGGCCTTTACAGGCCTCTCTTCCCTCTCCCCCCTCCGTGTTGCACAAGCAAATGCTAATCAATCAGCCATCAGGCAGGTAAATTCCAATAGGCTCACCTGATCCTTGGAGTGGGATGGATTTCTCATCACTGGCGTGAGTGCTCTGCTCCAGCACCACCCAGAGGAACCTGTAGGCCCAAGGCAATGGGATTTTTGGGGAGGGGGCTGTCACACATGCCCACACATACAAAATGCCTCTCAGGGAGGCTATGCAGGGATGTATGGCAAATTGCCCTTTTGTCCCCATACCTCTCTCGGCAGGCCTGCTCTGCTCTACTCAGTGCTCCAAAGTCTCCCAGCGCAGGTCCATGTTGCTCTCGCTCTTTCACTCTCCCCTGCACATTCAATTTTCCCTCCAGCACCTGTGCAGTGCATCACTACAGCTGGCCAATTGCATTGCTCTTTGCCACTTGGGCTCCCCCTCCCCTGCACAACTAATTGGCTGATTGTTCCTGCGTTCTCCCCTCCCCTCCCCTGCCACCTTACAGCTGAAGAGTGGCATCTCTCTTGAGTCCTGACTTCCCCCCCCCCCCCCAGCCTTCTCCAGTTGCCCAGATCGCAGCAGCTGGCCCATCGCTAAAACGAACAACAAGGCAAATCTAGAAGCCTCTGCTGAGAGTGAGCAGGCACCTCAGAGAGAGAGAGAGAGAGAGAGAGAGAGACCGACCCTTGAGATGATTGGGAACTGCCAATGGCCCTTGGACCTTCAGTGAAGAAAATCCATATATTTGCTTTTTTACTTCTTTTGAAGCCTCATATATAGCTTGATATTTCTCCAAAAGTGGTATGTAGATGATACAAAAGATAGATAGTATCTATCATCTACCTATCTATCTATCATCTATCTATCTATCTTCATATCATCATCATCATCATCATCATCATCATCATCATCATATCTATCATCTATCTGTCTGTCTATCTGTCTATATCTGTCTATGTCTGTCTGTCTATCTATCAGATGTCTCTGTCTGTCTTCGATAAAACTTTAAATAAAACTCCATTTTGTCACACATCCTTCAGAGCAAGAGGCTCCAGTAACCCTTTTTAGGGTTGCAGGTTCCATGCTTCAGGGCTTTCTCAGTACATCACACTTCAAGCCAATTGCAGAGTTTAAAGCTTGATTGCAGAGTTTAAAGCTATCCAGAATAGGCATTCCCAAGTGATTCCTAGCACTTTACAAGCAGTGACACAAGGAGAGACAAAGCGAAGCGCTAACACTGGGCCAGAAGAACTGCCTGCCTCAAATGACACTCCAGTCTTCCCAACAGCATGCTATGGAAACGTAGTTAATTGTAGCTTTTTGTCATTTGCCAGTCCCCTTTTAGCCTGCAATGGTTTCATTTCAGTAATTGACTTCCATGCGCTACTTAACAATGCATGTGGGGGGGGAGGAGAGGGTTTGCAGGTGGAATCTCAAAATGGTGGAACATATGATGCGGTATGGTCACGCTCAAGGTTAGGAGATTTGCAACATTTCACCGTTATTAACAAAAAGCGATCCATACCTATCAGGGGAAAGCATGCCTATAGCCAGATCATTTTGTAGTGGTGATGGGGAAGAGAAGAGGGCATCAATGTCCGTCAATGTGAACCAGTAAAAAATAGAATTAAAATTATTTTATTTATTTATTTTATTTCTAACCTGCCTCTAACCCGCCCCACACATTTAAAGGTTTATTAGCTGATTTTCATAAAGGTATCATAGATTTTGATAACACATATGTCTGTCAGGGGTGTATCAGTTCACTCAGTATCTGTGCGCTCGCACTGGCTAGAATAACTGAATTATCCGAGTGTCTGGCTCCCAGTCAGGTGTTGAATGCCACTTTTTATTGAGCAATTGGTTAGAAATGTTGCCTGTACATGTTATATCTCCACAAGCAGGCAGGCTAGAAGTGTGTTTTTGTTTTGTTCTTGAAAGAGAAAAGTGAAAATGCAGGAAAGGAGCTAAATATCACTGAGGGAGTTTGGTTCCTACAGCCTATGAAGGCTCTGGCTCTGGAAAAAGGTTACTGCTGGACATAATGTGGAATTATAAATTGGTATATGCACCCAGTTCACATTATCTTTGTACCTCAAATACGGTGTGGTGGAGGTTGGATGTAAGAATACGAAAGAACTGGATTTGGCCTGGATTGTGTGTGCTTCCTGGGAGGAGCCAGGAAGTAGCTGAGGGCAATGCCCACTGCCTGAGGAGAGAAAAGCCGACCTGAGAGAGCTCTGTGGAAAATGCTTTGTTCAAGCAACACTTAAGTTTATTTGGAAGGCAGAATCTGTGAGTCTGTGGGGTGCAGTCCACTAATTTTGAAACACAACCTCTCTCTCTCTCTCTCTCTCTCTCTCTCTCTCTCTCTCTCTCTCTCTCTCTCCCCCCACCCACCCACCCCCTTACATAGTCGTGTGCAAGGGGTGTGCTGGGTGTGCCCAAGCACACCCTAATGCCTCAAGCAATAAGAGCCGAATTGAGGGGCCATTGAGTAGGGATCCAGATGCAGTGAAAATAGTCCTCCAGCTGCCCTCCAGGTGCTCTGCCACTGTGCTGAAGGACCACTGCCTCCAAGAGAACACAGTTGCTCCTGGCAGCAGAAGCAAAAAGGAATCACTCTGCCAAGAGACGCAGTTCAAAGAGGCCAGGAGGAAGAGGGCACCTGAAGGCTAATCTCACATTGCAAGCCCTTCCTCTGGCTTGTGTCACCACAAAGCCCCACCAAGGCTGGGGCTTGAGGAGAGTCTCCTCTTTCTGACTTCCCACCTGCAACGGCCCTCCTGCAGTCAGACAAGCCAAATGCAGAGTAGGGCATCAGTGTCTACAGTGCTTAATAAATAAATGAATAAAAATAATGTCCTTTATGACTGAATATTCAATAAATGTTCCCCTTTTAAAAAAAATCCCTGTGTACACACCCTAATGAAATGTATTGCACATGCCTATGCACACTTACAAAGGAGGCCATTTTAGGTGAATGTATGTACCAGTTCTAGGATCATGATCCTAAACATATTTACTTGGGCATTAATCCTATCGATTTTAATTGCACTTCTAAGCCATTGCCTTCTTTGTGGTGGCACCCTGATTTTGGAATATCCTCCCCAAAAAGGTATGATTAGTGCCAACCTTATTATCATTTCATCACCAGTCTAAGGGCTTGTCTATACTCCCGATATATCCCATCGTGGCTGTGCAGTAGCGTCCCATTGTTTGTATGATGGAGCCGCCAACTCACAGCCACATCAGGCTATTCCTCGTGTAACTGCGCATTTTCAATATGTCATTCCACCATGACTTTTTACATTGCTTCGATGTCATTATGGTTGTTTGCTGTCTGTCAGTGGTGGCTTCAGTTCAGATTAAGAGAGTGGGTGTAGTTAGGGGTGGATCTCAGTGCAGGATAAGCGCAGGAATACAGGGCAGGGGGTGGCTCGACAAGCCTAGTAATGGCCACTATGACAATATTAAAGTCTTGGGAATGGAAGTAAGGTCAGTTATGATGCATAACACATAAATTCAATGAACTGTAGCTGCACAGATGCGCTGCTACAGGCTTTCAAAGTTGCAAAATTGCCAGGAAAAAAAAGGGTTTTCTCGGTTTTTGGTCCCTCATTATTTGCTGCCCATTACTGCCATTTGACAATGGCACTTTGATTTTTCCTGGCTGAATGAGTTAAATGGTCACTCCTGCCATTTAACCCTATAGATGCTGCTTTGCAGCAGCAATGTTGCAAGATTTGGGGGGAACGGGTGGGCAAAGAGCCAGTGTGGTGTAGTGGCTAGAGTGTTGGACTGGGAGTTGGGAGATCCAGGTTCTAGTCTCCACTTGACCGTGGAAGCTCACTCTCAGCCCTACCTCACAGGGTTGTTGTTGTGAGAATAAAAATTGAGAGGAGGAGGATTGTGTACGCCGCCTTGAGTTACTTGGAGGAAAAAAGGCGGGATATAAATTTATTCATTTTATTCATTATTGCATTTGTATCATGTCTTTAAATGCAATCAATCAATAATTAATTGAAGTGGCAATGTATAGATGGCCCCTAAGATCTATTAGTTTACTTGGGAATTTACACCTGGTTAGCTCTGCTGTGGATTTACATATTGACATATTGAGAGAAATAGATATAGATACGATTCTATTGTTGGGTGGTTTAATGCTGCTGTTACCTGTCCTGGATTTATTTTTCTAATGTAGGGTGGAATATAAATCAAATAAATATATAAATAGAAATGATCCTTTAACTTTGATTGTCTCACCAAAAATCACAATTCTGCCAGCCATTATGTATTTGCTGAAGGTTCTATTCCATCTCCTGTTATTATTATTATTATTATTATTATTATTATCATTATTAATTATTTTGGACTAGCCTTCTACATTGATTTAAAAAGTAAAAGGAATTGTTTTAAATATATACATTTGAAAAATGTAATTTTCCTATCGTATGTTCCAGGCAGTTTAAAATCTGAATGTTTATTTATTTATTTTAATATTTCAAGATTGACCTTTACTCACAACATTAGTTTCCAAGGCAGTTTGCAAAAATAAAATTACAAAACCAACATTGCAATATCTCACGAAAGAGAACAACTGGACAATAAAACTGTGAGCAGTTAAATATGAAGATGACTCAATTGGCTATAACCCATAAACATCAAATTAAAATACCAGGCAAGTAAGAACATTTTAACCCGGCACCAAAAATAACACAGCGTTGATGACATTGAATGGGCACCAAATGGAACATCGGCACATAGGAAGCTGCCTTATACTGAGTCAGACCATTGGTCCCATCTAACCCAGTATTGTTGACACTGACTGGCAGCTGCTCTCCAGGGTTTCAGGCAGGAGTCGTTCCTTGACCTACCTGGAGATCGAACCTGGGACCTTCTGCATGCCAAGTATGTGCTCTATCACATTGAGCTATGGTCCCCTGTTACTATGTTCATACACATACCTTTCTGTGCATGTGTGCTACCAATCAAGAGAATTAGGGCTCAATCTTATGTACATTTAGACAGGAAAAAGTCCTACAACTCCCAGCGTGCCTCAGTCAGCCATTGTAGGACTTTTTTTGTCGTCTAAACATGAATAGGATTGCGCCCTAAAACTAGAACAGCTTCCCCCACCCTGGGGCCCTCCAGATGTGATGGACTACAACTCCCATCATCCCAGACAAGCTGATCATTGGTGGGAGTTGTAGTCCCATTCATCTGGAAGGCTCCAGGAGCAGTCTCCTATTCAGCACTAGCAATAACGTAAGTGGTGTTGCACTAAGTGGATAAGCGACCTCTTGTGCAATGCTGATAGTGTTTGCTTGTGCAATGGGTTTTCAAGGGAAACCAGGCGCATCAGCAAACACTATTAGCATTGCACTAGAAGCCACTTACACATGTGCAATGTTATTTACCTTAGTGCTAGTGCTGAATAGGATACTGTCTCAGTTTGAGGAAAGCTGCTTTAGAGACCTTGGGGAGAGACAAGGGGTTGGACTCGATGGCCTTAGAGGCCCCTTCCAACTCCACTATTCGATGATTCTATGTTGACTGGCCAATCTAGCATCTCACACTAACAAAGAGGGATTGTCCAGGTAAACAAAGACCATCAGATTATATATTGTTACACCCAGTCCTGAGGCCGTGGGTTAGAATGGGCTATAAATGCAAAGTACCTACATATTTTCAATGGAAACAGAAGTTGCCACACTATGATATATTTGGGTAGACAAGGTTGCTGCTGCTGCTGCTGCTGCTGTACTCCTTCAACCATTTGGCGTATTCTCCAAGTATGATTATGGCTGCAAGAAATCCACTTGTTTGGGCAAAGAGAAACTAAAAATATCGGCAAGCAACTCAATACATTACTAAAAAAAAAAAGGCATAACCTAACTAATAATATTGAGCATAATAGCATATAAAAGCACAACAGTTTTCAGCTCTTTAGACACGTTAGATTTCAAATTGAAGGTGCTTTGTTTGTAATGCTAATAAAATAGCCCTACTCAACTCCCCCCTCCCTTTTCGAGTGGAAACACAAATAAATATTATGCTACATTTCCTCAAATTGCGGGGAAAAAATTAGATTGCTGGCAAATAGCTTCCAATAGATGTAGCAGCATTGTTAGGAGAGGGAACGGCAATCTCCAACATTTCTAGATCTATCAACGTTGAACGTAACCTCTGCAAGTGTACATTCCGTGCTGGTGGGCAGGAAGTAATCAAGCTGAATAATTGCTATGCATGGCAAAGTGTTCCATCTTTACCTTTCCATTGCTTTCTGTAGCAGAGGATAATAAAGTCGACCTTGTTGTCATTGGCCTGTGTTTTATTATTGTGATTTTTTTCTTAATCTTAAATATTGTTTTATATGAAAACATTCTGCTGTTTGTTGCAGAGGCGAGCATTGTTGTGTATCACGCAAAACTGCTTTGTCCGCCTGGTTCATAAGACACTTGTCCAGGGCAATGAAAACTGTAGATTTCTGTAACACGTTCAGTGTGGAGCGGCCCTTTAAAAAGCATCCAGAAACTTCAGCTAGCACAAAACGTTGCAGTCAGATTCCAAAGTGGATTGGATTGGAGCAAATGGTTCTGATCTTGTCTAATAAGGACATAAGAAGAGCAATGCTGGATCCAACCAAGGGGTCCATCTAATCCAGCATTCTGTTCACACAGTGGCCAACCAGCTATCAACTGGGATTCTACAAGGAGGACATGAGTGCATCAGCACTCTCCTGCCTATGTTCCCCAGCAACTGGTATACATAGGCATATATGGCCTTTGATACCGGAGGTAACATAGAGCCATCAGGACCAGTAGCCATTGCTAGCCTTCTCTTTCAGGAATTTGTCTAACCCCCTTTTAAAGCTATCCAAATTGGTGACCATCACTATGTCATGGGGTAGCAAATTCCATAATTTAACTATGTGCTACTTACTTTTATCTGTCCTGAATCTCCCACCATTCATCTTCACGGGATGACCCCTGCTTCTAATATTATAAGAGAGGGAGAAAACCATCTGTACAAGCTGCCTGTTTTGTTTCTGGGCTAGATTTATGTTCCAGTTTTCGACAATTAAAGTCCTAAATGGCTTGAGACTTGGGTAATTAAGGACTGTTCACATGTCACGATAGCCCACTATGGGTTAATTTCTAGAACAAGCCATTGGTGATTTGATGGTTCTCTAACCCTCAAACAACCCCCAGATGCCTGTGTTCACATGACATTGCAAGCCATGGTAAGCCAGGTGCCCATGAGAACTATGCAAAAATGGTACCCATGTGCACCTAGCACAACACGACAGCCCCCTTGGGTAAATTACAACACAATGGGCTGTTGTGTTGAGTGAATCAGGTCTACGGTTAATTCCAGTTAGTAACCTAGCAGCTACATTTGGGACTAACTACAGTTTCTGGGCCATCTTCAAAGGCACCCTGCCTTCTAGTGAGAATTCTGCATTTCTAAGGCCTTTCTCACCCAAGCAGGAACCCCCTTCTCTCTCTCTCTCTCTCTCTCTCTCTCTCTCTCTCTCTCTCTCTCTCTCTCTCTTCTCTCTCTCTCTCTTTCACACACACACACACACACCCCGGGTTTCACTGCCACCAGGACCTCTAAGGTTCAGGCCCAACCCTTTTTACTTTATAACCTTCTCCTGTGCTACAAAGCAAGTTTCATTAATTACAGTAATAAGTTGTTGAATAATAAACAAGTAACTCTTAATGGTTCTATCAATATATGTTCTCTCATAAAGCCTATCTACACTACTGCTTTAAAACGGTTTATAACCGTTTTAAACCGGTTATTAACCGTTTTAAACCGGTTATAAACCATTTTAAAGCAGTAGTGTAGATAGACTCATACACACTAGATCACTAGATCACACTCTTAAACAATCGCTTCACAAATCACTACTTCTGTCTCTCAGTTCTCAATAAAGTTCTACAAATGGTACCGGGTGCCTTATGATGTAATTAACAAACCCCTTTTCAGTCAGAAACGGAGTATGCCTCAACAAAGTCAATCAGACTGGACAGTCTGCAATTATATACACTCTTCTTCCACAGATGCTGCTTGTTTCATCCAGGTACATTATGATGTAAATATTGGCTCCAAAAAGGTGTTCTTGGGATAGTGGCTTCCACCCCCTAAATCCACCAGTAGTCGTGCATAACAGTAGTTTTGGCGATTCCACAATTTTTGTAAACTGTCCAGACAATCAAACCTTTTGTACTTTATAACATACATATTTTGACGCAGGATCTTGGACTACAGTCCTTTCGGAAGTACCGGGCCCCATCTACACCAAGCAGGATCTTGCACTATGAAAGTGGTATGAAAGTGGCATATAAAAGGCAGGAGCCCCACACTACTGCTTCATAGCGGTATTGAAATGCACTGACAACTGTTGGGGCCCATTGACACATGCCATAGACCGCTTTCATAGTGCAAGATCCTGCTTGGTGTAGATGAGGCCCAGGTTGAGCCCCAAAAGTACAGGTTAAGCACCACTTCCCTAGGCTTATGATCAACCTAAACTGCGTGGAATGCTCAAGATTGCGTTCCATTACATCTGGAAAGTACATGGTTGGGGAAGGCTGTTCTACATAGCCAGCCACTGATAGAATGAATCTCCATGGATTTGTGTATTCGGGAATAAACATCCTTTCCCATTCTACCCCACCCCCCACCCCCGAAGACTATTTTTGTTTTTTTTTTCTGAATAATTGGAATAGCTTTGCATCATGAAATATTTTCTTTTAGAATTTAAGGACATAAGAAGTGCCATGCTGGATCAGACTGAGGATCCATCTAGTCCAGCACTCTGTTCACACAGTGGCCAACCAGCTGTCGACCAGGGAACCACAAGCAGGACATGGTGCCATAGTACCTTCCCACCCATGTTCCCCAGCAACAAATGCGTATAGGCTTACTGCCTCAGATATTGGAGATAGCACATAGCCATCAGGGCTAGTAGCCATTGATAGCCTCTCCTCCAGGAATTTATCCAAGCCCTTTTAAAGCCATCTAACTTGCTGGCCATCACGATATCTTGTGGTAGGGAATTCCATAGTTATGGTTTTAAACGTTGTATATTGACTTTTTAATGTTATTTTTTTAAAATTTTGTAAACCGCCCAGAGAGTTTTGGCTTGGGGCGGTATATAGATGTAATAAATAATAAATAATAATAACTATGCATTGATATATTGCTTTTAATCCCCCTGAAATTTATTTCTAAAAACTGTAATAAGAACAATTTTATAAAAAATACTAGAGATATAAAAATATCTGGAAACAATGAAGTCATGGGGAAAACATTTTTAAATCCTCTCATAAGATTCCCAGCATAATTATTTTTTTAATTAGTCATTAAAATCATTGATCTAAAGTATATTTCTCTGATAGATATTAATGTTCAGTTTCTCAACATGTGAGTAGAGACACCACTGCACATTCTTGACAGTAAATGTGCATTCTTGACCATTTGGGCTTTGTTCTATAGAGTGCTCTTTCTGATGCCGTAGCAATCATTTAATGTAGTTCTAATCTATTCAGACAATAATTTCAAATGTAATAACTGAGTATACTTTTAAAAGTTTTAGAATATAATGATAATTTTATGAGCAAATGAAGTTATACAGAAAATGTTCCTAAAGCAGCTGCCCTGACCTGGTTGGTGCCGTCTGGATATTTTGGACTACAGTGCCCAGCACTCCTGACCATTGGCCATGCTGCCTGAGACTGATGGGAATTGAAATCCAAAATATCTGGAGGGCACTGGTTTGGGGAAGTCTTTCTTAAAGTAACAAAGTGACTTTAGATCTGTAAAGAGCGCTATAAATAAATAAATAAAATTGCTTATTTTTCACCCCCCCCCCCAAAAAAAATTCTGTCTTTTTTTGAACCCCCCCCCCCCCCCCCCATGGTCTCAACATTTCCAGAAATTTTACATCTCCAGTCATGGCCATCTCTTATGGCACTGATTTTTTATAGAATCATAGAATAGTAGAGTTGGAAGGGGCCTATAAGGCCATCAAGTCCAACTCCCTGCTCAATGCAGGAATCCACCTTTTGTTAGTCACTCATGCAATAGGTGTATGATGCTGGGAAACAGAGTATGTGTAGAAAAGTGGAAGGGTAGCATTGAGAGTTTTCTAAAATACTCACATAGATTGACAATGGGAGAGTTCCATGCAATTCAAAGGAAGGGCTGATATACCCAGGGTAACCAGATAAAATCCAGGTAAGGCTCATGTAACTTTAACAGTTGTAGAGAAAAGGGAATTTCAGCCAGTGTCATTTGTATGCAATTAGTGCCTGGTGATATTCCCTCTTCATCACAACAGTTAAAGTTGCAGGGGCCCTGCCTTCTTTTGTATATGGTCACTCTAGTATAGTGCCTGCACCTTTAACTGTTGTGATGAAGAGGGAATTTCACCAGGAACTAATTGCATACAAATGACACTGGCTGAAATTCCCTTTTCTCTACAACTGTTAAAGTTACATGAGCCCTGACCTGGATTTTATCTGGTCACCCTAATATACCTGGATCACATCCAAACGCTTTCAAAGCATCCCCATCAATATATCATCCGATTTCATCACCATTATCCCAGGAGTCAAGATTGATTTTTGTCTTAACATTTGCTTAGGGGCTGCCTGGCATGTATTTCATTTGCCATAATCTGGCATAGGCCTCGGTCTCTTTTGCATCCCCCTTCTCGCTCTCTGGAATTGACCAGGGCGTTTTGGTGGCCTCACCTTCCATTTCTTGTTGTGACTTCTAAAGCATCCAGATGGGGCAACAAAATGGACCGAGGCACTAGCTCCCCATCTGTTGATGGGAAACTAAATACAGGGTTTTATTGTTCTGTAAGTAAGAACAGATACAGCCTCTACATCAAGGCCAAACTGTATGCTATTAAATCCACCCTTTGAAGTCCTCCATCGCGCTGACCAAGGACAGATGGTAAACTGGTATCACTTGATACTGGCTCAGGTCAAGTCGAAGTTCAAGATTAAAGGTAACAAGAGCCTCCATTCAGCTGTCAAATGAGTCATTCTATATATTGAATGCCATCTACTCACATCTACTTCTGCAGGTTAAAAAATATTAAGCGGGTTTCTTTTGTTTTTTTTATTGTCTGTCAAAAATGGAGTGATAGCCTACATTCTTTGGAACCACTGTATCTGAATATGAATGAAACATTGTGTGTTGGGGGTGGTTATTATGTCTTTTAATGTACCCTGGGTTCTCTGTAAACAAAGTTTTTAACATTCACTTTTGCATCGGTACCATTTCCTGTTTTCAGATACAAATAAAACTGAAACGAATCATATAATATTCCTCCCTCTTCAATGCTTTAGCTGGCTGGGAATGATGGGGGTTGTAGTCCAATATGTTTGGAAGGTATCTGATTCAGGAAGATATGAAAATGAAATCTTTTATCATAAACACCTCAGCTGAGGAAGGGTTCTCGAAACAGTTGTTTTCAGGAGGCACCGGAAGCAGCCTAGTGCTGGTGCCTGGTTGACCTCCAGGGGCACAGAGTTCCACAGAGAAGGGGCTGCTACACTAAAGGCTCTTCTCCTGGTGGATTCCAATAGTACCACAGTTCCACGTGGAACCACCAGGAACATGTCCTCCGACCTCAGTGATCAGGCAGGTTGGTAAGGGAGAAGGCGTCCCCTCAGGTATCCTGGTCCCGAGTTGTTTAGGGCTTTGTACACTATATGCTGTTCCATCTTATTGCTCCTTGTATTGTTTTGTTTTGTATTGTCATTGGAATTGTGTTTATAGTGAATTTTAAATGTGATTTTGTTAACCATGTAGGAATTTTATTATATTAAGTGGTATATAAATACGACTACTACTGCTACTAATAATAAATATTTTAATTTTAAACATTTGACAGTTTGAAAGTTTAAAAGGCTTGGGAAAATAAAAACATAGGAAGCACTTTATACTGGGTAAACAAATGGTCCATCTAGCTCAGTATTGTCAACACGGACAGGCAGTTGCTAGAGATGCTAGGGATTGAACCTGGGGCTAGGGATGTTGGAGAAATCTTCAGTGGGATCAAATGAGTTCTGATTTCTATGAATTAGACCCTCAGATTCTGCAGCGGGCTGTCTTTTCCCAAGTCGCAATCATTCTGTGGATTGCAGACTTTTTTTTAAAAAAAAAACTTTCCAAAGTTTTATGCAGATTTAGTTGTAGAAAAATATGTAAAATTAAAAAAAAATGGCTGAAAAGGTGCATTTCCCCCATGGGCTAAAGCATGAATACATTTGGGGGGTGGTATTTACCCATTTGCACAAATTCGGGAAATTGAACAAAAAAAACCTGATTCTGTCAATGAGTGGGCAATGGAATGAAAGACAGTGGACAATCCGTGAAACTCAGATGGAATAGATTTCACAACATTTGTACATCCCTACGTTGGGACCATCTGCATGCAAAGCATGAGCTGCACCTCTGAGCCACAGCACCTTTTTTTCAGTCTTCACCTGCCATTGAAAAGACCACAGAGAAGGCACAAGGAGAACCTTTCTGGGGAGAGCATCCCACAGTTGAAGTGCCAGCAGCAAATACACCATTTTCTCAGTAGATACAGAGTGCACTCCACCTGGAGGGACACCCAGAAAAGGGCCTCCAAAGACGATCTCAAGATCCAGGTAGGTACATGTCGGAGTGCGTGACCCTTCAGGTAGAACTATTACTTAGTGGCAATCTGTCCACATCATCCTTGCCATGTCACTCTTGACTTTGGCCTCAAATGTGACAATAAGGTCGGGATAGTAGGAGTGCCTACTATCAGCTTCAGCTGATAGGCCAGCTGTGCCCCTTCCTAGAGTTGGAAGACCTAAAGACGGTAGTGCACATGCTGGTAACTTTTAATAATGTATTAGTTTTATGTGCTTTTAATCAGTTTTATGTATTTTAAATTTGCTGTTGTTCCTTGCCTTGATCCAGAGGGTAAGGCGGGTAAGAAAAATACTTCTTCTTCTTCTTCTTCTTCTTCTTCTTCTTCTTCTTCTTCTTCTTCTTCTTCTTGTTGTTGTTGTTGTTGTTGTTGTTGTTGTTGTTGTTGTTTGTATATGTAAAAACACTGGACCAATTTCATCGGAATACAGTTCTAACATAATGTGAAAGAGAACGGTGTTTCATTGAAATGTGTGCTTTAAAAGTCTTGCTTCTGACTCTTAGGGCCAGTGTCAAGGGAAGGCACAGTCGGGCATCTGCCAAGGCCCACACCCCAGAAGGGGCCCAGTGGCAAGAACCTCCTCCTCTTCATCAACCGCTTGTCCATTTGCCTGTTGATTTGGCGAAGGCAAGAGTGGTGGTGAAAAGGAAGAGTGGTAGATGCCACTGCTGTCTTGCTCACTGACTCTCTGGTGGAAACGATGAGAAAAGGGATGACGAGCCATAGCAGCAATGGTGGTGAGAAGGTAGGGTCACTGTGAGATGGGCCAATTGAGGGTGCATAGCTCAAGGGCTCTCAAAAACATGGAGCCAGCACTGATCCTTCTTTTTATCTTGACTTTCAGCTTAATGTCCTTGCAAAATTCCTCCCCCCACCCAATACTCTTCCCTATTCGATTACTCTTTAGGAGAATGCTTTTATTTTTGAAGGATTGTTTGATGCAGTTCAGTTCCATGAAATTTCACTTAAGTGCCCCAAGATCCATGGATATGACTATTACTTAAACTGTAAGTAATGGTTGCATGCAAAAATTAGGAAACATATTGTGCTTTAGATAAATTACATTCAAATTAGTTCTTCTTATAAATGGGCTAGAAAATGGATTTTTTAGCTCTGGCTGGCCAGAGAGCCAACATTTGTCTCGAGTTCATTTATTTAAATATATTCAGGCCAGATTGAAATCCATATTGCTTGACATTAATTGAGTACTGAAGCATCAGTGTACTCAAGTTTCATAAACCACTGATGACTGAGTTTTTACTGGCGTGATTTAAAAATATACCATCCCTTTTATAGGAAAATGATGTTCTGTTTATAAAGTCATTTTCAGAGCCCAGCATTAAATGCCATACATCTTAATAGAATGAATTTAAATATGACATTTGTACTATTGCAATGACATCTTGTTTGCTAAGAAAATTATATTTTTCTCCATTTGATAATGTATTTTTACAGAGCCTTCTGTGCAATATCCTAAGTAAACATGTTTCTCTTTTTCAAGAGGACTTGAACTCATAGATAAGTCAGAGCAGGCAAGAATCATTCAAGTTTTGTTGTACAGATCTGCTGGGGAAATAGTTTACAGTGAATATAAAATTATTATTATTAGTAGTAGTAGTAGTAAGCTCTCTGGGCAGATTAAAAGATTAAAAATAATTAAAAATACGGTATAAAAAGTTTTAAAATGTATTTACATAAAAACACAATAAACAGACAATACACACCGAGACAACATATATCTAAGAACAACTTTAAGCAATCAACCATAAAACAAATCTAGGACTTGATTAAACTTGTCATATACTGCCAAAAGATAAAGGTCTTAACCTGGCAACAAAAAGATAACAGTGTTGGCACCAGGTGGACCTCATTGGGGAGATAATTCCATAGTTGGGGGCCACCACTGAGAAGGCCCTCTCCTTTATTGATGTCTTCTGAGCATCCCTCGGAGGAGGGCCTTTGATTCTGAATGTAGTATATGGGTAGGTTGATGTTGGGAGAGGCGCTCCATGAAGTGTTGTGATCCTGAACAGTGTAAAGCTTTATAGGTTAAATCCAACACCATGAATCGGGCTCAGAAACATTCCATAATAATGGAACATAGAAAGCTGTCTTATGTTGAATCAGACCATTGATCTATCAGTGGCAAACAGTGGCTCGTGAGTTGTGGTTGAACCAAGCACAAAAGCTGGGAAATCATTTTTAAAACCATAACACCATCTCCCTTTCAAGCCACAACACACCTTGGAGAAAGGGATAAGCACATGTGTGGCAAGTGATGAGGGGAAGGAGCCCATTGGATTGCCCACATGATTGTTGAACTATGGAGCTCTGGGACCTATCAGTCTACAGCCTGTCATGCCTTTTCACTCTTTTTTTCTTGAATTTTCACACTCATTTTTTTCTGACACAGCCAATGCACTAGAAGAATTCCTCATGGACCTACATCTCAAAAGGCAACACTTCCGTCTGTCCATTAGGTCCTACATGAAGGGTGAATTGTTTTTCCCAGTAATACGCTTTGCTATGCACCAAACCTGGTTCATTCACTAGCAAATCACATAGCTATCTACATGGACATTATTGGGGCAGATTGGACAAGGGAAAGCTTAGCTAGGCCCCCCAAATACTGACTTTTTGCCCCATGGGAAAACATGCAAATTGGTATGCCCAGCCATAACTACGGGCCACCCACAATATGGTTTAGTATTGTCTATACCAGGGTTGTTGAACCTCAACAGAACCTAACCCCAGGCCCGACTCCCTTTCTCCCAATCACTGGTCACTTGGTGGTTTTCCGGCTTTTGTGCAGCCTAAAAGGTGAAATTCCTCTCCAAAGGCTTAGTCGCTAGCACTTAGAACTAAGGATGTGCACTGGATCGGATCCGATCCACGATCCGAATCTGATCCAGGGGAAATTATCCGATTTCCGATCTCACCGCTGGATCGGCCGATCCAATCCAATCTGATCCAGAAAGGTTCCAATCCAGATCGGATGAATCGGCGGATCGGCGGGCACCTGCTGGCGCCCACCGCTGCTTTCATTGGCGGGCACCAGCGGGCGCCTGCCAATGGAAGCGGACAGCGGACAGAGGGGCTTCCCTAGCGGGGCTGTCCACTTTCATTGGTGAGCGCCAGTGGGCGCCCGCTGATGGAAGCAGACAACAGGGGCAGGGGGCGGCGGACAGGAGCAGACAGCCAGGAAAGGTAAGCCGGGGGCAGGGGGGGGAGGGGGCATGCAGCGCACTTACTTTTCCTGGCTGTCCGCTCCTGTCCACCGCTGGCTGCTACTGCGAGCAGGCTTCACGGCCTGCTCCTAGGTAGCGCGTCAGGTGATCATCACCTGATCATCATCAGGTGATGATCACCTGGTGCGCTACCTAGAGGCAAGCCGTGAAGCCTGCTTGCAGTAGCAGCCAGCGGTGGACGGGAGCGGACAGACATGGAAGGTAAGCAGGGGGAGGGGGAGTGGGCTTACCCCCCCAGAGCCGTCCGCTTCCATCCGCTGGCACCCGCGGGCGCCAGCGGATGGAAGCGGATGGCCCCGGGGGGGGGGGTAAGGAGCATGGGGAGGGGGCTTACCCGGGGGAAGGAGGGAGTTAGGCCCCCCTCACCCACCTGCCGCCATTTTTTCCTCATAGACTTGCATTGGGGGAAAGCTTTTTTTCCCCCAATGCAAGTCTATGGGGGGGGGGGGGGAAATGGCGGCTGATCCAAAAATCAGATGTCTGATTTTTGGATCGGGATTGGACTCGATCCGGTCCGGGGGGGCTCCGATTTGTCCGATCCGGGACAAAATTGGAGGTCCCGATCCGGGTCCCAATCCGATCCAGGGGGGTCCGTGCACACCCCTACTTAGAACTTTAAGCTAAAATATGCTGGTATTTTTAGTATTTTGGCCCCTCCTCTCTTGACTTTTGCCCCACCCATCACTGGAATAAAATGGCCCTTGATGCTATTGTTTGCAACAGTAGATCTATGACAATAGAGAGATGTCATCTTACTTAAAAATAGCGGCTCTCATTCAGGATGGGCAGCTTCCAGGTGCAAGCAAATGGGTCAGGTAAGTCCTGGTGGCTCAGCGGGTGGGGGGCATTGGCTCAGAAGTCTTGGGGGTGAGCAGGGAGGGAGTCCAATGGACTCTAAGTGAGCCTCATATTCTCCTTTCACAGGCACCCCGAAACTGCAACATCCAACCTGCTTCAGATGTCCAGATTTGGATCCAGATCCGAAGTGGGTTAGACTGGGCCCAACGCTGACCAAGGGAGATTTGGGCTGATTCTGAAGGCCCGAATCAGCCTCCAAAATGGGTCCAAGGGTTCCTGCGCAGGCCCACTTAATTGAGTTAAAGGAAGGTATCTATGGGTAGTATCCAATGTAGTCCTATGTAGAGTAGACCTATGGAAATGAATGGGATTTCAGTGAGTCATGTCTCACTTCAGTCCTATTCATTTCAATAGGTCTACTTTACATAGGACCCTATATAGCCCCATCCAAGCAATATCCCTGAATACACATTTCCAGGTGATTGAATGGCCAGATAGAGGGCCAGACCATATGTGATGGGACCATCATTCACATGTCTTCCCATTTCATGTATACACAAGAGGGCGTGCTAACCCCCCCCTCCCACCCTTTACCTTCCCTCAATTGTTTATTCTAGACCTAGCCAGCATAGCCAATAGTCAGGTATGATGGGAGTTGCACTTTAACAATATCTGGAGGGTCATGCTTTACCCATCCTTGCATTAGACAATTTCCTCTGTTCCCACCACCAACATAGGAAGTGCCCCAAGCATTGAGAAAGGTGGCTGGAGCAATGGATTATGGGGGAAGTAGGGCACAGCAGGGGGAAAGGTTCAGCATTCTCTCACATACTCTCCATTTATTGCTCAAGTGATTGTTCTATGTGAAGAGGACAAACATGTAAAAAGAAACCCACGTCCATTCAAGTCACATATAGTGTGATCTATATGGAAAGAAGTGAAGTGATACACTTTGAGACAGCATCATGTTTGGAGCCAAATCTGCCCCCATAATATTTGCCCCGACCTCCTTTGAAAGGGGCACCAAGGTGGCCAGCTGGAAGGCCATTGAGAGCCAAACTACATGTTACATTAAACTCATAATGAATGGCTGGAGTGATGCTACCTTGGGGGCATTGTGGGAAATTAAAATGGTGTGTTAGCTTCTCTACCCAGCCACACAACATTCCTGCCACCCACTGCCAGATAAGCCTGTCAGGGAGGCATATTTTTTAAAAATCCATTCAGCCTTTTAAACTGCATTTCTTTTCAGTATTTATCTTGTTTTTGGTTGTGCGTGTACCAAATTTCAGCACTGAGCACTAATGGTAGCTAGATGGGAATGGACCGCACCCATGCTGATGGGATCCTGTATTCAATTGACTAGAAGTGCATTCATTTGTACTCTGTGTGTGACCATATGGAAAGGAGGACAGGACTCTTGTATCTTTAACAGGAGCATAGAAAAGAGAATTTCAGCAGGTGTCATTTGTATGCATGCAGCACCTGGTGAAATGCCCTCTTTATCAAAACAGTTAAAGCTGCAGGAGCCCTGCCCTGAGAGACCAGATACAAAACAATTAAGTGAGGGGCCTTCCTAAGGAGACACTCCTTAAAGCTTTTGTGGCACGATGTTTTATCAACATCGGGTTAATTGAAGACTGCCATATATTTAATGGGGCTGTGGGGGGTGTCCTCTGGGACAAGGCTACAAGGAAGCGTAGTTGTTCAGCAGTCCATTAGGCAGACAACCGCAGTGCCAAAATGGTCACAGCAATCCCAGCGGGCCAAATCATTAATGGGACACTAAGCTCCAATTAAGGGCATGGCCCAAAAGACCGAGGTGAAAAACACGGTCCTTGGTGCCTCTCCCGGGGGACCTCTTTAATCTCACTGCTTGATTTCAGCTGCAGCAATACAATGACAAACAACAGTATTGTTTACTCCAAAAAGCCAGCCTTTGTTGTCCAGGATTTAAAGTGAAGAACACAAATGAGGCAACCCAAAGGAAATGTGTATAGGCGTCTTTAAACTTAAACAAATCCCTTTAAATAATAATAATAATAATAATAATAATAATAATAATAATAATACACCCCAACCCCACCCACCCTATATTTAGAGCTATTCTACACTGGAGCCCGATGGATAGTATCCAGAATTCGGAACTGGATCTTAATTGCAAAGTCCTGCAGGTCAGCCGCAAGTTCCTCACTCCGGTCACCACTTTTGATGTTGGCCACGGAGGAAACGCTGAAATAGAGATGCTGAAGGCCAGTGTTTTCCAGATCCTGGTTGCTGGGTGAGCCAGGTGAGTTAATTGCTTGCCAGTTCAGGCTAAATTGCTCTATGAGCTTGCTGTGCCCCCTCAGTCTGGGCCAGTTGTTGGCACTGGAAGCCACTAGGTTGCCCTTCTGTGCTTCCAGGCTCTTCCCTGCCTGCCTTCTGGTCACAGACCTAACTCTAGGCTTAAGGGGGTCCCCAGCAACATTCTGCTGGGTACCCCCTCCATCCACAGATGGAGGCAGTTGCTGGGACTGGGAAGCCACCTGCCAGCACATTTCCCACAATGCCCTAGGGTAACACTATAATAGGCACTCCAGGGCAGTGATAGCTTCAGGTTTTTGAGGGTCCTTGGGCAAGACAACCTCACTTGGTCCCCTCCCTCAACGAATCTACTTCCTTACTGGCATTGCTACCAACTGCTATGGCTCCTCATCCTTTGCTTCATCCTTGCTACCACTTGCTTGCTTGACAGGTAGAGAGCCAGTTAGCAAGTAGGCAGAGGCATCTGCTCCTTCTTGTCACCACTTTTTACCTTAAGGTGACCATGTGTCTTCTTTTACAGAGGGCAATCCTCTATCTGAAGGGTTGCCAGTCCTCTGTTTTGAAGGGCTGTGCAGTCTAATTCCAGGGTAAAGATTAAGAACCACCTGAAGGGAGAGCTGGGCCTTGAAGTTGCCCATCAACAGCACCTGGACAGCAGTCCGTGCAAGGCACACAGGTCCCCTGGCCACAATCTTCCACGCTATGGTGAGGTTACTGTATTTTCATTATAACAATTATTTCTAAATTTGCATCAATGCCTATCAGCATGCAAATTATATGCAAATGTGTACCTTTTCCGTCCTCTTTTTAGGGTGATTTATAAATGGCCACTCTAATTTACCTGCCTTCAGCTTTCTCTGTGGGTTTCAAATCCTGGCCTACCTCCTCTGTTTCTGAATACTTGCAGAATCCACATGGATTTTGCAGGAAGCTCGGTGAGCGGGGGGCTGGATTCCTGCTTACGTCTGATAATTGATGGATAATTAAAGGAAGGAGGCCTCTGAAGTGGGGGATGTCAATTACTGGAAATCAGGGCTCTGCACCCCCACCCCCAATTCGACTCAGAGGCCATTTCCTGCTGCTGTAGTTTATAACAATAGATCTATGGCAAGCCTGAGTGGAGGAAAAGCAGTCACCAGTGCTGATGGAGGCATCAGGTAAGTCCCACAGTTTGGTGGACAGGCAGGTGGCCAGCAGCTGACCATTGCACCAAATCAGCCCAAAGCACTTTGGCTGCTTTGGGCTGAGGCAGCCCAGTCTGGTACCGAACTGGATTCGGGCTGAGGCATCCTGTTTTGACTCAGATTCGGGGGTTTGGGTCTGAGGCAAAGCACACTCCTGCTAGAAATTTCTGTCCATCTTTGTCCCTGAATTCTGAGATTTCACTGGGCACATCCACCCCAACCCATCAACTTGGGAGGCACCAGCCTCCACTGCCCTGCATGCTCCTCTACGGTAGCTGCATTGTGGTGGCGGCCATTGCCTACTTCTTGCTACCTGCTTCACTGCCCCACTGGCTGCCATCTTATGACACTGTAACCTCATAAGGCTCCGAAATCACATTACGTCAGGTGGCAGGCTAAAAAGAAAGGGGGGGGGGGTGAGAGAATTGCTTTCATTGACAAGCTTGTCAATTTATGCGTATTGACTTTCTGATGTTCATACATGGCAAAGTTCATCTGCTATGAAATACATCATTATGGGCTCAATCCATGGTAAACCTTTTAAGTCTAAAGGGAGCCTCATTTACTTTTGAATAAATTGGAGATCCTTAAGTGTATAAAAATGCAAAAAACATTATGCAAGTAGATTTCTATGGCTTTCTGCTGTGGAGCATCCCAAGAGGTTTGGGATATACAGGGGTTTGGCCCTCAGGGCCCTTTCATGTCCTCTCCTTCTGGCATGAATGCAGCCAGGCCAACATCCAGAATTAAATGGGTGCAGAAATGTGTAGTTAGTCCCTATATGTCTGGCTTTGACCTCAAGCAGAAATCTATGGGGCACAGTGGAGTACTCCCGCAAGACAGACCAAAATGCCAAAACCTCAGAGGTCTATAAGGGAGCAATGTATCCCAACAAAAGCTACAGGTTATCTGAGGTCTTATATCTCCAGATGACTACACCTAGCCCACCTCTGCCCACCCACGTGAGGCACCATCCTATCCCCAATGCTTTATAACATCTACATGAAACTACTGGGAGAGATCATCTGGAGGCATGGGGCGGGGTGCTATCAGTATGCCGATGACACCCAAATATATTTCTTTATGCCTTCGACAACAGCGTCAGCTAAGGATAGTGTGTCTCCTCTGAATGAATGCTTGGAGGCGGTAATGGGCTGGATGAGGAAAAACAAAGTGAAGCTGAATCTAGACAAGGTGGAGGTACATAGTGTCAAGGGCCCTAACCTGGGTTTGGAGCTCAGATAGATGCGATGGCCAGGAGTGCCTACTATCAAGTTCGGCTGTTATGCCAGCTGTGCCCTTTCCTAGAATTGGAAGATCTAAAGACAGTAGTGCGCGTGCTGATACCTCAAGGCTTGACTTCTGCAAAGCGCTGTACATAAGGCTACCATTGTACCTCGTTCAGAAACTTCAACTAGTTCATAATATGGCAGCCAGGATGGTCACCGGTACATCTAGGCTGCCAATTAGTTTCCAGGCAAAGTACAAAGTGCTAGTTATTACCTTTAAAGCCCTACATGGTTTGGGTCCAGGTTACCTGCAGGATCACTTTCTCCTGTACAGTCCGTTCTGCACACTCAGGTCCTCTGGGGAGAACTTACTTCAGTCAGCCAAAACTAGTCTGACAACTGTTACCCAGAGGACTTTTTCTTCTGTTGCCCCCAGACTGTGGAATGGCCTGCCAGAGGAGATTCGTCAACTTAACACTCTCTCTGAGTTTAAGATAACTATAAAGACTAGTCTGTTCCGGCAGGCCTACCCATATTAATTTTAACCCTAAGAATTTTAAGATGTCCTGATCGGTTTTTAAAAAAAAATATATTGTATTGGTTTTATATACTTTTTAAATTAGTTTTATGCATTCGATTTATATTGTATTGTTGTATTAATATTATTCCCCGCCTTGATCCAAAGGGAGAGGTGGGTAAGAAATATATTTGATGATGATGATGTGATGATGATGATAGACCTCTAGCCTAGGTGTAAGTGCATAGACGTCTCGAGCTGGCTACTTGTCTGGCATGCTCCCTGCGTTCTTTTGGCAGGTTATGGAATAGAAAGTGCTTGGTTCCTCAGGTGAATTTGGTCCAGGGTTGTCCTTGAAGGC
The DNA here is from genome assembly GCA_029215795.1 of Anniella stebbinsi. Lineage (NCBI taxonomy): Eukaryota > Metazoa > Chordata > Lepidosauria > Squamata > Anniellidae > Anniella > Anniella stebbinsi. The sequence continues at coordinate 350,932,035 of JARDYH010000001.1, forward strand.
CCTGCCCTGGGATCTGCAGGTTCATGACTTTCAGACTTTGATTCTGTATTAGCAACCTGGTTGTGTTCTTCAGCTGGACTCAACTGCTCTCCTCCTCCTCCTCCTCCTCCTCCTCCTCCTCCTCCTCCTCCTCTTCCTCCTCCTCCTCAAGACTGGGACCATGACATTGAGAAATAGTACCCATTAGGGAACTCTGTCCAAAATAAATGGTTTTCTCATCATGGTTTCAGTTGGCCAGCCACTCAGGAATCCAGTTCGATAGTCTTATCATAGCAATCAGCCCCATGATGGAGACAGCTGTTCAAGGTTAATTGGAGCATCTTGCAAAGCCATGCCCCTCTTTTGGTAAGCCATCTGAGGGCATATTCTGATGGTTCCACATGGATCTATGGCCCAATTGGAGTCAACCAAGAGAACAGCCTTCAGTGTGGTAGCCTCCTTCCTATGGAATGCCCTGCCTTTGGAGGTCTGGTAGGCTCCAACGTTGTATTGACGTTGCTGTTTCAGGAAGCTTTTACCAGTACTGTGGTTGTATTAGAAATCTGTTCTTTTAAAAAATATATATTTTTAATATGGTGTTTTTATTCTTTTATTCTATTTGTTGTCCACTACTCCAAAATCTTTTGGATGGGGAGCAGTATATAAATATTGTAAATGAATAAATAAATAAGCCACAAGAAGCCAGCCCAGATGACAACTATGAGTGGATGAATCTGTCAATTTCGGTTTCTCTCACTTTCATTCTCCTGCTGCAAGGCTTAAATTCTGTTCGTTTTGAATTTCTCTGGTCTTAAATTTGATTCATCCCAAACTTTTGAGAATTTTTTGAAAAGTCTGCACAAAAATTCATAAGTATTTTTGTATACATTTCTCTTAATCTTTGCATTTTTAAAGCATTTTTTGCCTAATATCCCCATCATTTTCTTTGGCAAGCCATTTTCCTAATGTAATACATTTTTATAGTTATTTCCCTAATATATGCATTTTTGTACACAGTTTTTGTCTGGAGAACTCCATGGCAAAAATTCAGAGACGTGTAAATTCTGAAGGCTAACTGATATTTGTTTGCCTTATTGGTTCAAAAATGTGAAATTACACAAAGTTCGCATTTGAATGTCAACAAATTTCTACCCCATCCCTAAAACCCCGCTGCATTATGAACTGGCTATTTGTTCCCTGTCTTGCCTCACAACGTCATGGTATGAGAGCACCAGCTATCCACATGGTGCCAAACCAAGGGTGACCATATGAAAAGGAGGACAGGGCTCCTGTATGTTTAACAGTTGTGTAGCAAAGGGAATTTCAGTAGGTGTCATTTGTATGCATGCAGCACCTGGTGAAATTCCCTCTTCATCACAACAGTTAAAGCTGCAGGAGCTTTGCTGTTTTTTGTATCTGGTCACTCTAGTATAGCTCCTGCAGCTTTAACTGTTATGACGAAGAGGGAATTTCACCAGGTGCTGCATGCATACAAATGACACCTACTGAAATTCCCTTTTCTATACAACTGTTAAAGATACAGGAGCCCTGTCCTCTTTTCCATATGGTCACCCTAGCCAAACCAAAATGGCAGCTATGGATAAACCTGTAGCCTTTTGCACTCCTGCTTCTTTCCCTGGGCCTTCATCACCGTTGCAGATAATGCTCAGGATTCACTTCAAGCAATGCAATTTTCAGCAAGATATAACATTAGAGATAGTCTGTGAAAGCTTAAGTTTTGATTTTTCCTCTTTTGGAGATCCAGTTCAGAAGGGTCTGTATTTCCTATATTGTTAAAGATTTCTAAAGTCTGGCAGTGATCAGACATGTTTTTTGTTCGGTCTTTTCCCAACAAGACGTTTGCTGAAAATCTACAGCCAGTCTCCTGGTTCCATTTCATTCTTTGTGTTTCCTGCTTTGCGAATGCAGTACTCCCATATTCCCACCTGAGGTCATTAGCCACAAGGTAGGTTAAAAAACAAAGTATTTGCATCCGTCCTTCAGCGGTGCCCAAAACCCCATTAAATCCTCATTACTGTTCAGCTAATTACTTTGAAAGCTAGCATATTACCCTGTTAAACAGCATTCACTTGCGCAGAATGCAGTGTTTACTTGGCTGCAGCTTTCAAGTAAAAATCTGTATGTGGAGGCAAATCTTACTGAGGTGATAAGTGAATCTTTCTGATGAGAGTCAGTCACAACACACTTTTATGGAGGACAGAAATGACATACATTGTGGGATTTCCTATAGAGGGACCTTCCCTCAATACATACATAGGGGTTCTTTGATCATTTAATATTTCAGAATGAAAACTAAGCAATTAAACTGGATCCAAACTTTCCAAGTGCAATTAGGAGGACTGTCAACAAAATAAAAGAATTTTCCATTGAATAATCACTTGCCTTGAAAGCAGTTCATCGACCCATTCGTCCATTGCATTGAAATAATTTTTGCATATTACGAATGCCTCAATATAATTTACCTATCTGAGAGATAGAAAGAAGAATACAATAAGTCAGGCCAGGAGTTTTCAATTTTTTTGGGTCCCATGGGCACATTTGGAAATGTGAGAAACTATTCTGGGCAAAACCACAAAATGGCTGCCATTGGAGGTGTCACCAGTCACAAAGGACAAATAACCTGCCCAAACACACCAACAATTCCTTTGAACCCACAGTTTTCTGCCCCAATTTAAACCTTATCCACAGAAAGTAAACTTTCTCCTAACCCCACCTCTCTCTCTCTCTCTCTCTCTCTCACACACACACACACACGTCCCCTCTTCTTCTCACTGCAAGCACATGAAAAACCACACACACTCTCTTTCAGAATTCCTCCGAAATCTCCTCCTCTGGATTACCCCCATCCATTCAGTTATACAAGTACATAGCCCTCCCACCCAAGTTGGCTCCCCAACCCCCCCCCCCCGGCTTCCCAATACTTTCCCTCCCCCTTCCTACTGGCTTCCCTGACCGCCCTCTTCTTTTGTTGGCTTTCCAGTGCTCTTTCTAATCCCACCCCCATTGCTACCTGCAGCCTCCACCTACCAAATAGTTTAACTTTACAGCAACGTTTGGAGCCCCCTTTCTCTTTTCCGCCTTCTTTTTCTTGGTGGCACAATGCAGAGGAAAACATTGGCTTGCAGCCGTCTTGATTTCCTAAGGGTGAGTCTGTGAATGCCTGGGCCTGTGTGGCTCAGGCATTCATGACCAATGAAGATGGCCGCGGCTGGAGGCCCTCACTTTGCTTTGAAGTGATCCCATCTGTCAGTAAGAAACTTCATTTGTTATTATTATTTTTAAAGTGGACATGGTATTATTAATATTACTATTATTATTTATTTCATGTCTATACCACCCGGCAAAAGCTCTCTGGACGGCTTACAACAATTAATAAAAATACAAAATAGGATGCCTTGGTGGGCATGAAGACAGTTATTCACAGGCACACTGTGCCTCTGGGCACCATGTTCCCCACAACGATGGCAGAAGCACTATTTTCATACCCTACTTACCTCAACCTGGCACCCTCCAGATATTGTGGACTACAATTCCCATCAGCTCCAACCAGTAGTTGGGGTGATGGAAACTGTAGACCAAAGCATCTGGAAAAGACCAGATAGGGGAAGGCTACACTTGAATTGCTGCATCGCTGCATTCTACATTTTCTTATTTATGGAAGTGGTATTTGGAGAATGACATGGGATAAACAGGTTGGTTGGTGTATAGAACACACAAAAATGCACCTCCCCATCCCAATACACACACACACACACACACACACACACACACACACACACACTGCATCCCTACAGTACACAAAGTCTCTTTCTACATACACTTTTCCTATCATAATAATGGGATCTTGGTAGACGGCCATCAATTTGGGTGGCTTTAAAAGAGGAATAGATGAATGCATGGAGGATAGGGCTATCAGTGGCTACTAGTCCTGATGGCTATATGCTACATCCAGTGTCAGAAGTAGTATGCCTAGGTATACCAGTTGCTGGGGGTACTTGGGTGGAGGAGAATGCTGATGCACTCATGTCCTGCTTGTGGGTTTCCCATGGGCAGCCGGTTGACCACTGTGTGAACAGAATGCTGGACTTGATGGACCTTGGTCTGGCTAACACAGCTTTTCTTATGTTCTCATGTTAGTCATACAACAAAGGGGAAAGGATAAGCAAAAAGAGAGAGATGCTTGCTAATATAATATATCAGCTTATATACAATTGCAATTACTTCCAGCTAATCTATGGAGAGCGCCAACTATCCCTGGTGGCTCTCCAACTGTTCTTAAATATTGCAGTAAAATAAGGAAAGAGGCAATGGTGCATTGCTATGGAGGCCTTCCTGACACAAATGCAGTGTACAATTATCAGGAGATGAAGGGTTTCCAATGTATTCTGCTTTATAATAGGGGTTTTTTTTTGTACTATCACTGGGATTTTTTTTTAAAGAGAGTATTAAATTAACTTTGTGCCAGTGAATATTATATTGGGACAAGGGACTAGATGAAATGATTAGAATAACAGCCTTAGAAAAGATCACATCTCCCTACTGTGCCAATGTATTTGACTACATACGGCAGTCCCTTTAAACCACCATTCACAGTGAATGGTAACAGCATCCTGCCAAGATCTAAGTTCTGCATCTTTTGAATGGCAAATGATTAGAACTAGGTCAGGTCTAAAAAGAAATAACCAATTGTTAATCTGCTTTTGGGGTAGCAGAGATTGTTCAAGCACAAAAAGAGAGTGTGTACACAGCTTCTGAATCCACGTGCTCCTGAAAAAATAAACACTCATGCTACGTTCCACAAGAGAAAGTGTGCACAGATCATCCTTCATGGAGTTGGTGATCGCCTCCATATCGGAAAAATGTTGTCTCTATGTGTAATATTTTTCTTTGTTTACGAGTAAACCTTGATGAAATAAGTACCACATAGTTTCCATGGGGATACTATACGTTAGTTTCCATGGGGATGTGGCTGACACAGGAAGAAGAAACATGTCCGGGGCTATATATATATATATATATATGTGTGTGTGTGTGTGTGTGTGTGTGTGCTTATAAGCATAAAAATGGAAAGGTAGGCCAACCTCCTCCCCTGTCCTCCCCTGAAATTCTCCTGTCTCTCTCCCACAAAGGATTCCAAAATCCCCCGTCATGGGGGAATGAATGGTTTCACAAAAATGGGGGTGATTTTAGACTTCCTCTAAGTGGGACCATCCTGTCTTGCATGAAACTGCCTATGTTTTAAGATCTTCTTCTGTGACCCGTCTCTGGATATTGTAGACTTCAGAGATGATTGAATGAATGCTTGGAGGCGGTAATGGGCTGGATGAGGAAAAACAATCTGAAACTGAATCCAGATAAGATGGAGGTGCTTACTGTCAAGGGCCCTAAACTGGGTTTGGAAGTGTGTCAACCAATTCTGGATGGGGCTACACTCCCCTGAAATAATGTGTTCGTAGCTTGAGGGTGCTCCTGGATCCATTGCTCCAAATGACAGCCCAGATAGATGCAATGGTCAGGAGTGCCTACTATCAGCTTGGGCTGTTATGTCAGCTGTGCCCTTTCCTAGAGTTAGAAGACCTAAAGATGGTAGTGCATACACTGGTAACCCCAAGGCTTGACTTCTGCAATGCACTGTACATAGGGCTACCATTGTACCTAGTTCAGAAACTTCAACTTGTTCAAAATATGGCAGCCAGGTTGGTCACCGTTACATCTAGGGGTGATCATATTAAACCAATGTTAAAATCACTTCACTGGCTGCCAATTAGTTTCCGGGCAAAGTACAAAGTGTTGGTTATTACCTTTAAAGTCCTACATGGTTTGAGTCCAGGCTACCTGCAGGATCGCCTTCTCCTGTACAATCCATGCCGCATACTCAGGTCCTCTGGGGAGAACTTACTTCAGTCAGCCAGAACTAGTCTAACAACTGTTACCCAGAGGACCTTTTCTTCTGTTGTCCCCAGAGTGTGGAATAGCCTGCTAGAGGAAATTCATCAACTTAATGGTCTCTCTGAGTTTAAGACAGCTATAAAGACTATTCTTTTTCGGCAGGCCTACCGAGATGATTTTTGAACCTAAGAATTTAAGATGTCTTGATTGTTATTTTAATATTGTATTGTTTTTATATGCTCTTTTAATTAATTATATATATTTGATTTATATTGAATGTACTATTGTTGTTCCCCACCTCAGTCCAAAGGGAGAGGTGGGCCAGAAATAAATAAAATTATTATTATTTCTCCCAGGCATTTTAACAGCTCAAGTTGAGGTTTTGATTGACATTGTGGCCATGCTTAACAGTTAAAATGTTTTAAAGTGTTTTAATGTCAGCTGTTTTATGTTTATGGTTTTAAATTTTGTATATTGTCTTTCTAGTGTTTTATCTTTTAATTTTTGTAAACCGCCCAGAGAACTTTGGATATGGGGCGGTATATAAGTGTAATAAATAATAATAATAATAATAATAATAATAAAAATTATTATTATTATTATTATTATTATTATGGGCCCTTTCTGTGATGGTGACCCATTTAACAATGACCATCAACATTGTTAGACTTTAAGCGACAAGTTAGAACTATTGTTTTTTTCTATGCATGTCAGGTTAACTTGTTTTGTTGTTATTTTCTGTCATTTCAGTGGGCCCCCTTCCTCAGTCTACAGGTTTGCACAAAACAAAGCCAGGTAATAAGCCATGGTGGCTTGCTAACCACTCCTACGTGTGCTGGTTGTGTTACCCTCGTTGGGTGCAGTTTGTCACTATGTCTCAATACTGCGGGAGTAGGTAGCTGGATTGGTTAACAACAGGCTGACCATATGAAAAGGAGGACAGGGCTTATGTAACTTTAACAGTTGCAGAGAAAAGGGAATATCAGCCAGTGTCATTTGTATGCAATTAATTCCTAGTGAAATTCCCACTTCATCACAACAGTTAAAGTTGCATGTACTATACTAGAGTGCCCATATACAAAAGAAGACAGGGCCCCTGCAACTTTAACTGTTGTGATGAAGAGGGAATTTCACCAGGAACTAATTGCATACAAATGACACTGGCTGAAATTTCCTTTTCTCTACAATTGTTAAAGTTACACGAGCCCTATCCTCCTTTTCATATGGTCAACCTAGTTCACAAACCATCAAGAAAACACACTCTGTTGTAGGGTTGTGGGGTGGTTTGTGAACCACCACAGCCAGCTACCCTCGCCAGGTTTGCATGTCACAAACAACTAGGGTGACTAGATTTTGGAAACCAAAATCCCGGTCCCCCCCGCCACCCCCCCAAAACAACCCCCCCACCAAGCCACCCCCCCAAAACACCAGCCTGGACCTACCGGGTTCTCTTCCTCCGCCGCCCGTGTTGGGTCCTCCGCTGCCGCCCCCGCCGGGTCAGCCGCCGCCCCCAGGTCCCCCGCCACTGCCTGGTCTTCCTCCACCACCGCCAGGTCCTTCGCCACCGCTGCCGGGCTCGTAAAGCCAGAGGCTGCGTGGAAGAGGGCCAATTACATCGCTTCCGGATCGGCCCTCTCCCGTCTCTTCCGCGCGGCCTCTGGCCTCACGAGCCTGGCAGCGGTGGCGAAGGACCTGGCGGTGGTGGAGGACCCGGCGGCGGCGGACCCGGTGGCAGTGGCGGTGGAGGAGCCCGGGAAGCGGCCGCCCCAGCAGGTAAGTGCCCCCCTCGCGCCTCGCGCTCCGGAGGGAAGCGGATGCCCCTGCAGGTAAGGAGCGCGAGGCGCAAGGGGGGGGCACTTACCTGCTGGGGCGGCTGCTTCCCGGGCTCCTCCGCCACCACCGCTGCCGGCTCTACCACCGCTCGTTGCCGCTCGCTGCCACCGCTGCGTGACCCCCCGCCACCCCGGTTTTCCCCCGACGCCCCCTGGTTGGCCTGGATTGGCCTAGGTTTCCCGGTTAGGACCGGGAAACCCCAGGCGATCTGGACACCTACACCTGCGTCCAGAGAGGGTACTTATGGAAATGTGCAGGCACATGACTAGCACATGAAGGATGCTTAACAAGCCAACATGGCTTATTAATCATTCTTGTGTTGTGCCAACCTGGTCAGTAAGTCTACTTGCTCACCACTATTGTCGCCAGCTGCAATTGTTCCACACCTCTTTCTCCTCATAGCTATTACTTGTTTGCTTGACTGCCTTAGGAACAAGTTGGCAGTGACACGTAATGCTCCTCCTTCTCACTGCCACCATTGCCTGGGCCAGAGTGAGAGGCAGGGGAAGAAGTAGGTTGCCATGGTGAAGAGGAGGAGCAAGTTGAGGCAGCTCTTGCCAGTGGGCCGCCGCTGGGGTTTGAGGCTTCCGCAGGTGCCTGACCATGCCTAACCTTAAAGCCGGCTTTAGATAGTATTATCATCGCCTGTCTTTGAAATAGAAAGCCAAACTGAAGCAGTTTTGTGGAGAGAAAAATATGTATATATTCACCTATAGAAAATGGTGCTATTATACTTAGGTAAGGGGAAACACACACACACACACACACACACACACACACGCATCCACCAAAAAGATTTTTTTGGGGGTTTCAAAATAATCTTCATTACACGAGGATTATCATAATTGTCATTTCAATTATGACTGATTCTAGTCTTAAAAGGGGGTTATAATAGCACTCGCCATCTGAAACTGAATTACTGTCATTAAGTTAAAGGTGCACTTTATCATTTAGCTTTGCTCCATTTTAAATGCTCAAAGGCACACAAGGCCTTCTGTTTTGTGACTGTAAAAAGAAAAGAAGAAAAGCCACCTTTAAACATAATGTGCTGATGTTTGGCATCCAGACTCCTTTTCACTAAAATGATTTGAAAAGTCAGGCGAAGAGACATTGATGGATTCCTCGTGTCAGCAATAAAGAATAAGAACACAAGGGTCCATCCAATCCAGCACGGTGTTCACACTTGACCAACCAGCTGCCACCCAGGGGCCCACATGAAGGACAAGGGTGCATAAGCATCCTTCCACCAATGTCCCCCAGCAACTAGTGTATATAGACTTACTGCTTCTGATACTGGAGGTAGCACAGCCATAGGGACTAGTAGCCATTGACAGTCTTCTCCTCCAGGAATTTATTCAACCCCCTTTTCAAGCCAGCCAAATCGGTGGCCACCACTGCATCTTGTGGTAGTGAATTCCATAGTGAATCCCATCACTATGCACTGATATATTGGGGAACCCTAAAGAATGAGGGCTGAAAATGATTGGATGAGATCATCACTTCTTTGTCTGCCTTATTTGTACATAGAGGGAGCGTGGGGGAACTTTACTTCTTTAACATGCATAAAATGTGTATAGTGATGACCTTAAGGCTAGCCCAAGATATTTTGCTGCCTGAAGTGAGGATGGAGCCCTCTCCCATTCCATGTACAAAAGCTGACTGCAATGACAATTAAAACTTTCTTCAACACAAATTGGAGGAGTAATAGATGAATTAAAAGTGGGGAGATCCCCGGGAATGGATGGGTTGGGTCCGGAATATTACAAAAAATTGGTGCCTAAATTAAAAATATTATATAATCAAATAATAAATGGGGAGAAGGCCCCACCATCGTGGAAGCAGTCTTTAATTGTTTTAATCCCAAAACCGGATAAAGAACTAACAGATCCGGGATCTTATAGATCTATATCATTGCTAAATCAGGATGCTAAGATATTGACAGCGATAATGGCAAAAAGATTGAATAAATTTATGCATAAATATATTAAAAAGGATCAATGTGGATTTGTAGCAGGTAGACAGATGTCAAGTTTAATAAGTAGGTTATTGAATATGATAAATATTATAAGGAATGATAAAGCACAAGTGGGTATAATAGCCCTAGATATCTTTAAGGCCTTTGACTGTGTGGAGTGGCCAACGTTAACGATATTAATAGACACTATGGGATTTGGAGGAAAATATAAAGGATTAATAAATCAGTTATATTCGGAAAATGTAGCAGAGGTAATGGTCAACGATGGTATCACAGAACAATTGTCGTTAGCCCAAGGAACTAGGCAAGGTTGTCCCCTTTCCCCAATTTTATCTGCAATGGTTATAGAGCTTTTGGCGAATGCAATTAGAGAAGATATGACTATAAAGGGGATAGGGAAAAAAGAAGAAATTAAAATAAGTTTATTTGCAGACGAAACATTACTTTCAATTCAAGAACTGATTGAGAAGATGGGGAGACTACGGCATTGACGGGATTACAAATAAACTGGCCCAAATCAGAGATGATGATGTTTAATTACAAAAAAGAAGGGAAGCAAGAACTAGTCAAAAGGGAAATGAATATTAAATTAAAAGAAAAAATAAAATATTTAGGAATATATATAACAGAGAATTTGGATAAATTGGAAGAGGAAAGCTATAATAGATTAAGGCAGGAGGTTAAAAAGAAATTGGAGGAATATCAGAAGATAAAACTTTCATGGTTTGGTAGAATAGCACTATTAAAAATGAAGATATTACCTAAAATTAATTTTTTATTTAGGATGTTGCCAATTAAAATATTAGAAATAGAGTTGAAGAAATGGCAAACAATGTTTAACAATTTTAGTAATGGAGATAAGAAAGCTAGAATAAATAAGGAAATGTGGTATAAACAACAGAGAATAGGAGGGTTAGGCCTTCCTAATTTGAAGGGATATTATTTGGCTAACCAATTAAGATATGTAGTAGAAGGTATTTTAGGTTTGGGAGAAAAGTGTTGGTTAGAATTGGAACCTAAAGAAGTAGAAATGGAATTGGAAAATATATACTTTAATAAAATTAATAAGAAATTTTTACAAAGAGTTAGGAATCCAATATTGAAGAATATTTTGGAGATTTGGGCTAAGAATAAGATTAAATTAATACCCGCCGTCTCCCCATTAACTCCGGTAGAGATGATGGAGAGCTTCCCAGAAAATCTAAAAGAAGTAATGGGGAAAATATTAAGAAAACAAAACATAAATAGATTAGAAAGAGTGATAAAAATGGATAATTTAAATCAAATAAAAGAAACATTAAGGGAAGAGAAAGTTTCATGGATTAATTGTATGCAGTTGGAACAGTGGATAAAGAAGTGGGTAAAAGAAAATAAAAATGTAGAGAATATACGATATTTGAAAAAATGATAACACAAAGACGAGAGAAGGAACAAAATATGGTATTAAAAGGTATAACAAATGAAATTTATAAAATATTGATGGTAAAAGAAGAACAAGGAGATGGTTGCAAACTGGTGTGGGAAAATGATATGAAAATTTTAATAAGTAATCAGAATTGGGCGAAGTTATGGGGAGCAAGGAATTTGAAAACTCTATCAGTAAGGATAAAGGAAAATTATTATAAATTAATGTGGCGATGGTATTTAACACCAGTTAGATTGAATCAAATAGATAAAAAATATTCGGTATTATGCTGGAGAGGATGTCAACAAACTGGCACGTATGTTCATATGTGGTGGTTGTGTAAATATGTACAAAAGTTTTGGCAAATGGTATATAAAGAGATAAAAGAGATAACGGGAATTGATTTGGAGTCATCCCCAAAGATTGCGTTATTATCAATATATGAGGGGATGAAATGTAATCAGAATACTAAGGATTTAATTACTATGTTACTAACTGCAGCAAGATTAATAATAGCAAGGAAATGGAAGATGAAGGATGACTATCAAATGGCTGAGTGGTATAAAGAGGTATGGGATATTGCTATTAATGACAAACTAACATTAATATTAAAGTAGAAAAGGGAATATATAATAGAAATGAATTTGAAAATATATGGAAATTATTTTTAGAGCATGTATTGTTGAGAGGGAAAGGACACAAACCTGTGCAAGAAGTATCACAATTTTGGAAAATGTAATGAAGAAGAATTAGTCCTGGTGAGGGGTGCACTTGGTGTATAAAGAATGGAAAAGAATGGTATAATTGTAGTTAAGAGTTGAAATAAAATTTTAAAATTAAAAAAAAAAAACTTTCTTCAACACTGGTGATGGGACAGCATCCTCTACAATACCTGAAAGCAGCAGCCAATGGCCTCATCTACCCCAAGCAGGATATTACACTATGAAAGTGGTATGGAAGTGGTATATAAAAGGCAGGAGCCACACCAAGCAGGATACAACACTATGAAAGTGGTATATGGTATGTGTCAATGGGCCTCAACAGTTGTCAGTGCACTTCAATACCCCTATAAAGCAGCAGTGTGGCTCCTGCCTTTTATATACCACTTTCATACCGCTTTCATAGTGTAGGCTGACCATATGAAAAGGAGGACAGGGCTCATGTAACTTTAACAGTTGTAGAGAAAAGGGAATTTCAGTCAGTGTCATTTGCATGCAATTAGTTCCTGGTGAAATTCCCTCTTCATCACAACAGTTAAAGTTGCAGGCACTATACTAGAGTGACCATATACAAAAGAAGGCAGGGCCCCTGCAACTTTAACAGTTGTGATGAAGAGGGAATGTCACCAGGAACTAATTGCATACAAATGACACTGGCTGAAATTCCCCTTTCTCTACAACTGTTAAAGTGACATGAGCCCTGACCTCCTTTTCAGATGGTCAGCCTATCATAGTGCAACATCCTGCTTGGTGTAGATGAGGCCTAGCTTAGAGGGTGCAGGGTAGGCTGTGTGATGCACACTTCTCTCCTCCAACACCTTGCTGCCACCTGTCAGCATCTGTCGCCTAAGGCAACTGCCTCGCTCTGTCTAATGGTAGGGCTGGCCCTGGTTGACCTTCTCTCCTCCCTGCAGTCACCTGCTCCAGCCATTTTCTTTGTCACCAGGAAGGTTGCTAAAAAAGAAACACATGATAAAGTGGGGTGGGGAAGAAGAAACTGAGGCCTAATGTACCCCAAGCAGGATATAGCATTATGAAACTGGTATGAAAGCAGTATATAAAAGGCAGGAACCACAAGACTACTGCTTTATAGCGGTATTGAAGTGCACTGACAACTGTTGGGGCCCATAGACACAGACCATATACTGCTTTCATACTGCTATGTCCTGCTTAGTGTGGCTTCTGCTTTTTATATACCGGGGGTTGGACTCGATGGTTTTATAGGCCCCTTCCAACTCTACTATGATAAGAACAATATATCTTACTATAATAGGGAAGGCTGTGACCAGGTGTTTGCTTGTTCAGTTTGCTGTCCAGGTGCTAACTGCTGATGGGCAATTTCTCTTTTCTTATGGTTCTTTAAAATAGTATGATTAATAAACATTTGAAATACATACATCCAGATTGTTTGCAAAGTGGTGTGGTGATTTCTGGCTACCGACTCTACAGTGTAAAGCTATTTTTTTCATGGGACATGGGGTACATGTTCCTCAACATTTATTTCAAATTTAAAAAGAAAAGAAATTATGAGAACTTTGAAATATCCATCTCATAAAATAAGCAGTTCATGGCTTTATCTAAAATGGCCTTCTAGCCATCTCATACTTTAATGCTTCTTAATGGTGCTGTAAAAATAAAACAGCCAAAATCAATAGTTTTCCTTATAGAGGTCTCCTCTCTCTCTCTCTCTCTCTCTCTCTCTGGCAGTTAGTTCTACTGGTGATATGACAGCATCCTCCACTTCACCTGAGGGACAGCAGGCTAGCTTAGCAGGGAAATATCTGTATGCAGCAGAGGTGCCAAAATTCAGATGCCTTGTCACCAATGAAGAATTAAATGAAAGTGCCAATATTTTAAAGCCTTTTGTGAGCTCTCCACAAGATCCCAACCACACAGAGGATTCTTAGTACGGCCAGCCCTACCATTAGGGAGAATGAAGCCATCCCCTCAGGCGGCAGATGTGGTGGTGTGTTGAGGGCAGCAATGTCCACTCTCTCACCATTCTCCTCTGTTGGAAGACAGAGCTATGTTTTCTACACAGCCTGCCCCACACTGCTAAATTAGCCAGCTGTCCCCCAGGTGAAGTGGATGACACTGTCGTATCACAGGTAGAAGACCTAAGTTTGCCAGTCCAGTCATCTTCTATAGGCAAAATGGAGTGAGGGGGCAGGCTGGCTTTCATCTTGTCAGCAAAATAACTTGGACCAGCCCTGCTTCTCAGCTCCCTCTCGTGACAGAGGACAGGGCTTGGAACCACTATTCTTGGACTTAGGAGCTAAAGCAAATCATATGGGAGGGTTGAGGAGGACTGTCCATGCCTCCCTTCTATAGACCATCTGTAGCCAGAGTTTTTCATCTCCAAAGCTGCCAGGCCTCTGTCTCCGCCTTTGAATGTTTCCTCTGCCTTGTAAATCCTCCTCCTTCTTCTTTCCCTGTCTCAGCATCCCTTGCTGCTAATAAAGCACAAGCTGCCTCTCCTGCTTGTCACATGCCTCTGTCTACCCACCCCTTTCCTTATCTGGTCCACCTGGGCTTAATTCCAACCAGCATGAGTGGGGAGGCAAAGCTGATCTCTCTTGGACTCACTGCAAGTTACGATGGGGCTGCATTTGGTATGTTGTGTCCAGTTTTGATCGCCCCATCCCTAAAAGGAGTTCATAGAGCTGGAAGAGGTGTAGGAAAGAGCAGTAAAAATGATCATCACATCTTCCCTATGGGGAAAGGTACTGTGGGCTTTTTAATTTAGAAAGATAATACTAAACCCAGAGTGCAGGACATGGAATAATGGGCTCAAGTTACAGGAAGCCAGATTCCTGCTGGATGTCAGGATAAACTTCCTGACTGTTAAAGCAATACGACAATGGAACCAATTACCTAGGGAGGTGGTGGGCTCTGCCACACTAGAGGCTTCAAGAGGCAGCTGGGCAGCCATCTGTCAGGTATGCTTTAAAGTGGATTCCTGCATTGAGCAGGGGGTTGGACTCGATGGTTTATAGGCCCCTTCCAACTCTACCATTCTATTCTAAGTGTGTGTGTGTGTGTGTGTGTGTGTGTGTGTGTGCGGTGAGGGGGCCTATCAGGGCTTCCAAACCGTATGCATGGTATTTGAACATTGGAGAGACAGAGATGTTTTTTCTACCTCGCTCATAATTCCAGAACTCAGGATCATCCGATGGAATGAATCGGCAGTAAATTTAGGATGGACAAAAGAAAGTACGTCTTTACACAACATGAAGCTGAATTCTAGAATCCACTGCACAAGATGTGGTGATGACTGCTGGATTTAAATGGACTAAGTATGTGCCCTATTTTAAAGAGGACAATCCCCTATTTGAAAGGCTGCCAGAAGACAGTCCCTATAAAGTTATCCTGTCTTTGACGGGCTGTCCAGTTGAACTCAGGTTTAAAGATCAAGGGCAAAATCCTATGCATGTTTAGACAGAAAAAAGCCCTACACAGTGGAGGCCGGTGGCTCTGATTTCAGTGGGGCTGTGATTTCATTCTGTGATTTCTAAAGAACTCTATCCAAGCTGCTTAACCCTAGTCCAACAATGGGTTCAGCACCTTCAATAGCTCCTTTAAAGTTCTGGCTTGTTCTGACTGAAACTCAGAATGGGATTACAGCCCCCCCCCCCCCCCAAATTAGAGCCACCAGCCTCTTCTAGCCTTGCAACTCCTAGAATTCCCCACCCGGAGTTGTAGAATTCCCCCCTCCCATCTAAACATGGATCACACCTTAAGAAGCATGAGTAGGGAGAGCAGCAGGGGCCTTGAAGGTGCCCATCAACAGCACCTGGACAGCAGACTGAGCAAGGCACACAGGTCAATTGGTCACCGTCTCCGTCACTCTGGTGAGATGTATTACATTTCTATTTAAATTATAATGATTATTTCTGAATGTGCATCTATCCATTCAAATTAGCATCTGCCAATTTTATGCAAATCACTGCCCTTTTGTCCACTGCTTTGGTTATGCATATCCATTGCAGACGATGCTTAAGTGGACACCCTATTTTAAAAGATTAGACAAATAGCAGAGAGGATAGATCTATCAACAGGTATTGGCTGTGATGGCTAAATGAAACTTCTTTCTTCAGAAGTGATTTTCCTTTGAATAATAAGTGCTAGCGGGCAAACAGCATAGGAAGCCCTTGACCACCACGGGGAAAAAGGCTACTGGACTAGATGGATTTTGGGTCTAATCCACAGGGCTGTTCTTATCTGCTTAGAACCATGGGCCTTCAGAACCTTAGTAGAACCCTGCTGGATCAGTCCAAAGGCCTATCATGTCCACCATTCTGTTCCCACGTTGGCCAAGAAGATTCTCATTTGAAGTCCGCAAGCAGGACATGTGTGCAGCAGCATCTCATAGGAACAGGAGAAGAGCCGTGATGAATCAGAACAAGGGTCCATCTAACTGAGATTCTGTTCACACAGGCCCCACCCCAACACACGTTTGATTTCATCAAAAGCATGCCATGCATTGTATTGTATTGACTTGCATCTGTTTTCCCAACCCCTCAGAGGTGGCCCAAGACTTTTGCTGCCTGAGGCAATAGAGAGCCAGTGTGGTGTAGTGGCTAGAGTATTGAAGTCGGGAGTCAGGAAATCCGGGTTCTAGTCCCCACCCGGCCATGGAAACCCACTGGGTGACTTTGGGTCAGTCACAGACTTTCAGCCCAACCTACCTCACAGGGTTGTTATTGTGAGGATAAAAATGGAGAGGAGGAGGATTATGTACGTTGCCTTGGGTTCCTTGGAGGAAAAAAGGCGAGATATAAATGCAATAATGAAATAAAATAAATAAAATAAAAGATGGTATCCCGCCCTCTATTCAAGCAACCAGTCTGGCAGTTGAGTCTTACTTCAGCACTAGTGATGAAATTGAGATCTCTAGCTCACCTGATGGGCAGAAGGGTAGTTTCCGGGGGAGGGGGGGACTACACAGCTCTGTCCTCCAACAATGTGATAAGTGAAGGGGCTGCCTCTGCTGTTCCCTCCACACTACCCATCATCTACCATATGGTGACTTCCATACTCTGCCTAATGGTAGGGCCCAGGCCTGACACCCTCTCCTTTACATGTGCACAGTTTTATCTCTTGCTATCTTTCTCCTCCCATTTTACCATTCATTTTATCTTCTTCTTCTTCTTCGTCGTCGTCGTCGTTGTCTTCATCTTCGTCTTCGTCTTCTTCGACACAAAAACCTCTAGAAGAGGCTTTTCTTGTGCAATCGCCTGAACAAGGGTTCAGATGATGCCATATTCCATTTGTAATCCTCCTGTGTTTTCCCACTGCTTTTTTCTCACCAGAAAAAAGATCTGTTAAAGGGGGACAGACGGAACAGCTCCACAATGCACTTTTTAAAATGAGCATTTTATGGCATGCCCATTACTGCCCACTCCGGATGTTCATGGGTCATTCTGACAATGCTGTGAGATTTCTGTGCGTCTCCTGCTCCAGTTTCTAGTTTTAGCGCTAAAAAATAAACCTCAGTAAACCTGAATCTTTTGGGATATATTGATATTTGTCTGGTTTTCCTGCCATGTGCAGGCAAAGTTGCACTATAAAATGCCTACTAGAGGGTGCTGTCCCATTCAACAGCATTGAGCTGTACAAGCCATGTAATTGCTGCTCTCTTCCCTGTGTAATTACATCTCGATGCAAATGTGGAAGAGAATCAGGAAGCAGAGCCACGGTAAGGGAACACGATTTCCCCCATCTGAACAAGCTCAGTGTCTTTTGTATGAAATGCTAAGATTTCTTTGTCTGAAAGAACATTTAGATCCAAGCCCCTTCCCCCCTGTGTATTCCTCTTCTCCCCAAATCCTCTTAGTATTCTCTTCCCTCTCTTTCTCTCTCCCCTTTTAAGCCATTTTTACTTCCCTCCCACATTTTTTCACACAATTTTTGCCATTCGGCTTTCTTGCGAGCAATGCTTATTTTATTCTAGGACTTCCCAGAGTACAATTCTTGCTCCTAGTTCTGTGCACCTGTGTGTGTGTGTGTGTGTGTGTGTGTGTGCGTTGTGTGTATGCCAGATAGAAAGAATGAAAAAGTGGAGGGATAGTAAGAGGAAAAGGTGGGTAGGAGATGTCCACTTCACAAGTAGCCAGTTCTTTGTGACAGAGATGGAAAATAACAATGTCAGGGTAGATTTACTCATTTAGGTCCATCATGCCATTGTGCATCACTGTAGCACAACATATAACCTTGTCAAGCAGAAGGCAAGTAAGTCTCACAAGCACTGTGTTAACTTTTATTTATTTATTTATTTATTTATTTATTTATTGAAATGCCTATGCATTTTGGTGCATGGTTCTCTTAAGACATACAAAAAAAAATTGGTGTGCTATGTATTTTGTCTAATATTTGCCTAATTTTTGCCAAGCATTTTTCCTAATATAATGCATTTTTGAAATTCATTTCCACTGAGGTACACATTTTTGGAGTGCTTACACACCTTGGATAGCTCCTTTAGAGTTCTTCTGACTGGTTCTGACTGAAACACGGAGCGGATTCACCGCCCCATTGTCACTGGAGCCACCAGCCTCCACCAGTGGTTACCCAATCCTGAAGGAGCACTTCTTCTCATCCCAGCTTGTCCGGGTCTAATATCTTCTGTAGAGATCTTTCCCTGAGTACCCTCTTTAGCAGAGGTGCTTCATGTATTCACAAAAGAGAGGGCCTTTTTGGTGGTGGTGCTTAGGGTGACCATATGAAAAAGAGGACAGGACCCCAGTATCTTTAACAGTTGCATAGAAAAGGGAATTTCAGCAGGTGTCATTTGTATGCATGCAACACCTGGTGAAATTCCTTCTTCAGCACAACAGTTAAAGCTGCAGGAGCCCTGCCTTCTTTTGTATCTGGTCACTCTAGGCAGCTTTAACTGTTGTGATGAAGAAGGAATTTCGCCAGGTGCTGCATGCAAATGATACCTGCTGAAATTCCCTTTTCTATGCAACTGTTAATGATACAGGAGCTCAGTCCTCCTTTCCATATAGTCACCCCAGTGGTGCTCAGCATGGGAATGCTTGCCCCAGTGAGGCTCAACAGACACTGACACTACAATTTTTCTGGTGATCTTGACCAAGAGTGTGCTTGGCAATGATGCCAAAGGAGACAAAGCTAAAGGGGGTTGCCACTTTAGGGGGGAGCAGCTTCCAGGGGATGCAATGGCAAAGACCACCACTCTAACAAAATTACCAATTTGATTGTTTAGAGTATTGGATGGGGAATTACATGCATTCTTAGTGCCTGATTATGTGTCTGGGAGAGAGCATATGGGGCCATGTGGGGGAGGGGCTGGGGGAAAATCAATGTAATGAAGGGTAGGGAGAGGGACAGTATTGACAGGACAGCTAGCCAGGTAAGGGGAATATGTTCCATAGAGTTAATAGTCATGCTGTGTTCTGGTCCTCTCCCTATCCCCAAGTGGTTCCCCTATCAGCCTGCCATCAGGACTCTGAATGTTGCTCTTACATGCCAGATCAGTGCATAATAAGATCTCTCTCATCCATGATGTAAGATGAGGCAGCTGATCTGGCATGTATGGGTGGGTGGACAGGAAGGATTGACATCAATTGACATCCGCAGCCTTCTTCTGAGTGCCTCCTCCGAGGGATGCTCGGAAGGTGGCAACAAGGGAGAGTGCCTTCTCAGTGGTGGCTCCCCAGTTATGGAATGCTCTCCCCACTCAGATCTGCCGGGCACCAACTCTGTCATCTTTTCAGTGCCAGGTTCAGATTGTCCTCTACCACTTGGAGGTGGTAAAGGGCTGGATGAGGAAAAACAAACTGAAGCTGAAACCAGACAAGACGGAGGTGCTCGCTGTCAAAGGCCCCAACCTGGGTTTGGAGGTGTGTCAACCAGTTCTGGATGGAGTTACACCCCCCCCTGAAAGACTGTGTTCACAGCTTGGGAATACTCCTGGATCCATCGCTCCAAATGACAGCCCAGATAGATGTGACGGCCAGAAGTGCCTACTATCAGCTTCGGCTGATACGCCAGCTGCGCCCCTTCCTAGAGTTGGAAGACCTAAAGACGGTAGTACACATGCTGGTAACTTCGAGGCTTGACTTCTGCAATGCGCTGTACATAGGGCTACCTTTGTGCCTAGTCCGGAAACTTCAACTTGTTCAAAATATGGCAGCCAGGTTGGTCACCGGTACATCTAGGGGTGACCACATTACACCAGTTTTAAAATCGCTTCACTGGCTGCCAATCAGTTTCTGGGTGAAGTATAAAGTGTTGGTTATTACCTTTAAAGCCCTACATGGTTTGGGTCCAGGTTACCTGCGGGATTGCCTTCTTCCATATAATCCGCCCCGCACACTCAGGTCCTCTGGGAAGAACTTACTCAAATCAGCCAGAACTAGGCTGAGTGTTACCCAGAGGACCTTCTCTTCTACCGTTCCCAGACTGTGGAATGGTCTGCCGGAGGAGATTAGACAAATTAGCAGTCTTCATAAATTTAAGAAAGCCATGAAGACTGCTCTCTTCCGGCAGGCCTATCCAGTTGAATTTTAAGATGTTTTTAATGATGTATTGGTTTTTATTTGTTTTTAATAGCTCAACTATTTTGTGATTTTTGTGTTTTGTATTTGTTGTTGTTTCCCGCCTCGATCCAGAGGGAGAGGCGGGTTATAAATATTATTAGCATTATTATTATTATTATTATTATTATTATTATTATTATTATTCCCAAGCATTTGACAGCATATGACAGGGGCATTTATGTCACATATTTTTATCAGGTCCAATCTCGTATTGTAGCTTGAGGTGTGCAATGGATCGGGTCCGATCCACGATCTGGACCCGATCCAGGGGAAATCGGATAAAATTATCTGATCTGATCCCCAGCACCTGGATCGGCTGATCCAATATGATCCGATCCGAAAAGGACCCAATCCGGCAGGTAAGGAGCGCAAATGCTGGGAGGGGGCTTACCTGCTGGGGCCATCTGCAGCGGATGGCCCTGGCAGGTAAGGAGCACGAGGGGTGGAGGGGGCTTACCTGCCAGGGTGGTCCGCTGCCATCCGCGGGCGCCAGCAGGCACCAGCAGATGGCAGCGGACGGCACGGCAAGTAAGGAGGATCGCGAGGGGGGAGCAGGGAGGGCCCCCCACTTACCTGCAGGGGCGTCTGCCATCTTCACCTGCCGTAGATCTACTGAGCACTAGGCTTTGCGGCCTAGTTCTCAGTAGAGCGCCAGGTGATGATGTCATCACCTGGCGCTCTACTGAGGATTAGGCTGCGAAGCCTAGTGCTCAGTAGATCTACGCAGGTGAAGGCAGTGGATGGCCTGGCAGGTAAGGAGGATCGTGAGGGGGGAGGAGGGAGGAGGGAGAGGGGCCACTTACCTGCGGGGTCGTCCGGCGCCTTCACCTGCGTAGATCTACTGAGCACTAGGCTTCGCGGCCTAGTCCTCAGTAAAGTGCCAGGTCACCTGGCGCTCTACTGAGGACTAGTCCGCGAAGCCTAGTGCTCTGTAGATTTACACAGGTGAAGGCGGCGGATGGCCTCGCAGGTAAGGAGGATCACCATGGGGGGCTTACCTGCCGGGGGCCCTCTGCTGCCATCCGCTGCCGCCCAGGCAGCAGCGGATGGCAGCAGAAGGGGCCCACAGGTTAGAATGATTGCGAGGGGGAGGAGGGAGGGAGCTCCCACTTACCTGCCGGGGTTGTCTGCTGCCGTTTGCTGGCGCCCGCAGGTGCCAGCGGACGGGAGCAGAAGGCCCCTGCAGGTAAGAAGCACAAGGGGGGAGGGACAGGGAGGGGGGAGTTAGGCCCCCACTCACCCCCCTGCCACCATTTTCCCCCAGAGACTTGCATTGGGGGTAAGCTTTTCGGATCGGGATCAGGTCCGATCTGATCTGGGGGACCTCTGATTTTGTTCCGATCTGATCCAGAACAAAATTAGAGGTCCTGATCCAGTCTCGATCTGATCCGGGGGGGTCCGGGCACACCCCTAATTGTAACTCTTCCTGCCATTTAAATCATTTTTAGTTTCGTATGTTATGTTTTTTTTATCTTGTATTTATGGTTTGAGATTTTTGCGAACTGCCCAGAGAGCTTTGGCTATTGGGCAGTATTGAAATGAAATATACACATAAATAAAAAGCTTTTTATAAAGCCTCCTTGGCAGCAGTGTGGCATTGTAAAAAGTCTAAATGCAGCCCAGTGGAGGGGAAAGCAGGAAAAATCTCTTGTCACCAACCAGTTTCTGACTGGAGATAAGAGATTTCCTCTTCCGAAGGAATGGGGTCTGTGGGAGAAGCTGGGGGGTTGGATGGGACCCCCCCCCCCCACAGGACATACCTGCCCCATGAGCTGGAGCCTCCCCATCCCTAGTATAAGGTAAAGGAGTGGATGACATGTTAGTATCAAAAAAACAATTACCGTATTTCCTTGATTCTAAGACATACTTTCCCCCCCATATTTACGTCTGTAAAAATGGAGTCCGTCTTAGAATCAATGGTGTCTAAGAATCGCCGGATTTCTCCAGCACTGGTATGGGGTTGAAGATACACCTCCCACCCCCAGCACCTTCACAAAGAGGCTCTGCATGCCCCCCCCAAGTGACTCGGCCTTCCCCACTCACCTCTATCACAACCACTCTGCGCCGCTGGCACTGACCTCCTTCACCTCCAGCGCTGCCAGCGCCGCCTCGGTCCTCAGCGCCAGCACCGCTGGCAGAGGCCTACCCAGCCTGGAAACACAGCATTACTACAAAGTAAGCCACGATCCCGAGAGATCTCTCACGGGATTGTGGCCTACTTTCTAGTAACGCCACGTTTCCAGGCAGGGTAGGCCGCTGCCAGCGAGGAGGTGCTGCTGCGGCAGCGAGGAACAGTTTTCCACACTCACCTCCATCACTGCCCTGGTCCTTGCCGCTAGCGCTGCTGGCAGCGGCCTACCAAGCCTGGAAATGTGGCATTACTACAAAGTAGGCCACGATCCTGCGAGATCTCAATTTCAAGATCTCGCGGGATCATGGCCTACTTCGTAGTAACACCACGTTTCCAGACCGGGGATGCTGCTACCAGCGGCACTGGTGGCGCGGACCGGGGCGGTGCTGGCAGTGAGGACCGGGACGGTGCTGGCGGTGAGTGGGGAAGGGAGGAGGGGGACTCATGCCTGGGCCAGCCCAGCCCAACAGGTCCCTGGGTGGCAAATCGAGGGGGGCATGCACAGCCCTACCATATTTCTTTGATTCTAAGATGCACTTATCCCCAATATTACATGTCTGAAAATGGGGTGTGTCTTAGAATTGACACAATGCTTTTTTCCTGGCAGTGGCCCTAAAATTAAAGTGCGGCTTAGAATCGATGGTATCTTAGATTCGGTGAAATACGGTAGTTCTGAAATGGTTCTGATAATACCTTTTTATTGGACTGAATATGTTGGTAAAAAAAAGTGTCCTATTCCATTAGCAGGTATACGATGATTAATTTATTTTTTTGCATTTATATCCCGCCTTTTTTCCTCCTTAAGGAACTCAAGGTGGCGTGCATAATCCTCCTGCTCTCCATTTTATCCTCATAACACCAACCCTGTGAGATAGGTTGGACTGAGAGTCTATAACTGGCCCAAACTCACCCAGTGAGCTTCCAAGGCCAAGTGGGGACTAGAACCCAGATCTCCTTGACTCCCAGTCCAACTCTCTAGCCACTACACCACACTGGCTCTCCGTTTGTTTGCTGCTTGTAGAGGGCAGCCTTGTTTTTTATTCCTGTTTCCAACAGACAGAAGGCATCCTTCAGCACTGGTTCTTAAAAACATTTTGGGATTGGTCCAGAATAATTTGGGGAAAAATATTCCCATCAATCTCAGAGCAGGTTTTTGACAGACAAGTGATGTGATGGTAGGGAGGAAGAATGCTGGGAGGGAGGAAGAATGCTGGGAGGGGGGCGTGGGACGTGACACATATAATATGGTACTGTGGCATTATTCTTGTTCTGAATTTTAGATTACTCATCCACCCTTGCGTCTGTCCTTCCATTCACAAACACAGGTTAGGATTTGCACTTCATACTTGACTTCATATTCTCAAGTTGCCTTAACTGAGTTTATGAATCCCTAAATATTCTTTAACAACTTCTCCTCTTAGTTAGGATGTATAAAGCTCGTTTTGTCTCCCTCCCTCCCTCTCTTTCTCTCTCATTACTTAAACATACGTTTATGGGGGAGTATTCTTATTTGTTGAGTCATATCATTTATTCTTGAACTAACAAAACGCCTGCCTTTATGATGGATGGTTCTCAGTTTTATTCTCATATAATCCATAGGCCGTAACAGAAATGTACATGAAACAATTAATAACAATACCCATAATTTACTGGTTGTTAATAGTAGGTCAACCTAAATTGTTATTTTACAATAACTGTGGCAGCAGTTAGAATCAATAAAGGTGGCATGAGATTTAAATAGTGCCATGGCATAAGTTGATTAAGGAACAGTCCTTGACATTTATTTGCATAGCACACATTCAGTGTAGGTGCGATGACTGTGTATAGAGCATGAGCAGCAGGCTGCTGACCTGACCTATGTGCATTCATTAGAACATCTCACATGTTTTAATCGATGTATGTAGGTCAGGGATGGAGCCTGCTCCCCTCTCTGCAGTACTCAGTATATGACTGAAAAGGACATCAGTTATCCAGCTGTAAGGATTAAAGTAAATGGCTATACTCAGGGACACCGTTATGGTGGGGCTAATCCTGTCCTCTGATCCGGGTGAGCACATTTCCTTTGAGAAAGCAGGCTTTCCCCTTCTGAGAACAGTCTTAGTGATTGTAGCTTATTTAATTTGCCCCATAGAACAAAATTGAACCCACTGAGAATTGAGCTAATCCAAACCTGCCTAAACCCACCCTCAGCTTTTCTTGGTCACTCTAGACAAAAAAACAGAACCCAGAAGACTCTATGGGAGTGTTCAACTAGCTAGCCCATACTCTGTGGTTGAGTGTGGTTTGCAGGTGAAACGTGGATTGTCGTATTGTCTGAACTCAGCACATTTTCCAAAGGGTGGGTTATCATGTGGTCTGAATGCAGTGCATTTTCCACAGGGTGGCATGTTGACTATGCAGTGTGGCTTGTCAACCACCCTGAACCATCCAGCAACAAACCATGGGTTCTCAAGATGGCGAATTTGAGAAAAATAAC
Source organism: Anniella stebbinsi (assembly GCA_029215795.1). Taxonomy (NCBI): domain Eukaryota; kingdom Metazoa; phylum Chordata; class Lepidosauria; order Squamata; family Anniellidae; genus Anniella; species Anniella stebbinsi. The sequence goes on from JARDYH010000001.1 coordinate 350,957,021, forward strand.
CTACACTGCATGGTTAACAAGCCACCCTGTGAAAAATATTCTGTGTTTAGACAACACGACAACCCACAGCTCAACAACAACCCATCCTCAACCAATGATAGTGGGTTTCCATGTTGTGTGAACCCTATCTATCATCTCTCTCTCTCTCTATCTCTATCTTGTTTTAATTATGATATTCTCACAATTACTAATAGTGTTAGAACAGATTATCTGTTCTTATTCGATATTCTTTTGATGAGTTGGTTGCCTTGACCTCACTTACTTATATTGGGCATTTGTGCACATTCTCTAAATCTAAGCCTAGGGTCTGCCTAAGAAGTATAGAAATGTGAGAGCACATCTGGTAATTGAAAAGATGAAAAAAAAAACCCAGTAATAATAAAGTGCTCATTTTGAAGCAACAGTGATGAAGATAATGGATGATAGCCAGGCAGGCCTTACGCACTTGGCGGACAAAATTAATCATGGGCTCCACAATGCAAAACAAGAGCGACAAGTACAATAAAACATTTAAAGACAAGAATGGATTTTAATTTTAAGAGTCGTAATAAAACAATACGATAATGATGATAGCCAAGGCAGATCCCTGCATATAGAATCGAAACAAGAGACAAATTAAAGCTATACATAATATTTAATTTGCACTTCCAATACATTCTAAAGTGTAATATTGACTTTAACAAATGGTTGGGAGGGTGTTGGGGACACACACACACACACACAATTTGAAGATCCCTCCATGTCTGTGCTATTTGAGAGAGTCAGGCAGAAAATAATCTATGATACGAAGTAAGAAGCTGAAGTTCAAATTGTACACAATGATTTTCCAGCCGGCATGTAACAAAAGAAATCTCTGGAAACATTTGCAATTCCATTTAGTTAGACTGGAATTAATAAGATAAGACCTAGTATTAAAGAAGTGATTAATGCTGCAAAATTATTTTAAAGTGATTTTGTATCTTGCAGATATATTTTCATTAAGCCTCTAGCTATGGCACCAAGGGGATCATGTTTTGCTGTTGCTGTCTGGTACATTTTGATGTTACTCTTTCATTTGCTTGTACAGTTGGCGTATGCTGAACATCACTTGCAGAACAAAAATGCAGCCGCTTCATGTTCTGGTAATGCCAGCAACTCTGCAAAGCCTTAACCAATCTGGTTAGAATGGTACATTTTGCATTGCTCCAGTCCAGAACCCGGACTGGTTGAGGTCTCTTGTGTTTTCACTAGAGATTTACTTAGGGCTGCTTCACACACTACACTGTGAAAAACATGTATTCGCTACCATGTACATGGTGAGTAATCATAGCTAATCTTGGCTCCTTTGTGTTTCTATCTGTAAAATGGATGTGTTTGCAAACTTACATTCATGGTAGTTAATGTGTACGTACACCCACCTCCCTCCCTCACATACAATGTTTTTTGTTTGAAAGTTTATATTGTTTATAATCTATCTATCTATCTATTTATCTATCTATCGTATATAAGACTGAGGTAGTGTAAGCCTTTTTACTCAAGATCTACCAGACCATTTTTTGTCATTTTTGTTTTAAACTGAAGCTTGAACAGTGTAGTCATGCAGAAAATTATGAAAGTTCAAAAGAGTTCAAAGCTCGAGCTTTAATAGCAATTAATTTCCTCCATGTCAAATAGCCAGGGCAGCCCCTCAGCCAGCAGGATGATGGACAGTCCTGCTTGGCCAATCAGTGTGACCTGAAGGTGGCCCCTAGGCACAACAACTGGTTAGGCTGTTGCTGCCAGCAGGGAGAAGGGAAGGGGACAGACGTGGCCAATCGGGGCATACAAGGGAGGAGGCACATGTAATGTTTGGAGGGGGGATTCACTATGCATGAGCCATATTTGCATTATTCATGAGCCCCTCTGTGGTGAGTGGACTGAGGGGCAAAAAAGCAGGAAAGGAGCAGGATTACTAGCGCCCATGGCAACATGGGCTTTACACTAGCAATGTAAAGTATAATAAAGGGCCTTTTGGTTGTCCCATTGTCTGGACAAGTACATCTGATGGCAATCAGGGGTAGGGCCTTTTCTGTCATGGTGGCCCACCTTTGGAATTCTTTCCCCCTTGTAGTATGACAGGCACCATTCTTGATGGTGTTCAAGCGCCTGTGGAGGAGACATTTGTTTAGCCTGGCATTTACTGGTTTTAATAGCTAGTTTAGTCTATATTTTTTATTGAGTTGTTTTAACTTTGCATTTTTTAAAATGTTGTTTTATTGAATTTTGTACACTGCCCCATGATTTGATAATGAAGGATGGTATATAAATGTTTTAAATAAATAAATAGGTAAGTATAGTGGGCAGTGTCTTATCTCCGTTCTGGTGGTCAAAACAAATTCCTGGGCTGAGAATTCTTTAATTCGAATTCTTTCTTTAATTCTTTCACTGAAGAAAGGTGACCTCTTTTTTTTAAAAAAAATCTATGATAGCCCTGTGTGCATGTGGGACTGGTAAATACTCATTCTGTTTTGCCTTTTGGTTTTTACTCTGCTAATTGCCTTTCTAACAGGAGAAATTATTACTAAATAATTCTATTCCTTCCTTCACAGCTGTTTGCAGGGCATTGGTTCGGTGAGCAGACACCACAACTGGGGGGCATCCTGGGCAACCTCATGGTGGGGGGGGATTATGTTGCTTTGGGGTGCTGAGGGCTAAAGGCACTAGCCCAATGTTAGGGATGGCAGCCTAACCACAACTCCTGGTTGGGAGCCAGCCTTCCTCTGCAGCTGTCTCCCAATTGGGCTGAGGATGCCACTTTCAGCTGTCAGGTTGTCTGACTCAGGAGAGCCGGCCTTTCCTATGAGAAATGTATTGTAAGCTGCTATCAATAGAGTTGTGGCCTGTTGAACTCTGTTGGTTTTCCACTTTCAATGTGCTTGTTCTCTGCATTGGTCTGGACCCACTGGAATTAAGAATTCTTTTCTATCAGGAGAGTAGCAAATATCTGTTGGGAAAACTAAAGTAGAGGATTGCGGGAACCGCTCCCCTGCTTTCTTAAATGAATAAATGAAATGAAATAAATTCAGATTGGCAATATTTTGTTACATCTACATGCATTAAGAGGTTCAAAGGAAAACTAAATTAATAGTCACAAATGAGTGACTGTTAATTGAACAACATTAGGCATGATTATGACTGTATTCGAAACATCCACATGCCTTCGTCAAAGAAGAAAAAAAGAAAAAGAAAACTGGGAGCCTAAACCCACGAACAAAGAGATCAAAATAAACTTGAAATTTAAGAGTAATTACGGAGCTGAGTGAAAAATAATAACAAAAAATAATAACCCTAAATAATGGAAGGGGAGGATGACAGTCACGCTAGATCAATGTACGTGTGTGACAAGGTAATGCCATTTCAGATGTAAGAACAAGGTAGGCACACAAGTGCTTCGCAAAATACAGTTTTCAGTCTCTGCCAACAGAATAATACCGTGCTTGGTACAATGAAGGAATGTGACAACAAAAGAGCCACTTTTGAGGGCTCTCCCCCTCCCCTGCCGACCCCCTAGAGTAATCACACTAGGAATGATCTAGTTAAGTACTTTTAAATCCCTTTGATGTGGGTATGAGAAAGATACAGTATGCAGGAGTAAGAACATAAAAAGAGCCTTGCTGGATTGGACCAAAGGCCTCTCTAATCCAGCATTCTGTTCACAAAGTGGCCCAAATAGGACATGAATGCAAGAGCACCCTCTCGCCCATGATCCCGAGAGTAGGCATACTGCCTCTGATACCAGAGGTAGCATAGGGCCACCAGGACAAGTAGCCATTGATTGCTTTCTCCTCCATGAATTTGTCTAATCCCCTTTGAAAGCCATCCAAACTGGTGGCCATCACTACATCTTGTGGTACAGAAGTCCCTAGTTTAACTATGCGCCGTGTATGGCTTTTCACTGTCTGGAATTTCCCACCATTTAGCTGCTTTGAATGAAACCAGATTCCAGTATTATGAAAGAGGGAGAAAAACATCTCTGTGGCAGGATCTGCACTACTGCTTTAAAACGTTTTATAACAGTAGTGACAACTGTTGGGGCCCAGGACACACTCCATATACAGTTGTCAAACCATTTTCAAAGTGTTGTATCCTGCTTGGTGTAGATCTGGCCCCTGTTCACTTGCTCCACACCATGCATATTTTTCTCTATCATGTCTGCCCTGACTCACCTTTTGTCCAAGCTAAACAGTCCCAGCTGTTGTAACCTTTCCTTGTAGGGGTCCCTTGATCATTTTAATTGCCCTTTTCTGCACCTTTCCCAACTTTACAAGATCCTTTTTTAGGTGCAGTGCCCAGAAGTAGTCTGAGTCTGCATACTTGACACAGGGAGGAGCTTTCTTCAGCCTTTTTTCTGTTCCCCCATGACTACATGGTCCAATTAGATCGCCGTGTCTTCCTTTGACGGTGCTGGGATGCCACTTGGGTTCTCAACCCATTCCCAAGCTGCAGGCACATCCAGTGGGAAACTTTGAGGTTAGAGCCTTTTTCACAGCAGTCTTATCTTTGCCAGCTCATTCTTTCTAACTTGGCTGAAATGAGAAGGAGACTTTGTGGACAGGTTTTCAGGAGCTGTGCCACTTGGCCCCATCCTCCCTATCCGTCTCCAGCCTGACGACTGCTCACTGGTCTGCACCATATCGGAATTGTGCAGCATTGCAGCACCTGGGGGAATGCCTTGATACCAGCTCTAGTGGGCCAGAAGATGCAGTGTTGATCCAGAGACCTTCTGCAGTCTGGTCAGGATGACTAGTTAATGTCAAGGGTTGTGGATGCATGGAGCTGGCAGGAACCCAGCTACAGTCATGTGAATCAATAACATGTAAGCCAATAAAGTTGCTGATATCGTAGTCTGATTGTTAATCCCTCTATTATTTGAGGAAGGGATCTGACGATACAGAGGATTGGGAAGATGGGGTGGGGGCAGGAACCAGCTCCAGAAAAATTCCTGGGAGGTATCTTATTTATTATTTTATTTTAGTTATTTAAAATATTTCTTGGCCACCTTCAAGGGCAGAAGCCTTCCCGAGGCGACTTACAGCAATGAAATACATAAAACAATTAAAATATTAAAAGCAATAAAAAGTAACACAAATAAAAGAGCAACAAAACACAATAAAATAGCAATAAAAAACAACAATAAAACCAGCAACAACAGCTTCCTAAATTGAGGGATTGACCCATTCCTACACTGAGGGATCGGCCAATTGACCTAAGCTTGGGTCAGTAGGGATGCCGATATCATAGGACCTTGATGACACTCCTCAAGAGTTACCATGTGAAAAACAGATTGAGGCACACAGGTCACCTGGTCTTTCCCACTGTGGGGAGATAGACTCTTTTTTTTAAAAAAAATGTAGTAATTATTTCTACACTTGCATCTATACATATAGATTAGCACATGCAAAAACTATGCAAGGATGTGTCCCTCCTCTCCCCCACATTTTGAGCGATGTATAAAATTGCACAAAATTAAGCATGGTGTGGAGAAAGTGGATAGGGAGACATTTTTCTCCCTCTCTCTTAATACTACAACCCAAAGAGGTCACCCCATGAAGCTGATTGATGAGGGATTCAGGACACCTACCAGGAAGGACTTCTTCACACTGCACAAAGTAAAACTATGGAATTCACTTTCACAAGGTGGAGTGATGGATGCCACTTTGGATGGCTTTTAAAAGAGATTCTCATGGAGGAGAAGGCTATTAATGCCTACTAGTCCTGATGGCTATATGCTACCTCCAGTGTCAGAGCAGAGGCAGTCTGCCTATACAACACCAAGTTGCTGGGGAACTTTGGCAGGAGTGTGCTGTTGCACTCATGTCCTGCTTGTGAGTTCCCTGCAGGCAACTGGTTGGCTACTGTGTGAACGGAATGCTGGAGTACAGGGACCCTTGGTCTGATCCAGCATGGCTCTTATGTTCTCTCTTTTAGTGATGCATAATTGACCACTCTATTCTTCAGGCTCTTTTGCTGCTTTCTCCGGTGAAGTGGGTGCTGAACCAAGACAAGACCCATCTTTGGAATACTCTCCCAAAGAGGTATGCCTGGCTCAGTCTTTGTCATATTTTCTGTGTTAACTTATCGGTGTCATTGCTGTTAAATGTTTTAGCTTAAGGGCCTTGGTTAATGTAGCTTTAGAGAAGAGAAACCAAAGTAGGAAAAGTACCAAAAATTGGGGCGGTGGGGGGTGGGAGGCGGATAAAATGTCAAAAATGCATTAAACAGTGTTTATTTGGTCCAATGATTTGGAAGAACTTTTCTTCTTCATGGGCACTATAAATAAGAACAATGAATGCATATATAATATAATACTTTTAAAACAATTGTTCGATACAGTAAAGCTGAAACAAATCTTGAAAAACATGGATTATTCATTGATTATTGATTTTTGAAGGTTTGTTTGACCTTTACTATGTGAAACAGGTTTTTTTAATGGTATTATATTCTACATATGTTCTCTGTTAGTGGATGTTTCCAGATGTGGCTTTTAGTGTGCAATTGTCCTGCCTAATCCATGGAATGTTATGTCATGTCCAGACGTCACTGAAGAAGTGTACTTTGAAATGTGTTGGGCCAAATAAACCATGAGTTGTGTGATCTCTTTCCCCAACACCTTCTAATGTGGTCTTAACATTCACCACCATTTGTTCTGTTCTGTTGTTTTCACTAATCCAGGAAGTTGGGAGTGCATAACATTATTTATGATTGGTTGTTTTAAGTGATTGTTTTTAAAAGTTAGCTGCTCTAGGGACCCTTCGGGGTTGTAGAGTAGGATATAAATGCACTAATAAAGAAAATACAAATATTTCCACCCATATCATTTATATATTTATTTCACTAATGAAATATATGGATAGATAGATAGATAGATTTAGAATGATGCCCACGTCCACCCACCTGTGCAGTGAGTTAGGCCTTTAGCTGGAGAATCTGATCTTGTGTTTCTCATCTCCTTCAAAATAAAAATGTAAATTTGTCTGCACTGTCAGAGTTCTTCTAACACTATATATATATATATATATATATGTATATATATATATAGATTACAATCATTAGATGTGCTTCCCAAATAGTTCTTAAGAGGCTCATGAAAAACATTTATTTCAGTGGATCATGCAATGCCCGTGGCATGAATTAATCTTGCAGAAAGCGAGACTCTGCTAACTTACGTGCACTTACATGGTTGGTAGCAAGGCCCATTGAACTCAATGAGGCTTACTTCTGAGTAAACCTGCATGCAATTGGGCTAAGAGGCAGGGCAAAATTGAAGCTTCTCCCAGTTCTGCATTAAAAAAAAACCCTGGAGTGTGAAACTTGAAGATGTATAATTTTGATTGGAGCAAAAAGCCATCTCCCCCTCCCACGCATACGAACTCTCCAGCTTCACGTTTTCATATTGTCAAGGAAAGCAGCCGACACTCCAAACGTTGAAGAAAACCAAACAGGCAGAGACTTGGTCCAACAAGGTTTATTAGAAACTACGTACGTAGGAGAAGGCCATTACCAGCGAGCTGATCCTGGCCAACTGCCGAACAAAGGCAACATGCAACATTTATCTATGTCTGAGGCTTTGATGTTACTCACTCTCATCCCTTCCCTTCCCGTGATGGATTACATGTCAATACATGTAACAACTAAACTATTTTAACATACACATCATAAAAAGCAATATCGTGGGTACTTGACAGTTCTTGTAACTTATTGTTCCCAGATAACTGTAACAAGGACATTTGAACCGGATATCTTGGAGAGATATGACCGGACTCTGTGAGGGGAGTATTTACATGTTTACCTTAGCTCAGGCAGATAGGTGCCTGGATGTCTCTGGGACTTGGACTTCAAGGCAGATGGGCCATATGAAATTTGCAACACTATGGGCAAGGGGGGAGCGGGGGAGGAAATGGCAGGGATAGTCCCAGAGCCAGGGCAGGATTTATTTACCCCCAAGAGTGCAAAAGCTTTGTGAATATTTTTTGTTTATATATGACAAAAGTAGCTCAGAAAAGTGAGTCTTACAAAATTCCAGTGGTGCCGGGGGGGGGGGGGGCTGCATGATGACATCATCAATATGGCTGCTGCGCTATTATGTAGTTGCCACTTTTTAAATCTGCATAACTTCTCACCCATTTATGCTACAGAGATGAATTTTTCTGAAATGTTTCAAATTTAATGACAAATACTTTTTGCAATTACACATGTTTTGTTAACTCCATTAGTTTTTGAGATAATTTCATTTGAACGTACAAAATCAGTGTTCACATTGGTTATGTGTGACCTTTAAACTAGGGATGTGTATCATATTGTTAAAATTGCCGATAACAATACGATAAGGTTGTTATTGTGCATGTAGTTAACGATGACGATATGATAGAAAATCCTACGATAATCATTGGAGACGATAATTTTCAGACGATTTTATTGTTTTATCGGACTGCCATATAAATATACCTATAACTTCTGAATTTTAAAAGTTAGAGGCTTGAAACTTGGTCACAGTGCTTCTGGGATATGCCTAAGTATGTGTATGAAATTTGAGATTGATCCCTCCAACCCTAAATTTTATATGAATTTATTAAAGATTGTTTCCGTTCTGACAGATCAGAATGACAGCTCGCCATGTGTGTTCATTCTGAACTGTTAGAACGGACACGATCTTTAATAAATTCATATAAAATCGAGGGTTGGAGGGATCGATCTCAAATTTGGCACATATGTGTAGCAACATGTGCTACACGTATGTGCCAAATTTGAGATTAATCCCTTCAACTCTCGATTTTATATGAATTTATTAAAGATCGTTTCCGTTCTGACAGATCAGAATGACAGCTCGCCAGACCTGTCAAAACAGAAACTATCTTTAAAAAATTCATATAAAATCGAGGGTTGGAGGGATCGATCGCAAATTTCATACACGTACTTAGGCATACCCCAGAAGCACTGTGACCAAGTTTCAAGTCTCTAACTTTTAAAATACAGAAGTTATAGGCATTTTTTTCTTTCTGCCAACAATATCATTTTTTTTAATGATAATTGTTGTGAAGACGATACGGATCACCCATGATATGAATGAAGACGAAATTTGTTTTGGTCCAAAATGACAATAAAAATAAAAAATGATATTTTTTTGGCATGTACACCCCTAGTTTAAACATGATTTACTCAAAAACTATGCGACTTTCGAAAGAATACTCAAGAACAAAGAAGTTGCATTTTTTAATGAGGATTAGGAAAATGTATAATAACATGGGGTTTACCCCAACGCTTAGGGAATTATGAGTGATATCTCATTATATGTCCACTTTCTCAGGATTGTATGCTTTTACAGTTCATCATTCAGGGCTTTCATTTCAAAAGTATCCATCCTAAATATCTCTCGATATTTTACAGTTGAACATGTTCAAATGTTCTTTGCAAAATTTCAAACAGGACTTTAGGAAGTGCTTTTGATGGTAAATTAACAGAACCAACACATCAGTGTCATTTGCTCTAACCAGGATATTCTTTGCCTGATCACTACCATATGATGTGTGTTGGATGTGCCAAATAATCCTTGAGCCTGCCTCTTGATCAGGCACCTTTGTTGCCTCAACACTGACATCCTTGCTGGTGTATTTGTAACACATAGTCTCTGCTCCGAAAAAGAGAATTTTGCCTGCCAGAAGCATACTTCTGATTTTTCCACTCATTGCATATGAAATATGTAAGTGATGTTTTATACTGCTCATTCTGAAGTGCCTCAACTGCCTTTTGGGGTCTTCTGATCTGCGCCTGTTACTTTGATGTCACTAGTTGGTACAGTTGTTCGCCGTTCATGTTCGCAATCTTTTATACTTTGATACCTGTAAGTGTCAAACACCAGGTGCATCAAAAGCACTTCCTAAACTCTCGGGTTTGGTTTGATTGTGGTGTGTCTTCGAACAACAGCAGAAGGACGATCAATATAACTTGTATCACAGAAGAGCTCGGACATGATCTGGTAGAGGCCTTGTCTGGCTACCACGCTTTTACAGGGTGTGATTTCACAGCTGCATTTGCAAGACAGGGAAAAGTTAAACCATTTGAAATCATGAAAAAGAATAATGAATTCTAAGAAATTCTTAGCCAACTAGGTGAGTCATTAACTTTAACCGAAGAAAAGATAGCTGGGTTGGAGAAATTTGTCTGTGCCATGTACGGCCACCCTAGATACTGCTCTGTGAGTGAAGTAAGATGCAGTCTATTTATGAAGTAGACAGCACCTAAGATCCAGTCTAAGGCATTTTCCAAAGTTAAAGGGATTAACCCAACAATGCTGCCTCCAGCTAAACCTGCATTGATCCAAAAGATTAAAAGAAGCAATTCAGTGTCATGGCTGTGGAAACAGATTGTAGAAAACCTGATGACAGGCTTGATCCTACTGAACACGGCTGGTGCTTGGAAAATGGCAGGTATCACATAAAATGGTATGATGGTCCAACACTCCCGGAAAATCTTGAAATGGCCACAGAAGAGGACAGTGAAAAAGAAGACGGGGAAAGAGATTTTGACAGTGATGCTAGAAGTTCCAATGAAAGTGAAAAGGACATCCAATGAATTTTTTTTGTTAACCCCTCTCACAGAACATAGTTTTTATTTTGTAAATTGTTAATTTTTGCTGAAGATTTTAAAAACATTTGTTAAAAACAATTCAACCTAATAAATTGTCTTTTTTTATATATCATCATACTTGTCCTGTTTGAAATTTTGTAAAGAACATTTGAACATGTTCAACTGTAAAAATCACAGTTGAACATGTTCAAAATGATCTGTGCATCAGATCGAGAGATATTTAGGGTGGATACTTTTGAAATGAAAGCCCTGAATGATAAACTGTAAAAACCATACAATCCTGAGAAAGTGGATATATTCTGAGATATCACTCATAATTCCCTAAGCGTTGGAGTGAACCCCATGTTATTATACATTTTCCTAATCCTCATTAAAAATGCAACTTTTTTGTTCTTGACTATTCTTGCAAAAGTTGCATAGTTTTTGAGTTGTTTAAATGTCATACATAACCAATGTGAACACTGATTTTATACGTTCAAATGAAATTATCTCAAAAACTAATGGAGTCAATGAAACATGTGCAATTACAAAAAGTATTTGTCATTAAATTTGAAACATTTCAGAAAACAAATCATCTCTGTAGCATAAAAGGGTGAGAAGTTATACATATTTAAATGTGGGAACTACATAATAGCGCGGCAGCCATATTGATGATGTCATCACGCAGCCGCCCACCACTGGAATTTTGTAAGACTCACTTTTCAGAGACACTTCTGTCATATATAAACAAAAAATATTCACAAACCCTTTGCACTCTTGGGGTAAATAAATCCTGCTCTGGCTCTGGGACTAGGAGGAAGGAGAGATGGGTGAGACCTTTGGCTTACCAGCTCTGTTCTTTGTCTTTTTGTCATTCTAGAATGTGGGGCGTGAAAACCTCCCATGCTTGGTGCAATTTACTTTTTCATTTCCTCTTGAAACTTTGTCAGAGACTTGGGGCACCTGAGGTTCAGATTTATTTTATATCAAGAACAATATATTTGTTTTACTTTAACAATATTTGTAAATATGTAGAACGGGCAAGAGGAGTAATGTTGCAAATATTCTGCCACTGTCGCCGTTCTGTGCATCTAGAGAAATTGGAGGAATAGGAGAGAGAGGTGGAGTCTCATGTTTTCTTTAAAAGAGAGAGGGAGGGAGAGAGGGGAGAGAGAGAGAGAGAGAGAGAGAGACTAATTTCCTGGTTTAAAAGGTGACAATTTGTCTATGCAGCCAAATGGTCCTGTCAAGGCATCAGGAAATTTGGGGACTTGAATTCAGAGAGGATGCTTTAGAAAACACAGACTGCCTCAAGCTTCTTGAAGTAGCCCTCCGAGCGCCAGAACTGATGTTTTGTAATTTTGCCTTCTCATCTGCTCGGGGTTTATCATTGTGGTAAATAGGGATAATGACAGGGAGTCAGTCATTTCCACTTAGATGCCAGTTTTTAAGTAATAATAAGCTCACAGCAGGTTCGATTTGGTCTACACTGAGAGTACCTGGGGTTATTTTCCCTTTTGCTTTCTTATGGTAAATTATCTCAACCCACCAGGGCCAGGCCTGTTTCCACCCCCCCCTCCCCCTTTTCTTTCTTTCTTTCTTTCTTTCTTTCTTTCTTTCTTTCTTTCTTCCTTTCTTTCCCCTTTCTCTTCCCTCTCTGCAAAAGCAGAGGAAACAAACAGTCAGCAAGCAGCCGATGGTACACTCAGTGCTATTTGCTCCTTTGTTGTTTTTTTGAGATGATATTTTGGCAGGGGTAAAAATCCTCTTTACCACCCATTCTAGGGTGAAGCTGGCATACACACACACGCATGCACTCTCTCTCTCTCTCTCTCTCTCTCTCTCACACACACACACACACACACACTAATAGTGGCCTTTCTCATGCCCCCACCCTCCCCTTAGCCTTCCCATCCCAAGTATCTCTTGTCTGTATTGCAGTCCCTAATGGGAAAATTTAAAATCAGTGTTTATGATAATGCCCTTGTTCCCATGGACACCAGAGCACTGCAGAACCAAGATTAATGGAGGACCATTGAGACTGGCCCTAAAAGATTGTCCCTCTTGGGTATTCTGGTCTGTCATGCAGCATCCATTAGCTGTGGAGTGGAGGAGTCCCCTTTGTCAAGTTGGTATCCCTGGGACCAAGCTGAACCACCGCAAGATGGCATTTCCATAGCACGTCAACAGACGATTTCACCACTGCTTAAGGCATCGTAAATTGGACTTATAGCTCAGCTGCTGGCATAAATAAGTCCCTTTGATAGTTAGTAGAAGACGTTATGACACTCCAGGGTACAGGAGGGGACATTGGCACTGTCATTCCCCCCCCCCCCCCAGCCCTGGCATCCTGGTGCCTCTGATCTTTCTGAAGATTCAGGGCACGCGCTCTTCATTACGGTTTGGGCACCAGGGACTTGTTTTTTTCCCCCCTCATTTTTTTTTTTTTTGCAAGATTAATGAGCGCCACGGAAATTCTCCAGCGCATCTCGATAATTAAGTCTTTGTTTATCAAAAAACAAGTTATATTAGGAGCAGAAAATTCGCAGTAATTATTCATAATTCTAACAATTCAAGTATAGCTACCTCATTTGCCTGGGTAATTCTGCTTTTTAATTTCTTGCATACATTTGCATATTAATTTTGCCCGTCGGCTGCAGCAGACTTTGACAGTTTGTTACTATGTGATGGTTTTCGCAGGGGTGCGACTCAGTTGGGTGGCATTTCGACTGGGTGCAATGATAAATTATGAATTTTCTAATTTGCTGCATAATGAAGTAACCCCTTCCAGCCCAATTAAAACAACAACAACAAGGAAAGCCAGAAGCGAAGATAGTTTCATATATATAATATTTTTCTGTACTGTTGTCTATTGCAGCCTTTCCCTTGAACATTAAAAAGCAGATGACTGCATTTTCAGCCTTTCTAAATGATTGTTCCTTTCCATATATCAAATGCAATTCGTGATTCATGTATCCCCAGACTATATTCATGCTTTAAATTGGCCACTTCTCAACCCACAGGGCAATCAGGGATGATAGCAAAAAGAAGTCTGGACTACATCTCTGATGCCCAATTTGTGTTATAGTGATCAGTGTGTGTGTGTGTGTCCATCTGTCTGTCTCGGTATCAGGGAAAGCGGCATTCAAAGGAATGAAATGAGTGTTTGTATTAGCTACTTACACAAGAGACAATACTGGTGTAAATTATCTGCTAAACTCTAGTGTGGGCTTCCTTCTCATGCAAAACGGTTGACGATTGAAAAAGAAAATATTTATTACTTTAGTGTAGTTAATGATAAAAAGAAAAAGATCTTTAGGGACTTAATTTGTGGATGAAAGTTGGGGGGAAGCTTAGTTCATTTTTAAAACGTGTTTTGGGTACATTTGGTTATCTGATGCTCTTAATGCAGCACTTAGGCTAGAAGAAAGCCAGCACAATTGCAGGGTAAAAATTGCGATGTTTCATTATGCAACTGCACATGTGTCAAACACTTTGGGAAGACTGGAGGCCCGCTGCCACTTTGACTTTCAAACAATCTGAAATAACCCAGCCAATCTGTGTAGCATGATGCAAATGCCGTAATTAGGGGAATTATGCTGCATTTTTAATATAAGCCGATTCCTCTGCATTTTGCCGCTCTTAAGAAAAAAGGATGTTCTCACAAAAAAACATTATCAAACGAGACCCCCCCTCTCCTTCTCTCTCATACACACATACAGTGGTACTGTTTGATTTTGCAGAGGGCTACAGCAGAGCCACCTAACCATCTATCACTAAAGATCTGACACTAATACACCGCAAACAAACACCAGAGAGCAAAGACGCTGATGAAAAGCAGCCACAAAGTCTATTTTATGTAAGAGTGAACTCAGTGAACCTGCACAGCTCAGGGTAGATGCAGGATAGCTTCAACAGAAGTCTTGATAGTTCTGGGTTGACATGACATACAGCACTCACAACTAACCCACTGGCTTTGTGGAGTTTGGACCAACGTGAGATAGCCTCATATTCTGGTCTTTAGAACCAGCAGGTTTTTTGATGATTGAATTGACTTCTGTACAGACAACTGGCAATATGCATACCACAATAAAAGCAGACTTCATACCACCCTTCGTCAACCAGGCACTCTCCAGATGCCTTGGACTCCTATCATTCTCAGCTGATTGGGTATGATAGGACTTGTAGTCCTTGGCATCTGGGGACACCAGGCTGGGGAAGGCTGATTTGTACAGTGCAACTGCAGCCAGATCGCACCTCAAAAGGAAGCTGGAGCGTGGCCTTCTTTGGTGGGTCACGTCACACATTCCACTTTTGTAGGTGTGACTGCAACACATCTACGTTAGTTGCATTATGCAGGTAGATTCAGCAGGTCATCCTGATGGACCGCAGCTCTGTGTTGCATGTACAGTAGGGGCCAAATTTCACGGTGGTCAAGAAAGATGACACATAAGCACTGAATATACATTTGACCCCAGGAAGGTCACAGGGATTAAGCTCAGCGGAGGATGGTGGCTCCAATTTCAGTGAAGCTGTGAATCGGGTTCAGCACTGTGGGCAGCTCCTTTAGAATTCAGGCTAGTTCTGATTGAAACCCATAATGGACCCACAGCTGCCCTAAAAATGAAGCCACCATCCTCCATTAGCTGTGACCAGAGCCACCTAGAGGAATTGGGGGGCAGGGGGGGCTGGGACAATGGAATTTTACCCTAATGGAAACGGAGCTACCAGCCTCCACAGACTAAGCTGCTGGTACGGCTGTTGTTCTGTCACTACTCACAGCTGTGCAGTGAGGGTCCAACTACATGTTACATTAATTGCATAGGCTCCTTGATGGGCTGAGCTTTGAAGCCACACCCCCCAAGGTCCCTTAGAGGGATCCCCGGTATGGGGGAGCGGAGAGCCCAATCCCAACCCCCATTACAACTGAACCAAGCCCAATGCCTTTGATGCCAATTAAGTTGGGACTTGAAACTTTAGCAATTGATCTGTCAGCTGTAACACATAATGCAGTACTATCGGTGGAGGCTGGTGATTCTGATTTCGGTGGGGCTGTGAACCTATTCTGGGTTTCAGTCAGAACCAACCAGAACTCTATCCAAAGTTCCAACCCTAGTCCCAGAATGGGTTCAACGCTTTGGATAGCTCCTCTAGTGTTCTGGCTACTTCTGACTGAAACCCTGAATAGATTCACAGCCCCACCGCAATCGGAGCTATCAGTCTCCACCGAGTACACCATAACTATGAAGTCATCTTGCCATGGGGAAGGTGAAAATCCTTCATCATTGTTTCAGTTGAGCACACAGGTAAAATTTCTTCCCAGCCCCATCGCCTGGTGAATAACTTTGTCCCTGGCAAGAAATGCGACTACTTAAGAGTAATGAGGTGGGTGGGTGATGAAGTCAGCAAAGTTGGTGATGGTGATGCTGAAGCCTACAGATATCGGCCAGGGTGAGGAGGGTTGCAGGGCCACACAGGATAACCACACCCTGCCGCTGTTGACATGATGTCCCGGAAACCTCGCATTTGGCTACCGTACCGATGTATGAGTTTCAAGGTCCTCCACACGCTCTGCACATATATTGGAATGGGTGTAGCGCAGTCTTCTCAAGCCTAGTGCTGTTTAGTTAGGGATGTAGGGGTTGTGTTAATGCAAATTTGCAGAAATCTCTCCAAGAGTGGGACACCCCGCCCCTGAAAAACGCAGAAATGTCCCTCCAACTGCATTTTCACCCTTTAAACTATGGGGGAAAATGCACATTTTTGGTTGGTGTTTTTTTTTTCTCTTTTGTACGACCAAATTTGGGTACAACTCCCTGAAAGTCAAAAAACAGTCTGCAGGGTCCGTGCGACACAGAAAAAAGCCGGTCCACTGTGTAATCCATGGGTCGGACTCATATGGGCTTCTCCAACCTCCCTACCTCCAGATGCTTTGGGCTACAACTCCAAGTTTCCTGACCATTGCCCATGCTGGCTGGGGCTGATGGGAGTTGAAATCCAGAACATATGGAGGGCACTTGGTTGCAGAAGGCTGGTGTCAACCCTTTCTCACACCGGATGAGTGCACCAGTGGCAGGGAAGCATTTCTACCTTGGGCATATATCCACAAGAGGGAGTAGAACTATCCCGCCAGCCTCATAATCTCCCCTCTACCCCAATCATGTATATTTCTGTCCCCAGATCGCTGGTGGTACATGCAATACAAATACACATATTTTGGTAGAGGGAAAAAGTGGGGACACGTGCACATGCCACAAGCTGTAGTCCTCAGTGCCCAAGCATCATTACATGTGCCCAGTACATAGTGGTGACATGGGTCTTCTCTGTCTCCACCCATCTCAAGAAGTCATGTCCTTTGACATCTTTGCTTCCTTTTGTGTAAGTATCTGGCTGCCTGATTTATATTTCTAGCCAGACTTCGCAGTGTGGGATGTATGCATATGGATGATATGCGAGTTATTACAAATGCTCTTTAGACCAACCTTCCCCAACCTGATGCCTTCCAGATATGTTGGGCTACACTCAGTGGAGACTGGTGACTCCTATATCAGTGGGACAGTGAATCTGCTCTGGGTTTCAGTCAGAACCAATCAGAACTCTAAAGGAGCTATCCAAGATGCTCCCCCCACTATATCTTGTGGTAGTGAATTCCATAGTTTTACTATGTGCTGTGTGAAGAAGTACTTCCTTTTATCTGTTCTGAATCTCTCACCAATTAGCTTCATGAGATGACAATCTTTGAAGGGGTCACACAGACTTCTCCAACCTGATGCCATCCAGATCTTCTGGACTACAAGTTCCAGGATCCCTGCTCATTGGTCATGAAGCTGAAATCCAAAAGATCTGGAGGGCACCTGGATGGGGAAGACTGCTCTAAGAGCTGTTCCATCTTTTGCACAAGAAAGTCCATTCTCTTTTCTTACATCTGCTAAAGACAAACTGTGCCCCTTTCTACACCTAAGGGCCTAGCCGGAGGGAAGGGGAGGATCACGGACTTACCTGCTTCCGCGATCCTCCCCTAGCTTCTATACACTGTTGCGACATCTTGGAAGGGAAAAGGGACATTGAGGGCACCATTTGTTTTTCTAGAAGAGGAGTCAGTCGTGCAGCCCCGATCTGGCAAAAAAGTAAGTGACCCCCACGCCAAACTCTGTGCCCAACCCCCCCGCCATCCCAGGAATGGCGAAATTGCTGCCCCCACCCCTGAATAGCTTCATGCTCATTTTGAAAGCTGTGTTTACTCACAAGGAGGTGGGAAGAAGCTGGGATGGACACCCACACCTCCACGGAGTTCAGGATCTTTCTGAGACTGTGGGAAAAATCAGGATAACCTAGGATGGTCTTGGTTATCCTGGGGAAAGCCTCTGCCTGTCCCTGGTTGCCCCTGGGATCCCCTGTGCATCATATGGGTGCACAGGGATGCTCCTGAGCTGATCCCAGGATAAATGGATGGTGCAGACGTGGCCTGAATTTCACTTTCCAAAAGAAGCTGCATAGGCTGATAACATAAAGCAGCGTTTGACAAAATTAGAGCAGGCTGTTGCAACCAGTTCGGGTCAGCTGATATGACTGTGGCAATAAAATAGATGATCTGCCGTTGAAGAAATTGAGTGGAAGAAATTAACGGGGGAGGGGAAATCTAATGCTTGTTAAATAATGCAAATGGCCTGCAAGCCAATTACACTACAGATCTCAAGAAACATGGTCATAAGAACATCAGAAGAGGCCTCCTGGATAAGTACTGAGGTCCATCAAATTTGGCATCCTGTTTCGCACATTGGCGAGTCAGCTGTTTCCTGAAGCCCACAAGCAGGACATGAAGGAAGCAGCCGTAAGAACATAAGAAGAGCCAGTGTGGTCTAATAGCTGGAGTATTGGACTAGGACTGAAGGGACCCGGATTCTAGTCCCCATTATGCCATGGAAGACACTGGGTGACTTTGGGCCAGTTACTGACTCTCAGCCTAACCTACTTCACAGGGTTGTTGTGAAGATAAAAGGGGGGATCATGTACATTGCCTTGGGCTCATTGGAAGAATGGCAGAATATAAACATAATAAATAAAGAAATAAATGAAAGTTCATAAAATAAGAAGAGCCATGCAGAATAAGACCCAAGGTTAGCATTCTCTTCTCACAGTAGCCAGCCAGATGCCTATGGGAAGCTCATGAGCAGAACATGGGCACAATTACAGCACCCTCTGGCTCATGTTGCCTGGCAATTGGTATACTGAGGCATGCAGCCCCTGATACTGGAGGTAATATATAGCCATAAAGGCTAGTAACCTTCCACTCATGGTATTCTGGGGCATTTCCCTCTGAATCTGTAGTCTTCATCGAGCTGTTATGGCTAATATCCATTGATAGATCTATTCTGCATGAATATCTAATCCCTTATAAAGCAATCCAAAGTAGTGGCCACTGCTGGAACTTGAATTACATACATTAATTGTGTGTTGTGTAAAGACAGATGTTCTTCTGTGTGGATTGAATCTACTGCCAGTCAATTTCTTTGAGTGACCTCCAGTTCTAATATTATAAAAGAAGGCGATACGTATATACCCTATATCTGTATCTATATATATATATGTTTGTGTTTGGCTATGCCTATATGTCTACCTACTTACCTGCAGTTTGCTAAAGTTGTACAACACAGACACTGGGTGATGAGCTGAGTGAGAACTAAGCCAAACTCAGTGGAGGCTGGTGGCTCCATTTTCAGTGGGTCTGTGAATTCATTGCAGTGTTCAGCCAGAACTAGCCAGGACTCTAAAGGAGCTATCCAAGGTGCTGAACTCTAAGCCCCAAATAGGTTCAGAACCTTGGCTAGCTCCTTCAGAATCCTGTCTGATTCTCACTGAAACCTGGAATGGATTCACCGAAATACAGCCACCGGCCAAAGTGGCAACCCACCCACTGTACGAAGTACCATGGAACCTGAAAGTGTTTTAAGAAGGTGAAGGAGGGCCAAGTCAATCAGGCCATGACAAAAGATGATGATGTGTTACAAGCTGTTCTATTCAACATCATTGAAACGAGCATCTTACCTTATCTTATATAAGAAAATGGCACTATAAGGTGTATTATTGGAGATTTACCAGACCATTTTTGCTCATTTTTGTTTTAAAATGAAGCTTGAGCAGTGTAGATGTGCAGAAAATTTTGAACCCAATATAAAAATGCAATAAATAAATAACTAATATTTGAAAAAGTTCAGTGCTTGAGCTTCAGGGCAATTAATTTCCTCTGTGCCAAACAGGCAGGGCAGCGTGGAGTGTGGCACCAAGGCAGGCCCTGGGCACAGCCATGTGGTCAGGCTGTCACTGCCAGCAGGGGGGAGGGAAGGGCATGGAGGTGGCCAAATGGGAGGGGCCTCACTGCATGCAAATTTCAAAGTGGTGATTCACAATAAGAACATAAGAACATAAAAGGACCTATGCTGGATCAGACTAGAGATGTGAAGGTCTGGAAAAAAACCAGAAAAATTCAGGAAAAAACATTTTCCCCTTCCCCCCCCACAAATTTCCAATTTTTTTAAAAAAAATTGGAAAAAAAGAGAAAATTTTCAGAAAAAAAAGGGGAAAAAACCATTCCCCCCAATTTTCCCAGGTTTTTCTGGGCCTTCACATCTCTAGATTAGTCCATCTAGCCCAGCATTCTGTTCACACAGTGGCCAAGCAGCTGTCGACCAGGAACCCACAAGCAAGACACAGTTGCAGCAGCACCCTACCACCCATATTCCCCAACAACTGGTATATATAGACTTACTGCCTCGGATACTAGAGGTAGCACATAACCATCAAGACTAGAACCCAATGGGGCCATCCCATGGATAGCCTTCTCCTCCAGAAATTTATCCAACCCCCCCTATAAAAGCCATCCAAATTAGTGGCCACCACCACATCTTGTCGTAGCGAATTCCATTGTTGAACTACGTGCTGTGTGAAGAAGCCCTTCCTTTCATCTGTCCTGAATCTCCCACCAGTCAGCTTCATGGGATGGCCCCATTGGGTTCTAGTGTTATGGAGAAGAGGGAGAAAAATGTCTCCCTGTCCCCATTCTCCACACCACTATGCATGAGCCACATTTGCATTATTCATGAACACCCCCCCCCCCCCCCATGGTGAGGAGACTGAGGGGCAAAAAAGTGGGAAAGGAACAGGGGACGACGACCACCCTTGGGACACGGGTGTTACGCTAGTATCATGATGATACACACACCTGAATTCATAAAGAACAGAACCTACAAACCGGCAAGCAACTGATCAAGCAAATGAACAAATATAGAACAAATATAGACATCAATTGGCTGTGACTAGAGCAACAGTCTTTTTGGCCTGAAGGAAAGAGGCTCAGTTCCACCCTCCAGCCGAAGACAGCAGGAACTCTAGCGCCCTCTGCCCTTCCACGTCGGGGGTGGGGTCATGCTAGATGCAGGCCAAGACCCTGGAAAGAGAACAGACGGAGTCCATTTTTAGAGCGTGTGATTCCTCAAGTGTGTCATACCCCAGGGATCAGCCCCTTTATGATGTATTAGTGGATGAAAAGAACAGAACACTAAGCAAGAAGCGGTCAGTCCGGTTATGGTGTGTTTTTTATGTAAGATATAAACCGATCCCTACATATATTAGTGCCATGGGCTGGTTCCCACCCCCACCTTCTTAACAGCCAATTCAGAGGGAACTCATATATCAGGATAGTTATGTATTCCAGTTAGAACTGAACAGGGACGGCCATGATCAGCGACTGCACCAAAGTAAACTGCCTAACTTTCATTCCTCATTGTCTCCGGCTCTCAACCAGTCACTGTAAAAAAAAAAAGAAAAAAAGTTCCTGGCAAGCCTATTGTTCCCCAGCCTTCAGTGCTGTATTTTGGAGTAACCTTGTAATTTGCCAGCCTGTCTTTATCAGCCCACAATACCTTTTTGTTCTTTCGCAAGCAAAAAAACGCAGTTATTTTTTGTTTTGTTTCTCCAAACCCCCCAAAAAGGCGGCGGGAGAAAATTCCAAGACAAATAAACCCGATAAAGCAAAAGGTCTCGCTTTCAGGGGAAGGGGCTGCGTGGGAAAACAAAGTTGGTGTGTCACGGGGGGGGGGGGCAGATAAATATAATCACATTTCAATAATTGATGTGGCGCGCATACGTGAAACAGGCTGGGAAACGCAAAAATGAAGATGGCATGTAAAGAACCACTGAAGTCGATACCTGCTTTAATCGGTTTGGTGGAATTTTTAAAAAATAAATGGGGGGGGAGGGGGAGAATGCTGACCGCTCCTAACTCTTTGATGGCTCAGTTCCCCTGAAGTTCACTTCAGTTTCTTGAACCAATAAGCTGAATAAATATCCCTCAGGTCGATGAAGTTGGGAATTTCTCAGCAAAGGGGAAAGGCACGGGGTGGAGAGGGGGAAAGGAAAGAGGGATCCGAATACTTGTATTATGAAGCTTTGCCACTAGGAGGCAGTGTTTTCCAGTGATTAAACATGGAGAAAGGTGCCCACATATTGTTTCATGCAGGAGACAGACAATTTTCCTTTGTGTGTGTGTGTGTTGTGCTGTTATTGCCGTTGTTGAGGTTTGAAAGAAAGCTCATCAAGTGTCTTTCAATTCCACTTTTGCTTCTGGCAAACACATCGTGCAGGTTTTTGTACCATTTCAAAAACTTGCAGAACCTGTTTGATCAGAGGCAGGCTTAAAAAATGAGTGTATTCATCATAACAAAGCCCCCCTCCACAAGGATGCGCTTTTGCGCCCGGTTCGGGGATTATGCGCATTATCGCGGAGGCGCATTTACGCCTAATCCCTCTGCACGGGAGGCGGCGAGAGGCGGCGAAGCGCATTAATTGATGTCCAAAAAGCGCTTTAGAAGACGTTAATGCGCATAATCGCTTGTTCACACGGCGAAAATGCGCTTTAACGGCCGGAGCAAAATAAAAGTCGCTATTTAACGCGCATTCGAAAATGCGCATTATCGGGGAGATAACGCGCCTGTACGCCCGTTTTGCGCTCCGCTGGTGTGAAGGTAAAATTTATAATGAGCCTTCAAGGCTCATTAAACGTCTCGTGTGGAGGAGGCCAAGGTCTCTCTCAAGCCACTTTCAACTCTGCTTTTCCATGTGTATTCTGGGCTGCTCGTTATTATGTTCTGTTTACTTTTCCTATGCTGATTTTTCGCTGTTGTAATTATTTCTCCATTTTTAATTTTTG
Organism: Anniella stebbinsi; assembly: GCA_029215795.1. Lineage (NCBI taxonomy): Eukaryota > Metazoa > Chordata > Lepidosauria > Squamata > Anniellidae > Anniella > Anniella stebbinsi. The sequence continues at coordinate 350,979,807 of JARDYH010000001.1, forward strand.
AAAGCCCCCCAATGTATTAATGGAAAGGCATGAGCGCAGATTGAAAGCCTCATGTAGAAAGGCTCTGGGTTTACACCACAGCTCACCATGGTTTATTTTAAGTCACAGCAGGCTGCAGTGCATGACAATACATACCAGGCAGATTTTGAATATCCAAGCCACGACCACAGCTGATTGTATCACCCAAACCCACTGATGATGGGCTGTTAGTGTGGTTTACAAACCACCCAGAACCCATGGGATGTTTTGGGTTGTGGGTAGTCTGTTAATGGATGTCTGCACGTGGCACAGCCCAACATGGCTTAAATAATATGCAGGCATTAAATAAGCCAAGGCCGGGTGCTTAATAATGCAAACTGGCCCATTGTTTCTTTGAACAGTCTATAGTACTTTGTGCCTGTTCAGTGCGCATGATGGGCAGGGGTGGGCAAACTCCCCTGCACATGCCCTGCTTGCTGGGCCGGGTGAGCCTCTTCTGAGGCTCAGCTTGCCCTGGAGAGTGCTCAGAAGCTGCTCACTCCTTCATACTGAAATTGCTCTGTTTGCACTTTTACCCTTGTGCAAATGGGCCCTTTACAGCCACCGTTGGTGCAGCTGCACAATTTATGGAGGCTCCAGAAATCGTGCATCTCCCTTCATTGTGTCACTGGTGGCTGCCATGGACGCAGGAAGGTATGTGAGTGATTTTGGCTTGAAGGGGCTGCCAAGTGCTCTACGGGCTTGACGATGCATGAGCAGGGTCCGCGCCCATGCCAGGAGTATCTAACTGGAACTGGGGGAGCAGATCTGCTGTACTCCTGGACCCAATCAGGCATTTGAGACAATGCTAATGATGCGTAACAGCTGTTTTTCCTCCCGTTTATGGCATTAAATAAGTGTAGCTGGGACAAGCTGATACAACTTCTCTTGCCACGTTTCTACATTGTGGTGTGAAATATTATAGTACAAGCAGTCTTGTTAAAACTGTATGTGTGCATGATAGATAGGGGAGGGAGAGATATGCCCTGGAACTTGGAGAGGCTTGTGGCTCCTATGTTGGTGGGTTGGTGAATCTGCTCCGGGTTTCATTCAGAACTAGTCAGAACTCTGAAGGAGCTATCTAAGGTGCTCCTAAACCTCCCTGCTGAGGTCCCAATCCGGCCGCCTGAGATTTTTTCAGGTGGCCACATCCCTGGCATTGCTCTCTTTCCCGCGACTGCCAATGGCTTTTGCCCCAGTACTTCTGTAAAACAATCTTTTTTAAATGAGTTTTTATTCTGTTCTAATTTTATTTTATCTTGTACACAGCTCTGAAATTTTGAATGGGGACTGGTATATAAAATAAGTATTGTAAATAAATAAATAAATATACATACATACATACATACATACATAAACTGCTGACGGCTTGGTGGTTTCCCAGCTTTTTGCATGTCCCCCCCCCCCAATTCTGAATGGTTTAAACACCTCTCAGGAGGCTTTAGTTACTGGCACCACAAACTTTAAGCTAAAATGTGTTCGTAGTTTTGCGCCCGTTCCTTTTGCCCCTGAGCTCACCCATCACTGGAATGCACCGCCTGCGAGCATCTGCAAAATTGAATTCAGCCCTTGGGGCTGGCCCTACCTTTAGGGAGAGTGAAGTGGTCGCCTGAAGCATCAGATGCTGGATGGTGTGGAGGGGGTTGGCAGGGGACTCACAGCAGCCCCCCGGCCATTCATCTCTGCTGGAGGGCAGAGTTGTGTGTTCCAAGCAGCCTGCCCTGCACCCCCAAAGCTAACCTTCTGCGTTAATATGCAGTGGAAGATAATATCTCATCACCAGCTTCTGTAGGCGAAATGCGGGGAGGCGCCATCTTCTTCTTTGCTCCAATGTCCTGGGCTGGCCCAGCTCTGAAACATGGAGGCTCCATTTATCCATCATGACTGATGGCCATGAATTTGTGTATCGCTCCCCCCCTCATTTAAAGCCATCAAAGTCAATGGGTATAAATATATCATGGGGACAGCAAATTCCATAGATGAATGAATCGCTGTGTGAAGGAGTACATTTATAAACCTCTACTAAAACCTTCCCCAACCTGGTGCATTTTGGATGTGTTGGACTAGAGCTCCCAGTATCCATGACCATTAGGCGTAGTGGCTGGTGCTGCTGGGAGTTGTATTCTGGAACATCTGGATGGAGACAGTGTGGGGAAGGCTGCTCTAATATATTCCCTTTTCATAAGGTGACCATATGAAAAGGAGGACAGGGCTCCTGTATCTTTAACAGTTTTAGTGAAAAGAGAATCTCAGCAGGTGTCATTTGTATGCATGCAGCACCTGGTGAAATGCCCTCTTCATCACAACTGTTAATGCTGCATGCAGGAGCTTTGCCCTCTTTTGTATCTGTTCACTCTAGTATAGCTCCTGCAGCTTTAACTGTTGTGATGAAGGGGGAATTTCACCAGGTGCTGCATGCATACAAATGACTCCTGCAGAATTACCTTTTTCTATGCAACTGTTAAAGATACAGGAGCCCTGTCATCCTTTCCATATGGTCACCCTACCTTTTCAGCCATTCCCCCCCTACATTAGACCCCCCATGCATTGGCAAGTGCTGTGGTTTCCCACTGATGAAAGGGGCTTGTGTTAGTCATGACTCATGTGACCCATTGACTTCAGTGGGACTAAAGCAGGGGCACTGAGCCTCTTTCAGCCTTAGGGCCAAATTCCATTTTGGCGAAGCTCTCAGAAGCTGCACTACAAAAGGAATATGGTCAAAATACTCCCAATACCAGCCTATTTTAGCTTAAAGCTCTTAGTGCTGATAACTAAGCCTTAGCAGAGGCATTTCAACCTTTTAGAATGTGTGTGGGGGAACTACACCAGAGCTGGGGACCACCAAACAATTAGTGGTTGAAATGGGGTGGGACCATGGGAAAGGGGAGTGGCTCTCTGGGGACCCTAGAAGCCCAGATTCCTGGCCCTGTGCTTGAGGTTCTGCATCCCTGGACTAAAGGATGCTAGGGTGCCCATACGGAAAGGAGGACAGGATTCCTGTATCTTTAACAGTGGCATAGAAAAGGGAATTTCAGAAGGTGTCATTTGTATGCAGGCAGCACCTGATGAAATTCCCTCTTCGTCAGAACAGTTAAAGCTGTTACATTTAGCAACCAATGATCTCTAGCTAGGCAGTGATGGAAGTGATGGAAAGGAACTAAGAGTTATGCACACACACGTGTGTGTACACACTAACCAAATTTACATTTTTTTCAAAAAGCATTCTCGTAGTCCACACAAATGGCAAAATAGAGGCATATTTATTCATTCATTTATTGCATTTCTATACCACCCAATAACCGAAGCTCTCTGAGCAGTTCACAAAAATCAAAACCGTCAAGTCCAATTCAAGGTATAAAAAACACACACCACAATATAAAACCACAATATAAAAGTACAATATAAAAGCACAAAGGCACCTATGTATGTATCTATTTCTGTATTTTAGCATTTGGGCAAAATTTGATTTTTTTTTTTTAAAAAAAAAGCATCCATGCCGTCTCCCCAAACAGCAAAACAGAGGCAGATTTTACACACACACACACACACACACACACACACACACACACACAAACACACATGGGACAGCAACCAGAAAATAGAGACAGATGAAGTATAAGATGCTTTTTGCTGTCCTGCTATAGGGCAGCATTTAGGAGTGCAGCATTTAGGAGTGGCAAAAAGCATTTGGGACGTTGCCTGCGGCGGGTTCCAAACCGCTGGTCCAGAACCCATGCGTAAGTACACCCCCCCCACAATACGTTGGAGGCCTGTGAGGAGGAAGCCGATTCTCCCTTGTCTCTCCTTGCTTCCCCCCACCCGCTTCAGTCTGCCACCCCCTCCCCTGTCTACCAGGCAGCCCCTTTGTCGACACTTGATCATTTACATCAAGTTGACATTCGCAGAGTTTACTCAGGGGTCTGTAATTGTATTCTTTCACCGGTTCTGCATTACCAACCATGAAAATGGAATCTTATCAGCCCTGACCAATTTTTAATGTACAAAATGATTTGGCCGAGGTTCAAAGGGAGCCACAATTGAAATCAGGTGAATGATACATGTAGTATTTTTCAGTTTCTCCGTGCCTTGATTTGATTTCCCCCCCCCCCCCCCCCCATATGGCATAGTCTCTCTCTCTCTCTCTCTTTCTCTCCCCCCTTTTTTTGGGTAAGCTATATATATAAATGCATATATACTCTGCATATCTCTCTAAGGGCTATCGATAGATTTCTTTTTGGTACCTACCTATCATTTAAATGTAGTTATTCACAGTGCACTGGAGGACAATGAAGTTTCCTATAATCCCTAAAAAGCAATCAAAGAATTGGAACAAGCTTAAATTCTCCTGATAGAGCACTGGGATTAATAGGACATTTATTAAATGAAACCCCATCACCAAATGAAAAGGAGCCTGTGAGACGCCCTCACACAAATAAAAATCAGGGCACATTTACATCATAAAGAGTAGGGTAAACAATGGGGAATCCTATCTTGCTGAAATACCTACCATCTCCAAAGGGATAAGGGCCTTTTGGCACAAGGGGTGAGAGTCATGTTGTGTTGGTGTGTCCTTGCCATCAAATGGTCCAGATGAAAACGAAAAAAGCGTGACAGAGACACTTGCCTCCTGCTACTGAGTAGGAAATCTGGCTCCCAAATAGGAAACTTTCTGGATTTGCCACAATCCTGAGAAAATATCAGGGGCACAGATGATCCTATGTCTGGTTCTTCAGAGGCACTGCTAGTGGGTAGAGAATTGCATGATCAAATATGCCCTACCATGATGCAAAGTGGGGTGATCACTCCAGGGTCAAAGTAGTTGTGTGATATCACATGTGTCTTTCCATTTAATATACATGGATTATAATATGCAGATAAAATAAACTGGCAAGTTTAATTGTCTGGACAACAAAAATCCATGGCTGTCAATGGGGTATTCTTCCCAAGAAGCAGCTTCAAAGGGTTGATTTCTATCAGGACCACAGCAGGGGAGGAAAGAGTTAAACATCCCCTTCCTGTTAGCTGTAGTCCCAATAATTTTCAGTCCTCACAGCAGCTGCTATTTTCTTTCTTTCTTTCTTTCTTTCTTTCTTTCTTTCTTTCTTTCTTCCTTCCTTCCTTCCTTCCTTCCTTCCTTCCTTCCTTTCTTTCTGCATGTTAAATGCAAAGACACATTTAACATCATGTCTAATTTGCCTCTCAAGCAGCAGATTTTGGTGGCCATTTTAGGTTGGCAAATTTGTCACCTCTTTTATTTTTATTCTTACCTGCAAGAAGTAGGGGAGGTGGAGTTTATTTGAATCTTCTACCAGGAGTCACAACATGTCTCTGTTAAGATGCATCTCTCTGAAGGCACATCTAACCAGCAACTTCTGAGAATGGGGAAGGACTGTACTTTAGTTAGGGTGACTAGATAAAATCCAGGTCAGGGCTCATGTAACTTTAACAGTTGTAGAGTAAAGGGAATTTCAGCCAGTGCCATTTGTATGCAATTAGTTCCTGGTGAAATTCCCTCTTCATCACAACAGTTAAAGTTGCAGGGGCCCTGCCTTCTTTTGTATATGGTCACTCTAGTATAGTGCATGCACCTTTAACTGTTGTGATGAAGAGGGACTTTCACCAGGAACTAATTGCATACAAATGACACTGGCTGAAATTCCCTTTTCTCTACAACTGTTAAAGTTACATGAGCCCTGACCTGGATTTTATATGGTCAGTCTAACTTTAGTGGTAGACCAAATGCTCTCTGTGTATGGAAACCTTAGAATCAATATTAGTGCTGGGCCAAAACCTGTCCCCTATTTTCGGGAACTTTCTCTCTCCCTGCAAAAGAGGCATTTCCTGGACAGCAGGACATGTAGATGGACTTAGGAGGTGCTTTTGAGGTAGAAATGGTCTACAGCCTCCTCCTTCCCCTGGCTGTATAGTTTTAAGTACAAACAGAAGGAAAGGAGTCTCAATAGGTCAGTTACCAGGTCAATAGCATTGCTCAGCATCTAAAAGAAAAGTTGTCCAAAGAGGTTGGCAGAGAAATAATGTGTGTCAGATATGGAGTAGGGGAGAAACAGATGGCCAAAGGCATTGGAAATGTTCTCGCATGATGCTACAGTCCCCCATTGAGCCATTCTCATTCTATCCATGCGCATTAGTGAATGGTTGAGTTTGGACGACACCTTAGGCAACGGAGGGGGGAATAGCATATTGACTGTGCATTATTTTGGCACCGCCGTGGCAGCACCTGCAACACGACATTTTGCCCCTTCCCCTGTCATGCGGCTGAAAGTCCCAGCATCCTTCTGGGCTGCTGCGTCTCCTCCCTCCCACCTCCCTCAGTCCTCCTGCCGTATACCAGCATGCACCGCAAGTTCTGCCGGCTGTATTGGAGCAGCCGGGGGTTTTTTGGCTGCTCCGGCCAGCGAAATCTATTACCAAATGGAATAGTACACAGAGAGAGGAGGGTTCCCTCCACACGACACTTTAAACAACGGATTTTGGGATAAGCAAAATGCAAGCCAATTGTTTTTCTCTGTTGTTTAAGTATCCCAAATAGAGTACTGTCAGTTGTGTGTGCATTGTGTGTTGCCCTCCACATGACACAACAAGCAACACAACTGACTATTTCCCCCCCCCCCCCCCCCGATTATCATGTCATCCGAACCAGGCCAATGTTATCCACAAGGGGTGGAAAACAGAAGTAAGTTATCTACCAAAAAGCTCAATTTTCAGCTAATGGGCAAAATCCAAGCAGATTTCCCAGATACAAAAGAGGGCAGGGCTCCTGGAGCTTTAACTGTTGTGATGAAGAGGGAATTTCACCAGGTGCTGCATGCATACAAATGACACCTGCTGAATTTCTCTTTTCTATACAACTGTTAAGATACAGGAGCCCCGTCCTCTTTTCCATATGGTCACCCTACTTCAAGCGGCAGATGCTGGGGGTGGGGCAGCAATGGTAGCCTCCCAGCTGTTCTTTTTGAACGCCCTGGCTGTTCCCTTTGTTGGAGGACAGAGCAGTGTCTGTCACACCACCTGGCCTCATGGCCCTAAACTACCCTGTTGCCAAAGGTGTAGTGGAGGATACGATCCCACAGCCACTATTGAAGAAAGATTCAACTGTTAATCCAGCTGCCTATTGTACATGGAATGGAAAAGGGGTGCCATTTTGTCTTGCTTCTTGGGCTGGCCCTGTGAAGAAGGCTCTGGACAACTGCAAAGGGTCAGAAGCCATTGGCCGTACATGCTTCTTGCATTGGTTAGATTAAAGAGAGTTCTTCTTTGTGGAACTATGGAAACATGCAAATACCTGCCTGATTGCCATGACACCATCCAGCTGAAGAACCCACGAGGCTATCTTTGAATTGATCAGCCCAAAGCCTTTGTAGGAAATTTGGCTCACTCTTGAAGGGTTCCCACCCCTTAGGCAGGTCAACAGATTCATTTATAACCTGAATACTCCTAACAATATATTTTGATTTTAATACTAGTAGCTAATTATATTCTCCTGTATTGCTATGGCCATCTGTAGCCATCGGTCAATCAAGGGGCAAGGAACCTCCCTGAACTTTCTTTGCATTCCTCAGCACCAAAATTTATTAAAGATTTAATACATTTTTAGCTATGTAAATTATTTATGTTGATATTGTTCTGATTTTATCTGTATGCCACCCTGAGATCCCAGTAATAATAGGGCGGGATACAAATGATTTAATCAATCAATCAATCAATCAATCAATAAAATATTATTCCCGTTGGATTGTTCCCTTTGTTTTGACCATCCTGGTTCCAGCCTCTGAGCCATTGAGTGTTTTATAACTTTAGTTTTGAATGCTATAACTGCCTTGGAGTTCAGGCAGCAGTTCGTTTTTCATCTTGGGTAGGGTGACCAGATAAAATCCAGGTCAGGGCTCATGTAACTTTAACAGTTGTAGAGAAAAGGGAATTTCACCCAGTGCCATTTGTATGCAATTAGTTCCTGGTGCAATTCCCCCTTCATCACAATAGTTAAAGTTGCAGGCACTATACTAGAGTGACCATATACAAAAGAAGGCAGGGCCCCTGCAACTTTAACTGTTGTGATGAAGAGGGAATTTCACCAGGAACTAATTGCATACAAATGACACTGCCTGAAATTCCCTTTTCTCTACAACTGTTAAAGTTACATGAGCCCTGACCTGGATTTTATCTGGTCAGCCTAATCTTGGGTATTCCTTAGCCTTTTGCATTTGAGCTCTAAGCATATCTTGAGGTCCTATTGGCTTTGTATATTGTGCATTGGGGCTCTTTCCAAGCATGGTTCTCCACTCCACTGTGGTGGTACCCATCCCATGTTTTCAGGGCCATTGCTCTCCGCTTTCCCCTTGGCCATGTTTGTCTTGTATACTAGGCTGACCAGATAAAATCCAGGTCAGGGCTCCTGTAACTTTAACAGTTGTAGAGCAAAGGGAATTTCAGCCAGTGTCATTTGTATGCAATTAGCTCCTGGTGAAATTCCCTCTTCATCACAACAGTTAAAGGTGCAGGCACTATACTAGAGTGACCATATACAAAAGAAGGTAAGGCCACTGCAACTTTAACAATTGTGATGAAGTGGGAATTTCACCAGGAACTAATTGCATACAAATGACACTGGCTGAAATTCCCTTTGCTCTACAACTGTTAAAGTTACATGAGCCCTGACCTGGATTTTATCTGGTCACCCTATTATACCCCAAGAGCATATGTTACCCCTGATGAAACACCCCATTGAGGCCAGAGGTGAGTCACCTCCATGATACAACACAACCCGTGAGCTCCATCAAACCATCCCAAAGCCTGGTAGAGGACTGTGATCTATGTGTGAGTTGTCATTTCTGAGCCCATGGGAGGTGGTCAATTAGACAGCCCAGAACACTGGCAAGTGGCTACTCAAGCGGAACACAGCCATTTGTAAATCTTACTGGCAATTTTAGGGATAAGGCAGATTTTTAAGGGACTCCATCCAAATCCTAGGATTAAACCAAACTGGGGTGGCGCTGACACTGGCTTAGTCAGGTGAAGAAGCAGGTTGCTATGGTGAAGTGGAGGAGCAACTCCATGGGGCTCTTGTCAGTGGGCCCCTGCTGAGGTACGGGCTCTTGGCAGATGCCCAAGCATACCTACCCTTGATGCCAGCTCTGCATCCTCATATTCCTATTCGGAGTCCTAGCAAGAAAAAAAAATAATGTGAACAAGTAAGTATTTTGACATCTAGGTGTTGTTTTTTTAAAAAAAGCCCAATTCCCCCCATTTTGTTTTTATTGTAAGTCAACGTGAATTCACTTAGTTCCATAACGCTATTTACTGTTTTGTAAGAGGTTCTCCCCCTCCCCCCCACTTTTCTTCAAGAACGTTTTAAAAGCCTGTTGAGAGTTTAGCATCATTGATTTTCTCTTCGATGAATGCCAAATCTACTAATATAGAGGGTTTTGCCCAATGACTGATTAAATCTTTTAAGAGAGCTCTACTTGTGTAGCTTGGCTAGTTACTACAGCTTTAGAATTCCACGATGGAGCTTAATTAATCATATGGTGTGGCGTTGCCAATTTCTCGTACATCTAGCCACCTGGGAAAAGGTGGTAAGGTCATCATGTGGGCTAAAGCTCCCGATTTAAACCCTTTTAGCATTTCGATGTTGCGAAGCTTATAGCATCATTTCATATATAAATGACACAGCTAAATATTCCTTTAGCTCTATTAACATAAAATTAAAGGGCTTTTTTCCTCCTTAGGAGATAATTAGTTGATACCCCATTGAAGTTCTAATTTATTTCCAAAGAAAAGCTCATAATTGGACATTGTTCATACCCAAACACAGAAGAACTTTCATGTGTAAGTGGCTGTTTTTACACAAGCGTAGCTGCGGATGCTTTCGCTGATATGTGCTTACTTTCTGTTGTACATTTGGCAAGCGTCTGTTGCCAAACTAATAATGTAGATTTCACATGATGACGCCAAAACCAATATTTAGGCTCTTCTCAGTCCTCCAAACAGTTGATAGATGGGAGGAAAAAAAATGGAAAAATTAACTAGTGGGTGAAGTAGCTGAGAGTACACTGCCACACTGTTGTATCTTGGATAAGTCAGCACTATGACCTCACATGTTGTCTCAGAAGAAATTAGCACTCTCAAACTTTCATAAATGGAGTCCGCAAGCACAGGGGCCATTGTATTTCGCAGTCAGATTGAGACAACAGGACAGATAATTTTCATGCCCCATTTTTTGTCTGCCGCATTTGTGATCCACTTGATTGAGGGTGAAATGCTCCAGTTATTTGGGAAGACTTATTTGGGAAGGATGCCTTCATTCCTAAGGAGCTACATTTCCCCTCAGTGACTTCAGCATACAGTCAAAACTGATTGGCTACACTATGATGTGATATCATTGTATTCACTATGTGATTCCTGATTGGCTGGGATCCTTCTAAGAACCAAAAAGATTTATTTATTTATTTATTTATTGCATTTATATACTGCCCCATAGCCGAAGCTCTCTGGGCGGTTTACAAAAATTAAAAACGTTGAACTTTAAAAAACCGATATGCAAAATATTAAACCATAAAGAGCATAAAAACAGGTTATAAATACAATATCAATTTAAAAACAACTATTCTGGGTCAACAACAACAACAAAACCCTCAACGTATGCTGTTAAATGCCAGGGAGAAGAGGAAAGTCTTGACCTGGCGCCGAAAAGTTAACAATGTTGGCGCCAGGCGAACCTCGTGTTGATTCCCGAACAAGCACAGTATGGGGCAGAGTGTCAGGCTTCGAGGCAAAAACATTGCAACCACAAAACCCAGGCTCATTTGAGGTAACAGTTTCTGGACTATAATAATAATAATAATAATAATTATTATTATTTTTAACCCGCCTCTCCCTCTGGATCGAGGCAGGGAACAACAGCAATATAAAACACAAAAATCACAACAGTTAAAAATTTTTAAAAACAAGAAAAAATACATCATTAAAAACATCTTAAAATTCATCTGGATAGGCCTGTCGGAAGAGAGCCGTCTTCATGACTCTCTTAAATTCATGAAGACTGCTAATTTGTCTAACCTCCTCCGGCAGACCATTCCATAGTCTGGGAGCGATGGAAGAGAAGGTCCTCTGGTAACACTCATCAGCCTAGTTCTGGCTGACTTAAGTAAGTTCTTCCCAGAGGACCTAAGTGTGCGGGGCGGATTGTACGGGAGAAGGCGATCCCGCAGGTAACCTGGACCCAAACCATGTAGGGCTTTAAAGGTAATAACCAACACTTTATACTTCACCCAGAAACTGATTGGCAGCCAGTGAAGCGATTTTAAAACTGGTGTAATGTGGTCACCCCTAGATGTACCAGTGACCAACCTGGCTGCCATATTTTGAACAAGTTGAAGTTTCTGGACTAGGCACAAAGGTAGCCCTATGTACAGCACATTGCAGAAGTTGAGCCTCGAAGTTACCAGCGCGTGCACTACTGTCTTTAGGTCTTCCAACTCTAGAAAGGGGCGCAGCTGGCGTATCAGCCGAAGCTGATAGTAGGCACTCCTGGCCGTCGCATCAATCTGAGCTGTCATTTGGAGCGACGGATCCAGGAGTACCCCCAAGCTGCGAACACAATCTTTCAGCGGAGGTGTAACTCCATCCAGAACTGGTTGACACACCTCCAGACCCAGGTTGGGGCCTTTGACAGCAAGCACCTCCGTCTTGTCTGGATTCAGCTTCAGTTTGTTTTTCCTCATCCAGCCCATTACCGCCTCCAAACATTCATTCAAAGGAGACACACTATCCTTAGCTGACGATGTTGTCGAAGGCATAGAGAAATATATTTGGGTGTCATCAGCGTATTGATAGCACCCCACCCCATGCCTCCGGATGACCTCTCCCAGCGGTTTCATGTAAATGTTAAACAGCATTGAGGAAAGGATGGCACTTTGTGGTACACCACATAGCAACTCCTTTTTTGAAGAGCAGCTATCCCCAAGCATCACCATCTGGAACCTGCCCGAGAGGTAGGACCAGAACCACTGAAGCACAGTGCCCCCGATTCCCAATTCCCCCAGGCGCTCCAGAAGGATACCATGGTCAATGGTATCGAAAGCCGAGAGGTCCAGGAGTACCAGCAGGGACACACTCCCCCTGTCAATACTAAGGCGTAGATCATCCACTAAGGCGACCAAAGCGGTCTCAACTCCGTATCCTGCCCTGAAGCCGGATACGGAGTTGAGAATGCATGTGGGTGACTGAATGTCAAAATGCTGTAAAGAACGACACAAGCACAAAACCCAAAACTCTCTGTACATATAAAACAGGTTATCATGGAGGGGGTTCCTCTTTCCCCAACAGTAAATATGGGAGAAAATTCAAATTTTTGTCCCTGGTTCTGAACCCTGAAGAGGTACAGACGAGCAGCAATATATGCATACGTGAGGCTGCTAACTGTGTACCTTTACAGTGAGTGGAGAGGGGTTCAGATCATTGATTAGCTCAGCCTTGGACCAGTCACTCTCTCTCAGCCTAACCTACCTCACAGGGTTGCAGGGAGGATAAAAAGAGATTGCTCCCATGTGTTTTGCACCCAGCTTCTTGGAGACAGGGTGGGATAGAAACAAGAAACATAAAGAAGTACTCCATATGTTCAGAGAGCAATGCTTTATAAGTGTCTGCTGCTGCCCTCTGTGGGCTCATTTCACCTGTCTGTAGCTTCCATTTTCTGTCCTGACAACCTGTCCTTGAGGATCCCATGAGAGCTGCTAGAGAACAGATTTCAGCTGTTTCACAGGTGCCCTTTCCACACCAGGCAAATGACACACAGGGAGTCCTGGGATGGGGGTGGGTGGGAATGGAATTTTTTTCTGGGAAAACCCAAACCAGAAAAATCCCAATTCTTCCATGGCCCTGGGAAGTTCCTTGGACTGCAGAAGAATGTGCCCGCTCATCCCGGGTGCAGCCGAGCTTACTTGTGAGTAAGTGTGGCTGCAAACTGGGCACGGAGCAGCACTGTGTGGTTCCATGCCCAGCAGGGGAAGGGGTGGTACCCATTTTGCCATCCCTGGGAGGGGCGCGCATGTGTGCTGTCTTTTCTTTTTTTTTTTAAAAAAAGCTACATCTTGCAGAGGAGTGCTCATGTGCTCTCCATGGATCCAGTGGGGGGTGGGAAATGGCCTCTGGGACTTGGGATGGCCCGGGAGAAGCCTGGGCTGTCACACTTCCTGGTGTGTATTGGGCATACCGATCCTGGAAGCAGCTACTTCCGGAATCCCCTGCCCTGAGCCCTCTACACCCCTCCAGTGTAGAAAGGGCCAGGATTTGGGGCAGAGTGACAGGGTAGATGAAAGCAAGACAAACACTGGGATAGCAAAAGGATGCCATGGCAACTGACCCTGGATCCCACTGTGCTCTCAGGAAGACTTAGATAAGGTTCAGGCCACATTTCTCAGGGGACACCTTTCAGTGTTCTTTCCTGATCCCTCTCTGTTGGAGGATCCGGTCTAGTACCACCATCCTTGGAATCAGAAGATGAGTTCCCAGCAACACATTGATCTCCCAGACCTTGCAAAGCCAAATGATGCCCTTTTAAGGAACACAGTAGGCCCTTCACAGAAGCCTAATGCAGAACAGGCCTTACTTACCTGTATGAGGCCTCAAATGGCTTCTGCTTCCTGTTGAGGCAACATCTTTCCATAGCTCAACCAATAGGGCCCATTGGGAGCTATTCAGGGCCCTTATTTCTGGTTGTGAGACCTGCTATGACATTGACCCTGTTCAGGCAACACACTAAATCATGGTTATCCATGACTTAGTGTGTCGGGTGAATCATTTCTAATCATGGTGGGTACATAACCACAGCTTAAACACACTCACTAACAATTTGCTGCAAAAGGATTAGTGGCATAAACTTGGCTTAGCATTATGTCTGAACAGGCCCATTGTGTGATTGGACATGACCTGCCTAGAAAAGATTTAACCTGTTTGTGGCCTAAAACTCCCAGGTAAACAAGATAAAGGAGTTAGGAGGAAGCAGTGAAAGGAATTCAGTGACTCTGTTCAGATGACATGCTAAACCATGGTGGTCAAGTATGTTGAGCTAAGCATGTTGAGCAAGTATGGCTTAGCATGTCCATGACTTAGGATGTCATGTGAACTATTCCTAACCATGGTGCCTATATAACCATGGTTTAAAATGCTCACTAATCATTTACTGCAAAAGGCTTAGAGACTTAACCATGACTTAGCACGTTGTTTGAACAGGCCCATAGAGTCATGCTAACAGGAGGACCCTAATCCATCACCTGGTACCTAAGGCATCCCTATCAGACTCCTATCTTACTTTTCCTTCAAATTACCAAGGATCTTGGGTATAGCATTGATGGCACTTTGCTCAGAAACCATCCCTCCATCTTTTTGAAGCCAGTGCAAGCAGTCCTTCAAAAGACCAGCGTGTTGGATTAATATTTTATGCATGAAATGTTTCATGTACAGTAATGACATAATAAGAAGAGGCATTTTATTAGTTTGTGCATGCGAGAAGAATGGTTTCTGAAACAGGAAGTGTGTAACCACTTGTACTCAGATGCCATTTTATTAACATGCAGGTTGTTCATTTTATGGACAGTGGGCCTTTTAGTTTTTCTTTTATACTTTAGTCCCTCCCCCTTTTTTTGGTAGCAAAACACTTTCTGAAAAGTAGTGCCTCATTTTGGTGCTTCCCTACCTCCCCCATGCATACCTTGAGCAGAAAGTAACTCATGTGGAAAGACCGTGTGCAGAGAGCTACAGCTGTTGCCACGTATGCTCCAGAGCACAATTTTAGGAATTAATGGCTTCTAATCCTGAAAATAATATAGATACAGAATGGTGTGAGATTTTGAGCTGCCAAAATGAAGTCTCTTGCTCTTACTTCATAAAATATGTTTATAGGAGTATGCCCTGATCTCGTGACAGCAAGACAAAACCCCAATCATACCCCAATCTGTGTTTAACGCTGAAGTTGGCGACTGACAAACTCTTCACTGGCATTGAGAATACACTCTTGTTACATCTCAGTTTAGATTCTGAGAAGACAATTAGAAAATGTTTGTTCTGTGGATAAACATTCATTCTACTCCTGCCGTTTGATTTCAGGGACTCATAAATAGGTTGTGTTTTTGTTGCTGTGAATGATTTCACTGCCCTTGTTTCAAAATTATATGTTGCTTCCAAAGATTATTTCATCGATAACCTTTGTGTCCCTTAAGCAAACTGCCTTCTTGCTGGTAGCAAAGATGCAACTCCACTCCCCAGTGTTTAAATAATGAAGCAATTAAGGCTGCAATCCTGTACACAATTTACCTTGGAGTAAGTCCCATTGAATTTAGTGGGGCTTACTTTTGAGTAGACTTTTTTTTAGGATCACACTGTAAGGAACATAAATATGGTTACTTCCCCATCTTCAGCATACCTGACCAGTGTATCCTATTGCCTAACTATTCAAAGGTGGGCAGCATTTCCTAATGTATATGTTTGTACTGAACATTCCAGGGCCATGTCATTTAGGACTTAATACACTTTTTCAAATCCTGGGTTTCTATAGAAAAAAATTTTTTTTGTAAAGAAATTGCTTTTATTTATTTATTTATTTAGCATATTTCTTGGCCACCTTCCAGAGCAGAAACCCTCCAAAGGCAGCTTGCAGCAATAAACCAGCTAAAATATTAAAAGTGACAAAAACATAAACACAATAAAACAGCAAAATGTCTTCCAAAGCACAACCAAATGTCCAGAACCTGAACTTGCCTTCACTTTGACGTCACTAATCTTTTATGAACTAATGAACATGTTCAGATAGCTCCACTCAAATTTTCAAAGCCCTCTCAATCTCTTTCGCAGAGTAAAAAGAAGAAGAAGTTACAGGAAGCCAGATTCCAGCTGGACATCAGGAAAAACTTCCTGACTGTTAGAGCAATACAACAATGGAACCAATTACCTAGGGAGGTTGTGGGCTCTCCCACACTAGAGGTATTCAAGAGGCAGCTGGACAACCATCTGTCAGGTATGCTTAAAGGTGGATTCCTGCATTGAGCAGGGGGTTGAACTCAATAGACTTATAGGCCCATTCCAACTCTACTATTCTATGATTCTATGATTCTAAGAAAAAGAAGAAAGTCCCTTCAGCTTCTCCTTGCATGATTTATCTTCTTTGCCTTGTATCTTCCTTGTAGCTCTCAGGAATGTTTTCAACTTGGTTAAATCCTTTCTGAAGTAGGGTGCATGAAATTCCCATCTCTACCATCATGTTCAGTCTTGGGAATCCTTACAGCAAACATGGATGTGCTTCATAGTAACCCACCTGTAGGGATGGACAGACCTCTTATTTTTCCAATCAAAAATTCATTTCAGCTCAAACTTCAAGAATTTCCCCTGAGCTGAAATTCAACATTCCAAACTTGAGACTTGCATGGAAATTTGCATGCACTTTGGTGCACCTTTGTCTAAATGCATGCATTTTTTTATTCCAATTTTGCCTAATTTAGACATCTTTGAGAGTAATTTTCCATCACTGAACATTATTTTCATGAATATATGCATTTTTGAATGTATTGTTTAATTGGCAAATTATGTTGCAAAATTTGGAGAAGTGTGGATTTCAAAGAATAATTGAGTTTCAATTCGTGCATTGGTGCGAAAGTGTGAAGTTAGGGAAGTTTACATTAAAATGTGAACCAAACAAATTGCCTTCCCCCATCTCTACTCACTATACATGGAGATGACTGTGTGACCACATCCAGTGACACCCATTCTATGCTTTGTATTACCCCTTTCCCTGAATTATCAGGGATGACATTGGAGAGAGCATGATAGCAACTTCTTTGTAGACTGGCCAGTTTTGCAAACTGGACCACATTGTCCCACAAGGTGGTTGCACATGATGGGCCTCTATTCTGCTAAAGGAAGTTCTCAATGGGAAATGCATATAGAGAATGTTTCCTCTCATCGATAAAGTTGAGAAGTCATTCCATGAATCTCTTGATTTCACCCACTGCTCAGCACTGGCATTACTAGAAAACAGAGGTGTCGAACCTCATTCTTCTGAGGGCCAAATTCCATTTCAGAGAAGTGCTTGGGGGCTGCATTCCAGTGATGGGTGGGTGGTGCCTAAAGAAAAATGGGAGGGGCTAAAATACAAGTCCATTTTAACTGAAAGCTCTTACTGCCAGTAACTAAGCCTTTGGAGAGGCATTCTCTTTTAGAATGGAGAAAAAACTGCACCCAAATTGGGAAACCACCAAATTATTCGTGGGAGAAGGAAAGGAGCATGGCCTTTTGGCAAATGCCAGAGAGCTGGATTGGGACTCCAGAAGGGCCAGATTTTGCCCCTGGCCATAAAGCAATAGAGAATGAGAGCCTACAAAGGGCACCATTTCCTCATCTCCAGTATCCCTTGGTCATTGAAAAGAAATGAGATGGGGAGAATGTCTCATTGAGTTTTCTCACTTTGGATATACGAATGTCAAAGCTGGACACTCCCCAGATCTATGCTGTATGAGGCTGAAAGGGAGATTTCAGCAAACGTATAGTTAAGCTTGGAAATGTAAGAAAAAAAACATGACATCTGGAAGAGATGATGAGACTGCTAATAGGAGGGAACAACTATTTCTTCTTAGTGCTATTTCTGCAACTGTTCTTCACATACTTGTCTCTGTTTGGCAAAGGAGATCCATGTGCTTCATCAAGTCTCCAAGTGTGCACAGCAATTCATGCAAAGGCAGGTTTGCAGCTAATTACACATGGATATTGCAATCTTTACCCAGGTTGTCCCCACTGCACTGGACAGATGTGTTTAGTTGCAGATGCACATCGCTGTCTGGAGGCACCAGTTGTTGCCCATGACTAACTGCACATCACTAGAGCTGGATAAGGGCCTTTCCATTTGGCTGCGCGATTCTCAGGGTGCTTTCATTTTCCTGACTAGGACAGGGCTGCTAGGCCATGATCAGAGTCCTCCACAGATGTGCCTCAGTGATGAAGGAGATGGTGATTACTGTAAGCGATCTTTGCTGTTGTCCTTGGCTGTGTCCATCTTGAGTTTTCTGTGCTGCAGTCATTTTTTTTCCAAATCAAGTTTCTTGCTTTGTAACATGGACATAGTATGACGTGTGGCTGTCAAGCCTTTTTAACAATCATTAAAACCTTCCCTTAAGGGAGATTTTCAATCAGACCACATTACAGTCAGTTTGGAGTTTGTATTTGTACATTGAAATTTCACTTGCTTGTCAGAAAGGAGCATTATGGATGTGCTTCCTGTGATGTTTATGGTCCATACAGTAGGGTGACCAGATAAAATCCAGGTCAGGGCTCATGTAACTTTAACAGTTGTAGAGAAAAGGGAATTTCAGCCAGGGTCATTTGTATGCAATTAGTTCCTGGTGAAATTCCCTCTTCATCACAACAGTTAAAGTTGCAGGGACCCTGCCTTCTTTTGTATATGGTCACTCTAGTATAGTACCTGCACCTTTAACTGTTGTGATGAAGAGGGAATATCACCAGGAACTAATTGCATACAAATGACACTGGCTGAAATTCCCTTTTCTCTACAACTGTTATAGTTACATGAGCCCTGACCTGGATTTTAACTGGTCAGCCTACCATACAGTGAATTTGTTCCACAGGCATGTCTTGATCATAACATTTTTTTCCTAGGGAAAATAAACTTCAATGTTGGACTATAGGTAGGGGAGCACAAAGAGACTTCAAGGGTAAGTCTTGGCAAGTGAGTGAGACTAGTTGGTCTTCTGGGGGCATAGGAAGATCACTTTATAAGGTGACCATATGACAAGGATGACAGGGGTCTTGTATCTTTAAGAATTGTATTGAAAGGGGAATTTCAGCGGGTGTCATTTCTATGCATGCAGCACCTGGTGAAATACCCTCTTCATCACAACAGTGAAAGCTCCAGGAGCCCTGCCCTCTTTTGTATCTGGTCCCTCTAGTATAGCTCTTGTAGCTTTCACTGTTGTGATGAAGAGGGAATTTCATCAGGTGCTGCATGCATAGAAATGACAACTGTTGAAATTCCCCTTTCAATACATCCATTAAAGATACAGGAGCCCTGTCCTCCTTTTCATATTGTCACCCTAACTCTGGAGGCAGTGCTAAGTATAAAACAATGGACCACAGCTCAATGGTAGAGCACATTCTTTGCACAGAGAATGGTCCAGTTTCAGTCTGCAGTGTCTCCATTCAATTGATCTCAGGAGCAGAGCTGGGAAAGACTTCTGCCTAAGACCTCTGAGGATGTTTGCAGTTGGAGTTGACAGTGTGGGCTAGATGGCCAAAGTATCGGGCAGGTAGGAATGCCAACTTTGGGGGGGGGGGGACCATTGCTCAGTATTAGAGCCCATAGGTTCCATCTCTGAGATTTCCAGTTAAAATAGGTTACAATTAACTGGTGCTAGGAAAGAGCCCTGTGGGAGCGCTTGGGAGCTGCAGTTGCCCGCCAGAGTAGCTCAGACTGGGCTGGATGGATAAATAGTGATCTGAGACGGACAGGGAGAATGAGGATGCATGCCGACAG
Source organism: Anniella stebbinsi (assembly GCA_029215795.1). NCBI lineage: Eukaryota > Metazoa > Chordata > Lepidosauria > Squamata > Anniellidae > Anniella > Anniella stebbinsi. The sequence goes on from JARDYH010000001.1 coordinate 350,999,377, forward strand.
GAGGTAAAAGGATTTGAGAGAGAAGTAGTTATGTGAGGAGGTAAATCAGGCATCCAGTCTCAGGTAGCTATAGCCAAAAACCCTCTGGCTAGTTCCCAGGTGAAGATCCATAGTTAACCCTGAAGCATTCATTACCAGTCCAGGCTAAGAGGCAACCACTGGAAGAATTTGATTTTTGCAAATTGCGATATGAACTGACCTGATCTACACCTCTCAGGCTAATGTGAGGATCGGAACTTAATTTACTGTTGGCTTTCACGTACCCTGAAGGTTCCAACACAGTTTCTTGGTTCAAAAAACGGGAGCAAAGCACATTTAGAAATGCATATTTTGAGAGGAAAAACTGTGTTTAGGAATGCACACTTTAAGTGAAAGTGTGTATTTAAAAATGTAAATTTTCATATGCATAAATAAAATACTAATTTGCAGATTAATGTGGAAATCAGAAATCATGGATTTATAAATGGACACCCGCAAAAGTGACATGGGCCAGAAGGCACATGATCTGGCCATTGGCTACTTTGGAGAACAGAACCATTGCAGCATGCCAAAACAATTCTGCTCCTTCTCCATGTTGCAGTCTTGAGTACTTTCCCACAAGTAGCAAAAGTTCATAGCTCAGAAGGATCTGAGTTGTGGATTATCTTGAGTTTCCAACAGTTGTTTGTAATGTTGACTAAACTTTTTATCAGCCATGGATATTTACATGATGCTTAGGGCAGCTTTGCCCAATGTTTTGAACTACAACAACCCCCATCACCCCCACCCAGTATGGACACTGGGCATGCTGGCTGGGGAAGTTGAGAGTTATAATGCAACACATCTGGGGAGGAGCGGGGTTGAGGAAGGCTGCTTTAGGGTTTCTCAAGTTAAGAAAAGACACAAGTTAGTCCAAGGCAGAGATAAAAACATCTTCTGAAGAATCATCTTAAAACATAAGAAGAGCCAAGCGGGATCAGACCAAAGATCCATCTAGTCCAGCATTCTGTTCACACAGTGGCCAACAGCTGCCCATAGGAAACCCATAAGCAGGACATGAGTGCAACAGCACCCTCTCACCCATGTTCTCAGTGACTGGCGCACATAGGCTTACTGACTCCGGCACTGAAGATAGCATATAGCCATCATGACTATGGCCATTGATAGCCTTCTCCTCCAAGAATTTGTCCAACTCTTTTTTAAAGCCATCCAGATTAGGGGCCATCACTACGTCTTGTGGTAGTGAATCCCATAGTTTAACTATGTGCTGTGTGAAGAAGTCCTTCCTTTTATCTGACCTGAATCTCCCATCAATCAGCTTCATGGGATGCCCCCACTGGGTTCTTGTATTTTGAGAAAGGAAGAAAAATGTCTCCCTATCCACATTCTCTGCACGATGCATCATTTTGTACAGCTGTATCATGTCTCCCCTTAGCTTCCCTTTTTTTCCAGGCTAAACAGTCCCAGATGCTGTAACCTTTCCTCAAGAGGCTCCAGCTCCTTGATTATTTTATTGAACTTAAAGATTTTAAATTAATAATAATAATAACAATAATAATAAGAATTTCTTATTAGGACTTTTTAAGTGGAACACACTCTCATAATGCTTGCATCCACACAATGAGTAGTAACCACAAGTTACCCTTATTTTTATTCTGGGATTGTAAAGTCAAGTGTGACAAATGTTTAATTAGCCTCTTTCCCAGCTCTCATCTGGCTGTGGAGTTGCATGTATGTCACTCTTCGGGACCACCAAACCAGGCTCAAGTTGCTAATTCTGGTACTTCATGTGTAACATTCCTGAGACCTGCAAAGAGGCTTTTTCAAAAACATAGATTTAATAACTCTACCCTGGTTTCCTTATTCAAGAGACCACAGCGACCTCCCAACGTTGCTGTAACTACATTGAGGGATAGGAGCTGGGTGTGTGGTGCCTTTAAAAATCCTTGCTCATTGCCACACTATACTTCCATAAGGACTAGGAACTTATTTTTAAATGAAAGTTAAGACTCTCTGGTGCACCAAACCAAACCAAAGAAAAAAAGAGAAGGGAAAAAGGAGAAAAGGAAAGAAAAGTAGAAGGGCTGCATCCATTTCACCTGACAATTTTCACATATTAATTTTGATGTTAATAGAAACATATTACTTGCCTTTCTAATATATATATATATATATATATATATATACACACCGACACCCATACCCACACCCACACCCGTGTGTGTGTGTGTGTGTGTATGAATTTACAATCAAACCAGGAAAAAAGATTCACTTTCATTTCCAGATTTTATTGCCCAAGTGGGCAGTTCTTTCATTGCAATAAGATTGTGTTTAGGGTTTGTTTGATAAACTCTGAAGTAAAAACCCTTGAAACACGAGACAAATAAAATCAAATGGGTCTTATACTCCTTCCAGAAGATATCTAAGACAACCAGCGTAGGCCCTCCCCCTCAAAAAAACCCCACAAATTGATTATGAGTTATTTCCTAAAAATGTAGAAGATGTAAATATTTTAGTAAGTTGGTGTTTTGCTTTCATGCTAATTGTCAGAGGTCCAGATTGAATACCAAGCAGCCTCACCTTTCATTGTGTATGCTTCACACATGTCTGACAAAGCCAGAATCTAAAAAGGTCATGTATCCAGTGTTGAGTCAGCGTCATTGTTATAATAATAATAATAATAATAATAATACTAATAATAATAATAACGATTTATTTCTTACCCGCCTCTCCGTCTAGATCGAGGCAGGGAACAACAACATGATAAAATACATAAAACTAATTACAAAATAGCCAGCTGCTAAAAGCCCTCTCTGGTGACTGATAGTACCTGCCAGCTTGGACGATCTTGGGGTGGGACCAGGTAAAGCTAAGATCAGCTGGAGATGACATAGACCCTGTTGGCTTGTTGGGAAAGGGGAGCGTCAAAGTCAGAATCCTTAACTGCTAAAACATGTAAAAGAAAATTTAACCATTGCACTGTGTCCTGCTTGTGGGTCCCTGGTTGACAGCTGATAAGCCAATCTCACATATTGGCTTTGAAACTATTAGGAACCATGGGCTTTCTTCATGAGAAGCTTAGTATACAAACAATGCCAAGTCAGTTTCTCATATGCCATCAGGGGAGAACCAATAGTTCAGCAGCACAGTATATACTTTTCTCATACAAGATCCCAAGTTCAATCATAGAATCATACGATTGTGGAGTTGGAAGGGAGCACAAGGATCATCTTGTCCAATCCTCTGCAATGTGCAGGAAAACCAATTAAACCATCCATGAAAGGTGGCTGTCCAGCCTCTTCTTAAAAACTTCCGGAGATGGAGAACCCACAACCACCTAGGTAGACTATTCCACTGTTGTACAGATCTTACTTTCAGGAAGTTTTTCATTCTATTTAATTGAAATCTAGGGAGCTGTAACTTATACACATTATTTTGAGTCCTAATTTCTTTGGCCATGGAAAATGGTTCTTGGCCATCTTCCCTGTGGCATCCTTTCATGTACCTGGACACTGGTAACATGTCTCCCCCAGCCTTCTTTTCTCTAGTCTGAACATCCCAAGTTCCTTCAGCTTGTCCTCATAGGGCATGTCCTCAAGCCACTGTACCTTCTTTGTTGCCTGTTCTATCCTGTCAATGTCCTTCTGGAAATGTGGCACTCAGAATTGTACACAATACTCCAGGTGTGTTCTCAGTCACTAGTGCCAAGCAGAGAGGAATAAGGTCTTCATGTGTCTTTGAAGTCCTACAATGTTTCTTTTAATGCAAACCAAAACTGTGATAGCCCTTCTAGCGGCTTTCTTGCGCTGCTGACTCATGTTCAGCTTGCTGTCAATACCCACACCCAAATCCTTTGCTGTAGTGCTTCTAAGCCATGAATCCCCCATCTTGTATGTGTAGCCTACATTTTTCCTCCCTAAGTGAAATACCTTGCATTTCTTTATCTTAAAGGACTTTTTGTTCCTCTCAGCCCAGTCTGTCAACCTGTCCAAATCAGATTGCAGTCTCATTCTGTCATCATGGATGTTGGCCACGCCTCGCAGTTTAGATCTCAGGTAGCAGAGTGAGGGAAGACCCATGCCTAAACTCCCTGTAGGGGCCCTGCCAATCAGAGAAGCCATTATTATTGTTATTGTTATTGTTATTATTATTTACATTTATATATCGCCCCATAGCCAAAGCTCTCTGAGCGGTTTACAAAGATTAAAAACATTGAACATTTAAAACCAATATACAAAATTTTAAACCATAAAAAGCATAAAAACAGACTACATACCAGCATGCAAGGTAGGCCAAATATCTTACACAGCACACAGTGGCTTCGTGACCAAACTTGCCTTGAAATGCTCATCTTCAGAGGAATGTTGGATGCATTTTAGGGTATGGTCAATGTCTGTCCCAAGAGCAAGGCTCAACAGACACAGATGGTGCCTCACACTGAGTGAGTGTGCACTCTTGATTGTGTTCTAAGATTGATTGATGTTGCAGAGCTCAACAAATTGGCAATAGCAGCCATGCAGGGTCTTATTGCAGCAGACAAATTCCTATGCAAAACAGCCTCTGATGGTGATGATGGGTCTCAGATGATGTGTGTATGTCAGGATACAGCATTTCATCCAGGGATGAAAGGTCATTATCGTGCATGCATTTAATGATAATGATATGATAGAAAAACCTCCGATAAATATCCGATCCGATAATTTTCAGCCCGATTATATCGGATTATCGGACTGCCATATAAATAAACCTATAACTTCTGTATTTTCAAAGTTAGAGGCTTGAAACTTGGCCACAGTGCTTCTGTGGTATGCCTAAGTAAGTGTATGAAATTTGAGATCGATCCCTCCAACCCTCGAATTTATATGAATTTTTGAAAGATCGTGCAACTTTTTGGCAGGTCTGAATGAACGCACGTGGCGAGCTGTCATTCTGACCTGTCAGAACTTAAACGTTCTTTAATAAATTCATATAAAATCGAGGGTTGGAGGGATCGATCTCAAATTTCATACACATACTTAGGCATACCCCATAAGCATTGTGACCAAGTTTCAAGCCTGTAATTTTGAAAATACATAAGTTATAGGCATTTTTTCTAAAACATTCAGCTCTATAGGGCACAATAGGGCTGCAAATTAAAATATCGGATATAGTACCCTTCCACTTGTGTTCTCCGGCAACTGATAATGGAAAGCATACTGCTTCTGACATTGGAGGCAACATTTGGTCATCTTCACTAGTAGCCATGGGTAGCCTTATTCTCCGTGAATCTGACTAATCTCCTTACTGAAGCCATCTTAGTTGCTGGCCATCACTGCAACCTGCATTAATAAATTCCGTCGTTTAACTATGCACAATGTGAAGAAGGACATCCTTTTGTTTGACCATTCAGCTCCAGTGGATGATCCTTGGTTCTAGTACGATGTAAGAAACAGAAAAAAAATCTCTTTATTTTCTCCACTTGCATGATAACATTTGACTCTTCAAGATAGGAAACGTCTCAAAAATGTGGAGACTGGTTAAATGGAAACTGAAGGAAAAAGTAAAATATTTCCTGAAAGCTTGAGGGTGATTCAAAGCTATCATACAAGAAGCTCAGCTACAATGTATACCTCAGATGATGAAAGGTGTTACATAGTCTGAGGCCCTTTCTACAGCATAGGAGTGTAGTGGGTGCAGCACAGGCAATCCCACTTCCGGGATTGTCCCTCTCAATATACATCAGAAGTGCGACGGCCCAGGCTTCTCCCAGGCCGTCACAAGTCATGGCTGCCATTTTTTTTTATCGACGGAGAGCGCACAAGCACTCCTCCAAAAACATAAGTTTTTTTAAAAAAACTCTCAAGCGCTTGGGCCCCCACTCCATTCCCTGCCCTCCCGGGGGTGGTGAAATGGGTGCCACCCACACCCCTGCTGGGCACGGAGCAGCGCAATGTGGCTCCATGCTCAGTTTGCAGCCGCGCTTTCTCACAAGTAAGTGCAGCTGCACCAGGGATGGACGGGCACATCTTCCGCAGTCCCAGGAACTTCCCAGGACTGCCGGAGAATCAGGATTTTTGTGGTTTGTGTTTTCAAGGAAAAATCCCGTGCCCACCCCCTGCCCCCGGGAGTCCCTGTGCATCATTTGGACTCAAAGGGACCAGCCGGGGGCCAACCCAGGCCACAAGCCTGGTGTGGAAAGGGCCTAAGTAGGTATCACCACAATGGTGATGGCAGTGTCTGGCTGCCTGCCTCCCCGCCACTGCTGGCTGCTGGGGATTCAAAAGACTGCTCCCCTTCTTGTGACACACTTGGCTCCACTTCTCGTGACACATTTGGCTCTGCCACTTGCGTCTCCCTTGGTTCTGCCTCTCATGGCCTCGACTTCTGCCCACCAGCATTCATAGGAACCAGCCCCCACAGTCCCTTTCCAAAATTAGATGTAGGCTAAGAGCCAAGCTACACATTACATCTAATGCATAACTTGTTACGATATCTCCAGTTTTTCTTTAAGTATGGTTACGAGAGGAAGCGGTATCCTTATCAGGAATGCAGCACGTGGGTAGGGAAGGCTTATTGCTTCCCTTCCGGATGCAATTCCCTGTGCAATCAGAACTAAAATCGTTGCCCAGTTGTGCGGCTAAAACACTATGTGTGTGTGTGTGTGGGAAACACCATTGATACCAATGGGGACTTTTCTTCTAAGATTTAGCTGTGCAGCGGTGGTGGTAATTGCACTGGAGAGGAAAGAGATCCCACTATAGCCCCAGTAAGGGTCACACCCCCCCCCCACTGTCTAACAGTCTAGGGTGACCAACTGTCAGGATTTCCCCGGATTTGTCTTGGTTTTTGTTCTATTCTGGGTGTCAGGGGGGATTTTCTGTAATTTTCTATAATGTCCTGGAAAGACACGCTTTCCCTTTAAAGGCTGCATTAGCATGGTGGGAGGGAATGACACACCTTCTGGAGGTGGGTCATTTCCCTCACACTGCTCCAATCAGGGCCTGAAAGGGGAAAGCATGTCATTCCCAGACATTATAGAAAAGGCCCTGATTGGAGCAGTGGAGGGTGGGAATTACACACTTTCCCCTCCTCCACCCCATTTCGGGCCTTTAAGGTGGTGGGGGTGAATGACATGCATCCCAGAGGCCCCTGAAAGCTGCTTTCCCACCCCCACCCCACTGGGTGTCCTCTTTTTTAGTTTCCCAAATGTGGTCACCCTATCTAACACTGATATCTTTTCGGTGCCAGGTCAAAACTTTTCTTTTCTCCCAGGCATTTTAACAGCTTAAGTTGAGTTTTTTAACTGAATTTTTGGTCAGTCTTAAAGTTTAAAATGTTTTAAATATTAGCTGGTTTTATGGTTTAAAATTTTGTATATTGACTTTTCAATGTTCAATCTTTTAATTTTGGTAAACCGCCCAGAGAGCTTCGCCTGTGGGGTGGTATATAAATGTAAATAATAATAGTAATAATAAGGCTTAACTTAAAAATGGAGATGTAGCAACATACTACACAAGGGTGTGCAATCTGGGGTCTCCAGATATTTTTGGCCTATAATTCCTCTCACCCAGTCCCATAAGCCACATTGGCTAGAGCTGATGGGTATCATAGACCAAAATAAACGGAGGGCCACAAGCTGCCCATCCCTGCGCTACACATTCGGCATAATGTGTAGTTTGGCCCTAGGTTTCTGGTTGAGCTTTAGGGCTTCACTCCCACAGCAGAGCTGGATTCTCTCCCCTTTCCCTCAGCTCCAGTTCCAGAGCTGCAAGTTTCTAGGTCAGCAACATTGAACCACTTTTCATCCTAAGGGCCAAATTTGGCATGAGTCTTCCGCCATCCGCATTCAAGCTGTCTTTCCTTTCGCTCCATACGCACAGCTCCATGACAGATCCTAGTGCCCAACGGGCTCGGCCAGAGGGACAAAAGCGCTCAGGAGCAATGTTTCTATATCACCCAACAGCTCACACTCTCTAGACTGTTCACAGAAGTGAAAACATCACTTGATATTGCAGTCATCAGAGGGTGAGCATGCATGCATGCATGGTTTATATTTGTTTGTTAGCAGCCTCAGGCATTTAAAGGAAAACCAGGGTATAAATATTTTAAATAAGTACAGTCAAATTGACTGAAGCGCACCTTACATCTTATTCTCTTTCTTACAAGTCTCCCCCGTTATCTTCTTCATCGCGAAGGGAACTCATTTTATCATTTTTTAAAAAAAGGATGACTGTGGAAAAAGAAGCATCAAACCAAATAAAATCAAGACTCAATCGAAGGATTGGGGGAAAATGGGCACCTAGGAACATAGTGGAATGGGTGCGGAGGATGGGAAAGAAGGGGCATTGAGAAAAAAGTCAGCATGTTGTGTGCGAAACAGGATCCCACCCTCGCCCCCCCATCCCCCATACACCTGAATGTGCTGCTGAAAATGCACTCGATCCATTATACTACCTGTGTGTGTGTTACAATGCGAAGTTGCTCTTTACCTTGGAGGCAACATCAATTCAGCATGATAATGCACAGGCTGCCAAGGCTAACACTTATTTCGAAGCCAGCCCAATTGCGGCAGCAATCCACGCACATTAATGGCATGTAAATTGTTTGTATGCCAGAGGTGTCACAACCTTGTGGCTCCTTGCCTCCCTCCACCCTTTTTTCTCCAATGGTGTCAAACTTTTGTTTCATTCTCTGAATCAATTCTGTTTTCGGTGCTTGAGATCTTTTCATTGTTCACACCGGGCCCCCGCTGTCCCTGAAGTTAATCGGCCTTCAATATGGCTATTGTTGTGTTTCTGTTTGCCTGTGAAGAAGCGACACAATAGCAGTCGTTTATATGGAGGGGGGAAATATCCCTCTCTGGACAGCTTCGGGGAGAGAAGTGACGAGGGAGTGGAAAGGATGACTTGAGATTTTTTACTGTACTGGGGAGTCTGAAATGAAGAAGGACGTAAAGCTGAAATAAAATAAGAAGTTCTGTAAAATGGTCATCGGGGGGGGGGAGGGATATAAGGCATGCCCAGATTAAAATAAGAGCCATTAGGCTGGTAGGTACTTAGGGTTAGGGCTTGCTCAGTGGTGGCCCCACACCTTCGGAATACCCACCACAGGGATATATGTATGGCTTTATCACTGCTGGATTTTTAAAACAACCCTGAAGACACATGTCTCCCGGACTGCTTTTCTTGCTCAAATATCACGTTCTTCCTCCTCATGGGTATATGCTCATGGTTTTGTAAGCCACCTTGTGAGGGAAATGTGCCCTGACAAGTGAGTTAAAAACCTTTTCAACAAATAAGTAAACTAATAAATAAATCATAAAATAATAAAAAGGAAAACCAAGATCAGATCTACACAAAGTAGGATATAGTGGTATGAAAGCAGTATATAAAAGGCAGGAGCCACACCAAGCAGGATATAGCCCTATGAAAGCGGTATGAAAGAGGCATACGGTATGTGTCAATGGGCCCCAACAGCTGTCAGTGCACTTCTGTCTCCTGCCTTTTATATACCTATAATTCCTCTCACCCCTTCCCATAAGCCACGTTGGCTAGAGCTACATACACATAAAAGAGGAAAATGAAAAGAAGAAGAAACAGCTGAAACACTAAATAATGAAGTATTATGTAACATGGAAGAAAATGAAACATACAAATACTTAGGATTTCAACAAAACACAAAAATCAATCACTCCAAAGTAAAAACTCAACTAAGAATGCAATATAAAACTCACCTATCACAAATCCTAAACTCTAAACTGAACTTGAAAAACATTTTGAAAGCCATCAACACTGACATAATACCCATTCTCACATACTCTTGCGGAATTATACACTGATCACACACTGAACTCGAAGAAATGAACAGACTCAATCGCACCGAACTCACAAAACACCGCATGTTCTATCCCAACTCATGCATTGAAAGAACAACAATCAGCAGGACAGAAGGAGGAAGAGGTCTGCTAGACATCAACAGAATTCCTGCTAAACAGATAAAATCACTCAGAGAATTCTTCCACACTAAAAACACCCCCATTCATAAAGCCATAGTAGAGCAGATAAAATTACACCCCACTCACAGAGAAAAAAGAAAAATGAGCACAAAAAGCACTCCATGGGAAGCACTACAACATAATACAGAACCCACGAATAAGCAAAGAACAATCGTATGAATGGCTCAGGAGGGGTGAGCTATTTCCAGCAACAGAAGGATTCCTAATAGCTATACAGGATCAAGTTATAGCCATCAAGAACTACCAAAAACATATCATAAAAGATAACAGTGTAACAACAGACCTATGCAGGAAATGCCATCAATTCCAAGAAACAATAGACCATATAACAGGAGGATGTAAAATTCGGGCAGGAATAGACTATACAGACAGACACAATACAGCTGCAAAAATAATTCACCAACAACTGGCCATCAAATTCAACCTTGTCAAACAACCTACACCATACTATACATACTCACCCGAAACAATCTTGGAAAATACAGATCATAAAATATACTGGGACAGAACAATTCATACCGACAAGACAAGACCCTGCAACTGACCAGACATAACGGTCATAGACAATAAAGAAAAACACACATATCTCATCGACATAGCAATACCAAATGAAAAAAAAGTTGTTGAAAAGGAAGAAGAAAAGAGAGACAAATATACACCAATGGCCATGGAAATCAAAGAACTATGGCATCAGGAAAAGGTCACAATCACTCAATTAGTCACATCAGTCACTGGCATCACATAAAATAATTATACAGAAAACCTTCAGAAACTGGGCCTACCAAAATACATCCACACCAACATTCAGAAAGTAGTCATACTTAAAACATGCTCAATTGTCAGGAAATTCCTGAATCTGTAAAAGACAGCATGACTTGGCAAAGCCCATCACGTCTGTCTAGAAAAACCGCCACAAGCGAGAAAGGGATATAGTAATAATATAAAACAGCAACAGCAAGAACAACAACAAGAACAACAACAATTTTTAAAATGCATTTTTGGGTTGCCCAGCACACTGTGGCCTAAGGGAGGGGGGTATGGGATGCAAAAAGACCTACAAAAGTTGCCCACCCCGGGGCTACATCAAACACAAAGCTACAGAGTGAACATCAGGCCTACAGAGTCATGGTTGGATTTGGCATCAGCAGCTGTAAAAATGTCCCAGAACCAAAATTGAGGGCTGTAATGGCATTCTGAAAGGAACTCCCGTCCTGTTCAGTATGTACCACCCCTAAAAGTAGGTAACTTGTTTAAGCCAGCCATTTTCACATTTATATACAGCCAGACAACAGTTGTGATCTTCAGAGATCTTGCTGGACATTCCGAAACAAATGGAATGTCGCCATGAAGAACTTCGATGGTGGGCCATCCCTGTAGCGACACACCACCCTCTGGAAAAGAATCCCTCATGCGGTTTGGGAGGCAGAAAATATAAACGTTTCCTTTAAACGCCTCTAGGCTTTCCCTGGACTTTAACTTCTCTGGTTTTATATTGCCTTTTTTAACCTTTAATGTTTTAAATTTATTTGATACTTGTTGCTTTTTATAGTTTTAATTGTACACTGCCCAGAGAGCCTCAGCTAGTGGGCAGTATAAAAATGTAATAAATAAATAAATAAATTTTCTGTTTCATATAGGTAAAAACACACACAAAGAGGTTAAAAATATAGGCAGTTCTTGGGTCATATTCCTTGAGGTGGAGATCAGAACTTGCAGCTTTGACCTGTAGATGCAGTGGTTGCAGGATCAGAGTGAGTTCAGCTCAACTTGCCATTCATCAGCTGTGGCGTTTGGGTTGGACTGAAAGAGCTCCATCACACCTATTTTTTTCCTGGTATGCCTCTGCGATTTCCACCTCCATTTCATTACTGCATCAAGTGCTGGTCACTTTCATGTGCATGCGGTGCTGTGCTATTTCACCTTGTTTGCCTTTTCACCTGTGCTGGCACTTTCCTCACCTTAGAAAAACATGGAAAATGGAGGGGAAGAGGCAAAATGACTGCAGGACAGGGATGACGTTGTGTGATAGGCTGACCAGATAAAATCCAGGTCAGGGCTCATGTAACTTTAACAGTTGTAGAGAAAAGGGGATTTCAGCCAGTATCATTTGTATGCAATTAGTTCCTGGTGAAATTCCCTCTTCATCACAACAGTTAAAGGTGCAGGGGCCCTGCCTTCTTTTGTATATGGTCACTCTAGTATAGTGCCTGCACCTTTAACTGTTGTGATGAAGAGGGAATATCACCAGGGACTAATTGCATACAAATGACACTGGCTGAAATTCCCTTTTCTCTACAACTGTTAAAGTTACATGAGCCCTGACCTGGATTTTATCTGGTCAGCCTATTGTGTGAGGGTCATGGGGCAAAATGGTAAACTTGGCAGGGCGAAAGTGCCAGAAAACACTGGTGTGATGGAGCTCAAAGTTGCTGACAGATTGTTAAACAGGGAAGCGAATTTTCCGCACAGTGTATGGAAAAGAGACTGCTGTTTCCAGAGCTTCTTGGGGAGAACAATGCTGGTAGCAGCCTGTTTCTTTAAGTTACTGTTGACTATTCATCTCATTGACAATAGAGGGTGGTTGTTGTGAACTGGCTATATATATATATATATATATATATATACATACACACACACACTGCTGAAAATAACAGCAAGCCATTTGGCATACATCAAGCAGAAAGTGGGGTTGTTTTATTCAAATGTTGGCTGCATATCTAAGCAGCTGCCAGGTTCCTTTTAAGACAAAAATTAGTTTCATTTCTCTGTATGTAGCACTGAAACATATCAGATAATTATCTCGTTGGTTTTTAGAGTAAAAACCTTTTGTTATTTCGGGTTATGTCACTGGCAGGTAGGGGGCATGTCGATCTAGGAAAAGTAGATTTGAACTGCCTCGCCCATTTGATTGTACATTTGGGTATCACGGGAGTTAGGAAACCAGATGAGTAAATGAATGCATTCAGATTAGGTTTCTGAACTGCAAGCGTCTGGCTTGGATTGCATTGGAGTTCCCGTGAGATGCCATCGCTTCAGTATGGTAAGTGTGGGGTTATGGATAGAGGGCTGGTCTACAGTGCCCTGGATTCAAATTCCTGCTCAGCCATGAAGCTCACTGGGTCAAGTGGCCACGGATGCATTATTGTGGGCTTTGGTGTCAGGGTGACCACTTAAGAATTGCCAACAAAGAGGAAATGAATCAACCCCCCACCCAAAGAGGACACCACAAAGGACCTCCATATGTTTGGCCTACAACTCCCATCAGCCTTAGCCAGCTTAGTCAATGGTGAGGGATGCTGGGAGTCGTAAGTCAAAACATCTGGAAGGCCACATGTTGCCTTCCAATTGTTTATATGCATGCTAGTTGGAAGCACAGCTGTGTGCAAATGGCTTCTTGAAACTCTCCATCCTATTTGCGGGTAGAGAACTTGAGGGGACCATTTCACCAAATTTCTCCTAGGGGAGGAAGAATTCTCCAAACGTTTCTCAGGAGCGAGGCTCACCATTAGCAGTAGCACAGCTTCTTTCTTTTCTTTTCTCAACCAACCCCTCCCCCCCCAGCAACAGCAGCATCAACAACAACAAAGCACACACACAGCAAAAACTGCAGCAGCAACTGAATTGGCAGCGAGCCACCATTTTGTATCCTCTACAATGCCCCGAACCTAGCATCATTCCAGGACATTGTGGGGGGGAAAGGAAACTGGTACTCCAATAATAATAATAATAATAATAATAATAATAATGGAGAACATTTGTAGAGTAATAGGGGGAGGATGAAAAAACAAACACGTCAGAAATCTTCTCAGAAAAATGTCTCCTGAGAAATTTTGGCTCAACTCTGCTTAAAGGGACCAAAAGGAACCTACAGTTTGGATGCTATAAAAAACAACAACACACTATACCTTTGACACTTTAATACTGTCCATTGTAATGTCCTTTGAAAACAAGAGTTAGATAATGATGACCAAACTAGAACACCAGTGGTTCCCTCCCCTCTCCCCAATTTGGGAATAATCTGAATCAAATGGAATTTCTGAGAGGCTTGTTGGAACGTCTTCCTGATTGCATTTATTGACGCTCGTCGAAACATGACAGATCCAGCAGTGTGCAGCCAGACACAATGTTAGAAAGTTCTAATATTATGAAGCCAGAAGTCTGCTCAACAGTTTGTGTGGGCACGCTCAGCTTTCTAATTGGGCTATGGCATTAAGACAGTGCATCTTTTTAAGTTTTCATGTGAAAGTATGAGCTTTGGAATGACAGGATATCAAAGTGAAAATTAATGTCCGCCACTTGTATATTGCCTAGACGTTACTTTAGAGAGAAAAACAACAGGAGCGAGACGAAGCCATACATATGTTAAATTCACATCAGTAATAAAGATTAAGTAGAAGTTAATAGCATCCCAGTCATGCTTGTGGAGGTAATCTCCTTTCTGAAAATTCAAAATTAGATTTGGAGGATCGAAGCAAACAGGGGGTGAGACTTTGGCGTAATATTTTAATCAAATTGTCATGAATGAGTGGATACAATTAAGAATTCTGTCAGTCACAGAGCTGAGCCCCTTTTGTTAGTCAGCTGTTGTGAGGGATGCACTAGGGCATCGTGGGTAGAGATTAAACTTGACCTTTCCCAGGATCTTCATTTTTGACCCTCTGGCTAGGCTTTGCTCGTCAGATGTCCATTTTTTTTAACGGGAGAAAAGCAGAGACATAGGTTGGGGAATGACAAAAGCACCCTGTCTTTTAAAAAATCCTCTAAAACAAAACAAAACAAAAAAAATACTCCTTTGCTTTTAAGCAGAACAGACAAGCCTCAGTATCAACTCCCTGTCAGCTATACAATGTCTGCTTGCTTTATTAGTTTTCTGCTCTGCATTGTATGCATTTTAGGGTAAATTCCATTTGAAAACACACATATACACACAAATAACTTATTTATTTATTGCATTTCTATACCGCCCAATAGCCAAAGCTCTCTGGGCGGTACACAAAAGTTAAAACCATCAAATACGAATCAAAATATAAAACAAACGACAGCATAAAAACATAATGTAAAAGAACAATATAAAAAGCTCATATAAAACCAAGCAGCAAGGCAGAGATTTATACAGATTTAAAATATAGAATTAAAATACAGATTTAAAACAGTTAAAAGACTAAGATGATAAACTTAAAATGCTGGGAAAATAAGGTATTCGCCTGGCCTCGAAAAGAGTATAACATAGGTGCCAGGGGAACTTCTCCAGGGAGCTCATTCCACAGCCAGGGTGCCACAGCAGAGAAGGCCTTCCTCCTGGTAGCCACCTGCCTCATTTCCCTTGGCAGGGGCTCATGGAGAAGGACCCTTGAAGATGATCTTAGGGTCTGGGCAGGCACATATGGAAGGGGGTGTTTCTTCAGATAACCTGGCCCCAAGCCATTTAAGGCTTTGAATGTTAATACCAGCAAAGGTAATAATGGGCAAAGGACAATTCAGTTTTAAGGTACATGAGAACAGAGTTCCTTGTTTAGCAAGCTCTGTTCTAGGAATCACTAGAATAGGCTAAAACAAATTATATGGTAGTAATGAAACCATTTAGTAGTTTTGATGCCCACAAAAATCACAACTGCTCATATTGGTTGATTAAATGTCTTAAAGTAGTGAGGAGACTTTTAAGTTGTCCAGTACACTTCATAAGCCAGCCAATAGAACAGTTATGGAGAAATCAAAAGCTTGTTTACAGCTTTGTGACATGTTAGCTGAACCTAATAAATTCATTACCCTACAGTGGCCTTTTCCTTTAAGTACTTTGTATTTGCCATTACAAATTTGAGTTTGCTTCCAGTTCGGATTAATTGATACTCTTTAATACACTCTGGTTCAGGTCCAAAGCTTTTTAAACACACATGCACACACACATGGTTCAAACCCTTTGAGCCACTTCAGAACTGGTTGAGGTAATTTTTTTACAGATTAATGTCACTCTGTCATGATCACAACAGTGCAGAATGCGTTACCCCTTCTCTTCCAATGCCACAGTCCCAACCTAACCCCCTCCAGTGCATTTAAAAAACACAGAATATCCAGATGACCCACCATCACATCTAGTTTGGCTCTGAGGAATTGCTGCATCCCTATGTTAGGGTGACCATATGGAAAGGAGGACAAGACTCCTGTATCTTTCTCAGTTGCAGAGAAAAGGGAATTTCAGCAGGTGTCATTTGTATGCATGCAGCACCTGATGAAATTCCCTCTTCATCACAACAGTTAAAGCTGCAGGAGCCCTGCCCTGTTTTGTATCTGGTCAAGATGACAGGGCTCCTGCAGCTTTTGCTGTTGTGATGAAGAGGGACATGCATCACTAAAAAAAGGGGACATCTATTTGCATAAATTTTGCAGATCCTAAATTGCACGTGTATCGATGGAAATTTTAAAATGCAGGTACAGCATATAGTTTCAGGCAAAGTTTGTACAGTTACATTTCTTTGTGTTTTATAGCACTGACAAGAGAGAGAGAGATAGAAAACATGTGTGCTCCGAACAGTGGAAGAGAGAGAGAGGCCTAGTTTGGACAACACTAGGCTGACCATATGAAAAGGAGGACAGGACTCTTGTAACTTTAATAGTTGTAGAGAAAAGGGAATTTCAGCCAGTGTCATTTGTATGCAACTAGTTCCTGGTGAAATCCCCTCTTCATCACAACAGTTAAAGGTACAGGGGCCCTGCCTTCTTTTGTATATGGTCACTCTAGTATAGTGCCTGCAACTTTAACTGTTGTGATGAAGAGGGAATATCACCAGGAACTAACTGCATACAAATGACACTGGCTGAAATTCCCTTTTTTCTACAACTGTTAAAGTTACAAGAGCCCTGTCCTCCTTTTCATATGGTCAGCCTAGACAACACGATAATCAATGCGGGGGGGGGGGGAGGAGAATAAACCATCCATTGTGTTGATTATTGTGTCGTGGGGGGGCACACTACCCACAGAGCCTATCTACACAGTCCCTTGGAACGTTTTAAATAGTATTTTAAAACGTTCCAAATAGGTGCATTCTAAAACGTCTTAGGCCACATTACTGAGTATTCACGTTACAGAAGAAAAAATCTTCAGTCTTTAAAGTGGTGTGTGCGGTCACACACTCTTCTGCCCTGTCTCTTTCTGTTTCGTTTTTACGATGAGTTTAGGGCAAGGCATTGTGGGCATTGTAGTTCAGTCACCCACTTCCTCCTTTGTTCCTCTGTCATTCCCTAGTGAGTATAGGGCTAAGAATTGTGGGTGTTGTAGTTCACTAGCCCACTTCCTCCTTAGCCCCGCTTTTTTCCCCACCAATCAACTGCTAAGCATTTGGGCAACAGTAAACAAAGCAGTGCCCCCATGAATCACAAATGGTAAGGAAGGACACATTATTTTACTTAAAATGATTTATTAAAAGTGAAACCGTTGTATATAACTGGTGAGTTTTAAAAAACCTCAGATATACAACATTATAGGGAGTGCGTCATGTGGCCCAAAGAGTTTTCATAACCCTTATAAAACGTTAAAAACCTAGTGTGTAGATCGGCTCCTAGTATATTTTGCTGATTTAAACAATGGGGGAAAACAATGGGCTGTTCCGTTGCTTATCCGGAGACCCTTTGATTAAGATGCCGCGTAGAGGGCTCCGTCGTGTAATCTCCCCCGTCGGGTGCATTATTCCTGCAGGTCATACAGTTCTCCGTCAGGTGCAGCTGAAAGCACCCCAGCCACTTCTATACAGCCGGAAGAACTTCCAATGCATGATGGGATAGGGCTGGGAGGACTGAGGGAGGAGGGAGGAGCACCAGCAGCCCAGAAGGATGCCAGGAGTTTTAGCAGCGCGACGTGGGGAATGGGCAACATGTTGTGTGGGGAGCACTGGAAAAATAGCGAACGGTCAGTTGCCTCTTCCCCCATCCTTTGCCTAATATGTCATCCAAACATGGCCAGAGAGGGAAGGAAGGGGAGGAGCAGGAAACGGACTGTAGGCTATAGAGATCCTAAGTCTAGCAATGCTCTAAATTCTCATGCATTAACTAACTAACTGCAATGCTGCCCCATTCCTGTAACTTGCAGATGAGGTTGTAATAGTCCCGAAACATTCTTCCAATTTATAGAGGGGAACGGGTAGATGGAGAATTCAGGAGAAATAGGGGACATTCAGCAGAAAGGTGGTGGAATAGGCAAGGCTTTTAGGGGAAGGAGATGGAGGGGGTAGGGCATATTTTTTTTGTTAGCTTCATTAATTTTAGATTGGCTTATTAGAAGCTTTATTAAGGAATGATATTTTATATCCTGAGATGTTGATATTATTCATTAGGAATTGCCCTCTGCAATTTTTGGAAAGGCAAGAGTGGCAATGTTTTATGAAATAAATAAAGGTATGCAACAAGGAATAGGAAGTTTGGCCAGAAAAACCTGTTGAGGATCACAGAATTTGTGGCATAATGATGCCTCTGAGCATGTCATGGGTGCTAAATGCATGTTCAGTGGAAATAAGGATCTAGGGATGTGTGAATATTTGTCAGAAAAAAACCCACACTCCTGCCGACACCTGAAAATTATAACTGATACCATAAATTGGAAAAGAAAGTACTGTTCAGTGTGCAATACTTCATAAGCATGCATGCTTGGAAGTTAACTCCATCAAAATCAATATGGCTTACTTCTGAGAAAATATGTTTAGGATGGAGGCATTCTAAGAAAGTGTTTCTTGTCCTTCGGAAATCTAACACGTACCCTCCAATAAATATGCGGGTGGATATGGATTTTCAGATGCAAAGCTGGAATCTAAACTCTCCAAGTATTTCTGATTGGAAAATTATGATTTCAAATACGAGTTGTTGTTTTATTAAGAAATTCAGCCTTCACCCACAGTTCAGTTAAACTCGCTTTTTGCTTTCATCTGAAAGAGGCAGTTTATAATTAGGGTCAAGGTAAGCACAGGGGCCAGGAATCAAAGCCCTTCCTATGCAGCCAAGATAACTGCTACCCACTGGCCAGCAGTTACATAAGGCATATAAATGGGGACACTTGCCTACTCACTTGTGGATAATCATCTCCAGGCTACCAGAAAGGGAAGCTTTGCAAGAACTGTTTGTTCCCGTCACCCCACACCCCCTTTAAACCTCAATCCTAAATGTGCACAAGCAGAAAGGGTAGTAAACATTTTTGTGCACAGCAACGCTGTTCAGTTTTCTTTTTCTCTAAATAGATAAGCAACACTAGGCTCAGCTGGCAGCACCATCCCTCATCCCGGTGTTTCCTGAAGCAGGTTGCTTCCCTGGCTGCGTGGCAGAGCTGGCCCTGAGAGTCGTAGGGTATGTGTCTGCATACTGCACTTTTGTGAGCAGTTGCTTGGGAAAATGTCTACAATGGGTTACAAAAAAGGTCATTGCATAGCCGCATATTTATTATCTATTACATTTATATCTTGCCTTTTTTCCCTCCTGAAGGAACCCAAGGTGGCGTACATAATCATCCTGTTCTCCATTTTATCCTCACAACAACCCTGTAAAGTATGTTAGGCTAAGAGTCTGTGACTGGCCCAAAGTCTCTCAGCTAGCTTCATGGCCGAGTGGGGACTGGAACCCAGATCTCCTGACTCCCAGTCCAGCACTCTAGCCACTACACCACACTGGCTCATTTCTTCAGATGTCTAAGTCAATCCGTAGAAAAACAAAGGCTGCCATTTCTCTTCACAGTGCCCTAGATTGGCATCTGGGGCATTGGGGGCAGAGGTACAAAACGGTGGCCAGGCTGCCAAGGTTGCCACATCATTGCTGCTAATGGTGAGGGGCCCACCCACTTGCCCCAAGAAAATGTTGTCAAATTTGGCCCCTTAGAAAATATTCGCTGAAATTTGCTTTCCCAATTTCACTGCCCATGAATAAGGTGGGGGAGTTTCAGGAGGCCATTTTCACACAGACTAAGCAGTGCCCAGCCTACCTTTCCACACCATACTGCTGTTGCAATGGGGAGTTCAAGCCTTATGTTGCTATTCCAACTATAGGTGGCCCTGTGTCCAGCTATGCTGCCATTCTAGACTGTTCTTAGCAAAAAAGTTGTTCTGCTTGAGGTGTCCATTTTGTCCTAGCTTCTTCTCCTAAATAATCAGACAGCTGTTGAAGTCTATTTTAAACAGTTGGTTATCTATTGATAGGACAATTTGTTTTTTTTCTAAAATACCTTTAACCAAAAAGAATGAATATTATCTTGGCTTTTAGCCAGAGGAAGAGGTTGTGTTACAGAGAAGGTAAACACCACATCAATTAGGCAGAGAAGAACTATCCGAAACATGAACTAGTACAAGGACGGTGGGGCAAATCAGGAATGATATGAGATTTGGGGTGTTACAAGTGCATTCGTCTGAGGTTAATATTTATTTTTATGCCACTTTTCAGCTAATCGCCATCCCACCCTAAAGCAGCGTGCAGGAAAATTGAAATGCACAATAAAAATAACAAAGTCACAAGAAACAAATCAAGAGACAGCAATAAGATTCATACGTTTAGACAAAAGAAAAGCAACAGAAATTAGGGACTAACAGAAACAAAAGCAACCAAAACTCTCAGTTATTATAAAATGACAGGGGAAAAAAGGTCTTTACCACCCATCAAAAAGAAGAAAAAGAGGAGGCCAGATGGGAAGTACCTCCTGGAGGATGGAATTCAAGAACATTTGTGCCACCGCTGCAAAGGCCCTAGTCCTCTGTATTCTCCAATCTGATTTCAGGCAATGGAGCAGAGTGATGTACATTCTTATTTGCATCCATAAAATGTTGGTGGGGGTTGCAGGGGAATGTGTGTGCAAGTGTGTGCAGGTGGCAAAAGCTTCTTCTGCTCTATACATCCAGGCTATGATCCTGAAAGGCAAAAGTGGGATTCGGATTGTATTTGAACACAGATTGCATTCAAGTGCATTCAAACACAATCTGTATCCTTTTTTAAGCTACTTAAATCCGCATTCAGACACATTGAAGTGCTTAAACAGGATACGGATTGTATTTGAATGCACTCGAATGTGCTTGTTGAGACTCTGTGCCTCCACAAGCAAAGAAAGCTGTTATGATCCTCCTCCTCCTCCTCCTCCTCCTCCTCCTCCTCCTCCTCCTCCTCCTTCTCCTCCTCCTCCTTATTGTTATGACATGTGCAGTGAAAGAGTATATATGAATGATAGGCTTCCATATTTCAAGAAATACATCACCTGCAGAATACTTGTCACTATGAGCTACTCACCACATGTTAATGGCGGAAGGGTGGTTTTGCCCTCACTACAGTGGTGTTCCCAAAGGCAACACTTTATTTTCCCCTCACAGGAGTGAATGGGAACTGTCAGGCTCAGCGTCAAGAGTATGTGTGATTGAGCACATACCAAGGTTCCTCATCCCAGCAAGGGCCCACTGGCAAGAGTCCCCTGGACTTGCTCCTCATCTTCGTCAATGCAAGCTGCTTGTTCACCTGCCTTTTGCTCTGTCCCATACAGTGGTGGTGGTGAAAAGGAGGGGCAACAGATACCACGACTGGCTTGCTCCCTGGCTCTCTGCCTGTCAAGCAAGCAAGTGGTAGCAATGATGAGAAAGAGGCAGAGAATCAAGAGCAGCAGGTGACAATGGAGCTGAAAAGGTAGACTCACTGAGAAAGGGGCCCCATTGTAGGTCTCTGACCGATGGGCTATAAAAAAAATAAACCC
The DNA here is from genome assembly GCA_029215795.1 of Anniella stebbinsi. Taxonomy (NCBI): domain Eukaryota; kingdom Metazoa; phylum Chordata; class Lepidosauria; order Squamata; family Anniellidae; genus Anniella; species Anniella stebbinsi. The sequence continues at coordinate 351,021,045 of JARDYH010000001.1, forward strand.
TGCAGCTGCCAGTGGGAAGTATTCGCTTATATGAGAGAACATAAAGGAGTCACTTGGGAATAGGAATGTCCAGGTTTTGTGAAATCCGTCCAGTGAGTGTTTTGTGGATTATGTGGTGTCATTCGTCCTGATGTCCGTTCACAGACAGTTCCAATCTTTTTTTCCATTACACAGAAAAATACGCAGATAATTCGGTACGAAAGTTTGCAACAATTCCATAATTTATGTTAATATATAAAATTTAGCATATTGTCCCCCATTCTGTTCGACTTTTCCCCACGTATACTTTACAGCACGGCAAATGTCTCAGGAGTATTTTCCTGCAAATAAATTTGTGTGAATTTCAGGAAAGTAAAATAACAAACAATAATGATGGGGGAGGGGAATCCGGAGGTCCGTGGACTCCACGCTGCCTGGGGAGGGCTGTCTGAAGTGGATCCTATCGGTCGTATTCTTAGAAAACCTAATTCATTTTAGTCTGTCTTGAATTTCTCCAGGAATGATTAGAGTGGAGTACATGGCCTTTGCCAACGGAGAACTTCCCTGCATGTAGCAATGAATGCCTCGTCTGCGTGGGAGATATTGCTAGCCACTTTTGTTGTTGCTGGTGGGGAGTGTTAGACCGATACAGTTTGGATAAAACATAGTATTCACACATAACAAAAGGAGTGAGGTGGAGACATGGGGGACATTTGCAGCAGTTCCACTTTTTTGCATGTTTTCCTCAGTTCCTTAGTTATCTGTATGGGGTTTCCTATTCTGGCATCTCCAATTGTTGCAGTGGAGTGGAGTGTTAGGGTGTCCATATGGAAAGAAGGACAGGGCTCCTGTATCCTTAGCAGTTGTACAGAAAAGGGAATTTCAGCAGGTGTCACTTGTATGCATGCAGCACCTTTTGAAATTCCCTCTTCATCACTACAGTTAAAGCTGCAGCAGCCCTGCTTTCTTTTGTACCTGGTCACTCAGGGCAGGGCTCCTGCAACTTTAACTGTTGTGATGAAGAGGGAATTTCACCAGGCGCTGCATGCATACAAATGACATCTGCTGAAATTCCCTTTTCTATACAACTATTAAAGATACAGGAGCCCTGTCCTCCTTTTCATATGGTCACCCTGTTGGGATGTGGTGTCTAGAATCCCAAGGAAAACTACCTGTTAGGGTTCTAGGAAGAGAAATGTTAGCTACATCTTCACATTGCCTGGAGGGTTCCATTGGCAATTTGGGCACAGTGCTCCCTTTGGGTGCGGAGTGCTCTTCCTTCTCATTTTCCATCACCAGTGTTCCCCCTTGTGAGCTCTGCATACACATGACAGGGGACTAGAGAGATACAGCCTCATGCTGCACACCCTGAGCTGCGGTCTCCCTGGGTGGGCTTTGTTTGTTGTTGTTGGTTTGCTGTGATTGGGTGCTGAGTTACACCATATCCTATCATCTGTTTTAGTGATGTGGGCAGGGAGTCATTTTATTTCTTTTCTTTTATTTATTTAAAACTTTTCTTGGCTGCCTTTCAGGGCAGAAGCCCTCACAAGGTGGCCTACAACAATAAAATACATAAAACAGTTAAAATGTTAAAGCAATAAAAACATAAACACAATTAAAAAACAGTAAAAGGTAGCAATAAAACCAGCAACAGCAATGGCAATTGCAGCAACAGCAACAGTCGTATCAAGAGAAGGCCACCATGAAATAATATGTCTTCAAGGCCTTCTTAAAAGCCTGCAATGAAGGAGCATGGCGGACTTCCAATGGGAGAATGTTCCAAAGGTGTGGGGCCACTGCAGAGAAGGCACTTTCATATATGATCACTCACCTAATCACTTTCACGGATGGGCAAATGAGAAGGGCCTCTTTTTCTGATCTCAATGTGAGGGCAGGCTGTTAGGGTGACCAGATTGCCCAGGGTTTCCTGGTCCTAACCGGGAAATCTGGGGCGATCCGGGCCGAACGGGTGGGGGGTGGCGGGGGCAAACCAGGGCCGCGGGGGGTCATGTGGCGGTGGAGAGCAGCAGACCTGGTAGGTCCAGGCTGGGTTTTTTAGGGGGTGGGTGGCTTGGTGGTGGGGCTTGTTTCGGGTGGGGGGACCCCCCCTGCCACCACCTGTCGGGGCAGCTGCTTCCCTCCGGTGCTCTGATCTACTGAGAAACAGGCTTCACAGCCTAGTTCTCAGTAGAGTGCTGGGTGATGACATCATCACCTGGCGCTCTACTGAGAACTAGGCCATGAAGCCTGTTTCTCAGTAGAGACGCGTACCGGAGGGAAGCGGCTGCCCTGGCAGGTAAGTGGGCCCCCCTCCCGCCTCCCCGCCCTCGCGCTCCATACCTGCCGGGGTGGCTGCTTCCCTCCGTTGCTCCAATCTACTGAGAAACAGGCTTCACTGCCTAGTTCTCAGTAGAGCACCGGGTGATGACATCATCACCTGGCGCTCTACTGAGAACTAGGCCATGAAGCCTGTTTCTCAGTAGAGACGCGTACTGGAGGGAAGCGGGAGCCCCAACAGGTAAGTGGGCCCCTCTCCCGCCTCCCCCGTTGCGCTCCTTACCTGCTGGGGCACCCTCTTCCCTCCGGTGCACCTCTCTACTGAGAAACAGGCTTCGCGGCCTGCTTCTCAGTAGCGCGCCAGGCCACCCCCCCACCTGAAACAAACCTCACCACCAAGCCACCTCCACCAAAGAACCAGCCCAAACCTACCGGGCCCGCTGCTCTCTGCTACCGCCACGTGACCCCCACAGCCCCCTCACCCATGTGGGGGCTGCGGGGGTCACCATTAGACGGCGGCAGAGAGTGGCGGTGGAGAGTGGCAGTGACCAAGCCGGTAGGTCCGGGTTTTGTTTCTTTGGGGGGGGTGGCTTGGTGGTGGTGGGGTTTGTTTCGGGTGGGGGGGTGGCAGGGGGGTATCTGCTTGTTCACCACATGGCGGGCAGCATTTTGGGTGGCCATTTTGGACCGGGATTTTGGGTTCCAAAATCTGGTCACTCTACTGATATGTGTGAAGGCGATCCTTTAAATAACTTGGTCCCAAACTCTTTAAGGCTTTAAAGATCAAAAACAGCACTTCTGGGATTCCCTAGATGGCCCCACCTTACCCTCACCCACTGATAATTTGGTGATTTCCTGGCTTTTCCCCATTCTAAACGGCTGAAATGCCTGTCAAAAGTTTAGTTACTGGAAACCAGAGCTTTAATCTCCAATATGCTGGCAATTTTGGCTCTGTCTCTTTTCTTGTCAGCTCCACCCACTATTGGAAAATGGCTCCCAAGAGCTCCTCCGAAATATACCCCTTGGGCTGGAAGAGGCTGAGAAGCCCTGTGCTAGCGTATCTTCACCTGGGTAACAGCTCCGACAGCTGAGTGTTCTGCAGGCACACCTGGGCAGTTCCATGGATGTACCTTTTGCATTGACAGGGTGTCTCAAGTACCACCAGCAAATTGGGACTTCCATCAAATCATAAAGCTCCTCAGATGTCAAAACCTGAGTATAGAATTGTATCCTCCATTCTCTTTCTATTTCACCCACCCCTTCTATGTACAGCATGTTTGGTGAATAAAAACATGCACTTCCAATGAGTAGTGACAATATACAACCTATACCTCCAGTTTATTTGTATCTTTTGCTACACAAAGAACAAATTTTGAGCAACTTGTGTTATTTGATCAATTTCTCCGTGCACTCTTCTATACCGTGGAACCTAATGATATTTTAACACCGCATTTACTCCATTTTGCTGGAGAATTATTTCAAATAATCTGACAGACCTATTGTGCTGTGACATCATAGCGACTCCCAAGTTTGGGATATTTTCTCTCTCTCTCTCTCTCTCTCTCTCTCTCAACAGAAGAAAACCAGCCCTTCTGTTAACTCAGCAAACAACACAATCAACTGCATTAGCAACATTTAACCAAAGTGTTGAAAAACATACTGAAATAAACCCTATTGCACTTCAGGGGTTGAAAGGAATATGCATCAAAACGCTTGGCATTTAATTTCCCCCCCCCTCTCCCCTCTTCGGGAATTTAGCCAGTGAAATATAGCTGCCAGTGTCTCAGGCCGGGCGTGTGTTCTTCTGCAATATGCTCTCGATCAATCAGATTTGCATAACTAAACTGTCGGCAAGCCCGCTCGGCTGCCCAGGTGCAGGGCCATTTGCATATAGAACAGTGAGGAGGTCCCACGAGTCACTTCAGACTCCAGTGACTGCTGAGCCCGCAGTCCACATAGCGCTGGAAATGAAATTGGAATGACAAAAAAGAAAAAAAAAGAAAAGAAAAAGCAAAGGGGGAAAAAAAGGTAGCGCTAGTCTGGAAGGGTGAAATATGCACTTGTGTTTGAAAGGTTATGTAGAGATCACAAGACAGCCTTCCAACAAGAAAATACACACAGGCCCACACAAAAGCAAATGCCATTGTATGTATTTTATTCTCCTCTTCCCCATCACCTTCTATCAATACATTAACTCCACCCCCCCCCCCCCCCACAAGTGCAGATTTGAATAATGCCATTTTTGTGGGTTATTCAAATGTCGAAGGGGAAAGCCTGGCGATTGTGTATCTTTATGTTATTTAGATCCTGCTTTTCGTGCATTATGGAACTCATGCTGGCCTCTGACCACATCAACATTATGCAATACCCGAGCATTCACTGTTTTTAGGGTCACCAGATAAAATCCAGGTCAGGGCTCGTGTAACTTTAACAGTTGTAGAGAAAAGGGAATTCCCTCTTCATCACAACAGTTAAAGTTGCAGGGGCCCTGCCTTCTTTTGTATATGGTCACTCTAGTATAGTGCCTGCACCTTTAACTGTTGTGATGAAGAGGGAATTTCACCAGGAACTAATTGCATACAAATGACACTGGCTGAAATTCCCTTTTCTGTACAACTGTTAAAGTTACATGAGCCCTGACCTGGATTTTATCTGGTCATCCTAAACTCCCCCCCCCCTTCCTTTTCCCTCCTAATTCCTTTTCCTTTTGTGCCGTGGCCTTCAGATTGTAAACCTGACGAAAGCTTCTGTTTTTATCGATATGTAAACTGCTCTGGGAACCTAATTGTGGCATAAGAATGCCTTGGAATTCTCACACACAGATACATCCGTGTACATCCCAAATGGCCTCTTGTCTGCACAGACCTTTGGCTACACCCCTTTAGCCTTTGGCCCACTCTTTTTGCCTTTGGCCCTGCCCGATGAACCCTGAGAGTTTTCCCCAAATTGAATTTGGCCCTGGGGTGAAAGAGTTTCCCACCCCTGGACAAGGGGAAAGCAATTAGCAATCTTTCTAAAACCAGTCTTGACAGCTGCTGTGGTGGTGAGGGCTTTGATCTATTTGATGTTTGTGTTTTTAAATTTTGTAAATCGCTCAGAGGACTATGTTGAGAGGGTGGAATAGCAGTGCTGAACCATCTTTTCATTTTCTATTGTTATTATTATTATTGCAAAATAGTGCTATCAAAGAAGAAGAAGAACAACAATAATAATAATAGAAGAAAACCAGTGATTAAAGGCCTCATCTAAATTTTCTGGAAAAGTGAATGCAGTAGGGATGTGCACTGGATCGGACCCGATCCACGATCCGAGTCCGGTCCAGTGGGAAATCGGATAAATTATCCGATTTCCGATCCCGCAGCTGGATCGGCCAATCCAATCCGAACCGGTCCGAAAAAGCTCCGAACCGGTTCGGCGGATCGGCGGATCGGCGGGCGCCCACTGGCGCCCACCGCCGCTTCCATTGGCGGGCGCCAGCGGGCGCCCGCCGATGAAAGTGGACAGCGGGGGGGGGAGGAGGGGGGCACTTACCTTCTCGGCCCGGTGGCTCCCGTCCGGCGCCGGCGCCTACTACTACTAGCAGGCTCCGCGGCCTGCTCTAGGGTGGTGCGCCGGGTGATGTCATCACCCGGCGCGCTACTCTAGAGCAGGCCGCGGAGCCTGCTGGTAGTAGTAGGCGCCGGCGCCGGACGGGAGCCACCGGGCCGGGAAGGTAAGGAGGGGGTGTGTGGAGGGGAGGAGGGGGCGCGCGGAGGGGGGAGGGGGGAGGGGGGCCCTTACCTGCCCGGCCCGGCGGCTCCCGTCCGGCGCCGGCGCCTACTACTCCCAGCAGGCTCCGCGGCCTGCTCTAGGGTGGCGCGCCGGGTGATGTCATCACCCGGCGCGCTACTCTAGAGCAGGCCGCGGAGCCTGCTGGAAGTAGTAGGCGCCGGCGCCGGACGGGAGCCGCCGGGCCGTGAAGGTAAGGAGGGGGTGCGTGGAGGGGAGGAGGGGGCGCGCGGAGGGGGGAGGGGGGAGGGGGGCCCTTACCTGCCTGGCCCGGCGGCTCCCGTCCGGCGCCGGCGCCTACTACTCCCAGCAGGCTCCGCGGCCTGCTCCAGGGTGGCGCGCCGGGTGATGTCATCACCCGGCGCGCTACTCGAGAGTAGGCCGCGGAGCCCGCTGGTAGTAGCCGCCGGCACCGGACGGGCCGAGAAGGTAAGCAGTGGCGGGGAAGGGGGCTTACCCCCCCCCCGGAGCCGTCCGCTTCTATCCGCTGGCGCCCGCGGGCGCCAGCGGATGGAAGCGGGCGGCCCCAGGGGGGGTAGGGAGCGCGGGGGAGGGGGTTTACCTGCCGGGGCCGTCCACAGCGGACGGCCCCGGGGGGGGGAGGGAGTTAGGCCCCCCCTTACCCACCCGCCGCCATTTTTTCCTCATAGACTTGCATTGCAATGCAAGTCTATGGGGAAAAAAATGGCGGCCGATCCAAAAATGTACGATTTTTGGGTCGGGATCGGACTCGATCCGGTCCGGGGGGCCTCCGATTTTGTCCGAACCGGTCCGGGACAAAATTGGAGGTCCCGATCCAGGTCCCGATCCGATCCGGGGGGTCCCGGCACACCCCTAGAATGCAGGATGGCAGTCCCAGACTATATTGTACTGTGCAAGCCACCTTGACCTACATCCTTAGGATGGACCAAGTTAAAAGGAAAGTTGAAACCAGTGGAGGCTGGTGGCTCCAATTTCGTTGGGGCTCTGATTTTCAGTCAGAATCAGCCAGAGCTGCAGAGGAGTTATAAAAGCTGCTGAACCTATTTTGGGGATAGGTTTCAGCAACTTGGATAGCCCTTTTAGAGTTCTGTCTGGTTCTGACTGAAATCCAGAATGGATTCCCAGTCCCACCCAAATCAGAGCTCCCAGCTTCCACTGGTTGAAACCATTTCTTGCAAATCAGGCAATTTAGGGCAGTATGAAACAGGGCTGTTACATCTCTGCTGGTTCCGTGGTGCTGGGAAGAGTGACTGCTTGCACAATGGGGCTTTCATGAGCTAAAAATAACCCTGGAAACTAGTGGAAATGCTGTTTCGGGACAGGTCAATGGAGCTTCACTTACTTTCTGCATTTTGAAAACACGGTTTTCCACTTGTTTGGGGTTATTTTTAGAAACACCAAAGCCCTGTTGTGCAAGTGGCCACACCTATGAGCGCACGGGCAAAATAGGATACTGCCTAGGAAGAGTTAGTTTGGGGATCTTTGGTTACCACCCACTCTAATAGTTTTTTTTAAAAAACATGGGTTCTCCACGTTCCCTTTGACACCATTGGTTATGGTTATTCCGAAATGAAACCACAATTGCATTCTCATCAGCCCTGCTCTGTTCCATCTAATGTCAGCTGCAATTTCTCAGCCTCCGTCAGTTTTTAACTGCATGCATGCCTTCCAGTCCCATGTGCTATCCTCGTCCGTCAAATGCCGTGAACTTCGTTTTGAATGCTGGCCCATGGTCAGGGCTGCTCTTGGGGTGGGAGGGAAGCAATAGAGAGGTGTCTCTCTTGGTTTGAATGTCACTTGTTGTCAAGTCGGCATCCCAAGGAGTCTCCATGACAACTGCTTTTTTGCGCTGGGGGACAAGGTCATGCACCTGTGATCTCAGTGAAAAGGACAATGAAGAGAACGTACATTATTTAAAGCTTTTATCTTTCAATGAGCGTTTCAGTGTAACCTTGAAATTGGGCAAATAAAGGGCAGAGTACATTGCTATGCAGGGTAAATTGGCTAGGAAGTGTCCTGAGGAGGCTGGAGTATTTTACTTTCTAGCTCCTGCCCAAGTCAGGCTGTTTTGACTGTTTTCTATCCCAAATATGCATCAAATGTCTGCTCAGATGAATGGATATAACTTTCGACTCATCAGCACAGCACGGCGTTGGGAAAGAGCATGGCCGGAAGGCATGTGATGCGACAACTTTACTGAAGCTAAGCCGGTCTTGGTCTGGTCAACATCTGGATGGGAGATCGCCTGGGAACCCCAGGTATACCTTGAGCTCACTGAAGCAAAGGTGGGATGTAAATGCCGTAAAGAAAAGAGCTGAATGAAACCTAAGGTGTCCCCAACAGATGCCTGTCCAGCTTTAGTTCTGTTCAAGCATAGAAGGAGGCAGCAGGACAAAGTCTTGTATGGCTCTATCCCCCAATGTCCTTGTGGCACTAGCAGTGATGGCTGGTGGCTCAGATGTCAGTGGGGTGGTGAATCTGCTCTGGGTTTCAGTCAGAACTCTAAGGAGCTATTCTTGCGTAGGTCCTTTAGAATCCTGACTGGTTCTGAGTGAAATCCAGAGTGAGTTATGTGTGGTGGTGGGTTCCCCTGGGAGCACCTGAAAGAATTTCATCTTCCATAATGCTCCACCCTCAATTGCGTAGATGAAATGTTGGAGGGGACAAAGGGGGGTGGACCTCTTTTGCCCCATACGCTTGGTGCCATTGTTGCTGGAATGACTGTGCTCAGCCATTTGGTCAGATAGTGGGAAGGAAAATGAAGGGAAGAGAAGGGAAGGGCCTGTTTGGGGAGTCGTGGATGTGGCCATCAGGGTGGCTGAGGCAGGTGCCGGGTGGCGGACTGCTACTTATTTAAAGATTCATAATCTGGTTCCAAAGCAGCATACTGCAAAACTTAAAACTACAAAATGTCATAAAACAAAAGCAACAGTAATTAAAGCCACACTAAAATCAAAGTTAAACAATTTAAACCAAATAGTAGTACACATATATAACAGCCCCAGTAGAATCTTCTTTAATAATAAAAGAGCATGCAGGTATGTTCATCTGTCTGTCTGTGTAATGGCTCCAAGATCATGAACCCTAGTCGCCCAAGACTTGGCATGCATTCTAAGGAGGCTCTAGGGGTGTGCGACTCATGAGTATTTAGCTTTTAAAAAAAATTGCATCAATTAGTTTTAATTAATTTAAATATGTCAGTGTGTTTGAAGCCTGCTGTACCATCTTCAGTCACTAGGTGGAGGACTTCCCTAACCAACAGAGAGCTTTAAAGTTGATACAGTTTGAAGCTGGGGGGGGGTATTCTGAGGGACAGTGTTATATGGCTCCCTCCCCACTGCTGTGGGGCAGCTTCCATCAAGGGAATAGAGTGAGGAGAACCCTCCCTTAGGGGCTATATTAATGCACCATGGCAGGAGCCATGCTCAGAGGTTCCAGTAGGTATGGCTTCACTCAAATGGAGAAAGCACAGTGTTTACAACCCTGACAGCCATGTAACTTTGCTCGAAGACTTCATTGTATGAAACTAAGGAATACTCCAACTAGTGTGAAGCCAGGCTTCACACCTTGGATAGCTCCTTTAGAGTTCTGACTGGTTCTGACTGAAATCCGGAGGGGATTTACTGCCCAAGTGACACCAGAGCCACAAGCCTCCACTGATTATAGGCCAAAGTAAACTGACAACTCTTTAGGCTCACTTGAAGGATGGGGCCTGATGGACAACAATTGCAACAGAGCTCCATAATCAGTGGGGACACTACCAAAAAGACCCTATTCATCTTGCCCACCAGCCTTAGTGCTCTTACAGTTGGGCACACCAGTAGGGCCTCCACTGCTGATCTCTGAGCATGGGCAGCTTGGTATTGGTGAAAGGGTTCCTTCAAGTAACCTAAACCCAAACTACCAGCACTTGAAGCTGGGCCCGGAAATGCAGTGACAATGCATTTGGGAGAGGGGAAATTTGAGTTTGAGCCAGGCTTGGATGAATTCCTGTGGCATCCCTACACCGAACAAATTCGGATGTTGCAGTTCAGTGGGAATATTTAACATTTATATTAGGGATGTGTATCGTATCATTCAAATGTCCGATAACGATCCGATAAGGTCATTATCAGACATCCTATTAACAATAACGATAAACATTCCAGGAGTATCTGATCGGAGCCGAAATCCATATGTCCGATAACTATCGGACATATCGGATTATTGGACCGCCAGTTTAGGGCCAGCCCTCCCTCCCTACCCCCTTTGCGCTCCTTATCTGTGGCCTTCTGGGCTGCCATCCACTGTCCTTCGCTGCTCCGGACTACTGAGACCTAGGCTTTGCAACCTAGTTCTCAGTAGAGCAATGACGCTCCGGGTGACGTCATCACCCGGCACGCTGTGCTCTACTGAGAACTAGGCTGCAAAGCCTAGTTCTCAGTAGTCCGGAGCAGCAGAGGACAGCGGACAACAGCCCAGAAGGCCGCACGTAAGGGGAGACCCCTCCCTCCCCCTTTTGAGCTCCTTACCTGCGACCTTCCGGGCTGCCGTCTGCTGTTCTCCGCTGCTCTGGACTACTGAGACCTAGGCTTTGTGGCCTAGTTCTCAGTAGAGCGACGATGTTCTGGGTGATTTCATCACCTGGCGCACTGGCGCTCTACTGAGAACTAGGCCGCAAAGCGTAGTTCTCAGTAGTCCGGAGCAGTGGACGACAGTGGATGGCAGTCCGGAAGGCCACAGGTAAGGGGGGATCTCTCCCTCCCCCCTCGTGCTCCTTAACTGCGGCCTTCCCCACCGCTGCCGGCGGTCCATAGTACCACTAAACAGGCTTTGCAGCCTGTTCGTCAGTACAGAGAGGCGCCGAGTGGTGATGTCGTCACTTGGCGCCTCTCTGTACTGCTGAACAGGCCGCAAGCCTGTTTAGCAGTACTATGGACCAGCGGAGGTGGCGACAATGGAGGCGGCAGTGGCAGTGACAGTGATGATGGAGGCGGTGGGTAAGAAGCATGAGTGGGGGGAGGGAGGGAATGCCGGCCCTGTGTTTTCCCCATAGACTTGCATTGGGGGAAAGCTTTCTTTCCCCCAGTGCAAACCTATGGGGAAAACACTGTTATTGTATCGGAACTTCCGATATTTATTGGATTTCTGATCCGATCAAATCCGGTACCCTCCGATATGATCGGATCTGAAATTTTTTTATATTGGAATTTCCGATAACAATACGATACGATAATTTCGGCCGTGCACATCCCTAATTTATATAGTGTTTTTCATAAATGTTTGAAGCACTGAATAATAGACATTATCTCAACAGTTATTACAACAGTGTTGTAGGCTAGGCCATCATCAGCATCCACCCAATATTACTGAAGAAAATTGAAACTGAGAGATAGTAGCAGAGTTTATGGCTAAGGGAGTCATCAGACAAACACTTTATTGCATGCTCGTTACTGGCCACTCCTGATTTTTTGGTGGGTCCTTTTGATGACACCGTCTGCCTCCCGCATCTCCCACTCCTTTTAGTCTTCTTCCCATGACAAAATAAGTAAATCCATTTTTTAATTTTATTCTGGAAGTGAAATGTGTCGCCATTTCCTGCTGTGTGCAGGAAAAGCAGCGCAATAAAAACATCCACTGAATGAGCCACGTGGTCATAGTTTACTTCCTCTTTCTGAAGGAAGAGGAAGTATTGTTGGACAGAAGCGGGGGGGAAGCGATGGTAAGGAAATGTGATTTCCCCCCGTCTGGTGAAGTTCTGAGTGTATACTTGAATCAGGAACTTCCTGCATTGCTGCTGATGCTCTTCCTTATCAGATACATTTTCCTATCCTTAATAGATACATTAAATGAATATTCTTTATTTTGTGAAGCCCCTTAAAATATCAGAAAACAACCAACTTCCCCCCTCCCCCCGGCTTTGGTTTTGATCTTAAAGGCAGATTCATATGAATTTCTGTGGGGTGGTTGCTTCTGCCATGTGATCAGTTGCTGATGCTGCAGTGGTAACATTAATGAGAACAACGTGAGCTGAGTGGAAATGTGGTTACTTTCTATGCCAGTGCTGTATCTCCCGGGAATCTGGCAGTTCTGTTCTTGGAAGTTACTATGTCACCTGATCAATCTGCATGGTTCCTAGTTACATATTAGACCATTGCTCCTTCTAACTCAGCATTGTCAACACTGACTGGCAGAAGCTCTCCAGGTTTTCAGACGGGGACTTTTCACAGGAGTTGAAGCTGGGATGTTCTGCGTGCAAAGTATATGCTCCCTGGGCATTCCCTGACAGATATTACTTGTGGTGGCTGCATTGTAGCATGGGAACTCAACTACACAGAAGGGGTAAACAGTTGCATTTCCTGATTGGAATACATCCCCTCTCCCCCTCCCAACGCCAATACTTTTAACCTTTTCTTTTACAACTGTGTGTTCTAGACCTTTTATCAGCTGTCTGGCTTTTCCTCTGACATGTTTGCAGCTTTTTCAGCATCCTTCTCAAACTGTTTGAGAAGCCTCAGCATTCTTTGCAGTTTGTCAACATCTTTCTTGATGCCCCCTCAGCACCAGAGTGCTCCAAAGAGGGTCTTCTTTATATTGACTCAAAGTGGTATGATAACACTTCCTGAGCCTTGAATATGTTAGTAACTGTTGATGAAGACAAAATATTAAAGATGATGTTACACAAGGCAGCATTCCAATCCTGGTCCTTTGCTGCCACAGTCAAGAGGTGCAGACATGATCCCTCTGTTTCCCTTGATGGCCAATTTGCTCCCTGTGACTGCTATGAATGGCTTTCATTTGCAAATGGGTTAGATTACGGCAATCAGGTCATTTCCCTAATTCAAATGCTCAGCACAGTCTTCAAGACAATACTTTGGAAAGTATGGACCACTGATCCAACGGCTATAGCCATTCCTTCCTTTTGTCATATGACCTGATTATATTTTTTTTGGGTCAACAATGGTGACTTGCTTGTAGACATCTACAAAACTGGACAGAAGTAACCTCCCCCCCCCCCCAGTCATAGCTTTCATTGTTTATTTTGGCACATACCTGCCAGGGTGTCAGAAATTCAGATGCAAGGCTTGTTTCTACTTCCCATCACCCCGGATAATTATGCAATTTCCTCCTTCTTTAAACTCCGGGCTTGCACCATCTGTTTTTCCAGCTCTTAAATGATGGAAGTATGCAAGCAGGAAAATTGATAGTGACTCAGCAGGGATGACTGGTGGAAGGATTTTTCTCTACATCATATTCCTTATAATCCGAAATGCATTTGTGTGGGAGTAACATTTAGTCCAAGCCCTTTCAACAATTTAATCTATTAGAAGGACATAAGAACATAAGAAGAGCCATGCTGGATCAGACCAAGGGTCCATCTACTCCAGCACTCTGGTCACACAATGGACTATGGGAAACCTGCAACCAGAGCATGAGTGCAACAGCCTCCTCCCGCCCATGTTCCCAAGCAGCTGGTGTATATAGGCATGCTGCCTCTGATGCTGGAGGTAACATATAACCATCAGGACTATATATAACATATAACCATCAAGGCCCTTGATAGCCTTCTCCTCCAGGAATTTGTCTAGCCCCCTTTTAAACCCAACCAAATTGGTGGCCATCACTACGTCTTGTGGTAGTGAATTCCGTAATTTAACTACGTGTTGTATGAAGAAGTACTTCATGTTGTCTGTACTGAATCTCCCACCAATCAACTTCACAGGATGTCCCTGGATTCTAGTATTATGAAACATGATGCATAATTTTGTATACCTCTTTTTGTCTTCTCATACCTTTCTTTTCCCCAAGCTAAACAATCCCAGCTGTTGTAACTTTCCCTCATAGGGGATATGCTCCAGCCCCTTGATAATTTTAGTTGCCCTTTTCTGCACTAAAGGACGATCTTTAACAGCTTACATCACCAGCGCCTTAAAGGTGTACTGGACATGTCAAACAAACCAGAGGGAGAAGAGCAAGTTCTAACCTTCCCTGATCTGTGGATAACCTTCTAAGAAAGCATAACCAAGCAACCTAGGCAATACCTTGAGTAAAACCTGAGTACAAATTCATCTCCTTCAAACAAAACTCTTATTAAATACAATATTTAATGACAGAGAAGAAGCAGAGGGGAAAAATAGCAAAAAAACATGGCACACCTTAGCAGGTTTTGTCAGTGATTGGCTTGGGTGAACTGATCAATCAGGGCTTTTAAAACTTACAGTTCGTCCCACCCCCGCCACACCCCTGTAGTTGTTCAAGGCATTCCAAACAATGAATGGCTCTAGCTACATGGTCACCCTATAGGCAGTCCATGTGTGTCTTTTTCACAGGCATCAGGTACAATCCAAAAGAAAAGTGAGAGAGTTTTCAACTCATCTGGGTATCTAGATGAGAGTTCCACACTACTGGAACTCTGGGCCAATTAAAGCCCAGAAAGTCAAGAATGACCCTGTGCACCAGAACTGAATGACAACTCATCAATAAGCCCATTAACACTGGAATTGCAGATACTGCCTCTGCACCAGGATCACTGTCCTAGGTCTTGGTCAAGGACGCCATCTTGCCAATTCACTCGCAGAACAAGTAAACCAGTGCTAGGCAACAATTAAGACCATAAGAAGAGCCATGCTGGATCACACCAAGGGTCCATATAGTCCAGCACTCTGTTCACACAGTGGCCAACCAGCCGTTGACCAGGGACCCACAAGCAGGATACAGTGCAACAATGCCCTCCCACCCACGTTCCCCAGAAACTAGTGTATACAGGCTTACTGCCTCTGATACTAGAGGTAGCACCTAGTGGACTAATAGCCATTGACAGCCTTCCCCAGGCATATATCTAACCCCCCTTTTAAAGCGATCCGAATTGGTGGCCATCACCACATCTTACAGTTATGAATCCCAGAGTTTAACTATGCGCTGTGGGAAGAAGTCCTTCCTTTTATCTGTCCTGAATCTCCCACCAATCAGCTTCATGGGATGGCCTGAGCAGTGTAGCAAAATCAAACCATCTATGTCTGCCAGATGCCTTACCCACCTGCACCCTTCAAATGTCTAAACAAATCTATTAACCTTGTCGGATATCCTTACTCTAGCTGCAGAGGGAGGGGAAACTGTCCAGAACTGCACAGATATTTTAAGCTCCTGTGAGTTCCTCAGCTGAACAGTGTTGTTTTCTAGTGAACTGAGAAATAGCTGCCATGCAGAATACATGTTGGAAGTGCTCTGAGGAAATCAGTGTGGTAGGGGTTGTTTTGAGGTGAAGTTTAGGATTACAGATAGATAGATAGATAGATAGATAGATAGATAGATAGATAATTTAATTTAGTTTGCATTTGGATATGAACATATCAAATTCATACAGTCTTCCTGGAACACAGTTGTCCTTTGGCTTTCACACTTCTCAGATTTTTGTGGGGCAATTCTCCAAAAAAAGCAAAACCAAAACCAAAATGGCTAAGAAAAATCCATATATTTGGAGAAAGTGAACACAAAGTTAATGAACAGAAGGTGCAACTCCCCCCCCCCACAAGCATTATGTGAAGGGAAACTGCTTGCAAAATGTGTGCATCTTCGGTGGGGTGGGGGGGGAGGAGTGTACATTAGAAGAAATGTGCATGAAAATGTAGCTGTATCTACACCACTGCTTCATAGCAGTATTGAAGTGAACTGATAAGTGGTGATGCACAACACACATTCCATATACCGCTTTCATAGTGTGATTTCCTGCTTTTTATTCCACATTATCAAGAATATCACAAAAATGTCATTGCATGTCCTACGAGGTATAAATGCACAAGAGGGATACAGCGTAATCAGGATGGAATCATAACGATCAGGAAAAACTTCCTGACTGTTAGAGCAGTACGGCAATGGAACCAATTACCTAGGGAGCTGGTGGGCTCTCCCGCACTAGAGGCATTCAGGAGGCAGCTGGACAACCATCTGTCAAGGATGCTTTAAGGTGGATTCCTGCATTGAGCAGGGGGTTGGACTTGATGGCTTTATAGGCCCCTTCCAACTCTACTATTCTATGATTTGACACAAGGTGTAGATCTGGCCTGTGTATGAATTTTTGTACATGAACATGCATACACATTTTTGTACATGAACATGTATATGAATTTTCATGCAGATGTTGTTAAAAAAAACCCTTATAAACTGATGCCGAAATAGGATGGAACGAACTAAGGACTTAGGGTCTAAAAAAAATGAGAAATTGGGAGAAACTGGAATTGACAAATTCTTCTATCCCGTGTGCAGAAAGGTAACAATAGTGTAAGACATGTATCTGGTTAAAGCCAGGGAAGTGCTATGATGGGTACATGGACTCAAAGGGGACAGACAGCAAGTGATGGTTTAAAGAGACAGAACTATCAGGAGGGAAAGCAAGGGCTTTGGAGTTGCCCATCAATGATTAGCAACTGGGCAGAAGACTTGGTAAGATGGTAAGATATATTGTATTTCTATTTAAATTATAGTAGTTATTTCCAACTTTACATTTATGAATATAAATTAGCACATGTAAATGATATGCAAATGATATGCAAATCTGTGCCCTCTTTTGTCCTCTTTTTTGGTGATATATATCCTCCTTTTTGGCAATGCAGAAGTGGCCACTTTATGGTTATTATTGGCTCCTTGTTTAGCTCTTCAGAGGATGCAAGGCCTTTATGGGAATCTAAGTGGGCACGCTTACCATCAGCTAATTCCAGGTCAAGGGAAGAGAGGAAGGAGGAAGACTGAGTTATACTTAAGGGGACAGTGCACAGTTAAGTATATTTTTTTAGTATAACCCCCTCCCCCATTTCATCCTCTCCACACCATGAAGCAATCAAAGTTGCAGAAAGGCTCATGGAGCCAGAGTCTGGCTGTGGGAGAGAAATCTGTCATAATGTAAAAAGCCTAGAAGAACACATTGTGTGTGGAAATCACAGTAGGCCTTTGGGAGACAAAGCTTGTTTCTGCCTTATTTGGATCCCTGATTGTTTAGCCCTGCCCATTGTCTGCATAAGCTGATGGTACAGTCCTGGTTCCTATCTGAGCTGGGGTCTTCTTGGGCACAATGCTTTGCATCTGCAGCTTTAGCAAAGTGTGATGGGCTATAAAAGAAATGCCTACATGGTAGGGTGACCATATTTTGGAAACCAAAAAGGAGGACAACATGGCCGCCCCAAGGGGGCTTGCCCACCAACATGGCCGGCTCCCAAAGGGACATGTCCACCCAAAGATGGCCTTGGTCACATTTCTGATTTCACAGCACACAATTAAGGCAAACCTGTTCTACATAACATCTTAATGTTAAAATCACTGAGACATTCAATGTATTTGAAATTATCTTCACTCCTACTTTTGTAGCTTTTGCTGTACTTTAAAGATTTTGCTATACTTTGTGTGATACAGTCTCCCTTTCCCTCAAATATCTTTTCTGACTGCAAATCCTTCATTGGATGACCATAGTCTCACCTTTCCTAACATTTAACACTCTTTCCCCATCACCTTTCTCATATTCATACTCACAGCTTCAGCATACTGCTACCACTGAACAAATGAAGCAGTTGACAAGTACAGAAAAAGCTAGTACAACAAACTAACAACCTAGCATTAAGAAAGAGTATAAAATACTATTACCCTGCAAGCATTAGCCATGGAATAAAATGGACTAAAGGGTTGTTGTTGTTGTTGTTGTCACTTCTCACTAGCACCTCTTAGCTTGTTTCAACTTCTGATTTATCAATGAGAAACTAATCTAACAATGTGTCATTATATCTCTGGTTCATTAGACCATGGTCAGTAGCAATACAAAGAAAGGCCAGAACAGATGCCCACTGAATTTACACTGTTTCAGTGTGCAGAGAACAGAAATCTCAATCAGGGACCCAAAGAAAACTGCCCAAAGAAACCTCAGAAACAAGTCCCATTGATTTCAATAAAGCTTACTCCCAGATAAATGAATATAGGATTGCAGCCACTTCACATATGTTCAGCTTACTCTAGCAAGTGCAAGGCCCTCCTGTCAAGAAGAACTATGCACTCATGAGAACCTGGCCTCATGGATCATGCAACCAGCAGGTGCTCTCCAGAAAGATGCTTTTAGAGCCTAGGAGATCCAGACACACTCAGACAAGCCAAGACAAGCCACACTATGCACTCACATGTTATCTTGCTGGGACAGAACAATTTTGGGAAAAGACAATACTTTGTTATCGACCAGACATTACAGTAATAAACAAGAAAAACACACCTACCTCATTGATTTAGCAATACCTAATGGCAAAAATGTTGCAGAAAGAAAAAAATGGCTATGGAAATTAAAGAACTGTGCAGCAGGAAAAGGTTACAATTATTCCGTTAATCACATCAGTCACCAGCAACACACACACACACACACACTACAGAAAACCTTCAGAAACTGGGCCTACCAAAATAAATCCACACCAACATCCAGAAAGCAGTCATACTTAAAACATTTTTAAGAAGGATGAATAAGTATCAGCAATTGTTACAAAATATACATCATGCCAATTATCTCAAAGCAAATTGGAGAGGAAGGTCTATGGGTCAAAATGCATTATTAAAAAAATGAATTGCTATCTTCTAGCACCAGCTAGAGACCCACCTCTTCCTTTGCACTCTGGAAGCAGGTGGGCACAAACAACTCAAGCAAAGTAGGTGTCAGCCAGACCTCTCTGTGGACAGTATTCCACAACAGGGGGCTACTACTGAAAACTCCCACTCCCAAGTAGCCCTGCACCACACCACAGCATATGAGGGCACTTGGAACAGGACTTCCAATAACCACCAAAGGTAGGATGACCATATGAAAAGGAGGACAGGGCTCCTGTATCTTTAACAGTTGTATAAAAAAGGGAATTTCATTTGTATGCATGCAGCACCTGGTGAAATTCCCTCTTCATCACAACAGTTAAAGCTGCAGGAGCCCTGCCCTCTTTTGTATCTGGTCAAGAGGACAGGGCTCCTGCAGCTTTAACTGTTGTAGTGAAGAGGGAATTTCACCAGGTGCTGCATGTATACAAAGGACACCTGCTGAAATTCCTTTTCTATGCAACTGTTAAAAGTTACAGGAGCCCTGTCCTCCTTTTCATATGGTCACCCTAGGGAAGCCCCAGCAGGTAAGTGCCTTGCGCCCCCCTGCCCCCCCGCCCAACGCTCCTTACCTGCTGCTGCTGGGGCGTCCACTTCCCTCCGGTGCTTGTAATCTACTAAGAAACAGGCTTCCTTGCCTGTCTCTCAGTAGCGCGCCGAGTGATGACGTCATCACCCGGCACGCTACTGAGAGACAGGCCACGAAGCCTGTTTCTCAGTAGATTCCAAGCACCGGAGGGAAGCCCCAGCAGGTAAGTGCCTTGCGCCCCCCCCCCCGCCCCCCCACCCGCCCAGCGCTCCTTACCTGCTGCTGCTGGGGCGTCCGCTTCCCTCCGGTGCTCGGAATCTACTGAGAAACAGGCTTCCTGGCCTGTCTCTCAGTAGCGCGCCGAGTGATGACGTCATCACCCGGCGCGCTACTGAGAGACAGGCCGCGAAGCCTGTTTCTCAGTAGATTCCGAGCACCGGAGGGAAGCCCCAGCAGGTAAGTCCCTCGTGTGCCCCCCCACCTGCGTGGCCCCCCCACCCGTGCGCCCCCCGTGCGCCCCCCCACGCGGCCCCCACCCGCGCGGCCCCCACCCCACCCGGGCGACCCCCTCGTCGCCCACCCCCGCGCTCCCTACCGGCTGGGGTGTCCGTCCGCTTCCCTCCGTGCTCAGAAACTACTGAGAAACAGGCTTCCTGGCCTGTCTCTCAGTAGCACGCCGAGTGATGACATCATCACCCGGCGCACTACTGAGGGACAGGCCGAGAAGCCTGTTTCTCAGTAGATTCCGAGCACCAGAGGGAAGCGGACGCCCCAGCCGGTAAGTGCCTCGCGCCGCCAGCCTCCCGCCACCGCCGCGTGACCCCCCGCCGCCCCGGTTTGCCCCCGCCGACCCCCGGCTTGCCCCAGGGCCATCTGGTCACCGTTTTGGGGGCTAAATTTCCAGATTTGGCCCCCAAAACGGTTTTTCCGCCCGGATGCAGATTTGCTCCCCATTTCCCGGGCATGTCCGGACAAATCCGGGCATCTGGTCACCCTACTACATGGTGGTGCTCATTTTTTGTTTTTTTGTTTTTGCATGGCACATTCATCTTCCGGCATGAAAAGCTAGCAATAGCTAAATGATAAAAACATAAGAAGGAATTCCCCAGGCTTTAATAGCAATTTCACTAGTAATGGGAGTGGTGGAGAGATGTATTGCTCTCAGCAGAGGCTGTGAGTGACAAAGGAATAAAGATAGCTGTGGGCTGCTTCCGTCCAGTCTAATGAATGTTGGTGAGATTCGGAGACCTGGGCCCTGTCTTCATGGTGCTAGGTTGATACCACTTTCCCCCCAAACCCCACAGTTTTAGTCACCTGGGGTGGCGTCGGGTAATCCTGACGCCAAGTAGGCAGTGCGGGGTTTCTGGCAGTCATCAGGGTACCGGAGCCACTGCCCCATCCTCTTCCTGGTGAAGGCAACCAATTGCTGATCACTTTCCACCAGGACCACCCCTCAGATTGGCCTCGGGAACGAGGTCAGATGGTGGAAGAGCAGCACTGATGTCACTCCCAA
Source organism: Anniella stebbinsi (assembly GCA_029215795.1). Classification (NCBI taxonomy): domain Eukaryota; kingdom Metazoa; phylum Chordata; class Lepidosauria; order Squamata; family Anniellidae; genus Anniella; species Anniella stebbinsi. The sequence continues at coordinate 351,041,678 of JARDYH010000001.1, forward strand.
TGAAAAAGTTGGGGTAAGTCCCTGACTTTTTCAAAGAGCAGCTTTGCAGGAAATCCACGGTGGCTGCAAAGCTGTGACTGCATCATATACCTGACACAGCACAGATTTGCAGCCACCGTGAGGCTTTCCTTGTGTATAGACAGTCCCCTAGCTTCTCCTGATCTTGGTGGCACCAGTGACTTCCACTTAGATCTGGAAAAAATATATATAACCCCTTCTTATTCTGCCTAAGCCCATCTGAAATGTTTGGGGGACTTTGTGGGTGCACACACTGTATAGCCGAATAGCACCTGCAGACTGCAGCCAGAATGCAGATTTATTGTCACCCAGTGCATTTTCTAGATGAGTGTGGATTTTAATCCAAGTCTTCTAATGCTCTAACCACTACACCACCCTGGCTCTTTAGTGCTAGTAAGCTTTCTTACACCTGATCCTGTAGGGAATAAAATGTGACTGGTCTCTGGCTGCCTCTGATCTAGCTAGGGTGCTCACTTATACACTAACATAAAAGAGGACAAAAATTTGCACATTTGCATATGCTTATTTATATGAATAAATAATTTCTATAATAATAATAATAATAATAATAATAATAAATTTATTTCTTTCCCGCCTTTCGAGGAGGGGAACAACATCAATACAAATAATATAAAATACATAAAACTGATTAAAAGCATATAAAATTAATACATTATTAAAATATCAACAAAGTCTTAAAATTAGACTGGGTAGGCCTGCTGGAAGAGATCAGTCTTTATAGCTCTCTTACATTCTAGAAGACTGGTAAATTGACGAATCTCTTCCAGCAGGCCATTCCACAGTCTGGGAGTGGCAGAAGAGAAGGTCTTTTGGGTAACAGTTGTCAGCCTAGTCCTGGCAGACTGTAGTAAATAGAAATGAAATACAATCTAGAATAGAATAGAAATGGCTGACATTGTGCGCCGGCCATCTCTTTCATAGTAGTACCTGCAAGTGAAACAGTGAAACAACCATGGGATGGGAACCAGGTACACTTAGAACTGGGATGAAAAGGGACATTCATCTGCAACTTAATTTTGCTTCTTTATTTGCTTCTTGGGGAAGAACAAAAATAGAAAGAAAAGAGAGATGGGTCATTCTATTACTCATAGGGATAGGAAAGGAGGACAGGACTCTTGTATCATTTACAGTTGTACTGAAAAGGGAATTTCAGCAGGTGTCATTTGTATGCATGCAGCACCTGGTGGAATTCCCTCCATGACAACAGTTAAAGCTGCAGGAGCCCTGCTCTCTTGACCAGATACAAAAGAGAGCAGGGCTCCTGCAGCTTTAACTGTTGTGATGAAGAGGGAATTTCACCAGGTGCTGCATGCATACAAATTCCCTTTTTCTATGCAACTGTTAAAGATACAGGAGCCCTGTCCTCCTTTCCATAGGGTCACCCTACGTAGGAATGTTTTGTTTATTTGTTTGCTTATTTGTTACGTTCATACCCTGTTTTTGCTTCAAGGAGTCCAAGATGGCATACATGAGCCTACTTACACAACAACCCTGTGAGGTAGGTTAGGTTGAGAGTCGGTGATTGGCTCCAGGTCACATAGTGAGCTCCATGGCCAAGCGGGGACTAGAGCCTGGATCTCCCGGGTCCTGGTCCAACGCTCTAACCACTACTCCATATTAACTCTCACTGTTGATGCGCACAGATGTAGAAGCATGAGAACAGCTGCGGGTTTTCAGCAAACATGGTTGAGTGATAAGGTTCTGACCTGTCATTTACTTACAGTAGCCATATTATTATTATTTTACATCTACATGTATATGCATGACAAATTGTTAACAAGGAAACAAACATGGTGGCGGTCATGGGCAGTTGGCTTGAAGCTTTGGATCCAAGACCCAAAGCAGTTCCATTTGGGCTGCATTCCGTTGCTCCGAGTCCCCAGTTATCTCAGCATTAAATTTCTGCAGCATCGCGACCATTGTACATTGAGAGAGAAAAAATCCACTCCAAACAGGGATGACGAGCATCCCCTGCCAGCCGCCGTTATAATCTGACTGATCCACAGGATGCCAACACTTGACAGAGAGAGCCTCTCCATCCTCCTGTTTCTTGCCAAAAACACTGAGAGTAGTGACAACCGCGCTCTCTCAACATGTGACATCTGTCAACTCCCTGGATGCCTTACATTTGGGCTTCAGACCAGAGCACAGCTTGGAGATAGACCTAGTAGCACTAAAAGATGACCTCCTCTTGGCAGTTTGAAAAAAGCTATATTGCAAGTGCCCCTACAACTTCATTTCTTCTCTCCAGGTTTTAATTAAAACTGATAAAAAAAAAAACATTTGGGAAGAGAGGTGGGGGAAATGGATAGATGAATCCAGGCCTGTCCAGAGTCCGACAGTGGAATTAAGCCAGAAGCTCATGGTCCAGATATTTCATCCCTTTGAGTATATGGGACACTGGCACTAGCATCCCCATTGGGACACCATTTTGTGGGGGGAGGCAGGAAAGTTTATGGCACCAGATTTGTCATTGCGACCCCTGCAATCAATAAAACCTTTGCTGCACACAACTCCGTTTCCCTGTTTTGAGGGGAAATGGTTATGGCATGAAAATGTCACATGTTCGCATTGTATTTTTTCATAGGACATACAAGAACAACGAAAGTAAATGCAACGTATTACCTCCATCTTGATTCCCTTTGCTATATAGGCTGGTGAAGTTTCAAGCATCTTTAGCAATACCAAACTAATGTAAGCACTGCTAACAAATCAGCAACTTGTACCCCAGCTGGCCTGCAATTCCCTAGTGCAGCCTTCCCCTATAGGCATGGTGCAGAAGTCTGGTTGGGCCTTCCTTGAGCTTGGCAGGTTTCCACCAGCTTGGTGCCCTAGATGCCAGTCCGTGGACCCCTGCACATGCCTGACTTGGCGCACCCTAGGCTGACCATATGAAAAGGAGGACAGGGCTCCTGTAACTTTAACAGTTGTAGAGAAAAGGGAATTTCAGCCAGTGTCATTTGTATGCAATTAGTTCCTGGTGAAATTCCCTCTTCATCACAACAGTTAAAGTTGCAGGGGACCTGCCTTCTTTTGTATATGGTCACTCTAGTATAGTGCCTGCAACTTTAACTGTTGTAATGAAGAGGGAATTTCACCAAGAACTAATTGCATACAAATGACACTGGCTGAAATTCCCTTTTCTCTACAACTGTTAAAGATACAGGAGCCCTGTCCTCCTTTTCATATGGTCAGCCTAGCGCACCCCAAGTCGGGCAAGCTTGGGGACCCTCGCTTACCCATAAACTACCATTTTGCGGAAAAATGCGGGCAAGCTTTTTATGTAAATGGCAATTTTGCGCAAGTGACAACCATAAATAGGGCCATTTACACAAAATGGCAGATGTAAATGGTCCATTTATGCCTGCAGTTTTGAGGAAATGGCCCTATTTATGGCTGCAATTTGTGCAAAATTGCCATTAATCTAAAAGGCTTAGCCACAATTTCCCACAAAATGGTGGTCATTGGATAAGCGGGATGCTAGTTGCCAGGTGCCCACGGAGAGTCTAGCGTCTTTGTGGCATGCCAAACAAGATCAGGTGGACAGCAGGGGTCTGGTGAGCAGCACATGTCAGTTTGGCCATCACTCTTCCCCAATCTGGGTACCTCCAGATGTTTTCGATTGCAACTCACAACATCCCTGACCATTGGTTATGCTGTCTGGGACTATAGGCCAAAACATCTGGAGGGACTCAAGTTGGGGAAGGCTGCTCTAATGTGACAATATTGTTCTGTATATGTAAACTGGTTCAGCGCATATTCTGAAAACAACCCATGGGTCCCTGCCACCTGGGTTTGCATGATGTGACAAACCACTGCAAACCAGGCGCCCGTGGGTGACAAGCACGACACAATGCGACAGCCTCTGCAGGTGAGCTGTCATATCATGACAACTAGGTCATTGTAAGCCAACAACAAGCCATGGGTCCTGATTGTGGTTTAAAGCTAGTTAATGAATGAGGGCTTGTTTGTGGGGATTGGTTCAGGCACAATAAGCCAGATTTTAACAAACTACATCATGGCTTAGCATTATGTGTAAACCAGGCCAGTACATAGGATGGATAGGTAGGTAGGTAACACCCTCCTCCTTAACCTCATTTGCATAGGGTCAGGAAGGAAAAGAATGCCTCTTTCTTCCTTGACTAGATGCTCCTCTTTTGTCTTTAAGGAAATGGCACCTGGATGTGGGAAAAGCTGGCAATCTCCAGAGCATCCTCTCCAGAGCCAAGCCTAGTACTTGCGGGTGGCAGATTGATAAAATATGGTTGCTGTGGGAACAATAGCTCTTGAATTTTTTGACAAGTATCCAATGAAAAGTCTTAACATTAATGTTGCATTAGCATAATAGTTGATGCGGAGGCTTTTGGTGTTTTTTTTCCATTTTCCATTTAATTAAAAAGGATGATAGAGTGGAATCTGTTAAGGAATTTTAAGCCAATATTTCAACTCTTTTTGCCAGCACTGAAGATGCGTGAGAGTTTCTTACTCTTGCAGAGCTTGTACGAACTCTCCAACATGCAAGGCTAAAGAGGTACAGTGATAGATGCCATTGTCATCTGATTCTGGCGACCCTTTTCCTTTTCCTCGTCTCTGAAGAAAATCTCCTGTGCTGGACCGAGAGCAAGTGAGCGATAGATTTGCTGCCAAGGCTCCCATCAACCCACCTGGGCTGCTGACTCATTTTTGTGGAACATTTTCATGAGCTTGCATCCCTCAACCTAAGTCCTCCTCCTCCTCTGTGGCCTGAATAATTTCATGCATCTGTGGAGTTTTCCTTTTTTGGGGGGGGGGGGATGGATTTCTTTTCATACACAAAGTTAAAAATTGCAACAAAAAGTGCTGAAACAAGAACATAAGAAGTTCCATGCCATAAAAAGTTCATCTAATCCAGGGCAGAATCTACACTACTGCTTTAAAATGGTTTATAACAGTTTTGACAACTGTTGGGACTCATGACACACTCCATTTACAGTTTTCAAAATGTTTTCAAAGTGTCATATCCTGTTTGGTGTAGATCTGGCCCAGCACTCTGTTCACACAGAGGCCAACCAGCTGTCGACCAGGGACCACAAGCAGGACACAGTGTAGCAGCACCTCACCCATGTTCCCCAGCAATTGGTGCACACAGGCTTACTGGAGGCAAACTATGAAATGCTACAGTAAAGAAGCAGTCAGTGGAATTAAATATACATAGGCCCTTTCCACATCAGGCAAAACGCCTGGGATGGCCCCCGGCTGCTCCCTGTGAGTCCGAATGACGCACAGGGAGTCTTGGGGGTGGGGGCAGCCATGGGATTTTCATGGGTTAAAGGAAACCACAAAAATTCTGAATCTTCCACGGTCCTGGAAAGTTCCTGGGACCGCGGAAGATGTGCCAGCCCGCCCCAGTGCTGCTGCGCTTACTCAGGAGTAAGCGTGGCAGCACAGATGGCCACGAAGCCACACTGCGCAGCTCCGTGGCCATCAGGAGAGAGGGGGACAGCAAATTCACAATCCCCAGTGTTACCTCTGGCCAAACAGGTTGTGCAGGTTTTTGAAACAATGCAAAAACCTGCTAAAACTTGTTCACCGGAAATGGGGACACATGTGCGCACTGGTGCAGTGATCCCTCTCTCACATTCTCCCTAAAAGAACGGATGCTTGTCTCTAGCTACAGCTGATTGTAAATGCCATTGTATGTATTGTATGTGTTTAATCCTTGTTTGGGCATCACAGTTTGCTGGGGGCACTGTTCCAATGCAAGTGCTAATTTGATTCTCATTACCCCTCCCAAAAGGTTACAACAAAAGGTGTACACACCATTGATAGGTGTTTCACCTTAGAGTGTTTTTCTCCCTCCCCTGAGGCACCAAGTGTTAAGAACTCCCTCTCCAGCTAATGTTCCCTAAGTTAAGTTCAGCTATCAGACAAATAGACATATGGACTGTGCTAAAGTTAGGTACTGTAGATAGGAGAAAGATGTTCATATGGCAACCGTGTTATTTAGCCTTCTCTCATAACAGAATACCATACTGTTAAAAATTGTCTATTTTTATGTAATTTCTTCCACTTTATATTGAGATATAAAATTATTAGTCTAAGGTTGGCTCGCATCATCAGAGCTTTTGAATATTGGCAGCATCCCTACAGTCTGTTGCAGGCACTAACTGCCAGGGAAGTTGCCTCATTGCGAGCAAAAAATAGGCCTTCCTGTTGAACCCCGCTGTGCCACCAACACAGCATCGTGAGGCCGGATTTAATCCCTTGGCCTTAAGAAAGTTTGCAAGCTCTCCTCAGGCAGTTGTGGTGCCCTCAGCAAGGCAGTGATTGATAATATGAATTTCAACAGTCTCTGCCAGCATCCAAAAGGAGCGAAAGGAGACTTGGCAGGCTTAAGTAACTTTGGTAAAAGAATATATACTATATGTATGTATGTGTGTGTGTGCAGGCGTGTGCGTCTGTGTGCGACCTGTTTGGATGACACGCTAAGCCATGGTGGTTAAGCATTTTGAGCTAATTATCATGGCTTAGCATGTCATGTGAACCATTCCTAACCATGGGGGCTACATAACCACGGTTTAAACATATATATATATATATATATATATATATATATAATGGTTAGTGGCCTAACTATGGCTTAGTGTGCTGTCTGAACAGGCCGTGTGTGTGTGTGTGTGTGTGTGTGTAACATATTCCTGCAACATTTAATTCCAACATTATACGGGTCTTGAAGACTGAATGCAATCTTATCCTTTCATGCCCATTTGCCATTGGTATATTAATATAAGGGTTGAAATGAAGCTACTTATGTCATTTTGTGTGCTTGGGCACGTTAGAGTCTTTGGGCCTCCTCCCGCCTTTAGTGGCTATTTTCCCTGGAGATTTTTTCTATACTTTTGTAAACCTTGGGGGTTCCCAAATCTGCTGAACATTTGAGGAATAGCGTATGTGATGAGGCCAGATCTACACCAAGCAGGATATAAAGCAGTTTGAAAACAGTATACGGAATGTGTCCTGGGCTCCAACAGTTGTCAATGTTGCTATAAACCATTATAAACCAGTAGTGTAGATCTTGCAGAAGTTACTTTGCCAGCTTACTTTGTCTAAGTTTGTGTTTGCTTTCATGAGCGTAAAAAAGTTCATTTCATTTTGGGTGGTTTTCAGCACTTATTTCAAAGGCGTTCCCATTGCTTTGCGGATGTCCTTCTCAGTGCCATTTCTCTAGGGTGACCCTATGGAAAGGAGGACTGGGCTTCTGTATCTTTAACAGTTGCATGGAAAAGGGAATTCCAGCAGGTGTCATTTGTATGCCTGCAGCACCTGGCGAAATTCCCTCTTCAGCACAACAGTGAAAGCTGCAGAGCTATACTAGAGTGACCAGATACAAAAGAGGGAAGGTCATCCAGAAATTTCTCTAACCCCCTCTTAACCATCCAAATTGCTGGCCATCACTCCATCCTCTGGTCACAATTTCCATTTTTAAATTACGTAGCTGATAGGATGACCAGACGTCCGGAGCAGGCCCAACTTTTATCCCAGGGAAAGGAGGATCTCCCAGTCAGATGTTACCATGGCTGGCAAAAGGGAGACTCTTCTCCCCAGCCAGAGGAAGCGCAGGGGGGTTCTGGCAGCCATTCAGCTCACTGTTCTGCCCCCTCCTCCCTACCCGGGCAGACAGCAATCAATCAGGGGTCGCCAGCTTCAAAGCCACATTTCCACTGCGCCCCCTTGCAGTGCGGCGTCAGATGGCGATGCGTCGCCCTCGCCATGCTCTGGACAAAAAAGTCAGGGTAAGTCCTCAGCTTTTTTTCTTTGGAGCTGCGTGAGGAAGTCCCGGGATGCCTGAGTGGTGGCTTCTGCATCATATAATTGACACCGCACCACCACGCACCCACCCCGGGCTTTCATCGAGTATAGTCAGCTCCTTGGTTGCAGTGTTAGGATTGCAAAAGCCTGTTTGATCCGGAGGGAGAGGTGGGAAATAAATAAATATATTATTATTATTATTATTATTATTATTATTATTATTATTTGAAACAACAGCTCTGTTTGCACAATATACTTTTGTGGGATGGCATATGGCTGCTCTAGATATACACAACCAAACTTCTTTGAAGGGAATAGCCCTGCTTGCCTTCCCCCTTTGTACATCTAGATGCTAACTGCAGGATGAGGAATGTAGGTTCTGCATAGTTAAGATGCACTGGTTCCAGTTTGAAAATCGAATCCCATAAAATGATTGCAGTACTAAGGGCTATAATTATGGTTTATCTATTTTTTCTCCCCATTGGTGAAAGACCAGTCAGGTTGAAATGCGTTTGGGTTTTAGACAGTATATATTAGTATAGCCTTTTGTAGAAGCCAGTATCGTCACCAGGTATATATGAAAAATATTGGACTGCTAATTGTTTTTTTTATTTTTAAAAATCTTAAAACGTTGTATGACAATATCCATTTATTGTATTAAAATTTGTAACGTTGCTGTTATATTTTTATACTTAAAATTTCTTTATACCTATTTTCCTTCACACAGGGCCTGTTCAGACAACACACTAAGCCATGGTAAGCACACTAACCCTTTCGCAGCCAATGGTTAGTGAGTGTGTTTAAACCATGGTTATATAGCCACCATGGTTAAGAATGGTTCACACAACACACTAAGTCACGGTTCACATGACACACTAGGCCACATTGTTTAGCTCAAAATGCTTAACCATGCGGCTTAGCATGTCACCTGAACAGGATCAGCATGTCTTACTCTTTACATTCCTGCACTGTATGTCCCTCCTGAACTAAAGTTGGATGAAAGGGATTAAGAACATAAGAAGAGCTGTGCTAGATCAGACCAAGGGTCCATCTAATCCAGCACTCTGTTCACACAATGACCAACCAGCTGTTGACCAGGAACCCATAAGCAGGACACGGTGCAACAGCACCTTCCCACCCATGTTCCCCAGCAACTGGTGTATATAAACTTACTGCCTCTGTATTTTAGGTAGTAGATGGCATTTCGACTAGTAGCCATTGATAGCCTTCTCCTCCAGGAAAAGATTGATAAGAGTTTAATGATAATGCAGAGTGATTCCCCCCATCCCATACACCTCCCCTCACTTGAAGCTATGGATAACTCGGGGATGTATTTTATCCATGTAAGATCAGCTTGGTTCCACCAAAGTGTTTGCCAGTGGCATTTAAGACATCTATTTCTGGTGAGCCAGTTGTCTTAAGTCATTTTTCTTCTTCTTTTCTTTTGCCATCCTTTGCATAAATGTCTGTGAAGCAACCAAACATTTTCAGTTGTTTGTTATTCAAATGGTTTATGTGAGCATATTGCAGCCTTTGGACTCTTTGCAAATTATTTTCACAGTGAGAAAATACAGCCTTTTAGGAAGGTCAGCTAAGCCTGGAATTGCACTTTACAAGGAACACGAAGAAACACAAAGCTCCCCGTTTGAAGTTTCTTCTCCTCCCCACTCCATAATGTCAAGCACAACTTACCCTATATCATGATGCTGCGTTCTACCCTATTTATTTAAAACATTTAATTATTATTTTAAAATTTTTCTTAGACGCCTTTCAGGGCAAAGCCCTCACAAGGCAGCTTACGATAACATGCATAAAATACAAAAAGCAAGAAAATATTGAAAATCTTAAAAACAATAAAACAACAATTAAAACAATAAAACCAACAATAACACCAGCATATAGACTTACCTCGAGAGGAGATGGGACTAGTTAACTCTAGTTCTTTGGGGAGCTTGGGATCTTTACAAAAGGTTTCACTTGCCAGTGGAAAAGCAAGGAATGAAATCTAAGGCCTCATCTACATCTAAGGGAGTGGGGAGGATCGCGGTGTAGATGGCAGCATGATGTCCCAGAAGGAAAGAGGGACATCGTGGCCGCCATTTTTTTTTAACAGAAGTAGAGCCACGCAGCCCAGATCCACCAACAAAAGGTTTTAGAAAAACAACTGCACCCCAACATTGCTACCCCCCTCATGGGCATTGAGCCACCGCGCGTGGCTCCATACCCATTTCAGGCCCTGGGAGTGCGCGGCACACCTCCCATGGTCCTCGGGATGGTTCCCCATTTATCCTGGGACAATGGAGAGGTCATCCCTGCCTGTTCCCGGGATCTGCTGTGAGGGGAAAAAGGCATAGTGTAGACATGGCCTAAGGAAGCATAAAGCTGGTTGGAGAGAAGACTGGTCATCTCCTTACCTAGTAAAAGAGTAGTTGGTGACCAGGCAAGAGGTGGCTTTGGGTACTTCAGCACCAATTAAACAAATCAAGATTCAGAGTTGGGACTATTTACTGTGACTACACACAGTCCTTTGCCTCACTGTAGGGCTGAAACCTGCCTGGTTCTAACAGTTTAAAGTACTAATGTGTATGAACTGGTGAGGCAAATCCCAAGCAGGCTGAGAAGTATTAAAAGCATGGAGGGAGATTTGACCAGTGTTTTGATCGTAGGTGATCCAAATGAGAGGGTGTAGTTTGGGAATTTCTTGGCCACCTTTCAGGGCAGAAGCCCTCCCAAGAAGGCTTGCAGCAATAAACTACATAAAAAGAGTTAAAATATTAAAAGCAGGAAAACATAAACACAATAAAATAACAATAAAGACAACAATAAATCCAGCAGCAACAGCAACGGCCATTGTAGCAACAGCAGGGGGCTTTTACATGCTGGCCCCAAGGACATGGTAGAACCATCTGAGGCCCGCTGTAATACATTTGCTGGGCACTTCCAGAATAAAATCTCTGGCATCCGTCAGGACTTAGACTCCAGTGTTATAGCAGGTGAATCTAGTGAGGTATCCAGAGCACAGGCTTGTCCTGTTTTCTTGGATGAGTTTCAGTTGGTGCAGCTCGAGGATGTTGACAAGGTGCTTGGACAGGTTCGTGCAACCACTTCCATATTGGATCCTTGCCCCTCTTGGCTAATAAAAGCTAGCAGGGATGGAACAACTGGCTGGGCCAGGGAAGTGATTAATGCCTCTTTGCAAGAGAGAGTGGTCCCAGGCCTCCTGAAAGAGGCGGCAGTGAGACCACTCCTGAAGAAATCTTCCCTGGACCCTGAAAATCTTAATAACTACAGGCCAGTAGCAAATGTTCCATTCCTGGGCAAGGTCCTGGAGCGGGTGGTTGCGAGCCAGCTCCAGGCACTCTTGGATGAGACTGATTATCTGGATCCATTTCAGTGGGGTTTCAGACCTGGTTTTGGTACGGAAACAGCCTTGGTTGCCCTGTATGATGACCTATGTCGGGAGAAAGACAGGGGGAGTGTGACTCTGTTGATTCTCCTTGATCTCTCAGTGGCTTTCGATACCATCGACCATGGTATCCTTCTGGGACGACTGGCTGAGTTGGGAGTGGGAGGCACTGCATTGCAGTGGTTCCGCTCCTACTTGGGGGTTCGGCACCAGAAGGTGGTGCTTGGGGAACATTGCTCGGCCCCCTGGATTCTCCAGTATGGGGTTCTGCAGGGGTCAGTTTTGTCCTCCATGCTGTTCAACATCTACATGAAACCGTTGAGTGCAGTCATCCGGAGTTTTGGAATGCATTGTCATCACTACGCTGATGACACGCAGCTCTATTTCTCCTTTTCATCTTCATCAGGTGAGGCTGTGAATGTGCTGAACCGGTGCCTGGCTGCGACAATGGACTGGGTGAGGGCTAATAAACTGAAACTCAATCCAGACAAGACTGAGACGCTGTAAGTGGGTGGTTCCGCTGACCGGATGGAGGGTGTTCAACCTGTTCTGGATGGGGTTGCACTCCCCTTGAAGGAGCGGGTTCATAGCTTGGGGGTTCTCCTAGAACCATCTCTGTCACTTGAGGCGCAGGTGGCCTCAGTGGCACGGACTGCCTTCTACCAACTTCAGTTGGTGGCCCAGCTACGCTCCTATCTGGACAGGGATAACCTGGCTTCAGTTGTCCATGCTCTGGTAACCTCCAAGTTAGATTACTGCAATGCACTCTACGTGGGGCTGCCTTTGAAGGTGGTTCGGAAGCTGCAGCTTGTGCAAAATGCAGCGGCCAGATTGATAACTGGAACCAGTAGGTTCGAACATATAAGACCTACTCTGGCCCGCTTGCATTGGCTGCCTGTATGTTTCCTAGCCCGGTTCAAGGTGCTGGTTTTAACCTATAAAGCCTTACACGGCTTGGGACCACAATACCTGATGGAACGCCTTTCCCGACATGAACCTACCCGAACACTACGTTCAACATCTAAGGCCCTCCTCCGAGTGCCTCCTCTGAGGGAAGCTCGGAGGTCGGCAACAAGAGAGAGGGCCTTCTCTGTGGTGGCTTCCCATTTGTGGAACGATCTCCCCGATGAGGCCTGCCTGGCGTCAACATTGTTATCTTTTCGGCACCAGGTCAAGACTTTCCTCTTCTCTCAGGCATTTGGCAATATCTGAGGAGCCTGGGTTTGTTTTGTTTTGTTTTTGTAGCTTTTTGAAGTGTTGAAGTGGTTTTAAATGTACAGATTGTGTGTATGTTGTATGTTTTTGCTGTTTTAATTTTTGTATATTGTTTTTAATTGTTTTCAATCCTATGTAAACCGCCCAGAGAGCTTCGGCTGTGGGGCGGTATACAAATGTAATAAATAAATAAATAAATAAATATTAAGAGAAGAACCAAAAGGAGGACAGCATCCACTTAGGTCAAAAAAGGAGAGAGAAGTGGTTCTCGGAATGCTGAGATACTTTAAATTAATGAATTAATAAAGTATCACAGCATATCAAGAGAAGGCCACAGTAAAATAATACATTTTCAAGGCCTTCTTAAAAGCCAGCAGTGATGGAGCATGGCAGACCTCCAATGGGAGTTCATTCCAAAGGTGTGTGCCACTGCAGAGAAGGCCCTCCCATGTGTGATCACTCATGGGTGGGAAAATGAGAAGGGCCACTCCTTCTGATCTTAAAGTGTGGGCAGGCTGATATGGGCAACGGTGGTCCTTCAAGGAACTTGGTCCCAAACCATTTAAAGCTTTAAAGGTCAAAACCAGCACTTTGAATTGGTAACCAGTAAAACTGGCACAGTATAGGCATTATATGATCATATTGGATCACCCCCACCAGTAGTCGGGCAGCTGCTTTCTGCACCAGCTGAAGTATCTGAACTGTCTTCAAAGGCAGCCCCACGTACAGTGCATTACAGTAGTCCAGCCTGGACATGAGGTCCGTCCTCTCCAGATAGGGCTGCAGCTGGCATATGAGCCTAAGCTGGTAAAATGCACTCCTGGACACTGTAGCCACCTGGGCTTACCCAGTTTGCTCTGAGTCCAGGAGGACTCCCAAACTGCACACTGGGTCTACTACCCCATCTGTAATAACCGGTAAGGGTGAGGGAAACACAACATATTGTCTATGGAATACAGGGTAAGTTGTTACATAGAGGAAGGACTGGATGCAACATAGTTTTGCCATTTTCACGGCATGGGTAAAAAAAATTGCAACATGGATTTTGGTCCTCACTCCCTTGATCTTGCCTCCCCCCTCCCTCCCTGCACCCCTAATTGGACCAAGGAAACATCTGAGGGGCGAATTGATTTTCTATTTCCCCCATTTGTAATTCAAATGAAAACAACGACAACAACCGTACATGGACTAGAATGTATGTGTGATTTAAAAGTGCCTCCCTTTAGCTTTCTATGCTGCTGAATTAACAACATTCAGGCATCCCAGATCAAAAAGGAGGCATCTGCATTCGGAAAGCTGAAAGAAAAAATAAACACGAAATAGCCCCATTCACATTTCATTGTTACAAATGAACTTTAATTAGGCTGACCAGATAAAATCCAGGTCAGGGCTCATGTACCTTTAACAGTTGTAGAGAAAAGGGAATTTCAGCCAGGGTCATTTGTATGCAATTAGTTCCTGGTGATATTCCCTCTTCATCACAACAGTTAAAGTTGCAGGGGCCCTGCCTTCTTTTGTATATGGTCACTCTAGTATAGTGCATGCAACTTTAACTGTTGTGATGAAGAGGAAATTTCACTAGGAACTAATTGCATACAAATGACACTGGCTGAAATTCCCTTTTCTCTACAACTGTTAAAGTTACATGAGCCCTGTCCTCCTTTTCATATGGTCAGCCTAATTTTAATCATAATTAACAAAATATGAATGACTTTTTTTTTTCCAAATTCTTTCAGGTTTCCCTTTTGCATTTATTTCTGTTCATATTTATTTGGCTTGACTCCAGCGGTTTGTTTGCACTGAACTATGTCTTGACAGTTAGGAAAAGAAACAGTGTTGCAAAAGTTCAAATGCTAGTGGAGAAGCTGGCTTTGAAAGTGACAGAGAAGTTGATAGGTGCCCCAGTAGGCACTTTCAAAGCATTCCCTGCTTGTGCTGACATAACTGGAGCCGAGTGGCCCTCAAGGCAACTCAGGCGACTGACAGCTGGACCAATACCTGGAAGCAGGGAATGATTTTAAGGTGTGGATCGCAGATGCTATCAAAGCCCCATTCTGCACATTCAGTGTCTGCTGGCACTAGCAGTTTATTCTCTGTTTACCCCAGGTTCTAGGTTTACCCCAGGTTTGCTGGAAATTAAATTAACAGGGCACTGTGAACTCATTTGGCCGTACTCATCAGTGTCATTTGGCTAGTACAATGCTTTTACCTCCTCCCAAACCCTGCAGCATCGCTGCTGCAAAGTGGCAGCAACAGACTTACATGCAGGAGTGAGTGCGGGCTCCCCAGCCCAGAAGATTTTGCAGCACCAGTTAAAAAGCAGCTCCATTCTCGCCAAACTTTCCCTTCTCCTCCCCCCCCACCCCAAAAGAGGAGGACCAAAATGAACTGTGATGGCTCTCTGAACAGAAGTCACAATGCAGATGTCTATCTTAAAAATAAAATTTTAAAAAAAGATATCTTTAAGGGAGAGGGAGATGGGGGGGTGGAGGAGGAAACAGCAGAGTAAGAGAAATGAAGACCTGAGCAAAAAATGCAGCGTTGGGGGGCATTCAGCTTGTCAAGACCACCCCTGCCCCCTACACTGCATTCTCACATTTAGAGCCAATCTACTTTAATTACTACAGGCCAGTATCAAACCTTCCGTTTTTGGGCAAGGTGATTGAGAGGGCAGTTGCCTTCCAACTCCAGGCAGTCTTGGATGACACTGTTTTTCTAGACCCATTTCAAACCGGCTTCAGGGCAGGATACGGAGTTGAGACCGCTTTGGTAGCCTTAGTGGATGATCTACGCCTTAGTATTGACAGGGGGAGTGTGTCCCTGCTGGTACTTCTGGACCTCTCAGCGGCTTTCGATACCATTGACCATGGTATCCTTCTGGAGCGCCTGGGGGAATTGGGAATCGGGGACACTGTGCTTCAGTGGTTCCGGTCCTATCTCTCTGGCAGGTCCCAGATGGTGATGCTTGGGGATAGCTGCTCTTCAAAAAAGGAGTTGCTATGTGGTGTACCACAAGGTGCCATCCTTTCCCCAATGCTGTTTAACATTTACATGAAACTGCTGGGAGAGATCATCCGGAGGCATGGGGCGGGGTGCTATCAATACGCTGATGACACCCAAATATATTTCTCTATGCCTTCGACAACATCGTCAGCTAAGGATAGTGTGTCTCCTCTGAATGAATGCTTGGAGGCGGTAATGGGCTGGATGAGGAAAAACAAACTGAAGCTGAATCCAGACAAGACAGAGGTGCTTGCTGTCAAAGGCCCCAACCTGGGTCTGGAGGTGTGTCAACCAGTTCTGGATGGGGTTACACCCCCCCTGAAAGATTGTGTTCGCAGCTTGGGGGTACTCCTGGATCCGTCGCTCCAAATGACAGCTCAGATTGATGCGACGGCCAGGAGTGCCTACTATCAGCTTCGGCTGATACGCCAGCTGGGCCCCTTCCTAGAGTTGGAAGACCTAAAGACGGTAGTGCACGCACTGGTAACTTTGAGGCTCGACTTCTGCAATGCGCTGTACATAGGGCTACCTTTGTGCCTAGTCCGGAAACTTCAACTTGTTCAAAATATGGCAGCCAGGTTGGTCACTGGTACACCTAGGGGTGATCACATCACACCAGTTTTAAAATCGCTTCATTGGCTGCCAATCAGTTTCCAGGCGAAGTACAAAGTGTTGGTTATTACCTTTAAAGCCCTACATGGTTTGGGTCCAGGTTACCTGCGGGATCGCCTTCTCCCATACAATCCGCCCCGCACACTTAGGTCCTCTGGGAAGAACTTACTCAAGTCAGCCAGAATTAGGCTGATGAGTGTTACCCAGAGGACCGTCTCTTCCATCGCTCCCAGACTATGGAATGGTCTGCCGGAGGAGGTTAGACAAATTAGCAGTCTTCATGAATTTAAGAGAGTCATGAAGACTGCTCTCTTCCGACAGGCCTATCCAGATGAATTTTAAGATGTTTTTAATGATGTATTTTTTCTTGTTTTTTAAAATTTTTAACTGTTGTGATTTTTGTGTTTTATATTGTTGTTGTTCCCCGCCTTGATCTGGAGGGAGAGGTGGGTTAATAATAATAATAATAATTAGTATTAGTATTATTAGGTTTTTAACATTTTATAAGGGTTATGAAAACTCTTTTGGCCACATGACACACTCCCTTTAACGTTGTATACCTGAGGTTTTTTAAAACTCACTTCAGCTATATACAACGGTTTCACTTTTAATAAATCATTTTAAGTAAAATAATGTGTCCTTCCTTACTGTTGTGATTCATGGGGGCAGTGCTTGGTTTACTGGTGCCCAAATGCTTAGCAGTTGATTGGTGGGGAAGAAAGCGGGGCTAAGGAGGAAGTGGGCGAGTGAACTACAACACCCACAATTCTTAGCCCTATACTCATTGAAAGCTAGGGAATGACAGAGGAACTAAGGAGGAAGTGGGTGACTGAACTACAACGGCCACAATGCCTTGCCCTAAACTCATTGTAAAATGAAACAGAAAGAGACGGGGCAGAAGAGTGTGTGACTGTAGACACCGCTTTAAAGACTGAAGAATTTTTCAACTGTAATGTGAGTACTCAGTAATGTGGCCTAAGATGTTTTAGAACACACCTATTTGGAATGTTTTAAAATACTATGTAAAACGTTCCAGGGGACCGTGTAGATAGGCTGTTACATTACCTTTGATCCGCCCCTAGCAGTGCCCACTTCCTTAACCCAAATTGAGGCCACCACTGTCAGATGAAGAAACGACATGGTGACCTCAGAGCAATTGAAAAAGTCGCAATAAAACACCACCACGAAAAAGTGCAGTTTCAGGGGGGAAAGAGCGATGTGGCTGTGAGTTGGCAGCTGCATCATATAAAGAATACAGCACCACTGTGCAGCTGTGTTGGGGTATACAGGGCATAAAGACAAGCCCCCACTTGTGAAAACCCCATTTTCATCCTTGCACAAGTCTCAAATATAAGAGCTAATCTTGTAGTTTGCAGCTGAAGTTTTTCCTTTCGTTGAAGTGTACATGGTCTCAATTTGTATCAGGATCACTGCACACAGGGAGGGGAGGATTAAACCTCCCTCTCCACATTTACTTCCTGAAATCCTTCATTGCCGCCAATGGATTTTTTTGGGGTCTTTTGTTAACTCCCTCCAAAAATGCTGGCAGTGGGGGGGGGGATTTTGGGAAGCAAATGGTGGTGGCAAGGTTTATACCTCTCTTCCTGGTGCACATTGGTCCTGATCCAAATTATGCTTACAGTTGTGAGCAGAAGATATGTTGATCTCCAGATGTTTTGAACTTCAACATCCAGAAGCCCATGCCAGCATGGCCAATGGTCAGGAATGCTGGGAGTTGAAGTCCAAAATACCTGAGAATCTACTTTCTGTCCACCCCTGTGCTACAGGAAGAAAGGAGGAGGAGGAGGATATCATTTTTCCTGGAAGAGAAGGCTAACAATGGCTACTAGTCCTGATGGTTATGTGCTACTTTGAGTAGTACATAGGCAGTATTCCTATGTACAGCAATTGCTGAGGAACATGGGTAGGAGGGTGCTATTGCACTCGTGTCCTGTTCATGTGATCCTGGTTGACAGCTAGTTGGCCACTGTGTGGACAGAATGCTGGACTAGATGTACTCTTGGTCTGATCCACCAGGGCTCTTCTTAAGTTCTTAAAAAGAAAACCCCCAGCGAAACACTATACAATTAGCACAACATCTACTTTGGTTCCAATACTTTGATTCCGCTCACGCAAGGTGTTCTGCAAGAAGCGAAGTAGAAAGCCAATTACCTCTCTCTGTAATGTAACTTTAACCTTCCTTCCATTCACTTTTTCTCCACCCCTCCCCTGTCCTTTCACATTCTTCTGAATGCTGTTGAAATGTTGGAGGCAAGAAGATTGAAGAGGAACCTCCAGTTCCTTGCAGTCTCTTTCAGTATAGTTCTGTCTTCTTCTTCTTCTTCTTCTTCTTCTTCTTCTTCTTCTTCTTCTTCTTCTTCTTCTTTGTGACTAAAGTGGTCATGGGTGGCTATACTTGTTGTGCTACTCCCCTACCCACTTACCTAGCTTTGCTCGACTACTTTCAGCTACAGTTATCTCAGGGCTTCTCCACATTTAGCAAAATCCCGCACCCTTACTGATTTTAATGATTGGCACAATACATACCCCCTCCTTGTTTTTGCCATTTCCTTCTCATATGTTTCATTTATACTGTCATAGAATCATAGAATCATAGAATAGTAGAGTTGGAAGGGGCCTACAAGGCCATCAAGTCCAACCCCCCGCTCAATGCAGGAATCCACCGTAAAGCATCCCAGACAGACGGTTGTCCAGTTGCCTCTTCAATGCCTCTAGTGTGGGAGAGCCCACCAGCTCCCTAGGTAATTGGTTCCATTGTCGTACTGCTCTAACAGTCAGGAAGTTTTTCCTGATGTCCAGCTGGAATCCAGCTGGATTATTCTGTATCCTGCACTCTGGGATGATCGAGAAGAGATCCTGGCCCTCCTCTGTGTAACAACCTTTCAAGTATTTGAAGAGTGCTATCATGTCTCCCCTCAATCTTCTCTTCTCCAGGCTAAACATGCCCAGTTCTTTCAGTCTCTCCTCATAGGGCTTTGTTTCCAGATCCCTGATCATCCTTGTTGCCCTCCTCTGAACATGCTCCAGCTTGTCTGCATCTTTCTTGAAGTGTGGTACCCAGAACTGGATGCAATACTCAAGATGTGGCCTAACCAGTGCCGAATAGAGGGGAACCAGTACCTTGCGCGATTTGGAAGCTATACTTCTATTAATGCAGCCCAAAATAGCATTTGCTTTTTTTGCAGCCACATCACACTGTTGGCTCATATTGAGCTTGTGATCTACAACAATTCCAAGATCCTTCTCGATTGCTGTATTGCTGAGCCAAGTATCCCCCAACTTGTAACTGTGCATTTGGTTTCTTTTTCCTAGGTGTAGAACTTGACGTTCATCCCTATTAGTATATTTCATTCTGTATATTAAATTTCATTCTGTTGTTGTCAGCCCAGTGCTCCAGTCTATCAAGATCACTTTGGAGTTTGTTTCTGTCTTCCAGGGTATTAGCGATCCCACCCAATTTTGTGTCATCTGCAAATTTGATAAGCATTCCCTGCACCTCCTCATCCAAGTCATTAATAAAAATGCTGAAGAGCACTGGGTCCAGGACTGAGCCCTGCAGTACCCCGCTCGTTACCTCTCCCCAGTGTGAAAAGGTACCATTGATAAGCACTCTATGAGTCCGATTCTGTAGCTAACTGTGGATCCACCTAATAGTTGTCAGTAGATGGCACTGCTTTATTACACTATTTTGATTTATTACAGCATTTTCAAGGTTTAAAAAAATGGTGGATTTCTGCTTGAAAACACTGGGAGAGGCATCGGAGGTTGACGACATCATGAAAAGGACCCACAAACTTCCATGAGTGACCAATCAAAGCATACAATAAATTGCTCATGTAGAGAAGATCTCAGTACCCTGCTCTGATACCAAACATGTACCAGGGAGGGAGAAAACTGTGTTTATAGCTGGCATTTTGTTCTTTTTTAAAAAACAAACACTGGGGATTCCTAGTGATTCAGAGAGGGTTAAAAACAGCAACAACAGGAAGAAGAACAAGTGGATTTCCTCACTTTCTCAGCATTTGAATCTCTCAATGCTTTTTTTTAAAAAAAATACCTGCAGTGCTAACCTGTATTCATTTTTACAAAACAAACAAACAAAAAGAAGTAGACTGAAAAGTGGAATCCTGTAATTAAATGGCTGATTTCAGTGCTGGGCTTGAAGACAACTTCTTCTAGGAGAAGACCAGTTCAGGAAATAACAAATTAAGTGGCTGGTAATTCTCCAAAACAGTGATGAGGATGGAAAGGGAATTGCCCATCCAAGGAGTGGAAGTTCCTAATTCCTTCTTCCCTTATCCAAGGAAAATAATCGTTATCCAAACTTGTCCTCTTTCATGGTCCTTCTCTGTGAGCCTCAGGCTACCAGGAGAAGGGCTTTCTCTGCTGTGGCACCCCGACTGGGGAATGAGTTCCCTAGAGAGGTTTGCCTGGCATCTACATTATACTCTTTTTGATGCCTTCTTATCCTCACAGCATTTTAACAGTTTATTATTGTAACCTTTTAACTTTGTTGTTTTAAATCTGTATTTCATATATGTATATATCTCAGCGTTGCTGCTTGGTTTTACCTTGGTTGTGCTTTTATGTTGTATGTTTTTGTACTGTTTGTTTTATACTGTTGTTTGTTTTATACCTTGATTCATGTTTAATGGTTTTAACTTTTGTGAACCACCCAGAGAGCTTTGGCTATTGGGAGGTATAGAAATGCAATCAATCAATGAATCAAATGATCAAACGATCCTAATAATTTCTCAGCCTGTTTCGAAGGGGGCATTAAAAAAATGAATTGGAGCTTTCAGCTATATTCCAGAGGATCAATGTTCTGCAGTAGCCTTCTCCAACCTGGCAACTTCCAGAGATGTTGGATTACAACCCCCATAATCCCACAGCAAGCTAATTGAGGATTTGGGGAGTTCAACTCACCTGGAAGCTGATACACAGAATGCCTTGGTGCAGGTATATGGGTCCTGGAGACAACCATCTGGAGGGGGTGGTGGTGGTGGTGGTGGACTCTCATAGCCTGATGCCAGAAGGCAGACAGTTTGTCTTTCCTTGGAAACTCCCAAATTTTCCCTTTGGCCTACATCACACACTGGCTCAATTCGGACGACATGATAGTCAATGGTGCGTTGACTAACCCTAACCCTAACCCTAGGAGGTACTCCCCAAACAACTTGGTAACAAATAATCAACTGTGGTGTGGATTAGGATCAGGGCTGAGTTGACTATGGCAGCATTGGAATGACCCAATAGTCAAAACAACTGACAATTGTTTTCTCCACACCAGTTGTTTATTGTGTCGTCTGAATTGAGCCACAGTCAACTAATTCCTAATGGAGCAGGATGGGATAGGTCGCTGGCATGTGGGGAGTGGTGCACAGAGAGCTGACATATTTAGATAATTGATTCCACTACCTTTTCTTTTATTATCACAGAACAAATTTGTGGAAGGTATATGGTAGTGATGGGGCAAAAATCGGCCTGGGCCCATAAGGGCCTCAGACGCTCCTGCATCTGGCTCTCTCGGGCCCCGACGGACACGCCCAGTGGATATTCGCCTCATTGCTATGCAGGACAAAGGGAGCGCAGGTCTGGGTGGAACTCACTTCTACCCTGACCTGCGCGTACCATTTGTCCTTTTCCCTGCTGCATTAGTGCAGCTGCCATTAATGCAGCAGGGGGAAATACGCAATTTCCCCAGCCTTGCGGAAATTGCATTTCTCTCCTTCCCTTATTAACATGGCCTTTAGAGTCACCATCAGCGGCAGGGGATGGGGAGAAATGCCATTAGAGTAGAAGGGGGAAATATGTGATTTCCCCAGCCTTGAGGAAATCGTGTTTCCCTCCCTTCCTCCTATGGCATTTGTGGCCCTTCTCCATTTGTGGTCTTAAAGGCCCTCTTGGATCAAGAGGGCCTTTAAGACCATGTTGGGCATGGGGGAAGGGGAGCCAAAGCTAATGCTTCCTTCCCTAGTCTATGAAGACGTCCCCCACCCCCAAAGTCAGACAGAAGCATTCCAGAATTCAAGAACACATCAGATACATGGCCTTTTAGACAATATCCATTGGGATTGATCAATGAATGTAAATTTCTAGCTTCCATCCCCCCCCAGCATTTTATTTGCCTCCACAGCTGGCATCAAGGATAGGCATGGACAGGCACTTGCCAAGGGCCCACACCTCAACAGCTGCCAACTGACAACAGCTTCCTGGAGTTGCTCCTCTTCCCTATCCCAACCTGCTAGTTCACCTCCCTTTCCCTCTGGCCCAGACAATGGTGGTGGTGAGAAAGAGGAGGAGGAGATGCCATGGCCTGCTTGGTCATTGGCTCTCTGCCTGCCAAGCAAGCAAATGGTAGCAATGACGAGAAAGACGATTAGTAGCAAGAGCAGCTGGTGACCGAATCAGCCCACCGTGGGTTGTGTAAGCTGGCCGCCATTTTGCATATTCATCCCCTGACTGTTGTGTCTGAACCTAGACACCATGGGTTACATGAAGGCTAATCAACCCTTGCATAACCCTACAACAGAGCATGGATTGGGGGATGAATATGCAAAATGCAAGTTGTCACGCACCATGGCTTACTGTGGCTTCAACAAGGGGGGGAATGGAAGGTGGCTTGCCCAAAGCACTGCCTGACCCCCTTCCTGTGGGGTCATATTTGAGAATGGATTTGACCAATGCAAACTTTGAAGATGATTACTAAGGCTTGTTCAGACATTTGTCAATAGTTTCACATGGATTGGCTGAATGCCTTATCTGAGAGATCCATGGATACAGCCACTGCTTCCTTGTGATGATTTGTGATGATCTGAATACACACAGTAGCACATTTTAAAGCCACCGCACTATTGCAAATTGCTCCCAGGAAGAGATATACTGGTGGATGTGGATGTACGGGAGTCGAATGTTCATACCTCGGCATACAACCTTGTGACTGTTTGCCATTGATCTGCACCTCAACCAGGCATTAGTTGCTGCCCATTATGCCAAAAAGAGATCACCGTGACTTCAAAATGGAAGGGGTGGGGTGGAAAGAAGAAAGCTGCTTTTGCCCCTTTAACAAAAGCATTCTAGACTGGAAGGCATTCTTAATGTTGCTTGTGAAAACACCCGTTCTATTTGTAAATCCTTTCTATATCCAACCCCCCCTTCCGTGATCTCCTCATTCTAGAGCATAAGGTTACCTTGGGATTATAGTTTTCTTCAACGCGGGATCCATCAAGGATTTGGGAGACTGGGGGCGGCGGATGAGGGGCGGAGGTAAGGCAAAATGACAGCGGCTCAAATAAGTGGCTAGATTAATAGGCTTTTGTTTCTTTCGTTGAGAAACACCATAGATTGGCAGTTTTGGATTTGGGTGGGGTGAGCAACTTTGTGTAGTGAAATTAGAGTCACTGGAGTGTGTAGAAGAAACCATCAAAATTTATTTCATGTCTTGACACTTGAACAAGGAACTGGCAGAAATCTTTTTATTTTATTTTACTAAGCTAAATCTCCAACTTACAAATGAAAGGAAAAATGGAGAAGGAAGGAAGGAAGGAGGGGAAAGAGAAGAAAGAAAGAAAGAAAGAAAGAAAGAAAGAGAAAGAAATAAAGAAATAAAGAAATAAAGAAATAAAGAGAAACAGAGGAGTTGTGGGGAGCAAGAGAGGCTTCTACAAAAACTGCAGCCTTTACCCTTCTAAACCTTCGTCCTTCTCTGATTGATACTTTTCAATTATACCTTCCCATTTCACTGACATTTGAAATGCTATTTTTTTCCCTCTCTCCTAGCGATAACTTCAAATGCTTAAGTTCCAACAGCACTGGTAACCCTGTTTAGCTGTAGTAGTAAATTGGTTCCTTGTACAACATAATGGCAGTGACAGGCTTTTGCTAGGGAAATGAGTTCTCCAATGGGACATGCCTATGATAAGACGTCCAGTTTTGAAATTGTATTTCTCTGTATCAGAATTAAATCTGGACTTTATATTTCATTGCTGCCACTGCTCTCTAGCTGGTCCCTATACAGTACGACCAAAGACTGACAAGTAATGCTTACACAGGAACCCTTTCACTTAAATTGGATTTGTGCTTTTATGTTGCCTCCTATTATTAGCTATTAAAATCTCACCACTTCGTCTTCTTTTTCTTTTTTTAAAGGGGAAAACACACACACACACACACACACACACACAGAGTGATAGGGTTTGGCAAAACATGCAGAGGCCACAGCTGGGAAATGGGAGGAAACGGGGGACGAATGCTCATTTTAACCAAAGGATCCACCCCCCCCCTCTTAAAATGGCAAAGTGTAAAATTAAGTTAAATTCAGTAATGGTGCCATGTAATCTGCTACTTCAGATTTCCCTTTCAGAGCATCAGGATTGAAATGCATTCTATAGATGTTATTTTAAAGAAAGGCCTTAGGGAGTTTCCAAGAAATAACACTGATCAGCGCTACTTTGCATACCTTTACGAAACTTCACTCTTTTTCTTTCTCTCTCCCCTCCCCCCCGCCCCATTCTCCCCCCCCACTGTCATATTGTGTTTCTTAAGAGCTGTTAATGGTTAAAACAATTGCAAGGCGCCTCCTGTGTCTTTTGATTTCCATTGGTATTTGACAGTATCACAAGTACGTACATTTTACTTAATGCTGTGATTAACATACACTATAATGGAACATTACAATGGAGGCCACTAGGAGATTATCAGCACATGTAATTTCTCCTTAACCTTAGGTTCATATTATCACTTAAATAACAAAATAATCATCAGTGGGGGGGGGGGGGAAGGGAGGGGAGGCTTTCTCTGTTCTCCTTTTGTGTTAAAACTTAACTCAATGTAATCCCTTTGTTGCTTTTCCATTCCTTCTTGTTCTCCCTTCCTAGAGGGAGATCTCTCATCTGTTTCTTGGTTTTTTTGTTTTTTTGTTTTTTTGTTTTAATTTGGAGGTATTATGTGCTCATATGCTAAAGCTCAATGAAATGGCTAATGTCTAGGGCAGAAAATCCAAATGGCAACCCTAACACTCTAATTAACACAAGGTGCAAGGCTTGGGTTGTATCCAGTGTTGGCCAGCTGCCAGCAGCAGGGCCAGCCCTACCATCAAGTAGAGTGTGGCAGATGCCTCAGGTGGCACAACCTCAAGGGTAGGGAGTGGTGACAAGGTTCTGGAGGAAGGAGCTGTGTGTGTTATTCAGCCTACTGCCCTTAGGTGTAGAAGGGGATAGCACTCTTCAAATTGGGATGTGCATCATATCGGACCCGATACCTATACACATTGGAGGAAATCGGGCATCTGATATCAGATTCCAATGCTGGCCGCAGGAGGTCCGATATCTCCCAATCCGATTTTTTCCAATCTGATTAATATTGGAAAAAATCGGAAAATTGGACGTCCATTTTACGTGTTTTATAGGCTTGCATTGGGGGAAAGAAAGCTTTCCCCCAATGCAAGTCTATGGGGAAAACATGGCGGCGGGTGAGTGGGGACCTTTCTCCCTCTGTCCCTCCCCCCACTTGCACTCCTTACCTGCTGCCTCCTCGCTGCTGCCCGCTGCTTCCGTGCTACTGATAAACAGGCCTTGTGGCCTGTTCCACACTAGAGCGCCGGCGCGACGGGTGATGACGTAACCCAGCGCGTTGTCACTCTACTGAGAAGCAGGCCGCAAAGCCTAATTCTCAGTAGACGGAAGCAGTGGACGGCAGCACGGGACGGCGGCAGGTAAGAAGCTCGAGTGGTGGAAGTGAGTGGGGGAGGGCTGCTATTTTAGGTGTTTTCCCCATAGACTTGTATTGGGGAAAAGCTTTCTTTCCCCCAATGCAAGTCTCTGGGGAAAACACCTAAAATGGCAGTCCAATATTGAAATCGGAACTTCTGATTTTGTATCATTATTGGATCATATCCGATAAGACAGACCTCTGATTTGAACGATACAATTCTTAACAAAATCTGAAGTTCAAATTCTGATTCTGATTCTGATTCCGATTCAATTTTTGGCATCCGTGCACATCCGTACTTCAAATACTTGAAAGGTTGTCACACAGAGGAAGTCCAGGATCTCTTCTTGATCATCCCAGAGTGCAGGACACAGAATAATGGGCTCAAATTACGGGAAGCCAGATTCCGGCTGGACATCAGGAAAAACATCCTGACTGTTAGAGCAATATGACAATGGAACCAATTATGTAGGGAAGTCATGGGCTCTCCTACACTAGAGGCCTTCAAGAGGCAGCTGGACAACAATCTGTCTGAGATGCTTTAAGGTGGATTGGACTCGATGGCCCCTTCCTACTCTACTATATTGAAGTAAGATTGAGTACTGAAGTAAGATTCAACACCCAGCCTGTTTCACTAATGCACATTGAATGGGGATAGGGAATGGCTTGTGTTCTGCCTCAGACAACAGAATGGCTTAGGCCAGTCCTGGCCAGAGGAATGGAAATGGCTGATGGAACAGATTTCTTCCGCTGCCTGTGGATGATGGGAGTTGTAGTACAGCAGATCTAGAGGTTACCAGGTTGGGGAAGGCTGGTGTAGACTTTTGTCCATCTGCTATCTCAGCATGTTGTCACCCCAGCCCTGAATGCGTGAGGACTTAAAGGGGGAAGAGAGTCAGGGCTGTGCATGCTGGCGCTAAACCCCTCCCATGTGCTTGCCCCACCCACCTCAGTTCAGACCTTGCCATATTGAATTGGCAAGGTCTGAAAGGGAGATTTACTTGCATTCACTTAAACATGGGTAGAACTCTCAGAGTGATTGCAGAGACTGCCCTATCAGAGTTCCCCTT
Organism: Anniella stebbinsi; assembly: GCA_029215795.1. Taxonomy (NCBI): domain Eukaryota; kingdom Metazoa; phylum Chordata; class Lepidosauria; order Squamata; family Anniellidae; genus Anniella; species Anniella stebbinsi. The sequence continues at coordinate 351,068,540 of JARDYH010000001.1, forward strand.
TGCACGAAGAGTTCTACTCTTGTTCAAGCAAATAGAACTCCTTTTCAGACCTTGCCAATTCAACATGGCAAATGATAAACTGAGATGGGTAGGGCCAGAGTCATGACCCGCTAACCACTTGAAGCACCTTGTATTTGGGCAATTGCCCACAGAGCCCATAATTCACCTGTGGAGCCTGTAATTCATCTTGGTTTACAGAAGTTCTATGGGCAATGAAACAGGCTGGATGATGGCTAGAGTGCAGGTGGCACAGGTCTCGGAGCTAGCATGATCAAAGATTAGTAAAGACTCTTCATTGTGCCTATTATGCGGCAGTGAAGATGGCAAAAAAATCTCATTAAGCCTCTTCCATTTCATCCTCAAAATGCCATCCAGCTGAACTATTTTGAGTGGTGAAGAAGTCTGTTGGGATGAGGCTCAGGCTCAAAGGAACCAGGATTGGAACCCTCGGTCGTCTGCTGTAACAAATTCACTAGGCACTTCACGGAGAAAGTTGCTTATGTTCACTCAGAACTTGACGCCACAGTTGTCACAGAGCCTGGGGAGGTGTCCCGTGTCCCGTCTGGTCATGCTTCCTGGGATCTGTTCCAGTTGTTGCAGCCTGATGATGTGGACAAGACACTTGGATCAATCCATCCCACCACATGTAAGCTTGACCCTTGCCCATTTTGGCTAATACGATCAAGCAGAGGTGGATTGATTGGGTGGGTCCAGGGGATGGTAAATGCCTCCCTCTGTCAGGGCGTGGTGCCTGCTGCCTTTAAAGAGGCTGTAGTACACCCTCTCCTGAAGAGGACTTCCCTGGACTCAGAGGCATGTGAGAACTACCACTCCAGTGCTAATATCCCCTTTTTGGGCAGGGTGCGTGAGTGTGTGGTGGCTTCAGATGTTCTTGGAAGAAAAGGATTATCTGGACCAATTTCAGTCTGGTTTCAGGCCAGGGCACGGCACTGAAACAGCCTTGATTGCTCTGACTGACGACCTACTCCAGGTGACAGGCAGGGGGAGTGCTACCCTGTTGATCTTCCTGGATCTCTCAGCGACTTTTGATACTATTGATCATGGTATCTTACTTAATCGGCTCTGCGGGATGGGAGTAGGAGGCATTAAGCTGTGGGGTGCCACAGGGCTCTATTCCATCCCCCATATGAAGCCGCTGGGTGAGGTCACTAGGGGTTTTGGGGTTGGGTGTCATCAGTATGCTGATGATACTCAGCTCTACTTCTCCTTGTTGTCAGAGTCAGCTGGAGCGGTGAAGGTGCTGGACCAGTGCCTGGAGACTGTAATGGACTGGATGAGGGCAAATAAACTGAAGCTGAATCCTGATAAGACAGAAGCTCGGTAGAGTTGTGGTTCCAGAGTCTGGGAATTGGGTAAGCAACCTGCTCTGGATGGGGTTGCACTCCCTCTGAAGGAGCAAGTGCATAGCTTGGGAGTACTCCTAGATGCATCCTTGTCACTGGAGGCCCAGGTGGACTCGGTGGTTAGGAGTACTTGGGGCCAGCTTATGCTGATCTGCCAGCTACAGCCTTTCTTGGGCAGGAATAACCTAGCCACAGTAATGCACACACTGTTAACTTTCTGATTAGACTACTGCAATGTACTCTACGTGGGGCTGCCCTTGAACTCAGAAGTTGCAGCTAGTGCGAAATGCAGCAGCTAGACTGCTGACCGGTACATCTCACAAAGACCATATAACACCAGCCTTAAGGGAATTGCACTGGCTGCCTATATGCTTCTGGTCAGAATTCAAGGTGTTGGTATTGACATTTAAAGCCCAAATGGCTTGGGACTTTGATACTTGAAGGCGCGCCTCTCCCAATATATGCCTGCCCTAGACTTGAGATCTGTTGCAGCAGCCCTCCTCTGCATCTCACCAACATAAGACATACATTATGGTGGGACGTAGGAGAGGGCTTTCAATGTTGTGGCACCCCGGCTGTAGAATTTATTTATATACCGCCCCATAGCTGAAGCTCCCTTGGAGGCCTGACTGGCATTGGAATTGACCATTTCAGTGCCAAGTTAAGACATGGCTTTTTATTAAAGCCTTTGATGGCTAAATTCACCCAGCCTGCACAATGTTTTAATTGGTTTGACTGTTTTTAAATTCTATACTGCTTTTAGCTTATTAATAGTTTAATTTATTTTTAGCTGTTTATTGTTTTATATTGTTTGTAAGCTTTTATCTGTACACTGCTCTGAAATCCTTGTGATATAGGGCAGGATACAATTATTATTATTATTATTATTATTATTATTATTTTTAAAAAATCATGTTTCACATCTCCTCTTCATTCTATGTGATGTGTATAGACCTAGTCTTTCAGGCCACAGGGCATGCTGTTAGGGGGATGTATCAAAATTTTGTATTGCTTGCATGCTCCATTTGAAGCCTAGAGAATGAGTGTGTGTCTGCAGAAAACATGTGCTCACACATGTCTTGTTCCTGATTCCCAATTCGATTTGTGCAAATTTCCTAATTTGCACAGATTTCCTCAGTGGGCGGAACGCACCTCGCTTGAGTCTGTGGAGGAAATTTATGTAAATTAGGAGAGATCTGTACATATTTGAGCAGATCCACGCAAATCCTTCATTCTGTTGCTGCTTGATTTGTGCATGTTTTCCACTCATACAGAGCAAGTGTGCAGAGTAAGCAATAACCCCAAACACAAATGGATATCGGGGAATCCCAGTGAACTGGAACATCCCTTGTTCATCCATCCCTAGAAGAAGTGAAGAACTCCTTTTACGCTGAGACCCTGAAGACTCTTAGTTTTATTCACACAGATGTTTTATCCCCTGCCACCCCCCCTGATATGCTGCTGGAACTACTGCTAGGCAAGGTAGTCACACTGTAAAGCTGGAAATTCATCAGGAGGGATAGGGAACTCCCTTCCAAGGCACTCTTGGAAAGTAACCTGAAATAAATAGATTAATTAAATGACAGCTGCTGTAGTTTGGCTTAAATCCCAATCAGTCCCTTATGTCCTTGAATAAGGCATGACACATTGCCATGCTTCCGCAATTCTTTGGAATATACAGGCCTGGTGTCAGCACCCAGCTCCTACAGTTAGCTCCATAGGCCCTAGCCTCTCCTCTGGGCCTAGCAATTCTGGTGGCCTCCCTAGGGCTGCATTGGGTGGTTGGTTCTGGTACAGTGGAGATCTCCGATTTTAGTGGGGATGTGATTCCATTCTGAGTTTCTGTCAAAACCAGCCAGGACTCTAAAGGAGCTATCCAAGGGGCTGAACCCTACCCCCAAAATGGGTTCAGCACCTGTAATAGCTCCTTTGAGTTCCGGCTGGTTCTGACTGAAACTGAGAATGGAATCCCTGCCCCATTGAAATCAGAGCCACCAGCCTACATGGTTCTGAAAACCATTTTAATTTCCCACAGTGCCTCAGTGTTTCATTGCCTTAAAGCTTGCTGGGTCCTAGGAAAGTGATTTCGTCAAGGCCCCGGTAAACCTGGACTCTACCGTAGGGCTGAAACCATTTTATGTCCTTCATGCCATGAACTGGAGCCTTTCTCTTGTATGTCCTCATTTCTAATAAGCTGCACAAAGTGCTGGGGATAAGGCAGTAGGTGTGTAACAAACTCAGCTAAAACAACAAGTGTTTGGGCTAAAATCAGGGTGATTGGTTCCCTCCTGCCCCAGGAAATGTGTGCATGTGTGCATACCCAACAACTATCCCACACCAGCTCTAGAGGCCAAGACATGGAGTGTGGTGGTATCTCATTTCCCCACCTTAAAACACAAATAGGTAGGGATGTGCACAGATGAAAAAATCGGATCGGAATCGGATTTTTTTTTTTAAAAAAAAATGGATCGGAAAAAAATGGAGGTCCATTGGATCCGATTGGATCCGATTCCGATCTGAAAATTGGACGTCTGATTTTGTATCAGATGCCATTTTGAATGCATTTCTCCATAGCCTAGTATTGTGTTACAAAAACACTTATAACTTTTTCATTTTTAAAGATAGAAGGATGAAACTTGGGCACTTTGTAGATGGGTTAGGGGTAGTTATCTGTGAGTAATTTCAGAAAGATTGGTGCAGGCATTTCGTGGCAATTAATTTTTTTTAATAATGAACCAGGAATGCCTATAACTTTTTCATTTTTAAAGTTCCACACATGAAACTTTGCCACATTGCAGGTGGTATGTTGGTACCCATGTGTGTGAAATTTCAGAAATATAGGTGCTTGCCTTGTGTGGCAATTAATTTTAGAAAATGGGTAGCAGTGGGGTAAATACAGTTATGCCTTCAACTTTTTTATTTTTAAAGATACAAACAGGAAACATGGGCACATTACAGGTACCACTTTGTTTGATATGTATGAGAAATTTCAGAACGATAGGTTCAGGCATGTAGTGGCAAGGTATTTTTGAAACAATGAAGAAAGAAACACCTATAAATTTTTTATTTTAAAAGTTTGAGTTCTGAAAGTTGCTCACTTTGTAGATGGGTTAGGGGTAGTTATTTGTTAGAAATTTCAGAAAGATAGGTCCAGGCATCTGGTGGCTATGAACTTTTTAGATTAAAAGTTACAAAAGTTTTTCCACAGAGGCTTGAGCTGTCAATTGCACCCCCTCTCCCGCCTCCCCCTCCCTCTTTTATCTGTCAAAACTCCATGTTGTTGTAACTTTTAATCTAAAAAATCTGCTGCAGAAGCTCTCCCTTGACCAGTGATGAAACCAATGGAAGGAAAAATAATAACAAAAAAGAAAAAAAAAACCAGCATGGGGAAATGGTGGGAAGATCAAAAGCCAACAGACCTTCAGAAGTGGAGGGTTTTCTGCAATAGGCTCCCCTTCATAGACCTGCTCTGTAATCAACTTCAGGAAAAGAGGGAGGCAAGAAGTGGAGGTTGTAGTTGGTGAGATCTCCAGGCAACATGGCCAGGAGTGCAATGGGGCCCGATTAAGAAAAGGAGCCGTATTATAATAGTTTCCTTGAGAATTTTCTTGGAATGATGTCAAAACGGTTCCTTTTCATTGGGCCCATTCCAAACTGGACTGGGAAGAATTCAGCTACTATTAGTGCCGTTAACAGTAGGGATGTGCACTGGATCGGACCCGATCCACGATCCGAGTCCGGTCCAGTGGGAAATCGGATAAATTATCCGATTTCCGATCCCGCAGCTGGATCGGCCGATCCAATCCGAACCGGTCCGAAAAAGCTCCGAACCGGTTCGGCGGATCGGCGGATCGGCGGGCGCCCACTGGCGCCCACCGCCGCTTCCATTGGCGGGCGCCAGCGGGCGCCCGCCGATGAAAGTGGACAGCGGGGGGGGGAGGAGGGGGGCGCTTACCTTCTCGGCCCGGTGGCTCCCGACCGGCGCCGGCGCCTACTACTACTAGCAGGCTCCGCGGCCTGCTCTAGGGTGGCGCGCCGGGTGATGTCATCACCCGGCGCGCTACTCTAGAGCAGGCCGTGGAGCCTGCTGGTAGTAGTAGGCGCCGGTGCCGGCCGGGAGCCACCGGGCCGGGAAGGTAAGGAGGGGGTGCGTGGAGGGGAGGAGGGGGAGCGCGGAGGGGGGAGGGGGGAGGGGGGCCCTTACCTGCCCGGCCCGGCGGCTCCCGTCCGGCGCCGGCGCCTACTACTCCCAGCAGGCTCCGCGGCCTGCTCTAGGGTGGCGCGCCGGGTGATGTCATCACCCGGCGCGCTACTCTAGAGCAGGCCGCGGAGCCTGCTGGAAGTAGTAGGCGCCGGCGCCGGACGGGAGCCACCGGGCCGGGAAGGTAAGGAGGGGATGCGTGGAGGGGAGGAGGGGGCGCGCGGAGGGGGGAGGGGGGAGGGGGGCCCTTACCTGCCCGGCCCGGCGGCTCCCGTCCGGCGCCGGCGCCTACTACTCCCAGCAGGCTCCGCGGCCTGCTCTAGGGTGGCGCGCCGGGTGATGTCATCACCCGGCGCGCTACTCTAGAGCAGGCCGCGGAGCCTGCTGGAAGTAGTAGGCGCCGGCGCCGGACGGGAGCCACCGGGCTGGGAAGGTAAGGAGGGGATGCGTGGAGGGGAGGAGGGGGCGCGCGGAGGGGGGAGGGGGGAGGGGGGCCCTTACCTGCCCGGCCCGGCGGCTCCCGTCCGGCGCCGGCGCCTACTACTCCCAGCAGGCTCCGCGGCCTGCTCTAGGGTGGCGCGCCGGGTGATGTCATCACCCGGCGCGCTACTCTAGAGCAGGCCGCGGAGCCTGCTGGAAGTAGTAGGCGCCGGCGCCGGACGGGAGCCACCGGGCCGGGAAGGTAAGGAGGGGGTGCGTGGAGGGGAGGAGGGGGCGCGCGGAGGGGGGAGGGGGGAGGGGGGCCCTTACCTGCCCGGCCCGGCGGCTCCCGTCCGGCGCCGGCGCCTACTACTCCCAGCAGGCTCCGCGGCCTGCTCCAGGGTGGCGCGCCGGGTGATGTCATCACCCGGCGCGCTACTCGAGAGTAGGCTGCGGAGCCCGCTGGTAGTAGCCGCCGGCGCCGGACGGGCCGAGAAGGTAAGCAGTGGCGGGGAAGGGGGCTTACCCCCCCCCGGAGCCGTCCGCTTCTATCCGCTGGCGCCCGCGGGCGCCAGCGGATGGAAGCGGGCGGCCCCAGGGGGGGTAGGGAGCGCGGGGGAGGGGGTTTACCTGCCGGGGCCGTCCACAGCGGACGGCCCCGGGGGGGGAGGGAGTTAGGCCCCCCCTTACCCACCCGCCGCCATTTTTTCCTCATAGACTTGCATTGCAATGCAAGTCTATGGGGAAAAAAATGGCGGCCGATCCAAAAATGTACGATTTTTGGGTCGGGATCGGACTCGATCCGGTCCGGGGGGCCTCCGATTTTGTCCGAACCGGTCCGGGACAAAATTGGAGGTCCCGATCCGGGTCCCGATCCGATCCGGGGGGTCCGTGCACACCCCTAGTTAACAGCACCCGTGGATGACAAGTGTGTCTGCATTTGAAACCGAGTGAGCTATGGGGTTTTTTTTTTTTGGCTACCTTTCTTCCCCCCTGGTGGAGATGCAAAGGAGGGACTGCATTTAGGATTATTCTTGTTAATAAAGTAAGCACGACTGCCATTCTTTCTAGCTGAAGGGGGACAAATGACCAGCGTTCAACTTGATGGCTCCTGTCAGTGTTTTCAAAATGCCATTAATAATCGGAAACACTGAATACAGAAGGGCAAGTTAAATCCTGTCATTGAAACAGCAAACAGCTTTAGTCAAATGTATTGGCACAGGATTAAAAATGCATCAAGTATGTATTTGTCTTCTCAATGGGAAGCCCTTATTAATAGTTTGAAGAGTGGAAAGCTTAGCCTTATACAATAAGCTGTACTGTAGTAGGCAGTATTTCTTTTTCGTTCTTTCTTTTTTTTAAAAAAAAAATGTTTTAATGTACAAAATTGCAGGATACAAAGTTTGCCTTTAAAGCTCCTCACCAGTTCCAGTAATTTCCTCACTTAGCATCCATTCTTTCCCTTTTACAAAGGAGTGTCTCCTAGTGGTCACAGCAGAAATGCAGTGATCCCAGGATGAGCCTGGGGGCCTTCCGAGCAGAATGACTTTGCTGCTGTCAAAATATTCGGCAGAGCAATGAAGGAACATGACAGCGTGGTGTTCTTGAGAAATGTCTCTCTTCTCTCTCATGGTCTCTCTGACTTGGCTTCCCCCTGGATAGACTAGCTTGTGTGGTGGTGGATTTCAAGGGAAGAGCAGAAGGCAAAGAAATTCTCTCGTGGCAACAAATCTTTACTAGGAACAACAATGCCACTAATTCATAGGACTGAGACGGGGACCCCAAGTATTCAGAAATGACCTCTGTGGAAACTCTAACCCTACTTAGAGTTAAATGGGCTTAGGATAGGGTTGAATTGTACCCCAAAACAAATGGGAGCCATTGCTTCTATTTCAGCGGGGGAGCATTTGACTCTTTCACTGAAACAGCTGCACTGACTTCCAGTTTGTTTCCAGGAAAAACTCAAGGTGCTGCCCTTTAAACAGGGCCATTCCCAGATGTCTTTCCCCCTGAGGTGAGGGACAAAATTGTAGCCCTTTCCGACTCCATTGCAGAAGTCAGCTGGACTAGCAATTGAATCTTATTCAATACTGGCTGTGGAATAGTATCCCCCACTACCCCTGAGGCAGTAGGCTAGTTTGGGAGGGGGCAGGACAGATTGTGTGGCATGCACAGCTCTGTCGTTCAACAGAGAGGAGCAGCCAGTGAGTTCAGGAGGAACAGCCGGGAGGCTGTCATTGCTTCCCCCCACCCCCAGCACCTGCTGTCTGAAGCAATTTCATCACTTTGTCTAATGGTAGGGCTGGTTCTGCTGTAAAGACCTGCATGGTTGAGGAACAGGATATTTGAAGGACCACCTTCTCCAATACAAGGCTGCTTACCTGTTGTGAACATCTTCGGAGAACTTCTTGTATGTCTCAACAACCTGAGGTATACCTAGTTGGACTTAGGGAGATGACCTCTTTGGTGGCCGTGGCTAGGTTATGGATCCCCATTTGAAGGGAGGCCCATCTCAGTTTCTCATTGAAGTCTGTCTGGAAGTTGATGGAGGCCTTTCTTTTGAGGAAGGGACTCAGTAATTTTAGTTAGCTCATTTAATCAGCCCCTATATATTATATATATATAGGGTGCTGTTGCTTTGTGTTTTATGTCATGTTGTAAATTGGGGAGACATTTTTAATTGTTAAATATTGGATTTGTTGCACGCTGCCTAGAACTGCTCAGAGATAAAGTGGGGGTATAAATGTTTTAAAATGAATATATATATATATATATATATATATAGTTATCTAAGTAGAAAGTGCTCTAACACTGCAATGATCTTGCAGAGCTAGTAAAAGGGTATACATAAATGAACAGATGCTTACCAAATAAACCATCAGTCACTGGTATTCTTAAAGGAAATCTGCAAAGATCCCCATCCCTTCCTCCTCCTCCTCCTCCTCCTCCTCCTCCCCCTCTCTCTCTCTGCCTACACTGGACAGAGTAGGCAGACTGAAATAAGATATAAATGTGATCATATCTCTGCTCAGCCATGAACAGTGGGAATGGGCAACTCACTGTGGGTGGATGTAGGCTACCATTTTGACAAATGTTCTAGCATGCATCTGTACCTGAAGTTTGGTAAGGTTCTCCTTACAACTGGAAAGCAATGCTGAGGAAAAAATGGGATGGTCCCACCTTGATCTCCTTGGAGAAAGAGCAAGATAGAAAGTATTAGAATTTTTAATTGAATTTCTTAGTCACCTTTCTCTTAAAAACACACAGAAGGTGATTTACAACAAAACTATGCAATAACTAAAAACAATAAAACCAGTAAACATTAGTAGACTACAACCAAAAGCACCAAAGCCCCTCCCCTCCCAAAAGGGGGAAAATCACCTTCAGATGCCTGGGATTAGAGGAAGGTCTTGACCTGGTGCAGAAAAGATGACAATGTTGGTGCCCATTGGGCCTCACTAGAGAAAGCATTCTATAATCAGGGGGCAACCACTGAAAATACCCTCTCCCTTGTTGCTGTCTACTGAACCTCCCCCAGAGGAGGTACTCCAACATGGAATCAGATGAGGGTCCCCATTATCAATCTGGATGCTGCATTTTGCACAAACTGCAGTTTCCAAACTGTCTTCAAAAGCTCCCCCATGTAGAGCACATTGCAGTGATCTAACCTGGTGATTACCAGAGCATAGACTACTGAAGCGAGGTTATCCCTGTCCAGATAGGGGCATAGCTGGGCCACCAGCCAAAGCTGATAGATGTTATTCTGTGACACTGAGACCACCAGACCCTCAAATGACAATTTATTTTATTATTATTTATTATTATGCTTATATCCCACAATTTCTCCTCTTGTAAGGTGGATTTCATAATCCTCCTCTCCATTTTATCTTCACAACAACTGTGTTAGGCTGAGGAATGAGCTTGGATCTCCCAAGTCTTACCATTATACCATACTGGCTTTCAGTCACCACAATGATGGCTTCTGGAGAACCCTCAAGCCTCACTTGCTCCATCACAGGATGGAGACAGATAGGACACATAGAACAGGCTGAACAAAATCCTCCATCTGATCAGAAAACACCCACCAACTAACAGTATCTCAGTCTTCTACAGATTGACCATCAATTTATTAGTCATCATACAGTCCCTTGTCATAGCCAGACACCAATCTAGCACGTCCACCATCTCACTTGATGAAAGTGAAAAGGAAAAAATATATATGACATACATACAATATTTTCAAGTACCTGAAAGGTTCTGAAGTTTTCTAAACACATGCTGATTTCAAATAAAAAGAAAATGCAAGACAAAATGGTAGCCATGTGGTTACATTTGCTCACTGTTTTTGGAGTGAACTTTCCCTCACAAGAAGTATTAGTTATTTAACATGAACACAATGGAATTAGTAGCAGTTGTCTTCTTGTTGGGCTGACCAGGGGCTTCACTTTTCACCTGTGACCTGACCTTACGCTGCATCTGGCCCTTATGCCCAAGCACCTGGCACTTTCCACCTTGTACATTTGAAGAGGCACCAAATAATTTCTGCCTTCTCTCTATCTGATCTATCAGAGAGAGAACATTGTAAGTAAAGGGAGTCCCTTTGATCTCCACTTTAATTTAATTTCAGGAATTATTACACTTTTTGTAGGGACCAGCTTGTCCAGGCACAACTTTGTCAATATCTCAGTTGTTATGGAGCTGGTCACCACCTTGTACCTCCAGCTTAATACCTAGGCCACAACTAGATTGCCATCAGGGGCCACTTTGACGTGAGACAAATGTTTTCTTGATCCATTCTTGTTTATAGCATCATCTTGGGCCATCTCCTATATCTGCCCTTTGTGAATCTAGGACCCTAGTTCTTTTCTGGTGAAGGAAACGTGAGGGAATGAAAACTTTGCTCAGTGGTAGAATCTAATACCATGAGATAGTGTTGTCTATTTTGGAAGAGCCTTTAGTCACAGCCTCAAATCTGGGACTACTCTTTCACAGCAAAATAGAAGCAACCTCCGCTTGAGAACTATGTCCCACTCTGACCTTTTCGGTTAATCTCTTCCTCACAGCTGCCAGGTCTGGTCTCATCATTTCTATCGCTTGGCCAAATCGGTTCCAATCTGTCACCGTCAGCTCTACTCCAGACCCTAATCTGTACTTGACCTAGCTGACTAGGTCCTTATCTTGCTCTGAATTCTGAGTCCCAGAGACAGGTTTAATCCAGATACTCCATTTCTAACAAGACTCTATTACAGGATCCTGTCATGGCTGATGTAGGATGAAGCAGGCTTCTTTGGCTAGCTGCACAGAACTGGACAGGAGCTTTCAGGTTCTCACACTTCCTTTTCCAGTTCTTGTTAAACAAAGCATGATAAGGATATGCAACAAGAGCTGCAAAAAAAGAATGTCGTCTACCATTCAGTGAATTCAATTTCAACGTTTCCATTGATTGTAATAGATGTTGATTACTTCTACAGTCAGCAAGCTAGAGATCATACATGGGGCTGCATGTCGTGCCTCTACAGGAGGAATCCTCCTCAGAGGAGGAGCTAGAGCATCCAGAGACAAAATACATCAAGGAGCAGACCAGGAGCCTGGGCCTTTGGGGAAGATGGCCATGAGTCCATCCCCACATAAGAGGGGATTGCTGTGTCCAGAGGCTGAGCAACCACCTAGCCCCAGAACATCGTAGTCTCAGTAGCATACCAATAGGACTCCTAAGAAAAGGATTGTGTGGTTGCACTGGAGGGCTCCCCATGAGCAAAGGATTTCTCATGGGGCCCTCCTCATGAGGAGGACTAGTTCCACAAGCCTCTGCTGTGCTACATTTATTTATGTGTTTATTTATTGCATTTCTATACCGCTAATAGACAAAGCTCACTGGGCAGTTCACAAAAGTTAAAACAATCAAATATAGTTCAAAGTATAAAATAAACAACAGTATTAAAAAACACAATATAAAAGTACAATATAAAAATACAACCAGGATGAAACCAAGGAGCAATGCAGAAACTTCTATAGATTTAAAATACGGATTTAAAACAGCAAAGTTAAAAGACTAAGATGATAAACTGTTAAAATACTGGGAAAACAAAAAGGTCTTCACCTGGCATCAAAAAGAGTACAATGTAGGTGTCAGGTGAACCTCTCTAGGGAGCTCATTCCACAGCCGGGGTGCCATAGCAGAGGAAGCCCTCCTCCTGGTAGCCACCTGCCTCACTTCCTTTGGCAGGGGCTCACAGAGAATGACTAGGCTGACCAGATAAAATCCAGGTCAGGGCTCATGTAACTTTAGCAGTTGTAGAGAAAAGGGAATTTCAGCCAGTGTCATTTGTATGCAATTAGTTCCTGGTGATATTCCTTCTTCATCACAACAGTTAAAGTCACAGGCACTATACTAGAGTGACCATATACAAAAGAAGGCAGGGCCCCTGCAACTTTAACTGTTGTGATGAAGAGGGAATTTCACTAGGAACTAATTGCATATAAATGACCCTGGCTGAAATTCCCTTTTCTCTACAACTGTTACAGTTACATGAGCCCTGACCTGGATTTTATCTGGTCACCCTAAGAATGACCTCTGAGGAAGATCTTAGGGTCCGGGCAGGTACATATAGGAGGAGGCTTTCCTTCAGATAACCTGGCCCCAAGCCGTTTAGGGTTTTGAATATTAATACCAGCACTTTGAATCGGGTCCGGACCTGGACTGACAACCAGTGAAGCTGGCAAAGGACTGGCATAATGTGGTCTCATTGGCTGGGTCCTGGGTAGGGGCCCTGGAGGTTCCAGCATATAAGCCTTCAGTTTAGTTGCTGGAACAACGCCTCCTTTGGCTCCTGAAGCCTTTCTTTCTTTAACCTGGCTATTCCTTGATCTGATGTCTTGTGCTGCTGACTCTTGGACCCTTGTAAGTGACCCTAGTGTGCTTTTGACCACTTATACCTAAATCCTCGCCTGACACTATGCTCTGTGAACTTGTTGACTTTGATCTTGGACTGATTTGACTTTGCTAGTTGCCTGCTCCTTGACAGAACTGGACTGTATAGGCTTTGGAGGTTTCCCTTGTTCCCTGTTCAAGCCTCTGTAAAATAGGACATTGCAGGCAATTCATTAAAAATAATAACACCCTAGGAATAAGTGTGTGTGTGTGTGTGTGTGTGTGTGTGTGTGTATGGTGAAGCTTTTATCCAGCTGTTTTCTATTTATACATGCATAGGATTGCATGTTTAGACTCTTATCCTTCAGTTTTCATGCTTCTCAGAATTTTGCTCAGCTTGCTGATCAAAAAATGCAGACAAAATCATGCGCACGAGAGGAAATTATATACCAAAATGCATCTATCTGGGGAAAGGGCTTGCAAAAATGTGTATATCAGGAAAATGAATACAAAAATATGTACAAATTTTCATATATAGTTACAAACTGATGCAGAAACTGGATAGAATGAAGAGCCTGTCCGCGGAGTTTAGCTCTCCCGGTTCCTTACAGCAGAGTAAGCGTGTTCCAGAGATCCCTCCAAGTAAGAATACTCACACACCAGCAGTTTGTGTTTAGTATAAGCTTTACTGAGATTCCAGTATTTCCTCTAGTATATGTACAGCAGTTTTGGTCATCAAATATAATACAGGTTTCCAGGAAGATTTCCACATCAAATAACATCACCGTCCAACCTCATATCCTCATACAATCAGCCTTATTCTCTATCAGATATTTACAGATATATATACACTTGAATAGACAATGACTATGCAGAAATCAGTAGAAAAAACTCCCAGGGAAAAACCCACTATCTCTTTGACCTTTTCAGCAGCAGATAGAAAAAAACATTCCCCTGTTAACTGACATCAGGTGCTATAGTCAGTCCTCTGGACACTTTGCAACTGTCCAGTCCTTTTATTCATCTTAAGAGAAATTTTCCTCAACAGAGCCGATCTACATGCTAGGTTTTTAATGTTTTATAAGGGTTATGAAAACTCTTTGGGCCACATGACGCACTCCCTTGAACGATGTGTACCCGAGGTTTTTTAAAACTCACTTCAGCTATATACAATGGTTTTACTTTTAATAAATCGTTTTAAATAAAATAATGTGACCTTCCTTACCATTTGTGATTCATGGGGGCAGTGTTTCGTTTACCGGTGCCCAAATGCTTAGCAGTTGATTGGTGGGGAAGAAAGAGGGGCTAAGGAGGAAGTGGGCGAGTGAACTACAACACCCACAATCCTTAGCCCTATACTCATTGAAAGCTAGGGATTGAAAGAGGAACTAAGGAAGAAGTGGGTGACTGAACTACAACACCCACAATGCTTTGCCCTAAACTCATTGTAAAAACAAAAAAGAAAGAGATGGGGCAGAAGAGAGTGTGACTGCACACACCACTTTGAAGACTGAAGACTGTTTCTCCTGTAATGTGAGTACTCCTTAATGTGGCCTTAGACATTTTAGAACACACCTATTTGGAACATTTTAAAATACTATTTAAAATGTTCCAAGGGACTGTTTAGATAGGCTCCTAGTTGCACCTGAAAAACAGCTAATGTTGTAGAAGGCAAAACAGACAGATTTGTTCATCCTTCCAGAAGATTCCAGAAGAGTGCAATCCTATACATGTATAGTCAGAAAAAAAAGTCTGACTGTGGAATGCTGGGAGTTGTAGCACTTTTTCTGTCTACACATACCTAGGATTGTGCTCCAAGATTACAGAGGATTTAGACTCAAGTTGAGGTCCTAACCATGCTGACTCAATAAGGTGTATGCCAGACATGGAGGGATCATCATTCATATTTCTGTTCATATGTACAGGAGGAAGTAGAGTCTTGTGTCAATAGCAAGATGTACATGTGGGAGAGGGATCCTGAACCCTCCTCCCCTCTCATGTCTTAGCTACTGCAGTTTGTTGCTTCAGCCACAATTCTTTAGACCTGGCTCAGATAATAAAAGTAAGCCAGAGATGCTGAAAATCCTTTGGATCAATGGAATGAGGAGAGGTTTAGCCAGGGGAAGGATTCCACACCCCTCTCCCAACCACTCCTTTATGAATGAAGTCAGAACCTCCCAACCCTCTACTTTTTCATAGAAACAGGGTAGATGTGAGGAAATAACCTTGCGGCTCTACCACTGTCAGGCCTGGTTTGCCCCTAAGAAGTCCTGCTGCAATCATTGGAAGGTACTTTCAAGCAAAAAACAAAAAAAGGTGGTGGTGGGGGAATGTTCAGGATCAAGGTGCTTTAGTTGACCGATCAATCCTTTAATGGTTTGATTGATTAATTGGAGGACAATGTTATTTAATGGGATAAATTTTAATGGGTGACACTGAACATTTAAGGGCATTTTGGTTTTAGTGTGTGGTTCTAGTGAGGCAGTTGCCTCAGGTGGCAGTTGCTGGGAGGCAGCAGCAAGGTGTTGGAGGAGAGAGCTAAATGCTAAACAATCTGCCCTGTGCCCCTATGCTAACCTGCTACCTCCAGGTGCAGCGGAGGAGGCTGTTCCATTGTCAGTGTTGAAGAAACATTCCAGTCAGCTTTTGTACATAGAACGAAAGAGGGCATCATCTTGTCCTTTGCCTCAGGAAGCAAAATGTCTTCGGCCGACCCCGGCTATCATATGAATGGTGCCTTTGAGGATGCCTTTCCAAAAGTCATGCAGGGAGGCATACTCACAGGCACAATTCACATGATGGCAGCCTGGGAACCACTTCGCCATGGCTAGTTCCCACATCGCTCTGGCAATGTACATAGGAAGCAATAGTGTGTCATGCCAGAGGCTTTAGCTATCCCAGAGGTCTTGGATGTTTTCCCCCTGGAGCTTTGCAAAGAGTCCAAGTGATGGAAGCAAAAAAAAACAAAAACAAAAAGATAGTGCAGTTGCCCCCTGTGAATGAAAACGCCCATATTTCCCTTTCGATGAGAGCAAAATAATTGCACTAATATTTGACTTGTGCAAAGTATGATGGAGCAATGTGATGGGGATGGACCAGAGCAGCTGCTTCCTCTCTGAGGAGAAATTGGAGTTAATTATTGCTGTAACAGAGTGAGTGAGTGAGTGAGTGAGTGAGTGAGTGAGGAAGGGAGAGAAAAGACATTTTGGAAATGTACTTATTTATTTAAAAATAAAATAATAATGGGGGGGGGGAGGCGGAGACTTCCATTCTTCCCTGACTCCCTGTGGAGCCTTCAGTTCCTCGGGTGGCCTGAGGAGAGATCAGTGAAGCTGTGCTTTGTAGTCTATTACCGCACAGCTGTTCATCAATTAGAATGGGGAAAATAACCCTGCTGCTTTCAAATAGTGCAGTGGGCATGGCACATTATCAGGCAGAATGCAAAGTGGATACATGAAAGCCCACACAGTATGGATGTGGGGTTTTGTGGGGTTTAGTGTTGCTCGCTTCCTGTTTTGGGGGGGGAAGGGCACCTCTTTCCTTCTCTCTTCACCCCCATCCCCTAACCTATTTAACATTCCCTTTTATTATTGACTTGGATCTCCATTCTAACTTTACACACTGAAAGCCGTAGAGCGAGCAGAATTGCCTTCTGCATCAGTAGGGTAGGGAAAAAGAATGGCTAGAAGCGGGAGTTTTTTAAAACAACAACAACACAGGGAAACCTTTCGAAAAGTAGCCTGGAGGAGAAGGCTATCAATGGCTACTAGTCTTGATTTCTATGTGCTACCTCCAGTATCAGGGGCAGTAAGACTATATACAGCGGTTGCTGGGGAACATGGGTGGGAGGGTGCTGTTGCACCATGTCCTGCTTGTGGGCCCCGGGTCAACAGCTGGTTGGCCACTGTGTGAACAGAGTGCTGGACTAGATAGACCCTTGGTCTGATCCAGCATGGCTCTTCTTACATTCTTATGTAACGTAGTAGCAACTTCCCAGTCCAGTTTCGACACGGGGGCTCCAAAATGCGTTCTGACTGACAACTTCTCCCCAGTCACAATGTGTTGCATTCCCCCTGTCTATCACATGCCTGCACACCAGGGTGACCATATGGAAAGGAGGGCAGGACTTCTGCAGCTTTCATTGTTGTGATGAAGAGGGAATTTCACCAGGAACTAATTGCATACAAATGACACCTGCTGAAATTCCCTTTTCTCTTCAACTGTTAAAGATACAGGAGCCCTGTCCTCCTTTCCATATGGTCACTGTACTGCACAAGCCATGTCATAGTGCTGCCATGTACAGACAGACCCATGCAGGAAAACTGATCCGGTGCCCTTGGTCGTTCATCCGCAGTTACAGGGTCCCACTGGGTATTTTTCAGGTCTGTCTTGCATTTTCAGTAAACAAAACCCATTCCAATCACTTGAGCATAGGTTTGGATGAAATGTTTATTTCCAGTTAAGGAAATCCTAAGGCATGTGGAGGGAAACGTATTGAAGAAAGTGGGCAAAACCTTTGTGCAAGTTACTTTAACCGGAACCCAGCAGAACCCAATGCAACAGTTGGGAAGAAAACCAGGGTAGCACAAGATAGGAAATCCAAAATTCGAAAGCAACACGACATTTAGCTATGACGTTCCTCTTCCCAATGCAGCCCCCACCCCAGAGTCATTTCCCTTGTCCTTCTAATCCGGCAGTGAGAGATCTGGTGAAAAGCAGATAGTTAGTGCTACTTTGGCGCCATATGCCTTTCTGTTTGGAAATTTGCATAAATAGCAAAACACTAAAACAGGATTTATAACCCAGCTTCCCTCCTTTCCCCCATCAACCCTCTGCTGAAAATCAGCTAGAAATGGAAGAGGAGAGCCTTACACCACAATTTGGAGTGCCTTCACTTTGAAGTAAGATGTACTGAATCCGAGGCAATATATCCCCAAAGAGAGGCGCTTGGGATGACGGCCTTCGGTTATACAAATATCTCAGGCCCTATTGCTTGGAAGTGGCATTATGTTTTAATAAAACCTATCATCGTGACTAAAAAAAAATTATAAATCTTTAGGTGTAATATAAACGAAGCGTAACATAAAACAGCTTCTGCAGTGTATGGAGAGATCAAGTCTTGTAATGACTGACAAGATCCGTGGCCTGAGGGCTACGACAGAGATGTGTAGCTCTGAGCTTCAATGTGGAGAAATTAGGCCACAGAGGATACCTAGGCACTGACATTTTACTTGTAATTCACCTGGTTTATTTGGTCTGGTTTTGAGATTTTTGCGGGGGAGGAGGGTTCTTTGGAATAGTCCAGGATTGTGCTCTGCTCCGCCATATCCTTCTCTGTTCTTGGGCTAAATGAGCTATTTATAGCACACTCATTTCTGGCCACTCATGGAAGTTTCCAGGTCAATTAAACAATGCTGTAAACAAACAAGACATTTCCCATTACTCCCCCCCCCTTATTCCATTGTAAACTAGATCAGGGAAAAGCTGGAATAAACCCTAAATGTTGCAAAATCTGCAGCGTGTAAAGCTGGCATTGCACTATGAAGTTGCAGAGGAAGGGAGGAAGGACTTTAAATGGAGGGAGAAGAGGGAACAATGCCTCCCTGCAACAAAGGAGCTTCAAATAGAGCAGAATGCAGCTTCCAGAATTTTACCTGAAACAGCTGGATGGGATTGTATTACACCAATTTTTAAAGAGTTACATTGGCTGCTTATTTGCTTCTGAGCCGATTTCAAGATGCCAGGAATTCGCTTTAAGGGCCTGGGACCCAAAATGACTTGGGACCCTAAATGTCATGGGGCCCAAATACCTGGAGTATCATACCTGTAGCTAGGAGTGGGTTGGGGGGGGGTGGCACCCCTAAATTTTAATCCCCCCTTTTTTACAAACAAATAAATAAAAATATCTTTACAGTTTGTTCTTTAAAAGGCCTGCAAACCAGATGAACTTGCCTGCCCTATTTTTTGGGGGGGACAGTTCCCCCCCCCCCGCTAGAACTTTTAACCTGGCTGTTGGCCTGCCCATGCCTTAAGATCTTCAAAGGGGGCTCTTCTCTGAGTTCCTTCACCAGGGGAAACTCATTGGCTCAGTTCGGACGACACATTAGGTAATGGAGGAGGGGGGGAACAATTGTCAGTTGTGCTGCTTATTGTGTTGTCTGGAGAGTAACACACAATGCACACATAACTGACAGTATGTTAATCAGGCACTTTAAACAATGGAGCAAAACAACAGGCTTGCACATTGTTTAGCCTGAAGCCCTGTTGTTTAAAGTGTCTTCCGAATTCAGCACCCCCTCTCTCCGTGGACTATTCTGTTTCGGAATAGAGTTCTGCTGCCTAGAGCAGCCAAAAAAACCCAGCTGCTCTATGCAGCCGGCAGAACTCATGGTGCATGCTGGGATACGGCTGGGGGACACACGGAGGAGAGGCTACAACCAAAATGGCCACCGCAAGTTCCTTGCAGCCAGGGCGTTTGCCGGTTCCGAGCAGCGCCGGCTACAGTCTGTGGAGCTCCTCCTGCCTAACGCACAGTCAGTATGTTATTTACCCCTCCGTTGCTTAATATGTCGTCCGAACTGAGCCAGTGTGTAGGAACTAACCAAAGGGCCTCCTCTGTGGTGGCACCACTTCTCTGGATTGCTGTTCCCATAGAAGTTTGAGTGGCACCAGAGCTGCTATTATTTTGATGCCAGGCATTTTAAAGTGTGATGGTGGCTTACGTTTAGATTCCATGTTGTTTTTCTGCTTCTGCTTTGTTTTACACTACCCTGATATCCTAGGATAAAGGGCAGGTCAAAAATACTTTAAACAAATAAATGAATGAATAAATGAGAAATTATACATTTGGAATCCTCATCTTAAACGACTGAAATTTCTTGTTTTTTGTTGTTGTATTGTTATAAACAACCCACTGATATCCTGCCTTCCCATAGTTGCTCAAGGCAGCCCACACAACATTCATTTAAAACAATTTTGTACAATAAACAAATTGCAAGTGTGTGGTGTAGGGGAGGAACCCCATACAGTATACCTCTTTTTTCACCCACTGTAGCAGCAGCAGAAAAATGCCACTTAACCTTAGGGAATTGCCTGCAATCAAAACATCTGCCACATTGTTCAGAAATTTCCCCCTGTCCCCCTAAGAAATCTGCCTAACAGAGTCGAAGGAGAGTCACAGTTTTTCTGGCTGCTTAAATAAACTTTACTTGGTTTGCGCACACCCAGTCCTCCGTCAATACAGCCATTGACTGTGGCAATCTGGTATCACTGTGATGTTGTGGAATCGCAACACAGCCAGAATTTTCTGCCATGCATTAGGGTGGCCATGTGTCCTACTTTACAGACGACAATCCACTCCTTGAAGGTGTTTGAATGGTGGCCTGGTGCAAGCCTAGTTTAAAGACAAAGGGCTTCTTCACATGAGTGACATAAGGCATGCTCATAACTGGCCACTCACAGACATCTGTGAGTCCTCCTTTTGACTATGTTGCAAACCGCCTGCATGTCTCCTGCTCCTTCCCTCAGTTATTCTGTTAAAAAACCCACATCCTTGGATAGCCTTATTCTTCTGAAATATCGCAGGATTTCAGACTATGTGCAGGGGAGTTGTGCTACAAACCACCCACCAGAGGGCGCTGTCCAATGAGCACCATAGTTTTCAATTACAGACCATGTTGTTACCCCCTCCTTCCATGTAATTCAGCTCATTACAATTGCAGAAGAGAAGCAGGAAGCAAAGTGCCGGTAAGCAAACGTGATTTCCCTTTAATCTAAAGAAGCACAAAGAATCACAAGAAGGGAGATCCGGCAAGGGCCTTGAAGTTGCCCATTTGCATGGATACGCTTTCCGACGTGATTCACTTTAAATCCCTGTTGTCATCCAATCAGATTTGCTCCTCCAGTGGCACAGACAGCCAGTTAAAGTGGTGTATACAAAAGAAAAGAAAAAAGAGCTGCCTTTGCATGGCAGACTACATGAGAAATGGCATGAATTTGGGCATATGTGGGCAAAGTTTTGCAACATCAACACATTTCCTTTATTAAAGAAAAAGTCACTCATCTCATGCTCAGGTCTGCTCTTCCAGATAAGTGAGATTTAAAACAAAAAGCAAAGCATTTCCCTTCCCCACCCTTCTCGCCATTCCCGTGCTGAGTAAGCACAATGGAAGGTGGTGGGAACTACTTCTGAGTAAACATGTTTAGTGGGATTCAAAGGATTCAGATTAGAATTTGCAGTGACCCTCGAGGACTGCAGTGTCCTATTGTCAACTCTCAAACAAAAAATGATCAAATATGAAACTTATCCCTGAGATGCAGATGTAGAGTCATCCGTCAACGTGCTTGGGCAGCTGTCTGGGACCCAGCATTCCGCCAATGCCCATCACTGATGTCTGCCCTGGGCTCTTTTTAACATGCCCCCAAATCATTCTTAACCAGGTAGGGGGGCTTGCAGTTGTTATTTTTTGTTTTCTTCAATGCCCCAAATAAATTCAGCACCTTGGATAGTTCCTTTAGCGTTTTGTCTGGTTCTGACAGAAACCTGGGCCAGATCTACACCAAGCAGGAGATGGCACTTTGAAAACGGGTTGGAAACTCTATATGGCGTGTGTCCTGGGCCCCAACAGTTGTCACGACTGTTGTAAACCATTTTAAAGCAGTAGTGTAGATCCTGCCCTGGAATGGATTCACAGCCCCACTGAAATCAGAGCTATCAGCCTCTGCTGTGCTTGGCCTTGCCCATCGTTGGAATGTGATCCCAAGAGCTTCTTGAAAACTGAATTTGGCCTTCAGGCTGAAAGACGTTCATCACCCCTGACCTAGGCAGACCAAGAAGAAAAAGAGAAGAAAGGGAGGCTCTACTCCCCAGATTTGGTTGCTGTTGGTACTGCTCCAGGAGGTGAGGAGGCAGAATGGGATCCCTCTTGAACACAGCGATCCACTCCTGCTTGGGGCAACCACCAAAACCTCAACCTCTGCGCCATGAAGCTGAATAACCCAACATGTTTTTCCTTTCCTTTCTTTTGGGTTCTGGCCCATTACAGTATTCTGACATGGAAAAATGCTTCCCTCAAACCTTGTTCTCTCTGTGCACAGGAAGCAGTTTCTTTGGATGATCCGGTCCGTGCCTGTAAAAGACGTTGCACAGGCTGTTCATAATGCCTCCATCAGTGCCAAACACCTTTTTACAGGAGACAGGTTCAATTAAAATGCTGTAATTAATGAATTAGTAGATCAATTGAACTGATTGATAAATGCTTTCAGTCTTAATTAACAGCGATATGGCCCATGAATGCTACCTCTGCTATTAAAGTGTGCTGATAAATAGGGAGAAAATGCCTCAATTTGGGTGCAAATTATAAGGTCCACAATTACAGAGACCACCTGTAACAACTAGCACAAAACAAACAATTAAGGAGAAATAAACTAATAAATTCAGTGCAGTAAACTGACTGGGTAAAGTCTGCAGCGTAGCTAGGGTGACCATATGGAAAGGAGGACAGGGCTCCTGTATCTTTAACAGTTGTATAGAAAAGAGAATTTCAGTGGGTGTTGTTTGTATGCATGCAGCACCTGGTGAAATTCCCTCTTCAGCACAACAGTTGAAGCTGCAGGAGCCCTGCCCTCTTTTGTTTCTGGTCACTCCACATGGCAGCTCAGAGAGGAGTCTGCAGGTTAGATCTCTATCTTCTTCCAGGCACTGTAGGGGGATTCCTATTATCTTGTTATTGACAACTGTTCCTGAGAGCGTATGCTATGTTTACATAAATAACTGTTGCGAATCTCATCTGTTCCAAAGGTATTTTCCTTATATGTTTGTCTTTTTCTTCCATAATTCTCCAATCTCTCTCTCTCTCTTTCTGAAATGCAGTTCTTTCAAGATGGCTTTTGATAGGCAGTTAACACATACGTTTTCATCCAAGCTTCTTGCCTTTCTGCCAATGCGTTTTGTCTTAACATATCATTCGGAAAAGCATTATCCTATTGAGCAAACAGAATAAAATGACTATCTCCTGGCACTATTTATAGTGATTTTAAATACCCCCACCTCACAACAGGACTCAGTAGAATTGTCATTCATAACCCAGGAAATGGAGAAATGTTGCCTCTTTTGTAGGGGTGGGTGAACTCCCCCGCACACTCCTCGGTGGGCACTCGCACCATTGCTGACATCTGACCACACTCACTGGGCCCCGCAAGTCTCTGGCTTGGTGTGCCCCAGCGTGCGCACAGCAGCTGTTCACCCCTCCATGCCAAAATTACGCATTTACCCCTGCAACAATGGCAGCCATAAAGCCCCCATATACAGTAGGGTAAAGGCACGAATGGTCATGCCTTTATCATTGCATAAAAGGGGTCTTTGTGGCTGCCATTGATGCAGTGGAGGGAAGTGCGCGGTTTCCAGAATATCTGGAAATTGCACAATTCCCCCGTTGCGTCAATAGGGTTAAGTGCGCAATGTCGATGTGAAGGAGTGGCCTGCTGCCGAGCACTCGATGGGGCAAACTGAGCTTGAGGAGAGGCTCACACTGCCCGGCAAGCAGGGACAGATGGCAGTGGTGAGAACCAAACAGTAAAAGCCAGGGATGTGAGATGGGGGAGGGTCTCTGTGAGAGAGGGGAAGTCCACATGCGGAGCTACTACTAGCGCAATTCGTCTCTGCCTAATTTCCCATGGCTCCCCCCCTCCCAACACAGCCCATTTCCATATCTCTCAGGTCTTCTTTGGGATTCCCCCAAACATTCAGGAGAGGTGTTTTGGGGGGGGGGGAGCACAAGGGGAAGCAAACAGGGGAAGCAGTAAGGGATGCTCCTTGTGTGACCACTGCATTGAATGTAGCTCAGCAAGGTTGTCAAGTCTTGCTGTGGCTGGCCACAAGTGAACCTGTTTTTTCTTCCTGCCTGGGATTGCAACACACACACACACATCCAGGTAGTTTATCAGGAACTTGGCAGGCCCCGATACATGGTTATCGGATAGCCACCTATAGGACAGTATTGCAAAAGAAGAAGACGATGAAAAGGCATCACCAAAAAAGGAGGGAGGAGAAAAGACGACATAGATTTGCAAAATAAAATAAAATAAAATAAAATATAGATCAGTGGAGGCTGGTGGCTCCAATTTTGGTGGGGCTGCAAATCCATTCTGGGATTCAGTCAAAATCATCCAGAACTCTAAAAGAGCAGTCTGAGATGCTGAACCTATTCCCAAATAGCTCCTTTAATATTCTGGCTGGTTTTGACTGAAACCCAGAATAAATTCACAGCCCCACGAAAATTGGTGCCACCAGCCTCCCTTGGCATACTTGAAAAAGTAGAAATAATTACTATAATTAAAATAGAAGTACAATGCATCTTTCCATAGTGGGAAAGACTGTGTCCAGTTGACCTGTGTGTACTGGTTCCCCTCTATTTGGCACTGGTTAGGCCTCATCTTGAATACAGTGTCCAATTCTGGGCACCACACTTGAAGAAGGGGTCTGGAAACAACGTCCTATGAGGAGAGACTGAAAGAACTGGGCATGTTTAGCCTTGAGAAGAGAAGAATGAGGGGAGACACAATAGCACTCTTCAAATACTTGAAAGGTTGTCACACAGAGGCAGGCCAGGATCTCTTCTCAGTTATTCCAGAGTACAGGACACGGAATAATGGGCTCAAGTTACAGGAAGTCAGATTCTGGCTGGACATCAGGAAAGTCTTCCTGACTGGTACAGAAGTACAACAATGGAACCAATTACATAGGGAGGTTGTAGTCTCTCCCATACTGGAGGCATTCAAGATG
Organism: Anniella stebbinsi; assembly: GCA_029215795.1. NCBI lineage: Eukaryota > Metazoa > Chordata > Lepidosauria > Squamata > Anniellidae > Anniella > Anniella stebbinsi. The sequence continues at coordinate 351,093,178 of JARDYH010000001.1, forward strand.
CAGCTGGACAGCCATCTGCCATGTATGCATTAAGATAGGCTGACCAGATAAAATCCAGGTCAGGGCTCATGTAACTTTAGCAGTTGTAGAGAAAAGGGAATTTCAGCCAGTGTCATTTGTATGCAATTAGTTCCTGGTGATATTCCCTCTTCATCACAACAGTTAAAGTTGCAGGCACTAGACTAGAGTGACCATATGCAAAAGAAGGCAGGGCCCCTGCAACTTTAACTGTTGTGATGAAGAGGGAATATCACCAGGAACTAATTGCATACAAATGACACTGGCTGAAATTCCCTTTTCTCTACAACTGTTAAAGTTACATGAGCCCTGACCTGGATTTTATCTGGTCACCCTACATTAAGATGGATTCCTGCATTGAGCAGGGGGCTGGCCTTGATGGCCTTATAGAACTCTTCCAACTCTACTGTTCTGTGATTCTATGTTTCTATACCTGCCATTCAGTCTGCTTTCCAGGTGCTAACTGTTGATGAACAGTGTCTCCCTCATTATGGCTCTCTTTAACTTTAAACTATACCTGGACTGGACAGCCCTTTGAATAGAGGATGCCTTACAACAGTGGACTGCCCTCTATAAAGCAGGAGACAAAGCCATTGAACCCGCTCTATATGGCTATCAGGCCACATTTTGCTTGGTGGGTCACATGATGTGCAGGCTTGAAAATGGGCCTATATCATGGAAAGCAGGCTGGTGCTCCTGTACTTTTAGTGAAATGAATTTTGGCAGGTGTAGCTTATCATGCAAGGTTGAGCAAAACTGCTCCTGCGGAGATTTCTTCCATGACTCAACTACTAAAGGTATAGGAGTCCTTCTGCCCACCTTTCCACTTCATCACAATACTTCAGGCTTTCATTTTGACCTCTGTTCGCAAAAGACGAACAAATTGCGATTAAAAAAACAAACTGTTGGGCTTAGAGAAGTCTATTGGAGGATGCGGTTTCTCTCCCTCCTCAAAAACTGCCTTTCTCGCCAAAGAACCCTTCCCAAAGAGCCCTACACATCTGCTCTCAGGAGTAAGTCCTGCTGATATCAACAGGGATAGGGTCACGGCATCAGAAAAGGAGAGGCCACCAGGACAACAAAATGTCGACAACCGGCAGCAAATCTATGTGAATATTCAGCATTTCCCCCACCTTACTCCCATCCTGATAATTTGTCTAGCTCTATCAATGCTGGTTCTATTGTCAAAGTGAACATTGAGGGGAGATAGTATAGGGCTCAGCTCCAGTTGAAAATCTTACTTCAGTACATATGTATATACTTATATGCTTAAATTAACCTAGCAGGTATTTGTTTCTCTCTCTCTTCTCTTCTCTTCTCCAATCCTCTCCTCTCTTTCTTCTTTTTTCCTTTAAGGATATAAATTCCAACCATGTTTTGTGTGAAGGGTCTCAGTGCATACTGACATTGTGAGTGTCAGCTCCAGATCACTTTAATCAGAGAGTGGATATGCATGATAAAACGGATAAGGGACTTTAATCAAAAAATCCGCTGGTCTGGAAACGTGACGCACTCTGCCAAACACACTTCATCCCCTTTTTCTTGTGCCTCTGCCAAGATTTTTATTTCATGAATATGCATCGGAGGAGACGATATTACATTAAAATGTGACATTGTTGTGGAGTGTTGGGGATTTGGAATTACAATAAATAAATAAATAAATAAATGGGGGGCGGGCAGGCGGAAGGGGGGGAGCTAAGCTCCGGCAAAGTTTTTATCAGTTGTGCATGAATGTCATGGCACAGTTTTCCCCTTCCTTCGCCCCCCCCCATCCGCAATCCTCTCCACACCCCCATCAAAGTTTATGTTTGGACAGCGTATTGGATTTTGCATCTTTATAGAATTCTAAGAAGAAAACTCATCTTAGCAGATGGATACTTTGTTTAAATTCCATCCAGGAGAGTATTGTATGGAGTTCTCACCTAAAGACTATAGTTTTCCATACAGAATACTTATTTGCAGGTACAGATGCTCAGATGGGGAAGTTCTTGCATCGAGAAATTATTGCTAGGTTGATAGCCTGCTTCTGAATGAAAATTAATGCAAAGCTTTTCTCTGGCTATGACTGGCTTTGGATCAGGCATGTAGGGAATTGTGAAACCTGTATTTTTTCCCCTTGGTCCCTTTAAAACACACACACATACACACACATACACACACACACACACGAAGAAGTAAAATGAGCAAGATCATAATACTATGGTACAGAAATTTGACACCAATAAGCCTGTCTTAGCCTCAATTTCTAGGTCGGTATCTATTGCATATTCAGTTCCAATCTGCATTTATTGAGTGAGTTAGCATTTATGCATTTTAAAACTTTTGTTAAGCCCCTGTACCCAGGATTTCTGGCAACTGATTTCTTAAACAATATATCTTGAAACGTACAATCCTTGCATGCAGCGATGCATTCGTCAGATTAAAGATGAAGGTGCTATCAGATTTTGTTTGCTGTCTTACAGGGGTTTTTGCTGGCTTGAATACAAACAAGCCAAGCATTTGGATCAAGAAAAGGTACAACTTCTTCAAACGCACAAACCACACTGGTAAGTAAGATTAAGCTCTCTTACTCATTAACCAGTGGTAATTCAAACCTCTGCATTTTCTAAGTACGGAAGAGGGTTAATTTAGGGAGGGAAATATGGCTAGTGGTTGAAAAAGAGAGGTTTCGGGCGCAATCCTATCATTGTGCCATCGATAATCGGAAGCCCCCAAACTCAGAGGTTTCTGATCATCCAGCGTAGGTCGGGAAGAACAGCAGAGGTGATCTGCACCTCCTCTGCCCTGCGTATTTTGCTAGATGGGCACTTCAGAGAGGGAGGGAAGGAGGCTGGAAGAAACTCAGGATAACTCATATCCTGGCCTCTCTGGTTTCTTTCCCAACTGCCTCACCCTGCCTACTGGTAGGGCAGGCCTTCGTGTCCCAACAGAGCTACAACTCCTCCTTGATGGAGTGGATAGAGAAAGATTTCTCTCTCTTTCATAACACTAGAAATTGGATTTACCCAATGAGATCAGTAGTAGGTTCAGGACAGATGCAATTAAGTACTTCCCCCAACACACAATTAACTTGATTATTTTGCTCATCTTTTCGGCTGACAGACACACAGTGTGCTATCTAACTACTGTCCCTCCACTGATGGAAGGCTTTGATTAGCAGAATGGGGAGGGTGAAGATTTTCTGAAGATTTCTCCCCAACCTTCAGTGCAGATTTGGGGGATGGGGCTTCAGGGAATTACCATATATTACCCCGTCCCCTTCCACTGTGACAGATGCCTTCCTTTGGCAGAGGGACACAAGTGACTTATAAGATGAAAAACCAAGAGAAATTAAAACATAAGTAACAATCATCATAAATTAATTGTTTAAGATAGCAACAGATAAAACCAAAACTGAACGAAAACAGCCAATTAAAAAGCCAAGTGCAACAAATTGTAGAAATATAAGAACCAAAGGCTTTCTGAAATAAGAAAGCTTTTAGTAAATGTCTAAAAAAAAGTTTCCTGAAAGAAAAGAGACTCAAGGGATCTCCCAGGGGACAGAATGCCACAATCTGGGTGTCACCACAGAAAAGACCCGGTCATGACTACTAGGGATGTGCATGGCCAAAATTATCATATCGTATTGTATCATTATCGGAAATTCCAATATAAAAAAATTTCAAGTCCGATCATATCAGGGGGTACCCGGATTTGATCAGATCCGATATCTGATAAATATCGGAAGTTCTGAGCCAATTACGGTGTTTTCCCCATAGGTTTGCATTGGGGGAAAGAAAGCTTTCCCCCAATGCAAGTCTATGGGGAAAAACACTGGGCCGGCAATCCCTCCCTCCCCCCACTCGTGCTCCCTCCCCCCACTCACGCTCCTTACCCGCTGTCGCCTCCACCACCTCCGTCTCCTCCACCGCCTCCACCTCCGCCCTCACTGTCCCGTACTACTGCTAAACAGGCTTTCCAGCCTGTTTGTCAGTACAGAGAAGCGCCGAGTGATGTCGGCATCACTCGGCGTGGCTCTGTACTGACGAACAGGCTGGAAAGCCTGTTTAGCAGTAGTACGGGGTGGCGGTGGCAAGGAAGGCCGCAGGTAAGGAGCGTGAGTGGGGGAGGGAAGGGAAGGGTCCCCAGGGGTCCCCACTTACCTGCAGCTTTCCCCGCTGCCGTCCACTGCCGTCCACTGCTTCCGGACTACTGAGAACTAGGCTTTGCAGCCTAGTTCTCAGTAGAGCGATGACGCACCAGGTGACGTCATCACCCAGTGCATCATCGCTTTACTGAGAATTAGGCTGCAAAGTCTATTTCTCAGTAGTCTGGAAGCAGCGGAGGGCAGTGGATGGCAGCAGGGAAGGCCACAGGTAAGGAGCGCGAGTGGGGAGGAAGGGAGGGCCGGCCCTAAAATGACGGTCCAAATATCCAATATGTCTGATAGTTGTTGGACATAAGGATTTCAGATCCGATCAGATAGGGCCTCCTTAGGAATGTATCATTATCGTTAATCGGATGTCTGATAATGACCTTATTGGTTCGTTATCGGACATCGGAACGATACGATACACATCCCTAATGACTATCCACCCATCTAAACTCACGTAAGGGTGGGCCCATATGCAGAGCCTCAAATCCAATCTTAATTGGCAGGTTGGCTTGTGACTGGCCTCACATCATTCAGGTCATTAAAAATGAAAAACAGCCCAGAAAGTTATAGAAAACCAATGCAAATGATGTAAGACCAATGTAACAGAGTTGTTTATAGTTGTTTTTAGATGTATGTTTTTGTCTATACAGTATGTTTTTATGGTTTTAAATTTTGTATATCATCTTTAACTGTTCTAATCGTATGTCAACTGATGAGAGAGTTTTGGCTATGGGGTGGTATCGAAATGTAATTAATAATAACAATAATATTATGCTCTAATATTTGAGTTCTAGATAGTAATCTGTCTTATATATTCTGAGCCCACTGACTGATATATTCTGAGCCCACTTACATTTCCACTCTGATTTTAAAGGAAGCTCCATGTAGGGAGCATTGCAGTAATCCAGTCTCTAAGTAACTTATGAAATGTGCTGTCACCAAATGTAGTGATAGTTGCCATCTTAGATGGCTTTAAAAGGGGATTAGACAAATTCATGGAGAATAACTGAGTATTTGGCCTGGCTGAAAGTTTAAAATTGTTTTAAATTTTAGCTGTTTGTTATGTTTTTATGTTTCTAAATTTTGTATATTGAGTTTTAATGTTCAGTCTTTTAATCTTTGTAAACCGCCCAGAAGTCTTTGGCTATGGTGCGGTATATAAATGTAAATAATAATAATAATAATAATAATAATAATAATAATTCACCAACAACTGGCCATCAAATTCGACCTTATCAAACAATCTACACCATACTATACATACTTACCTGAAAAAATCTTGGAAAATGCAGACAGAACAATTCATATGTGCAAGGCAATAATGGTCATTGACAAAAAACAAAAACACAAATACCTCATTGACATAGCAATACCGAATGACAAAAATGTTGTTGAAAAGGAAGGAGAAAAGAGAAACAAATATACACCATGGAAGTCAAAGAACTATGGCAACAGGAAAAGGTCACAATTATTCCATTAGTCACATCAGTCACCGGCACCACATCAAAAAATTATACAGAAAACCTTCAGAAACTGGGACTTCCAAAATATATCCACACCAACATCTAGAAAGCAGTCATAATTAAAATATAAGCTCAATTGTCAGGAAATTCCTGCATCTGTAACAGACAGCATGACTTGGCAAAGCCCATCATGTCCCTCCAGAAAAACTGCCACAAGTGAGAAAGAAATACATAAACAGTAATAATAATACTATTAGCAATGCTAATGAAATGGAACGTCCATGTTCATAGACACTAATACTCAGGAATACAACACTGGGGACAAAGACTTTTGCACATAAGCTTCCTAGAAGTGCTTCTTTGGCCGGTGTGGTTGCTAGACTGGAGGGACTCTTAGTCTGATCCAGCACAGCTTTTTTTTTTAATGTTCTTGGAGTCTTAGTAGGGAATGGGGATGAAATTTTATGTCTAATATGTGAACGGAAAACACAGTTATCTTTTACTTTTTGCACTTCTCCAAATTTTGTGAGGCAGTTCTCTGAATAACGTAAAATAAAAAAATGCACCAACAAGTTTGTACGTTAGGAAAGACTGCACATAAAAAAGGCTTTCATTAGGAAAAATGTATTCTAAATGCATATATTAGGGAGAATGCATGTAAAATACATATGAATTTTCATGTGGACTGTTTCAAAATCCTCCTCATTGTCACAAACTGATTTGGAAATGGGATGGAATGACACTTCTGCTTCAGAAAGTGTGAAAGTTGTTGAAATGGAAACAGACATCCCTGATTCTTAATCACTAAAACGTCTACACGTTTAATTTTAAGATGTTTCTAATAATGTATTTGTTTTTATCTGTTTTAACGGTTTATCTATTTTATTGTTTTATATTTATATTTGGTGTTGTTCCTCGCCTCGATCTAGATGGAGAGGCGGGTTAGAAATGAAATAAATAAATAAAATAAAATAAATACACCAAGCTGGATATGACACTTTGAAAACATTTTGAAAACTGTATATGGCATGTGTCCTCTGATTAAGCACTGGGAAGAACAGGGAGGAAGGGCATGGAAATGAAGGTTAATGCCTTATTTTAAAAGTTTTTTAAAAATTTAAATCATGCTTCATTTTGGAGATTTAGGGATAATCCAGTAATTGAACTGAGGAATATAAGGTAGGTGGGAAAAGGAGATTGGCTTGATTTCTAAAAGGAGAGCTCCTAGGGCTCATGTTTACCTAGATGTTCCAATCTCTGACCCAGATATTTTCCCCCTAAGCTCATATTGTGAGCTTCATTGATGAGGAAGAATGTTCGACATTCTCAGAAACACATTCATTTTAACCAGTTACAAAAGATCATGATACACAAATCCATCAGAAGGCTGGCCTTTGCTCAGAGGAACAAATATTCTCCTTCCCCTGCAAAATTTGGGGCATCACCTTGGCTTGGTCAGGGTTGGCTGGACCAGATGAGGACCAAAGCTCATATCACCCTGAAGGATATGGAGGTGGATCTGTCTATCTATCATCTATCTATCTATCTATCTATCATCTATCTATCATCTATCTATCTATCTATCATCATCTATCTCTATCTATCATATCACCCTGAAGGATATGGAGGTGGATCTATCTATCTATCTATCTATCTATCTATCTATCTATCTATCTATGTAGTCCAGGAAAGAAGTGCTCCCGGTTCACTTACAGCAGAGTAAGCGTGTTTCCAGAGAGATCCAGTCAGTAAAAATACTCACACACCAGTGGGTTGTGTATAATACAAGCCTTTTACTGTGATTCCAATAGATATATACAACAGTCTGGTCCATCCAAATATAAAACAGGTTCCAGGAAGATTTACATAGCATATCCGTCCATCCTCATAATTCTCATACAACCAGCCTTGTCTTCATCCTCCATCAAATATTTAAAGCTTATATACAGTAGCCTGGACAATGACTAAGCACTTATTCAATTAAGAAAACTTCTAGAAAAAACCCACTATCTCCCTGACCTTTTCAGCAGCAGATAGAAAAAACTATTCCTCTAGCTAATTGACTTCAGGTGCACTAGTCAGTCCTCTGGACACTTTTCAACTGTCCAGTCCTTTTATTCATCTTAAATAAAAATTTCCCCTGACACCCCTTCAAAATTGAAAGTTCAGATGAATAAAACTGTTCTACACATCAAGCATTTCAAAACCTAATTTTCCAATAAGTTCATCATGATGATGTACCACCAAAGGCTTGGTGAAAATACCTGCTACATTCAGTTTAGACTCACAATAGACCAACTTTATGAATCCATTTTCAATATGCTCCTTCATGTTAAAAAATCTTATAGCAACATGCTTTGTTCTGGCTTTTAACATTTGTGAATTAGCTAAAGCTATACAAGATTGTGAATCCTCATATACTTTAAGAGGTAAATAACATTTCACATTCAGGTCCTTTAACAATTGCATAAACCATTCAATCTCTTCACATGCTTCTGATAAGGCCGCATATTTAGCTTCGCAGGACGACGTGGCAACACAGGCTTGCTTTTTGGATTTCCAGTGTATCAACGACTTTCCAAAAATTATTGCCATTCCACTTGTAGACTTCCGGTCTGATGGATTTCCTGCCCAATCACTGTCAACATAGCACTCTAAGGACTCATTTTCAAAAGATGACAATGTTAGACAGAGATTTTGTGTATTCTTTAAGTAGCGTAAAATTCTCTTAATTCTTTGCCAAGCAGCATTTGTAGGTTTCACTACCTGCTGGCTTAAAATACCCACTGCACAGGCAATGTCTGCCCTTGTCCATTGGCTTATGTACAAAAGACTTCCAATCACAGACTGATACAATTCTGGATCATTAAAACTTTCTCCTTCCATGTTTGACCTGAACTCAGGCAACATAGGACTTTGTACACCTTTGCAGTCACTCATGCCACAAGACTCTAGCAGATTGACAGTTTTCTGCTTTTGGCTCAGCATATATCCTCCTTCTTTCCGTTTGATGATCTGAACACTTAAATAATTGCTTACTTCTCCCAGGGATTTCAGTTTGAACTTCTTCTCCAAACATTCTGTAATTTTCTGTATGTGGTTTGTGGATTTAGACATCAGTAACAAGTCATCCACATAAATCAGAGCCACAACAAAACCATTACCTTCTCCCCGCGTGTACAGACATGGATCAGCAATTCCCCTTTGAAAACCTAAGTCTTCAACTAGGGCTGAATTTAAGCAATCATTCCAGCACCTTGCTGACTGCTTCAAACCATACACTGCTTTCTTAAGCAACCAAACCTCATCAGATTCCTCATCAAAACCGTGGTTTTTTTGCATGTAAATCTCCTCATGCAAATCTGCATGTAAATAAGCCATGTCCACATCAAAATGTTTTACTACGATATCATTCTTTGCAGCTATGCTTAGAAATAACCTTAACATAGTAGCTTTACACGTTGGTGAAAACGTTTGGTCAAAATCTTTCCCTTTGACTTGTAAAAATCCCTTTGCCACCAACCTTGCCTTATATTTGGTTTCACCTGATTCCAAAACCTTATATACCCAGCGGCAATCAACTGATTTTTTACCTTGAGGTAACCGTGTAGATTCATACACACCATGTTTCTGGAAACTTCCCATTTCATTTTGCATCGCAAGAATCCATTTTTTCTTTTCCTGCGTTGGCAATCTTAGCACCTCCTCATAGTTCTGAGGTTCATAGTTAACCACACACACTCTGGCACTATGATTCTCAAACCCATACCTTGCTGGCAGTTTGCCTTTGGTAACTCTGTCAGACCTCCTTAAATTACCAGTACTCGGTTCTCCATTTTGTTGCTCTCTATTGCTTTCTATGGGGGGCGAAGTTAAACGCTTCTCTCTGGCGGCACTGGCTCCAGACTGAGACTTTAACTCTTTCTGTTCCTCCCCTTCATTTCTCCCATCCGGTGAGAAATGCAGCATCATTTCAGGATTTGAATGAATCCTCTGCCAATTTTGTTCCCCAAAATTTGCAGACCTAGACACCACTATTTTACCATTCCCTACATAAAACCTCCAAGACTTAGCATCGTACCCAACAAAGCGCAAACGAGCTGCTTTGTTTTCTCCTTTCTTCCTTTGACTCTTTGGGATGTTAACGTAAGCAAACGCACCCCAGACACGGAGATGGGACAGATCAGGTTTCTTTCCATGTAATAGGAAAAAGTGTGTATTGTTAGTCACACTAGACCAGGTCCTGTTCAGCAAATAATTAGCAGTTGAGAACGCTTCTGCCCACAGATTTTGTTCAACTCCAACATCCAACATTAAAGAATCCTTTAAAGTTTGTAATAAACTATTCCTCCTTTCAATGGCTCTGTTCTGCCAAGGAGCAAACAGATCTGAAAACCTTTGAGTAATTCCATTCCTCCTGGTCCACCTTAAAAAATCATTGCTTGTAAATTCACCACCAAGGTCAGATTGGATCTGAATAACTTGCCTCTGGAATCTCCGTTCCGCCTATGTTAACCATGTTTAAACGTTTGAAATGTTTCGGATTTCCTCATTAACATATAAACCCAACTAAACCTGTATTTATCATCCAAAATGACAAGCACATATTTGGCTCCCCCAAGACTTCCTTGGAACAGTCCAATCAAATCAACATGTACAAGGTCAAAAACCTCTTTTGAAACCCTGTCACTCTTTCTATTGATCGCATGAACCTTTGATTTTGATTGCTTGCAGACCTTGCAATCCAAAAATCTTTCACACCCATTGAGATCAATTCCTTTGCACTAGGGATGTGCACTGACCCCCCGGATCGGATCGGATAGCGGATCGGAATCGGACCTGGGGGGTTGGATCGGATCGGATCGGATCGGAGGATGGTCGGATCGGATCGGACCGGATGTCCGATCCGGATCGGACGCCATTTTGAATGCTTTTTCCCATAGCCAAGTATTGTTTTACAAAAACGCCTATAACTTTTTCATTTTTAAAGATAGAAGGATGAAACTTGGGCACATTATACACTGCTTAGGGATAGTTATCTGTGAGAAATTTCAGAAAGATTGGTGCATGCGTTTTGTGGCAATTAATTGTTTAATAAATACCCAGAAATGCCTATAACTTTGTCATTTTTAAAGTTACAAACATGAAACTTTGCCACATTGTAGGTGGTACCTTGGGACCTATCTGTGAGAAATTTCAGAAACTTAGGTGCTTGCCTTGTGTGGCAATTAATTTTAGAAAAATGGGTAGTAGTGGGGTAAATACATTTACGCCTCCCATTTTTTTATTTTTGAAGATACAAACAGGAAACTTGGGCACATTACAGGTACCACTTGCCTTGATATGTGTGTGAAATTTCAGAAACATTGGAGCTTGCCTTGTGTGGCAATTAATTTTTGAAACAATGAGGAAAGAAACACCTATAACTTTGTCATTTGTAAAGTTACACACATGAAACTTTGCCACATTGTAGGCGGTACCTTGGGACCTATGTGTGTAAAATTTCAGAAACGTAGGTGCTTGTATTGTGTGGCAATTAATTTTTGAAACAATGAGGGATTCATTGGACAGCACTTGCCCATAGGGATTCATTGGACAGTACTTGCCCATAGGGATTCATTGGACAGTACTTTCCTATAGGAAATCATTGGAAAGCACTTGCCCATAGAAAATCATTGGAAAGCACTTGCCCATTGAGAAATACAGTTATGCCTCCCACTTTTTTATTTTTGAAGATACAAACAGGAAACTTGGGCACATTGTAGACTGGTTAGGGATAGTTATCTGTGAGAAATTTCAGAAAGATTGGTGCATGCGTTTTGTGGCAATTAATTTTTTAATAAATACCCAGGAATGCCTATAACTTTGTCATTTTTAAAGTTACATACATGAAACTTTGCCACATTGTAGGTGGTACCTTGGGATCTATGTGTGTAAAATTTCAAAAACGTAGGTGCTTGCCTTGTATGGCAATTAATTTTAGAAAAATGGGTAGTAGTGGGGTAAATACATTTACGCCTCCCATTTTTTTATTTTTAAAGATACAAACAGGAAACATGGGCACATTACAGGGAACACTTCACTTGATATGTGTGTAAAATTTCAGAATGATAGGTCCAGGCATGTGGTGGCAAGGTGTCTGCACACACCACTTTGAAGACTGTAGAAAATTTCTCCTGTAACGATCCCAGCGAGAGAGAGTGATCCTAGGCTCAGCCGTTCTGCTTGAGTGAAAGTATCAAAGCAGACACGAGCCAAGTGCTACTTTGTTTCTCCTTTTGTAATGGATACTAGCTCAGTTGCAGCCAAGCGTGCAAGGATCAAAGAGATGAGAGAAAGTGTTTCCTTCTTCTTCCCGGGAGGCGGGAGGGTGCAATTGACAGCCCCAGCCTCTGTGTAAAAAAGGTTAATAACTTTTAATCTAAAAAATTCGTAGCCACCAAATGCCTGGACCTATCATTCTGAAATTTTACACACATATCAAGTGAAGTGTTCCCTGTAATGTGCCCATGTTTCCTGTTTGTATCTTTAAAAATAAAAAAATGGGAGGCGTAAATGTATTTACCCCACTACTACCCATTTTTCTAAAATTAATTGCCATACAAGGCAAGCACCTACGTTTTTGAAATTTTACACACATAGGTCCCAAGGTACCACCTACAATGTGGCAAAGTTTCATATATGTAACTTTAAAAATGACAAAGTTATAGGCATTCCTGGGTATTTATTAAAAAATTAATTGCCACAAAACGCATGCACCAATCTTTCTGAAATTTCTGACAGATAACTATCCCTAACCAGTCTACAATGTGCCCAAGTTTCCTGTTTGTATCTTCAAAAATAAAAAAGTGGGAGGCATAACTGTATTTCTCAATGGGCAAGTGCTTTCCAATGATTTTCTATGGGCAAGTGCTTTCCAATGATTTCCTATAGGAAAGTACTGTCCAATGAATCCCTATGGGCAAGTGCTGTCCAATGAATCCCTCATTGTTTCAAAAATTAATTGCCACACAATACAAGCACCTACGTTTCTGAAATTTTACACACATGGGTCCCAAGGTACCGCCTACAATGTGGCAAAGTTTCATGTGTGTAACTTTACAAATGACAAAGTTATAGGCATTCCTGGGTATTTATTAAAAAATTAATTGCCACACAAGGCAAGCACCTATGTTTCTGAAATTTCACACACATAGGTCCCAAGGTACCACCTACAATGTGGCAAAGTTTCATGTGTGTAACTTTAAAAATGACAAAGTTATAGGTGTTTCTTTCCTCATTGTTTCAAAAATTAATTGCCACACAAGGCAAGCTCCAATGTTTCTGAAATTTCACACACATATCAAGGCAAGTGGTACCTGTAATGTGCCCAAGTTTCCTGTTTGTATCTTCAAAAATAAAAAAATGGGAGGCGTAAATGTATTTACCCCACTACTACCCATTTTTCTAAAATTAATTGCCACACAAGGCAAGCACCTAAGTTTCTGAAATTTCTCACAGATAGGTCCCAAGGTACCACCTACAATGTGGCAAAGTTTCATGTTTGTAACTTTAAAAATGACAAAGTTATAGGCATTTCTGGGTATTTATTAAACAATTAATTGCCACAAAACGCATGCACCAATCTTTCTGAAATTTCTCACAGATAACTATCCCTAAGCAGTGTATAATGTGCCCAAGTTTCATCCTTCTATCTTTAAAAATGAAAAAGTTATAGGCGTTTTTGTAAAACAATACTTGGCTATGGGAAAAAGCATTCAAAATGGCGTCCGATCCGGATCGGACCTCGTCGGATCGGATCGGATCGGATCGGAGGTTGATCGGATCGGATCGGATCGGATCGGATTTTCCCGATTTTGGGGCGGATCGGATTCGGATCGTGGATTGGATCCGATCCGATGCACACCCCTACTTTGCACCTTTTTGGCATTTGTTTTAAAACCTCAAAACTCGCATGGCCCATCCTTCTATGCAATAAGTGAATACAATCTGAGTGTATTGGAGCATTTCCAATTTGTCCTCCCACACAATTACCTGACCTCATTACAAACAAACCATTTTTGAGATCTCCTTGTGCGCACATTTGCTGTGCTTTTGTCACCTCGCAGAGACATCCTTTGAAATAAACAATATATCCTTTTCCGACTAGGCTGACTATGGATAAAAGGTTATAATCGAGGGTAGAAATAAACAACACGTTAGGCAAACTTTTCCCTAAACAAGGAATAAAGCACGACCCTTCCCCTTCAACAGGGACTTTCCTTCCATCTGCTAACGTGACTGAATCCATGGATCCAGCCTGTAGTTTCACAAACGCCTCCCTGCTGTTACACAGCATTTGGCTAGAAGCAGAATTGATTAACCAGGCTTTCCGTCTCCTCGCCTCCTTGGATTCCACGGCTGCTGACACATATTGAGTGCTACGCGCTTTCTCTCGCGCTCACTCTCCCTCGGAATGCTGGTTTCCCTCATTCGCTTGCCCAGCTCCTTTTGTTTGAAGCTTCACTCTGCAATATTTCCAAATATGCCCCAGCTTGCCACATCGATAGCACTTCCTTTTTTCCACCACCATTGCGCGCTCGGCTCCTCCAAAAGGTAAGCGCTTCTCCGGCTCCATTTTGGTGACTTGTCCATGTGATTCACAGTCGATTCCTTTCCGAATTTCCCTTCGTTCCTCTGTAAGCTCTGCTCGTTTCCTCTCCTCCTCCAGCAACCTTCCATTTAGATATTCCATCGAAAGATCCTGTTGCTGCATGGATTCAAGACTCATGGTAAGCCCGTCCCAACTATCCGGGAGAGAACTTAGGATCACGTAAATTCTGTTCTCCTCATCAAACAGCAGACCTGCTTCTTGCAGTTTGGCAAACAAAGTGCCCATTACTTGCAAATGCTCAGACAACGACTCTCCTTCACGGAGCTTTGTTCTATAAAGCTGACACGTTAAACTTATTTTAGGACTTGCCGTTTGTCTCACATACACACGCTTCAATTTATCCCAGCACTCATTAGCTGTATCCGTCCGAGAAATATGAATCAATTGCCTGTCTTCAAGACACAGCACAATATTTGCCTTGGCTCTTATGGCTAAGCCGTCCCACTCGTTTTGTGCAGCAGCACTCAGACCATCTTGGGACTTCCATGACATTCCAACAACCTTCTTTTCGAAGCAACATCTCCATTTTGAATGACCAATTCAAATAATTGTTGTCGTTAAGCTTTTCGATAGGAACACCTCCGTGCAAGCTCATCTGTGCCATGTTTCCTGGCTGACTCAAAACTGCAGCCTTCCTCTGGCCAGAAAAATAGCTTGACTCTTGTTCCTCACTCGAATCACTTCCAGAGCTCAAATCCACTTCCTCCTGTTTATACATTAAACGATGACCATCATCCACTGCTGTATCAGGAACTCCTGGGACTCTGGACCCATAACCCATCTGGGAAAGAAGTGCTCCCAGTTCACTTACAGTTCACTATCTATCTATCTATCATCATCTATCTCTATCTATCATATCACCCTGAAGGATATGGAGGTGGATCTATCTATCTATCTATCTATCTATCTATGTAGTCCAGGAAAGAAGTGCTCCCGGTTCACTTACAGCAGAGTAAGCGTGTTTCCAGAGAGATCCAGTCAGTAAAAATACTCACACACCAGTGGGTTGTGTATAATACAAGCCTTTTACTGTGATTCCAATAGATATATACAACAGTCTGGTCCATCCAAATATAAAACAGGTTCCAGGAAGATTTACATAGCATATCCGTCCATCCTCATAATTCTCATACAACCAGCCTTGTCTTCATCCTCCATCAAATATTTAAAGCTTATATACAGTAGCCTGGACAATGACTAAGCACTTATTCAATTAAGAAAACTTCTAGAAAAAACCCACTATCTCCCTGACCTTTTCAGCAGCAGATAGAAAAAACTATTCCTCTAGCTAATTGACTTCAGGTGCACTAGTCAGTCCTCTGGACACTTTTCAACTGTCCAGTCCTTTTATTCATCTTAAATAAAATTTCCCCCTGACATCTATCATCATATCACCCTGAAGGATATGGAGGTGGAT
Organism: Anniella stebbinsi; assembly: GCA_029215795.1. Taxonomy (NCBI): domain Eukaryota; kingdom Metazoa; phylum Chordata; class Lepidosauria; order Squamata; family Anniellidae; genus Anniella; species Anniella stebbinsi. Next base: position 351,108,864 of record JARDYH010000001.1, read on the forward strand.
CTATCTATCTATTTCACATACACATCAATCCAGGCAAGGAGATGTACAAAACCAGGCTTCTATGTGACCTCTGCCAGGAAGCCTAGAAATTGTAGATCAGGGATGGGGAACCTCTTTCAGCCTGATGCCACATTTAATTTCACAGAAGCTCTCGAGGGCTGTGTGTTTCACATTCCAGTGGTGAACAGGGCCAAGGGCAAATGGGGTGGGCTCCCCAACTCAGCACATTGCACCTTAGAGCTTTTACTGCCAGCAATGAAGTCTTAGGAGAGCCATTTCAACCTTTTGGGTGTAGTGGTGGTGGTGGTGGTGGTGGGAAACTGCACAAAAGCTGAAAAATGGCCAAAGGATTGGTAGTGGGGGAGAGAGGGTGGAGGCAAGGGAAGGCACATGGCCAGGTTGGGATAATAATAATAATAATAATAATAATAATAATAATAATAATAACAATTTATTTCTTACCCGCCTCTCCGTCTGGATCGAGGCAGGGAACAACAACATGATAAAATACATAAAACTGATTAAAACATGACACATATTATCAAAACTGCATAAAAATCCTAAAACATCCTAAAAAACATCCTTAAAACATTCATTTTTATTGAATAGCTATTCATTTATTTTATTCATTCAATTTATATAGGTGTAACTGTGCCTTTATCCCAAAGATGACCTCAGGGCAGTGCAGGCAGACTATGGTCCTTTCCGCACCATAGGGGTGGAGAGGGCGGGAAGCGGGCAAACCCGGAAGTAAGCACTTACAGGTTCGGTGTGATGAAGCCGCCCCACAATGCAACAACCCAGGCTTCTTCTGGGCTGTCGCAAGCCATGGTGGCCATTTTTAAAAAAGATCCATGGAGGAGCGCACGAGTGCTCCTGCACAAATGTAAGTACTTTTAAAAAAATCCAGCCCCCCCTCCCACCTGGGGTTAGCGATTTTGCTGTCCCCCCCCAATGGCCTCGGAGCTACACGGTGTGGCTCCGTGGCCATTGGTGCAGCCGTGCTTACTCACGGATAAGCATGGCAGTGCCCAGGATGGGCGGCCACACCAACCGCCCATCTCACTGCCATCCTGGGAGCAGGGAACAAACCAGGATAATAGCGTTCCCTGAACTCCCAGGAAAATGGAGGGCTATCCCCTGCCTGCTTGTGGGATGCTCTGTGCATCATGTGGCCTCTCTGCGAGCAGGCAGGGGCAGCCACGGGAAAAATGGCTGGTGCAGAAAGGGCCTACGTAGACCACTCTCTAGAAGGCAGCTTCTTATGTACTTATGAGGCAAAGCCTTGCCTTCCCCTGCTGATGTCACTGCTGATTGCCAAGCCAAGCTGCATCACAGCTGTTAGAGACATGCCATTGAAAAGAGAATACCATTTATTTATTTATTTATTTATTTATTTATTTATTTATTTTTGAAACAATTAGACTGCTTGACTATATTTAAAAAGAACATCTGCAAAATAACCACAGCATGGAAAGAGTAATCTGATGATCCACTGGAGTGCATTCTAGGATCCCCACCTCCCAAGGCCATAGAGAGTGCTACAACCTCGGGATGGGAAATTTGAGACTGATATGAGATCTGGTGCTCATCTGGTTCTGCCAACCCCCTATGTTGAAGGAGTGTAGGAAGGGGGAGAAGGAGGTGAGATGATGGGTGGGAAGGAGAAGGAAGAGGAAAGGCCAAGATACACAGGATCCTAAAGCCTCTCCATCACCTATCCTGCTCACAACAAGATACACAGGATCCTAAAGCCTCTCCGTCACCTATCCCGCTCACAACAAGGTAGGTTAGCTAGATCTCAGAGTCTTCTGTCAATCAAGAGGCAATCTTTTAAAAAACAGAACTTGCAAAACATCTCAGTTAAAACATTTGAAATCATCCAGAGATGAACATCTAACATTCAAATCAGAGAGTTAACAATCAAACAGGGCAATACAATCAGCCAGAGAAGGTGAAAAGAAAGGTCTTTTAACTGGCACAGTTAAAACATGACACAGTTGGCGCCTTCTGCATACCAAGCAGGAGGCATTCTACAAAGTAGGTGCCCCACAGAGCTGCATTACCATCTTCAGTGGAGGGCCCCTGTTGAGTTTCTCCATGCTTGATTTCTAGGGTTCGTCAGCTTTATGGGAGATGAATGATGGTGCTAACAGATAGCATAGAATCATAGAATAATGGAGTAGGAAGGGGCCTATAAGGCCATCGAGTCCAATCCCCTGCCCAATGCAGGAATCTTCTGTAAGTAGATCTCCAGGCATTGACAACTTCATACAACTTGCCCCGGAATGATTTCCTTAAACTTGGAAATACTGGTGACAAATGTTCTCATTCTTCCTCAACCTGATGCCCTCTGGATATTTTGGATGATGACTCCCAGCATTCCTAGCCATTGGCCATGCTGGCAGGGGTTTCTGGGAGTTGAAGTCCAAAACACCTTCTGCCCACCTTTGACTTAGGGAGTCAGTTAAGCTTATTTATTTATTTATTTGTATCATTTATATACCACTGAATATAATAGAATCTCTCAGCAGTTCACAACATTAATATACAATATTAAAACACAGTATTAAAACACAGCATTAAAACACTTCTATACAACTACAATAACGGAGCAGTAAAATGGAATGCACTGGCTGCCTATACACTTCCGGTCGGAATTCATGGTGTTGGCAATGACATTTAGAGCCCTAAATGGCTTGGGACCTCGATACTTGAGGGAACATCGCTTTCTCTCTATATATGTCTGCCCAAGATTTGAGATCTGTTGGAGGAGCCCTGCTCTGTGTCCCACCAATGGGAGACATTCATTGTGGTGGTACATGGGAGAGGGCTTTTTCTGTTGTGGCACCCCGGTTGTGGAATACCTTCCCCATGGAGGCCCGACTGGTGCTGACAATGGCTTCATTTCAGTGCCAAGTTAATTAAAAAAAAAAATCAAAGCCTTTGAGGGCTAAATTTGCACATAGTTTTAATAGTTTTTATTGCTTTTAAATTTTTTACTGGTGTGAGTGCATTTTTTATAGTTGTATGCCACATGGTTTTATCTATACGTTGCCCTGAGATCCCAACAATATAGAGCAGGATACAAATGTTTAAATAATAAATAAATAAATAAATAAATGTATGGCCCAGGGAAAGCCTGGGTGAACAAGTGTGTCTTAGACTGTTTCTACACCATACTGGTGTAGAGGGAGGGAGGATGGTCCAGGAAGTTGCTGCTTCTGGGATTGTCACTTTAGTCCAAATGAGGAAGTGCAATGACCCGGCTTTCTCCCAGACTGTCATGTGTCACGCCCACCATTTCTTTTGAGGATCCGCGAAGAGCATGCTTGAGCTCCATCAAAAAATAGTAAGTTAAAAAAAATCTACCTGAAATGGGGGGGGGGCCTCTCCCCCAGCCATCCTGGGTATGGTGAATTTGCCCCCCTTCCCCTGATGGGCATGGAGCTTTATGGTGCGGTTCTGTGACTATTTCTGGTGCCCACTTACTTGCGAGTAAGTGGGCACCAAGTGGGATGGGCACCCTCACCCCTTGTGGTCTCGGGACATTCCTGGGACCACGGGAAGAATCGGATTTCCCTCGGGATCCCTTATCCCAGGTGAAACCCGTGCCCCCTGCCCCCGGGAGTCCCTGTGCATCATTTGGACTCACACAGACCACCCAGGGGCTATCCCAACTCAAGAGGCTGGTGTAGAAATGGCCTTAGCTTCAACTAAGTAAGACCAACTATGTCAGCCCTTCCGTATTCTCAGCAGCTGAGCTACCAGGCCAAGCAATATCACATGGGTTCCTATAATCTTTGGTAACTGCTAAAGAAACGGAAAGCCTTCTCCGGGGACTCAGGGCCCTGTTGCACATGGAGCAGCCATTTTAAAAACGTGAACTTTGTTCATGTGGCCTGGGGTTTCTTGGGAGGTGTCAGCGGCAAAAGTGGTGACAGGCAAAGCAATTTGATTTGTGCTTGCTCCAGCAGTCTACACCACAACCTAATTGCTTTGGATGTCTTTTTCTTTTCTTTTTTAATACAAGTCCTTTTGAAAGCGAACTATTTAAAAAAAAATGTCAGCACTGCTGTGTAGGTGAAGAGAGTGAAATTTGTCTTGTACTGAAACAGAAAAGTGCCAAGAGCTTCCAAGGCTATAACCTAGAATTCTCAGCTGTCCTGAATGTTAAGCCAGCAGTGCTATGGACTGGAGTTAACAATCGATTTCAGGTGCAATTTGCTCAAATTAGGCAAATTGCAGCTGAAATTTGTGCAAATCTCTTTTGCGCAAATTACAGCTGCTCCCCCCCCCCCGATTCAAAAAGTTCCCAGAGTTTGGGAAAATCCCACAAATGTAAGCCAAGTTGAAACCGCCACGGAACTCCATCAAGCAGAAAGAGAAATGGATTTCCCAGCATCGGACATCTTTACATTCAGGCACCAAAATATCTTAGGCCAGCCCTGTCTGTCAGCATAGTTGTGATCCAGAGTCAATCTGGATCCAACATCAATTCAGACTCTGTCCATTTCAGGGCTGGTCCAAGATACTTTGCTGCCTGAGCCGAAGGAGATGCCCCCTCCCATTCCTTATACAAAAACTGACTGGACTGGCAGTTAATTCTTTCTTTGACACTGGCAACATTACAACATCCTCCACTGCACATGAAGATAGCAGGCTAGCTTAGGGGGCACAAGGCAGGCTGCATGGCCCACAGCTCCCTCCTCCAACACATTACTGCCACCTCCCAGCATCTGCTGCCTGGGGCAACTGCCTCCCTCTGCCTAATGGTAGAGCCGGCCCTAGTCCATTTCACCCAATAGTCTCCTCTCTGACTAGCATTGGCTCTTTGGAGCCTCAGGTAGAAAGCTCTTTCCCATCACCAGCTACCTGGATCTTTGAACTGGAGCTACGAGGGGCTGCATCTTGGATCATCTACATATAACACATGTTCTCTACCACAGAGCTGTGATCCCTCTGCGTTGAGTGGTCTCCAATAATGCTTATAATTGGAGATTCCATTTGAAACTGAGCTGAGGGCACGTTTCCCATCACCAGTAGCCTGTTGGATGCTAGTTTGGGAAATAGTGGTTTTAATTCCCAAACTCCAATAAACTTTACCTGAGAGCCTTGGCACAGTTGTTCCCTCTCTCAGCAACTAATCCCTCTCCATGCAAAATGGTAATAAGAATGACCTGCCTCGTAGGGAATACTGCGAAGCTCAATGAAATAAACGGACTATGGTATACTACATTAGACAACCTGAAAGTGCTGCATAAATGAGAGATTATGATAATAATGTATGCCCATTAGTTGGAGTCCGTTAACTGGATCTATGACAGAATCTGTCTCACAAATAAATGGGTTAGGAGAAGGAATTCCCCTCCCCCCCTGAAAATTCTGACATGCTTGGTCAGATTGAATAATTTTGCCTTGGTGTTGCCTTGGTGGGTCAACCCAATGGTTACTTCATGTCATAACTCATTATGTTGCACCCTGTGACAGATACCAGATGACATAGCAGAACAACCGGCACATTGAACAGCAAATTCTATTTTTAAAAAACCATATACACTATTCTTATCTGTTTCCTGCTGTGGTTTAAGCTAGAAAACTCCCATTGTGAATTCTTGTTATTAATTAGTGGCTTTGTATATCTGCATAAAGCACATATTTTTGAGATAGGGTGCATGGAACATGATCTCTAGCAACTTGGGAGTAACTCAGCTTTTTAAAAAGAAAAAAAACAAGATCTATGCTTGAAGTAAGCTAGGATAAAACAGAAATATGTCTGTATGTGCAATATGATTATATTTTCTTTTAACTATTCCCTGTTGAGCAGGGAGGTGGGTAACCATTTGGTTATTTTTAATTGGTAAGATAAATAGACCTTTTTCACTTTAAGTAATATCTCTCCATGTTCAAGAAAGTGAGAGCGGTGGTATGTTTTCCTCATTATTCTGGTATTTGCTGATTTTAACGTGTGATAACATCAAGGAGCAGTTGTCAAAAATGCCTTCTGAAGAGTTTAGGTCTTTAAACCATGGTGTTTTCCATTGTTCTTAAAACAACCTCTTGAAATTCCAAGTTTCTCAGTATCATATTTTTATATTGGCCTCTCTCTAAAATGCTGCTAGTGGATCGTTCTTCTAACTAGATAGAGGATGCTCAACCTGTTCTGGCTGTGAGTTCTCTTCAGGAGCAGGTTCGTAGTACCGTGGTTCCCCTGGAGCCATCGGTGGCCCTGTTCAGACAACATGCTAAGCCGTGATAGATAAGTATTTGAGGCAGGGCCAACCAGTCTAAAAGTCAGTTTAAATCTCAGTCTTGCTTTGCTCCTTGTTGGAATAACATTAATTAATTAATTAATTAATTACATCTCTATACTGCCCAATAGCCAACATTCCCTGGGCAGTTTACAGCAATAAACCCCCCACAAAATACACCATAAAGTACAATATAAAATGTAAAAGCTTAAAATACAGTATGAAAGTACAAACCAATATTGATGGGTGAACTCATTCCTGTCTGTGCCATGTGCCGCTTGCCGGACCCCCACTGGCCATCCAACCCTGCTCACTGTTCACATTGAGCTGCTGGGCAGTCCATGGGTGCCCAGCGAGCAGCATGAAGCCTCCCACTCCCTTGCCAAGCTGCCATTTTATGTAAAAATGGCATCTTGGCATCTTCCATAAAGAGCTGTTTTGCGCAAATGGTGGCTGTAAAGAGGCCATTTATGCAAAATTACAGGCGTAAATGGTCTCAATAGATTACAGCTTTAAATGGTCTCAATAGACCATTTATACCTGTACTTTTGAGTAAATGGCCCTCTTTACAGCCCCCATTTGCACAAAATGACTCTTTATGGAAAAAGCTGAGCCACCATTTTGTAGCTCAGGGGACCATTAAGGACCACTTGCGTGAATTGATGGGCCCCAAGTTGGGCAGGTGCAGGGGCCCATGGACTCTTGTCTGTAGAGCCGAGCCTGTGACAAATTGCTGAGTCTTGAGCTCCAACCAGATGCCCATGACATTCCTACAAACCATAACAAAACCTAGCAGCAATGCGGAGATGTAAATATAAGAATAGATTCAAAATAACAGCCTGTCTAGCCCCCAGTCCCAGCACCTCTTGGAGCTTTCCTTGGTGCTGATATCTTTCTGTCTTGGTTCCTGAGAAACCTGAGCCCACCTGAAACCTGCTCAAGATCTGTTCCATGGCAGAACCCTGCCATTCTAGCAACAGCACTGAAAAATCATTGGAACCCAAGGCTTGAAACGCTACAGGAGTCCACTTTGACTTGGATTGAGGAAATCAAATCTTTGCCACTCACCATAAAAGTTCTGGAACCAAAAGCCTGCCTTACAGTGCCCCCAGGGATGTCCTCTCTCTCTCTCTCTCTCTCTCTCTCTCTCTCTCTCTCTCTGTGCTGGATTTATGGATCTGGCTGTAAGTTTACCCAGCTATAAACTGGAAGTACAAAGTTCAGAATCACTTACCTGATTATGCAGTGGTGTAAAACATAGAATTAAGCCCAGGCTATAATTTGTACATTTTGCTGTCTTCAAAAGAAAGAAAATGAACTTTTTGTGGTGGTGGTGGGGGTGGTGGGGGTGTCTCTTCAAACAGAGGATGTGAAGTGAGATGCAAATGCACATGGGTGCCTGATTTGATGCTATGCTAAGTGCTGTGCTGAAAAAGCGGCACATTATATGCCTCCTAGTGCCAGGGTGTAGAATTATGCAGTGATTTCGGAACAAAATGATCAACAAGTTAAACCCTTTAAAACAAAGGCTATGCCACTATGTTACTAATTCCCTTTTATCCCACCACTAAGCTATACCTTTCTTCTTGCTGATGTTTCCGTTCATACAAGAGCTTCTTTCTTGATTCCTGCCTATTGGTATCCAAGCAACTGTTACAATGCCAAAGTGCACTCTGGTGGACGTTTTACAGTCAGTACTGTGGTACGTTATTGTTTGAGGCCACTTAATGATCATCACCTAACTCCAAATTAAGAGTTTTCCTTTCTGTTTTGGAATGCATCTGTTGGGAGGGTTTGGAAATGGTCAATGTCAGGAAAATTCAGATTCGTTCTGAGTTACAGTCGACAGCAGTGTTGACAGCTCAATGCTTGTACAACCCCCTTCCCAAAAAGAGTAAAAAGAAACATCCAGCTGTTTACCTTCATCCTCATCATTATTTATGTGTTTATTTATTTGCTATGCCTAATAACTGAAGCTCTCTATACAATGCAAGCAGGCTACTGTGCAAGAGAGCTATGGATACGTATTTACCTCATTTGCTACATCACAGTAAAGGTTGTGCTACCATAGTTCAGTGGTAGAGCCCCAGCTTTGCATTCAGGAGGTGCCAGGTTTAATCCCTGGCATCTCCAGGCAAGGCTTGAAAAATTCCATCTTAAAATTCTGGAGAGCCGCTGCCGGTCAGTGTCAGCAATACTGGATTAGGTGGACCAGTGGTCTGACTCAGTATAAGACAGCTTCCTATGTAAGTATGCAAGACAGCTTTTGATTCTTATTAACCTCATTTGCTGCACGTGTGTCCATAGCTGAGTTGTAGAATATCCAAGGTTCCAAGTTGAATTCTTGGCATCTTCTCCAGGTTAAAAAACAATTAGCTGGCTTTAAAAGTTTTGGTTGGTTGTCTGAAAGGTTGGTATGCCCAGGGAAATAATTGCATTGCCATAGCAAGGCTGCAACTTATTTACTTATTTTACTTTAAATGTTTTCAGTTTGCTTTTAAAGACAAAAGCCCTCCCAAGGTGGCTTACATAATAAAATCCCTTACAACAGCAAAAATTAATAAAATCCATAAACACCAGCAATAATAACAAACATCCAACCCCAATTCAATATCCACTTACTTGGAAGTAAGTTCAATTTAAATCCAACAGGACTTACTTCTGAGTACAAAGGTAATGGATGGCAATGTAAATTGTTCTTGCAACAAAATTACAATCCCCATCATGCTGTTTGTGTTTGTGCTAAACGTTTATAGCTCCATTCCCTCTAATTCTCATTCCCTCCCCCCATTTATGCTATATTTCTCCCTGCCACCCCACCCCAGTGGCCACAAATCAAAATCATTTCTGTAATTTTGCCACATTTTTGGGACAGGTTCGGGTGGAAAAGCCTTTCCAGATAAACTGTTACATGTTTGTGGGGGTCAACCTTTTAATAGGGGTTAACTCACACCTGCATGTTCATCACCTGAAGTGTCAAAGCTTGATGACTCTCAGCCAAATGTGTGAACCATCTTGGCTGAAAACTGTTGCGTTTGAGTGGATAGGTGAAATGAAGTGGGTGTGTATGTGTGTGTGTGTTTTCCTTTGGCTGTTCATGCTGGCTGAATCACACATGCAAGACATTCATTGAAGCTATGGTCACCTCTAGTTTTGTAGGGTTACAGTGACATGGGCCTCCATTGGGGATATTTAAGGTCCTTCAAGGCTGAGGATTTCTTGGATGTCAGGCATAGATGGGTTCAGGTCAAGTAAGCAACTGCAGACCATATAGTTTTCTGATTCATGCTGGTCCAAATGTCAGATCAGAGATTAACGGGGCCAGCAAAGCAGAGTCGCTTATTCCCAGTAACAATTTGTATAAAGATTGTTGCAAAAATTTAAAATAAATCCCATATAGCTTTTTATTTATTTATTTATTTATTTAGGAAGAATGCGTCCTGCAGTGCTAGTTTAGTATTAGATCATACAAGCAGCAAACTAGTAGCTGTCAACTTTACACAGCTGCAGCATGTTTCCAGAGGTACTGTTTTTTGGATGATTGGAACACTGACCACCTGTAACCCCCACCTCCACCTTGAAGATTCCTGTGACAATTGCTGCTAGGTAGGGTGGCTACTGATAAATTGCCAAAAGGGAGGAAATACATCACCAAAAAAGACCCCCCAAAAAGACAAAAATTAAAACCATGATTTCATGGTTTTAGTTTTTGTGAACCGCCCAGAGAACTTCGGCTATGGGGCGGTATAAACATGCATTAAATAAATAAATAAATAAATAAATAGAGGACAGTGATTTGCATAAAATGTGCATGTGCTCATTTCTATGTATAGATGCAGATTTAGAAGTAATTTAAATAAAATACAGTAGATCTCACCATAATGTGGAAGGCTGTGATCAGGTGGCCAGTGTGACTGCAAGTTCAGTGCTGTAAATGGGCAACAGTTCTTATGGTTTTATATCTTTAAACTGGAAGTGGACAGGACAGCCCTTCAAATTAGTGCTATGCAGAATCTGGGCCCTATTTTGAGAATTTTTCTCTCTCTCCCAGCAAAACAGGCATTGTTGTTTCTGCCTCTTTCACAGGGAGCAGAAGAATTTCAGAGAACTTTCTCCTTAGGGAGGGGGACAGGGTTTCCACATACCTTTTTAAATGTAGCCAGTTGTTGAGGAGTCTTCTTTCTATTATTATTATTATTATTATTATTATTACATCTCTTTCTTGCTCGTGGCAGTTTTTTTAGACAGACACGACGGGCTTTGCCAAGTCATGCTGTCTTTTACAGATTCAGGAATTTCCTGACAATGGAGCTTGTTTTAAGTATGACTTCTTTCTGGATGTTGGTGTGGATGTATTTTGGTAGGCCCAGTTTCTTTTTTTTTTTTTTTTTAGTATAATTTTTATTCATTTTTCAACAAAACAAACAAACATACACATGATGATATATAAACAAACTAACTCCCTCGACTACCCCCGTGCACCCCCCCGAGACCTACTCCCATTCATTCATCTTCCTTCCAGAATTTTAATGATTCTTTTGAAGGCGACTGTCCCTTTCCCGATCTTAAAACATATTCCAAAAAGGGATTCCATATATCTCCAAAATCACTCTTACTGGACATTCCCCTCATTATTTTCATTTTACATGTCAACATATCATTCAATGCTATATCCCAAATTTCTTTATACCAATCTTCTATTTTATAACTTCGTTGCCCTTTCCAATTTTTAGCAATCATTATTCTAACGGGCGCCAGGAGGTTGTTTACCAATTCTCTATTAATTATATGCTTATTACTGCTATCCCATATTGCTAGTAGAGCTAGCTTCGGGTTTAATTCCAATTTACTTCCAATTATATCACTTATTTCTTTAAAAACCTTTTCCCAGAATTTTTGTATTTGTTCACAGCTCCACCACATATGAAAATAGGTCCCAACCTCCTGACATCCCCTCCAACAATTCTTAGACACTTTTTTATCAATCTGATGAAATCTTACAGGTGTTAGATACCATCTCCAAACTGTCTTATAATAATTCTCCTTAATTCTAATCGACAATAATTTCAACATTCTTACATTCCACATCCTCCCCCAATTATCTTCATTAATTTTTTCCCTAATATCTACTTCCCATACCTCTTTTATAACGTTAAGTGAGTCCTGAAATTCCCCCTCTATTAAAATTTTATATATCTCGCTAGTGAGTCCTTTTTTAGCTCTGGCTTCATCTTTTTTTTCTATTTGTTCAATTAAATCTTCAAATCTGGTATTATTTCTACATTTCTTATTTTTTTTCCTCCATTCCTCTGTCCATTTTACCAGTTGCAGTGACTTAAACCACGCTATCTTCTGTCCTTTAAACAACTCTTTAATGTGCTCACTATCTTTCATCTTTCCCATCCAATTCCTTAGCTTAAGAATATCTTGTTCTTTCAGTCTCACTTCCATCTCTGATTTTAATGCTCTTGGGAAGTTTCCCACTACCACAACTGGGGCTAGCGGAGAATCTTCTGGTATCAACTTCCCCCTATACTTCTTCCATATCGATATTATATTTTCCAATAATGGGTTGTCCAGTACCTTCCATTCTTTCTTCTGCATTTTGGTAAAAAATATATTTCGCAATTTACATTCTATCTCTACTGTTTGCGATTCCAGCCAATCCATATCTTGCTCCCCTAAAATAGCATGAATAACATATCTTAACTGATTAGCAATATAATAATTCTTAATATTAGGAAGTCCTAAACCTCCTTTCTTTTGAGTCTTATACCATAACCCCTTATTTATCCTAGCTCTTTTATCCCCATTACAATATGCATTAATCATATTTTGCCAATTTTTAAGCTCAGCTGCTGAAATTCTAATAGGTAGCATTCTAAACAAAAAATTAACCTTAGGTAATATCTTCATTTTAATAACCGCTATTCTACCAAACCAAGAATGTTTTAATTTTCTATAAATCTGTAATTTCTCCCCTACCTCTTTTCTTAAGCTTACAAAATTAAGTTCCTCTATTCTTTCTAATTCTTTATCTATATTAACTCCTAAATATCGTATTATATTTTTATGTCTTAATCCTAACTTAGCTTTACATTTCTCCATCTCTTCCTTGTTATAATTATACAACATCATTTCAGACTTCCCCCAGTTAACTTGTAATCCTGTAATTTCCCCAAATTCCCTCACATGTTTCTGAATCGTCTCCCCACTTTCTAGGGGATCTTCTATTGTCAATAACGTATCATCCGCAAACATATTTACTTTAATCTTATTTTTTCCCCCTATCCCCTTTAATATTTCATCTTCCCTAATTACATTTGCTAAAATTTCTATAACTATTGCAAATAAAATCGGTGAAAGTGGACATCCTTGCCTAGTTCCTCGGGCTAGTATTATTTGTTGCGTTAACCCATCATTAATAATAATAATAATAATAATAATAATAACGATTTATTTCTTACCCGCCTCTCCATCTAGATCGAGGCGGGGAACAACAGCATGATAAAATACATAAAACTAATTAAAACATGACAAATATTATTAAAACTGCATTAAAACATCCTAAAACATCATTAAAACATCCTAAAACATCCTAAAAACATTCTAAAAATTACACTGGATATGCCTGCCGGAAGAGAACAGTCTTTATAGCTTTCTTAAATTCTAAAAGACTGTTAAGTTGACGAGTCTCCTCCGGCAGGTCATTCCACAGTCTGGGAGCGGCAGAAGAGAAGGTCCTCTGGGTAACAGTTGTCAGCCTAGTCTTGGCCGACCGCAGTAAGTTCTTCCCAGAGGACCTGAGCGTGCGGGGCGGATTGTACGGGAGAAGGCGATCCCGCAGGTAACCTGGACCCAAACCATGTAGGGCTTTAAAGGTAATGACCAACACTTTATACTTCGCCCGGAAACTAATTGGCAGCTAATTGGCAACTAACTAACCATTATTTCCGCTTTATTATTTTTATACATCTGATTTATCACTCCCATAAATTTATGTCCAAACCCAAATGTTTTTAATATTATTTTTAACGCTGGCCATTCCACGCAATCAAAGGCTTTGAAAATATCTAAAGCTAATAATCCTGCTTTTAAGTTTCTTTTTTTTATAATATTTATTATATTTATAACTCTCCCAATTAAATTCGGCATTTTCCTACCTAAAATAAATCCGCATTGATCATTTTTAATATATTTAAATATAAATGTACCCATTCTTTTAGCCATAATTGCTGAAAATATTTTTGCATCCTGATTTATTAAAGATATTGGTCTATATGACGCTGGATCTGTCAAGTCCTTACCTGGCTTCTGTATTAATACTACCAGGGACTGGTCCCACGATGGCGGGGTCATTCCTCCTTCTATTATATTATTAAATAATTTTTTTAATCTTGGTATTAAAATATCTTTAAATATTTTATAAAATTCCGGCCCCAGACCATCAATCCCCGGAGACTTACCTCCTTTTAGTTTTCCAATAATTCCCTCAATTTCTTTGTCAGTAACCAAGGCTTCCATACACTCCCTATCTTGATCATCCAGTCTTATTTTCCAATTCCTTTCTACATATTCCCGAATCTTCTCTTGTGAAAGCACCTCTGAAGTATATAAATCTTTATAAAATTCCTGAAAAATCCTTAATTTATCTTTCATTACATTACATCTATTCCCTAACTTATCTCTTATTGTCCCTATCATATTCTTAGCCTTCTCTGACTGCGTGGATCTAGCCAGCAATCTGGAATTTCTATTACTAAATTCAAAAAAATCTCTCTTTAAATATAATAAATTCTTTTGGACCTGTTCTATTTCTTCTTTCTCCAATTCCTTTTTTTTAGCCTGAATTAGGGCATATAATCGCTTATCTTTTGACTGTCTCAGTCTCTCCTCTAGACTCCTTATCTCTTCTTCAACCTTTTTATTAAGTACTTCCTGTTGCTTTTTAAGTGTGGACATTTCCCTAATACAGATCCCTCTTATTACTGCTTTCATCGTATCCCATAATAATCCTTGCGAATTAACTCCTTTTTCATTTATCTGCCATATTTCCTGCAGTTCCTTTTTTAATTTATCAACTATGTTTTTATTTTTAAAAATTCTTCCGTCCATTCTCCATCTCTTTGCTTGTTTATAATCCTTCTTTAACTTGATATCCATCATCATTAAAGCATGGTCTGTGATCTTTATTACTCCAATATCACAATCTATTAATTTAGGTACCATATTCTTTGATATAAAAATATAATCAATCCTTGAATAGCTCTTAAATCTAAGGTGAGTAAAATGTATATTTTCTTTCTTGCCCTTTTACACCTCTCCATACATCCATTAATTCTTTCCTCTCCATTAATTTAGCTAATTCTGTCTTACCCTCTCCTCTACTATCTCTTATTATATTATCTCTATCTTTCCCTTTATCTAGTACCATATTAAAATCTCCAGCCATCACAATATTCTTTTTCCCTAAATCTCCCACCATATTAAATACTTCTTTAATAAAATCAATTTGTTTCCCATTTGGAGCATAGACATTTATCAGCACAAATTCTTCCTCTTCCAACGTACAGTGAATTATAAGGATCCTTCCATTCTTATCTTTCTTTATATTTTGAATATTAACACCACATTTCTTCGATATTATTATTGCCACACCTCTTGCTTTAGAAGTACCAAATGACTTTTCATAAACTCCAACTTCCCTCATTCTTAACTCATTAGCCCCCTCCTTTATCTGATGGGTTTCCTGTAAAAAGATTATATCTATTTTTTTTCTTTTCAACAATGTTTCAATTCGTCGTCTTTTAACCACCGTTCCTAGCCCCTTAACATTTAGAGTTGCACATCTCAATCTATTCTCCATTTCTTACTTCCAGCCACATCATTAAATTGGTCTCGGTCAGTGATACACATACCCCCCCTTCCCCCCCCCACACCCATTTTTACCCCCCTCCTCACCAGTCATCTGGGCTCTGGTCCCAATTATTTTAGAACTCTTCAGGGGGGGGGAACACGGCCCAACCCACAGAGCAAAGTCCGATCCTCCCCTCCTTTTTTTTTTTTTTCTTTCCCCTCTAATCCCTTTCATTGACTGGAACCTCCAACCGCTCCTTCTAGTTGATCTCTGGAACCTCCAACTGCTCCTTCCACTTGGACTATTTCTCCCAGATCCTTGGCATCGATTATGCCCAGCTTCTCCAACAACTCGATTCCCTGCTCGCACGATGTTATTCTTTCTTGCTTCCCTTGCCAGAAGAATCTCAAAAATACTGGGTATCCCCAGTTGTAGGTTATCGATTTCTTCCTCAATGCTGCTGTACAAATTTTGACACTCTTCCTCCACTGGACGGTGTGCGCCGATAAATCCTGATAAATTTCTATTGCTGTTGCTTGAATCTTTGGTTGAGCTTGTCGTCTGATTGCCTCATTAATGGCGACTCTCCTTCTCCGTAGTCACGTAGTCACTTTCACTTTTACTGCAGCAATCAGTAAACAACCTCCAGCCAGCTCTCGCTCGTTTCCAGATCGCCCTCAGCAATTATTCACTTCCAGACAATATTTCATGCCTTTTATTAGTCTTTACGATAAGGAATTAGTGCTTAATTCATAGCTTTTTTAAGGAGGACAGAAGATCTGCGACTTTACCCTGACTCGATCATAGCCACGCCCCCGGTAGGCCCAGTTTCTGAAGGTTTCCTGTATAGTTTTTTTGATGTGATGCCAGTGACTGAGGTGACTAACGGAATAATTGTGACCTTTTCCTGATATCATAGTTCGTTGACTTCCATGGCCATTGGTGTATGTTTATCTCTATTTTCTTCTTCCTTTTCAACAACATTTTTGTCATTTGGTATTGCTACGTCGATGAGGTATGTGTGTTTTTCTTTTTTGTCTATGAACGTTATATCTGGTCGGTTGCAGGGTATTGTCTTGTCAGTATGAATTGTTCTGTCCTAGTATATTTTATGATCTGTATTTTCCAAGATTGTTTCTGGTGAGTATGTATAGTATGGTGTAGATTGTTTGATAAGGTTGAATTTGATGGCCAGTTGTTGGTGAATCATTTTTGCAGCTGTATTGTGTCAGTCTGTATAGTCCATTCCTGCCAGAATTTTACATCCTCTTGTTATGTGGTCTATTGCTTTTTGTTATTATTATTATTATTTGAAAAACAACAGCACCCCAAGCACATAGAGGAGCCTGGCAGTTCTTCCTGAATGCCTATTGGAGACCCTGTGACCTCACCCTCTTCAATAGGCATTCAGGAAGAACTCTTGGGCTCCTGCAAGTGCCGAGAGTGTTTTTTTTTTAAATAAAAAATAGAAAGAAGACCCCCTCAACAACTGTCTATACTTAAAAAAGGTATGTCATCAGAGTTTTCTCCCCACCCCCGAAATGCCAAAAATGAAAGAACTGAAGTTTTCAGCCCTGCACTACTTCAAATGGAGAATGCCTTCACATAGAGGAAGGCCCACTGCAAAAGAGGACACGTGACCACCCTACGACTACTGGCTCACCAAAATATTTACAGTAAGTACAGTATGCTACAAAAGAGGTAACCATTGTTTTTGAGTTTATTTTTGGAGAACTTCCTCTCCTGCACTACAGTCACTGCTGGAAACAAGATTTGAAAGTGTCCACAGTGAACTTCAGTAATCTGAAGAATGGAGCTGGTGAAAGGGATTTATTTTTGCTGATAATAAATAGAAATGATAAGAACTTGGAGCCCGGGCCAATGTCAAAGGTGGGCATGATTGGGCACTTGCCAATGGTCCACATCTCAGTTGGGTCCCACTGAAAAGAGCCCCCTGGAGCTGCCCCTCCTCTTCACCATTGCATCCTGCTTGTTGAACTGCCTCTCGCTGTGGCCCAGGCAAAGGTGGTGGTGGGAAGGACCAGCAGTGTTTGCTCACTACCTCTCTGTCTCTCAAGCAAGTGAGTGGTAGCCATGATGAGAAAGAGGATGAAGAACAATTGCAGCAGAAGACAATGGCAGTGAGATGGCTGACTAATTTAGGGAGTGGGCCCATTGAGGGTATCTTGCCTAAGGACCCTCCAAAACCTGGAGCTAGCGCTGCTTGGAGCCAAAAAACAGGAAAGCAATATCTATTTCCATTCAAACAAAATGACCCTTTTCAGCCACTGCAGGAAAAATATGCCTTGAAACCAAAACTAGCATATGCAGAATGCAGCAGCCCAGCTGTTGTCAGGAGGTGTCTCTTTTCAGCATGCAATTCCTTTGCTCAGGGAACTGCACTGGCTGCCTGTTGGCTACCAAACCAGGTTTAGGGTTTTGGTACTGGTGTACAAAGCCCTAAACAACTTGGGATCAGGATACACTTACCAACCTGCCCAGTCACTGAAGTCATTAGAGGGCATGCTCCTGATGGTTATGCACAGACCTATGGCCCGATTGGAGTTCTCCTGGAGAAAAGCCTTCAGTGTGGTGGCCCCCTTTCTATGGAACTCCCTGCTTCTGGAGGTCAGACAGGCAGACATTGTGCTGTTTCTGGTGCTTCCTGAAAACATCTTTATTTCAGGAAGTCTTCCTTGACTGACCAGCCACGTTTTTATCAGAATTCTTTTTTTTTTTAAATAGGAATAAATTTTAACATTTTTTCCTTTTATCTTCTTTTGTATTTTTTTATTGTTCACTGCTCTGGAAACTGTCTAGATATGAAGCAGTATATAAATGTTGTAAATAAATAAAATGAATAAATATTTAGAATTTCCATTCTATCCTTTCAGAATTGTGAGTGATTGTGAACATATTTCACAGCCTCGTGACCTTACAGACCTCAACCTTTCGGGGGCTCCCTGGTGCTGCCTGCCAGTGCTCTTGTGGCATAAAGCCATTAAAAAAAATAACATGCTCTCGTGAGATTTGGGGAAATGGGTAAAATTATCCCATTAGGCTATTAAAAGTTTCTCAGTCTATGTAGCCATCCCATTTGCATCTGGGGCTGGGCAGGGCAAATTGGAATTAAACCTACATCCAAAGAATATTGTGGGTTGCACAGTTGTTAAAAGGTTGTTGCTTCACCAAATACTGTCAGTTTGAGACATATATTAAAAGGTTAGAGAAAGAATCTCTCTTTGCCTTTTTGCAGTTCTTTTCTTTTTATAGTCCACTGCAAAACAATAAAGCTAAAAAGGCTGTACATAATGCGTGTATATTTTGTTGTGCTTTTTATTCCCCACCTTTTCCCAAAGGAGTCTATGTACAACCCACACTAATTGTAGGTTTTTCTGAAAATGCAGTATGAATCATTTATAAATAATGAGACTTTAAAATCCCTAAAAGACTCCCTGAGGTATTCAGTATTTCAGCATAAAATAACTGTTAAATGGAGTTATTCTGAATTAGCTTTTACTGGAAAGTGGTGAAAATAAAAAAAGTTTGCTGTGAATGTGCCGTAATTCTTTTACACAGGTATCCGGGGTAATTGACAAGCGATTTTCATAATTCAGGTTTTAGCAAAGAAATCAACTGAAGTGGCTAACATTAAATGAAAGGAACCGCTGTTCACACACAGCTTTCAAGACAGGAGGGGGGGAAACCCCCTGCATGTGATGGCAGTTTACAAGAGGCTAGTGTTGAGACCTAAAAACTTAATTCCAGCTATAAAATAAAAACAGAGATGTAACGGCTCAGTAACAAATTTATACACACACCCTTCCCTGTATTCAAACGCCTAGAAGAGGTTTTTTTTTTAAAAAAGCGTCTGTCTCTCTCCTCCTCCTCCTCCTCCTCCTCCTCCTCCTCCTCCTCCTCCTCCTTTCCCTCTCCTCCCTTTTAGTGGTAATTCTTTTAACACAGAGATAACCTCGGAATGGAATAGCACTCCGGCGTTGTGGAGGATTTCTGTGAGTCCTTTTGGACTCAGTAACCTTAACTGTCCATTCCTACCTGGTGTACAATCAGAGGTTATATTTGATCTGTAGTGTAGAATTATGCAGAGGAGGGCTCCCTCCATACTTTGTAGTTGATTGACAAATTGGTCTGTCACTCAAAAGCTCCTTCAACTTATCGTGAGCAGTAAAGAAAATTATCTGTTCTGTGCATATGGTAGAGAAGATTTGTTCATTAACCTCTAGACTGCCAGATCTGTGGCGCACATACAGCTTCAAGAAATGTGCTCTCTCTAGGAGGAGTGTTCAAAAGAGACAGGTGCATGGCATTATTGTGCGCTTCTGTCTCAGTTTCTGTGTACATGAGCAGATATACCTTTTAGGTCTCTCGATTAAACTGGAGGCATCTGTCAATTCATCTTGGTTTGTTCGGTTCTGTGCAAATGAAAACATCCAGTGAAGCCTTAATACTAAAATGAGTGCAGCGCTGATCCAGCATGGCTCTTCTTATGGTCTTAACTCCGCATCCCAACGACAAGAATTTCACCAAAATAATTTCACCTTTATTTTTCCCCCCTTTGGAAAGCAATTTCTTGTCTATGAAGTCGAATAAGAACGGCTGAAAAAATGTGGCACAATTTTCTGCACATCACACACTTAAAGGAGCATTTCATTTTAAAGCCGGCAGTAATGTCTGAGGGTACTGAGGCTCTGAGTATACTATGGCCACTGAAGATGTGCATGTTTACAAATACGATGCATGAGGTATATTTGGATGCAGCAGTTCACTGTTAACAAATAAGTCTACAACACTGAGTCAATTAATTAGTTACATTAATCAATTAAAATATACCCTCCCTTTTAAGAACAATGTTTAAAAATACAAGTATGCACAAAAACCATGGGGGGCATTTCTCCTCACACAAGAGAGAATCAGTCATCAAAGCTGGTATGACAGGGGTGCATCATCTAAAAACAATTTCTTCCTTCCAAAATATTGTCTGGACTCAAAGTAGGTTTAAACCAGCTGAACAAATGGATGGATTATTCCAGGGGTAAACAACATGGTGCCTGTGGGCTCCAATGCACACCCAGACACTTTTCTGTGGTGCCTGCCAAGGTGGCCTCCCCCTGCCTCCATTTTAAAACACACATTTTTACCAGCCACTGGGATTGCTGTGCAACAGGTTTTTGTTGGTGCTGAGAACTGTGGCTTCAAAGGAGTTGTTTAGTGTGTTGGGGCTCAGACCCCCATCTCCACCTCGTCCTCAGTCTTTTGGGCAACTTAATTGTCCTTTGCCATCCCTCGCCTGGTAGCCATTTTGAACTGGTGCCCAGAACATTTCCTCAAATTGCTAAATGTACCCAGATTCCAAAACGTTTGCCCACCCCTGGATTCTTTCAATATGACTCATCCAATTAATCAATGTAGGGTGCACTTCTAGGCATGTTGAGACAGAATAAAGTCCTACAACTCCCAGAAAAAAAGCCTACAACTTCATCAATTCAGGGTGCACTCCTAGGCATGTTTAGACAGGAAAGAAGGCCTACAATGCCTAGAAAAAAAGGCCTACAGCTTAGAGCATCATCACGCGGGGGAAAGTCATGTTTCCTTCTCCACCCACATCTTTGTCCCTTATTACTTCCTCTTTGAAAAGAAGAAGTAAACAATGTGCACGTGGCCCATTCAGTAGGCTGGGTTGATCGTGCTGCTTCTCCTGCACACAGCAGGAGATAGTGGCAACTTCCATCTCAAAAATAATCCAGATTAACCAGGGTCTTGTTTTGTTGCGCGAAGAAGGCTAGAAGGGGTGGGAGGCATACGGGATGCAGGCGATATCATGACTAGGCCCCACTGAAATCCATGAGCACCCAGTAACGAGCATGCAATAAAATGCTCATCTGATGACACCCTTAATCAATTTAGGGGGCACTCCTAGGCATATTTAGACAGAAACAAAGGCCCACAACTTAATTTAGCACACTCCTAGGCATGTTTAGACAGGAAAGAAGGCTTACAACTCCCAGCATGCCCCAACCAGTTATCTTGGCTGCAGCATGCTGGGAGTTGTAGACCATTTTATGTCTAAATATGCCTAGGATTGTGCCTTTAGGGTTGTATCCAATTTAAACTTTAAAACCAAGTCAATGGTGTACATCCATGGAATGTGGAATGGGGCAATTCCCCCCCCTCTCTCCTGCAGCTTCCAGAGAGTTGGGAGCTTCTCTGGAAGAGAGTTTGCATGGGATGGGTGGAAATGGGGGGGAATGAAAAATCTGGCAAAAGAGGCTGAGAGAGGTAAGAATTTCAGAAACTTTTCTCCTTGGAGAAGTGGACAGGGTTTCCACACACCTTTCTAAGTGTAGGCAGTTTGTTTGTTTGTTTGTTTGTTTAAAACACCCCAGCACTTGTAAGAGCCCAGGAGTTCTTCCTGAATGCCTATTGGAGAGGGTGAGGTCCCATGGTCTTCAATAGGCATTCACTAAGAACTGCCAGGCTCTTCCAAATGCTGGGGGGGGGGGTGTTTTTAAAAAAATATAGAAAGAAAGCAGATACACTGTTCAAAGGTATGTGGAAACCCTGTCCCCTTTCCCAAGTAGAAAATCCTCCCACTCCCTGCAAAAGAGGCTGAAAAAATGATGCCTCTTTTGCTGGAAAAGAAAGAAATTCCCAAAAATAAGGGACAGGATTTGCCACACCACTAAAATTAACTGAGTGGCGGCCATTTATGTTGGCACCATCCATGGAGGCCTACAAACTATGGAATTGGAATAGGCTCATTGTGAAGCAGTTGAGTCTACTTGGTATAATTCATATAATCTCCTAGAAGGCAAATGTAGTGACTTTTAGGTGAATACGTAGTATTTTCAGCTTACTCACCCAGCATCTTTGCATTATTTAAAATAGCTAATGGTAGCAGGTATGTTTCTTCCTACTAATTTTTAAAACTGGTACTGGGACAGTTTTTGAGGAATATTTATTTGACTAAATTCATCATTGGACTGCATGTATTCATTGTAGATTAATGTTACTTGATTAGTTGTTAGGAGACAGTTTTTAATTCGTGGAACATACTTAGTAGACACATTTTTAAAAAAGGCTATTTTGGGTCTTATGTGTTATTGTAATAATGAAAAAGGAAGTGTTAGGAACAGCTTTTTTCTTCTAATAATGAAGAAACAAAATAGATTGTTGTTGTTGATGTTGGTTTTTTTTAAAAAAAATGCAAGTTATTCCTTCCTTCACTTTCTCCAGGACAGTGTTGGTGGCTTGGAAATAACCACATTTTAAAAAATTCAATTGCTTTATTAATTGGTTAAGCAGTAAAAAGAAAAAAGGAAAGCAGTTAATCAATTTCAAATAATTTAATCAGTTGACAGTTGAAGTTCCTAGAATTGTAAATGCTCTGGTATATAGTAGAGATATGCTGGACATTCTCCAATTTAAATTTTCATGTAGAAACTAGCAATGTTGGTGGGATAGATCCCCCATACACACACACACACACACACACACACACACACATACACAAACACTGTGGAAATACTTTTCTTTGATACAGTTCTGCAACATTCTTTCCATTGGTTTTTGTACCTTTGGTTGCCCTTTTTCCATCTGGTTCCAGATGCCGCTTCCTTCTTTAGGGATTAGCGCTATCCAATCAGGGACCACACAGCAAGCATAATGATGTCACAACAGGTTTGACTACATCATCACCAAGGCCTAGGGAGAGCAATTGAAAGCAAGTGAGCAATGTAATTGGACAACCCAAAAAGTTTCACAAGGGCTGCTGAAAACTTGCTAGAAAAGACTGGTACTGCTGAAAATGTTTATGAAAAGCTTCAAGTACTTTTGGCTCAACTCTTGTATACAGTTTAAGCAGTGGTGTGTTCCAAAGAAACTCTTTACTTTTAAAAGCTAGCCGAGATCAGGAGTTCAAATGTGCAGATCTTTAGGAGTGTGCTGGAAGGAATTTGAATAGATGAAACCTTTTGGATCCCTTGATCAGTAGTGAAACCATTTCACTCCTTTTTTTTTTCTTTTTTTTTTTTTTGGTTTATTTTTTTTTTAAATAATTTTATTGATTTCTACATATAACATAACAATACACAATACAAAAGCCTCAACAGCCCCCCGTGCTCCCTACCCCCCGAGACCTTCTAACCCTATTGCTTATAAATTCCCCAAAACTGCATTGATTCTTTAGATGGTGTATATCCTCTCCCCTTTTCTAAAACATATTCTAGAAACATAGCCCAAATCCTTCCAAAATCATTCTTTTTAGTTAATCCCATCTTTACTTTCATTGCACAAGTTAATCTGTCATTAATAGCAATATCCCACACTCCTTTATACCACTCTTCCATACAATAATCCCCTTGTGTTTTCCAATTTTTGGCTATCATAAGTCTTGCCTGAGTCAGGAGATTATTTATTAATTCTTTAATATTATTATTACCATATTCTTTATCAAATAAACCCAATAAAGCTATCTTCGGACTTGCCTCTACCTTTTTGTCCACTATCTCATTTATCTCCTTAAAAACTCTCTCCCAAAATTTTTTAACATGTTCACAAGTCCACCACATATGGTAATATGTCCCCAGTTCCTGACAACCCCTCCAACAATAACTTGACGCCTTCTTATCTATCTGATGTAATCTTACCGGAGTGAGATACCATCTCCAAATAATTTTATACTGATTTTCTTTTATCCTTATAGAAAATAACTTTAAATTTCTTGATTCCCAGATCTTTCTCCAGCTGTCCCCACTGATCTGAATTTTCAAATCCTCTTCCCAGATCATTTTCAAGCTTTCATACCCCTTATCCTCATCCACTAATATCTTATAAATCTCACTCATTAAACCTTTTTTACTTCTACTATCCATTTTATTTCCTCCCATCTTCTGTCAAACCATTTCACTCCTGTATTTATATTATTTTACCATACTATATATGTATATATATATATATATATATGCAATTGGTCTGAACATTTTTTAAAAAGAAGTCATGGCTTCTCCCCACCCCCTTTTTTCCTGTTGCTTTTTCTGTGAAAAGTGGGGTTTTTTTGCCAGTGGCTGACTAGCATGAAGTCTTTGAAACACTGAGCTTTCTATAAAATCCAAATAATTCTCTGTAAATCAAAGTACTTGGCATGCGTGCTGCAAAGCCTGAAGCTTTTTAAATTTTTTTAAAGGTAATCTCTAGAAAGTAGTTTGTACTCATGTTTTCACAGTGATTAAATATGCAAAGTAATTTTCATGATTATCACCCCGTTCTGAACCAAATCAGATGCAGCTATGCTTCTCTTTGTACAAAGCCAGTTATTGGATCAGATTCCAAAACAAATCCCCTGAATTTGGCGGATCATCATTTTAAAAGGGGGCTTGTTAAGGTAATGATTAAATTAAACCACCCCTTTAAGAATATTTAGATCTGGTCCGCCAAGCGGAACGGTCTAATGGTTTTTAAATTAGAAGCTGCAAATGCTGGTGAATTTCTTTTGTGGGTCAAGTGGGTATTAACAAATGCTTAGGCTGTTCTCTTCTTTTGTCATCACCTTGAAATCCACAAAGAAAAGCAAAGAGTTGGAAAGACACAAGGAGAGAAGGCAGTGTTAGTATTTAACACCACCAGTGCTTTTAACCAAGGGCAGCTTCAGATTTACAAGGTTGGATAGGAGAAGGTATGAGCTGATGTTTACTACTAATCTCTTAATACCGAGAGAGAGAGAGAGAGAGAGAGAGAGAGAGACTTAAGCTTGAAGATTCAGTGAAGACCCAAATGCATTAGATTCTTTCAGGCTTAAAGTTCTACAAAGATGTAATAGCCCACTATTCACAGGACCGCTTATTTATTTATTTATTTATTTAGGGTGACCATACGGAAAGGAGGACAGGGCTCCTGTATCATGGCCCTTTCTACACCATAGGGGTGTAGAGGGAGGGAGGGAGTACCTAATACACACCATCGGTGCACAGGGACCAGCCAGGGGCCATCCCAGGCAAACAGCCTGGTGTAGAAATGGCCACAGTTGTATAGAAAAGGGAATTTCATTCGTATGCATGCAGTACCTGGTGACATTCCTTCTTCATCACAACAGTTGAAGCTGCAGAAGCCCTGCCTTCTTTTGTATCTGGTCAAGAGGGCAGGGCTCCTGTAGCTTTAACTGTTGTGATTAAAAGGGAATTTCACCAGGTACTGCATGCATACAAATGAAATTCCCTTTTTCATACAACTGTTAAAGATACAGGAGCCCTGTCCTCTTTTCCACATGGTCACCCTTATTTATTACATTTATATCCCACCTTTTTTCCTTTAACCCAAGGCAGCTTACATAATCCTCCTCCTCTCCATTTTATACTCACAACAACAACCCTGTGAGGTAGGTTGGGCTGAGAGTCTGTGACTGGCCCAAAATCACCCAGTGAGCTTTCATGGCTGAGTTGGCACTAGAACCCAGATCTCCCAACTCTCAGTCTAACACTCTGATCACTACACCACACTAGCTTTCCTTCTGGCAAATCTCAACCCTGGCATGACTGTTATGGCAATCCAAAAGGTATGGACTTTGGAGGATTTTTGTCCTTCTTGGTGTGCTTTAGCAGGAGGTCCAGTAAATTCTTACAGATGTCAGTGGATGAATTTGCTTTCTCCCCTCTCCAATCTGATGCCCTCCAAATGTTTTGGATTTCAATTTCCATCAGCCCTTGCCAGCATGGCTAACGGTCAGGAATTCTGGTCTGGAATTCTGGGAGTTGTAGTCCAAAGCATCTAGAGGGAACCTAGTTGGGGAAGTTTGCATGAGGATAAGGGTGGCCAAAATGGTGGTTGGAAAGGTACAGTCAGCAGGATTGGGGTGGGGTAGGGATGCTCCCAGGGTTAGGAAGTCCTACTAGCTTAGCTAGGGTACAGAAAGCTGTTTTTCCAGGTTTGGGCTACTGTTTCTGACCAGCTCCATAGACAAGAGGCAAAATCATATCAAGGCACACCAGTCACACAATGCAATATTTGAACTGCTGACTAGAATGTTGCGATCTCATAACTCTTGCTTTGCAACACGTTTCCCAAAACGGCTGTGCATTCACCATAACAGGTTTTAGGCAAACTATGTGTTTTATCCATGTTATTTATTTATTTATTGCTTTTATTTATTGCATTTGCATACCACCCTATAGCTGAAGCTCTGTGGGTGGTTTACATCAGATTAAAACATTTAAAAACAATATACAAAAATTAAAACTGCAAAACATACACTATACAAAACATTATACTAACTTAAAAAGCTATAAGCCTAAAAAACACAAACAGACCCAGGCTCATCAGATATCTGCCCTCCCCACCCCAAAGAAGTAATTGTAAGCCTTTTTACTCAGGCATTTTAATGGGGGCGTACTCCCCATGGCATAGGATTGCAGTGAATTAACAACACAATTGGGTAAATTTGAAGGAGCCAGTCATTTAACAAAAACAGGTTTAATCTAAACCTGTCTATTGCTGTTTCTCGTTGATGCAAACTTTAGTCGAGAAATTGGTTAGATAAATGGATTAAAAAAACTATTGATTGACTAAAAAGCCGCCCTATCTCCCAGGTTGATTGGGCAACATGTTTTGTTTTATCAATTACTTTAAAACACGATCCGCTGCTTCAAAGCAGAATGCCCTTTTAATAAAGTAGCAGGATAATTTTCCCAGGAAATAACTATTGGGCCATGTTTATACACGGTTGCACTGGTGCCTCATGATTCGACATCCCACATGTGTCCTTCTGCAGGGGTATCCCGATAACAAGGAGTACAAATGTGGGGTATATAAGGAACCCACACCACTTTTTAATTTTGTCCCTGTTTGGCTGTAATTGTGCAATTGCATGATTGCACATAAGTGACCCAATGCCCATTTGGCCTGCTGGGTGCCCCTTCCCCATGTCCTGGCACATGCCAGCACCTCACTAAAATTCCTTATTTTTTTTTTCAATTTTCCCCCTTTGCAAAGCTGGGCTCCCCTTCCCTGTGTCTCAGTGATCCAGTGCCTCAGTACATGTCATTTATTTTTTACATTTTCCTTTCAATGCAAAGCTCTGGACTAGGCTGACCAGATAAAATCCAGGTCAGGGCTCATGTAACTTTAACAGTTGTAGAGAAAAGGGAATTTCAGCTGGTGTGATTTGTATGCAATTAGTTCCTGGTGAAATTCCTTCTTCATCACAACAGTTAAAGTTGCAGGGGCCCTGCTTTCTTTTGTATATGGTCACTCTAGTATAGTGCCTGCACCTTTAACTGTTGTGATGAAGAGGGAATATCACCAGGAACTAATTGCATACAAATGACACCAGCTGAAATTCCCTTTTCTCTACAACTGCTAAAATTACATGAGCCCTGACCTGGATTTTATCTGGTCAGCCTACTCTGGACAGCACACTTGCTGGCCCGCCCCCTGTCCTGTCCATCCGATACAACTAATCGGGTTGGCACTGGCTGGGGCATGCCCCGACGCAGCTCCGCAAGCTGAAAAAGTTGGGGTAAGTTACCAACTATTTAATCCAGAGTTTCAGGGGAAAGCCCTGGGATGGCTCTGCAATGGCGGCTGCATCATATAAATGACCTGCTGCCACTGCAGATCCAACCCGGGTCTTTCCCCTCATCAATATGTACCCTTGGATATCATCATATATGATACAAATTGTAGTTTGCCACTTGTAGAGAAGAGGAGAAACTGAGGCATGTGATGGCAAAAAAGTTTATAAGACATCTAAGATAAGAGTCGCTTAGGATTGCAAAATGACTCAAGCGGAGAAGATCTTTGATCCAGCAGAAGTTCCTAACAGTGGGAGGGTGGGGGGAATTTTCACCCATTTTTGCATCTCCGAACCCGACTATTTCAGCAATTACAAGGGGGAAAGGAGGATTAAAAAAAGTTACCTCCCCCTTCCGTCAATGAGACCATCCCAGGAGCAGAACTCCCACTGCCAGAATAGAATTCAGGATCCAAGCCTATGATCTGGGTGCTGTTTCACACCATAAAAATGTTCATCCTCCATAGCCCATGTTGTAAAATATGGAGAGATACTGTCAAAGGCAAGGAGAACTTGACTACCACACCTAATATCCCTTGGTATTTTCTTTGAACAAAGAGTGTAAAATCAAGTTCATAGTATGGAAAAGAACAGCAGAGCTCTGCAGCCAAAAACAAGATGGACGCAGACAATCTGGAGCATGTTCAGAGGAAGGAAATGAGGATAATCAGGGGTCTGGAAATAAAGCCCTATGAGGAGACATTGAAAGAACTGGGCATGTTTAGCCTGGAGTAGAGAAGACTATGATAGCACTCTTCAAATTCTTGAAAAGTTGTCACACAGAGGAAGGCCGGCATATCTTCTCGACCATCCCAGAGTGCAGGACACGGAATAATGGGCTCAAGTTACAGATTCCAACTGAACATCAGGAAAAATGTCCTGACTGTTAGAGCAATATGGCAATGGAACCAATGACCTAGGGAGGTTATGAGCTCTCCACACTACAGGCATTCAAGAGGCAGGCATGCTTTAAGGTGGATTCCTGCATTGAGCAGGGGGTTGGACTCGATGGCCTTATAGGCCCCTTCCAACTCTACTATTCTATGATAATTTTAAAAACAAAGCAAAACAAAATGCTTCCAGCCACTCAGGAAAGAAATTATTAAATAAAAAAAAATGCAAATTTGTATTTACCTGATTAGAGAGGAATTGTTGTTTCAGAGTACTGTTTGTGCAGTAGGTAAATAATGTACATTTTTAAAGGATTTATAAATATGCATTTATGACAGGATTCTCTCTGGTCTCTTAGATCATTAATATGCATCAGAGAGCTATCCATTAAAGAATTTTTTGGGTCTCTCTCTTTTTACTTTTAAAAAGCATGAAAGTTAAATACAATAAAAACAACTCTAGAATAATGATATAATTGGGACATATACCACAGAAAGCAGGCTGGTGCTAAGATGAAATGAAGGTGAAGATTATGTCAGCTTAATTGCTTCTTGAATGCCTCTTGATTTTTGTTCAAGTTAAGGTTCTGTCTTAAAGAACAGGTGGTGTTTTTAATAGATGGAAAATTAATCTCATGCCATCCAACATTGCACCGAGGAAAACAGGGAAATAGGGAACGACTTGTATACTTGTTACGGCATTCTTCATATACCAAGTTTGCACACATCCTTTGCATCCCCACCTCCATTTCCAAAGGCCCTTCTCCTCTCCCCAAATGCGGGGCACAGGCGATGAGAAAGCCCTGTTCACATCTTGATCCATGTTGAATTAACATATGGAGAAGAGAGCAGGCTCACACACTTGCTGACTGTACTGTTCAGCCATGTCTACATAATGGATTTTTCCTGAGGTTATCCCTGGGTTGTCCCTGTGCATCCAAATGACACACAGGGTATCCCGGGGGCAGGTAGGGACGACCCCTCCATTTTCCCTGGATAACTGGTTCCCCAGTTATCCTGGTTTTCCCTATGGTCCAGGGACCATCCCGAGGACCACAGGAGGTGTGGTTCATGATCCCGCCTCCAAGTGTGTCAGCATGGTACTAGAAATGGGCATGGAGCTCTGGTGGGACAGAAATTTCACCATCCCTGCAATAGCAGTGGGTGGGTGGGTGCAGGGTGTTTTTTTAAAACCTTGCATGTGTGCGGGGCTCCTCTCCCCCCCCCCCCCCCCAAATGGCAGTTGCAAAGTCCCTCTTCCCTTCCAGGACATCATGCTGCCATCTAGATGCAGGGGGAGGATTGCGGAAGCAGGTAAGTCTGCGATCCTCCCCCTCCCTCCCTCTACACCCTTAGGTGTAGAAAGGGCCTTCATCTCCACAGTTTCACCCAAACATGTGACAGAGCCCATGTGCATGAGCAGCCCTGGACATAAAACTGTAGTGGATGTAGTTTGAACATAAATACATTCTCTGCATCCCAGGGTCTTTTATCCCTCACTGGAAGAGAACGTGGGTTCAAAGAGTGTCTTCCACCACACGTTGAATTTCTGTCTTTGATTTTCATTTAGTCTATGGTAACCAACCCTGCACTGGCTTCTGAAGCAGGGTGTAACAGTAAACTAATCGTCAGAGTTTCCTTCTTTGGAAAAGAGAAGAACATTTGACACTCTTTCACATGGAAGAAAGAGTGAGACGCTACTGTTGGGTGAACAAGGGCCACAACTACATTTAGTCATATACAAGCAGCGCAGCAAGCCATGATTGTGGAAATGATATGAGGCAGGTGGGTTGCTCTGGGATCTCTTCCTCATACTGTAATGTTATGGACAAGCCCATCCCTGTCCCTGGCACAAGCCAATGAGTGGGTTTGCATGATTGGGGAAGGAAAATAAGCCGCCATGGCTTGTTTTTCCTCCCCGCAAATGCCGGTTGCACACTGCTGAATTGCCATTACCGGGTGCAGCTTGTACTATGGTCCAAACCCAGTGAGGCTGAGTGGCTGGGGTGGTTTACAAGCCATGCCTCAACCCTAGAACAAGCCATGGATTCTGGGGTGGGTTGTAATCCCAGCTGTTGCCTGCCCTCACCAGGTTTGGAAAATGCCACAAACAGCACCCGGCGAGGGTAATTATGATCATTTGGTGATGCGTGACTAGAATGCATGGGGAGGGCTTATTTTCCTTCAACAATGGTGTTGTGTGCCCAGTCAATGTCTCTAGCTTGTGTCTGTCTGTCTGCCTTTGAATGAAGGAGAACTTCCCAGCTTCCAAACTGAAAGACTTAGGTGTGTCAGAGGAATCTGTTTCGGGGGTAAAGCTTGATGAGCTCTTACTGTTTTGGGCTCCCCAGACTTTGTTTTCTGCTGTGGCACCCTACTTGGTCGCAACGAGTTGGGTTAGTTCGATTTTTCATGATTTTAAAATTTGCGCAAATTATGGCTGGAGGTTAAATATCCATAATTGTGCAAATGATGGCTGAATTTTGTGTAAATTTGTATAATTTGCACAAGTTGCAGCTCCAGATTGTGCAAGTTACATGACTTTGACTGCAATTCATGCAAATTTTGCAATTCTCGGCTGCAATTCGTGCAATTCATAACTTAGCACAGAGGAACTGTAATTCTATGGAAGAGCGCCTACTTTGCACCCAGAAGGTCCCAGGTTTGATCCCTGGCAACTCTAGGTAGGACTAGGAAAGAATCCTGCCTGAAACCCTGGAGGGCTGCTGCCAGTCAGTGTTGACAGTACTGGGCCAGATGGACCAATGTTTGGACTCAGCATAAGGCAGTTTCCTATGTTCTATGTTCCTAAATCTCTGTTTGCAGAAATCACAGCTCGGCACACACACACACAGGACCTTTCTATTCCTCCCAAAGTTCCGGAGGGGAGTGGGGAGGCTCTCATGATATCCTGATCACGAGAGCCTCCCCCAGCGTGCACACTTTAAAAAAAATGGAGCATGGAGCACAATTGTGCTCCAGCGAAAAATGTAAGTTTTATTTTTTTAAAACCCTGAAATCGGGCCCCAACCCCCTCCTTGCCATCCCAGGGGTGGCAAAATTGCTGCCACCCCCTTCCCTGATGGGCACGGAGCCACGTAGCTCTGTGCCAATTCTGGTGCCTGCTTACTTGCAAGTAGCAGGCACCAGGCAGGAAGGGCGCCCATGCCTCCCACGGTCTCGGGATGTTCCCAGGACTGCTGGAAGAATAGGGTTTTCCCAGGGATTCTTTATCCCTAGGAAAACTCGTGCCTGTTCCCCTGCCTCCGGGAGTCCCTGTGCTTCATTTGGACGCACAGGGAGCAGCCAGGGACATTCCTGGGGAAAAAGGCTGGTGTAGAAAGGGCCACACATACACACTACACAAAAAGTTCCCAGAATTCTGGAAAACCCATGGCTTAGCTTGCAAATGCAAACCAAGTTGGGCATGCCGTGGAACTCCATCGAGCCCAGAAAGGACTGCATTCCCCAGCAATGGACATCCCTACTTTGAGTGAATGCTCTGGGCTGGCCTCTTGGATGGGCTTTTAGGAACTGCAAAAAAAAAAAAAAAGAGGAGATGTATCACAAAAAAAGAAAGAGGACAAAAAAGAAAGAGGATAAAAGAGGACACCGATTTGCACAAAAGTTGAATGTGCCCCTTTATACATACAGATGCAAAATTAGAAGCAATTATTATCATTCTAATAGAAATACAAGCCATCTCACCATAGGATTGAATACTGTCACCAGGTGACTCCTATGCCTTGCTACTGGGCAAGCTCAAGGCTCCATTTTTCCCTCGGATGGTTCTGTATCTTTAAACCTGGCTTAGACTGGTCAGCCCTTCAAATCAATGATGGCTTCAAAATTGAGGCCAGTCGTCCAACAGCCCTTCATATAGAAGACTGTCCTCTGTAAAAGAGGATGGGGCTAACTTTTGTGTAGTGCCTGTTTAAGAGGCAAGTCCCCCAAGGCCTCTGTGCAAGCAGGTCAGAGGAGAGGAACAGAAGAGAAGTCTTTCATTGTTTGAAAAGAAGCTAGTAGGAGCAGTTTAAATCTGTATTTTAAATCTGCATTTTAAATCTTGACATTGCTGCTCAGTTTTACCCTGGTTATAATTTTACATTGTATTCTTACATTGTGTTTTAAAAGTTGTTTGTTTTATACTGTTGTTTGTTGTATACTTTGATTCGTGTCGGATGGTTTAAACTTTTGTGAACCGCCCTGAGACCTTCGGCTGTTGGACGGTATAGAAATTCAATAAATAAATAAATAAATTTGGGCCTGCATGACCTACCAAGAAGCCAGGGCCTAATCTACACCAAGCAGGATATTGCACTATGAAAGTGCTACAAAAGTGGTATATAAAAGGCAGGAGCCACACTACTGTTTTATAGAGGCATTGAAGTGCACTGACAACTGTTGGGGCCCATTGACACGTACCATATATCACTTTCAATGCTTTCATAGTGTTATATTCTGCCTGGTGTGGCTCCTGCCTTTTATATACTGCTTTCATAGTGCTATATCCTGCTCGGTGTGGATTAGGCCCAAGATAACCTTGAGCCTAGATGATTAGATCATTTACCTGAACCATTGTTTGGTTAAGTTGTTTATGTTCCTTTCCAAGGCAAAGTGTTCATATAAGTTATGTGTTCATATAAGTTATGATAAATACCAGTTCAGTTTGAAGACATCTGGGGTGTGTTTCTATTTCCCATATACAAAGCTAGTGGCATTTTTAGAAGGCACTCCCAAATCTCCACAAAAGGCAAAAGAGGGACAGAATTGGCTTGGTTCCAGAAAACAGGGTTCTGTGCAGTCAGAGGGACAGTTGAAGCTTTTTTAACCTTTGTTACAATAAATGAATAAAAGATGAACTGACCCTTTTCAAATGCTCAGCGAACATATGGATTCTATTTCTTTCTTTTCTTGTTTGTTAAAAGTTTTTTTTTTAACCGCCCCTCATCTTTGCAGATGTCAGGGCGGTGTACAAGATTGCAAGAAAAATTATCTTACAAATACAATAAAAACAATGAATCCACATCATCGTAATGTAACCAAGGAAGGCAGTAAAAGTAACAAACAGACAGATCAAATCAACCAATTAAAATGCCCGGGCAAACAAAAATGTGTTAAGCTGGCACTCAAGAGATTGCAGTGCCGATGACGACAATGAGGATTCTATGATGAATGGATTCAACCTAAACAAGACTTGGCTGTTGGAAGAGGAGATGTAGTGGGGTGGCGTTGAGGGACAACTCCATTTGCTTCAAGACCTTCTTAGAACTTTGCTTCCAGCCTCCCCAACCCCAATCCTATTTTTGTAAACTGAAAGGGTTAATGTGAATATTTTAGAAGCCGTGTCATCCTAATTTGAACAGGGGGCATGGTTGGCCTGTGTAAGGGTGACACCATAGTGATACCATGGTGATATCAACGTGTGTGTGTGTGAATGTGTGTGAATCCTCTGGACACAGGTGGCTCTGATGTCAGTAGGGCAGTGAATCTGCTCCAGGTTTCAGTCAGAGCCAGTCAAAAGTCTAAACGAGCTATCCAAGGTGCAGAAACATCTTAGATAACTCCTTTAGCGTTCTGACTGAAACGTGGAGTGGATTCACTGCCCCACTGACATTGCAGCTGCCAGACTCCACTGGCAGGTGCACAGGTCACCTGGACCAGTTGTACGCCTCATGTCGTATCGATACAATCCTATCATGGTGATTATGGCCAGATCTACACCAGGCAGGATATAGCGGAATATGGTATGCGTCAGTGGGCCCCAAGAGTTGTCAGTGCACTTCAATTAGGGTGACCAGATAAAATCCAGTTCAGGGCTCCTGTAACTTTAACAGTTGTAGAGAAAAGGGAATTTCAGCCAGTGTCATTTGTATGCAATTAGTTCCTGGTGAAATTCCCTCTACATCACAACAGTTAAAGTTGCAGGGGCCCTGCCTTCTTTTGTATAGGGTCACTCTAGTATAGTGCCTGCAACTTTAACTGTTGTAATGAAGAGGGAATTTCACCAGGAACTAATTGCATACAAATGACCCTGGCTGAAATTCCCTTTTCTCTACAACTGTTAAAGTTACATGAGCCCTGACCTGGATTTTATCTGGTCAGCCTAACTTCAATACCACTATAAAACAGTAGTGTGGCTCTTGCCTATATCTCTCTTGCACATTTATACCTCATAGCACACACAATGACATTTGTTGTGGTATTTTGGAATAATACGGAATAAAAAGTGGGAAATAATGCTAGAAAAACAGTATATGGAATGAGAAATGTGCCCCAACAGTTACCAGGGCACTTCCATACCGATTAAAAGCATTACTGTAGATCTAGCTGTGGTCACAATCTTCTTTCCCATTATTGTTATATACATTGTCTGCCTATTGAAATTACAGGAATTATTTCTAAATTTGCACCTACACATATATATCAGCCTGTGGAGGTATTATGTAAATCTGTGTCCTTATCTGTCCTCTTTTGGGGTAATGGATAACTGGCCACCGTAATCCAATCACAAATCCCTCAGGTCATGCGTAGTTTGGCCCTCAGAACGTTGTGGAGGTAGATGAAATAATACTTGTAAATACTGCGTGTTTACCTCAGCTCTGTGTCAAGGCATTTCTATAATGTTTCTGCATTAGTGTGTTCAGCGGCTTGTGCTTAATATTTTTAAAATGAAAGGAGGGACAAGGAGAGGAGAGCTGAGATTAATTATGCCCTCCTGTGGCTTCCGAACCTTCATTTATCCAAGTAGGTTAAAAGTGCCAAGCGACTCTGGTTAGTGGGTAACTTAAGGTGCTATTTTCTCACAGCTTGTGCCACAGCCATAATGTCCTTTTGACAATATTTCTGTATTAAATGTTTTTAGATCACTGGCGATACATCGGTGCAGATAATTCTTTGCGGCAGGCACCAGTCCAGGAAGGGTTGCTGAAGGCCTTTAAGGAAGCAGTGAAAAAAATGCATTATGTTGTCTTTTCGTGCAAATGTTCCATAGCCGTCCTTATCCAAGAAAGGTTTTAGATCCATGATTATATATTACACTAGGAATCAGCCACCGATGTAGCCACCCACTGGCTCAGCGTAATGTTCTCACCAGCCTGTTTTTCACCATCTTATCCAATGCTATTTTTATATGGATTCCATTCCTCCCCCATTCCTCCTGGCTATGCAATAATAAAACACATATATCTCTGCTTTCATTAATCTGACATTGATTTCTGATTGTTTTGGGGGTGGAGAATCTGGGTCGGTGTACCTGTTGGCATTCGGAAGGCTTCCGCTAGCCATTGCCTGCTTGTGTTTGGTAGCCAACTTTTCAATTCGGAATTGAACAGGAGTGAACTCTGCTGTTTTTTTTCATTTCACAATGTCCATCCTGCACAAACATCAAGTGTTCTGATAACAGTAGCAGGATCTACACTACTACTTTAAAATGGTTTCTAATGGTATTGACAACTGTTGGGGCACATGACACATTCCATATATTGTTTTCAAGCTGTTTTCAAAGGGTTATATCCTGCTTGGTGTAGATCTGGCCACTCTTGTCACCTAAACTCAAAATCCATTTTGTTCATGGGTAGACCGCCTCTTTGGTCATGAGTAGATCATGCCGCCTGAAGCACATTGTTTCACTGTCCTCCATGGCAGGGCCTGTTATCACACTCAGTACTAACAGTTGCTCTCTAAGGCGGTGTCTACACTGACCTTTTCCCCAGGGTCATCCCTGTCTGTCCAAATGATGCACAGAGGATCCTGGGAGCAGGCAGGGATGATCCCTCCATTTTACCAGTATAATTGGTTGACCAGTTGTCCCTATTTTTCCTGTGGTCCCGGGACAATCCCAAGGACCGCAGGCAGTGTGGGCACGCATCCTGGCTTCTTCCCTCCTCCCTGCAAGTTGCAGGATCAGCAAGAAGGAAGGAGCCAGTCCAGGGGAGTTCAGGGGCATCGGGGGTGGGGGAGGAATGGGGCCAGGGCTTTTAAAAAAATATATGTTTTTCATTGGAGCGCAATGGCACTCCTAGCTGCAGTTTCTTTTTTTTAAAATGGCAGGCTTGACAGGCACGATGTCCCTCTTCCCTTTCTGGATGTCACACTTCCGTTTGGATGCTGGGAGAGGATCACAGAAGCAGGTAAGTCAGTGATCCTACCCCTCCCTCCTTCTACACCTTTAAGTATAGAAAGGGCCTAAATTTCTAGGCATCTCTAGAAATTTCTAGGCATCTCTTGGGTTGGGTTAGATGCTGTTTTTACTTTTTATTCTGCAATTGTTATGTTTTGATTGTATTTTAATGCATGTTATTGTTTTAGAAAGCAACCCTATGTCCTCTAGACAGGCTTGGGGGGGGCATAGTATTTTTCAGATTACTGGAACCGAGGGTGGAGATAATGTAGGAGGCAGGCACACAGCTCCAAATATTCTGAAAATCATATATTCCAACCAACA
Organism: Anniella stebbinsi; assembly: GCA_029215795.1. Lineage (NCBI taxonomy): Eukaryota > Metazoa > Chordata > Lepidosauria > Squamata > Anniellidae > Anniella > Anniella stebbinsi. Next base: position 351,145,888 of record JARDYH010000001.1, read on the forward strand.
ATGACTCACCCCATCAGGCTTGAAGCTTTAGGAAAAATGTTCCCATTGGTGGCGATGGGAACTTCCCGTCTAAAGCTGTGCAGAATGGAACAGAGATGATGGTGGTCAAAGAAAAGGAAATATATCATCAAAAAAAGAGAATGAGAGAGGACACTGATTTGCATAAAATTTGCATGTGCTCATATATATATATATATATATATATATATGCAAATTTAGAAATAAGGATTATGATTTAAATAGAAATACAATACATCTTACCATAGCATGAAAGACTATGATCAGGGGACCTGTGCATCTTGGCCTGTCTGTTGTCCAGGTGCTGTTGATGGGCAACTTTAAGGCCCATTTCTTCTTTATCTTTATACCAGATGTGGACTGGACAGTCATTTAGATACAGGATGCCTTTGAAATAGAGGACTTTCCTTTGGCTGTTCTTCAAATAAACTTCTGTCCTCTGTAGAAGAGTACAAATGGCCACCCATTCAAACTCAGAATGTAGCCCACCTCGCATACACCATAAAGAAGTTGTAGCTGCATGTCATGTGGTAAATATAATATGTAGTTTAGCCCTGTGTCAGACCATTGGTCTAAGCAGCTCACTGTTGTTTACTTGGCAAAGGCTCCTTGAGATGAGATTCTCATCATGTGCCATCTGATCCTTTTAACTGAAGATGCCACTTCTATTCATGTTTTCCACCAAACTCTGGTTCCTCCCCTAGAAAGAGCCAGTGGAGAGGTTGCAGTGGGATTGGGGAGGCTGGAGGCTGGGTTGTCCTTTACAGCAGGGATGGGCAGAGGATAGATCTCCAGTTGTTTTGGACTTCAACTTCCAGAAGCCCTTGCCAGCATGATCAATGGTCAGGAATGCTGGGAGTTGAAGTCCAAAACATCTGGAGAACTGCAGTGTTTGTTTATTTATTTATTTATTGCATTTATATCCCACCTTTTTTTTTTTTGCCAAGGAACTCAAGGTGGTGTACATCCTCCTCCTCTCCATTTTATCCTCACAACAACAACCCTGTAAGGAAGGTTGGGTTGAGAGTCTGTGACTGGCCCAAAGTCACACAGTGGGTTTTCATGGCTGAGTGGAGACTAAAACCTGGATCTCCCCACTCTCAATCCAACACTTTAGCCACTACACCACATTTTCTACCCACCCTTGCTCCAGAGGACAATGTATTTGGTACTTTCTATTTACTATGCTTAAATTCAATATAACGAAGAATTCCCCACCCCCATTTGTGGAATGAATTTGCTTCTAAGAGCATTTTATAGCATACTCATTACTGTGTTTTATAGCATACTCATTACTGGCCACTCATGGATTTGCGTGGGTCCTTTTCATGATGCTGTCTGCCTCCCGCGTGTCTGCTGCTCCTTCTGCTCATTTTTCCATCACAAAAAAAGACCTGGAAAATCTGATTCTTTGGGCTGTAATGAAACTTGCCTCCATTACCTGCTGTTTTCAGGAGAAGCAGATACATATATCCACTGAATGGGTCATGTGGTTATTGATTGTGTCCTCTTTCTTCCCCATGTGAAGAAAGAAGAAGCTGCTCATCCCTATTGTGGGACAGAAGCAGGAGACAAAGAGATGGTAGGCAAACATGATTCCCCCCCACCCCATCTGATGACACTCTCTGAAGAGCATAAGATATAGGGTGACCATATTTTGGAAACCAAAAAGGAGGACAACATGGTCAGCTCCCAAGGGGGCATGCCCACCAACATGTCTGGCCCCAGGGGACGTATCCAGCACCAAGGGGGTGTGCCCACCTGAACATAGCCTTGGTCACATATCTGATTTTACAGCACACAATTAAGATAAATCTGTTCTACATAACATCTTATTGTTAAAATCACTGAAATAAAGAACAACGTATCTGAAATTAACTTCACTTACTCTCACTTTTGTAGCTTTTGCTGTACTTTATTTATTTATTTATTACATTTGTATACCGCCCCACAGCCGAAGCTCTCTGGGCGGTTTACATAGGATTAAAAACAATTAAAAACAATATACAAAAATTAAAACAGCAAAAACATACAACATACACACAATCTGTACATTTAAAAACCACTTTAACACTTCAAAAACTACAAAAACAAAACAAAACAAAACAAACCCAGGCTCCTCAGATATTGCCAAATGCCTGAGAGAAGAGGAAAGTCTTGACCTGGCGCCGAAAAGATAACGATGTTGGCGCCAGGCGGGCCTCGTCGGGGAGATCGTTCCACAATTGGGGAGCCACCACAGAGAAGGCCCTCTCTCTTGTTGCTGACCTCCGAGCTTCCCTCGGAGGAGGCACTCAGAGGAGGGCCTTAGATGTTGAACGTAGTGTTCGGGTAGGTTCATGTCGGGAAAGGCGTTCCATCAGGTATTGTGGTCCCAAGCCGTGTAAGGCTTTATAGGTTAAAACCAGCACCTTGAACCGGGCTCGGAAACATACAGGCAGCCAATGCAAGCTTTTGCTATACTCTGTGTGATACATTCTCCCCTTCCCTCAAATATCTCTTCTGACTGTATCCTCACTCCACTGCAAACTAGAGATGTGTATCGTATCGTTCCAATGTCCAATAATGATACGATAATGGTGTTATCAGACATCCGATCAACAATAGTGATACAATGGAATCCCTCCAAAATTATCGTATCTGGAAATTTTGGTCCAATAATATTATTTATTTATTTATTTATGTATTATTATTTATTTCATTTCTAACCCGCCTCTCCATCCAGATCAAGGCGGGGAACAACAATAAATATAAATATAAAAACAATAAAATAGATAAACTATTAAAACAGATAAAAACAAATACATTATTAAAAATATCTTAAAATTAAACTAGATAGGCCTGCCGGAAGAGAGCAGTCTTCACGGCTTTCTTAAATTCCAGAAGACTGCTAATTTGTCGAATGTCCTCTGGCAGGCCATTCCACAGCCTGGGAGCGGCAGAAGAGAAGGTCCTCTGGGTAACACTCATCAGCCTAGTTCTGGCTGACTGGAGTAAATTCTTCCCAGAGGACCTGAGTGTGCGGGGCAGATTATATGGGCGAAGGCGATCCCGCAGGTAACCTGGACCCAAACCATCTAATTTTATCAGATTATTGGACCACCATTTAAGTTACAGACTTGAAACTTGGTCACAGTGCTTATGGGGTATGCCTAAGTATGTGTATTAAATTTCAGAACAATCCCTCCACCCCTGTATTTTATATGAATTTTTAAAACATAGTTTAACTTCTGACAGCTCAGAATGACAGCTTGCCAGTGCATTCAGAACTATCAAAAAAGTTGTACGATGTTTAAAAAATTCATATAAAATACAGGGGTGGAGGGATTGTTCTGAAATTTGGCGCATATGTGTAGCAACATGTGCTAGACATATGTACCAAATTTCAGATCAATCCCTCCAACCCTGTATTTTATATGAATTTTTTAAACATAGTGCAACTTTATTGACAGCTGGTTGACCGGGCTGCCGTGCTGTCAAAATACTTGTCTGTTTTTCTCCCCATAGGCTTGCATTGGGGGAAACACGTGCATGAGTTTTTTATTTTAAACGATAATGACATGAAACTTGGGGAGCCAGGACTAACAAGATCCAATCTGCAATTTCCAAAAAGTTTCATGTCTCTATCTTTTAAAATAAAAAAATTATAGGGGGTCCCCCAAAAGCCCCACTTCCCCACTGTAACTTTTTCATATTTAAAGATAAAAACTTGAAACTTGTGGGATATTGAAGATGGGATCTGGCTAGTCATGTATGAATTTTTTTTAGAGCGATTGCTCAAATCCTCAATTTTATATGAATGTTTTCAAGATTGTGGTATTTTGAAAGCAACATGGTGGCCCGGTCAACCAGCAGTCAGAACTAGCACCTCTGGCCTGTTCCGTTTTGCCCTGTGGGCTGCTTTGACTGACTTCTCCTTTCCCACATTTTGATCTGTGGATGTCTCGCCTCTGCCGAGCTCCAGGTGCCAGACTGCCCACCAAATCTGCAACAGGAAAGGTGTCCTGCTTGCCCAGCACTTTTTAGCTAAAAACATGAGATTCCCTTGATGTTAAGGGCTGAAAATTCTCAATGTGCAATACCCTAAAGAGGAGGTTTGACAACCTGAGTTTGAAGGATACAGCTCCAGCAGTTTTTGAAAATATATTTTAAAATCTCAAACTTTACAAAATTCCTAAAAATCAACAGATGAACAGATCTGCTTCAAACTTGGCAAGGCTAAAGCTCTACCTGAGAACTATCATGGTACTGAATTTAATCTCTTTACCTTTAAAAATGACAATTTTTAAATATATATATATATATTTTAAAACTTTAAACTTTTAAAAAAATCCTAAAAATCAACGGATGAACGGATCTGCTTCAAATTGGGCATGGCTAAAACCCTTTCTTAAAGCTATCAAGGTGCTAAGTTTTATCTCTTTATCTATAAAAATAGTAGAGCTGTAAGCATTGTTAATTCTCATTAAAGTAGAGCTGCCTTTTGGCTGGAGAGGATGGGAAAAATCAGGATTTTTCATCAAATTTCATAATTTCCCCCCCTTCCTGGACTTGTTACAAAAAATCCTGACAAATCCGGGTTTTTCCTGTCATATGGTCACCCTACAGAGCCATGCTGGATCAGACCAAGGGCCCATCTAGTCTAGCACTCTGTTTACACAGTGGCTAACCAGCTCTCGACCAGGGACCCACAAGCAGGACATGGTGCCTGAATGCAACTCTGAATGCCAGCAAAAATATGACTGTGTGTTTTTAGGTTGCAACTTCCCTTCTGCATGCACTGGATGGGGATATATGTTTACTATATTTTGTAGAAGATATATTTCCTGGATTCTCATCTGCTTGTGTGTCTTTTAAAAGATGTCTTTCAAAGTTGGCCCCATTTCCAGCAGTTAAAAGAAGTATGAAAACAGTAATGTTACCGAAACTTCACCCCCAAATTGCTTTGTTTCGGAAAGAAATTGGAAGCAATTCTCTCTTCTCAAAGAGAAAATAATGTCTCTCCCCCCCCTACTTAAGAAAAGAGAGCAAACTTTGTCTTTTTTCTCTCTTGCTGCTGCATTTAACTTTTCTACCTCAGAGCTCAGATTACTTTTTTTTTAATCAAAGCAGTAATGGAAGAATAGTCCTCACACTCAAATGCAATCACATTTAATCATATTTAATATCCTTATTTCTCAGCTGATCAGACTTTGAAAATTTGATTGCTTGAGTTTGATTTAAAACTTAAGGCAAGTCAAATCTAATAAAGAAGTATATTTTTGTTGGTACTCTGTTAAAACTGCACACCTTTCTTTTGAGTTCATTCATTCAATGCTTGTTACTTTGTGCTTTTTCTCTGTCTTTTCTGTGCAGGGGAGGGGGAAAACCTCTTATCTCCGAATATACAATGGGGTCTGCATCAAATGCCTGCAGATAACTGTGAAAACGATGCTTTAGGTGAGAAATAAGATGCCGGCATGTCATCAGATTTTTTAAAAAATGTATTGATAGTGACCGTTATTTCACCTAATATATATCCAAAGACTTGTGATTAAAATTATACTGAAAACATTAATTAATTAGCCAGTTAATAATATGAGCATAAATGCAATGAGGCAAGCTATGCTGGAATTTCTCTCCCTTTAGCTTTGCCAATGTTGCAAATAAGAAATCCTGGACAGAAATCAAAGGGGGGGGGGGAATGCAGGAGATTGATTTGCTGCAAATTTTGTAGCTGGGTCGAGCATATCAAGTACGATAATGCTTTCTTCGCATTTTACGTATTGAAGTCCCATTAGAAGTCTGCTCAAGCCAATACTTGTATTAGCTTATGCTCTAGCCTACTTAAGTGAAGGGTGGCACTCCCTTGGTGTAGTGGTTAATTTTGAAGTGCAGGCACTCCTATCAGTTCCCATAACCATCCCTCCCACCCCAGAAGAGCCCCCAAATTTAGGCAACTCTGTTGATCCATCTTAACAAAACCGTTCTAGCAGTTTTCATCTCCACCAGGAGCTTTTGTAAAGCAAATGGATATTAATTGCCCGTTCAGGACTGAGCCAAGCCAATTACAACGGGGAGCAATCTATTGTTGCTGGGAAAATTCATTTGTCCCCAGCTACTGTGAGGCTTACAGCTAATCCCAAAGGGAACTGGGAATTCTGAGCAAGGTAGGACTGGGCAGATAATGCCAGCATCCCTTCTAATGAATTGATGAAAACCACCCAGAGAGCATCAGCTATGGGGCAGTATAGAACTGAAATTAATCATTTGAGGTGAGTTTGTTAATGAGCAGAAATATGGACTTCACAGAGTTCCAAAATGCTGCTAAGAGACCTGTGTAGCCTAACACAATTAATAGATTTTAGCAGGCTTTAGCTGACAGGAGTAGGCCTCATTCCCTGGATGGTCCTCTCATAGTTATGTCACCCCTTTCTCATAGAGTCTTATCTCAAGATGAGAAGGGAGATTTTTCACTCCTAACCAGGCACTAGAAAGGCGATTAGTTTCCCAAGCTTAGATACTTTGGGAACCTCCGAGAGGGATCCCCCACTCTGCTTCTTCATAGGCTTCATGCTTCGGTCTCACTTCGGAAGGAATTACGCAACCGGCCTGGAGAACCTGCTGTGGCTCAAAGAGATGGTTTCTGTCTATTGTAGGGCCAGCTATGACAACTTTATTATCTGGAAGGAGGTGTGAACTTTCTTTGATAGGCTGACCATATGAAAAGGAGGACAGGGCTCATGTAACTTTAAACAATTGTAGAGAAAAGGGAATTTCAGCCAGTGTCATTTGTAAGCAGTTAGTTCCTGGTGAAATTCCCTCTTCATCACAACAGTTAAAGTTGCAGGGGCCCTGCCTTCTTTTGTATATAGTCACTCTAGTATAGTGCCTGCACCTTTAACTGTTGTGATGAAGAGGGAGTTTCACCAGGAACTAATTGCATACAAATAACACTGGCTGAAATTCCCTTTTCTCTACAACTGTTAAAGTTACATGAGCCCTGTCCTCCTTTTCATATGGTCAGCCTATTCTTTGCATGTATATATTCTGCATCCATTTTCTATCAATAACCTATCATCTTTTTGCACAAGTGGCTTGTTTCATCTTGGTAATGAAAATACCCTGATTGATGACTTGGACCTGGCAGAACCAGAACCCAGATCTAATACATCATTATCACCAATAACATCATCTTTAAAAATGCTAGCAATGCGTCCCTGTGAGCCCTGAGTCCACTACACCACTGCTTGGGATGTGGAATGAAACTGTGTTCACCAATCACCGGTCGCCTTCCACCAGACACTGTCCCAAAATTGGCCCCGGAGCGACTTCAGATGGCGGAAGAGCTGTACTGACGTCTCTCCACTTTTCAATCCATAGCTTCGTGGGAAAACTCCCTCGGTAGCTGCGAAGCTGCACCTGCGTCGTCTAACTGACACAGTGCAGATCTGCAGCCACCGTGAGACTTTCCCCATATATAGACAGCCCCTGGATCTCTCAAAACAAGCCCTATGTATGTGGCCTTAATTTAATTCTAAATCCTGGTTGACTTCATTCTTTTCAGCTCCACCACATTCAGCCGCTGTTAGTTATCTTGCCTGTCTCTTTATTATTATTATTATTATTATTATTATTATTATTATTATAATTTTTATTAATTTCCACAAAACAAACATACACTTAATACACAATATAAAACAAACTACCACCCTCAACTTCCCCCGTGCACCCCCCCCGAGACCTTCTCATAATCATTCTTCCTCCTTCCAAAATTTTAACGATTCTTTTGATGGCGTTTGTCCCTTTCCCGATCTTAAAACATATTCCAAAAAGGGAGTCCATATTTCATCTTGCCTGTCTCAAGTAACTTCACCCTTTCTCCCTTGTTGCCCTTCATGCCTGAAAAGGTCCATCCTGGATTCCTCCAGGCCAGTGCCTTTGTCTCTTCTTTCATCAAATCCCACCTGGAACCATGCAGCCTTTGGCATCATTCCTTAGCGCCCCCACCCAATGTCCATAGCCTTCCCCCAAATATTCTCTACTGAAACTAAGCCAAAGTGAGTGGAACTGAATGAAACACACAAACACACACTGTGCCAAATTTTAGGTTGTAAACGCCTTGTATCAGTTCCCAGTCTTCTCGTTAAGCTGTAAAGTACGATGTACACTGTTTTCTCACTACTTAGCTGGACTGGGCTGGCATTAGGCTTTGCTCTCAGAGGGCACCTGCTGAGGCCCACATCCTGTCACGGGTCCCAGTGCTGACCCCCAAAGCCCCCTGGTGCCACTCCCTCTCCTCTACTTGTCTACCTGCTCCTTCCAAGAATACCAAAAGCGAGGAGGCAGAAGGGGCAGCAGCCTGTGCTGTCCTGTCTTTCTGGGCAGTGATGCAAATTGGGGGCAGTGGAAGAGGTCAAGTGCATAGACAGTAGCAACCATGGGAAGGCGGTGGGCAGACTCAAGAAAGGGTGCCCAGTGATGACATGTGTCTTACAAAGTATCCTCCACCCTGGGATTTGGAGCTGAAGACAGTTCTGGATGTCCGACTAGATCTCTGAGTGACTTGCAATCGATCGGCAAGGACCTTGGAATCCCAGGCATTGAACAATGGCAGCAACACTGTGGGCCTGTTCAGACGACACTTCAGGCTCTGTGGTTAGAGAAACTGTGGTTCTCTGGGGCTAGCACTAACTACACTAGGCTGACCAGGTGGCTCGGGATTTCCCGGTCCTAACCGGGAATCCAGAGGCCAACCGGGCCAACCGGGCCAACCGGGGGAAAACCGGGGTGGCGGGGGGTCACGCGGCGGTGGCAGCGAGACCCGGTGGAGGTGGAGGAGCCCGGGAAGTGGACGCCCCTGTAGGTAAGCACGAAGGGGGGCACTTACCTGCTGGGGCGGCCGCTTCCCGGGCTCCTCCGCCACCTTTGCCGCCGCTGCCGGGCTCGTAAGGCCAGAGGCCGCGCGGAACAGGCAGGAGAGGGCCGGATCCGGAAGTGACATAACCGGCCCTCTCCCGCCTCTTCCGCGCAGCCTCTGGCCTCCTTGGGGCTCAATCGCGATGGCGATGAGCCCTGAGGAGCCCGGACGCCCACGGCCGCCTCTTCCGCGTGGGCGTCCGGGCTCCTCGAGGCTCGTCGCCATTGCGACGAGCCCCAGAAAGGCCAGAGGCCGCGCGGAAGAGACGGGAGAGGGCCGGTTACGTCACTTCCGGATCCAGCCCTCTCCCGCCTCTTCCGCGCGGGCGGCGATGGAGGACCCCGCGCGGCTGCGCGGGCGACGGAGGACCCGGCGCGGCCGCGCGGGCGGTAGCGGAGGACCCCGCGCGGCCGCGCGGGCGGTAGCGGAGGACCCCGCGCAGTCGCGCGGGCGACAGAGGAACCCGGCGGTAGGTCCAGGCTGGTTTTTTTTGGGGGGGGGGTGGCTTGGTGGGGGGGTTGTTTTGGGGGGGGCGGGGGGGACCGGGATTTTTACTTTTAAAATCTGGTCAGCCTAAACTACACGCCGTGCTGCCACACACAACACTGTAAGCCACGGTTAGAGCTGCTAACCTTGCTGCTGATGGTCCAACTGTGGTTAGTGAGTGAGCAGGGTTTAGCAAAACGCATCGCACGGGATACCTTAAACCCTGCTGCTTAACCAAAAGCTTTAACCAGCAGACTTCTGAACAGGCCCAGTTTATTTTTATTTATTTATTTGTGATATTTATATAAGAACATATGTAGAGCCATGCTGGCCCATCTAGTCCAACACTCTGTTCACACAGTGGCCAACCAGCTGTCTTCCAGGAACCCACAAGCAGGGCATGCTGCAAAAGCACCCTCTCAACCATGATCCCCAACAACTGGAGTATAGAGCCTTAGGGTCTGTGATACTAGAGGTAGTACATCAGAACTAGTAGCCATGGATAGCCATTGCCATACCACTAAATTTAATAAAATCCCTAAGGGGTTCACATATAAATATTAAAATCACATTTCAAATGAAATATTAAAATGCAACATTAAAAACAATTTCAGTTACAATAAAAGCCATACAAGGAGCAGTAAGATGGAGCAGCATGATTCATTTAATTACAACCTGGAGAAAGCCTGGGTGAACAAGTGCGTTTTCAGAAGGCATTTTAAGGATGTCACATTTTCTGCCTCCCAAACTGTGCAGGGGGCGCGCGGGGGTCCAAAGTGTGGGCACCACTACCGAGAAGGTCCGCCATCGAGGTATTACATGGTGACACTTCGTTCATTTCAGAATGATCAGCATGGCCTCCTCTGGCACTCCTAAAGTTTCGGCTGGGTATATATAAGGGAAGGCGGTCTGCCAGCTATCCTGATCCCAAGTTTAGGGCTTTGTATGAGAACAATATAACCTTGTACGTGGCTTGGTACCTAATAGGCCCCCATTGCAGTTCTTTTAACACTGATGTTATGTGAGCATAGCTGTGTGTCCCAATGAGCATCCTAACTGCTGCATCCTGCACTAGCTGCTGCTTCTGAACCATGTGCAAGGGCAGTCCTACATTGAGCGCATGAGTCCCCTCCTGCCCTAAATCATGTTGCTGAAAGGAAAAGAGCTTGGGTTAACTGGGCATATCTTTTTGTGTGGAAGGACTGTGGGCTCCATTCAATTCAGACACTCAGAACAAATCTCTGGGCTCAGAATTATTTAATTCCAAGTGCATAACTTTTGCACCAGGCTCTGGTTGGTGGACCTTGGGACTCTAGCAAAAATTAAATAAAGTCAATTTCACTAGCCAGACAAAGGCACTGGCCTGGAGTTTCCTGATGGCTGGTAGCGGTCCCCATTTCCCCAAATGCATTCAAGCATGTTGCTGTTTTATTTCTGCACAGAATTCTTTACCTTCCATGTCATAATCTGTTCTTTAGCCGACAAGACCATGTGGTTCCTGCTTAGTGGTTTTGTAAAGCGAAAACCGTGCCCATTGTGTCATACCTTCGTTTGATCTGCAGCATGCAGCCCATTATGAACGGCCACATGGGTCCTCAAGATCATAGCTTATCAAGAACAATCCAAGCAGAGCGCCTGGTTAGAGGCCTGCTGGGAGCCTGTATGTGAGTGCTCAAAAGATGGATTTCTGGATACATTCTGCCCTCCCAGTAAGCATGGTGTGGGCAAAGACCTGCCCCCGGGGTTTAAACAGGACATCCATTTTTCTAGTTTGTGCTTCTAGTGGCATGAATGGTGCTATTATGTTAGCCATTAAAGATCAGCGTGGAGAACACAGGTTGTAAAATCTGATCCCTTAAATCCCAGCTACGTGTGTAAAGCTTTGCTTTCACAAAAGAAATCTATTTGCTGTGCTTTTTTGTGCATATAATCAGTGCAGTATATGTATAAAGTTTATATAGAAAGTTTTCAAAGCTTCGAAATGGAATGGAGCATGGCCATTGAAACAGCTTTCCCCAACCTGATGTTCTCCAGATGTGTTGAACGACAACACCCAGAATCCTCCAGCCAGTAGCTATGTTGGACTATGGCTCCCAGAATTCCCCAGTAGGCAGAGCTGTCTGGGGGGATTCTGGGAGTTGTAGTCCAAGACATCTGGAAGGCAGCAGGTTGGGGAAGGTTATATTAAAATGTTTTGTGTTTTATGAATTTATTGTGGTGTGTATTCCTAATCTCAGTATTCCAGTGTTCAGGGGATGTGATACTAGGGCCTTCTGAGAAGAGGGAACTTGTTGGGCAGAAGAGGTTTGTCTATGGAGATGTTTGCTTTCTAAGGGTATGGCTATACATTTCGGGATCAGGGTACCCTTACCCCCTACAATTCGGGCATGCAGGGCAATAAAGTCCAAACTGTGCTCTACTGATCCACATCAATAGGAGTTTCAGTATTCAGAACTCAATTCTTACTGAAACTATAATACAATGCAATGGGATGCATCCAGCAGTGTCATAGCACCAGTGCAAAGCTTCTGCCACTGGTGGAAACCCCATTTTTATCCTTGCACAAGTGTAAAATTCAATACTTTAATTTCACTTGCGCAAGCAGCTTGACGAACACTTGCGCAAGCTGTTCCACAAAGGATGTCGCAAGTTGTTTCACAAGCCATGATGCAGAACTCAATGATCCTGTTCAGACGACATGCTAAGTTATGTTGGTTAACCATTTGGGGCTAACCATGAAGGCTTAGCGTGTCATATGTAAGGCATTTTCTCTAACCATGCTACATAACTATGTTGCTGTATAAACTGCAGGTGCCTCACCCTCAACATGGCTGCCAGCTTCAGTCAGGAAATGGCTGCTCAGGGCTGTGCATGTCGCAAGAGATGCTGAAGTGAGGAATTGACCAGTCGGAGGACTGAAGGGATCAGTAGAGAGATACATGGTTAGGGTGTGGTTAGGCAAGTCATGCAATGGGCTGAGGCTGGCAGCCATGTTGAGACTGGTGCCTGTGGGTTATAGAGCAACATGGTCATGTGACAGCAGCACTAAGTGTGGTTAGCGGTAACCACAGTGAGATGTGGTTAGCATAACCATGTCCCCCAAAGTGTTGTCTGAACAGTATGACTTCCTTAGGCTAGGTGTTGGCTAGTGCTAGTTGTGTAGGCTGACCATATGAAAAGGAGGACGGGGCTCATGTAACTTTAACAGTTGTAGAGAAAAGGGAATTTCAGCCAGTGTCATTTGTATGCAATTAGTTCCTGGTGATATTCCCTCTTCATCACAACAGTTAAAGTTGCAGGCACTATACTAGAGTGACCATGTACAAAAGAAGGCAGGGCTCCTGCAACTTTAACAGTTGTGATGAAAAGGGAATATCACCAGGAACTGATTGCATACAAATGACTCTGGCTGAAATTGCCTTTTCTCTACAACTGTTACAGTTACATGAGCCCTGTCCTCCTTTTCATATGGTCAGCCTATAGTTGTGCTACTTGTTCATCTTGTGCTTGGGCACCTTCACCTCTTGTACTTTTACTCTTAGCCTAACCTTGGATACAACCCATTATGTATTAAGCACCTATAACAACTAGGGACTGCACAAAAGTATATTAAAAACAAGGCCTGGCCAAAGCGGTTAGAATCTTAAAAACAACAACAATGATGGACCATCAAAAAGGAAGGAGTGAGGGTGAAAATGAAGAAGACAAGAGGAGTTTGGGGGGAAAGCCAAGTATATGCTAGCTGAAACAAACAAGCAAACATGCTTTAAGTTATTTCTAAAAGGTTGGGAGGGACTGAATGGATCAATCAACAGGCAGAGCATTCCCAACAATAGGGACAACCAAAGAAAATGCACACCAAGGAGACACAGAGGTAAAAATCCAGTTTAGGAAGTTTAAAAACAAAAGAAAAGAAAAGAACTCAAGGAACAAAGAGATTGTGGAGGAGAGTAAAGAAAAAGCAAAGAAGAAAGATATGAGTGAGCCATAGAATGGATGCACTTAAAAGTTAGTAAATAAAAAGTTAAATTGAATCCAGAAAGCAGAACTCTCCTGCATCTACTTAGTAGTCAGGTCAGGTTCCACCCCACCCTCACTGTGGTTTCCTGATATCACATATTAACCTGCAGTCCATGATAAATATGCATCGGCTCATATTGTTGCATAAACATTTCTTTAATGGCAAATTGAGAGTAAACAAAGCCAAAGTCAAAGCGTTATTAAAAGCCTTGATTGGGCTTATTTATCATTTATAGGAAGTTTACTAATCACATAGATCCTTTAAAACAAAAGTGTGTGTGTGTGTGTGTGTGTGTGTGGCCAAGAAGATGATTACAGCCGGTTTTGATATGTGTCCATTTGCAGCCAGTGAAATTACAGGGCTGAACTGGTGATTTTCAGGGGTGGGGGCGAAAGCTGACTTAATTTAAAGAAAATTGACCATTATTTCTTTCCCTGCTCCCACTCTAAGGGACTTCCAGGATCACCCTCTCTCCCTCCCTCTATACCCCTATGGTGTAGAAAGGGCCTAAGTCCCCTCGGAATGACTCTATAAGTTGGCAGGGAAAAAGGTATGATCAGGGCAATGGTTTCAGGCACTCATTTGCTCAATCTTTTCCCCAAATCGCAAGGTGAAAGTTCACTGTAGTGGACTTTCAGCTCAGCACTAGTTCTCACTGGAGAAGACTGTGAGTATCATCAGATGAGCACTTTCTCACATGTTCGTTACTGCTCACTTAAGTATGTTTATGCATCCTTTAGATGACGACGTCTGCCTCCCATGTGCCTCCCGCTCCTTCTGCTTGTTTTCCCGTCACAAAATAGACCCCTTTTAATCTGTCTTTTAAAAAAAGAAAAATTGTATGCGCTGCCATTTCCTGCTGTGTACAGGAAAAGTGGCACGATAAAAACGACCCCTGAATGGGCCACATGGTCATTGCTGCTTCCTCTTTCTCTCCCTGTGTAAAGAGATCATCACTATTGTGGGACAGTAGCAGGAGGCTATAGCAACGGTAGGGAAACATGAAAATCCACCCATCTGATGATGCTCTGTGTCTTTGTATGGGGTAACCAATCTCTTCTTTTTTGGGGTTGGGCATATTAGGGAATAGCAGGACAGCTTAAGGTAGGGGTGAGGAACCTGGTGGCCTCCATCCCTCCTACGAGGAAAGGTTACAACAGCTGGGATTGTTTAGCTTGGAAAAAAGGAAGCTAAGGGGAGACATGATAGAGATGTACAAAATCATGTATGGCTTGGAGAAAGTGTACAGGGAGACATTTTTTCTCCCTCTCCCATAATAGTAGAACCCAATGGAGTGATCCTATGAAGGTGATTGGTGGGAGATTCAAGACAAATAAAAAGAAGGACTGCTTCACACAGTGCATAGTCAGACTATGGAAATCGCTACCTCAGGATGTAGCGATGGACAACAATGTGGATGGCTTTAAAAGGGGGTTGGATAAATTCCTGGTACTAGTCCTGATGGCTATGTGCTACCTCCAGTATCAGAGGCAGTAAGCTTTTATACACCAGATGCTGGGGAACATGTGTCAGAGGGTCCTGTTGCACTGTGTCCTATTTGTGGGTCTCTGGTCAACAGCTGGTTGGCCCCTGCATGAACAGAATGCTGGATTAGATGAACACTTGGTCTCATCCAGCGTGGCTATTTGTATGTTCTCAAGTTGTTGAACTTCAGCTCTCATCAGTCTCACCCAATATGGCCAGTGGCAAGGCATCATGGGAGTTGTATTTATTTATTTATTACATTTGTATACCGCTCCATAGCTGACACTCTCTGGGCGGTTTACATAGGATTAAAACAATTCAAAACAATATACAAAAATTAAAACAGCAAAAACATACAACATACACACAATACACACATACATTTAAAACCACTACAACAACCCAAAAAGCTACAAAAACAAAAACAAACCCAGGCTCCTCAGATATTGCCAAATGCCTGAGAGGAGAGGAAAGTCTTGACCTGGCGCCGAAAAGACAACAATGATGGCGCCAGGTGGGCCTCGTCAGGGAGATCATTCCACAGTTGGGGGGCCACCACAGAGAAGGCCCTCTCTCTTGTTGCCGACCTCCGAGCTTCCCTCGGAGTAGGCACTCGGAGGAGGGTCTTAGATGTTGAACATAATGTTCGGGTAGGTTCATGTTGGGAAAGGAGTTCCGTCCGGTATTGTGGTCCCAGGCCGTGTAAGGCTTTATAGGTTAAAACCAGCACCTTGAATTAGGCTTGGAAACATACAGACAGCCAATGCAAGTGAGCCAGAGTAGGTCTTATATGCTCGAACCTTCTGGTTCCAGTTATCAATCTGGCCAATTTTGCACAAGCTGCAGCTTCCGAACCGCCTTCAAAGGCAGCCCCATGTAGAGTGCATTGCAGTAATCTAACTTGGAGGTTACCAGAGCATCAACATCTGAAGCCAGGTTATCCCTGTCCAGATAGGGATGTAGCTGGGCCACCAACCGAAGTTGGTAGAAGGCACTTTGTGCCACTGAGGCCACCTGAGCCTCAAGTGACAGAGATGGTTCTAGGAGAACCCCCAAGCTACGAACCCGCTCCTTCAAGGGGAATGCAACCCCATCCAGAACAGGTTGAAGACCCTCCATCCGGTCAGCAGACCACCCAGTAACAGCGTCTCAGTCTTGTCTGGATTGAGTTTCAGTTTATTAGCCCTCATCCAGTCCATTGTCACAGCCCGGCACCGATTCAGCACATCCACAGCCTCACCTGATGAAGATGAAAAGGAGAAATAGAGCTGAGTGTCATCAGCGTACTGATGACAATGCACTCCAAAACTCTGGATGACTGCACTCAACGGTTTCATGTAGATGTTGAAGAGCATGGGGGGACAAGACTGACCCCTGCGGAACCCCATACTGGAGAATCCACGGGGCCGAGCAATGTTCCCCAAGCACCACCTTCTGGAGCCGACCCACCAAATAGGAGCAGAACCACTGCAATGCAGTGCCTCCCACTCCCAACTCAGCCAGTCGTCCCAGAAGGATACCATGGTCGATGGTATCGAAAGCCGCTGAGAGATCAAGGAGAATCAACAGAGTCACACTCCCCCTGTCTTTCTCCCGACATAGGTAATCAACCTGCAGGGAAGTAACACCGATTGAAGGAAACATCTACACTTAAGGAGGCTCAAAGCATCAGGCACGAAGCGACCTTCCGAGAAGCATGTCTCTTGTTAAGGAACTCAGCCCTGGCAACAGAACTTTCCAGAGGAAGCGTTTCACCAGTTATTCAATTGCAAAAAGTGTTGCTGAGCTCAGAAATGGAGAATACGAAGGTAACAGGAGTTGGATGAAAAGGTCCCTTATTCATACCTTCAGGAGAGTTTTGAAAGTAAAGATAAAATGCCGAGGTCTGATAGTCAGTCCAGAGTTCTGGAGAACCTGAAAGAGGCGCTGCTTCAGGGGGAAAGACATGCTATGCCATCAAGGGTGAGCTATTCCACCTGCTCCCCTAACCCCCTCCCCCCACACCTGGAGACTTTAACATCAAGGCTGGAGCTGAAGTTTGGGAGGTGCTGTATCAAGGGGAGAGATGTTATTCCAACCAAGTTGGGGTTTTTTTCTTATCTGTTCTGTTTTGCTGTAAACTTGTATTTAGCATATTTTTGAGTATTATTGTGATATTGTTGTTTATTATATTGTTGAATATTGTTGTAGTATATTGTCAAATATTTGTTGTGATATTTCTGTTGTAAACTTGCATTTTGTAAACCGCCCAGAGAGCTTCGGCTATGGGGCGGTATATAAATGTAATGAATGAATGAATGAATGAATCATACAGGGCGACCAAGGCTGTTTCCGTACCAAAACCAGGCCTGAAACGCAACTGAAATGGATCCAGATAATCGGTCTCATCCAAGAGTGCCTGGAGCTGGCTCGCAACCACCCGCTCCAGGACCTTGTCCAGGAATAGAACATTTGCTACTGGCCTGTAGTTATTAAGGTTTTCAGGGTCCAAGGAAGATTTCTTTAGGAGTGGTCTCACTGCCGCCTCTTTCAGGAGGCCTGGGACCACTCCCTCTTGCAAAGAGGCATTAATCACTTCCCTGGCCCAGCCAGTTGTTCCATCCCTGCTAGCTTTTATTAGCCAAGAGGGGCAAGGATCCAGTATGGAAGTGGTTGCACGAACCTGTCCAAGCACCTTTGCAACGTCCTCGAGCTGTACAACAACATCAGGACTGGAACCATGACTTCTCCACCCCTGGCTTAAGTAGCATGCAATCCTGTTTAAAATGATCCCTGGTGCTTATCAAATATACTGGCTCAGTTTCTGAGACCAATAAAGTTTTGTTAGATGTTTCTTAATGCTAAGTGGGGAACTGAAGTTTGCAAGAAAGACAGGGATTCTCTGCATAGGGCAGCACCATAAGCCCTTTCCCCCCTAGCAATATGTCATCCAGCTTAAACAGTGTCTTTCCTGACGTCACATGTTGTGCTTCCTTCCTTGCCTTCAATCAGCATCATTGGCTGCCATTGAAGGAGGGAGAGAAATCCACAGTGCAATCCCGGTGTAAGACACGGTGTAAGTTGTGCTAGATGTTATGTAGGGGGAACTCCATATGGGATTGTTTAACTTGAGGCAAGTGTGTTTTTTTAACATGCATTTGATCCCTTCAAAGCAGTGTCCTATATACAAATAGGACACTGCTCAGTTCTCCAAAGTGTTCATTCTTATTTATCCAAAATGTCACCATCCACACATATGAGGGAGGTATCGGAAGGCCTGGGGGAGCTCAACTGTTTACAAAAGTACAACAAATATTTAGGGGGAAAAGCTAAGGGTCATGGACCCCCCCTCCCAATGGAGTAGTGGGAACTGAGCTTGCTCAGTGGGCATGGAATGTTGTTTATCAATCTGGAGGGGGAAATGGAAAACGGGATGGGTGGGAATTGAGAATGGTATGGAGTATCCTGGAGGAGGGCATGGCTGGCTGGCTGGAACTGTGAATAGGAACAACACAGAACAGGAAATGGAAGGCAGCATCTTAGAACAGTGTGTGGTTGGCGAGCTGGAACACAGAATAGGAACAGACCAGAATGGGGAAAAAAAGAGAGTATCTTGGAAGGGGCCATGGCTGGTGGTTTGGAAATCTGAATAGGAACAGGCTGCACCTCAACATTTTGTTGAAGGTTCAATTTTTATCCTTTAGATTTTTCAAATAGTAAAAGTATAGACCTGTGTGCAGTGAGCCACCTTGAATATGCCCAGGTTTTGTTTTTAAGATTGCTGTGATATGGGGGAGGCAGAGCTGAGTGGCAGAGCTTAAAGGCCTTGCTGAAGGCCCCTGGTCCAATCCCCAGCACCTCCAGCTAAAAGGCACTCAATTGGAAAGACCTTTCTTGAGACCTAGGAAAGCCAGAAGCAGCGCTGCCTGAGACGGCCAATGGCCTGAGTCTGAGTCTGTATAGTGCAGCTTCATCAAACATGATAACAAATAAACAGAAATCAAGCTGGCCCTGGAATGAGAACAAACATTTTTTTTTCTTAAAAGCAAAATGCTGATAAGAAAACAAAGAAGCAAGAATGTTTCAAATATGTTAGGTAGGTAGCCCTTTCTCCCTTATATAATTTTATTAAAATTCTTGGTTTAACAGGGCTGTGTGGTTCGTTTTGTGTGTGTTTTTAAAAATGAAATAGACAATACGCACATGAAGCTGTGATAGAAGTGTTGCCCAGTCCTCTGTATAACTTTGATGAGAATAAGTAATATGACAGCCTCCATTCCCTTGTCAAGAAAAGGGGTGAAGACTTCATTTACTTCAAGTCATGGGTGTAATAGATTAAACTGGAGAATCCATTTCAGTCAGGGAAGGGTGGACGCTGATGAAGTTATGAGCTTACTGCACCTTTTAAAATGAAATATTTAAACAAGTGGAACCTTACGTGGTTGATGCATTAAGCCGACACTAGATGTAAATCAAACAACACCTAAATGTCCTTTAACAAAGTCAATTACCTTATATAAGCTTAACAGAGATGGAGCTTCTTTATCCTGCACATCTGCCATTTTTTCTCCCTGCAGAGATAAAGACCTTTCCACTGAGGCAGAATATTATTTATAACCCCTTGGTGTTGTGCTATAAATTGTATGGCACCTTTAAAAAAAAATTTAAACAACAAATGCAAAAAAATAAATTAAACAACAGATGCATTTCATATTGGTGGCGTTCATGTTGCACAGATGACGTATCTACTGGAAACATCAACGCCGTTTCTGAAATCATCTATGTTAGATTACGTAGATACCATCTAAGAAAATACTTCTAAACTTAATCTGTTGGGACTTCAAAGCGTCTGTAAGCAAATAGTGAGATTTGCATTAGATTTTTGACTTTGAAATCCATTATTGTAAGTTCCTTGCTGACTTTGATGTGCTGCCTTTTTTTACACCTCAGAAAGGAAGGTGTAAAAGGCAGCGTATTAGTTTATAGATGTTCACAGACTGTTTTTTGGATAAGACCCATTTAAATCTCTTTTGAAGGTCAATCCTCGTGCTTATCATTCAAGAAGTAATAATAACTGAGAGACGCTGTCTTGACAAAAGTTCGTTTTCAAACACAAAATAGCAGGGATGGAATGAACTGACTTAACTTTTGACCAAGCGTGATACTGGTGTTCTAAAAATTTTATTTTATTTTTTTGCCTCTGAAGTCCTCTCATTAGTGTTGGGCGGTGTTTGGAGTGATTATGAGGGAATAACAATGTGGCTCAGTTTTGTCTGCCTTCAGGCCAGGTTCCTATATAATTGAGGGTGGGAATGTGCAGAGGCAAAGGTGATCTGTATTCATTAAGAGCAGGCCTCTTCATTACTTAGACTAGTGAGCCAACCAAGATTTTATAGGGTTCAGGGAATATCACCTGACCTTCTCTGGCCTATTGGTAAGGAGGCTACCTTGGTTGTTGTGGCATCTCCCTGCATTTCCTTCCTTTAACTAAAACCAAAAAGGTACACAGGCAAAATCTCTGAAGTCACCACCATAGGACCTGGTGCCAGATCATGGTCTGACACCGGTAAGTCATGCCATCAAACCTGGAAATCCTTCACATAAACCCCCAGATGCATGGTAAAGGACTGTATTTACACAGCTCTTTCTTTTCTAAGAATTACAGGTTTATTTAAGGCATAAAACATATATGGTGATTAGGGATGGGCAAATCTGTTAGTTTTGCTTTCTACTGCACTCAGTTTTTTAAATCTCAAGTTCTTTCCCTTCTTTGAGTAAATTCTCCCCCATCTGCACCAGCCAAATTCAATAGGTATATGGAGAGGACCATGATGTACCTATAGCAGTTCAAGATGAGAAGCCTGTCAGAAAAAAAGTGATTCCCCTTATTCTGCACAAACATGATTGAATAAATGTGGATTATTATTATTATTATTATTATTATACGAAGCACTCTCAATACCTGGGGCCTTAATAGACAAATGTGTCAGTTTTGGTTTCTCTCATAGCCATTTTCTTTTTTAAAAAAACAATCTTAAATTCTTTTTGTCCCAAATATGAAGAACTTTGCAAATTTTGGTATATCTTTACCAAAAAACAAACAAACCCTAACTGAAAGGAAATTCTCAGACCACTCTAATCATGATTAGACTTATTTCTCTCTGGGGTACAATATTGGCATTACTTTGTTAAGAATGTGTTGAAAAGTTTTTGTACTGTAACAATTTTAATTTCATTCTTAAACATTCGATTATGTATAATTAAACTGATTAAAAATGGTTCCATCTGCTGTACAGTAAGTGTTCCTGACTTTTATATTGTTTTTTAAATGTTGTTAAGTATGGGATTATTTTAGGGTGACCAGATAAAATCCAGGTCAGGGCACCTGTAACTTTAACAGTTGTAGAGAAAAGGGAATTTCAGCTAGTGTCATTTGTATGCAATTAGTTCCTAGTGAAATTCCCTCTTCATCACAACTGTTAAAGTTGCAGGGGCCCTGCCTTCTTTTGTATATGGTCACTCTAGTATAGTGCCTGCACCTTTAACTGTTGTGATGAAGAGGGAATTTCACCAGGAACTAATTACATACAAATGAGACTGGCTGAAATTCCCTTTTCTGTACAACTGTTAAAGTTACAGGAGCCCTGACCTGGATTTTATCTGGTCAGCCTAGATTATTCCCCTTAATTTGTTGACTTGGCCTCCATGTGGGGACCATAATAATTCATGAAATCAGCCCACAGTCTCATATCAAATTCTGACCCTTTCCCTTCCTCTTTGCCAGACTTCCTCACTTCCTCAGCTTTCTGCTTTCTGAAGGCTTCACATGCCAGTCAGATTGGGTTGGCTTCCATAAAATGAAGCTGTTTATATTGTCATTTGACAATTTCATTTCCCTGACACTTTAGGCAAGCAGGAATATTTGGAAAACTGAAAAAAGGGAAGAAGATTACATTTGAAAGTGCTTCTGTTCCCTCCACACGCTGGGAAATTGAATTTCAACATGAACTTCTTAAGCTGGCCTAGAAATATGAGATCATAATGTAGGTCAGGGCATCTAAGAGTAGTTTAGTCCTATTACCCTAAGCTTACATACTTGCGTGTATGTCAAACATTAGATTTAGGTAGTTAAAACTTTAACTCCTGAAGCAAAGATGAGGAATATCCAGGATCTGCTTAAATGAGCGTAAGCTTATATTTCTTAAATGCAAATGAAAAAGGAACTAAGTCTTCCATTCTTTGGAGACTGACGCAGTGACTTCAACATATATAGGAAGGCCAGAGGCAGAGAGAGAAAGAGAGAGAAAGATAGAGAGAGAGAATACCTTACTTCAAAAATCATGTTTCTATGCGTTTTTGCCCTAAGGCAGCAATCCTCCACATGCTTACTTGGGAGTAAGCCCCATTCAGTTCAGTGGAGCTTACTTGTGAGTAGACACATGCATAGATTGTGTGGTAAGATTGTAAAGTAATACCTCCCCCCTCCCCCGCCCCAGCATTTTATTATATTTCTTTCCTACACTCTTAGCTGAAACATACACCCCAGAATGTTCATAGGCTGCATTTGATTTGTCTCTCGCATCAAGCGGTCAGACCTTGTGTCCACTCCTCTGCCTCCCTTCTTCCTGCTGACCTGACAATAGCAATTTATTTCCTTTCTGACTGAGAATCTCTGGGGAACTATCAATCATAATATTTTCTTCTATTGATTCCAGTCAGTAGCTATAGACAGCTCTAAAAATATTATGTTTTAATTGGGGATCAGATAAATGGCATTTCAAGATTTAATTTCACTTTTGCACTTTCCTGTAAGGGCATGCTAGTGGTTCTAACCCTCAAAGAGCTCAAAAATGACCCCGAGTACAGGAGGAACCTAGCCTAAAATGACTGAAAATCTTTTCCTATCACATGGCTGAAAAGGTTGACACTGAATTCATTAGTGTTACCTTTGCTTAAGACAGAATATCTCCCCGTCGCCTTAAGCAGTGTGAGGTACAAGGAGAACAGTAAGGTAAAGTGGGAAAAAACTAGGGATGTGTATGGTATAGTTAAACTGTACGATAACGATACGATAAGGTCGTTATCGTGCATGTGTTTAACGATGACGATACGATAGAAAAACCTACGATAATCATCGGAGACGATAATTTGCGGCCGATTTTATCATTTTATCGGACTGCCATATAAATATACCTATAACGTCTGTATTTTAAAAGCTAGAGGCTTGAAACTTGGTCACAGTACTATGGGGTATGCCTAAGTATGTGTATGAAATTTGAGATTGATCCCTCTAACCCTTGATTTTATATGACTTTTTAAAAGATTGTTTCCGTTCTGACAGGTCTGAATGAACGCACGTGGCGAGCTGTCATTCTGATCTGTCAGAACTGAAGCGATCTTTAATAAATTCATATAAAATCAAGTGTTGGAGGGATCGATCTCAAATTTGGCACATATGTGTAGCACTTGTAGTGTGGCTTCTGCCTTTTATATACCGCTTTCATAGTGCAATATACTGCTTGGTGTAGATGAGGCCCTGGGGTTTTGAACTTGGTGCCTGTGAGCACTAATCAACTCCCTTGGAACCTGCCAGACTCCTTTCCTCTCTTGAGTGTCATTTCATTTCTTAAGATTTATTTTTTTAATCCACTTTTGAAAAACTGTTAGGCTGCATGCTGCAAAGTGAACCATCTTGATTTGGGTTCAAGAGAACGTTTTGGAGCTCAGCCCCAACCTCTGTCTTGTATTTAGGTTCTTGAGTAAGTTACTTTACTTTTTGTCTCACCACTTTGCCTTCTGGGAAATGGGTGTTTGCTGTCAGGCCATGCTTACCATGGCAGCCATTTTGTGAAAGTACCCACAACAAACTTTAAAAATTCCAAATGCACCCTCTGACCCAAAACCTTTGGGGACCCCTGCTCTACTGGGTCAGGGAACCAATCCCTTCTTCTCATATCTCCTTTCACTGTGAAGGTCTGTGTCCTGGAACATTATAATAAATAATTTCTGGATCAGGATGATAGTCTTTTAAGAATTTGTATATAGTTTTGTTTATGTGTAAGGGGTAGGTGCCTTAGTGCCATTGTCTGGAGGCTAAATGCAGGTTCCCAGCTGAAGAATGGGAGTCTGTCCATGTTATGGATAGCATCTTTGCCAAAACCTTATACTGACCCTCTTGGGGTGGGGGTGGGGGTAATGCTTTGTAGAGCTGTGTGCGAATGGCTTGTTGAAATTCTCCACCTTATTTGTGGACAGAGAAATTGGGGAGAACATTTCATTTAATTTCTCCGTGGGTAGGAGGAATTTCCCAAGAGTTTCTCAGGACTGGGGCTCACTGTTAGCAGTAGCACAACATTCTTATTTTTCCCTAAGATGTAGTTGTTGCTGATGTTGCTACGCTGGCAGCCTGGTCACCATTTTGCATCCTTCACGATGTTCTAGATGTTATTCTGAGGCATTGTGGCATAGGACGACTGATGGCTGCCATGCAAAAAAAATATGGTGGAGAATATTTGGAGAAAAGCAACCTTCTTTTTCTAAGGGGGTGAGAAAAACAAAAATCTTGAAAATTTTCTCAGAAAAATGTCTTCTGGGAAATTTTGGCTCAGCTGCAGTGTTTTGCGATAAAGCATTTGGTTTTTGCTTTCTCTCCTTGGAAGATCAAAAGGACCACCCCCCACTATCTAAAATCTATTGTTAGTCACTTCACACCTGTACCTAAAGCAAACAGACAGAGGACTCTACCTGGCTGCTTGCCAGCATTTTCCTGACTGCTGCCACTGCATTAATTAATGAGCCTTTGGTGGACTTGTCAATCAGATTTCCACTTGTAACCCGCCTCTTCTTTTAACAGAAACCTGACAATCAGGCATCTATTTAAATTGCTGTACATGATGGAAGATATTGCCTGTCACAATCTAAGCGGAATATTTCATGTTTGCTTCATGAACAAATACAAATTTTCCTTCCGCTCATTACCTTGATAGATCATAGTATTATAGCAATGAAATGAAATAAAACAAGTGCCTTCCATATATGTATATATATATATATATATATATGCAAGGAATGAAGCAAACTAGACATAAAGTTCTCCCAGAAAATTTAAAACACTTCTAGAAGTCCTTTTTATATCAGATGCATTAAGATTTGCCAATGAAGCCCGGTATGGGATGCTATTAAGTGTGTCATTCATAAGGAGCAGGGCCTTTTCTGTCCTGGCCTCTTCCTTTAGCACTCTCTCCCCCTGGAGCTTTGGAAAGCACAGAACCTTCTCTCTTTTTGGAGGGTGTGTAGGAACTTGCTGTATTCACTGTGCTCTCAACAATTAGATTAAAGGAAGATCTTTGTGTGGGGGTGTTGGTGGTTTTGCCACTCTATTTTGATTGTCCTAGTATTGCAAACATTTCTCTTTCATATGAGCACACCTCCAAAAAAAGTCTGAAAATGAATCATAAAAACAGTTGAAACGAGTTTCGGAGAATTTAGGTGAGCTTGAAAACTGCTTGTTCTCTCATCCCTTTCTTTTTTCCTGTTCTTTGGCCAGATCTACACCAAGCAGGATATAGAGGTATGAAAGTGGTATATAAAAGGCTGGAGCTACACTACTGCTTTATAGCGGTATTGAAGTGCACCGACAACTGTTGGGGCCCATTGACACATGCTATATTCCTGAACCTAAGAATTTTGCAAGGGCAAATGAAAAAATCTACATCAGGTTTAGGATTTAGAAAAGTTCACACTGTCCCCCTATGCCTTTTAACAATTGATTAATTCATTGATTGATTGCACTTTTATACTCTTCTGCTGTTGCTGCTATTTTGTAACCCCCCCCACCCCCCCATTAATATTTAGATTTCCTTTTTTCGGGGTCAAATTGTTTTTATCAGTAACAATTTCCAGAGGTGTGATCATCTAGTTTGTTGCAGCAAAGCAAAAAGAAAAAAAAAGAGTCTTGTTGCATCATAAAGATGAAAAGATTTATTACGACATAAGCTTTTGTGAGCTAGATTCCACTTCATTGGATGCATGTGACAAAGCAGACTGTAGCCTATGAAAGCTTATGTCATAATAAATCTGTTAGTCTTTAAGATACCACAAGACTCCTTTTTAAATTTCCTTTTATTGTGCATGGTATATATATATATATATATATATATATATATATAGTGTGCGTGTGCGTGCGTGTGTGTGTGTTGAATTAGTTGGTCATTCTTTTTTACTGCCTTCTCATTGACTGATTCTCATAAAACACACTTCATTGGAAAGCTCTTGACACACAGATTCCACAAATAACAAGTTGGGAGTTTATGTCCATAAAACTTTTTTTTAAGAATTAGGCTATCTTCTATAACAATGTACTATAAAGTTTGATTTTTAATATCAAAAATGTCAAGTATAATTAAACAAACCTAATGACTTTCGAATTGGAACAAAATGAAATATGAACACAAAAAAGTCTCTGTGCACCTTAATAAACATTTGGCCTGTAAACAAATTACGAAGGGAGTAAGAGACACCTACAGTTAAAAGTAACCCAGTCAAAGTTTAGTTTTTGCTCAGAAAGGAAGTCTCCAGCAGTTAAATTTAAGAAAATAACATTTTAAAACCTCTGTACACCTTTAGTAAGTTAAACCTTACATTAAATTTGATTTTTCTCTGTGAACTGTGTTCGCAGGTTTGTTCTCATTGTAAAAGTTCTTGGAAGCCTGGAGGAATGGTGATCTGTAAACACTATAACATAATAAAAGTAAATAATTATTTGCATTTATTCTCCTGGATATAAGAGGATGCCAGGATATGTGGCAGCAGAGGCAGATCAATGAGCAACATTCATTTGAAAGGGAAACCAAATAGGTAAATTCTCCATAACACCCTACATCCCTTTTGCCTGTTGGAATTGGCCCTGGAGTTGGGAAGGAGAGAGTGCCTAAAGGCAGATTTTTCTTTAATATCTGTGGAGAGCCATTCTTTTAAGTGATAGGTATGTTAGTGATGGTGCAAAAATATTACACATACAATGATAGGCTCTGGAGAAATGCAAATCGGTGACATTGAGATGAATCTAGAATAAATAAGTTGCATGTAAATCTCATTGAAAGCAATGTGTGAAGTCCATCATGAACTAAATCCCATTGTTTTTAATGGGAACTATGAGCAAGTATAATGTAATCTGGATCCAACCCATTATCAAAAGCAGTTCATGATTATGCATGGTTAGAATAGTCAGAAATAATTAATAACAATGGGAATTTTCAGTTTCTGTTCCAAGGTTGTCTTAACAGGTTTGGATCACCGGATAAGTAATGAGTGATCCCACCCAAATCAATTTGGAATTTGTCGGAGTACCCTCAAAAATGGAAAATAGGTCACTTTATTCTGAGTCCAGGTTCCAGCCAAACTTTTCCAATTGTGCTCCCAGTGACATCTTTGCACTCAGACCAAGGAATAAAGAGGCAAGATGTCGTCATTGGGTTTAAAGTAGGATGACCATTTGAAAAGGAGGACATGGCTCCTGTATCTTTAATAGTTGTATTGAAAAGGGAATTTTAGCAGGTGTCATTTGTATGCATGCAGCACCTGGTGAACTGTTATCTTCATCACAACAGTGAAAACTGCAGGAGCCCTGCCCTCTTGACCAGATGCATTAAGAAATATGAACTTGGGGAAGATATGTTTAGAAATACCTAATTAAACACAATTTAAAAGTGCATTTTCATACCTTTTTTTTTTTTTAAATCACAGATTAATGGGGAAATGGGATGGAACACACTTCTTGATAAACACATGTGAAAGAAACACAGATCAGAAATAGACTCGTTCACCCACTGCTGTCTTGCAGTATACAAAGCAAGAGCTTAGGTTATATTTGTGGACATTTAGCATCCATAAATAAGGAGAGGCGGAGGAAAACTGCATGTGTTAGGAAAGCAAGATGCAAGTGATTTCTTTCCCTTCTTGTCACATGTGGTCTTGTCCAAGTATTTTTAAAAATTCTCCAATATGGAAATGCAAACTTAATACGTATGTTCCTGGAACATGTGGAAAACCTTGCAGGCACATCATGTGAATTCCCTGTGTGGACACTAAAAGCATCATATAACCAAAAAAGAAAAAAAGAAAAAGAAAGAAAGAAAGAAAGAAAGAAAGAGTGTGAGAACCCTTCAAACTGGAATGGACAAAAAGAGGGCAATAGAGACGTTAGTTAGATGCAATAACCAAGGCAGGATGATAAAATTCGACATAGCATTTAGTTTCCCTCCAAGGAGTTGTAAAGAGGACAACCTCTTAAAAAAAAATTCTTAAGAGTACTGGTTACATCAGATCTTTCCCAATAGCAGGTTTAATTGAAATAACCTCAAAGCTCGTTTCTGGAAGATAGCATTAATTGGCTCGGCTAACCCTACAGCCATTTATGTTTCATGCACTGCCTCTTATATGGGCCAGGAACTAAGGAGATGAGGGTTATCTAGTGGTTAATGGGAGTGATGGTACTTCTGCCCAGAGCTAGGATCTGATGTCTGGAATCTGGCAGAGAAAATTAGGGACATAAGAAGCTTGGTGTTGATTCTTCTAGCTGGCAGTGGCTCTCTGGCACATGTTTTCCCGATCACCTGCCACCTGATCCTTTTTAAGGGGAGGTGACGGGGACTGAACCTGGGACCTTCTGCATGTAAAGCAGGTGCTTAGCCACTAAGCTATTGTTCCTTCTCAACAGGGAATAGGAGATAAAATAGGCAATCTTCATACATATGAAATGCATATCCCCCATACACATTCTTAAATTGTGAATTTCCTAAAGTTTACATTTTGCAAACATGATCACAAGCTTGGGAATATGCAAGTTTTGTCTGCAAAATGCACTTGCATTTGCATTCAGAGTTGCAGAGAGGGCATGTTCTGGTGTTCAACGAAAGGGAACACAATTCACGTCCATCCCTAATCTGGGCTAGGAAAAAAAAGATATGCATTTTATGCTTTAGTTAATTGGAGGGAAATATGCATATGAATGCATGCTTAAAAAAATACACATTGCTACGTTGCTTCCCCCTTATGAGCAATAACAACAAAAAATCCACAATCGGAGAACTAGATTGAAATTTGAGGTGGAACTTGGAGGATCTCGACAAGCTGATTCCCCCATCTGTAGCCCATAAGCTGCTGCTGCTGTTGCTTCTTCTTCTTCTTCTTCTTCTTCTTCTTCTTCTTCTTCTTGTTCTAGGAAGTTGTTAATCACTGTATTAGTTTTGGTCTTGTTGCAGAATTGTTCTCTGTATAAAGAACTTTTCCTTCCCTGCTTTTCACTACAAAACCTCTAGGTGGCGTTGTTCTATAGCAGAATTGCACAAATACATAAATACAAACAGTGCTTTCAGAAATAATACCCCATCTTCTCTGTTCTAATAAAACTCAGGAAAGTGCTCTGAAGTGATTTGTTCCATTAGCATTGCCTGCAAACTTGATGTCTTTGATTTACCTGGGAACTGCCTCCCCTGCACCCCCAATCTTCCTGGAAATAATGTAGGATTTCTTTAGGCAGCACACATTGGCTCAATTCGGACGACACAACAAACAACTGGTGTGGGGGAAACAATCGTCAGTTGTTTTGACTATCGTGTTATCCGAATGCTGCCATAGTCAACTCAGTGCTGATCCTAATCCACACCACAGTTGATTATTTATTACCATGTTGTGTGGGGAATACCCCCTAGATGAACAACTGTAGATTATTACCCCACCATTGACTATCGTGTCGTCCGAATTGAGCCATTCTCTCACACATCTTCTGCTTGAGCATCTCCCTTCCTATGGAACTCCCTGCCTCTGCAGGTCAGGCAGGCACCAACTTTTGTTCATTTTATCTCCTGTGGTTCACTGCTCCAGAATCTGTGGAGTGGTATACAAATGTTATAAATAAATAAATAAATAATTCATTCCAATGGGAGATGAGCAAATTTCCCCTTCACCATGAAAAGAAGCTGTGTTTGTCATTTATACATTTTCTATCTGTGCTTCTGGGGGAATGTTTGAAGTATCCCTGAGCGACTGCCACTTCACCCAGCAGCTTGATCAATCCATGACCAACATTCTATACCCAAGATCAATGGCGTTAAACTTTCTTACCCTCCAGGAATATTTCCTACATTGGCATTCTTGCGAGGAAGCTGTTGCACTACTGACACATCTGTTGCACTGCGATGGGTTCTGGGTGCACTCAGAATACATATTGTGTCCCGAGTGCACCCAGTATACATTATGTATCTTAGGGCTCAGAATGACCTTTCCTTGAGATGGTGAAAAGCTGCTGCAGTGCTTTGCTATGATCTTTACGGATCTTTCCATCAATTTAGTTATCTGTTTAGTATTTTTACTCATCTCCTCAGCCAAAATGGCTCCTGGAGTGGCTTCCGTACAATCAGTAAAACATGATCATCTCTACCCATGGGGATCAGAAAAGGAATCTTTGACACACTTTTGAAGAAGTGTATCATATAGGCAATCTACCTTCATATTGTGGGATTGCCTATGTTGGATAGGATTAGGTAATTTTGGCCTACTGCAGCCTCCCCTAACCTGGTGCTCTCCAGCATGTCCAGTGACTGGGGATGATCAAAGATGTAGTCCAACACACCTGGAAGGCACCATTTAAGAGAGGGCTGGCTGACTGTCAGTAGAGACGTTGTTATACGTCACTGTAGCAACTGTGGACTCTTACTTAGAGAACAGCATCCTTTTATTCACAAGCTTCTGTAGTCCTTTGGTTAATTTGCAAAGGAAAACACACACACACACACACACACACACACACACGCAAATGATTGGTAGGCACATTTTGTCATTCTCATCTTGCCTGAGTTTTGAGTGGTAATTATATGCCACCTCCTGTGCACGGATATAAATTGGATCACATCCAAAATTTGTTTTGGCTTGTTTTATGGTACAACTAAAGTTCTATTTAAAATGCCTGTGTCTGAAAAAAAAAAGATTGAATTTGAGCTATTTGAGAATATGTTCAGGTCTGGCTTCTAGGTGCTTGATAGGTCTGGGCAATGCCCTATCAAGGGCTCCACCCAGAACTTCTATGAGGGGAAACAGCAAGCAGAAGAAGGATTCTTCTGGAATTCTTTGCTCAAGCTTGCAAAGTAAACAAAAGATGCATTATATAATTGGACTAAGTGAGGAGCATGAAAAGTGACCAATAGCTCTACCTTCATTTATCTTCTGGCTCTGATGTGAGCAAGCCACATCATCGCTTAGTTAAGGTCAAATTCAATGTAACATTGGATTCAATCAATTAAAAACTACCCCAAAGCACAGAATACAAATATAGTACAGAAGTTTAAGTAGCACAGATGCTTTTTCAGTTATTGGGTTTCCAGCCAGTTAGCAGTCACCTGCAAAACCATCTCTCTCTCCTCTCTCTCTCCCCCTTCTCTCCCCCTCTCTCATTTATTCATTTCTTTTATTTGTACCTCCCCCACCTTTCTACAAAAAATGGCACTCAAAGCAACTTACAGAAGCAATTAAAATTGATTAAAACAATCAAACAAGACATTAAAATACAATAAAAACATAAGAATTACAGGAAAAAACAGCACCCAACCCAGCAGACCAACTTATAAGCTAAAGGCCTTCTTAAATAAAGTGATCTTTGCATACCTGCAGAACGGCAACAGAGAGGGAGCTAACCTAGCCTCCCTTGAGAGGGAGATCCATAGGCTGGGGGCGGCTACCAAAAAGGCCCTTTCTCAGGTCACCACCAAACGTGCCTCTGAAGGTGATGGTCTCAAAAGAAAGCCCTTTCCAGAAGGTCTTAGGAACTGCACAGTCTCCTTTGGGCAAAGGTGGCCTTCCAGGTTGTCTGGTCTCAAGTGATATGGGGCTGTATAAGACATAGCTAACACTTTGAATTCTGCCCACAAACAGACCAGCAGACAGTGAAGGTGTTGTAAGTTGTGTGGTTCCTGTAACCAGCCCCTGGTCAACAGTATGGCTGCAGCATTCTGGATCATGTGAAGTTTCTGAAATGTTTTCGAAGGCAGCCCCAGATAGAGCACATTACATTAGTGCAAACAGGATGTAACTATGGTATGCATGGCTGTTATCAGATCAGACATCGTTAGGCATGGGAGCACTAGCCTCAGCTGTGCAAACACACTCCTGGCCAATACTGAGACCTGGGTGTTACAGTAGTCCAAATGAGATGTAACTAAGGCATATATGACCATGGCCAGACCATGGCTAGAAGTCAGTGCAGCTCTATACACTGAACTGCAATGAACACGTTTAAAATGTGCGAGTCACTTTCTACATGAAGATACCTGGTGCACTTTTGCCTCAGAGGGCACAATCCCAGCCTGTGGCTTATGCAAGTCAGGTCCTCTCTTCAATATCTGGCTGGGATTCACTTCATCTTCAGGCGCTGCATCTGGATTGTTCTTCTGGCCATCATGGAGAGCATCCACAGGAAGCATTGAGGCTGGTTATGGAACTATGACCTTGTGACTCTCACTTCCTTTTCAATCCCCTTCCGCGGTGGTACCTGTAGGGAAGGTTTGCCACTGGCTCCTCCCTCCCTAGCAGTCACTTGTCTCTCCTTTCTTGGTCCCCCTCCTGGGTCGTTTTCAGCAATTCTCCTCTTGCCCTTTTCCTCTCCAGAAGGAAGGTGAACCTCAGTTGGGACATCTGTGTGCCTGTAGTCGTGTATCACTTCCATCTTGGTTGTGTCAACATCTGGTCAGAGCAGCTTCTGAGGAGCTACCATTGGTGTGATGCCCTATATCTATTTTTCTTCAAAGTACCCTTAAGCATACCTGCCCCCTTTTGCAGCTTCTGTGATGATAAACAGGATGGGGGCTGTGCTGTTCAGTTAGTAATGACTTTTCTCTCTGATGTTATTTATACCAGTGGTGCAGAAATGTTTTCAGCCGAAAGCCAAATTCAATTTTGGAGAAGTTTTCAAGGGCTGCATTCCGGTGATGGGCAAGGCAAAAGTCATGGAGCGGAGCCAAAATGCCATGAAGACCAGCCTATGTTAGCTTCAAACTCTTACTGCCGGTAACTAAGCCTTAGGATAGGCATTTCAACTAGGGATGTGCATGGATACAAAACTTGTATCGGAATCGGAACTTCAGATTTTGTAAAGTATCATATCAGAAAAATAGGAGGTACATCATGTCGTATTGGATCCGATACCATTACAAAAATCAGACGTCCCAATTTTTAATTGGACACCATTTTGAATGATTATCCCCATAGCATAGTATTGTTTTAAAGAAACGTCTATAACTTTTTTATTGTTTCAGCTAGAAGCATGAAATGGGCCACATTGCAGATGGGTTAGAGTTACTTCTGTATGAGAAATTTCAGAAAGATTCGTGCAGGCATTTTGTCTCTGTGATGTTTTCTAAAATTTATTTATTTATTTATTCCATTTGTATACCTTCCCATAGCCGAAGCTCTCTGGGCAGTTTACATAGGATTAAAACAATTAAAAATATACAAAAATTAAAACAGCAAAAACATACAACATACACACATTTAAAACCACTACAACAGCCCAAAAAAGCTACAAAAACAAAAACAAACCCAGGCTTCTCAGATATTGCCAAATGCCTGAGAGAAGAGGAAAGTCTTGACCTGGCACCGAAAAGATAACAATGTTGGCGACAGGCGGGCCTCATCAGGGGGATCGTTCCACAATTGGGGGGCCACCACAGAGAAGGCCCTCTCCCTTGTTGCCAACCTCTGAGCTTCCCTCGGAGTAGGCACTCAGAGGAGGGTCTTAGATGTTGAACGTAGTGTTTGGGTAGGTTCATGTCAGGAAAGGTATTCCTTCAGATATTGTGGTCCCAAGCCATGTAAGGCTTTATAGGTTAAAACCAGCACCTTGAATAGGGCTCAGAAACATACAGGCAGCCAATGCAAGCGGGCCAGAGTAGGTCTTATATGCTCGAACCTTCTGGTTCCAGTTATCAATCTGGCCGCTGCATGCCTATAACTTTTTTATTTTTAAAAGTCCACACATGAAATTTTGCCACATTGCAGATGGTAAGTTGCTACTCATGTATGTGAAATTTCAGAAACATAGGTGCTTGCCTTGGGTGGCAATTAATTTTTGAAAAATAGGTTGCACTGGGGGTAAGAATTTAATGCCTTCAACGTTTTTATTTTTAATGATAGAACCTTGAAACTTAGCCACATTAGAGATGACATGTAGTTAGTGATGTGTGAGAAATTTCAGAAACATAGGTTCAAGCGTGTAGTGGCAAGGTATTTTTGGAGAAATGAGGAGAGAAACACATTTAACTTTTTTATTTTTAAAGATAGAAGCATGAAACGTGCCCACATTGCAGATGGGTTAGAGGTACAAATGTGTGAGAAATTTCAGAAAGATAGGTTCAGGCATTTTGTGGCTATGAATTTTTTACTTTAAAAGTTCCAAAAGTTCCAATATGGTGGGTTTGACAGCTAACAGAGGGGGATGAAGGCGGGGGAGGGGGCTATACGCTGCCTTCAGCATTAGAGGCTGTATCTCTATGTACACTAGTTGCTGGGGAACATGGGCAAGAGGGTGCTGTTGCACTCATGTCCTTCTTGTGGGTTTCTCATAGGCAGCTGGTTGGCCACTGTGTGAACAGAATACTGGACTAGATGGACCCTTGATCTGATCCGGCATGGCTCTTCTTATCTTCTTCTGTTTACCTAGCTCAGCATCATCTACACCGGGGATGGACAACTTTTTGGGTTGAGGTGTGTGTGTGTTTATGCATGCACACATGGGATTAAACATATTTATATGGGTGAACATATGCAAAACTGACATAGAAATAGACTGAGAGTGCAAACCAATGCAAGTCTACTCAGAAGTAAGTCAAATTGAATCATCCCAGATAAATGGATATAGAATTGCAGCCTAATCAATCCATTCCTAATATAGGCTCAAGCTACCCTTCACAATGTAGACACTTCTGATGTTTAAAAGCGGGAGATGGAGGAAGCTAACTACTACCAATTGGCATTATGAGCCTGAATAAATTATCATCTTGAGAACTGTGGTTACCCAGCCTAAGTAAGCAGCCTTTTCTTTTTTAAAAAGATGGGCAAGTCTGATATTGCTTGAACAGAATTGTTTTGGATTTGATAAATTAAGTACTCCCAATGAGGGGAGAGGCTTTGCTGTAGAATGAAAATTAATATATCTTGTCCCTTTGTGCCAGCACCCTGTTTGTCTGTTTTTTGCAAATGCACTAAAAGGTTCATTTATTTTATCTGATTATTTAAAAAAAACAAAAAAAAAAACAAAACAAAAAAACAAGCCAGCTTTGATGTATGGCTAATCTGTAAATTATTGAAGCTACTGGTTACCAACACAATTGCAGGCCCCTGTTTAATGTTTGCAGCTCTGTAATAATCTCTTGGCACTAGGTGCAGAGGTTCTTGGAACTGTCAGGACTGAACGGCTTAGAAGTGCTTGCCTCAAATGACAAATTAAATACTTCAGTGTGAAGCAAATCTGGAGCAGGGCATGTCATTGGGTCACATTTGGAATCCTGAAACATCCGCTCGGGTTAATTGATTCATTTTCATGATTGCTCTTTGGGTCCTCTGATCCCTGCTAGATCAAAGGATTTGAACCAACAAAAAAAGGACAATTAAGAACACAAATTCACACATATGTTAATTTATATTTACAAATTTAGGGTGGGTTCCAGATTTATACTTGGTGTGTCATCAGAAAAGCATTTTATCACATGCTCGTTACTGGGTACTCATGGTTTTTTGCGGGTCCTTTTCACAATGCTGTCCATCTTCCCCCCCCCCCCCAAAAAAAAAAAGACCCGGAAAATCTGACTTTTTCAACTTTGGCGGAACATCATGCCATTTTCTGCTGTATGCAAGAGAAGCAGCCAGACAAAAATGCCAACTGAATGGGCCACATGGTCATTGTTGACTTCCTTTTTCTTCCTTGTGTAAAGAAAGAGGAAGTATTGTGTGACAGAAGTGGGGGGAGGGAAAGCGATGGTAAGGAAATATGACACCCCCCTCCCCCGGTCTGACGAGCCTCTTGGAGTATGTAAGGGAATATCTCTTCATGTATATACCTGCTCGGACCCTTCAGAGGCCTTCCTCTAGGTGCCTCCACTGAAGGAATCTAGGCGGGTGGCTACAAGACAGTGGGCCTTCTCAGGTGTGACTCAGATGGAATGAACTCCCCAAAGAGGTTCACTTAATGCCTACAGGCAAAAACCTTTCTTTTTGGCACCAGGCAAAAACCTTTCTTTTCTCTCAAGCATTTTAGAGACCTATGTTTCTGTTCCTATGCGGTTTCTTGTTTTGTATAGTATTCTATTCTATTCTATTCTTTTAAATATTTGTATCATAACTTATATTTTTAACTGTTTGTTTTGCATTTTAGTCTTCTAACTATTTGTAATCTGCCCAGAGAATGTTTGTCTTTGAGCAGACTAAAAATATAATAAATATAAATAATAATAAAAAAACAAGTTAGTCTTGAATACCTTAATTCCCATTTATTTCAGTAGGTCTACTCTCAGTATGACTAAGTCTGGATTCAATCATACAAATAATAGCTATCACTCTAGATAAATTCTTCAGTTAATTTACAACCCATTACCAGGTAATTTCAAATCAGTTAGTTGAGTTCCTCAAACCATATCTTTTTCCATAAATGTCCTAGAAATGGAAATGACTTCTCTATTTCTATGCAAAGCCACAACTGCAGGCTACTGGCTTGCCAATTTATAAAAGTTAAAAATAAATAAATAAATGAAGGAACCCAACAACTTGCTGGCCACCTTGTCACCCTCTTCCCTGAGTGTAAACAGCAAAAATGGACATTGTTCTGGGCAGTGCTGGAAATACCAGGCGTTCTGGTATGAAAGAGGGCCGTACCTTTTAAAAATAGGGCTGAGAACATTCAAGTTGCTTTCTAGAAGGCGCATACTAATAGGTGCTGTTGCCAGCTTTGGTTGTATAGAGACATGTGATTTGATTTGAGGAAGTCAGTACTGTGAGGTTATAGTGGTGGGAAAGTTATTGAAAGAAATGCCTCAAACTGCTGTCATTTCTTTTTACAAGTGACGTGTGTACTGTGTTCACAAATCTCCCACACAGATATGTATATTTTGAGATAAAAATAGAAAACTCTGAACATTAGCCTCAGCCCCCTTTAAAGGTTTTCTAGAATCACAAAAGGGACAACTGTGGAAAAAGTGTAGAAAATTCCACTTAACACAGAAATCTAGGCCCTTTCTACACCTAATTGTGTAGAGGGAGGGAGGGGGTGATCCTGGACTTACCTGCTTCCAGGATCGTCACCCAGCTTCTAAAAGGAAGCGCAACATCCCAGAAGGGAAGAGGGAGGTTGTGCCTGCCATTTTTTTTTAAAGGAACTGGAGACGGGAGCGCAATTGCGCTCTTCCGAAAATGTGATTAAAAAGAAAAAAGAAAAAGCTCTGACCCCGCTCCCCCCCAATGCCCCTGGACTCCCCCTGGCCCAGCTCCTTCCCTCTTGTTGACCCCCGCTACTTGGAGGAGGGAGAAGCCAGGATGGGTGCCTACACTGCTGGTGGTCCTCGGGATCATCCCAGGACCACAGGGAAAATTGGGATATCCGAAGTCTTGGTTATCCCGGGAAAATGGAGGGGTCATCCCTGCCTGCTCCCGGGATCCCCTGTGCATCATTTGGATGCACAGGGGTGACCCCGGGATGACCCCAGGACAAATCCCTGGTGTAGTCATGGCCCTAGTTTTAGGCATTAATTCCATTATAATACATTATAGATATAGATTAATAATCTATTACATACAATATGCTCCAATAATATCATCCATTTCATTAGTAATGTCACTAAAGGCTTATGCGTATTCCATAGCTTGATGTCTTGTTATCTGAATGCCTTATTTTGGTATTCGGCTTCTTTTCACTGTTTCTTTAGCATGAGGATGTAACAAAATTTCACACTGTTGTAGCCTACCTGTTTCTGGAAGAAAGACATTCTCATTGAAATGGCACTGAAGGCCAGAATTTCCTAAGGAGCAAATGCTCCTAAGAAAATGGCGATGCTTGAGTTGGCAAAGCTAATTTCAAGGAAGAAGCCTTCAGTTGATGATATGGTGTCATCAGGCCCTGAATATCTGGACTGCTGTGAATGTCAAGTTTAACATACCACACTGAGATTGCACAGGTGTGTGGACTAGCAGCTTCCACATGGTACTGACTGGGGCCAGATCCACACCAAGCAGGATATAGCACTATGAAAGCAATATATAAAAGGCAGGAGCCACACCAAGCAGCATATAGCATTATGAAACTGTTATATGGTATGTGTCTATGGGCCCCAACAGTTGTCAGTGCACTTCATTCTGAGCACAATTCAAACTATTGGCATTGACCTTTAAAGCCCGAATTGGCTTGGAGCCAGAATATCTGACATAATTAGGGTGACCAGATAAAATCCAGGTCAGGGCTCATGTAACTTTAACAGTTGTAGAGAAAAGGGAATTTCAGCCAGTGTCATTTGTATGCAATTAGTTCCTGGTGAAATTCCCTCTTCATCACAACAGTTAAAGGTGCAGGCACTATACTAGAGTGACCCTATACAAAAGAAGGCAGGGCCCCTGAAACTTTAACTGTTGTGATGAAGAGGGAATTTCACCAGGTTCTGCATGCATACAAATGACACTGGGTGAAATCCCCTTTTCTCTTCAACTGTTAAAGTTACATGAGCCCTGACCTGGATTTTATCTGGTCACCCTAAACATAATGCGCCTGCTCTGACAATTAGGCCATCTTCAGGGGCCTTCCTCTGGCTGCCCTCACTGTAGGAGGTGAGGCAGTTGGCCGCAAAAGAGAGAGGATTTTCTCAATTGTGGCAACCCGTTTATGCAACACCCTCCCCAAGCAGGCTCACCTGGCCCTTACAGTGTTATTTTTTTTTGGCATTAGGCAAAGACCTTTCTTTTCTCTCAGACATTTTACAGGCAAAGAACTCAATCCTATGTATGTTTACACAGGAAACACACACACACACTACAACTCTCAGTATTCCCTAGAAAACATGGCTGGCTGGAGAATGCTGGGAGTTGTAGGGCTTTTTTTTCTGTCTAAACCAGAGCTGTTTCTAGGGGGAGACAAAGTGGACAAGTACCTTGGCTGCTAAGAGATCCAGGGCACCAAATGACGCCCAGTATGGCAGAAGCAATGGTGGCCAGGTACGGCTTGGCATGAAGGAAAAGAAAGCGCTGCATTGGCCAGTCCAGGCTGCCACCAAGTGCCATTCTAAACCACAATATTTTCCCTTGTGTCAGAGGAAGTGAATTAAACCAATCAGCTTGCTAACTTTGGAGGTGTGCAGCCAATGATGGCATTGGAGCAGTTAGAAGCCTGCCTGCTTGCTGCTTCAGGAGCCTTATTGGCTGTGTGTCACTACAGCAGCATGTGATTGGTTCAGCAGCTCACGGTCACTCTCACCTCAGTGAAAATAATCTGATTTAAAATGGTGCATGGCTGCACCCTGGACTGGCAGATGGAGTGCTTTCCTGCCCTGTGTGCCAAGCCTTGCCTGGCCACTGCTGCTGCCTGCCTGGGGATTGTTTGGAGGGCTCCACCACCACCACCACCACAGTCACCAACAACTGCTCCTGCTGTTGGTCAGATAGCAGAAGACTTGGTAGAGATGTACATGAAGGGAATAAATGATCCCTTTCCCTAATTTTAAACTTTATACAGATTTTGTTAGTTGTGCTGGGCCTTTGCTCAGATAATAGCCTTCGTCACACCGACCCGTTTTGCTTCTGCGGGTTCCCCCTCCATTTCCTATGCGAGTGTAGCCCTTTGATCACACATGGTCGGTTTTGCTCCGATACCTCAGCTAAGCCTGCGGAGGAGGGGAGAAAACGGACAATCCCCATTCAGGGATATAGCGAAAGAGGAAGGAAAAAAGGAGCACTCAGGGCACCAGCGCAGCGTGAGGGGGACGACGTCATGTGAAAGGATTGGATCAAAGTAGCAGCGGGTGTGGATCAAACCACCCGTGTGACAAAGGTCAATGTCTGTGGAGTTTTTTTTAAAAAAGAAGGAGGAAGAGGGACCCAATTGTTCCCTTCCTGCTTCTGCATGATGAGGGGAAGTGAGTGCTGACTGAACAAAATACCAGGCAAAATACTAGGGCAGCCAAGCCACCAGGGGAGGGCATATTGCCCTGTGCCCCTGTCAAAGCAAACAGTAAAGTTAAAGCAGCAGACAGAAGATAGGTGTGTCATATATATATATATATATATATATATATATATATTCTCCTTTCAATATTTTCTTTTGGGGAGGGGGATAATTTAATGTCTGCTTGCTGCTTGGCCTATTACTTCTGAGTAATCCAGTCCAGCTGCATAAATTGGATTGTTTTACTGTGCTGCTTATTGCTCTTACTTCTGAAGAGTTTTGGAGAGGCCATGCCTACTCCTGAGTAATCCAGTTCTCCTTTCTTGTGAGTAGAGATGCATAACCTGGATTTTCGTACTGTGCTGCTTCCCATTGTTACTTCTGTGGAATTACGGGGATGGGTGTCTGTCTTTTGGATGCTTTTCTGTGTGGCTCTGTGGATATCAGCATTATCATCAGCTCTCAGTGTCTTCTTTTGCAGTGGGTTGCTGCTGGATTTCAAAGACTAATTTTCTGTGTTGTTACTCTGAAGATAACATCATCATAAGCATTTTGTGTGGCTGTGTTTAGGGTGACCATATGGAAAGGAGGACTGGGCTCCTTTATCTTTAACAGTTGTACAGAAAAGGGGATTTCAGCAGGTATAATTTGTATGCATGCAGCACCTGGTGAAATTCCCTCTTCATCACAACAGTTAAAGCTGCAGGAGCTACACTAGAGTGAGCAGATAGAAAAGAGGGCAGGGCTTCTGCAGCTTTAACTTGGTGACGCTATATCCCTCTTTTGTATTTATTCCTTGTAGTGCACACAATGACATTTGCTGCAGTATTTTGGATGATATAGAATAATAATTAAAAAATAATGTTAGAAAAGCAGTATACGGAATGTGAAATATGCCCCGACAGTTATCAGTGCACTTCAGTACTGATCAAAAGCACTAGTAAAGTTCTAGCGCTGGTTGTACCGACACCACAAATCAGATAACTGGCATCTAATGCCTTTTCTGTTATACTGAATCAGGTTTCTTTCTTGGTCGGGTAACATATTGACTAACATTTTGACTGCTTCATTACATCTTCCCATGCATGATTATATATATATATATATATATATATATATAATATAGCTTACAGTTGAGGAGTCTTCACTTCCCAGCAATATGCACTGGATCAGGAAATGCAGGGCATTAGTGAGAAAACAAACAACAAAACTTGGCTTAACGGGGTTGCTGGCCCACCGTCAGATCCCCTATTTTAAAACTTGCAAGTATCACAATTAGGCATGGAGCCAAGACCATTCCCTCGGTGAATTCAGGCTTCTGCACCACTCCATAGGAGTCCGTTAATGACTACAAAGATCCACAGCTGTTTACAGTTTTAGGCTCAGTGGTGGACCAGGCAATGAGCTTGTTCCAGCAATGGAAGTGTTGGGCTCCTCACGGCAAGGAGAGGCATCTTGACAAACATTTCTTTACAGAAGGAAGCAAAGGGTGCAAGTTGCATCAAGGAATTTATTTATTTAGATTTATGGCCTTTTTTTTCTCCCGGCAGCTTGGGATGGGCTTTATATAGATCTCCAGAGTTTGCATTTAAAAAGGGGCATCAATGGCGGAAGAGGCTGTGTTTATCGTACATTAAAATAATGTTTTGGTGTAAACTGAAGATGTTTTCAGTAGGGGTGTGCATCGGATCGGATCCGATCCACGATCCGAATCCGATCCGCCCCAAAATCGGGAAAATCCGATCCGATCCGATCCGATCAACCTCCGATCCGATCCGATCCGATCCGACGAGGTCCGATCCGGATCGGACGCCATTTTGAATGCTTTTTCCCATAGCCAAGTATTGTTTTACAAAAACGCCTATAACTTTTTCATTTTTAAAGATAGAAGGATGAAACTTGGGCACATTATACACTGGTTAGGGATAGTTATCTGTGAGAAATTTCAGAAAGATTGGTGCATGCGTTTTGTGGCAATTAATTGTTTAATAAATACCCAGAAATGCCTATAACTTTGTCATTTTTAAAGTTACAAACATGAAACTTTGCCACATTGTAGGTGGTACCTTGGGACCTATCTGTGAGAAATTTCAGAAACTTAGGTGCTTGCCTTGTGTGGCAATTAATTTTAGAAAAATGGGTAGTAGTGGGGTAAATACATTTACGCCTCCCATTTTTTTATTTTTGAAGATACAAACAGGAAACTTGGGCACATTACAGGTACCACTTGCCTTGATATGTGTGTGAAATTTCAGAAACATTGGAGCTTGCCTTGTGTGGCAATTAATTTTTGAAACAATGAGGAACGAAACACCTATAACTTTGTCATTTTTAAAGTTACACACATGAAACTTTGCCACATTGTAGGTGGTACCTTGGGACCTATGTGTGTGAAATTTCAGAAACATAGGTGCTTGCCTTGTGTGGCAATTAATTTTTTAATAAATACCCAGGAATGCCTATAACTTTGTCATTTGTAAAGTTACACACATGAAACTTTGCCACATTGTAGGCGGTACCTTGGGACCCATGTGTGTAAAATTTCAGAAACGTAGGTGCTTGTATTGTGTGGCAATTAATTTTTGAAACAATGAGGGATTCATTGGACAGCACTTGCCCATAGGGATTCATTGGACAGTACTTGCCCATAGGGATTCATTGGACAGTACTTTCCTATAGGAAATCATTGGAAAGCACTTGCCCATAGAAAATCATTGGAAAGCACTTGCCCATTGAGAAATACAGTTATGCCTCCCACTTTTTTATTTTTGAAGATACAAACAGGAAACTTGGGCACATTGTAGACTGGTTAGGGATAGTTATCTGTCAGAAATTTCAGAAAGATTGGTGCATGCGTTTTGTGGCAATTAATTTTTTAATAAATACCCAGGAATGCCTATAACTTTGTCATTTTTAAAGTTACATACATGAAACTTTGCCACATTGTAGGTGGTACCTTGGGACCTATGTGTGTAAAATTTCAAAAACGTAGGTGCTTGCCTTGTATGGCAATTAATTTTAGAAAAATGGGTAGTAGTGGGGTAAATACATTTACGCCTCCCATTTTTTTATTTTTAAAGATACAAACAGGAAACATGGGCACATTACAGGGAACACTTCACTTGATATGTGTGTAAAATTTCAGAATGATAGGTCCAGGCATTTGGTGGCTACGAATTTTTTAGATTAAAAGTTATTAACCTTTTTTACACAGAGGCTGGGGCTGTCAATTGCACCCTCCCGCCTCCCGGGAAGAAGAAGGAAACACTTTCTCTCATCTCTTTGATCCTTGCACGCTTGGCTGCAACTGAGCTAGTATCCATTACAAAAGGAGAAACAAAGTAGCACTTGGCTCGTGTCTGCTTTGATACTTTCACTCAAGCAGAACGGCTGAGCCTAGGATCACTCTCTCTCGCTGGGATCGTTACAGGAGAAATTTTCTACAGTCTTCAAAGTGGTGTGTGCAGACACCTTGCCACCACATGCCTGGACCTATCATTCTGAAATTTTACACACATATCAAGTGAAGTGTTCCCTGTAATGTGCCCATGTTTCCTGTTTGTATCTTTAAAAATAAAAAAATGGGAGGCGTAAATGTATTTACCCCACTACTACCCATTTTTCTAAAATTAATTGCCATACAAGGCAAGCACCTACGTTTTTGAAATTTTACACACATAGATCCCAAGGTACCACCTACAATGTGGCAAAGTTTCATGTATGTAACTTTAAAAATGACAAAGTTATAGGCATTCCTGGGTATTTATTAAAAAATTAATTGCCACAAAACGCATGCACCAATCTTTCTGAAATTTCTGACAGATAACTATCCCTAACCAGTCTACAATGTGCCCAAGTTTCCTGTTTGTATCTTCAAAAATAAAAAAGTGGGAGGCATAACTGTATTTCTCAATGGGCAAGTGCTTTCCAATGATTTTCTATGGGCAAGTGCTTTCCAATGATTTCCTATAGGAAAGTACTGTCCAATGAATCCCTATGGGCATGTACTGTCCAATGAATCCCTATGGGCAAGTACTGTCCAATGAATCCCTATGGGCAAGTGCTGTCCAATGAATCCCTCATTGTTTCAAAAATTAATTGCCACACAATACAAGCACCTACGTTTCTGAAATTTTACACACATAGGTCCCAAGGTACCGCCTACAATGTGGCAAAGTTTCATGTGTGTAACTTTACAAATGACAAAGTTATAGGCATTCCTGGGTATTTATTAAAAAATTAATTGCCACACAAGGCAAGCACCTATGTTTCTGAAATTTCACACACATAGGTCCCAAGGTACCACCTACAATGTGGCAAAGTTTCATGTGTGTAACTTTAAAAATGACAAAGTTATAGGTGTTTCTTTCCTCATTGTTTCAAAAATTAATTGCCACACAAGGCAAGCTCCAATGTTTCTGAAATTTCACACACATATCAAGGCAAGTGGTACCTGTAATGTGCCCAAGTTTCCTGTTTGTATCTTCAAAAATAAAAAAATGGGAGGCGTAAATGTATTTACCCCACTACTACCCATTTTTCTAAAATTAATTGCCACACAAGGCAAGCACCTAAGTTTCTGAAATTTCTCACAGATAGGTCCCAAGGTACCACCTACAATGTGGCAAAGTTTCATGTTTGTAACTTTAAAAATGACAAAGTTATAGGCATTTCTGGGTATTTATTAAACAATTAATTGCCACAAAACTCATGCACCAATCTTTCTGAAATTTCTCACAGATAACTATCCCTAACCAGTGTATAATGTGCCCAAGTTTCATCCTTCTATCTTTAAAAATGAAAAAGTTATAGGCGTTTTTGTAAAACAATA
Organism: Anniella stebbinsi; assembly: GCA_029215795.1. NCBI lineage: Eukaryota > Metazoa > Chordata > Lepidosauria > Squamata > Anniellidae > Anniella > Anniella stebbinsi. The sequence continues at coordinate 351,190,790 of JARDYH010000001.1, forward strand.
CTTGGCTATGGGAAAAAGCATTCAAAATGGCGTCCGATCCGGATCGGACATCCGGTCCGATCCGATCCGACCATCCTCCGATCCGATCCGATCCGATCCGACCCCCCAGGTCCGATTCCGATCCGCTATCCGATCCGATCCGGGGGGTCAGTGCACATCCCTAGTTTTCAGTGTCCACCTACTAATGGAAAGTGTGAATAAGAGAAACCTTTGTCACAAAGCCACAGGGCCATCTATGTGAGGGTTAGGTACCTTAAGGAGCAAAAATGTACATGCTATGTTAATAGAAGTTAGGTGAAATTCAGTAGAAGTGGTGTAGGAGAAAATTTAGTTCTGGCAGGAAACACCTAGTCCTCTCCTCTCATCCTGGTTTAGAGAGCCGGTGAGGTGTACTGGCTGAGAAACTGAGCTAGAAATCAGCAGGTCTCCAGTTCAAATCTCACATCTGCTGTGAACTCTCTAGGTGGCCCTGGACAAGCTACTCTCTCTCAGCCTCAATATTCACACCTGTAATATGGGGGCATAAGAATACTTGTTTACCTAATAGGACTGTTGTCCATCCGTCCTTTGTTATTCTTACATCAGATTCGGATGAATCCTGAAGCAAAGCAAAGGTCCTCTGAATTGCTCTGACACGAATCTGAGGTACAGACTGTGATATATCACCCTCCGCACACAAGATCTCCATAATAGGAAAATTCCAGGCTGGGGAGAGGCAGAATTTATTTAGTTTTGTGTTTAGCTGTATCTTCCAACCAGGGAATAACTTTGCCAGGGCTTTAGCTTTAGGAGAGATGTAGGAGGAACATATCAGAGGTGACTCCTTTGTTTTGATTGCATTTGTGACCATGAATCTATGGGAGCAGAGGCAGCAGCATTACTCAAAGCTTCCAGAGAGATCACTGTAACCACTTTTGCTTGTTCAGTGGCTGCTGACACCAACTCTCCAAGCAGGTATATGGGGTTCTTTTGAGTCTCCACAACCTGAGTCAAGCTCTCCCAGCACTATATCTCTGGCTGCCATTACAGGAAGGGCAGGATACTTGCCCCCAACTTGCAATATGGGGCCATGAAGAAGTCTGAGGCAACCATAGATTATATCTTGGAGGCAGTGGGGAGAGGACTAGTTCTTGCTATCTGTGCTGCTTCCTCTCCCACTACTGAATGTAAAGCCCCGTAATGAGTTAGGCTCCTAGCTCTGAAACAAAGAAGGCACCCTCTTCTCTGCCTGGAAGAATATTAGGAAGGCTTTGCAAGCATGTAGGGTGTTATAGTTTCACCAAGCGCTGCTCTGTATGTGAAATGCGTAAAACACAGTCACCCAACAAAGAACACAACAAATTGCTGAGAAAAGTGGGGGGAAGAGAATCTCATCATAAAACACCCTATATTTCAAAGGCTCCCCTTGCAACATGCAGTGTACATTTACAGTGCACCAGAAACACCTACAGGCATCCCTAGGTGATAAACAAAGATGACTCACCAGCTGAATACATGCTCAGTATAGTATTCTAATATTATCCACTCAAATCCATGCAGGCGGATGAATGAAATAACTTAGCGTGTGACACAGCAAGCTCGCAATTCATCCTCTGCCACCCCTTGTCTCTATCATCACCATTCCTTCACTTGTCTTGTCTTTCACGTCCTCCCCATTATGCCCATGTCTCTCCAGAGCAAGAAGCAAATCTGAGTTCCAGTCGACCTGTATGCTTTCAGAAATGGGTGTCATCCATTCCTTCTTTGTCCCGGAATGCTATGCTTCATTTGATCCTGCAACGCCTAGCAGCGACTAATTCATTCAGTTTGCAGTCTCCATCTTGAGACTGAGTCTAAGAGGCAGACCTCACGGCCACAACATCTGACCAATCTTAGATATTTTTTCATGTTTTGTTCCTCCCTCCTCCCCACCTCTGCTTTTAATACCACGCAGCCTGATGAAAAGCTCTGGAGAACTCAAAGGACCGCACACTTTTGTGGCAGTTTGGTAGATGCCAATGATGGTGTTGCCCAACTATGGACTTTGGATGTTTTGCCCTCATGGATCAGCATGGCTCTCTTGTTTGCTGGTGCAGCTTTAGATTGAAACCTGAGAATGTTTTTGCTTAATCATACTATGAAAAACACCTTCTACCTTGAGATTATGATGATATAAATAATGTTGGTTTCTAAGAAACCTGGATGCAAAAGATAAATAAATGGAGAAAGCATAGCAAACATTGGTTGCAGTACTGGAACAAATTACACATAAGGTCAGAATGACACAAGGAATGCACTGATTGGAAATACAGCTTAACAAGCTAAGTCACTTATAGCCATAAAGCTCATAAACCTAAGATTTAGAACCTTTGGGACAGCAATCATATGGCTGTGCACAAAAGACAGTATGAATCTCCAGTCTTCAGATATCAGCAGAGATTTTGTCATGGCCCAAGACCAAGATATCTCTCCAGAGGCCCTAAGATGACTAGAAGAAACACCCTTCCTGGGCCATTTCTTGAATGAGCAAATGGACGATCCTCTCTACCAGATGATGAGGGCTAAGAAGTCCTGACATACCATGGTTCCTTGAACACAGTCTCCTAGGGAACACTGATATATTTAGATACCAAGGACTTCTCCCTAGAAATGCTGTCTCCTCCTTGCTGTTACACCCACACCAACCCCTGGGATGGGCAGCAGGTAGCACTTTAGATTAGGGTGACCAGATAAAATCCAGGTCAGGGCTCATGTAACTTTAATAGTTGTAGAGAAAAGGGAATTTCAGCCAGTGTCATTTGTATACAATTAGTTCCTGGTGAAATTCCCTCTTCATCACAACAGTTAAAGGTGCATGCACTATACTAGAGTAACCCTATACAAAAGAAGGCAGGGCCCCTGCAACTTTAACTGCTGTGATGGAGAGGGAATTTCACCAGGAACTAATTGCATACAAATGACACTGGGTGAAATTCCCTTTTCTCTACAACTGTTAAAGTTACATGAGCCCTGACCTGGATTTTATCTGGTCACCCTACTTTAGATGATCCACCAGAATCATCAGAAGAAAGCCGTTTCTGTAACTGAGATCTGATTTCTTCATGAACCTGGAGGCAAAACCACACTCAGTATTGCTGCAGTATTTCAGTGCTCAGAAAGCTATTGACCAGTGTTGGGCCAACACTCTAGGCCAGTGTTCCCCAATCTGATGCTTTCCAGATGTTTAACAAAACTGAACAAAACCAGAAGTTTCCCATTGCCACCTTCTGAGAATGGTCCTCCAGGAGGACCATAATCATCGTAACACTGTGGCTTATAGGCTAGCCCAGACAAATGATCCAGAAGGATTTCATTTCATATATTACATTTCTATATTGCCCAATAGCTAAAACTCTGGGTAGTTTACAAAGATTTAGAACCTTCAAAATATAATATACATAATATAATACAAACATGTTAACAGACAGTGTGCACACAAAAACACATCAAAACAATTTTTAACAATCAACAATAAGAAATGCAGCCCCCGTATTAAAAATCTTATCATATACTGCTAAATGCTTGAGAGTACAGGAAGGTCTTAACTTGGTCCCAAAAAGGTAACAATGTTGGCATCAGGTGAGCTTTTCTGGGGAGATCGTTCCATATCAGAGGCCACCACTGAGAAGGCCTTCTCCCGTGTTGCCACCTTCTTCACCTCCCTCAGAGGTGGCAACTGGAGGAGAGCCTTGTCTGATGAGCATAGTATACATGTGGGTTCATGGCGGGAGAGATGCTCTGTCAGAAGGATGCCATAGTGAATGGAATTAAAAGTGACTGAGATGAACACGCCCTCCATCAATTCTCTGGCAAATTCATTCACCAGGGTGTGATCTTTCCTTAGTTTAACCTTAGTCAAATCATCTGAGGCCCTCCTCCTAGTGCCCCTGTCAAACATTAGGGATGGCACAGGCGTCCAGTTGGGGCTTGAGGTTAGTTCAGGGACTCCAGTGCTTGCCTGATCCCCCGGGATGTGCCAAGCCGGGCAAGTGCACAGGCGCTTGGTCCATCGGTAAGCTGGTGTTTTCCTCAGAAACGGTGGCCTATTCTTGTCCATAAGTGTCTCATTCGCACAAATGGTGGCCTTAAAGGAGCTACGTATGCAACATTACAGACACAACGGAGGAGGTTGGGTAAGTGGTGGGGATTTGATGAGCACTGCACTGGGCAGGCACGGGGTGCTTCATCCATCCTCACAAAGGAGGTGCAGTTGGTGCCTACAAGAGTGAAGTACTTTTCGGTAGTGACACCCCATTTGTGGAATGCTCTCCCCAAAGAGGCTTATATGATGCCTATATCATGGTCTTTCTTGCGCCAGGTGAAGGCCTTTATTTTAGTGCCTTCATTCTGCTGCTGGTTTTAATTCAGTTTTATGATGCTGTAATGGTTTCATTCTCTGCTGCGGGGTTTATCTTGGTTTTATACTATATTGTTTTTATCTTGCTTTCATGTCTGTTTTTAATGTATTGCATAGTGCCCAGAGAACTTCAGTTCTAGGTCGCTTTAAAAGTACAGCAAGCAAGCAAATAGGTAAGAAATTCACTAACTTAATAAAACAACCTACCCCACAGGGCTGTTGTGAGGATAAATAAGCCCATCTATGCTATCCCAGGCTCATTAGAAGAAGGTTGGGGTATTAATTTCACAAATAAAATGATTCCATGACTGTCCTCTTTGAGCATGTGTCTCCCAGTTTCATGACCAAGCCAAGTTTTGGTGTTTCTGTGAGTAAGGCTGCCTGCCTGTTTCTTTAGTACACTCTTACTTTTATATTCCTCCAGTGTAAAATGAAAGGACAGCTGCCTGCACAGGAAAATAAAAGAGTTTCTCCCCCTTGCTGCACTCTTTCCCCCCTTCCTACTTTGAAGTATGCAAAAATCCCATGTGTATTTCTTTTATGAATTGGATCCTTCTTTTTTTATAGCCAAAACTATTCTTGCTTATTACAATGCCATCTTATGCCTTAGACACTTTTAATGTCCCTCAAACATAGCACCCTAGAGAAAGATGCTTCACTAAGCAAGAACCCAGTAAACTTGCGAGGGAATCAGCGAAATACTTTTCACAAAAGTGCATAAACTTCTGTTCTTAAACATTGTCATCCTGCACCTTAACAAGCACAGGGGGGAAAAAAAGGTTCCACTAGTTTCTATGCCTTGTTAGGTCTATCATCTTTTTAATTAATAGTGTTTTTACGAAGCCGTCTGAACTGTGTCATTTCCATTATCAGAAAACCACTGCCATTAATGAATAATTTTCATTTCTGATCCTTGATATCATGCTAGTTGATCTCCTGTTTCCATGCCGCCGAATGATAGCATCGTTTTCTGCCCACGATCAAATTTAATTTGGACTCTGATTATATTATGCTGTTGCGACTGAAGTGTCAATTTTTGTCAGGCAATTAGGAGCTATAACCTGTGAAGTTAAGTTTGATAGGCATTGTAATTGGATTGTTACAGTAATAGCTTGGAACATTCCCTTTCCCCTCCTTGCTTCTTTGATTCTTGGTGCAAACTTCCGTTGTGCGAACAAAGGCATTTTGTTGTTGTGAAACTCTAGGACATTCAAGACAACAAGATGGAGGGTGGGTGTTTTTCTGCTCTCCTCACAAAAACACACACCACACACACACACAAGCCTAGATTTGGGTTTAGGTCTGAATGATGTTGTGAGAGGATTTGGGAAGGAAGCTGTAGAGAAGCAGTGGGATTGAGATCCCAGGGGACCAGTCTGTATTGAGTGATGACTCTCCTGTCCACCTCAGCTCAAGGTCCTTAGGGAGTTGATCTGAAGCAGTTGTACTTATTAGATGGGTGAAGCAGAGCCAAGTCCAGCTATGCAGGAGGGTGAGGGCAAGGGCAAATCTATGCTGGCTGGAACTCACTCCAGAATAGCTGTTGTCAGTAACAGGCAGAGGTCTTCTAAGGCTTTATAAAAGCTGGCTGATCTGAGCCTGCTGTTAACCCCACCCCCTCTGAGGCTGTCTATCTCTTAAAGGGTCATTGCTTGACTATACAACCACTGGCTTGTCCAGCAAGGGGGCAGTGAGGACCTCATGGAGGACTGGATCAAGGGACTGGAATATCTCCCCTAGTAGGGAAGGTTACAACAGTTGGGGGAAAAGGAGGCTGAGGGGAGACATGATAGAGGGGTACAAAATTATGCATGGTGTGGAGAATGTGGATAGGGAGACATTTTTCTCCCTCTCCCATGATACTAGAACCCGGGTTCATCCCATGAAGCTGATTGGTGGGAGATCCAGGACAGATAAAGGAAGTGCTTCTTCACACTGCACATAGCTAAACTCTGGAATTCACTACCACAAGATGTGGTGATGGTGACCAATTTGGATGGCTTTAAAAGGGGGTAGTGGTGGATAAATTCCTGGAGGAGAATGCTATCAATGGTTACTAGTCCTGTTGGCTAAGTGCAACCTCCAGTATCAGAGGCATTAAGCTGTATACACTAATTGTTAGGCAACATGGGTGGGAGGGTGCTGTTGCACTGCATCCTTCTTGTGGGTCCCTGGTCAACAGCTGAATGGGCACTGTGTGAATGGAGTGCTGGATGAGATGGACTCATGGTCTGATCCAGCCTGGCTCTTCTTATGTTCACTCCTTGGGTTGAGGCCTTTGATTACACATTATTAAAATGCTTCAAGATTCATCAGGCAAAAGTATTTCTCTTCCCCTCCCACTTCCTTGTTTCTTCTTTCAAGTGGAGGAGAGTGGACCACACAATAAAAATACGGCTAAGCAGAGAACAATAAAAGCACAGAATCAAAATATTATGTATCCCTATGCTACATACAAGAAAACAGTCAGGAAAGGAAAAGCCGAACACACTAAGAACTATGGTGAAATTAGCCTAATAGCCACACACAGCCCCTTTATTTTTGGAATGCAACTTTGGGGCCAATATAATTAATTTCCATTTAGTATTGTATGGATACAGGTGGAATAATTACAGCGGCCAAGGCATTGCTAGCTCATTAGGTGTAATGTACGGTAGCCATAATCAGGTTTTTTTTAATGCATCTCACTTGTTATGCGCACTCTAATAAAGAGGGAGCAGTCTGTACACCCATAAAAAAACTTTCAAATCTGTTAGCAGCACCTGCGTTGCGTACCAGAATTGCCTACACTTTACATGCAAATTGGAGTCATCATCTTAGGAGACGCGAGAGTTCATAGGTTCAACATTCTCTTACTTTCCGTCTCTCATGTCAGCGATATTTTAACCAGCTGGGGGCAGAATTACATTCTGGAAATTAAAAAGAATATATATATATATATATATATATATATATATTTAAAAAGGTTAAAATTACAAATCCACTAGCAGTTCTGCTTCTGAGCATCTCAATTTACTGCATTATAAGACAACATGAAAAATCCTATCGGGGAAAAAAATGATGTCTGATTGCACATTATACTTTTTTGAAGTGTCAGTGCATGGAAGGCTTTACATTTACAAGCAATTTAAATACTTCAATATATTTATATGTGGGACAGGGGGAAGAAACACCTTTGTCAAGCTAAGCCCCTTGATGAAATTTGCTCACTTTGAAAACCCGTGTTGGAAACTTTACAAATATTTGTTTTGAGGGTGTGTGTGACAATGTAGATGTGATAGAAGTTGCACTCAGATCTTCTCATCTTTCCTGATTCTGAAAAATGGAGGGATCAGCTCCCATGATTTGGTGTGTGCACCTTTCCCCATACAGAGTTTGGCTTTAGATAATAATAGGGCTGTTAACCAGCTTGCTGTAGGAACTATTGATTGCAGATGTGGGGTAATTGAAGGGCAGTATCCTTCAAGGCTGCCCTGCCTCTGCTAGTTCCATTGCGCTTGTGGGAGTGGCCACTTGCGCAGTGGAGTATTCACCCTTCTAAAAATAAGCTCCCTTCTGCAGGATCTGCTGACTTGCCCCATTCTACAAACAAGCATTTTGACTAGTTTTGGGTGAGTTTTAGAAGCGCAACGGCCTCATTGTGCAAGTGGTTGCTCCTGCAAGTTTATGGGTACAATAGGATACTACCCAATGAGGGAAAGGAAAAATTTAGGTATTTAATCTGAAACAGAGGGGAGGCTGCAGGCACATCCATCAGCACTTGCAGTGTGGCTGCTGATTGGTTAACCACTGATTGGTTGCTGATTGGCTAACTTGTAGCCCTGTTACTGATTGGCTAAACAGCTGTTGCTGATTGGTCAACCACCACCATCTTACATGTGCATCAGGTTTGCTAGCCAGTAAGCAACCATCCATAATTGCACTGCACTGCCAGAGGTGTCCCCTATTGTATTTTATTCTTTTACCTTTTGTGGTTTTGTGTGTCTTCACCAACCTGGTGCCTCTCAATGCCCTGAAAGGCTTAGGAGATGTGAACTGGAGAAATAGATTTTTTATAAAAAAACCCCACAACACTTGACAGAGAGAATTTCTCACCTTTCCGTAAGCACCACGTTGTTCTCAGTTTAAATGGAAGGCACACTTCACTCTTACATCTCAGGCAGATTATTGATTAACGTATGTGTAACACTAATAAGAAGTACCTGTTTGTAAAAAAAAGGTTTGTCCCCTCCATCTCTATATAAGGTAGGTATGCTAAACAACTTGGGACCAGCATACCTAGCAGACTGCCTTCTCTTATACACACCTGGACAACAGTTACGATCCTCAGAGGAGGACCTACTGGCCATCCTGAAATGAACGGAATGTCACCATGAAGAACCTTGATGGTGGGCCTTCTCTGTAGCGGCACCCACCCTCTGGAAAACCTTCATTCGTGTAGTTTGGGAGGTGGAAAACATAACATCTTTTAAATGCCTCCTGAAAACATACCTTGTCACACAGGCTTTCCCTGGATTTTAAGTTAGCTGGTTTTATATTGCCTTTTCTAACTTTTAATGTTTTAAATTAATCTATACTTGTTGTATGTTATGGTTTTAATTGTGGGCTGCCCAGAGAGCCTCAGCTGATGGACAGGATAAAAGGTAAATAAATAAATAAATAAATAAATGAGTCTTTTTTTGGGACGTGCTTCCTCATCAGAAGCAGATCAGCGGCTGTTAGCACTGGACTTCAGCGGCTGTCAACACTGGACTGTAATCAGCTGTGAAGCGGCACATAGAAGCCACTCAATGGATGCTGTTACTACCCAGGCAAAGTCCCAACCTGACTTTGGGGCCAAACCAAAATTTAAATGGGGGGTGGGGAGAGGCATCTGAAAGTGGTAGCGGGTGTGTATGTTTACTGTGCAGGATGAAACTTTTTAAAAGGTTTCAAAGGGGGCTTATCATTGGTGGCAGTTTCTCTCCTTTGTTTCTCTCTATTTTTAGGCTTGTGGTTACCACCAGGAATATGGCTTTCTCAGTGGGCCTATGCCTTTCAAACTCCCTCCTTAGGAAGATACATCACTTCTGGCTTTAACCATCCCCCTCCTGCCATGATTAGAACAGAAACTGCACTTAATTTTAGCTAAAAGGTCAAGCAGCTTTTGGCTACGATCAAGTGTAGTATCTGTTCTTATCAGTTTAATAACTGTTCTGTATTTGAGGTATATGTATTAAGTGGAATATGTATATATATATATATATATATATGAACAATTCTAAAGACAGATTTATTTCAGTCTGCATTTGGGGCTTAAAAAATTAGCTGCTGCTTCTGTGTGTATTTACTTGTAATTTTTATGTTCATATTTTTGTAATACCGTAAGCAGCCTTGTGAGGGCAGTGTGCCCTGAAAGGCAGGTTAAAAATGTTTTAGTTATATTTATTATCATTTATTTTATTTGTAACATTTCTATACCGGTGATTATAATAGAATCTCTCAGCGGTTCACAACACTAGAGTACAATAATAAAATACAACATTAAAACATACCATTAAAAAACAGTATTAAAACATCTCCAACAACAACAAAAGAGCAGTAAAATGGGACAGCAAATAAAGAAATATCTCTGGCCAATGACCATCATTTCCTCCCCCAAGATGCCCCTAAAAGGATGACGCATCATGACAGAGCATCATTCTGAGGGGAAATAAGTTCAGCTGCCAGTGGGGTGGGGATGCCATATTTCTCCCAGAAGCCCCATAAAGCCACATTAGAACTGAGACATAGAGAGGCATGATGGACAACGTTTTCTGTGGGTATATACTTTATTTCCTGTGTCACACTTGTGTCACCTGGCATAGTAGGAATTACTGTTCTTGGAAGACTGACAGCAATCTAGCTCCAACTACACATTTCCCTCACAAAGACAATAATCAGGGAGGCCCTTGGCTTCAGAATCATGTTGCATTTGTGGTGACCCAGCATTGGTCTAGCTTGGATGATGCTGACATTCTGAAGTAGATCTTTGCAAAGCAATTCCCTGCAGCGCAGCCTCTCACCACACTGGAATTGGGATTATTCCAGTTGGAATTCATAGCTAGTGCAATATTCTCAAAGGAACCTGGTAAAAGGTTTGCCCAGAAAAAATGTAGAAGCTTAAAAAAAAAATCCCTGACAGAGAAACTAGTAAATATCAGAGTCTTGGCTGACTAAGCATTTCTTATCTATTCTTTCCCATTCTGTTTTTAGTTGTTTGACCTGAGGAATTTCCACAAGTGACTAGGCAAAGATTTGGGCAATAAAACTGTAAATGTTCATAATTTCTCCTTCTCTTCCCATGTGTGGTTTGCCTGGACAACTGATAAGACATTTCAGTCTTATCAAGAAGTCCAGGAACAGTTGTGAACTAGCAAGATCCACTGAAGTAACTCACCTTCAGCTTTCCTCTCCATCTTGACATGTAACTGCCACCTATTACACTCCCAATGATCATTAAGATTCATTCAGTGTAGATATTTGCAAGCACCAAGTAAGATACTTGAGCAGCCCTTCCTAAGATCATTGATAAATGTATTAAATTTTATATTTGCCTGCTCTGTCCCACCACTAAGTGATTACATTGGTGGAAACATAAGACAAGGCCTACTCTCTGGTGGCACCATGTTTATGGAACTCTCTCCTTCTGGGGATTAGACTAGCTCCTTCACTATTTGCCTTTGGCAAGCAGTAGAGACATTCTTATTTTGCAAGAGGACTCTGTCACCATCCTGATTTATTGTTATGACTATGTAATGTTTTTAAATGTTCTTAACTATTTTATTTGTTTATTATATCTCTTTCTCACTCGTGGTGGTTTTTCTAGGCAGACATGACAGGCTTTGCCAAGTCATGCTGTCTTTTACAGATTCAGGAATTTCTTTACAATTGAGCATGTTTTAAGTATGACTGCTTTCTGGATGTTGGTGTGGATGTATTTTGGTAGACCCAGTTTCTTTATAGTTTTTTGATGTGATGCAGGTGACTGATGTGACTAATGGAATAATTGTGACCTTTTCTTGATGTCATAGATCTTTGATTTCCATGGCCAGTGGTGTTTATTTTTCTCAACCTTTTCAACAACATTTTTTGTCATTCGTTATAGCTATGTCAGTGAGGGATGTGTCTTTTTCTTTTGTTATTATCTCATTTCTATATTAGTATGCTGTATTTTTATGTAAACCCCTTAGGGATTTTAATATACTAAGTGGTATAAAAATGTATAAATAAAAATACTCCCTCCCCAATGCCACTGCCCCAGTCCAAATCTTCTCCCCACCTCAGGCTACTTTTCAATTTTTTAAAAACAGCAGGGAGGCCCAATCATGGATCTTTTGTAGAGCATAACATGTACTTCGCCACTTGGTCTGGGCCACCAATTTGGATGGCTTTAAAATGGAGTTAGACAAATTCCTGGAGAAGGTTATTAATGGTTACTAGTCCTCATGGCTATATATGCTACCTCCAATATCAGCCTATATACACCAGTTACTGGGGAACATGGGTGGGAAGGTGCTGTTGCACTTGTGTCCTGTTTGTGGGTTGGACACTGTGTGAACAGAATGCTGTGCTAGATGGACCCTTGGGGCTCATCTACATCTACAGCCCTTTCGGCAGTGGGGAGGGACGATTCTGAAGTTTTCAGCTTCAGTGATCATCCCTCAAGGGGCACACACCAGGGACTTTTCCTGCAATTAGAAGAGCCGTTCTGGGGAAAAGGTTGTTTTTTTTTTTACAACTCGTGAGGCTTGCACAAGATCAGAGTTGCGATCCTGCGTGAATCTGTGATTGTTAAAAAAAACCCCACACTTAGCACTGAAGCATTCAAAACATGGTGACAATGCTCCCCCCTCACCCCCAATACCCATGGGATCACTCCGCACAGCTGCATGCCTGGTGTTGAGCCCCAATACTCATGAGGAACAGCAGCAGCTTCAGGAAGGGAGGGTACACCTGTCGCCCACCTCTGGATTGTAATGAGAGGGGGGGGGGAAATGGAACAAAAGCCGTCATCCATATCCTGAGAAAACTGGAGGCGTCCTCAGATCACCCCTGGATCAGCTGTGCATCATGTGGCCCAGTACAGATGACCTCAATATTATCATGGAATAAATGGCTGGTGTGGATAAGGCCTTGGTCTGATCCACCAGGGCTCTTCTCATGTTCTTAGGAAACCTTTGGGGCAGGGGATAAACCTGCAGTCAACACTTAATAACCACAGTGCATGGAGTGATGGACCAAGGTTTCTCCCATTATTATTATTATTATTAGGGATGTGTATCGTATCATTAAAATGTCTGATAATGATACGATAAGGTCGTTATTGGACATCCAATTAAAGATATGATAGAAAAACCTCCGATAAATATCCGATCCGATAATTTTCAGCCCGATTATATCGGATTATTGGACTGCCATATAAACAGACCTACCACTTCTGTATTTTAAAAGTTAGAGGCTTGAAACTTGGTCACAGTGCTTATGGGGTATGCCTAAATATGTGTTTGAAATTTGAGATCGATCCCTCCAACCCCCGATTTTATATGAATTTATTAAAGATCGTTTAAGAATGACAGCTCGCCATGCGCGTTCATTCAGACCTGTCAAAAAGTTGCAGGATCTTTAAAAAAATCATATAAAATCGATGGTTGGAGGGATCGATCTCAAATTACATACACATGTCTAGCACATGTTGCTACACATATGTGCCAAATTTCAGATCAATCCCTCTACCCCTGTATTTTATATGAATTTTTGAAAGATCGTGCAATTTTTTACCTGTCTGAACTTAAACGTTCGTTACTAAATTCATATAAAATCAAGGGTTGGAGGGATCAATCTCAAATTTCATACACATACTTAGGCATACCCCATAAGCACTGTGACCAAGTTTCAAGCCTGTAACTTCTTTTTTTTAAAAAAACATTTTTTCTTTAAAAAACCAGCTCTATAGGGCACAATGGGGCTGCAAATTAAATATCGGATTTCCGATAATTATCGTGAAGATGATACGACTAACCTACGATATTATCGGAGACGATAAGTTTTTTGGACCGAAATTCCGCTAACAATAAAATACGATATTTTCGGGCATGCACATCCCTAATTATTATTAGTATTAGTATTTACATTTATATACCGCCCCACAGCCGAAGCTCTCTGGGCGGTTTACAACATGCACAGACGAGCATTGCAAATACATCACAAGATTCTCTGCAATCGACGTTTTGCTAATATAAATTAAGAGCTCCGGACTGCAAAACAGCTGATGCTCCTTTGGGGAAAAGCCTGATGGCAGTGTTGTGCCGACATTTTTTTTCTCTTCCAGCGACTGCCCCTTGCCGCCTCTGCAGTGCTTGGTCCATGGCTGAGTCTGTAGGCTTTCTTGATTGCTTGCTTCCTGCAGTTTTCAGTTAAAGTAATTGAATGAAAAGCCCTTGATAACACTTTCATATTCTTTCTAATTTGTCATTTCTGGGCACACCAGGGATGAAGATGACCTTTTGAATCTTGACCTAACTTTTGGTAATGGGCAGCATCTTCACTCTTGCTTTTCATTCGCATGAATACTGCATGCCTCTGTCTTGCCCAGTATAAAGCTATTAATATTGTTCTATTAACCTTTTTCCCAAGTACTAATGACCTTTCCCCTAAAAAGACAATTACTGTACTTTTATCCTTAACAAATCTCATTTATTAGAAAGTTTTGCACCATGCTGGCTGCTGCTGCATTGGCGGGGTGGGGGTGGGGGAAGGGGAATCTCCTATTTCTTTATGTTCATTTTGGTTTCAAAGGGTCATACTGGGCAGTATCTAATGGACACCGCCCACGAGCGGCCAGCCCCACTGATTGTAAAGCTGTGCAAATTGCTTGCGGAATGGAGGTTTAGCACTTTGGAGGGGGGGGGCAACCCAGGATGAACGGAAACACTCGTTCCTGGAATGGGGCAATGTTTCTCCTTGTTTCAGGGCTTGCCCCCGGAAGTGCTAAATCTCCATTCTGCAAGTGGTGGGTGCTGCTAGAGCAATGGGATTGGCAGATGGCCCTAGGGAATGACTTCCACACTTATTCATTTATTTACTTGTTGCATTTTTATACCGCCCAATAGCCGAAGCTCTCTGGCCGGTTTACAAAAATCAAAACCATGAGAACTATTCAAAATATAAAACAACAACAGTATAAAAACGTAGCATGAACATACAATATAAGAGCAGAAGCAGGATAAAACTAAGCAGCAATTCAGAAATTAATACAGATTTAAAATACAAATTTAAAACAGCGAAGTTAAAAATTAGACTGACAAACTGATAAAATGCTGAGAAAATAAAAAAGGTCTTCACCTGGCATCTAAAAGAGTATAATGTAGATACCAGATGAACCTCTCTAGGGAGCACATTCCACAGCCGGGGTGCCACAGCAGAGAAGGCCCTCCTCCTGGTAGCCACCTGCCACCTTTGGCAGGGGCTCACAAAGAAGGATGCCCAAGGATGATCTTAGGGTCCAGGGAGGTACATATGGGAGGAGGCGTTCCTTCAGATAACCTGGCCCCAAGCTATTTAGGGCTTTGAATGTTAATACTAGCACTTTGAATCGGGCCCGGACCTGGACCGGCAGCCAGTGAAGCTGGAAAAAAACTGGCACTTGCCAAGTCCTGCCTGCTCAGCCCTCTTTTGGCTGAGCCGGCCCAGTGAGCACTCGGTGTTGCACTCATCCAAGGCTTCTGGAAAGGCTTCTGGAAAGTGCGTAATTCTCATGGCATGCCACTGGCATGCTGGGGGAATTGCGCAATTTCCAGCGTCGAACATGCACTTCCCCTCCCTCTCCTCTGTGCCTGTCCAGGCCCGAAAGGGCCTCTTAACACAAGCATTGAGAGGCCCTTTCAGCCCCAATGGGCGAAGGAGGGGGGAGGCACAGGAAAGTGCACTTTCCCCCACCTCTCCCCCTTCCTCATCCCTTCAGGGTGCAGGAGGGAGAAGCACACTAGGGCCTAAGAAACCAATTGGTAGGGCTGTGTACGACTAGAGAAGCGGCCCCATTGTCCCCTAAGGGACCATGGGGCGAAAATACATTGGGCATGCTCGCCGGGGCTCGAGAGTGCTGTTCCCATCGAATCTGCTGAGCTCCCAGGCCCCAGTGGATTTTTGCCCCACCCTTAGTTGGCCCCACTGGCTAACAGGCAGCATTGTATACTGCCCTTGGTGATTTAAAAAAATATATATATATTAATAACTGCAAGTGCATGGATGAGAGGGGAATTGGTGGGAGTTGTACACATTTACTTTACATCTGTTTGGGTTCCATATTTGAGGAAGAGAAGTCTTTCAATGGCTACTTGTCATGTTGGCTATATGCAAACTCCAGATCCATAGGAACATAGGAAGCTGTTCTATAGCTTGGGGCCAGGTTATCTGAAGAAATGCCTCCTCTCATATGTGCCTGCCTGGACCCTAAGATCATCGTCAGGGGTCCTTCTCCATGAGTCCCTGCCAAAGGAAGTGAGGCAGGTGGCTACCAGGAGGAGGGCCTTCTCTGCTGTGGCACCCTGGCTGTGGAATGAGCTCCTTAGAGAGGTTTGCCTGACACCTATGTTATACTCTTTTAGATGCCAGGTGAAGACCTTTTTATTTTCTCAGTATTTTAACAGCCTATTAGTCTAATTTTTAACTTCGCTGTTTTAAATTTGTATTTTAAATCTGTGTTAATTTCTTCATTGCTCCTTGGTTTTATACTGCTTGTGCTTTTATATTGTATTTTATGCTACGTTGTTTTATATTTTGAATAGTTATGGTTTTAATTTTTGTAAACTACCCAGAGAGCTTTGGCTACTGGGCAGTATAGAAATGCAATAAATAAATAAATAAATAAGAGAGACCCTTAGTCCTTCTTGCCCGTATTGTCGATACTGATCGGTAGCATCTCTCCAGGATTTCAGGCTGGAGTCTTTCCTAGCCCTACTAGGAGATGCTGGGGATTGAACAGGGACTTTCTGCATGCAAAGCAGGTGCATTACCTTCAGAGGCTGTATGCTATTGAATACCAGTATGCTATCGAACCAATCTTGAAGAGGAAAAACCCTAATATAGAAAAGTCCTGGATCATATACGTATGAGCAAATGCTGAACACTAATATTAATTGGATGGCATTGAATATAGTCATATTATTCATGAAACTGGTATGGATCCTTGAAGAAGCTTTCCACTGTATGTTTCAAAGGGATTGCATCCAACGAATGTCATTCCACCGACGGAAGCAGTTCCATCAGCAGAACTGAATGGAGGTCATTCAACCTTTTCCTTGCAGCCCCATCCACACCCTCAAAATCTGTCCCAGAGGGCTGGAAAGACCTCACAGTAGATTATTGGATGGCACAGAGGGTGCAGGGGGAAGGAGAGAGGGATAAAGTCCAACTCTCAGGATCAGCTTTTGGAAGGGAATAAAAATCAAGTCCTTTAACTTGCATGAGCAAAGCGTTTCTGCTGAGTAAAGATGGATGGATCCATCTTGCCGAGATTGTCATTTTATTGAAGTTTTTTTTAAAAATACTATTATTATATTTATATCCCACCATTTCCCCCCCCCCTTTGTAAGGACCCCAAGGTGGCTCACATGGTCCTCTGCCTCTCTGTTTTATCCTCACAACAACCTTCTGAGATAGATCAGGCTGAGAGTCAGTGACTGCCCAAAATTACCCAGTGAGCTTCGTGGCTTAGTGGGGACTAGAACCTAGATCTCCTAGGTCCCAGTCCAACACTGTAACCACTACACCACACTGGGTATCATCAAGGTCTTTCTATCCCGTTTACGCAGGAGCATGCATTTTTTAAAAAAAACCTGTAAAGAAATGCGTATGCATTTCCTGTAATATATGCATTAATGCATGCATTGTTGTGGATATTTTAAAATGGGCACCATTTTGGATGGACATACCCATCGGTAAAAATGTGTTTGTGCATATTTTAGAAATGTACATATTTTTCCTTTGTGTGTTATTCAACTGTGCACATGTTGTTGAATACATGTTGTTTTGTTTTGTAGAACACAATGCAAGTTCAGGAATGTACAGATTTCTGAGCACAAATTGCATTTGGGTCTACATTCATGTCTGGGAGGTGCAGATTGGGTAAATGCATTTAAAAAACCTCAGCTGAGCTAATTTCTCACCCCTATCACTAAGGCAAAACCAGCCTTTGTGGGTGTCTGACTGGGGTCATGTCTACACCAGCCTTTTTCCCTTGGGTCATCTCGAGATCGTCCCTATGTGTCTAAATGATGCACAGGGGATCCCGGGGTCAACCGGGGATGACCAGAGACTTTCCCCAGGATAAGTGAAACCGGGAATGTCTGGGTTTTTCCATGGTCTTGGGACAAGCCCAAGGACCACGGCTGGTGTGGCCCAGGCTCCTGGGTCCTCAATCAGGCACGGAGTTGCGCAAGGTGGCTCCGTGCCCATGGGAGCCCTCAGCAAATTCACCATCCCTGAAATGGCAGTGGGTTGGTGGCAGAGTTTGGTGGGTTTGAAAAAACAAAAAAGCGCCCATGACGTCCCACTTCCCTTCCGGGACATCACGCAGCCATATAGACACTGGGGGAGGATCGCAGAAGCAGGTAAGTCTGTGATCCTTCCCCCTCCCTCCCACTACACTCTTAGGTGTAGATGAGCGCTAGGTCCGTGACTCCAGTGGAATCCCTGTGATACCCCCACCCCTGGAACCAGCACCCAAGCTGTCGCCTACCCCTGCTCATAGTGCTGTGAGAGCTTCTTTGCGGCCCGGAACAAACGTTCCATTTGCACCTTTACCCTTGCATCAGTGGGACCTATAAGGCTGCAATTGGCGTGGAGGGGGGGAGTGTGCAATTTACAGGGACTCTGGAAATTGCGCAATGCCCCCTGTTGCATCAGTGGCAGCCACCATTGCTGCAGGAAGGGGAAGTGTGTGATGTCGATGCAAGGGTGAGCAGTTGCCGAGTGCTAGCTGGGCCAAGCCAAGTTTCAGAAGAGATTCATGCAGCCAGGTGAGTGGAGGCAGATGGCAGCGGGGTGAGCACTTGCTCAGGCGAGTGCACCCAACTCTATCTGAAGTCCTTGCCATCCCATTTATGAAGAAATTTGCAGATTTGGGTAAATTCTTATCCAACAATGAAACTGAGGCCATGTCTACACAATGGATTTATCCCGGGGTCATCCCTAGGTCGACCCTGTGCATCTAAATGACACACGGGATCCTGGGGGCAACTGGGGACTACCCAGGGACAACCCCAGGATAACAGAAACTGGGGATATCCCAATTTTTCCACCATCCCCGGATGTGAAATGGGCACGGAGCTGCACGAGGTGGCTCATGCTTCTCTCTGCTCCTTTAAGACTTGTTAAAAAAAAATGGCGGCTGCAACAGGCGTGACGTTCCGGGATGTCACGTTTTCTGTTTAGAAACTGGGGGACAATCCCAGAAGCAAGTCTGGGATCACCCCCAGGCCCTCCCTCTACACCCTTAGGTGTAGAAAGGGCCGAAGTAAATTCTCACCCATCTCTCACATGAGCTATTCAAATTCTCGATGTGCATAAAGAAGGACTTACTGGAATATCTCCCCAGGTGCTCTCAAAGAACAGGATGATTTAGATGAGAAGAGACTCTTACAGATACGTCAGCATCCTAATATCAAGGTAAACCAATGGTATGACTGTTCAATTTCTAGAAGTAGGGAGTTCTAAGCCAACAGCTTCATTTGATCAATCCAATTCCTGAGTGTTTTGGGGTTTTTGTTTTTGTTTTCAATTCAAGCCTCCTTTTTCTTACACTGTGATGATGATTTATTTAGCGGGAATCCAAGTGGGTGGCAGATGTGAGGAGGTGAGTTCCCTTGGGCTGCAGATCGAGGTAAATAGTATGTCATAACCCATTCATCAATTGATAATGCAAGCCAAACAGAAATATCTGCGAGAGGGAAGGAATTGGCAAACCTTTTGCCCAGGGAATGGCATGGATCATAAGTGAATCATATGGGATGTTGCCTCTGCAAAGAATACACCAATTTAGGTGTCCATGCGGCCAGTTTATATGAATGGATGGTTGTGTTATAGATCATAGAGGAAGTCACCTAGGGGATTTTGAGGAGGACCACCCAAGAGCTGTGGGCCAGGGATGAGTATTTCCATGCAAACATTTAGGCCATGACAAATATTTGGTGCCCCTTGATTGACAAGCTAACATCAGTGATTTCCCCAAGTGCTCGGTCTGGATAACTTTTATATCCTTCCTTTTGCATTGCATGGACTGTCAATGAAAATAAAGAAAGTAAAGCTGGATTATAAATATTATTTACTTATTTATTGCATTTCTGTACTGCTCAACGGCTTAAGCTCTCTGGGTGGTTCACAACAATTAAAACCATAAAATACAACATGATAAAATACAACATCTACTTTTAAAATAATATAATAATAATAATAATATTTATTTGTAGCCCGCCTCTCCCTCCGGATCGAGGCGGGGAACAACAACAATATAAAACATAAAAATCACAACAGTTAAAATTTTTTAAAAAAACAAGAGAAAAATACAACATTAAAAACATCTTAAAAGGTTAAAACTGCAGGATATAATGAAAATAATAACCAAATAAAACTTACCAGCAGTGAAAAGGTGTAAAATAGTGCAACAGGTTTTAAACAACAGAAACTGAAAGACCGAGAAAATACAAAGGCCTTTACCTGTTGCCAAAAAGAGCATAAGGTAGATGCCGGCCCAGGTAGCTTCTCTGGGTAGCTTATTCCACAACTAGGATGCTACAGCAGAAATGGCCTTCTTCTTAGTATAGTCACCCACCTCACTGCTTTTGATGGGGACTCCCAGAGAAGGATTGTTGAATATGTTCTGAGGGTGTGGGTAGGTACATCTCTGATGAAAATCTACAGTATTGATGTAGTCCTTGGAAATGTGGTGATGTTTGCAGCAATTTCTGAAGGCGAGACCTTAAGAATTGCATCCTGGCTGTCCACTTGCATGGGCTTAGTGTATTGCCATTGTGGTCATGTTTAAGTAAATGTGAACAAGATTGTAGCCAAGAGCTGTTATGTTCAAGGAAGCTTTAGGGACACATGTTAGGAAGTGGCCTTATACCAAATCACACTATTGGTCCATCTAAATTTTTTTTTTTTACACCAGGGATGGGGAGCTGCCAGCCCATCAATCCCACCAGCTTTTCCCCTGGCCCTAAGTCCCAGGTCCTCAGTGGGGCTTACTTCTGAACAGACTTATGAATGGGGTTGTGCTGTTAAAAGACACACTATGAAATGAATTAAAAAGTTTGACAGTAAAAGTTTCAGATCACTTGAGTCTAATTTTAATGGGAAAAGTTAAGGAAGGGATTAACAGTAGACTTAGTAGTTTAAAGAGAAAATAAATAAATGAAGACTTGGAAGTTGTAACAATCAGCTCATGAGTGGTTTACAGACTTTACCAGCAGTCGATGAAGAGCAAACTAAATCTAAGATGGAGTTTGTAGGGGTATGCTTTGCCTTAGTCCTGAACCCCAAATCTGAGTCGAAGCAGGCCAATTCAGCCCACCTCAGTCCAAATCCAGTTTGGGACCAAATTGGGCCATCTTGGCTGAAGCAGATGATTTGAATGGCCAGCTGCTGCTCCCCTCCCCTCTGGCTCACCCACAGGACTACTCACCTGAAATCTTCGCGCACACCGGTAAGCTGCCTGTCCTCTATGAGAGTCACTCTGGCGTGCTGTAGATCTACTGTAGTAAACCAAAGAAGCCAGAAACAGCAGCAAGGGCAGGTGGGGATTCCAATGGACTCCTGGTCAGCCTTGCACCCAGCTTTTCCAGGCGTGTGCGGGCACTCGGGAAATAGTAGCACCTGGCCTGTTTTGGATTTGGAATCGAGGTGCCCTGAGTTGAATCAGGGCTGATTTGGAAGCTCTGAATCAGCATGTGCACAGTCCTAGAAGTTAGTAATCTACAGACTAAAATGGTGATGGTTGAAGTTAATGCATGAGACTAATCAAATGAATATTGACAGAATGGGGAAGCGTTTAGAACAAGTAGATAATAGAAGCAGAAGGAATCGAATGAAGAGTAGAGAAAAGAAGGGGGAAATATAGATGATTTAACTGCATCAATAATAGGGGCTGAATGGGATAATATAATTATTGACTCGGTTTATCATATAAATTCCAAAGTGGTACATAGAAAACTATTAGGGGTATTTTAGCGACATTTCAAAATGTCAGTAAAATAACTGAGAGAGCTATATGGATAACACAGCATGCATTGGATGGACTGTAGTTCACAAAAGCTTGTGCCATATGAACTGGGTTGGTCTTTAAGGTGCCACAAATCCATCGAATGTAATGCAATCCAGTGATTCTCTCTGCAATATGCCGGGTAAAACAGATCACGCCACGCTTGCTGCCAGGAGAAACTACCTTTGTTCTTCATATGGCACGAAGAAGTGCCATTATATAAGGTGCACTGACGTGGGGGGAGGAGCCAGGTTTGTTTATCCCAAAGAGCTTATAACCTAATGCTCTGATCCGAAGTTATGCCGTCCTTGCCCACTGTGGCTGTCTGAGAGACAAGGGGCACTCATTCTGAAAGAGAGCGGGAAGATGGGATTAAGAAGGATGAGAAGGAAGTGGGTGGAGCTGCATTTTAAAGTAGAGCGGAAGGAGGAGAAAAAGGTGGTTGATGGATGGGAAAGGAAAAGTTGCATGTGCGTATGTTGCAGTGGTGGTGGTGGTGGTGGGGAGAGATCGGATCTTGTACCTGAGACTTTCCACTGTTTATGGATGTGGATATTAGTCTAATGGAAGGGATTTGAGGAAGACTAAATCCAAGCAGGTTTGTGCTCGAACTAAAAGCTCTGCCTTGCTTGTTAAGGTTGCTTTGAATAAACTAAAGTGACAGCTTTTGTTTTCAAAGAAAATTTGCCGACAGGCAAAGATGGTAGGGATCACCTGTATTCCCTCTCATTCCCCCTTCCTCCTCCTCCCTCCTCTCCTCCCATTCCTGTGGAAATTTATTTCTGCGAGTCTTTTAACATTCAGATCCTATCGTTGGTAACAAATGATGTGAAGTCTTAGGTACAGTACTTGCAGTCTGTGTTTGTTAAAATGAAGGAAGAGGCCCTTCCAACTCTTTGGGTTTTTTATGAATGATTTACATCTGGTGCTAAAGTTCATAAATGAAACGTGGGGGAACCAGATGCTTCATTTCTTGACTGCATCGTGTCTGCACATACTGATGGTGAATTGAAAACAGAGATGTCTCATAAATCAACCAAATCTATTTTTGTACTCTCAATTTCCATTCCGAAGATCCATATAACTCCCAAACAAATGTAGTAAAATTGGTTCCTTGAGAAACCCTTTATGTTTAGTAACAGTGCGGACATGTTAATAAAAAAGCGGGGGATGGGATCATGGTGGTGGTGGTGGGGGGGGGAGAGCACAAGCAAAAATAAAGGAAAAAAAGGAAACAAAAGAGCCAACCCATTCGTTGGAATGAAAAAAAATATATGCTCAGAATGAATGACTGCTCTAAGAGATCAATGTGGAAGGTGTGACATTTAGCAAAACAGATGGAGGTACTCTGTTGAAACATTAGGTGACTCCTACCATTTGTACAAAAAAGCTGCAGGAAGGAGACCAGGCATGTTTTTAGCACCGCTGCCATGGATATTGTGCAGGCACAAGGAGGCAGCACACCACTCTCAACGTCAGTGTGTGCTCCAATGGTGTGTTTTTGTTGTTGTCTTGGAGCGTCTTGCTTTGTCTCTGTGGACCTATTTATTTATTTATTTATTTATAGCATGTTACCCTCACTGTTCAACTTGCAAAGCAGCTAACAAAGATCAGGAATAAGTCAATCCCTGCCCTCGGTTTAAAAGACCCAGCGCAAGATGAAAAGGGACTGGGAGGGAGGAGGAAAACAAAAAGCAAACTTAGGCCCTAGCTTTGGGTGACCATATGGAAAGGAGGACAGGGCTTCTGTATCTTTAACAGATGTATTAAAAAAGGGAATTTCAGCAGGTGTCGTTTGAATGCAGGCAGCACCTGGTGAAATCCCCTCTTCATCACAACGGTGAAAGCTGCAGGAGCTATACTACAGTGACCAGATACAAAAGAGGGCAGGGCTCCTGCAATTTTAACTGATGTGATGAAGAGGGAATGTCACCAGGTGCTGCACACCAAGCAGGATATAGCACTATGAAAGTGGTATATGGTATGTGTCTATGGGCCCCAACAGTTGTCAGTGCACTTCAATACTGCTATAAAGCAGTAGTGTGGCTCCTGCCTCTTATGTACCGCTTTCATACCACTTTCATAGTGCAATATCCTGCTTGGTGTAGATTGTGCCTCCCTTTAAGCCAATCCTGCTACATTTGGGGACCCTCCTAGTCATTCTGCTAAGGAGGGCCCTGGACCTCTGGCTCCAAAGTCCTTCCACGCTGTCACCACCGTCCTTGAGATGAACATGCCATGAGCTGTCCTTGAGCTGCATATACCCCCAGCTTCCTCTCCACGTTCACAGGAACTTCCTCAAAGTGACACCACCATTCTCTTTTCTCCCTTGGTTACCATTCTGTTCAAAATATGTCCTTTCCTAATGCGACTCTCTATATGTCATAAAACACAAAGGGAAGTGCTTTTCATGCCAAATATCAGAAAAGTGCTCTCTTTTTTCTCAACTGCCCAAGTAACCGAAATGATGTATTCATTTGAAATTCCATTCATGTAGGCCCTAATAAAAGCTATTATAAAATACAATTGTGTGGAGACAAAAAGAGAGATAATATCGCTATAGCTCAATATAAAATTTAAGTAATTAAGACATGAAAACTATTACACAATTTACTTTGAATGTGGCATGAATAATAAAACATTTAACTATTCCTTTCCTGATTTGTATGTTTTTTTTAAAAAAAAATGTTTTAGGTTTAAAAATGCTTTGCTAGAGATCTGTTCTCTGCAATCTTATACAAAATAAACAGTGAATGTAAATCTAGGTAGGTTTGGGGAAGGAAGTGCATGTATGTTATCTTGGGAAAGTTTGTTTTATGAAATATATTAACTGTCCTTCGGCTAAAAGACAACCAAGGTGAATATATATATATATATATATATATATATATGTCCTCATGAACTGGAAGCTAAATCAACAATAAAATAGTAACTCCCCAAAATAAAACAAATTAGCTTAAATTAGTTTAAATTTCCTGACTGTTAGAGCAGCGCGACAATGGAACCAATTACCTGCGGAGGTAGTGGACTCTCCCACACTAGAGGCATTCAAGATGCAGCCAGGGAACAAGAAGAAGGAAGTAGAGAGAGGAAACAGGAAAGGGCAGAGCAAAAACATCCCAGTAATCCCCTCCCACCTTGTTCAGGTACACATTAACCCTTGAGCTCCAGGTTCAGTAACTTGTAGCCTGAGTTCTGCTAACAGCATCGATGATAGGGAGCGATTGGGGGTGGAGCTAACAGAATGTGTCTTTATTACTAAATAATAGTTTGAAAAGCAATCCAAACTTTTTGTACCAGTCAAGTCCCACTCACATGCGACGTACCACGAGATCGCTCAGGTAACCAAGGGTGGGAAATTCAGGTGGGAGGTGCCAACAGCCAGTAGGGCGGTCCTTTCAAGAACTTTTCCTCCATCAATCCTACACCTCTTATCCAACTCTATTGCGAAACTCCGCATATAAACAGTTGTAAAGTGCAGTATATAAAGCCAGTAAATTGACTTCACGACTGTCATCTGTCGCTAAAGACGCAGATTCGAATAAAGGAAAATGTGTGTATTCGGAGAAACAGGCACCAAAGCGTCGTCGTATAGAGGCGGCCATGGTCACCCTAATGCGTACAAATAAAACCTGCTGAAATTCCCTTTTCTATACAACTGTTAAAGGTACAGGAGCCCTTTCCTCCTTTTCATATGGTCAGCCTAACTTTGCTCTTTCTGTGTCTCTCTGTGTATCTCTCTGACTCTCTCTGTGTCTCTCTCTCCACTCCCAGCTTCTAGCCTTGCTTTCCCTCTCCCCCAGCCCCTCGCCTCTCCATTTCTCTCCCTTTCCTATCCTTAGCTTTCTTCCTTCTCTCTCTCCCTATACCCTATCCTTGTTCTTTCTCGCCTTTATGTTGTTGTCTCTCTCCACTCTCAGCCTCACATTTTCTCCCCCCCCCCCACCTCTTTACTTCTCTGTTTCTCCCACACACTCCTGGGGCCAATCTACACATTCGCTTGTGACATTTTAAAATGTTTATTTTAACGTTTTTAATTTAAGCATTTTAAAACATGTTTGGCCGCATTGCCTTATACTTACGTATTAGGAGATTAGTTTTACCATATTTTCTTCGTATATTGAGGTCTCACGGTGTCTTCTCTGCATCTCTATATGCTACGTTTCTTACTTGCACAGTAGATTCCACACTCACTATCTCCTAAAAAACCCCTTCCTTTCCCTTGCTTTCATTGACCTATTAAGTGTTACTGAGCATGCTTGGAAATTCATTTCCGTGATTGGATAACAAACGTTTGAAAGAAGGGAATACAATATGGTAAGGAAAGACACATTACTCAATTTACAACGATTTATCTAAATAAAAAAACGGAATATAACTCATTAGATCATGATGATAAACCACATGTTTAAAACATTACAGTAAGTGCGTCATGTGGCCCAATGAGTGGTCATAACCTATTTTAAACATTTCAAACCTATAGTGTAGATTCCCAGCTGGCCTCTACCCTTACTCTTACTCTCCCCTCTACCCCTTTGCCCTGCTTTTTCTTCCTTCTCGTTGAACAGCTGAACAGCTGATCAGCAGCAGGTTCAAGATCAGGAAGGAGAACCCTAACATTTTTCAATTTTGTATTAAACATTTTTTTTTGAAGGGCCACAGAGAGTGAACAGCCATGGCGGTGCCAACGGAGGGGCCGCAGGCACCGCGTTGGGCACCCCTGCTCTGTTGATTCATGAAGTTCCCATTACATGAACATGGCTAGCAAACCACTTATATACCTATCATCATCAAGTTACCTGGTCCTCCTGTTTTTTTTAGCTAAGTTAATGGCCATCATAGTGCGGGCAAAAGCCTGGTAGGGCATGAGGAATGCCAGAGGCTTTCTTACATCTCTGTCCTCAGATTGGGCTACTTTGCAATAAAGGGCTACTTTGCAATAGGGGTGTGCACGGACCCTCCGGATCGGATCGGGACCCGGATCGGGACCTCCAATTTTGTCCCGGACCGGTTCGGACAAAATCGGAGGCCCCCCGGACCGGATCGAGTCCGATCCCGACCCAAAAATCGTACATTTTTGGATCGGCCGCCATTTTTTTCCCCATAGACTTGCATTGCAATGCAAGTCTATGAGGAAAAAATGGCGGCGGGTGGGTAAGGGGGGGCCTAACTCCCTCCCCCCCCCCGGGGCCGTCCGCTGTGGACGGCCCCGGCAGGTAAGCCCCCTCCCCCGCGCTCCCTACCCCCCCTGGGGCCGCCCGCTTCCATCCGCTGGCGCCCGCGGGCGCCAGCGGATAGAAGCGGACGGCGCCGGGGGGGGGTAAACCCCCTTCCCCGCCACTGCTTACCTTCTCGGCCCGTCCGCTCCCGTCCGGCGCCGGCGGCTACTACCAGCGGGCTCCGCGGCCTACTCTCGAGTAGCGCGCCGGGTGATGACATCACCCGGCGCGCCACCCTGGAGCAGGCCGCGGAGCCTGCTGGGAGTAGTAGGCGCCGGCGCCGGACGGGAGCCGCCGGGCCGGGCAGGTAAGGGCCCCCCTCCCCCCTCCGCGCGCCCCCTCCTCCCCTCCACGCACCCCCTCCTTACCTTCCCGGCCCGGCGGCTCCCGGCCGGCGCCGGCGCCTACTACTACCAGCTGGCTCCGTGGCCTGCTCTAGAGTAGCGCGCCGGGTGATGACATCACCCGGCGCACCACCCTAGAGCAGGCCGCGGAGCCTGCTGGGAGTAGTAGGCGCCGGCGCCGGACGGGAGCCGCCGGGCTGGGAAGGTAAGGGCCCCCCTCCCCCCTCCGCGCGCCCCCTCCTCCCCTCCACGCACCCCCTCCTTACCTTCCCGGCCCGGCGGCTCCCGGCCGGCGCCGGCGCCTACTACTACCAGCAGGCTCCGCGGCCTGCTCTAGAGTAGCGCGCCGGGTGATGACATCACCCGGCGCACCACCCTAGAGCAGGCCGCGGAGCCTGCTGGGAGTAGTAGGCGCCGGCGCCGGACGGGAGCCGCCGGGCTGGGAAGGTAAGGGCCCCCCTCCCCCCTCCGCGCGCCCCCTCCTCCCCTCCACGCACCCCCTCCTTACCTTCCCGGCCCGGCGGCTCCCGTCCGGCGCCGGCGCCTACTACTACCAGCAGGCTCCGCGGCCTGCTCTAGAGTAGCGCGCCGGGTGATGACATCACCCGGCGCGCCACCCTAGAGCAGGCCGCGGAGCCTGCTAGTAGTAGTAGGCGCCGGCGCCGGACGGGAGCCACCGGGCCGAGAAGGTAAGCGCCCCCCTCCTCCCCCCCCCCGCTGTCCACTTTCATCGGCGGGCGCCCGCTGGCGCCCGCCAATGGAAGCGGCGGTGGGCGCCAGTGGGCGCCCGCCGATCCGCCGATCCGCCGAACCGGTTCGGAGCTTTTTCAGACCGGTTCGGATTGGATCGGCCGATCCAGCTGCGGGATCGGAAATCGGATAATTTATCCGATTTCCCACTGGACCGGACTCGGATCGTGGATCGGGTCCGATCCAGTGCACATCCCTACTTTGCAATATGCATGCTCCCTCGTACTCAAGGATGGCTCTGTGGGTGCAACACTGTTGGTTTGTTTTGGGATTATTAATTTTTAAATGCATTCAGTTTTTACTTAATTTGCACTAAGACATGCCTTATGTTTCTCTAAAGACAAGCCACGCCAGCATCCAGCCACGCCAACTACCCCAGCGGCTGAATAATCTTGCCTTTTGTGCAAAAGCTGTATCATGTTATTTAGCAGCATTTCATGGTCTCTGTCTGGGCTCGAGGAGAGGAATTTTCTTTTGAAAGCCTTCCTCTTGAAAAGCAATAATAATAATAATAATAATAATAATAATAATAACAACAACAATAATAATATCCTTCAAAGGTATTTAGAAAGAATTAATCACTGCTGTTTTAGAGTGCCACATGTTCCCCATTTCATCCATAGTGTTTTGCCTCACTGCCTTGTGGTCTTCTGTCTGTCTGTCTGTCTGTCTCTCTCTCTCTCTCTCTCTCTCTTTCTTTCTTTCTTTCTTTCTTTCTTTATCAGGCCCATGCTGCTGACAGAATGACACTCTAATAGGAAGAGACATCGTTTGGAGCAGTTATTAATATATGAAAGGGATCCAAGTCAACAAAGGGTTAGTCAACAAGACACAATTAAGGCTGCATTATCACACTCCCTGGAGCATACATGCCAATATATAAAGTGCAGCGGGGAGTGGGGGAGGGTCTTAGTCTAAGCATCTTCCTTAGTTTAACCATTGAAAAAGTTAATATCTCTTTAAAGACCAAACCACATTTCCATAGAGTTTATATATTAGCTTGATTCCTCCACCCCTATCCTTCTGCTACTGAACTGCCTCACTGACACAGGCGGAAGAGGTACCATGTTGGAGAGCACGTGATTTGCATGCGGAAGGTTCCAGATTCACTCTTAATATTTCCCCTTAATATGTTTGCATAGCAGGTGATGACATATTGGACCTGTTCAGACAACATGCTAAGCCATGGTTAGACCGCTAACCCTTTTGAAGCAAGTGCTTAGTGAGCGTGTTTAAACCATTGTTATGTAGCCACCATGGTTAGGAATGGTTCACACCACACACTAAGCCATACTGTTGACCTCAAAATGATTAACCACTGTGGCTTAGTGTGTCATCTGAACAGGGTCAATAAATACTTCTTCCTACAACTCTGGCCCTCCTGAGGTCCCAGTCTGGGTTTCTGCAGATGGCCACATCCATTTTCTTGGCTCCACCCTCTTTGCCTGACCCCTGATGGTTTGGTGGTTTCCCATCTTTTGAGCCGTTTCCCCCATCCCTGTTCTAAGAGGTTGAAATGCCTCTCCCAAGGGCCTACTTATGGATAGTAAGAACTTTAAGTTAAAACATGGCGGTGTCTTTGAATTGTGGCCAGCGGAGGCTGGTGGCCTGGGTTTCAGTGAAGCCATGAATCCATTCTGGGTTTCAGTCAGGACCAGCCAAAATGCTAAAGGAGGTATCCAAGGTGCTGAACCCATTTTGGGGGGTAGGGTTTAGCAGCTCGGAGAGTGCTCTGGTTTGTTCTGATTGAAACCTGTAATGGAATCACAGACCCACTGAAATTGGAGCCACCAGCCTCTGATGATTGTGGCCTTGCCCTCTTTGCTTTTGCCCTGCTTTTTCTGTCTCCTGTCCCCCCCCCCCCCTTGAGAGCATCTCCAGAATGGAATTCAGCTCTCAGACTGAAAGAAGTTCAACACCTCTAGACACTACAACAGCCTTCCTCAACTTGGAGTCCTCTAGGTGTGTTGGGATACAAGTCCCACCATCCCCATCCAGCAAGACCAGTGGGAGTTATAGTCCAACACCTCCAGAGGACACCAGGGATAGTATCCAATGTTAGTCCTACATAGAGTAGACTCATTGAAATGAATGGGAGTTGAGTTACTTGTGTCTAGCAAGTCTCATTCAATTTAATGGTTCTACTCCACATAGGATTAACATTTTATACTACCCCAAGCTGCACTTTAGGCAATACTGGACTAGAGGGGCAACTTCTCTGACCTGGCATAAGACGGCTCCCTACGTTGATGTGGGAAAGTAATACACTATGCTTGGGGACCCTTTAAACATTTTATTTTTTTCCCTGTATGCCTAGCAATGTAGAAATCTGAGCACAGGCGGCTATGGTTATTAAGCCTAGAAACAGAGAAAGGATGTGGGAGTGCAAAGGTGAGCCAAGAGCCAGCAGGGGTGCTTGACAATTGTGGGTGGGAGAGAAGGAGAAAGGAGAGGGCTGAATTTTCGGCATCGCGTGAAGAACTTTCTATTTTCTGAGGCATTTTTGTTTTTCAGTTTCTGTATTAAATCTGGTAATGAATTTTAAATCTTGACACTGCTGCTATGTCCTATTTGGTGGTGGTGGTTATTCTTATTCTTATCTCTTTCTCCCTCGTGGCGGTTTTTCTAGACGGACATGACGGGCTTTGCCAAGTCATGCTGTCTTTTATTGATTCAGGAATTTCCTGACGATTGAGCATGTTTTTAATTATGACTGCTTTCTGGATGTTGGTGTGGATGTATTCTGGTAGGCCCAGTTTCTGGAGTTTTTCTGTATTTTTTTATGAAGTGATGCTGGTGACTGATGAGACTAATGGGATAATTGTGACCTTTTCGTGTTGCCATAGTTCTTTATAAATTTATAAATTTATATATTTATAAAATATAAATGCTTTAATATTGAAAAGTATTTAATTATATTTTTAACTTTTGTATATTTAGGCTGACCATATGAAAAGGAGGACAGGGCACATGTAACTTTAACAGTTGTAGAGAAAAGGGAATTTCAGCCAGTGTCATTTGTATGCAATTAGTCCCTGGTGAAATTCCCTCTTCATCACAACAGTTAAAGTTGCAGGCACTATACTAGAGTGACCAGATACCAAAGAAGGCAGGGCCCCTGCAACTTTAAGTGTTGTGATGAAGAGGGAATTTTACCAGGAACTAATTGCATACTAATGACACTGGCTGAAATCCCCTTTTCTCTACAGCTGTTAAAGTTACATGAGCCCTGTCCTCCTTTTCATATAGTCAGCCTAGTATATTCCTATTTATAGGTTTTAGCTGTATATGTTTTAGTTTTGTAAGGCTGCCCTGAGGCCCAGCATTGGGCAAAAGGCAGACTACTACTACTACTACTACTACTACTAGTAATGTTTCAGATTTCACTTCTGCATCTGATGTTCTTTTGCATTTACTTTTCTTTATAAACCATTCATATCTTAAGACTTCTTGTGTGGCATGTTTTCATTGGTTTAACAAGTTAAAAGGGGTATTCACTGTTTTCATGCTTATGTTATAAAATCTATTTTCAACAGGCCTAGTAACTTCAAGAGTAACAGAGTTGGGGAAAATCCTCAAGCTCTTTGCTATCAGAGGCACTGAGTAAGGGACCCCTGGAGATAATTTAGACTGTCCCCAACCACAAAACACTATTCCCCCTTCTGAAGAGATCTGGACCACAGACTACTAAAGACAAACAAAGTAGCAGGCCATAATAACAGTTTTCATGTGGCCATTTGACTTATGAGGCAGGTGCTCTGCGGGCTACCAAATGGAGGGACTAACAGGCCATAAAGTTGTCTGGCTGGGTCTGCCAGAAATCCAGCCTCAACACTCCTGGAAGGTCCATGTTCTATAGCACCTGCTGTCAGATGAACTTGAGGGAATCCCACCCTCCACCCCTGGGTTTAATTTACTGGCTTCCCCTGGCTGGACCTTGCAGGAAACTATAGGGACAGACAGAGCGGGCATTCATAGCACACATAGAATGCTGAGACTGGCAAATCTAAAAGCAAGTGTGTTGCTTTTCAAGAACCAAGGAAATTCAATGCATCTTACTTTTGAGTAAATATCTAGGGATGGAAATGCAGCCTGTGCAAGAATTGAGTAGGGTGACCATATTTGGGAAACCAAAAAAGAGGACACCTAGTGGGGGGGCAGGAAAATGGCTTTCTGGGGCCACCTTAAAGTCCCCAATTGGAGCGGAGAAGGGGAAAGCATAGCATTCTCACCCCACCCCACTGCTCCAATCAGGCCCTTTTCTATAGTGCTTGGGAATGACACGTTTTTCCCTTTTAAGGCCTTGATTGGAGCAGTGGGAGAGAATGACACACCTCCAGAAAGCATGTCATTCCCCCCTGCCACGCTAATGGTGGCCTTAAAAGGGAAAGTGTGTAATTCCAGGTCATTATAGACTATTGCATAAAATCCCCTGACACCGAGGATAGAACAAAAACCAGGAGAAATCTGGGGAAATCCTTTCAGTTTTTTATTATTATTTATTATTGCATTTATATCCCACCTTTTTTCCGCCAAGAAACCCAAGGCGGCATACATAATCCTCCTCCTCTCCATTTTATCCTCACAACAGCAACCCTGTGAGATGGGTTGTGCTGAGAGTCTGCAACTGGCCCAAAGTCACCCAATGGGTTTTCATGGCTAAGTGGGGAGTAGAACCCAGATCTCCCAGCTCCCAGTCCAACACTTTAGCCACTAGGCCACACCCTAGTGGTCACCCTAGAATTGAGCCATGCCAAGTTGGAAGCAGATCGGTTCGTGCCTTGATTTTTAGGATATATTTTTGAAAAAGTTTGACTTAAATTTTTTTTCTAAAATTCAAGGCATGAACCAATCTGCTTTCAACTTGGCATAGCTAAAGCCTTACTTAAGAGGTACCATGGTGCCAAGTTTCATCTCTTCATCTTTACTTTCTTTCTTTTTTTTAATGTACTGCTCAAGGCCCTAGATCCCAAAGAGGAGAATTGGGTTTGAAGTTTTAAAAATTCCTAAAACTCAATAATAATAATAATAATAATAATAATAATAATAATAATAATTTATTTCTTACCCGCCTCTCCGTCTGGATCGAGGCGGGGAACAACAACATGATAAAATACATAAAACTGATTAAAACATGACACATATTATTAAAACTGCATAAAAATCCTAAAACATCCTAAAAACATCCTTAAAACATTCTAAAATTCCACTGGATATGCCTGCCGGAAGAGAACAGTCTTTATGGCTTTCTTAAATTCTAAAAGACTGTTAAGTTGACGAGTCTCCTCCGGCAGGTCATTCCACAGTCTGGGAGCGGCAGAAGAGAAGGTCCTCTGGGTAACGGTTGTCAGCCTAGTCTTGGCCGACTGCAGTAAGTTCTTCCCAGAGGACCTGAGCGTGCGAGGCGGATTGTATGGGAGAAGGCGATCCCGCAGGTAACCTGGACCCAAACCATGTAGGGCTTTAAAGGTAATAACCAACACTTTATACTTCGCCCAGAAACTAATTGGCAGCCAGTGGAGCGATTTTAAAGCTGGCGTAATATGGTCACCCCTAGATGTACCGGTGACCAACCTGGCTGCCATATTTTGAACTAGTTGAAGTTTCCGGACTAGGCATAGAGGTAGCCCTATGTACAGCGCATTGCAGAAGTCGAGCTTCGAAGTTACCAGCGTGTGCACCACCATCTTTAGGTCTTCCAACTCTAGGAAGGGGCGCAGCTGGCGTATCAGCCGAAGCTGATAGTACGCACTCCTGGCCGTCGCATCTATTTGGGCTGTCATTTGGAGCGATGGATCCAGGAGCACCCTCAAGCTGTGAACACAGTCTTTCAGGGGGAATGTAACCCCATCCAGAACCGGTTGACACACCTCCAAACCCAGGTTGCGGCCTTTGACAGCAAGCACCTCCGTCTTGTCTGGATTCAGCTTCAGTTTGTTTTTCCTCATCCAGCCCATTACCGCCTCCAAGCATTCATTCAGAGGAGACACACTATCCTTAGCTGGCGCTGTTATCGAAGGCATAGAGAAATATATTTGGGTGTCATCAGCATACTGATAGCACCCCGCCCCATGCCTCCGGATGATCTCTCCCACCGGTTTCATATAAATGTTAAACAGCATTGGGGAAAGGATGGCACCTTGCGGTACGCCACACAGCAGCTCCTTCTTTGCAGAGCAGCTATCCCCAAGCATCACCATCTGGAACCTGCCCGAGAGGTAGGACCGGAACCACTGAAGCACAGTGCCCCCGATTCCCAATCCCCTCAGGCGTTCCAGAAGGATACCATGGTCGATGGTATCGAAAGCCGCTGAAAGGTCCAGAAGTACCAACAGGGACACACTCCCCCTGTCAATACTAAGGCGTAGATCATCCACTAAGGCGACCATAGCAGTCTCAACTCCGTATCCCGCCCTGAAGCCAGTTTGAAATGGGTCTAGAAAATCAGTGTCATCCAAGACTACTTGGAGTTGAAAGGCAACCGCCCTCTCGATCACCTTGCCCAAGAATGGAAGGTTTGATACCGGTCTGTAGTTATTAAAATCCAGGGGATCCAGGGAGGGCTTCTTTAGAAGCGGCCGTACCACCGCTTCTTTTAAACATGATAGGAAAGTCCCCTCCCTGAGAGATGCATTAATAATGTATTGTAATTGCGATCTAACCGCATCTCCTCCCTGGACGACCAGCCATGAAGGACAGGGATCGAGAGGGCAAGTCGTCGTCCTCACTCGTCCAAGCAGCTTGTCCACATCCTCGGTACTCACCAACTGAAACTGATCCAGTGTAATTCTACTCGCGGAGTCGCCGGACACTCCATCGTCAGCCTCTGCTATAACGACGGCATCTAAGTCGGCTCTTATCTGAGAGATTTTATCTGTGAAATGATCGTTAAAGGCATCACAGTGAACTGCCGAAGGCTCTAAAATCGGATTCAGGGGGGAAGGTGCTCGAGTTAGACCCCTCACCACCCTGAACAGTTCCGCTGGACGCGAATTCGCAGACGCAATGCGCGCAGAGAAGAAAGCTTTCTTCGCTGCACGTATTGCCACCCCATAGGAACGAAGATGTTCTCTATGCCGTGTCTTGTCGGATAGAAGTCGAGTTTTCCGCCATCGATGGACCAGTCGTCGTCCTTTCCGCTTCAACTCCCTGAGGTCTTCCGTATACCAGGGCGCCCTGTTAGAAGCGGGCTGGAGAGGACGTTTGGGGGCGATCGTGTCGATAGCCTTAGTTAGGCCTCGATTCCATCTATCGACCAGGGCTTCTACAGGATCGTCAACGATACCAGCCATAAAACCCTCCAAGGCTTTCTGAAATCCAGAAGGATCCATCAGCCTTCGAAGGTGGATCATCTTAATAGGTCCACCACCCCTGCAGGGGCGGGTAGTAGCCGTGATACTAACCCTAACCAGAAAATGGTCTGTCCATGACAACACGGAGGTATTCGTTACCTCCGCCCACAGATCCCTCTGTTCGGAACAGAAAACAGCATCGAGGGTATGACCCGCTGAATGTGTGGGTCCAGAGACCAATTGGGATAGGCCCATGGTTGTCATGGATGCCATGAACTCCCGAGCTCCACCTGACAAACCAGTCTCGAATGGGATGTTGAAGTCGCCCAGGACCAAAAGCCTGGGCGAATCCAACACCAGCTCCGAGACCAGTTCCGTGAGCTCGGCCAGGGAGTCTGATAGGCAGCGGGGGGGCCGGTACACTAACAGAATCCCTAGTCTATCCCTGGTCTTCAGACTCAGGTACACACACTCGATGTGATTCAGTTCACAAACAGGAAGTCTGGTCAGGTTAAGATTATCCCTATAGACCACAGCTACTCTGCCCCCCCCCCGCCCACTTTCCCTCACCTGCTCACTAACACAGTACCCAGCTGGGAGGGCCTGCGCCCATGTCGGTCCACTGTCATCTCCCAGCCAGGTCTCTGTGAAGCATGCCAGGTCAGCCTCCTCATCTAAAAGAAGGTCATGGATGATATGTGTTTTATTTTTAACTGACCTGGCATTACATAGGAGCAAGGAGAGGTTCTGTGGGTGGCCTGGTTCGTTCTCCAAGTTCCCCGGGTTAGCAGAGCAATCGGAAGGTAAGATGGGTGTGAGATATCCATCTCTCCTTCCCCTGTAATGGCACATTGCTCTGCCAATGCCATATCTCCCTTTGCCCTGCACAACACAAATTGCCGCTCCCCTACACATTGTGGTCAGCTGGAAGGATGGGGTGTAGGTGGCTCTCCTCTCTTAGTGCTCTTCATCCACGGCTGCAGTTTTGGTCCAATGGCTGAGAGCCTCGGCTCATGCCCACAGGCTCGCGCCTTCAGCAGCCTGAAGGCTGAAATACCTGTGGAGATGGGCGGGGCAAACAAACACTCCTCAGGCTCAGCCAGTAGCACAACACTCCCAGCCAATGACCACCCTTCCCCTCAGTCCTCAGCAGCCTAAAGGCTGAAATACCTGTGGAGATGGGCGGGGCAAACAAACACTTCTCAGGCTTAGCCAGCAGCACAGCACTCCCAGCCAACGACCACTCAAGGCATAAACAGATCTGCTTCCAACTTGGCATGGCTCAATCCCTACTTAAGAGCTACCATACTGTCAAGTTTCATCCCTTTATCTTTAAAAATGATGGAATTGTAAGCATTTTAGTTAATTAAAAAAATTTAATTGAAGTTTTAAACATTTCTAAAAATCAAGGGATGAACGAGTCTGCTTCCAACTTGGCATGGCTAAATCCCTACTTCAGAGCTACCATGGTGCCAAGTTTCATCTCTTTATCTTTAATTTCATTTTTTAAACTTGTACTGCTCAAGATCCTGGACCCCAAAGAGATTTCTGTTTGAACTTTAAAAAATTCCTAAAAATCAAGGCATGAACGGATCTGCTTCATACTTGGCATAGCTATATCCCTACTTAAGAGCTACCATGATGCCAGGTTTCATCTCTTTATCTTTAAAAATGAGGGAGATGCAAGCATTTTGGTTGATTTCTTAATGTTAAAAGTGAGTTCAACACATAACACTAGCTTTGATTTTATATTTGATTTTATATTAGATGGTATAACATTCTGGCTGACGCCGGCTTGGTTGTCAACTGTATAATATCCAGTCATCCGTTACACAAAGCCATGAAATTCATTAAACAAAAAACCTACGGTTTACAAAAACAATGTTAAGGCTCTACAGATTCCAACCAAGCACCAAAAAGCAGGGGAATTGGGAGTTAAGGCTCACAAGCCTTAACGCCACATCCTCCCTAAGGAGGCAGAAAGTGCAAGTGAAATTCTCATTCTCCCAAAGCAGATAAACCATAAGGACAGGGTGGGGAATATGATATGCAGAGGTGACTGTGGGGTTGTGGAAAACTGATCACGAACAACTTAGGGCCACCTACTTCTCTTTTTTTGTTTAGAGCAGCCCTTCCCCAACCTGGTGCCCTCCAAAGGTGTTGGACTACAACTCCCATCATTGCAAGTCAGTATGTCCCATGGTCAGGAATGCTGAGACTTGTCATCTCAAACACCTGGAGGGCAGCAGGATGGGGAATGCTGTTCCATACCCTTACCAAATACAGGGTGTGCCCAATACTTTTCTCTCACACACATCTTGCATATAGCAGCAGCACTCTTGATAACAAAAGGGGCACTATTCATTACAGATCTAGAACCAGAGCATGTGCCAGGCACTTCCAACTTTTGGTCAATATCCTGCCTTTCAAAGAACCAATATTTTTTTTAATGTATTTATAAAAAATATACTGTTCACTCCCCACAATCCCTGCACAATACATCATCTCATCAAAGCAACAGTGGAGCAGAAGAGGTTTAGTTTGGCTGTCTTGAACACCTTTCTGATGAGATTAGTTTGCAATCCTATACCTCTTGGGAGAAATCCTAGTGAATTCAGTGGCACTGGCTTCTGAGAAGACATGTATAGGAGTCAACCTTCTCCAGCCTAGTGCTCTCCAGATTTTTCCATTGTAACTACCATGTTATGTGTTATGGGGAAGACAAAAATCAATTCATACTTAATTTTAAAATAATACTTACACATGAAAGTATTAGGTGGTAGCTCTGCCTTTGATCTCACACTGCTGAACAAGTAAGATAAATCCTTTATCTGATATTCAAGAAACAGACATCCTATGCCATGTGTTGAAAACTAATGTTGATGTCTGAAGGGCTATCTGGATTAGGTATTCAAGATTCATTCATTGTTGTTTCATTTGGTTTTGACAGTTTATTTAAAGTGATGCAGCTCTTTTGTAGTTCCTTGATTGATCACATATCTTAATGCTGGAAAACATCATACTTTAGTACAGATGTGGGCAGAAAATAGATCTATCCTGATGATTTGGACATCAACTCGCTGCATTCCTGATAACTGCCCATGCTGATAGGGGCTTTTACAAGTTGAATTCCAAAACATCTGGAGATCTGCATTCTGCCTTCCCTTGTTCTTGAACAACATTCCCCAACCTGGTGCCTGTCAGATGTGTTGGGTTGCAACTCTCAACATAAGGAGATGCTCTAAGAAATGAGAAGTAGCTGGTCCTAAGTTGTTCATCATCATTTCCCACAACCCCACAGTCACCTCTGCAGATTAAATTGCATATCTAGATTTTTGAGATGACAAGTCCCAGCATTCCTGACCATGGGACATACACCTTTGGAGGGCATCAGGTTGGGGAAGGGCTGCTCTAAACAAAAAAAGAGAAGTAGGTGGCTCTAAGTTGTTCGTGATCAGTTTTCCACAACCCCACAGTCACCTCTGCATATCATATTTTCCACCCTGTCCTCATGGTTTATCTGCTTTGGGAGAATGAGAATTTCACTTGCACTTTCTGCCTCCTTAGGGAGGATGTGGCGTTAAGGCTTGTGAGTCTTAACTCCCAATTTCCCTGCTTTTTGGTGCTTGGTTGGAATCTGTAGAGCCTTAACATTGTTTTTGTAAACTGTAGGTTTTTTGTTTAATGAATTGCTCTTTATGGCAGTGGACTCAAGTTTTGCCTTGCTTGGGCTTCAGTCTCAAAGCAATGAGACAAATGCTTCTCATAATGAACTCCTAAAAGGCACTCCTAATTGAGAAGTTGCTAATTTGCTCACCAAACTAGCATCTCCAAAATATTCAACAGTCTGTTTTTAAATAGTGTTGGGATTTCTCAGACCTAGATTCCGGAGACTCCAGCGAAGTCCATTCTGTTAATATTCAGTTAAATTGATACATCTTTGCCTTTAACAAGTTGGCTAACTATGGCTGCCTCTACAAGAGAGGTTTAAAGCTCTTTCAAGGTGCTTAAAAATTTTTACCTCTACAGGAACGGAGCGCAAATCGGGCGTAGAGGCGTGTTATCTCTCCGATTATGCGCATTATTGAATGCGCGTTAAATCACGAGTTTTATTTTGCTCCAGCCGTTAAAGCGCATTTTGACTATGTGAACAAGCGCTTATGCGCATTAACTACTTGTAAAGCACATTTTGGTTATCCGTTAATGCGCTTCGCCGCCTCTTGCCGCCTCTCGTGCAGAGGTATTAGGTGTAAATGCGCTTCAGCGATTATGCGCATAATCGCCTAACCGGGCGCAAAAGCGAATCCTTGTAGAGGGGACCTATAGCTCAGCTGCTTGCTTAATAAAATTCAATTCTGGTATCCCATCGATGATAAAGAATTTTAAAAGTAAAACCTGCACTGATGGGGGGGGGGGGAATGCTTTGTTGAAAATTTTATGATTGTTGTGTCAAGCCAATAAAGGCAAACACTTCTCTTTTTAAATGGTGGGAAATACAAAATTTAATACCTTCATGAAAATAAAATGAGATGCAAATAGACATATTTCCAGACATGTCACTTTTATTAAAGAAGCCACACATTTATTAATAACCCACTGCTGTCAAGTATCTTTCAGAAAGGGAAACTGAGTAATTTGTTGTCCCTATTTATAGCAGAAATAAAGCCCTACTGTACATTTTGATATCGGGATGTAAATATGAAGTCAGATGCATGACCTGAACTTTAATCCAGACAAGATGGAGGAACTCTATGTTGAAACCAACTAAGTCAGATGGAGGTTTCCAACTGGCTTTAGATGGGGTTGACCTTTCCCTAAAAGACCAAGTGCGCAATCTGGGCGTCCTCTTGGACTCCCTGCTCATTGGGGAAGCCCAGATCTGTGCAGTGTCCAGGAGTGCATTTTACTAGGCCAGGCTGATACACCAGCTGTGGCCCTATCTGGCGAGGATAGGCCTTGCCTCAGTTATCCATGTACTAGTGATGTCCAGGCTACTGTAATGTGCTGTATTTTGGGCTGCCTTTGAAGATGGTTCAGAAACTTCTGTTGGTGCAGAATGCAGCTACCCAAGTGTTGGTAGGGGTGAGGTGATTTGATCATATCATGCCTACACTGCAGCAGCTGCACTGGTTACCGTTTTAAAGTGTTGGGTTTGATTGTTATTTATTCATTTATTATATTTATATCCTATTGTTTTTTTCTTCCTCAAGGAAGAAATGCTACTCCTCTCCATTTTATCTTCATAACAAGAACCCTGTGAGGTAGGTTGGGCTGAGAGTCTGACTGGGCCAAAGTCACCCAGTGAGCTTCATGGTCTAGTGGGAACTAGAACCCAGATCTCCGGAATCTCAGTCCAGCACTGTCACCACTACACCACATTGCCTTATATGACTAGGAACCCAAGTTACTTGAAGAACCACCTTCACCCATATTAGGCTGCCCATTTTTTAAGATCAGAAAAAGAGGTCCTTCTCATTTGCCCACCCATGAGAGCAGTTAGGTGGGTGACCACATTTGTGAGGGCCTTCTTTGCAGTGGCCCCACACCTTTGGAACAAATTGCTATCTGAGGTCCACCATGCTCCATCATTGCAGGCTTTCAAGACGGTCTTGAAAATATATCTTATTACCTTGGTCTTCTCTTCATATGGTTGCCATTGCTGCTGCTATTGTCATTATCATTGTTGCTAGTTTTATTGTTGGTACTTATTGTTGTATTTATTGCTATTTTATTGTATTTGTGTTTTTATCGCTTTTGATATTTTAACTGTTTTTATGTATTTTATTCTGTAAGCCACCTTGCTTTGAAAGGCGGCCAAGAAATATTTAAAATAAATAAATGAAATGACCTGCAACAAAATGTTGCAGTGTGGAATGCTTCTGTTTAGGGTTCCACTTGGCCAGCCAGCCAGCCATGCTCTTTTCCAGGATACTCCATTCCACTTCCTCAATTTTATATCCGCTCAGCATTCTGTGGTTATTGACCATGTTCAGTCCTTGTTCCCCACCCCAAGC
Organism: Anniella stebbinsi; assembly: GCA_029215795.1. Classification (NCBI taxonomy): domain Eukaryota; kingdom Metazoa; phylum Chordata; class Lepidosauria; order Squamata; family Anniellidae; genus Anniella; species Anniella stebbinsi. The sequence continues at coordinate 351,232,059 of JARDYH010000001.1, forward strand.
CTGCTGACACCTCCCTCTTGTGTGTAGATGGTGACATTTTGGTGGTGACATAAGAACCTCAAGGTGGAATTCAGAGAATCTTGAAAAGCTCAAGGTTTGCTGATTCGTGCATCCCTAATTCCAAATCAAACATCTCAACTGTTACTTTCATTTTCAGTTCTGTTTGGGTAGGAATAGATGACACGGGCCATGCCTACACCGACCAGATATCCTGCGGTCATCTGTATGTCTTCCCTGTGTATCCATATGATGGACAGGTATCATGGGATCAACCAGGGACAACCTAGAGACAACCCTGGGATAACGGAAACCGGATCCTAAAACGGACACGGAGTCATGTGGAGTGGCTCTGTGCCCATGGGGATGGGGGGCAGCAATTTTGACATCCCTAGGATGGCGGGGTGGGTGCAGAGTTTGGCAGGGGGCTCTTATCTTCTTCGCTGTGTGACGGGGCTCCTCGTCTTTTTAAAAAAATGGTTGCCATGACGTCCCTCTTACCTTCCGGGATGTCACGCTGCCACCTAGACACTGGGCGAGGATCGTGGAAGCAGGTAAGTCAGCGATCCTCCCCCTCCCTCCCTCTACACCCTTAGGTGTAGATGAACCCAAAGTATTTTTTACAATCACCAAGATACCCTGAACACCAGCTTGAACTTCAACTCACCTCGTTTTCCTTTGCCAGATTGAACTTTTTTTCTGTTTGGTTCAAACAGAGAAAGTGCACATTTCGAACAAGAAAAATGTGCAGATTTCAAAAGAGTGTATCCATTACCCTTCATAGAGAAAAGCATGAAGATATGCCGTTTGGGGAAAATGCACATTTTTAAAAGGGCACATTTTCTGAATGCAAATAAAAGTTTGTGGAATTTCAAGTTTTTTCTCAAAAAAAGACGTTTGTGCTCACGTGCGTGTTTGGGATGGTGAACGGTGTGGCGAGCAGGACATGTTCCCTTGATTTGTGAACAGAAACAAAATTCTCTCCTATCCCCAAGTTTCGGTTTTGCACAGTCTCTGAAATAGCGCTTCAGGCCCTTTTCCAGTTTGAGACACAATAATGGTTTACCCCGAGCTTTCCCTGTGGGGTTGGATTCGGATTGCATCCCTGGTTCTGATCAACCTTCATTGTAGCATTACAAAACATGTTTATCACTTGTGCTGAAAGTACAAATCAGTGCCATACAGTTTTATTCAAGTCAGTAAAAAAAAAGAAGAAAAAAAAGAAATAATAATAAAAAAAGAAATTGTCTTTCTGCCAAAGTTTAAGTGCTGTACTACTTTATTTTTTCCATTAGAAATTACCAAATGTTCCATCTTAAAATAGATTGACAACAGGTCACTCTGCCCCTGTTTAACTATTATGAACCTAAAATGTGCCAAAGTTTCTTCCCAGATTGATCTGTTGTGTAGCTACCCCGGAGTTAGAATACCTTTATTAACTCGTTTCTCTCTCTCTCTCTCTCTCTCTCTCTCTCTCTCTCTCTCTCTCTCTTAAAATTAGATCCATGAAATGCCTAGATAAAATAAATGCATTGTGGATACACCATCATTGATTTTCCCCTCCCCCTTTTAAATAGTTAATCCCTGCAAACTGTTTAATGAAGTCTGCCTCTTCAATTACTGTAGGGAATTATATAACTGCTCATATGTCTACATTTTAAAAATGAATTTTACTATGGGTTGTTTCGGTTTAATGTTTTGCATTCCCATTAGCTACTAAATTGCCACTGCTTTACTGGCTGGAATGGTCAGTCACAATTCTTCAGTGTTTCTCAGTATTATTAATCTCAGATCAGTGGTATCTTTAGTGGATCATGGTTTTAGATCCAAAGGTTTGCATATATACTATCACGTTGCTGTTTTTCTGGATATATACCCTTTCATCTACTGAATCCCATATATATTTCCTCCTGTTTAAAAATCAGTTTGGAAGTTTGTAGCATGAGTTGCTGAAAGATAATCACAAAGTGGGGGGAAACAAACCCCCACTTTGCACACAATAGAGTTTCCCTTTCAGTTTCTCTTTGGCATTTTCTGTGCCAAGCTAAAGATCAACATTGCAATCAGTCTGCACCTTCAAAGTCCTATTCCCCACCCTCAGGTGCCAGATTCCCTACATTGCAGTAGGGGATGTGGTTATCTAATGAATTACCTTTATATCCTGCTTTTCCTCCAAGGAATGGTAGGCAATTTACATGATTCTCCTCTCTCCCATTTTGTCCTTACAACCACCCTGTGAGGTAGGTTCGGCTGAAAGATAGCAACTGACTGAGCGGGGATTTGAACCTGGTTCTTTAAAGTCTCAGTTCAACACTCTAACCACTACACTCCTCCTATGCATTAAGGGCTGCTAGAATCTACTAGTTATTTCATTTATTTCTAAACATTTTTATTCAGCACCTTCAATGCTAAATAGTATTCTCAGGGTAGCTTACAAGTCCTAGGGCACGGTTTGAAGGCACTTGAGGCAGCATTCTTGCTGAAGCTAAGCAGGTCTGGGCCTGGTCAGTGTTTGGAGAGGAGACCAGCAGAGATCCTTGAGTTTGATATGAAAGAAGGGTGGGATATAAATGTAATAAAAAATTAAAAATACGATTGCTTATTTTTTTATTATTATTTTTTTGGAGACAAGAATCAAGGTTGGAATCTAAGGATATATTAATTATATCATATTTCTGAGTTGCTCTATCTGTGTGTGGACAACAGGGAAGATGGCGAAATCTGCAAATGGAATCAAAACGTTTGAATGTCTATCAATCCGACCCCTGGATTCTGCTGCAGATGGGCTTTTCCAGAGTTGCATGGATTCTGTGGACTTGCAGATCAATTTTTTTTCACTTTTTGGAGTTTTATGCAATTTTAGTCATAGAAAAATATTATATCATAAATATTACAATAAAATGCTAAATATTCACCCCATGATCACTCCCCAAAGGGATCAAAGTGAATCCTTTGAGGAATGCACTTAGGTTGCATAGTTCTTTATGGTAAGACCTGGGAATGCTTGGACCGTGAGAAGCTGTTGCCACACTGCCAACAGCAATGCTATATCTAAAGTATTGGTGGTCCCCTGCCCTGTTATTTCAATTCTCTGTCCATCTCTATACGAAACCTAAAGCTGAAGTAAAAATACAACACGAGTCATTTTGATTTCATTGTGTTATTTAAAACAATTCCTTAAATCAGTTTAGAAAGCTCAAAGGCTACCAGACTGGGTGGCATTGTACATCCCTACGCCCTCTCCCCTCCCCTCCCCCCTTTGCAACGAATTCTAAACATCACTAGGAAATTAGAGTAATTTTGATATTAAAATGATTACTGCCACTTTTGTAATAAACTGGTGCGACTTTAGAAGTCTGTCCCTGATATCTTTCATGATTTAGACATCACACACTCCATAATTGTGCTATTAAAGGAAAGAGAGCTAATCTTTTTGCATTTGAAGCAAGCCCTCATCGTCAGACCCGACAAAGCCAGACAGATCAAAAAAGTGTAAAAATATAAAAAAATGGAATGAAAGAAAGAGAAAAGAAAAGAAAAGAAAAAGAGCATTTAAGGAAATTAGTACAAGTGTCAGTTAAAAGGTAAAAATTAATGCACTTATTATTGAAATACAGTTGAAACCTATGTTCTTTTCATTTCTTTGATATTACTAAAGCATAAAACATTCAATTAACTTTCCATTGTGTCTGAGAAGATGGGGAGGGACAGAGAATTGTCAGCTAAGAATTAGGGGTGTAGGAAGTGTGCAAATGAAGTAGGAAAAAGTCAAGATTCAAGTAGAAGCTAGACAAAGTCTTTCAATGTAAAGCTGGTCAATTATTTTTGATTTTTTAAGGGCAGGTTTCGGGGTATATACCCTGTTACTTTAGAAGACTGAACCAAGCTCATGAGCAGGTATCCTGTATCCTTTCTATTATCAACTAGAAATTATAATTTATTTAGACTGCTCAGACACAGATAAAGTCAGCCTATCAGCATTGCCACAGTCCGATTAAAACACAAACCAAAAGTAGTGACAAATATGAACCATTCTATAATGGCATTTCATAATGAAGACGTTTAATTTGTACTTACCCTCGTCATACATATGAATGCCCTTGCTGAATGTTTGTAAGCCATGGAATCCTGTTAGCAAAGCAGAACCATGTTCATCTCACATACATCTTTCTTTCACATTTATTTTACATGAGCAACACAGATGTGACAAATGATTTAAAATAATGTCATGGATACTGATGGTTTTAACAGTATAATACGGAGACAGCTTGTTTCTCTGTAACATTACATTGGAAAAGTATAGAATATGGAACGGAGGCAGACACTATATATATATATATATATATATTCTTAAAATGGTACAAAATGTGAAGGGGTGTTTGTGTGACTTCGTTTATCATGTCAACAGATTCTAAAATATTGGGTAGAAGTTTTAAAGAGACTGCATTTATTTAAGATTTAGTAACATGAAGATCATGCTGTAATGTTAGTACCGGCTTTAATTTAAAAAGTATTTGGCTAATTGGCATAAAATATCTATGTGATTATTTTTCCATATATTTTCGGCTTTGCAAAAAGAGAACAGCTGCTAAATATTTTCTCGCATGCTGATTCCACTTAATCAACATTCTTCTTCTTAATGAAGGCGGCAATAGTTGGAAATTGTGTTTTACAAATGGGCTGCTTGGAAAATATCAGCATGAAGCCAGTGAAATTCACCTTTGGGTGCTGATAATCAGTCCCCCCATTACTACTTTTATAGTGCAATCCTATGCATGTCTACTCAGACATAAGCCCCACTGAGTTCAACTGGGCTTACTCCCAGATAGGTGTAAACAGAATAGCAGCCCCAAAGTGTCAGATAGATCTTGGGTGGGGCAGGGTGGCAGCCCACCCTTGAAATCTGCAGCCAATTTAGCACTATGGCACTTAAGGAAAATTAACTTTTTTTTTTAACATCCAAGTTTAGTGATACTGTAATTAGTATTCCTGTTAACAGTGCAATCCTATATCTATTCAGAAGTAATCCTATTGAATTTAATCCAGCTAACTTCTGAGTAAGTGTGCAAAGGATTGCCTCCTGAATGCAGCTGAAAGATGCTAATGTTTTGGCAATGTACTGAATCAAATGACAAATATATAGCATGTTATAATCTCTCCTGTTACCCGCCCCAACCCATCAGAGCAATCAGACTGCTTTTGGGCTGAAATAGATGTTTGCGCAAATTAAGACTTTAGTAAAATTTCAGAATTTTAAATCAACTTTTGTAATTTTGAACATTTCCCTATTTTGCTTTGGAAATTGGACTTTTGTTTTTGAAGACATAATTATTAACTTTCTGGATAGTTGTAAGCCAATAATCTTAAAAAGGACATCTGAAATAGCTTTTCACACCTTGTCACTTTCTAAAATATCTAAATCCAACATATCTATATCTATATCTATATAGATATATACTCAAAAGGTTTTCCTGTCCTGTTTCTGCATCAATCTCTGATTTTTTAAAAGAAAGCCCTACATACAAATTCATATTTGAAATATGTGTTTTTAAATATGTACTTTAATGTATTTCCTTACACAGTATTTATTCAATTGATACCCCACCTTTCCAGCAAGAAAATGGTACTCATGGCGGATAAGTTGGTTTTTGCTTCAAGTACACATTTCCTTATACATTTAATACTAAAATGTGAATCTTCAATGTTCTTTGGTATGGTTTTTCCAACTAGAAATTTGGAGATGTGTGAAATCCAAAGAGTAGATACATTCTGATCCACACATTAGTCTAGCAGATGTGGATCAGGCCAGTTTGCATCACACTTGTCAAAGATTGGCTTCCTGAAGCATCCCTAGCCACAGTAGACAATGCTGAATTAGATGGCCAGTAGTTGCCATCTGACTCCATATCTGAGAACACTTTACAATTTTAACTGGCCATGTTGGATGCTAGAGGGTTCATGCCTTGCATGCTGAGAGTCCTAGGTTGCTCTTTAGCAACCTAGAATCTCAGGTGTCAGGGCTGGGAAAGACACCTACTCGTGGCCCTGGATTGCTGCTCTCAATGAAACAACGTGGAATAGCCTTTCCTAACCTCATGCCCTCTAGATGTGTTGTACTACATCTCCCAACATTCCTGAATATTGCCCATGCTGGCTGGGGCTGATAGGAGATAAAATCCAAAACATCTGGATGGCATCAGGTTTGAGAAGGTTGCTGTAGAAGACTGAAAACTGGTCTAGATGGTAGTGGTATCATCATAGGGGTTCTTCATCACCACATGTCAGTCATAGGGCATGAGCTTCGGGAGAAAAAAAGAGGCTAAAGGGAGACATGACAGAGGTGTAAACATGCATGATGTGGAACATGTGGATAGGGAGACATTTTTTTCTCCTTCTCCCATAATACTACAACCAGGGGTCATCCCATAAAGCTGATTGGTGGGAGATTCAGGCCAAACAAAAGGAAGGACTTCTTCACACAGCACATAGTTAAAGTATGGAATTCACTACAATATGTAGTGATGGCCACCAATTTGGATGGCTTTAAAGGGGGTTGGATACTTTCCTGGAGAAGGCTATTAGTGGCTACTAGCCCTGATGGCTATGTGCTACCTCCAGTATCAGTGGTAGTAAATTTATTTGCACCAGTTGCTGGGGTACTTGGGTGGGAGGTTGCTGTTGCATCATGTCCTGCTTTGTTGGTCCCTGGCTGATAGCTGTTTGGCCCCTGTGTGAACAGAGTGCTGGACTAGATGGACCCTCGGTCTGATCCAGCATGGCCCTTCTCATGTTCTTAGGAAAGTCTGTCACTCAAGCCCTGATCACTCCAGGTAGCACCTTGGAGAGGAGCTACCAGTCTGAGTAGAAAGCACAGCCCTAGACCTATCAATGGCCTGATTCCAAACTACAGCAGCTTCAGATATCCAAAAACATATCACAGCATGGGACACTGATGGAGCCACCAACTTCTTGCCCACTGGAACATCCACGCATATTCTCATTTAGTTATCTCTGATAAGCTTTCAGAAACTGCCTGGGTTTCTTGGAACACAGTTTGGAAACTACTGGGTTCCTTGAACTGGGTCCCAGATCTTACACCAATTCTGTGCAAAGAGCAATTATGATCAAACCAAATTACACTTCATTTCCAACTGTAAAATCTTGAAAAAGCAGTAAAGGAAGCAGAAGTATGTAAAAAAAGTGTTTGTGGCTTCTGTTACCTCATAGTATGCATGGTAATCATGTCTAATCTCCAGCATGATATAAGCTATGGCAGACTCAACCACACTGCAAACGCCAATGCACACAGATGTATAGGAAGTTCTTTGGCTGTGGCCCTGAACAAGGTGCAACCTGAAGCCACGTCTTCAGCAGCTGTTCTCTTCGGAGGCCAAGCTAATTAGAGGTATGGGCATATTCACTGTCTGCCTTCCACCTTATCAACAAACCCATCACCTCAATGGCTTCCCGCTCTGTAACTCAAGAGCTTACGGTGCATGCTATGTCCCAGTTTTGCAGGAAGTTAGTTAATTCAAAGTGCTATGGTGGTGGGGTGTGTGTGTGGGGGGGGTGTTGTCCTTGGAAATACACAAAAAAAGAGCAGCCCATCATTCGTGTCTCACACTCACAGTCCATGTGTCTGACAAAATGGAAGAAATATATAATGTGTCAGAAATATATAATGTGTAAATCTAATTCTTCAAAGCCGATTGTCAGCGGCTGCAAAGGAGTTGCTATGAGGGATGTACCGAGTTTGTTAAATTCATTCCATCTGTGTTTCATGGACTGTCAGATGTCTTTTGTTCCATCATCTGCTTATTGACAGAATTGGCTGGCCATGCTGGTGTTTATGTCACTCCTGGGCCCTCATTGGCCATGTCCCCCACAAAGCAGCATCTGAGTGATTCAGATAGCTGCTACTCAAAATGTATATTTTTGAAAAAAGAATTCTTTTGAGATGCCATGCCACTTGGCCTGAAAGCTCAGCCAGCCAGCTTCTGTAGTGCTTCCTTTTCTTAGCTGGGCCAGCCAGGTGAGTGATCAGGGAGGAGCCACCATTGCCATAAACCTTACCTGGTGATGGGCCTTTAAGAGCCTCTTTGATTTCAGCAGCTGCCTGCCCGTATGAGTCGTGGAGTGTGGGCTAGGGTTCCTTGATAATGGAAATCCCTCTCCAAAAGATTTCCTATAAGTCCTCCATGATGCTATGATGTGTGCCACAAGATGAACAAGGCTGCAAGGTGGTGTATCATTGGTGGACTTGCCTCCTTAACATACAAATCCACTACAGTGTGTACCGAGTAGTGCTCAGTCCTAAATCAATCTATCTGCCTGCAGTGTCAACATACCACTTGTGCAGTTCTGTCAAAGCATTATGGTCTGGAGCCAGGTTACTTCCACCTGCAGGAGCACTGCCTGAGTAAAGTTCTCCTCAGGGTGTTTCAACTGGTAGAATGAGGGGGAGGTGATTTTTCCCTATGCCTCTCTCCCTCTGCAGCCATCAGTGCCATGTCCTGTAGCGCTCTGGATTTGGAGGCATAGGAAGGGAAGCTCGGAGGATGGCAACAAGGAAAAGAGGGCCTTTTCAGTGGTTGCCCCCCAATTAGGGAACAATCTCCCCAACAAGGCTCGCCTGGCGCCAACATTGTTATTTTTTTGGCACCAGGTCAAGACTTTTCTCTTCTCCCAGGCATTTAACAACGTACATTGAGGTTTTTTTCCCTTTTTCTTTTGACCCAGAATAGTTGTTTTAAATGGATATTGTATTTGTAATCTGTTTTTATGCTTTTTGTGCTTTTTTAATTTTTTTATATCGGTTTTTAATATCCAATGTGTTTAAACTTTGGAAACTGCCCAGAGAGCTCGGCTATAGGATGGTATATAAATGCAAATAATAATAATAATAATAATAATAATAATAACAACAACAACAACAACAACAACAATAATAATAATAATATAATGACTGCAGGAGGTAGGGGCAATCAGCAAAAATCTAATTTCTCCCCATTCAACCAGTGGAAATGTTCTACTGGATCAGAAACCTCCCATGGATGGAAGGAATCCTCTCATCCACAGGGAATTCTGAATCCAACCATGAGTTTCATAGAATGTTATCACAGTTAGGATGAACATAAGCAGATCCTTGTTGGATTAGATGAAAGGCCCATCTAGCCCACCATTCTGTTTCCTGCAATAGTCATCCAGATTCCTCTAGGAAGTCAACGGGCTGGACATGGAGGTGATAGTTCTCCGCTGTCATTTGACTATTAGCCTGTATTCAGAAGCACACTGCCTCTGAACATGGAAGACAGATCTAGCTATCATGGCCAGTCAACAGTGACAGAATTTGTGTAATCAGTAAGACGAACATGGCTATCTGGAGATAGCTTTTTGCAATTGTGTCATGATACCTCATGGTGGAGCTCTTGAGCATGTGGTCTTTTGAATACTGGTGTGAATTCAGATCACAGGCTAAAACAAAATGTGCTTGACAAAAAGATCAGGGCACTGAACTCATTACAAAAAAAAAGATACATTTTGAGATTCATTCCTAAGGCTCTCTAAACCCTGCAAACCATATGCCAATGAGAGCTCAGCCTACTGTAGCCCACATTTATCTGCTGAAAACATGGGGATTATATGAGTAGGGCATGGTAACACAGACCAGGCTGGCTGCATGACCTAAAGAAGAACTGTTTGGATTTGCTTTTGAACATTCCATAAAGGTTGGACTCTGCCCTTTCTACACTAAAGGGGTGTAGAGGGCCAGAGGGGTGGCGAACCCAGAAGTGCCTGCTTCCAGGTTCGTCGCCCTAATGCACACCAATTGTGCGATGGCCCGGGCCGCTCCCAGGCTGTTGAAAGTTGCGGCCGCCATTTTTTTAACATGGGGAATAGTGCTCTTTTGCTCCACAGCAAAAGGTAAGGTAATTAAAAAAAAACTTGTGTGCACAGGACCCCCACCCCCCTCCCTGCCCTCCTGGGGGGTGGCAAAACTGGTGCCACCCCCTCCCCTGCTGGGCCCGGAGCCATGCGGTGCGACTCCATGCCCAGTTTGCTGCTGTGCTTACTCGGTTGTAAGCACCCGGGGTGGGCGGGCACATCTTCTGTGGGCCCGGGAACTTCCCAGGACCACGGAAGAATCAGGATTTTTCTGGTTTGTGTTTTCCCAGAAAAATTTCATGCCTGCCCCCCGCCCCTGGGACTCCCTGTGTGTCATTTGGATTCACAGGGAGAACCCAGGGGGTATCCCAGGCAAAATGCTTGTTGTGGAAAGGGCCAGTTCCATCAGTTAGATCTGACCATTATGGGATCTTTTATTAACACTGGTGAAACTCAGATAAAACATGTGCAAAGGAATGAATCACATTTTATTGTAATCTCACACAAGAAACTCTGCATGTGATTAGTTTTCTTTCATGGGTTGAGCCAATCCAGACACATCATTGGTACTTATATAGGCTGACCATATGAAAAGGAGGACAGGGCTCATGTAACTTTAACAGTTGTAGAGAAAAGGGAATTTCAGCCAGTGTCATTTGTATGCAATTAGTTCCTGGTGAAATTCCCTCTTCATCACAACAGTTAAAGTTGTAGGCACTATACTAGAGTGACCATATACAAAAGAAGGCAGGGCCCCTGCAACTTTAACAGTTGTGATGAAGAGGGAATTTCACCAGGAGCTAATTGCATACACATGACACTGGCTGAAATTCCCTTTTCTCTACAACTGTTAAAGTTACATGAGCCCTGTCCTCCTTTTCATATGGTCAGCCTATACTTATATTGAACTACATGATTTGTACTTATGTTGAAATTCATTTGTCTTAATATCTTCAGAGGAGGCTCTTCTCCAGGTTTCTTTACCAGGGGAAGCTCTTTGTGTAGGAACTAGGCAGAAGGCCTTGTCTGCGGAAGGCACAGTGACTCCAGAATATCTTCCCCCTTGATGTTCAACTGGTGCCGACCCTGCTATCATTTTGGTAACAAGGTTAAAACTTACTGATTTGCCTAGGCATTTTTAAATATTATGGAGGTTTTATTAGTTTACTCTGCTGTTTTCCTGCTTTTGATCTGTTTTATTGCGAGATTGTTTTATAATTTTATTGTATTATGGTGGCATAGTTTGGTTTTTATGAATATTGGTGTACTACGATGAAGGGTGGGTTAAAATACTTTTAGTAAGTAAACAAACAAACAAACCAATTAATAAACAACATTGCCATTTTGTTGAAGATTTCTCAGGTTTGGGAAGATCCCCCTGGAGTTCTTCACGTCTGCTTAGGGTTTCACCATCCTGAAAAGTTTGGCATCAACTGTACACTTGGCTACTTTCCCTGACTCTAAAGCGTTTATGAATAGGGTAGACTGCATAGGTCTCAGGCTTTGGGAGATCTTTGGGAGACCCCACTGTTTGCCTTCATCAATGGTTATTTTTTTCATTTATTTCCATCTATGCCTTTATGTTCTTTAGCCAGTTACCAAGGAACAGGATGGTCTGTTTTCTCATCCTATGAATGCTGAGCTTACTTAGGAGCTTTTGGTGATGGTTTTAGGATCTTCAATTAGGAGCTTTTTGGTGAGGACATTTGGAAGTCCAAATGTATAATATCTATAAAATCTCCTTTTTATTCTCACAGAAATTTAGAAAATTGGTGAGGCAAGACTTTCCTTAGAAGAAGCTAAGCTGATTTGTCCTTAGCAAGGCTTGTCCCTCTATGGCTTTAATAATTTTAGCTTTAATATTGCATTGTACCAATTTACCCTAGACAGGATCTAGGCAGACAGGTCTGTAATTTCCCCAACCATCCTCTTTGTTTTCCTTTTAAATATTGGGGTTACAGTGGCTACCCTCCAGTCCTCTGGAGCCCTATGGTAATGGAGACCTTAATGCTATGTCCTTCACTATGCCTACAAAAGAAGGCATCCGAACACTGAATAAGAGTTTATAGTAGTCAAATCTCCTCTGAATGTCAAAGGTGTGTTTCATGCATATGGATGACAATTTGCTATGAATATGGAAAAGACTTCAGAGTGATGATGGGTTGTAAGGTATCTAACATTAACTGCTCTTAACCTCTCCACTGCTTTGACCTTATCACAATGTGATCCATGGGGCGTTAGATTTGACTGCATCTTTTGCACAAAGCTGTTAGTCATTTCTATCCAGAGATGTTTGCCCTGGAGTTTTGTTTACTACCCTATATAATTATTAGAAGACTCTTTTAATTGTAGTTGAAATTCTGCGTTGACACTTAATGTCACAGTAGCATGGCAGAGCCTTGTGTTTAATTTCTCTTTTGTTAATCTCATTTAATGTTCTGAAGAATTATGCTCAAAGGAAGATCCCACTCATTCCTTTTTTCCTTACCATTACCAACGATGAGCTCCACTCTTACCTGCAAGAACCACTAATTTAATTTCTTTTAAAAATATAGAGCTGCATATGGATTGGCATGTTCCCCATGTAGAGTGGGTAAACATCTCATTGTGAGCATTGTCTCTTAAGACAGCATAATTTTGAATCACATCCATATTAACTAGAATAACATGTATAATAAATACATGTAACTTCCACATTAACTAGAATTAAAACTGTAGGAACAGGTAAGATAACAGGGCACAATATCTTGCAGTCTTCCCCAACCAGGTGCTCTCAAGATGCTTTTGATGACAACTCACAGTATTCCTGACCATTGGCCATGCAGTCTAGGGCTGGTGGGAGGGGAATTCCAAAATGGCTGTTTGGGGCTGGTGGGAGGTAAAGTCCAGAGAAGGCCCTCTTCCCCATTCTGGAGGGCAGCAGGTTGGGTATGTCTGGTATATTATCCACTATGCGTGTGCGTTCCACCCCAGAATTACCTGATAACCGTGAACACCCACAGTGCATTCGGTCATCCAGTGTGGGGATTGGCCACTTCTGAACCAATAGAATCATTTCAGGGTGGAGACATGTCCAATAGGAGCTTCTGATGTCTCCAAAATTATCCGCCTATGTTTCAGGCGTCAATGCTTTCTCTCTCTCTCTCTCTCTCTCTGATATCTCCATATTTGGAAGACGCTGAGTGGGGTGAGCGTATATTGACATCTGTGGCTAACCAATAGCCATTAGCCACACTTGTCTTCCTGTCCTCCCTCCAATCACAGTGTTTTGTCCTCCTTGCCTGTCATCATTCTAGTGAGAGAAATGCACGCGCACGCAAGAGAGAGAGATTTGCAGCCAGCCAGGCAACTTGGTCCGCTAATATTTCTAAACTCTTTCTCCTTCTTAAAATCATTAAAACTCCCAGTGTGCGGTGTTTCTATAGTCTACTCCCTCCCCACTGAAAAATCTTTTTAAATAATCCAAGCCTGCTAGTGTGTGAGTGTTTGGCTGGCTGCTGGTGCTGGGCTTCCAGTCTGGGGGTGGGGTTCCATGTCCTCCTCCTTCCTCCTCCCCCAAGCCTCATAGCCTCACAGATAGGGGGAAGCTGTTGTTGCCTTGACTCATGCCTTGCCTTCTTCTCCTCTTCATCCTGCAAGCCTCTGCTCCTCTCCAGTGTCATCTCTGAAGATGAGCAAGCTGTGCTGCTTTTGTGGTATTTATTAATGTATTTATTATAGAGCTAAGCACTTGTAGTTTTATCCCGCTGCTTCGTTTCCCTCTCTCCCTTGCCATACAGATCAAGGCACGAGAGGTGCCTGGGAGGACATTTGAGTTTGGACTTTAAAAATTCCCTATGAATCATTGCATGCAGGGATCTGCTCCAAAAGCCCTTTTTAAGAGCTGTCACACTGCCAATTTTCATGTGTTTATCTTTAAAACTGAGGGAACTGTGAGCATTTAATTCCCGTTGACAAGAATGTAGCAGTTACCTGAAAAAGGAGCGGTTTTGAGCAAACAGACAGTGCGGGAAGACAGACCCCTCTGAAAATCAGAGAGGGGAATCGGGGTGGAGAAGATCCAGTCTGCACACCCCTTGTAGCCACCATGGGCTTTCCACACTTCACTCCTCTGGACATATTTCCTACTGATGCACTTCCCTAGTAATGCACAGAATCTGCATGCTCAACTGTTGTGTGATCTACTGGAGGATGCAGCAAATGTATACTTAATGGAATGCAGCAGTAGCCCTCTACTAGTGTAAATGGTCACCTGATGTCATAGCACTGAGGAACAGGAGCACCCAGAACACAGCAGAAGAGACTCAACATCAAACTCAACCCTATCTCCATTGCTGTTGGAGGCTTCAAGAGCTGTGCAAGAGTAAAATAATAAGCATCTCCTAAAGGGTGAGTCTGGCCTTTGGGAAATTGAAAACACCTAGTTTTCAGAGACAGCAGATACATCTCTGAAGCCACCATAGACCACCACCACCACCTGAAGCAGCAGGTGGGAGATTCAGGACAGAGAAAAGGAAGTACCTCTTCACTCAGCACATAGTCAAATTATAGAATTCTCTATCACAAGATGTAGTGGTGGCCACCAATTTGGATTGTCTTAAAAGAGGGTTAGATAAATTCCTGGAGGAGAAAGTTATCAATGGCCTGATAGCTATGTGCTATCTCCAGTAGCAGAGGCAGTAAGCCTATGTATACTAGTTGCTGGGGAACATGGGTGGGAGGTCACTGTTGCACCCATATCCTGCTTGCGGTTTCCTGGTTGACAGCTGGTTGGCCACTATGTGAACAGAATACTGGACTGGATGGACACTTGATCTTATCCAGCATGGCTCTTCTTCTCTTCTTATGTCAACAACTGATATCACCAATTTCACAGTGAATTTTAAAAAGTTAAAATTTTAGTATTATGTAGTGAATTTAAAATGTTACAAAGTTAGCATTATTCAAATGAATTGTTTGTTTAGATTTGTTACGTTATGTTTTACATGGATTGGTACCAAAGCGTTTACTGTAGTGATGTATTTGCTTTTCTGTTCTCTGATTCGTGAACTGCTTTGGGCACATTCATGTGGAAAAGCAACATTCAGGTTACATTATGATGCTGACTGCTGAATCTAAACAGATGTGAACCTGATTCAGACCTGCTATAAGCATCCAGCATACTGGGGCAATTGTTAGGGCCCTCCAAGACCTCTCTGCCATAAATGTTTCTTCCAACCCCATTTTCTAGCTATCTAGGTCTAGTGGCCTTCACCACATCTTGTTTTGGAGCGTATGTACACAATAATGTGTACAGTGCATAGTTAAACTATGGGATTCGCTGCCATAGCAATGACAAAACCATGGCACATGGATAGGCACTAGAAGGGGATTAGTCAACTACATGGAAGATATGGTTACTCCTTGTAACAACAGCCATATAATACATGATGGTACTGAGGTGCCATGTTGCTGAGAAGTTATTGCTCTCATGTCCTGCTTGTGGCCTTCCCAGAAATATCTGGCTAGCAACTGTGGGAAGCAGAATGCTGGATTAGATAGGACTTTGGTCTGATCCAGCAGGGCTTTTCTTATGTTCTTACAGCATTGATGACATACTGAAGAAGTCTCTCCCTCTCTTCCTCTTCTTCTCCCTCTCTCTCTCTCTCTCTCTGTGTGTGTGTGTGGGGGGTCTGCCCTAAATATTTGCAATCAGTGTCAACTGGAGTCATAGTTTTGCACTGACTGTTGGTTACTGGCTACTAGGAGATGATACCTTTGTTTCCAAACTCTTGTTTGCTTCCTTTGAAATTCCTGACATTTTCACCGAAGCACAGTATCTTCCAAATTTGCCCTAGATTAATTTTGCTTGAGATGAAATCCAGTGACAACTCTAGGTTCTAGTCTTACTGCATTTGCCAGTGCATGGAGAGTTTCTTCACCACCCCAGAATCTGAGGACATCCAAAACTGATGGGAGGCAGCCAACACCTGCAGCATAGTTTGGCTAGTAATAATAACCTGGTTAAGTGCACAATCCCACACATGTTTAGACATGGCATGCTGGGAGTTGTAGGACTTTTTCTTTCTCTAAACATGCATAGGTTTGTGCCCTTAAAGTAGGTGGAGGGGGGATTACCTAGTTATTTAAAAGGGTAAGCCCAGTCCACCCAGTTATTATAAATTTGGGTTCACAGTATTTATCCTTTAATTTTTGTTAGGGCAATAGAAAACAATATAATATTCAGAACATTAAGTTCTACTGGTGTACTTTATCTGTAAAAAAAGGTACATTTTTTCTGACCAAGAAAAAATGAACCTATTTGTTAAATGTTTCATTTCTTGATGGTATGCTACATAAATGTATCTTATATATGTTGTGATTTGATGGGTAGTCTGTGGATGACATCGTGTGCAAGAGATGTTGGCTCTCCTAGGGAATTTTGGAGGAATCTGTGTGGTGTGTGTGTGCCTGAAGCTTGCCGAACTTTATTCAGCTCAGCCTCTTGGACTTCGGGGCACTTTCCTGCCAGCTGGCCGATTCCGATCTGCATCGAATCAGGCCAACTTGCGGATTTCCATTCTTTTCAAAAAATGTGTAAAGTCATTTGCAGATATTATGCAAATTGCAGCTGTTATTGCAACTGGAACTGCGCAAATTGCAAATTTGTAATTGCAAATTGCAGTTTTGGGAAATTGTGGCTGTAATTGCGCACATTGCTTTTTATGCTAAACAAACAAAACAACAAAACAACAAAAACAAAAAACAAATCCTGAAAAAGTTCCCAGATGTCAGGAACAAATCCCCAGCTCACAAATGCAAGCTGAGTCAGAGGCGCTGTAGGAATCTGTCAGGCTCAAAAAGAGGGCCACATTTCCCAGCAATTGTGATCCCTACTCCCCACGTATTTAGGGATGAGCAAACAAGCATTGTTTGAGATTGCTACCATGTTCCAAAGATAATCTCGCCACTCATCTCATTCCCTATTCCCATTCCCGTTTGCAGTAATTGCATGCTTTGCTTGAACTTGCACAAATCGAGCAGCAATCGAATGGGAGATCTTCAGAAATCTCCCTAAAATTTGCGCAAATCTCCCCAAATATGTGCAGTGGCTTCCATAGACCAAAGCTTCCATTGCCCAAAGTGGGGCTAATTCCATCTACTGAGGAAATTTGCATAAATCAGGATATGTGTGGAAATCAAACAAAGGCCTCATCTACACCAAGCAGGATATTGCACTATGAAAGCAGTATGAAAGTGGTATATAAAAGGCAGGAGCTACACCAAGCAGGATATAGCAGTATGAAAGCGGTATATGGAATGTGTCTATGGGCCCAACAGTTGTCAGTGCACTTCAATACTGCTATGAAGCAGTAGTGTGGCTCCTGCCTTTTATATGCCACTTTCATACCACTTTCATAGTGCAATATCCTGCTTGGTGTAGATGAGGTCTAGGAATCAGGAACAAGACTAGAGCAGGTCTTCAACAATTTGTGAATATTTTCAGTGGACACATGCTTGTGCTCATGTTTGGAGCTTTGAATGGGGCATGAGCACATATTGTTCAAGCAGAAATGGATTTCTCATATATCTCTACACATACTTTTAGGTCTTTTGAGCTTGTGGCTAGGAATGCTGGAGAAATTCTAGACAGACTAAAATGAGCTTGGATTTCTAAGACTTTGGAATCCAATGCAGAATGGGCTCCCAGGGCATGTGGAGTCTGCAGGGTTTCAGATATAGATAGATGATAGATAGACTAGATAGATAGACTAGATAGATAGATGATAGATAGATAGATAGATAGATAGATAGATAGATAGATAGATACTTTCCTGAAATTTTGCCAAATTCATTTGCAGGAAAATACACAAATTTCTACTGAGACATGCTATGTTGGAAAATATACATGGGAAAAAGTAAAATGGAATACATGAAATGTAATCTACTAACAAAAATTCTGTAAATCATTGTGAACTTTCTGATGGAGTTATATGTATTTTTCTGCATATCAGGGAAAAATAGAATCAGTCTATAAACAGACGCATGGAAAAATGATACTGGACAATCTATGAAACACAGGCAGAATGAATTTTACACAATCCGTACATCCCTACGTATGGCACAGCGTGGTAATCTGGGTTATGGAAGACTAGTAGTGGGGGCCTCATACTGTCTGTAGAGGCCTTCCTTCATCTTGAGGTAGAGTTCTTCCTATGTTCCAGTCTAGTTGAAACGCTTTACTTTCTTCATTATCCCTTGAATACTGAGAGGCAACCCCAAATTCACCTCGAATGATTACAATAATTAGTGACAGGCATTTTATTCCCCAGATAGGTTCAGAACTACTTCTTCCAGAGTTCTTTTAACCATTACAAATGCAAATACACAGCCCTATCAACTAAAGAGGAGAAGAACTAGAAAGTAGTGCTGGGCTGAATCCTGCCCCCTATTTTTAAGAACTTTCTCCCGGTGAAAGAGACATTTTTTTTCTGTCTCTTTCACAGGGAGGGGAGAAAATTCAGAGAATTTTCTTCTTGGGGAGGGGGGCAGGGTTTCCACATACCTTTTTTTAAGTGTAGCTGTGGCATTTGGAGGAGCCCAGCAGTTCTTAGTGGATGCCTATTGGAGACCATGTGACCTCTCCCTCTCCAGTAAGCATTCAGGAAAAACTCCTGGGCTCCTGAAAATGCATGTGTGTGTGTGTGTGTGTGTGTGTGAAAGAAGAGCTCCGAACAACTGGCTACATTTAAAAAGGTATGTGAAAAACTTGTCCTTCTCCCTAAGGAGAAAATTCTCCAAAATTCATCTCTCTCAGCCCCTTTTGCCCAAGTTTTCTCTTTTCCTCCCCCCTCCCCCCCACGAAATTTCAAAAATGAAATGGTCAGTTTTTTTGGCACAACACTACTGCAAAGAGACTGGAAGATGAGGACTAGATCAGTTAACATTGGGCTACTAAAGATGATGGTTAACATATAAAACATCTCTGCGTTAAAAGAAATCCTCGGAAAAATGCTGTTTCTTGAAAAATGCAAACAGCACAAATTGACAATGCTACTTCCAGTTTTAAAGCCTTTTAAAAAAACTAAATAATTTTTGAAGGAAAAAAGGAGAGAAATGGCATCCAAAATAGCACATTTTTTCCCCTTAAAAAATATTGAGCAGGGGCATTTTCAGCTCTAAAGCAGAATGTTAATTGAAATCCAACTGTGCCAACAGGAACATTGGAAAAAGACCAGTCAGGATTTGACTAATTAAGATGTCTTTAAAAGAAAAGGCGGAGGGAATCCACCCTGAACAGGTTGGACCATTTTAAGGAGACAACTTACCAAACAGCTAAGATAACATGGAGAACATTTCAACAATTTGTACAAACCACAACAGTATAACACAGAGAACATGGAAACAAAGAAAGCACAAAAAGGATATTTTGGAGAAGCATTTGATGGAAAGCTGACTTTCTTTAATCCATGCATTCACATCTTTCTGGGTCTAAATTGAGGCTGGGATGCGAACTCCTAAATCGGCTTGTATGAAGAGGTGCAAGCTATTAACTATTATGCTCCGTACCCTATAGAGTAATATCTCAGTCAATCTACTGCAATGTTATTTGTAACCTGTGAATGTACAGATAGGATACATCTCTGCCCCAATCAGAATCCAGGCTGGAGCAATGGCTTCTGGCTGGATTAGAAACCAGTGGTGCAGCTAGATAATTGTAGACCTTGGACATAATGGTCTTGTGGGGGTGATGGCTTTTGATGGCCACGCATGTTACTTCATTTGAGAAGGAGAATGGATTCATGCCACTGGCCCACCCTGATGTCTATGCTCTAAGCATGTTTGTCCACAGGCAGCCATATGCATGTAGATCTCTACACATGTAGGCTTCCCCTCTGGAGAGCTCTATGCCTAATGCATGTATATCAGAGACAAGCCCTGGAGAAGTCATGTGACCACAGGAGAGGAGCCAGCTGTGTGGCCCAGAACCCTTCACTGCACCATGAACACCCCTTCATGCAAGTTATGTGTGAAAGGAGCTTCACGTGGGGGTTAAATTATCTTTACCCTTAGTTCTGCCATGTTTTCAGGTTTATGAGCTTAGTCCATGAAAGCCATGGAGGGATATTCACACAATGGAAGTTCTTAACTTACTTTCTGAGTTCTAAGCACAGTGTCCAAGGTGCAGGGGAAAAAAGACCAACCATTCTGAAGAGCACAGTTGCTGTGTTCAGTTTTTGGTGTCATGTTTCAAAATAAGATCATTGATGACATTGTTTTATGGGGCGGGGGGGCACTCAGAAGTCATGGCCTCAACCAAGTAAAGAATGAAGTAAATGGATCCTGATTCAATTCTTATGTATGCACTTCGTTGTTCAGCAGACAAAATAATTCATATCCCAATTCTCCAGATAACTATCATGACTGGGAGAAAGGGGTCACCATCTATGCTACCCCTTGAGCTGCCCTTGGAGGAAGGGCGGAATAAAAATTCTGACGTTTTTACCCCACCCTTTGTTCAATAAACTCAGGGTGCCTGGATACATCCCTAATTTTGTCTTCTCAATAACCCAGTGAGGTAGATTAGACTGAGAGACAGCAACTGCCTCATGGTAGGAAGTTCAAACACAGCCTTATACCAAGTCAGATTCTTGGACCGTGTCTACACCAGTCATTTATTCCTGAATAATATCGCAGTCGTTCCTACTGGGCCACATGATGTTCACCTACTCCCACAGTGATCTTGGGTCGACCCCTCAGTTATTCAGGAATATCACTGACTGCTTTTCCGGCTCTCTTGCCCCCCCCCTTCCTAAATCTGTTGCTGTTCCGGCTTGACAAACAGCCAACCCGCTGTCAGGGGCATGTCCATCAGTTTTAGATGTGTGCAGGAGTGGGCGTCTGCCATTTTTGGCACATATTTTGATTGGTTATCGGCATGTTTTGGCACTGACCATGTGTATTTTTTAAAACACAAACATACTGATGCACAGGAACGCATGTTCGACACAGTACCTACCACCCCCACCCCCCCGTGTTGTGCTGGTGCACATCTCGGAGGAGTTGTTAAAGAAAAAAAATCCATGCTCCGTACCCAACTGTCCAATCCTGCCCACTTCTGCTGATGCACATTCAGAACTGCCATCATGGGCACGCATCCTCCTGCAACGGCTCTCCTTTACTAGTGGGAAACTTCCCTTGCGTGTGCCCCATCAGCGACAATCACAGGAAACCTCACAATTATCCCTCCTATGTTTGGAAAGGGCTATAGGTGTAGATTAGGCCCTGGTCTACTTAGCTTAGCATAGTCTGTACTGATTGGTGACACTCTCTCCCAGTCCTACCTAGAGATGCCAGGTATTGAATATGGAACTATCTGAATACAAGGAATGTGCTTTCCCACTAACTATTTCTAAGGGTCCTTACTACGTCCAACACCATATTCATCAGAATGTAATGGATGGATGGATTGATAATAGATAATTGATGGCTAATAAGTCCTACAGTATATGCAAAAAATGGATGATTTTGGGAAGTATGAATCTACCACTAAGGTGAACATATGAACATCAGACCAAAGGTCTACCTAGTTGAACATTCTGTGCCCATAGTGGCCAGATACTTATGGGAAGCCAGGAAGAAGGACATGAGAACAATTTAGCATCCTCCTGCTTGTGAAACTCACCTGGGTTCAAAGGTGGTGTGTCCTCCCAGCAGCTGTCCAGGACTTCAAGGCCAAAATCATTCCACAGTCCCTTTATGGGGCACCGATCTGGTTCTCGTGCTCTCAATGCTATTTCAAGGGCATCCAGTCATTTTTCCTTAGGGTGTTACTTGGCATTCCCAAGTGTGTCTCTGGAGCTGTTTTTAAAGCTAGAGGCTGGACTGAATTCTGTAAACTGCCTGGCTTGGATCCATGTTATTTACTTTTGGCTTCATTGCAAATTGGCTTTTTCAACAAATTCCCTGGTATCCAAGATCTTGTCAGACCATTTTCAATCTCCCTGGTCAATGGCCATGACAAGTAAAATCAACTCAGCAGGGCTTTCACCTCCTATGTTACTGTCTAGGGACCTAGCAAATGCCAAATCAATAGTGAAATTGAGGCTGCTAGGGGAGCCAACTCCTCCTTGTCCCAGCCTCTATTGGGGTCTATGGAGGGGAAGTATTTTTCCTCTTTGCAAGAGCCCCGATATGACCTAGGCTCTGCGAGCTGACACATCACTAGCAAGGTTGCCATGCCTTCCGATGTCTTTTGGCTTGATTTGCAATTGGAGAGAACTGCCAAGCCCTCTAGCTATTTTCTCTCAGCCACACAGGTATCCATGTGGCTTTTCAACATGGTTCCCACTTAATCCTAAAAAGTGTCATTCCCAAACCAGCAGTGAAGTGACAGGCCAAGCATACAACATGCTGGAGGATGTGAGAATTCAACTAGCAGCCATCACATGTTCAACATTGAACTATCTATACTTGCAAAATACAAGCTATAAAATCTCTATCTATCATCTATCTATCTATCATCTATCTATCTATCTATCTATCTATCTATCTATCTATCTATCTAATCTTTCAATTGTCTATCGTCTTTCAAAACCTGAGGCATCTGAAAGTTCTATTAATATGAATTTATGCACCTATTTCATTTACACTCCACCCTTCAACAGGTTCCCAAGGCAGCTAAAAAAAACTTTACATTACAAGAACACAAGAAGAGCTGTGCTGGATCTACAGGTGTGTAAATTCACCTGTGCCAGGCTTGTGGGCGCTTGCCCCATATCCGCTGCCATCCGCGAGTGCTCTCCAGGCCATGCAAGCTTCTTCTGAGGCCCAGCTTAGCCTGGTGAATGCTTGGCAGCTGCCCACACATGTACCAAAATCAAGCACTTGCCCCTTCCACATTAATGGCAACTGCCATTGGTGTGAAAGGGGGAAATGCACAATTTCAGGAGCCTCTGAAAATTTCACATTTCCCCCCTTTCATTTTAATGTCAGCTGCCATTAATGCACAGAGGAAAATAGGCAATTTCCAGAACGTGGGATATCGTGCATCCACCCCTGTGCCAGTGGGGACCTTAGAGGCCCCATTGATGCAAGGGTAAAGGTGTGAATGGAGCATTCAATGGTGGCTGCCATTAACATGGAAGGGGGAAGTGCGCGATTTTACAAGTGGCTGCAGGCAGCTGCCGAGCGCTTTCCGAGGTCTCGTGAGCACTCAGCAGTGGTCTGCGCTCATGAGTGGGGGCACCCAACTGGGTCCAGGGGACTGGACATAGGGGGGCATTGGCCTCCCAACCCAGTCAGATGCTAGCAACAGCCCTAGCTGGATCAGACCAAATGCCAAGCAACTCCTATGAGATGCCCATAAGGACATGGATGCAATAGCACCCACCTTTTCATATTCCCCAGCAAGTGGTATAAAGAGGCATACTGCCTCTGATACAGGAAGTAGCATATAGCCATCATATCTAGTAGATATTGATAGCCATATCCTCCATGAATTTGTCTAATCCCACTTTAAAGCCATCCGGGCTGGCACAAGTCATTTTGCTGTCTTTAGGCACAGGACAAGATGAAATTCCATTCCATGTACAGAAGCTAACCAGACTGGCAACTGAAACTTTGTTCAGCATTAGTAATGGGACAGCGTCCTCCACTGCACCAGAGGACAACAAGCTAAGTTAGAAGGTGTAGGCCACACTGTGTAGCACAGAGAGCAATGCTCTCTAGCCCTTTGCCACTGCTCACCACTCTCCACAGCAACGGCACAAGCTCTCGCGCCATCTGTAGCAGGAGAAAAGCTGACACTGTCGTGACCCCCTCCCCATGTTCCCCTGCTCCAACACCCACCCATCTGCCTATCTGCATGTGCTCAGTCTCTTTGTCTTTCAGAAAACCTGTATCAGCTGACAAAAGTGATGGACACAGCTCTTCAGAGAATTTGAGAGTCTGAAATGTTTGAAGAAAGGGGTTGTTCCTCAGAGCCAGGCGTTGACTGGAAAGGTGTTCAAGGAGTTTACCAGTGCTGCAGGTGATGTCCCAGGACACCTCTCTTTCAAACCAGCTGCCTGTCCTCTATTAACTCTGGTTAAACAGAAGGTGGGTAACTGCTCCAGTGGAGGGGGTGACTCAGGAGATTGCCTGCAGCATAGGTAATCTCCTGGGACACCTCTGACTCTTCCTGGCTCTGAGGGAGAACCTCCTCAGAAGGAGGATTTTATACAAGGTGACTCTCTGAAGAGCTGTGTAGGCCACCCACCTTTTGACTCATTCTGTGAAGTTTTTAGAGTGAGTTAGAGGACAGGAGGCAGTTCTGGAGAGCCCCGCCATCTGTTTTCCTTCTGTGACATTTGCTATAGCGGGAGAGCAGGGCTAATGGGACTCTCTGGAGCACCTCCTAGCTCCACTGCCTCAGTCCAGTGATGCAGCACTGAGGAGCCCTCCTGGCAGTGGTGAGGGGAGCACAATTATCCATTCCCCCCACTCCACTGCCTGAGGTGCAGGATTCACCCTGCTTCATGGAAGGGCCGGTCCTGAAAGCCATCGAAGTTGCTACAACTACATCTACATTACTACATTTTGCAGTAGAGAATTCCATATTTTTAACTATGTGTTGCAGGAGGAAGTACTTCTGTTTTACCTGTCCTCTATCTCTCACCATTCAGCTTCATTGGATGGCCTCTGGTTTTAGTATTGGATGTAAAATGAGAGAGAGAGAGAGAGAGAGAGAGAGAGAGAGAGAGAAGTTTGAGGAAGCAATGGTTTTGGGAGTTGGGACAGATGAATACATTCAGGAATTTTAATTGTACCACCATCCAGATCTGCTATGATCCGCCATTATGGCAGACAGAATGTGCACCAGTAATAAAAGGTGAGGGTGAATTGAGAACTTCCAGGAGCTGATGCTAGGAGAATAGGAATGTATGGGTAACTATATTTGAGAGGAAACATTAAAGACTCTAATGCTCTACAGGCATCACTCAGTCTTTGGGAACTTGCAGAATGAAAGAAGACCTTGTTTTCTGTAAGGACTGCACAGAACAGACTCAGCACATTTTGAATTCCTAATTCTTGAAACAGAAGAGCCACACTAGCCCCTGTAACAGGAAGTCAATCATGTAAAGGAGTCTATATCAGCTGCCTGTCTCCTGCTCCAAGGGGAAATGGTTTTGGTGACCCTTCAGCAGCATGAACAAAGCATGAACAGGGATTTGCAACGAGACTTTCCAATGAGATGTTCAGGTTGTTTATATACACAGAGTAGACCAAGCCAAGGCAGGCCCTGAAAATACCTGGATAATCTAGTCTGTATACCAACACCAGGCTTTTGGGAGAAAACACTTCTGCAGGCTGAATCAAGCCAAACTCCTCTTCTCCCTGCATTTCTCTTGCCCCCTGAAAATGATTCTCTGCTTCATAGAAAGTTAGGCAGGAGCAGTAGCGTAGTTCAGAGTTTGTATCTGTCAAAGCCACCGCTAAGAACGCAGGCAGCTTCCTCTCTCTGGATAGATGCCATCCTCCAGCTTGACAAAAAAATTCTATTCCCTGTGGAAAAGGAGTGTGTCATCCAAATCCTTTAAGGAAATTTCTCCTGATCCTGACTTCTCATGGCCAAAGCCCATCACAATGAAATAATCTGCCATCCTGGCTATAGCTGAGGGGAGCCTTCGTCGGTCCCCATGAGCCCTGACACCCCTGACACAGTTGCTGCTCATTGGAAGCTCAGCACCCTCCTTCCAGATCCTGCTGCTCTACAAGAAGAACCCTCGGTACCTAAGCCATGTTGGACACACAGTCTGATAGTGCGCCTGTGCACTCCCCTCTCCGCTTTTTCTCTCTTTCCTACTGCTTGCTCGATTTTAGCATTATGAGGGAGGAGAGAGAGAGAGAGAGAGAGAGAGAAATAAAGACTAGTGCTGTGCCTAATCCTACCCCCCCCCCCATTTTCGGGAACTTTTTCTCTCCCTATGAAAGAGCCTTTTTGCCCCCTGCCTCTCTCACAGGGAAGGGGAGAATTTCAGAAAATGTTCTCCTTGGGGACAGCATTTCCACATACCTTTTTAAAGTGTAGCCAGTTGTTGAGGAGTCTTCTTACTATTTTTTTATGTTTTAAAAAAGAACACCCCCAGCACTTGGAAGAACCTAGCAGTTCTTCCTGAAGTTCTTGGAGACCATGTAACCTCACCCTCTCCAACAGGAATTCAGGAAGAACCTCTGGCCTCCTGAAAGTGCCGGGGTGTTTTTTTTTTAAAAAAAAATAGAAAGAAGCTCCTTCAACAACTGCCTACACTTAAACAGCTATGTGGAAACCCTGTTTCCCTTCCCCAAGGAGAAAATTCTCTGAAATTCTCATCTCTCCCAGCTTCTTTCACCAGAGTTTTCATTTTACCCAACCCCCCACAAAGTGCTGAAAAATGGAATAATCAAAATTCTCAGCACACCACTAATAAAGACTACAATATTGCAATCCAATTCTTTCCAATATCTTCATTATTCTCTTCCTTTCCCTCTGAACCAAGCATTCCAAACAAAGGCTACACTGAATTAAAAGTTTAGACAACATATTCAATTTATAATGATGATACAATCTGGATTTTGAGGGTTTTTTTAAAAATACGAACGCCTTTCGGCAAACAAAATTGAATCTATCTACTACATACAATGTTATTCCTATAGAAGGTATTTCATGTGACAATTTATTTGCTTTCTGTCATGTTTGAACAACTATCTGTGATCTGTTGCAGGTGAAAGGTGAGTTTATCATTAAGCTAATAAACTGAACAGATAATTCACAAAGTAGATCTCTCATTCCCCTTAAAATATTTTGACAGATTTAAAACTGGTTAACACTTAACCTCATTTTGTAATTATGGAAAGTGCTGATATGTGTTCTGAAGACTCACAAATAAATATTATTTTTGTGATTAGAAAACTTGTTACAATTCTCAATTATTTATTTCCCCCCCACAGACTTCCACTCTGTAAAAGAAAATGATGCAGACATTACTTTGGCATTCATGTAAATAGTGAGGCTACTTGGAACAGAGCCTGGGTGTTTAGAATCAGATATTTTGAGTTGTGTATGGGTGTTTTTTAAAAAGAAAATGAAAAAAGATTAAATATTATATTATTGGCATATAATTCAAAAAACATTGAAAATATCTCTTCCCCCCTCACCCCCAATGAAGTTCGCATATTTCTCTGTGTATGAGAGAGGAGAATGTTCATGAGATTATGAGAGGTACCAACCTTCCTTAGGTAATCATGATCAAAACCTGGATACCAACCTTTTTATTCAACAGTTCTATAGAACAGTGTTATGTGGCAATTGCTCTTTGGATATGATCTGATCTAGACGCCCCCCCCCCCCCGGATCATCCAGAGCTACCCTATCTCAGCTGCTTTGAGGATAGGGATGCTTGCAGGCCTGGCCCAAGGAATCTTGCTGCCTCAGGCAAGCTGGCTGTGCCACACACCCCACTGTTCTTGCTGTTGCCTCCCGCACTCGCAGCCACCCCCGCCCACGTCCCCGCATGCCTCCCTCCCTCCCTGCTGGGCTGGCCAGACGCCTGGCCTCTCCCTTACTGACTCACTCAGCTGCTCTCTCGCTTCTGTGTGGGTGCTACTTCCGCCTTCTGCCCCAACTATCGCAGCCTTCTGCCCCAACTATCACAGGTGGCCGGGGCAAAGGGGAGGAGTGATTGGGCAGGCAGGAACAAGTGGCCAACCGGCTGCCCAAGCAAGTAGGTTGGAGAGCGGGTGGTGGCTGAAGCCTACGGCGGCCTCCCTGGCAGGGGCAGGGCGAGTGGCACAATTTGTTCCAGCTGGTTGCTTGCTCCTCCTGGTGTGGCTTCTGCTCCCACCTTGTGCCCCAGCTATTCCAAGAGGTCCCACAAGGGGTTGGCCAGGGCCAATCTCTCAGAATAGCTCATAGGAGACCCATGGGTCTCTAGGACACAAGGCAGCAGTAAGTGGCTGGCCAGGTGCCTGAGCAAGGATGGGAGCGGCTGGACAAGCAGGTAGGCTAGGCAGGCAGCAGCTGAAGACCCAGCCACCCACAGCATGAAGAAGTAGCAGCCCTCCTGGCAGGGACAGGGTGGAGAGAGCAGGGCAATTTGCTGCTCTTTCCTGCTCTGCCGCCTGATGCAGGCACATGGCCCCCTAGATGCAACATAACTCGACATCATCAAGCTTCTCTAAATTCCAGCTCAGAGCTCCTGTCTGCAACAGGTTTAGTCTTCTTTTTTTTCTTTTTTTTAATGAAAATTCATGCATATGTTTGTGCATTGTTTTCCAAATGCATGCATCAAACGTGCGTGCATTTTTTGAAATGCACCTAGTCTTCTGCACTGACAAGCGGTGGTCCTCATCACCGCCAGATGGCAGTGGAGACTGCTGCTGAACCTGTACTGGGGATAGAACTCAGCACCTTCGATAGCTCCTTTAGACTTCTGGCTGGTTCTGAATGAAACCCAGAATGGATTCACAGCCCCTCCAAAATCGGAGGCACCAGCCTCCATTGTCAGATGGCCAGACCCCATGCAGCTGTATCCTATAACAAAGGTCCCCTCTACAAGAATTTGGTTTGACTCCCGGTTGGCCGATTATGTGCATCTTCTTGCAATCGCTTTTACGCCTAATCCCTATGCACGGGAGGCGGTGAAGCGCATTACCGGTTGTACAAAACATGCTTTAAAGGTGTTTAAATGTGGAGAATCACTTGTTTACATAGTCATAAGGCGCTTTCACTCCTGCGGTAAATTAAAATTTGCTATTTAACGCGCATTCGATAATGCGCATAATCGGACAGAAAAAGCGCCTCAACCCCACCGATTTGCACTCCGTTCATGTGGAGGTAAAATCGGTAATGCGCTTTGAAAGAGCTTTAAATCACTCTTGTAGAGGCACCCAAAGAAACCATACTTCTTTGTTGCCCTTCCCCTCCATGAGACAGATGGGTCAAGCTCCTGGATCCCACAAGGCCAACCTGCTTTGGGGGGGGATCTCGTGGGGGGAGGGGCTGTGCACAGCCCTAGTGCTAATGCACCGATAGTAGACTTGTGCACAAATGACCTCTTGAAATTGCCCATGCAATTAATGGGCAGAGCAATTGGGGAGACAATTTTACCAAATTTCCTGGGGAAGAAGGAACTTTCAACAGTTTCTCCCAGGCAGAGCTCCCCCATTGGCAGTGGCTGTAGCAGAGCCTCTTCCTTTTTTCCAAAGGGTGTTTCAGGTGTTTTGTGTTGCCACTGCAAGCGGCAACATTGTCAGTTGTGTTGGCAGTCCGGCGTCCATTTTGCATCCACCACAAGATGTGTATGTGGGGGCGGGGGCGGGGCGGGTAGGTGTATCTTGCCTAGCTCCAGGGAAGACGTAGAACTAGTGCTGTGCCAAAATCTGTCCTCCAACTTTCTGAAACTTTTCTCCCCCCACAAAAGAGGCTCACATTGTTCTGCCTAGGGTGACCATATGGAAAGGAGAACAGGGCTCCTGTGTCTTTAACAAGGGAATTTCAGCAGGCATCATTTGTATGCATGCGGCACCTGGTGAAATTCCCTCTTCATCACAACACTTAAGCAGGAGCTCTGTCCTCTTTTGTATCTAGTCACTCTAGCTATATTCCTGCAGCTTTAACTGTTGTGTTGAAGAGGGAATTTCACCAGGTGCTGCCTGCATACAAATGACACCTGCTGAAAATCCCTTTTCTATGCAACTGTTAAAGATACAGGAGCCCTGCCCTCTTTTCCATATGGTCATCCCATTCTCAGGGTGCTTTATAATTTATTTTTGTGGTATTTTTGAGCTTACCTAATCACTGCCAGGAAGCTGAGGGCACTGTGCAGTTGTGTTTTGTTTCTATTACACATCTCTTCATCGCTATTCAGCCTCCCAGGCTGCCTCTGCTTCCTGACCTGAAAAAAAGCCATATGGCAGAAATTACCACATGTTGCCTTTCCCTGGGCTTTGACTGAAGTGTGGGAAGCCAAGGATTTTACAAGCTGCCAGAGATATGATTTTATAATGAAAGGCTGGACACTCAAGCACACTCCTTGGTCACCTGATAAGTAAGCGCAACCCATTACAAGTTCCGTGAAATGCCCTTTGCCTTTGAATTCCTTTTCAAAAGCATTTCCTTCTCTATCAAGTTGAATGAGAAGGGTTGAAAACAGAAATGCAGGAGACATTTTTGGCACAGCACTAATTGATAGTGCTATATAAATAGAGAATGGAGGTCTCTCCTCACCCTGCCTAAACAGAAGGCTGGGCATCCTCTGCTTTGACACATGCCACTTTTGAGGGTTTCATCTAGTGTAGCCATGACTTTCTAGCCAGTTATTTTTAGATTCCCACTCAGGCTAAAGTTCCATTTGCAAAAGGTTGGCTCCAGATGAAATTTCCTCTTACCCCCCCCCCCCAAAACCCTATTTTGTCAAGGTCACACTTCCTTGAGTTTTGACAAGCAATTGAAAGTAGCTATTCTGATGCAAATTAGAATCTGTCT
This sequence comes from Anniella stebbinsi, assembly GCA_029215795.1. NCBI lineage: Eukaryota > Metazoa > Chordata > Lepidosauria > Squamata > Anniellidae > Anniella > Anniella stebbinsi. Next base: position 351,262,426 of record JARDYH010000001.1, read on the forward strand.
TAATGCCTCTTCAGTCACTAGTGTGTGTGTGTGTAAAGCTTTCTTTTATTTTGATCTTCTTGCTAGGTCCATTGTTGGGAGTTCCCCCCCCCCCCCGACCTCCACTGCAGGTCAAGCCAGACAAGTCTAGCTAAATTAGAAAGTTCTGGGACATGCAAGCACATGTTAAATGTAAGAGTGAAGAAACTGTCCACAAAAATGGCTCCAAGAAACTTCATTTGGAGAGGAAAAGTTGTTAGAATAGGAAATTTCATATATATATATGTAATGAAATCAGGGCAAGTATTCCGTAATTACTGTACATTTCACAAAACCACTGCCTTGAAGCCAGGGATTCCAGACTTACAAGTAATAAACCTGTCAAAACTTTAACTCTTTCAGCATCCCTTGAATGTTCTTGAACTGAATGCTCTTTTGATTTGGATTCCCTCCCTCCCACACTTTGGTCTCAACAACAACAAAAAAGACATCCTCATTCCAGGTAATTACCACCCTTCTTTTCCCAGTCTTACAGCTCCATAAGATGAGCTATTGTACTAAATAATTAGCACATGCCGTTCAGAATATTATAAGAATTATATGCAACATCAAGCAGGAACTATACACTGACACATGGCCATATTTTCCACGAAATGTGCTAAACAGAAATTAAATGCTGGCAACAGGTGCATCCAAAACAAGTTATTAATTGTGAGCAAAGTGCCAGTGTGGAGGGGGGGGGGACAGCTAACCATAATATTTAACCATTAAGATAGCAAAGCATGTGAAAGGATGATATTGATTTGAACCACGACCTCCTTATATGCGCTCTTACAAAAACGTGCATCCAAAGCTTGATTGCCAAATTGTGTTTGCAGTGCATTTCATAAAAAGCACACACATTGATTTATAATTTATTAAGTAATTGCTGTGAGGATGTTGCTGAAAACAAAAGGGGGGGGGGAAAGCACCCTGCATTTAACGAGCGAGATTTAAAAGGATCTGTTGTACAACACTTTGCAAGGAAAACATGAATTCTCTTTCATCTGGCATTAATGAAGATTTCCAAAGTATTTAATTTACTGAAGAGTATATAGTGAAAAGTCCATTCTTATGCAGAAGGATCTATTTGCCTAGGGGCAGCAGCGGGGTGAGTGGGAGCCACAAGACAGCAAAGCAGGGCCACATGCATAAGAACATAAGAAGAACCATGCTGGATCAGACCAAGCATCCAACACTCTGCTCACACAGTGGCCAAACAGCTGTCGACCAGGAACCCATAAGCAGGACACAGGTGCAACAGCACCCTCCCACCCATGTTCCCCAGCAACTGGTGTATACAGGCTTACTGCCTCTGATACTGGGAGGAGCACATAGCCATCAGGACTAATACCCATTGATCGCCTTCTCCACCAGGAATTTATCCAACCCCCTTTTAAAGTCATCCAAATTGGTGGCCATCACCACATCTTGAGGTAGTGAATTCCATAGTTTAATTATGCATTGTGTGAAGAAGTCCTTTTTATCTGTCCTGAATCTCCCACCAATCAGGTTCAGAGGATGACCTCTTTGGGTTCTAGTATTATGGGAGAGGGAGAAAAATGCCTTCCTATCCACATTCTCCATACCAGGCATGATTTTGTACTCCTCTGTCATGTCTTCCTTTACCCTCCTTTTTCCTAAGCTAAACAACCCCAGCTGGTGTAACCTTCCCTCACAGGGGAGTTGCTCTAGCCCCTATGCAGTCTGCAGCCTGTGTGTTGCCGACTCTTGTGCTAGACCAAATGGCAGCACAGTGTAGATTCTGAGACAGACCATTGGTCCTTCTTAGGGTGTCCAGATCGCCCGGGGTTTCCCGGTCCTAACTGGGAAACCTAGGCCGATCCGGGCCAATGGGGGGGTGGTGGGGGAAAACCGGGGGGGTGGGGGTGTCACGCGGCGGTGGCAGCGAGCGGCGGTGGTAGACCCAGCGGTGGTGGCGGCGGCGGAGCCCGGGAAGCAGCCATCCCAGCAAGTAAGTGCCCCCCCTCGTGCCTCACACTCCTTACCTGCAGGGGCGTCCGCTTCCCTCCAGAGCGCGAGGCGTGAGGGGGGCACTTACCTGCTGGGGCGGCTGCTTCCCGGGCTCCGCCGCCGCCACCGCCGCCGGGTCCGCCGCTGCCGGGTCCTCCACCGCCGGGTCCTCCACCACCGCCAGGTCTTTCGCCGCCGCTGCCAGGCTCGTGAGGCCAGAGGCCGCACGGAAGAGACGGGAGAGGGCCGGATCCGGAAGTGATGTAATCGGCCCTCTCCCGCCTCTTCCACGCGGCCTCTGGCCTTACAAGCCCAGCAGCGGCGGCGAAGGACCTGGCGGTGGTGGAGGAAGACTCGGCGGTGGCGGGGGACCTGGGGGCAGCGGAGGACCCGGCGTGGGCGGCAGCGGAGGACCCGGCGCGGGTGGCAGAGGAAGAGAACCCGGTAGGTCCAGGCTGGTGTTTTTTTGGGGGGTGGCTTGGTGGGGGGGTTGTTTTGGGTGGGGGGGGGCGGGGAGGGACCGGGATTTTGGTTTCCAAAATCTGGTCACCCTATCAGTAGTGTCTCTACTGGCTGGAAAGGAGCTACCTCCAATGCTAATAGTGGGGCCACCCGCCCCGTTCAGAAACTGTTGGAATACTCCTCCCCCTGGAGAAAGCTGGTGACATGGTCCTGCCCAATTTCTCTGCCCACCAATAGGATGAAGAATTTTGAGAGGCCATGTCTGCACATATGTAGTTGAGCCTACAGATGCTGGGTAGGTGAGTTGAGTAGATAGCTGAGCCTGCTGCACCCTCAGCCAAATACCTTCGATCTGACCTTGCACTCAGAGGCTAAGATCTGTTTGAAACAGTGAACCTTAAATAACACCTTAACTACTATTACAGTGTTTTTCCCCTCCAGGTAAATGAACTTCATTCTGTAGCTCAAAGTTCGTTCTGTGAGCATCCTCTATTTCAATTCTTTTGTGCGCGTGTGTTGAAAGCAAATGGGGTTTAATTATAATTCACATTCTCTGCTGCTCTTACAACCTCTCAAGTCATGAAGTCTCAAATGGATTTATTGATACTTTGAAAAATATGTAAAAATAAATAATCAGCTGTCACTCTCCATATCGCGGCTCTGTTTTCTTTAACATTCTTATGTCAGATTCTATAAACTCCGGCGAGGGTCTCGGTACTCTGTGCGCGACTTGGCAGCTTTAATGACACACATTAACACTTCTGGCAAAAAAATGTTTTGAAAACCCTGATGTAACAAATCCTTTGGATTTTGCAAAGTAAAGTGGTTCAAGGTGGCGTGCTCCATGGAAAACACGTTTTCCCTGGGCACTCGCGCAAACAGCTGTGGGCCAGCTTGCCTCGGCAGGGTAGAAAAATCCTTGGTGAGACCATCTTTCAGTAGTGTGGAAGTTAATACACCAAGTCAATTGAAACCATCCACATATGTGGCTGCGTTTCTTCATCTTCCCTCAAACCATGTATTTATTTTAAACATATTTGAGCTGAGGAGGAGCATAATTTATTTTCTGAAATTCCTGGCACCTAGATTTGGATAGCTGTCATGGCTTAAAATAGCTTGTGCCAGCAGAGCTCAAGTGCCATGTGGCAAAGGGACAAGCCTAGCCCATGGGCCAGGGATGGGGAACAGGTTGTCCAACGCCAATTCCCATCATCCCTAATCATTGGCTATGCTGGCTAGGGCTGATGGGAGCTGCAATCCAACTGCTGAACATAAGAAAAACCCTGCTGGATCAGACCAAAGATCCATTTAGATCAGCATTCTGTTCACAAAGTGGCCACTCAGCTGCCTGTAGGAAGCTCAAAAGTAGGACATGAGTGCAATAGCATGCTCATGCTCATGTTCTCCAGCAACTACTATACACAGGCATACTTCCTCTGATATTGGACTTAGCACAGAGCTGTCATGACTTGTAGCCATTGATGGGTGTATCCTCCATGAATTTGTCTAATGACTTTTTAAAGCCATGCAAATTGTTGGCCATCACTATGTCTTATGGGCTACATGTGTGGTGGGCATCACTACATCTGGAAAACCACACTTCCCCTACCCCCGCTATACACGGACCCTCCATACTTAACAGCGATGCACTATGTTTCCCAGTTCCTTTCTCTACTAAATGTATGCCCTCCTTCCCCCCGCCCCCCCAAGAAGTCACACAATCCAGCAACCTTGCTTGGAGCTAAGCAGATCTAGATAACATCTGGCTGGGTGATCTCCTGGGAGATTCATGGATACTGGCTTTAGTTCCAGAAGAAAGAGCTGGATGCTAATGTAACAAAGTAAATAAAGGTCTGGTCCCATTTGGGGATTCCATTAAAATGTTGGCGCATGCACAAACATGCACTACAGTTAACCATTTCTGTGGTTTCTTTACCTCTTTCCATAAGTCTCTAGAAGTTAATGTTTGTTAGAGTTTTATTCCATTTATTGAAAAATGCATTCGTTATGGTTTTCTTTATTTTAATAGAAAAGTACATTTATTAACAACAACATAGTTGAATCGTGAGGGTACATGTTGACCCTAGTGCATTCATTATTACCTAAAACAAAGCCCTGCAATTTTGCATATTGCAGCTAATGAAGTTCATTTCATGCTGCAATTCTAAGCACACTTAGTACTGAGTAATAAGGACCTATCTACACCAAGCAGTTTATAATACTTTGAAAACGTTTTGAAAACTGGATATGGAGTGTGTCCTGGACCCCAACAGTTGCCACTACTGTTATAAACTCTCTTCTTCCAGTTGTTGAAAGTGGTTGCATAACTCTAATGGTTCCACTGGTGCAGAGTGTCTTCTAGTTCTTCTGCTTCTAAATGTCACCCTCTTCCAAGGAGTTCCCTCTTTGTTGGGTTTCCTCATCTCAGCATTTTCCACTTCTGCTTTGGCTTGCTGTTGCTCTTCAATCTCTTGCTCTTCTTGTTGCTGTTGCAGTTCCACCGTTCTGTCAAAGAACTCTTTGCCTTCTCTTATTCTTTGGAGGGTGGACACTCGCCACTCACGTGCTTTCATGTTTTCTTCCAATAGTGCAACCAGCTTGTACTTGTTGCAGGTGTACACCATGTTGATCTCAGGCAGGAATGCAAACATTGCACACACGTGGCAGGTCACCACCACTAGAGACTCCTTTCCATCCATAGTCTCCATTTCTGTTTTGTTTCTGCCTTCCAATTGTGTTGGAATTTTGTTAAGGACCTCCCCCTTGACCTCCCCTGCTGAACTCCCCCTGACAAACTCCTGCTCGCTCGCTCTGATCGCTTGCTCTCTGGGAGCTCTCTTCCTTATATTCCTTCTAGTCCAGCTGGGACAGCTTCCTCTTCTCTGCTCTGCTCAGCTTGGAGTCAGGAAACAGAATAACTCTCCCCGCCCACTCAGTTGCTGAGAGCAATCAGGCCACGCCCTTTTAGCAGCTTTCAGCAGCAGCTATCAGGACACACCCCTGAAATTAGCACTCAGGAGCACATGGCAGCTTTGAATAGGCAGCCTTCTGGATTTACTTGTTTTAATTAATTTTAGTTATACCCTGTAATCTTCTTTGAGTGCCTTTTTGGAGGGTAGAGAGCCAGGGTACAAACCAAATAAAGAAATAATGGGGGGTCATCTGATGTAGAGGGTCCACCAGGGGGTCCTTCTGTGGAGGTTCCCCTCACATGGAGCTGGCCCAGATCAATATCTGTGCTAAACTGAGGCAAGTGTGTGTGTTTTTATGTATAACTCATGTTCTGTTATTATATTGTTATGTTGATGTATATATTGAGCTTTCTGTTATGGAGCGCTATGTCTGTAGAATCCCTGGTATGTTTTGCTAGGACTTGACTTGAGAGGCTAATTATGTTTGATTTATAGCCCATAGAGGTGGTTCTCATTTCAGATGAGGACTTCCCTTGGTAATGTACTAATAACCACAGGTTCCAAGAGGCTAAACTGAGACTAATACGAAAGAATTCCAAGCAAAACTTGCAGGGGAGCTCTATAAAGGCACTGAATGGAACAGACAAACTATTTAAGATAAAAGAGATGTGTGCACATGTGGAAATGTTTTTTTGTTTTTTTTGTTTTTGGTTACTCTTTCTTTGGCATTTCTATATCAACCTCTCTCCCTCTTGGATAGAGATTGAGTGAATATTTTTAATGCCCTTTAGTGTTTGTTTTACTGTTCCTTGGCTTGTTTGTTTAGATAGGTCGCAGACCCTATTCCACAGAGTTGTATTATAGAAACAGAAAACAGATGGTGCCCTGTCTTGAAGGGTGAATGGGGAATAGGGGGACAAAGGGAAGGGAACAAGAAAGCAGAGCATGGTGGGAATTGTAGTCTTATGATGAGTCCTACAGTCAACTGTCTTAAGACACTGAGGAACAGATCCTGAAGTTTGTGGTGAGTACTGATCCACAGTGGGATACAAAAAATAAGAAAACAATGACAAGCCAGTATTGCTGGACCTTCATAGTCTCAGCCAAGCAAACAAACAACTAACTGGTTTTCTCTTCTAAAATTGCATGATGAAATCTAGGTTCGATTCAGCTGATGTCAGCCATGCCCCCCTCACAGATATCTTGCTCTGTGGGCTAAACAGCATTTTAATTGCATGTAATGCCCCCAAAGTAGTGTCACTCTGGGTCATTGTGGAAAATTAAAACATAGCCCTAGAGAAGGCTGCCATTTAAAATTTCTATAATATCCAAGAGTGACACTATATTGGCAGCATTATGTAGTAGTAGTAGTAGTAGTAGCAGCAGCAGCAATATCACAATTATTCCATCAATGACATTAGTCACTGACATCACATCAAAAAAACACTATGGAAAACTTTCAGAAACTGGGCCTACCAAAATATACCAAAATATTCTCATATAGCACCAGAGCTCGGCTCTCTTTTTTCTTCATTTCCTTTCCCTTGTTGCCATCTTCTGAACCTCCCTTGGAGGATGCAGTTGGAGAAGGGCCTCAGATGCTGATCATAGTGTACAGGAGGTTCATACTAGGCGAGGTGCTCCATCAATTATTGCATTCCCAAGCTGTGTAAGCTTTCATAACTCAAAAATAGTACATTGAATTGAGTTTGGAAACACACAGGCAGCCAGTGCTAGTGGTCCAGAATCAGTGTTATGTGTTCACACCTTGTGATCCCTACTATCAATCTGGCTGCTGCATTTTGCACAAGTTGCAGTTTCAGAACTGTCTTCAAAGCCAGACCCATGCAGAGCACATTGCAGTAATCTAACCTGGAAGTTACCAGAGCATAGTCTACTGAGGCCAGGCTATCCCTATCCAGATAAGGGCATAGCTGGGCCACAAGCTGAAGCTGGTAGATGTAATCCATGCCACTGCGGCCACCTGAGCCTAAAGTGCCACTGATGGCTCCAGGAGAATCCCCAAACATTGAACCTAGTCCTTCAGGCTGAACATGATCCAGATAGAAGACCTAACAGCATCTCAGTCTTATCTGGATTTAGCATAATTAAAACAGTGGGCAACTGTCAGCTGTAGACCCCAGATCACAGCACTACTCCTGTTGCTGCTCTCCACAGTTAGCAGGTAAGTCTATGGAGAGGGAATGCGGAGGAACTAACCGGATAGTATTTTGCCAGAGGCCTCCACAACCCTTTAAAAATGTGCATGAATAAAATACCCATTTGAAAACTGCAGACAAGCACACTTTAGTCAAAGGGAGAAAAATGTGCACAAAAAGATGCATGGATTTTCATGTGGAAGTGAAAAATCAACTGCACAACCTGAAACAAACACCAGTCGGAACCAGCTGTGGAGGTGGAATTTGTAGAAATTTGATGAGCTTGAGCTTTGCTGTTTCACTCATCCCTAGTATCTAACAACACACTGCTTGCACTTCTCCATATACCTCCATAATATAAAAGGGTGAGAGAAATAACCTCAGTTAAGTGAAAGGTAGTTGACTTTAGGTGGATCTACACATTCTGAGAAATTGAGTTCATTGCCCCAAATAGAATCCCTGTGTTCATTCTCTGTCTATCATTTGCCAAGATTTGCTCCAGTCATATCTAGGGACACTGTGGGCTCCTGTCCGGGATTCCGCCAGACTTCCCACATCCACCCCTCCAGACCCAGTCAGGCACCCATGGCACATTCATGGATTTGCACTCTGAGTACCTGCGAGCCTGATGAGCGCTCGACAGCCATCCGCCCTCGTCTGGAGCCTCCATTGTGCGTTCGCACCTTTATGGAGCATTCACACTTTTATTCTTGTGTAAATTCAGCCTTTATAGCCACCATTTATGCAACGGGGAAATACGTAATTTCCAGAGCAAGGGCAGAAGGCTGCTGAGCACTCATCAGGCCTCGCCGACCTTCTGAAGAAGTTTCGTGGCCCAATGAATGTGGGCAGATGGTGGTGGCAGGATGAGCGTCTGATGAATCAGGCATAGGTGAGTTTGCCCATCCCTATCATATCACCATGATATTGTGCATTTCCTGCTATCATTCCACTTCATTGCCCATCCATCACAAGTGAGGATGGGGAAATGTGCAACCTCATATCATCACAAAAGGGAGTAGATGTCACGGCACTTCATGGAGTGGGAAATACTCAATATGGGGATGCAATCCTTGTCCTAGTCTACTTATATATTGCATTTACCACAGGTCAAAGCAGTTCACAGAATAAGCAATTTAAGTATAACTGCCATAATAAATAAAAATACACTACAATGTACCGATGCCACTTCAACAATTACAGTTCATTCCAAACATGCAAAATAGGTCATTCTGTATCAGTTTTGCATATATTCAATCTTAAATCCATTCGGTCCCATTTTCCTTTTATTTATTTTTTAACTTCATGAAAATTGACATCTAAATAGCATGCATTTCCCCTAAAATATACATTTTTGTGAACTTTTTTTTTTGCCAAAATGCACATTTTTGTATGAGTATTTTGAGGCAACGCCGCATTGCAAAATTCTGAGTATTGCACTATTCAAAGAATATCTATGTTCCAATCCATGTATTAGTCCAGAAAGTGCATATTGAGCCTATATGCTTAAAAATTCAGACCACACAAAATTATCCAGTGCTCCTAGTTCAATGGCCCCTTCCTAGAGTTGGAAGACCTCTGCGCTGGTAACTTAGAGGCTGGACTTCTGCAATGCACTGTATATAGGGCTACCTTTGTGCCTAGTCTGGAAACTTCAACTAGTTCAAAATATGGCAGCCAGGTTGGTCACTGGTACACCTAGGGGTGACCATATTACACCAGCTTTAAAATCGCTCCACTGGCTGCCAATTAGTTTCCGGGTGAAGTTTAAAGTGTTGGTTATTACCTTTAAAGCCCTACATGGTTTGGGTCCAGGTTACCTGCAGGATCGCCTTCTCCCATACAATCCGCCCCGTATGCTCAGGTCCTCTGGGAAGAACTTACTACAGTCGGCCAAGACTAGGCTGACAACTGTTACCCAGAGGACCGTCTCTTCTGCCACTCCCAGACTGTGGAATTACCTGCCGGAAGAGACTCGTCTACTTAACAGTCTTTTAGAATTTAAGAAAGCCATAAAGACTGTTCTCTTCCGGTGGGCATATCCAATGGAATTTTAGAATGTTTTTAGGATGTTTTTAGGATGTTTTGGGATGTTTTAATACAGTTTCAATGATGTATGTCATGTTTTGATCAGTTTTATGTATTTTATTATATTGTTGTTCCCCGCCTCGATCCAAACAGAGAGGCGGGTAAGAAATAAATTATTATTATTATTATTATTATTATTATTAGGTAAATGCATATAGGATTGCAGCCTCAGATTTACTGGAGAATAAGTACCCCAGCGGGTCTTTCTGCCAAGTAAACAGCATGCTTAGGATTGTGAGTCACTGCTGTTTCAAGGAATGTTATTTGAGAATTCCCCTAGTATTCAAAAGTATATGGGTGATGATGAGCAGTTTCAATGTTCATAGCAATTTTTCTAAATCACAATGCAAGGCAAATTACTTGGACAACAGCAACAAAGGGCAAAAAATCTGAACCGGAGAAAACAACCACCAACAATGTAGTCATTAATAAAGATTCCCCCCACCCCACCCCATCTTTGTGTGTTCTCAGTTTTAAACATATCCTTATGAGAAGCCCCATATCTTTGTTACATGCTGTTTAATTCTGTTCTATTCAAGCATAGTATGGTTTAGGCTTTTTAATTTAAATATTTCAAAGAACCAATTTGTGGCAGAGGTGTTACTTTCCTCCTTAAGTACATATTATGCATTTTTATTACAATTTTGCTACAGCCAAATGTCTTTTAAAAGCCTGATTCACAAACCCACTTCACTGCTCTTCAAGAATGGAAAACAAAGAGAGTGCTCCCGAAACGTGATTTACCTGCTGAAATGTAGTTTTAAAAAAAAATCCCATAGAAATTAGGGTAATTTAAACCTAGTTCTTATTTTTAGGCTTCAAAGTATTTTGGCATTTAGTTTGTTTGGCTTGATGATTATCATTTTATGTAGTTGTGGTTATTTTAAAATGCTGTTTCCATGACAGCCTTGTAAATGAACCTTCAGCTTATGTACTCCTTTCCCTTTTACAAATAAACCCTCTTCTCAGAAAGGGAATGTCTGCTGGCAAGTGAAAATCTTTGCCACCACATTCTTATAACGTGTGTGGTTGAAGTCTCTGCTTTGAGAAAGCAGCAGTATGAGTGACAGTGCATATTTCCTCTCCTCACAAATAGACTGGACCATCAAAGCACATCCATACAGAAGAGGCAGAGTAAGGCAGACAATTTGGGGGTACCATTCAGCCATTTCCCCATTTTTTTTAGTTTATTATTATGATATATGTTTTACCACCATAGGGGAGTACCATTCGGATATTCTTCCTCAGGTAACAAAATGTCTTAAGACACAATTCAGCCATGAGTGAAAGGATTATTTTGCGCGTGTGTGTATGTGTGTGTGTGTGTATTTTATCATAATGTGGGGCCCTAGAGATGTACAAGAATTTCATTTATGTTCACAAAACATAGTGGTATGTGCTTTGGGTCAGCCTAAATTATCTCCAGGGGGTACTTTACAATTCAGTGCCTCTGAGTACAAGGAGACTGAGGATTTCCCCTGACTCTATGGGCTCATCTATACCTGCAGGCCTTCTGGGAGTGGGGGAGGATCTTGGGCTTTCCAGATTCCAGGATCATCCCCCAAGGTCCAAACGCCAGTGCGTCGTCCTGGAAGTGAAGAGGGACATTCTGGCATGGCTTTTTTTTTCTTTTTTTTTAAAGGAGATGTTTGTGCAATTGCACAAGTGAGATCCTGCATGAAACCTGGACATTTGGCACCAAAACTGCCAAGAGCCATTCCAGGGATGGCAAAAATGCTCCCCCTCCCCCCGATGGGCATGGACTCCCCCTGCAGAGATCCATGCCCGTTTGGTGAGCCCCACTACTCATGGGGAGGAGGGACAACCCTGGGAGCGAGCACCACACTGCCTACGCACCTCGGGGTTGTCCCGGAACTGTGGAAAAAATCCTGCAAAATCACAGGACAACTGAGAGCTCGTCCCTGGTTGACCCCCAGATCACCTGTGTGTTATTTGGATGCACAGGGATGATCTCAACGTGACCCCAGGATAACTGGCTGGTGTAGACATGGCCTATAACTCTTGATTTGGTCACCCTTGTTCTACAAGGCCAAGGTGGGGGCCAAATGAGGCCTGAGGGAGTTGGAGGAAGTGAGGCCTGGGGAAAGGTGAATCTAAGACAAAAGGTGAGAACTGCTTTTGTCTTGAGGAGAAGATCCCTAGGCAGCTAAGTAATGCAGGGTAAATAAAACTTTTATAAAAGAAATGCCACAAGTCTTCAATGCCCTCCTTCCTGGAAACTGAAGTCTGAGTAATTTTTGAAGCCCTTGCAAGTTCTCCCCTCTCAGGAGTGGGGTGCCAGAGAACAACAACACAAACATGACCCATTTGAAACCTTGAATGTGAACAGGAGAGCATGTACTCAAAATAATGATCGCAAATTACTGAACTTGACTTAGCACTTGAAAAAAGTAGGCATCAAAAACCAAAACACATTTTCACGCTCTGTTCTTTGAGGGATAAGTGCACATTTTTATGAACTTTTTAAAATACTACTACTAATAATAATAATGCACACCTCTGTTAAAATGAAATTTTAAAAGCATACAAATGAATGCAGGAAATGAGGCAAGGTGAGTGTTGAGGTGGTATTCAGAGAACCTAGGCAAATAAGAAAAAAATCTGTTTTCCCATCCCTAGGAGGCTTTCCTCTTTCCATCCCTCTTGTTGTGCAGAAAATTACACATGACGGTGTGCACAGGTTTGATTACCCAGAATGCCCCACAGCAAATCTAGCAAAAGATGGCAGACCTTCTCCACTCAGTTGCTATTGAAAATGTATTTTTGGGCAACCTAAAATGGCAGCTACCAGCTGAGAGGACCTCCTCTCAAAATTCCCCATCCAAAATGCAAAGGAGGGAAACAGTTCCCCACCCATTTCACATCCGAAAGCTCTCCTCGCACCCTCTAAAAAATGATTTGGCTGAACAATTTCTTTTGAGGAATTTCAGTACCGCTGTAGTAACTGCTCTGCTTGACCTTGGCCCAAGTCTGGCCCCCCAATTCAAATGCAGTTGGGAGTCTAAGGTCCTTTCTACACCAGGGAGGTGTAAAGGGCCCAGTGTGAGCAAACCTGGAAGTAGCCACTTCCAGGTTCAGCGCGCTGAAACCGCATGACAAGTGCGACAGCCCGGGCTTCTCCTGGGCCATCGCTAGTCATGGCGGACGTTTTTTTAGATGATCCACGGAGAGTGCACGAGCGCTCCTCCGCAAATGTAAGTATTTTTTAAAAAATAACACCGTGTGGTATCACGCCCCCATCCCCCCTGCCATCCTGGGGATGGCGATTTTGGTTTGCCCCCAATCCTGATGGCCTTGGACCCGTGCGGTGTGGCTCTGTGGCCATCAGTGCAGCTGTGCTTACTTGAGAGTAAGCAAGGCTGCACCCGGGTGGGTAGCCACATCCTTCCGTGTTTCCGGGAACTTCCCGGGACCGCGGAAGAATCAGGATTTTTCTGGTGCCCACCCTCACCCCATCCCCGCTACTCCCTGTGAGTCATGCGGACTCACATGGAGCAGTCGGGGTCCATCCCAAGCATTTTGCCCTGGTGTGGAAAGCGACTAAGTCCGTACATCCAAAGTACAAGACAAGAGAAGAAAGCCCAGGGGACAAAGTAAAACTGAAAGCTAGGAATCAGAAACATGGGAAATTTTGCATAGTGCCTGTGGTGATCTAGCAGTAGATAGACCAGAATTGAAAATGTATGTAGCCTGGGCTTCAGAGTCCCCACAGACCCAGTTGCAAACAGCTTGAAGCTCCCTCCTACTTCTGAGGAGCTCTCTTCCTGGTTTCTTTGGGCACTCGATTGTTCTTCACCAACAGGAGGATCCATGCACCTGCAGCTTTTGGTGCCAATATTCTTTAGGGCTGGATGGCTGCTTGGCCTCCTTCTCTGACTCACTGGGCAATAGAGGTTCATCAGGAGCCCCATCCATGGGTGCCTCAAGGACCACTGATGCTGAAGGACTTAGTGTAGTCTCTTCAAGTGTCTGAGCAGTGCCTATGGGAGTGCCAAAGTTGGGGGGATGACTCATGGGGTCTTAAGCCACAGAATCTTCATCAAGGAGGAGACTTTTTGGCCTGGGCCTAGTCAGGGATGACAGGTATAAACTAAGGGATCATTCATCACTAATGTTTGCTCAAATATCAGAAATGGGATTGCCATTGGCTTGCTAATGGTCATACTTTATTGATTTAACAAGCAAAAAAAATATTCTGTCAGACAACTGTTAACAACCAGACTCTGCCAGACCCAATTCATGATCTCCAGATTCCACTCTGCCTGGACTCTGACCTGACAAATGTTGCCCTTGTAACATCTTCCTACGAGCCAGATCCTGTCATAGTTCCTTCACAAACCCACAGGTTCTTCTAGGATCCTTTCTTGCCTTATCCCTGCTCCTCCCAAGGAATATATATATATATATATATATATCAAATGAAAAGAATGGCAACCTAAGTTTGCCACCAGGTCTCTGCTGGAGCACCAGCCTATATTCAGGATATGTTAATAAATCATATTTGTGTTCATTTTACTCTATACTGCTCTGGTGCTAAGCATAGCTATGGCAAAAATTCAGCCCAGGACGACTTTGAATACCTAAGATCCTTAATTGTCCCCCCCTTTTTTTCCGGATAGGCATGTCTACCTCTCTAGAATTCTGACGTGACATGGGAGGGTGGCACCAAGAGATAAACCCAATAGAGGGGAAATGGTGCAAAGCAATCTTTATGCAAGAATCCAGATCAATTTTGTACCCTGGCTTTTCTTTGAGGGAGGAGTGGGAATATGCAAAAATGGACCAGTACTTTGGTCTTGTAAACTCTAAATACACCAGCACCCTTTCATGAAGATTGCCTTGCACCATTTTGGATTTTGGGAATTCCAAAAGTCTCCTCCACTCATTCACTGATTGCTATAATGCTACCATTGAGAACAACTCTGTTAGCCGGATAATTATAAATATATGTAGATATCTTGTCTCCCTCCTCCACCCCTGCCACTCCATCGCCCCTTGCACGCATCATAAAATAACCCTGGTCCTTGAAGCAGGCATAAGTATTGTGGTTTAGTAAACAACATTACTCTGAATAAAAGAGGAAGACAACACATCCCCTAAACTTCTTCCTATTAAAAAATAATGTTAATTGGTTAGTGTATGTAGAAGAAGGTTATATGGCCCATTGACTTTATATAGATTGAAATGCTAAGCAGGGCCAAGTAGAAACATCAGTAGGGAATAGAGGGTAAGTACTCATCAGTTTTATGTGCTCTTTCCTATTTTCCTATTTATTGCTTACCCCTTACAATGTTTCTCAGCAATCACGTGTAAGTCAAGTTAGTTGGTTTGCGGATATAACATGGCTCAGCAAATGAGATGGTCGTATCATCTACATTCATTTATCAATGCAGAATAAAATGACGCCCTGGTCTGCAGATACAACAGAAGGAAGTGGTAGGCCTCTGAGGTAGTAGGATGTATTGTCCCACTTCACACTGGCAGTGCAGGGTCATAATTTGGAATCCTCCCCTGTGTAAAGCAAACAAAGCTCTGCAAGCAGTAAACTAAATCAGCAATGGGTAGGTGGATTAGTACTAGTGATGATGTCAAAATTTGAAATGAGTCAGCTTGTCCATTAAATCTAATAGGTTTGCAATTATGCATGGTGTGGAGAATGTGGATATTGGGGATGGGGACAGAGGAAGCTGTGCCAGTTGTGTGTACCCATATCCCTTTTCGACTCACGATGCCTCTCCATAGGGTCGCCATCAAACCCAGCATCCACTCATTGTAATGTGTGATTATACTTACTCCATGTTCCAATATCATCAGATTTTTTTTATTTCCCTGCCTTGATCTATATCATTGGCAATAGGCTCAGTTCAACACTTTTGGGTGCCTTTGACTATGGTGCTGCCGAGGGCCTGAGCCCTTCCTCCTCCTCCTCCCTGTTTTCGTTGCAACACACCCCTCCCACCCCTCCTGCTGAATGCCTTCCCTTCCCACATCCACCACTCGCCCCTTCCATTATGCAAAAAAAATCAGTTCCATTGGCTTCTTCTATCGAAACCAGCTTTCCGCATTATTTCCAGTTTCAAAATCCATCCAAGGACAGAGATGGATGGATCCATCAATTTTGGTGGGTTGTTTTTTTCCCCCAGATTCCCCATCATCAGTTTGCGCCATCCCATTTCTGCCTCACTTTGTGACTTTTTAAATGAAAAATTTGTATGCATTTGTGTGTGCGGTTTTCCTAACCTACACATTTTTGTAGCAAGTTTGCGTAATATCCACTTTTTTTTTTGCAGGTAGTTTTCTTTAATATAATGCTGTTTTGTGGGGGGGGGGGTTGTTTTCCCACATAGTGTGCATTTTTCCCCAATATATGCATTTGTGCATATACTTGCCCCTAATACATGCCCTTTTGTATACAGTTCCAGAGTTGTCTGCTGAACCTTTAAGACAGAGACTTCCCCAGCCTGACTTCAGATGGATTGGACTGCATAGTACTATCCACACACCCTATGAGAGGGGCCTTTTCTGCTGTGGCATCCCAGCTGTGGAATGAGCTCCCTAGAGAGGTTTGCCTGCCACCTATGGTATGCTCTTTTCAATGCCGGGTAAAGACCTTTTTATTTCCCCAGTGTTTAAACATTTTATCATCTAAGTGTTTTAACATTCCTGTTTTAAATCTGCGTTTTAAATCTTTGTATTGCTGCTTGGTTTTATTCTGGCTGTACTTTTATATTGTACTTTTATATTGTGTTTTTACATTGTGGTTTAAGTTTTATACTTAAAATTGTACTTATGGTTTAGATTTTTTGTGAACCGCCCAGAGAGCTTCAGCTATTGGGAGGTATAGAAATGCAATAAATAAGTAATTAAATAAATAATATACACACTTTTGTGTGCATTTTCCCTTAATAGGTGAATTATTGTAAACACTCGCAGAGTTTTCTGATGGATCTTTATGACATCCATTCTGTGTCCCTCACCCCAATTAACATGTCTGTTTGTGTGTTTGTTTGTTTTTAAAAAAATCAAGTTCAAGATGAACCAAACTTAAGAATGGAACAATGAGAAACTGAGAGGAATTAAAATTGATAACGGTTTGTCCATCCGTTATCCACACACACACACACACGCTAAACCATCATCAAATCACAGCTAAAATCTGTCTCCATAGCCTGAAATATGAAAATAAAATAAAAAATCCTACATGTTGCAGCACCACCACGGTGTCAAAGATGTCTGATATTTGGCAGGTATGATGTCCTATGGAGTAGTACAACTAGGGATGCATGGATTTTGTTAAAGCCATCTGTGTTTGGCAGAATGTCAGGTGTCTTTTGTTCTGTCGTCCACTCACAGAATCGGATATTTTAAAGCGATAGAAAAACAAAAACAGTCCACAACTCCTGCAGGGTTCGCACAACTCAGAAAAAGCTGGTCTGCTGTGAATTCCCAGGTCAGATTCATAGAAAACTGAACTTATTTGAATCCGTTGTGAATTTCTCCAACATCCTTAAGTAGGGATTTCATGCCACCGGGATGGAAAAATCCAAATTTCCCGAAAGCAGAAGACAGGTTGGATTTCCATTGAAATCAGTAGAAAAACAAAGCCAAAAAGAAATAAATGCAATCAAATGTGGCTTTAAAAACAAATTGAAAAAAATATCTCCCCACCCCCCACCCCCACTGCACACCCCTAGAATACAACACAGTAGTGCCCAAGGATAAATCGGTTTCACAAACAAAATCTATTTTGGAAGGCTGTTAAACATTAGGCTGCCCTTGCTGCTCTGAGTTTTTGTAAAGCTCTATGTATGCATGTGTGTGTGTGTGTGTTTGTGTATGTGTAACTGTGTTGTCATTTTGTTGCCCTGAATACATATATTTGCCTGTTGTTTGTTGTTAAGAACCATAAGAACACAAGAATAGGGTGACCACATTTGGGAAACTAAAAAAGAGGACACCCAGTGGGGTGGGGGTGGGAAAGCAGCTTTCAGGGGCCTCTGGGATGTATGTCATTCACCTCCACCACCTTAAAGGCCCCAAATGGGGTGGAGGAGGGGAAAGTGTGTCATTCCCACCCTCCACTGCTCCAATCAGGGCCTTTTCTATAATGTCTGGGAATGACACGCTTTCCCCTTTCAGGCCCTGATTGGAGCAGTGTGAGGGAAATGACCCACCTCCAGAAGGTGTGTCATTCCCTCCCACCATGCTAATGCAGCCTTCAAAGGGAAAGCGTGTCTTTCCAGGACATTATAGAAAATTACAGAAAATGCCCCCTGACACCCAGAAGAGAACAAAAACCAGGACAAATCCGGGGAAATCCTGACAGTTGGTCACCCTACACAAGAAGAGCCATGCTGGATCAGACCAAGGGTCCATCTAGTCCAGCACTCCATTCACTCAGTGCCCATTCAGCTGTTGACCAGAGAACCACAAGCAGGACATGGTGCCACAGCACTCTCCCACCCATGTTCCCCAACAACTAGTCTATACAGGCTTACTGCCTCTGATATTGGAGGTTGCACTCAGCCATCAGGACAAGTAGCCATAGCCTTCTCCTCCAGGAGAAGGTTAGCTACCATATGAACCTCTTTGTGTGTTCTCTCCCATGTGGGTTTAAAAACAAATGTTTGGTATATGACATTTATAGTATTTTATTACATTTTATTGTTAACAACTCAGCGCACTTTGATAGGGAGTGGCATATAATTTTGATAAATTATGACTGAAAGAACAGTAAAAAAAAATAGCAAGGCGTTGTCTGTCCTTTCCAAGTTTAAAGGCAGATATATCCTGTGTTTTGTGGAGTATTACACAGTTAAGGTTTATCTAACTTTCTTGTTCCAGAAAAGGGAGCGCGTGTCTTATTATGGCAATGTAGTCATGCAGTTTTGCTAGAGGTAGAATGACAGAAACATGGAAAGCATTTGAGGAGAGGGGAAATCTGACACAAGAAAAGCTCTTCCTATTATAGTCTCCCTATCCAGAAACTACTAAAGTTCAGCCCCCATTTTAAATTATACTATTACTCGCTATCATTCACTATCTTTCCTCTTTTTCTTCACACACACACACACACATACACACACACACAGAGTATCTCAATTCACAATAACAATCTTAAGGGGCAACACATATACAATGAACTTCCCTCCCCCACAGATTGTATCGTACGTCAAATACATAACATACTCAGTAAAACTGTTTAATTGATGTTTTCTTCTTTCTTCTGCAGTTGAAGACAGGATGAAAACATCACTATTCTCCTTGTAATTGATGGCTCCCTCTTGTCCCATGTTTAGAAGGAATGAAACATCAATTAAACGATGACTGCTTGACATTCCATGTATTTTGACCTAGGCTTTGAACTGTGGGACAAACTGGTGGGTGGGTAGGGGGGAAACTTGGTTCCTCTTGTTAAAAATGAAACTAATTAGTAGAATATTTATTCCGGGGGAGGAAGGACTAAAGGGAGTGCGAATTTCTTCAGGTTTAAACATTTGCCACTTAAAACTTCTCTCTGACGAGTAATGCTACGAAGGTGTAGTCATTAAAATACGATTTACAGTAGTGAGGACTACTTGAAGCCACATGGGATTTTACTGTTTTCCCTTTGGGTTTCTTGATTCATTGGATTGGATTTTGCCGCTTTCTCCGGTCAATGCCACCTACACTTTTGCAAGCCTCATTATTTGCATTTGTAATTCATAGTGGAAAGATGTCCACCATTCAATTTCTGCTAAACTTTAATCGCTAGAAAGAGTTAGCCTGTCTGAAACTGCGGTGTGTTGCTGTGGCTTTTCCCAGAATGTATCCGCTGTCGTATCACACCAGTCAATGTCATTGGTCCTTGAGTAGTTCAAATTGCAACTTATTTTGAAATGAAGGATCTGCAATCATGCGGCTAATTAAGGCTTGCAACTTTCTTGGCCAGATAATAACCCAGAAATTCCCTTTGTAAATTATTATTTTTCTACCTTTAAACAGAGACTCACGCTCATTATGTTGTTGTTTTTTTTGGGGGGGGAATCCACTGTGAATTAAGACACCATCCTGTTTTGCTAGTTCTATGGAGACTAGGCTGACCATATGAAAAGGAGGGCAGGGCTCATATAACTTTAACAGTTGTAGAGAAAAGGGAATTTCAGCCAGGGTCATTTGTATGCAATTTGTACCTGGTGAAATTCCCTCTTCATTACAACACTTAAAGCTGCAGGGGCCCTGCCTTCTTTTGTATATGGTCACTCTAGTATAGTGCATGCAACTTTAATTGCTTTGATGAAGAGGTGATTTCACCAGGTACTAATTGCATACAAATGAAGCCGGCTGAAATTCCCTTTTCTCTGCAACTGTTAAAGTTACATGAGCCCTGTCCTCCTTTTCATATGGTCAGCCTAATGGAGACCCCTTTCCACCCTGACTCACCTTTGGTGAATACACACTGCAATGCAATGGCCAATGTTCAGAAGAAGAGACTCACGCATGCCTACCATATATTCATGCAGACATCTGCCTTTTGCCCAGGCCTCAGTGCACAATTGATATGAGCCCTGCTTCAGTCCTGCCTAATGCTGAAGTTAAACCCACCTGGGATTCGAAAATGGATTGTACCCTTGCTATAAGCATAAGTAGGATTTATGGAGTGATTTGGGGTGTCCAAAGCACTTCAACTACTGATAGACATCACCTCAGCCAGCCTTTCCGCAAGGATGGTCTGCAGTGTTATCTTTGTGTTGTAGAGGAGGTTTGTGAAAGAGTGGCTTGTTGAAGGCCACCTGGTAAATGCATGTCTGAGGTAAGATGTCAACATCATGCTTTGCCTCTACACCACACCAGTTCATTATGTAATGGATGAACTAAAATGTTCCTTTCATTCACGACCAGTGTTAAGAGATGGCCAACTCCCTAGACTCACATTATAGTCGTAGGGCACTCCTAATGGATGGACTTTCTGTCCACGCTGCTGCACCTGCCCTCTCTGAACAAGTGAACGAGAAGTGAAAACAGTTAGGAGGTGGAGTGGTAAATGCCACATACTTTATCTTTCCCCTCTCTCGGTGCCAGTTGGGCAAAGAGGGAGAGGCAAGCCAATGAGCAGGAGCAATGGCAGTGAGGTAAGAGGTGGGCTTCCCGCTGAGAGCATCATTCCATGCCCCCCAAGGAAAAACCTGAAATTAGCACTGTTTGTGAAATTGTTTCTTGTAAGAATGATGGGACCCTTTTATGGTGGAAGGGAGATTCAGCACAGATAAAAGGAAGGACTTCTTCACACAGTGCATCATTAAACTATGGAATTCACTACCACAAGATATAGTGATGGTCATCAATTTGCATGGCTTTAAAAGGAGGTTGGATAAATTCCTGGAGGAGAAGACTATCAATGGCTACTAGTCCTGATAGCTATGAGATACTTCCAGCATCAGAGGCTGTAAGGCTATATACACCATTTCCTGGGTACATGGGGGGGGGAGCACTGTTGCACCCGTGTCTTGCTTGTGGGTTCTTGGTCAGCAGCTGGTTGGCCACTGTGTGAACAAAGTGCTGGACTAGATTGACCCTTGGTCTTATCTTGTATGGTTCTTATGTTGTTAATAACTAATCTTTTTCCAGTCTTTCCCTTTCCCATCAGATCTACTTTTAGAGATTAGTTACATAGTGTTTTAGGGAAGAATTGACTCTCAGCTCTGGAATCCCCCCCCCCCCCAACCTGGAGAGAAGCTCAACTTAGCCTGGTGGTATTACAGAGTGGGGTCTTTTTTTTTTTTTTTTTTAAAGTCATTGTTATTGATGCACTCGGGTGATGCACAGCTCTGAGATGGAGCAGAGTTGAGTGATGCTGCTGGCAGACTGGTTCATTTATGTTGGTTTGGGATCCTTTTGTGATGTGGAGAGGTGCCAAGGCTGTGCATGCTGGCCCTGCCCCCTACATGGTCATGTGCAGTAGGCCCCACCCTCTCATTCCATGCCCTCACGTTGTGGAGCAGCAAGCTCTGATATGAGGTTTATAGCACAGAATAGAATGTGCTGTGCCATTGTGGAGCCTGTTTCATCAGCTTCCCTGATCACACAGAGAGTTCTGCTCATGTTCAGTTGAACATAGGGATGGCCAAATTCCGCCACTTCTGATCCGTCAGATGCTCACCACTGCCGCTGTCTGCCCCCGCTCATTGAGCACATGAGCGTCATTTGAGGCTTGGCACGACCCGACGAGCTAACGGCAGCCGTCCGCCCTTTCCCCGTTGCATAAGTGATGGCTAGAAAGGCCCTATTTACACAAGAGTAAAGGAACCGGCATGATGCACATTTCCTCCCTTGCATAAATGGGGCCTTTACAGCTGCCATTTACACGACTCGTCAGTTCTCATGGGCGCTTGGTGTGCCATGGGCACCCGACTTGGTGCCGGGTGTGTGTGGAAGTGGGGGAGTCTTTCTGACTCCCAGACTCAGTCAGGCACCCATGTCATCCCTACTTGAACATGAGTAGAACTTCCATTCAGACCTCCCTGCTCTCATTTGCTACATTATTTCACCCTTCTGAGATAAACATATATCTTTTTGCATGCAGTATCCTCTAGGAGCCTATCTACACTACTGCTTTAAAATTGTTTATAACAGTTTTAAACCGGTTAATAACCAGTTTAAAACTGTTATAAACCGTTTTAAAGCAGTAGTGTAGATAAGCTCTAGGTTACAAAAAGCCTATTTTTACTGAAGGAGCCTTTCCCACTCTGTCAGTGGCTCTCCAAATTCTGAGGCTGCCTGCGCTACTTTAAAGAGAGAGAGAGAGAGGCCCACGATTGAACCTTCTTCATGCAAAGCATGTGCTCTCTTCCTGAGCAATGGGCTCCGTTACAAACTCTCTCTCTCTCTGCCATGCATGCCAATTTCCAGCGCAAAATAATACCTTCTGCACAAAGCTGTTGGAACATATTTACCAAGCAGAGCATACATTTTACAAAACAAAGAAAATGCTATTTTAGAACTTACTGCATTTCCGACACTTCCACACGTAGAAAGGAAGCTGCTGGATGCTTGTGCATCTCCTTTTAAGTCCTTTTGCCGTTACTCTGAGTTATTTTCTTTCACTCTTAGCATCTTCTCCTGGCAGTATTATTTGTCCATGTACCCACTGTGTATTTTATTTTTTTTTATTTTTTTAAATAAAAAAAAATATTTATAATGGAAAAGTATTGTTGCCTTATGGGGTGGAAATGCAGTAAGAGCAACGGAAGAAGCTGATAATAAATCATTGCAGCCTTTGGAGATGGAGTCATTTGCATATCTACCCTTTCTTACGTTAGGGGGGATAGAAAAAAACCCTTAAGTAGCTAAGTAACAGTCAGGAACATAACTAAAGGACTAAAAGAAAAAAAAAACCATCTTTCATACGCTCTGCTATAAACAAGACATTGGATTTCAGTTGGAGTATCAGTAAACAGAACTGAACATCAAAACATTACACTTTTCCCCTAAAGTTTGCAGCATTAAAGGAGCGAGATGAAACACAATTAGCAAACAAAAATATCCAACATTGTAGAGGATGGTCACTTTTTGTATGTCATGTGGCTTTAAAAACAAGTCAGATAAATGATGATGCCATTAAAACTGAACTAATTAAAGAAAGCTTCTTTTAAGAACTCATTAACTGCAACCTCATTTGCATAATGATGCATATTAATTAAGTTTTAATGAATCTGAATTTGCACCAAGCCTATTCATGTTGGCTTTGAAACAAATTGAACAAATTAGTTAAAAGCTTTTTGGAATCTACTTTTCACACAAAAACAGAATATGAATGCCATCATCTCCACAAAAAAGAAATATTTTTCTTTTAATTTAATTCAAAGGTACGTGGTCCCATCTCTTAATTATTTTTAAATGCAATCATTTCCACCTTTTTCTTTACCAAAAAAATAAAGATTAAAAAAATCAACAGTATTTTTCATTCCCATGCAGGAAATGTTGTAAATGGATGTTGTGCGATAAAGCCATTACAGCCAATTTATTGAAAACAAGGTGGAAACATTTGACTTCGGGGTGCATTTAGTTTATTTAATATACAGGTTTCAATTTTGTAAGAAACCTTTAGGCATTTGGTCTGTCTGTTGAACAGTTACTGAAGCTGTATTTTTATGGTTCTGCCCTCTTTTCAAGTTATATGTAAGAATGTCAAATTGCTCGTCTGATACCCATTTCCTGAAGTCAGATTTCACAGTATCACAAGAATTATTTAGAAAAGGGCTTGTGAAGGGGAATTATTTCTAAGGGTTTAAAGGCTGTGTTGTCTTGCTTCGCTGTTCAGTGGATGTTAATTTTCCTTACACGTGGGCACACACACACACAAAGCAGAATTCAATTTTAACAAGTTTGCTTTCAGCTCATAATAAAAACAAGAATTACAGCAGAAACACTATTGATTTTCTTATACACCATTGTGTCTTCATCAAGAATGAAGAGATTTATGTAATTACTGCTCCATCTTTTGTTGTTCGGAAGGACTTTTTTTTTTTTTTTTGTAAGTCAGCAGATACAGAGGCTGAAATGCTTTCATTGTTGAGATTAAAAGATCATCTCCCCCCGCCCAGCCCATGTTAAACTATTTTTTCTATGATAGGTTTCTTTAGATAGGTCGCCAAAGAGAAAGATGCTACATGCTGACAATTCTCACTTTTGTGATTTATAATCTCTCTCTCTCTCTCTCTCTCTCTCTCTCTCACACACACACACACACACACACACACACACACAGAGAGAGAGAGAGAGAGAGACTTTTCTTTTACAATATCTGTGCCTTCAAAATTCTGCTTCTTTTGTTTCATCTTCCACCATGGCATCTATTGGAACTGAGCAGGTGCCAGTGCAGTTTCCTTGAAGCATAATACTATGCACATCCCCCCCCCTCGGCATATAAAATGCCAAAATGTCCAGTCCAGAAAGTGAGCCCCAGACCTTCAGCATTTGGTCCCTAAAGAACACAAGGTACTTTTATACATGTTTTATCATACCAGTTAAACTGGTATGGCTTTTCTCAAAGAATCCTGGGAATTGTAGTTTGTTGAAGGTGCTCATTCTTCCCTACCCCCCTTTCCTGACAACTCTAATTCCCAGGATTCCCTGGGGGGGGAGAATCACTATTAAACCCATTTAAGCCTACAATCCAATTCACTTACCTACCAGGAGTGAGCCCCATTAAACTCAATGGGGCTTACATCTATTTATTTATTTATTTATTTTATTATTTATTAAAACATTTATATCCCATCCTATATCACAAAGATCTCAGGGTGGTGTACAGAAAAAAAATCATACATATAAAATAGAACAATAAATATACAATTCTAAACCGAATTAAACTATTAATATGTTAAAACCAATATGAAATTTTAAAACAGTAAAATCCAATTAAAACAACACATTGTGCAGGCTGGTGGATTTAGCCATCAAAGGTTTTGTTAAGTAGACCTGCTCTTTGTCATATACATGTATGCTTAATGGATCGACCTGAGGCAGATGGGAAGGCACATCCAGAATTGAGGATGTTAGAGTGACACTCAAGGTTGTGCAAATGGGCTTCTGCTTGAATGGTCCCTCCCCATCCGCCAACCCAATTTGCTCTGGAGGATTTGTTGGCATCAGGGGTTGACACCATCAGGCTGTTGCTTGTGCCTGAGTCCTTAGGAGGGCCTGCTGCCAAGTCTGCCACCAATCACAAATGCCAACTACACCCACCTGTGCCAGAACGCCTCTGCCCAGTGTTGAATCCCGGTGGCAATGGCTGGGACCCATCAATTTCCCCCAAAGAACTCTGGGGCCCTGGCATAGCAGCCCTCCAGAGCAATGCCCCATTGGGAGCCCGCAGCCATTGTGGTAGGCTGACCAGATAAAATCCAGGTCAGGGCTCGTGTAACTTTAATAGTTGTAGAGAAAAGGAAATTTCAGCCAGTGTCATTTGTATGAAATTAGTTCCTGGTGAAATTCCCTCTTCATCACAACAGTTAAAGTTGCAGGCACTATACTAGAGTGACCATGTACAAAAGAAGGCAGGGCCCCTGCAACTTTAACTGTTGTGATGAAGAGGGAATTTCACCAGGAACTAATTGCATACAAATGACACTGGCTGAAATTCCCTTTTCTCTACAACTGTTAAAGTTACATGAGCCCTGACCTGGATTTTATCTGGTCACCCTACATTGTGGGGAAATTGAAATGGTGGGTGCCAGCAGCTGTACTTGCTGGACAGGCTAGATTTTATGCTGCTGTGGCATCCTCCTCATACAGCTAAACTAAAGGAAGCAGAGTGGCCACTTGGGAATTGCCAAAGAAGGGGACATGCACCACCACAAAATGCATAACATTTCTATGGCTGAATTTGGACGACACAATAAGCAACTGGGTGGGGGGAAACAATCGTCAGTTGTATTGACTATCGTGTCGTCCGAATGCTGCCATAGTCAACTCAGCGCTGATCCTAATCCACACCACGGTTGATTATTTATTACCATGTTGTGTGGGGAGTACCCCCTAGATGAACAACTGTAAAGTTGATTAATACCCCACCATTGACTATCGTGTTGTCCGAATTCAGCCTATATGCTAATTATTATGCATAGATGCCAGTTTAGACATTATTATTATTTAAATAGAAATACAGTAGATCTTACCATAGTATGGAAGACTGACCAGGGCAGGATCTACATGACTGCTTTATAACGATTAATAACGCTATTGGCAACATCCCATATACTGTTTTCAAACCGCTTTCAAAGTGCTACATCCTGGCCTGGGTGAGTTGTGTGCCTTGTTCAGTTTGCTGTCCAAGTGGTGTTGATGGGTAACTTCAAGGTCCAGCTCTTTCTTCGGATGATTCTTTATCTTTACAATGGGCTTGGACTGGACAGCCCTTCAAACAGAAGACACCAAGTAAATAGTGTTCCTTTGGTAGCCTTTCAAAGAGAGGACTGTGTCTTTTCTGTAAAAGATTATACATGGCCAGCCTAAATGGAGGGGTCCTTCTACACTGGATTGGGAGGCATTGGGTATGTTTGAGCCAAGGGTTACTGTGCCGCCACAGCCTCTAACACTAGGCCTAGACGAGCACACCCCTCTCAGGCTAAGCACCACCACTTAGATACCTGAGGGAAAGGTAAAAGACGCACCACTTTTCCCTTATAGCAGAGGGGAAAAGAGTGTTAAGGGTTTTGAATAAGGTCCTCCTGTGAGTATGTTGGCTGAGAGTGTAATGATATGTGTTTCTTTATTAAATTTATAGACCAGGTTACAAAGCCAAGCTGACACGTGGTTTGCGGTAGCAAAAATAAAAGAAAACGTTTATTGTTGTTAACAGTTCTTTTCAAATCAATTTCACACCTGCCTATTCTTAACACTTCTAATAATTTATTAATAATCCTAAATCCTAATAATCTCTTCACACACACTCCTGACTAGATCACACACAGCTATCTTCCCCAACCAAGACAGTAAGATAATCTAAAACACTCCCTCAGACTATATATACTCCTCCCCCTCCCTTTCCCAGCATCATCAGCCACACCCACTCAGCCCAACATTCCGCACTCTCCAGACATACTAACCAGACATACATAGGGAGACGGAAATGTGGGGTATCATCACAGTCACAATTAACCTGGCATCAATATTGAGCAGAGATATTCACCTACACGCGTAGCTGACGTCCACTGTGTAGCCTCATTTCCCTACACATTCCATTTGGTGGGCTTCTCATTTTAAAATAAAGGCAGCAGCCATGGTTTGCAGTGCACCTTTTAAAGCATTACTCAACACATCAAAGCAACACAAGATGGTTTGTTTGCCTGTTGTTTGACCTGACTGTAATTTGGGAGTGACTGGGTCACCTTACTGTCATCGAATGCTATAAGACATTTCCACTGTTCACCCCACCTTTCCGCCCCCCTCTTCTAGTCCTCTGTAAAAGTATAATAATAATAATGCAACCTGAAAATACAAAGAAGCTATTAAATATTTCAAGTACCATCTGATTTCCAAATAGGAATACATTTTTATGAGATCACAACCTGGAATAAAAGAGGTTGTGGGGGGGATGCTTTAAGTTATAAGGGCCTTCATTCTTTTGAATTTTAGAATTCCATATTAAACAGTGAACATTAACACTGTTATAATAACCTATAATTAAAAATAATACTAAAGGCAGTTGGGACCTTCCATTATGGTCTCTATTTAAGTTGACAGATATCATTTCAGATAATAGTTCTATATTTGCCAGATCGACACTCACCCTAACCCGTAGGCTGCCTTTCCTAACCTGTCATGCATCCCACTGCTTTATATGTAACACTTAATACTAATGCTTTTTAGACTCTTAAGCTTTCTTCTTTCCTTTCTTGGAGATTGGAAGGCGAACATTTCTTCTTTTTTGTCTCTGATCTGCCTCTGAAATCGACTTTTAACGTATGTCTTTAAAGCGCTGGTTTTAGGAAGCGATCATATTTAAAGCGCACAAATTTAGAGTACAGAAACAGGCTCCATTTGGGGGGAATTTTGACATAAAGTGTCTTCCTTGGGGGAGGTCAGGAGTCATTGATATTAAACTAGACAAGCTGGTAGTGGAGTGTTAATGGGAATGGAAAGCAGATGTTTGGTAATTAGGGGAGATGTGAATGACAAGACTTGAGAGGTATGGTACATGAGATAGCTGGCACAAAGCAGCTGTTGTTACCGATTTCGCTGTCAGAAATGTACACAAGTCAGACCATCCCCTGTGAGTTTGCCATAGCTGTGACAATTAGAAAAAAATTGTATTTGATTAAAATAAGTAATATATCATACAAAGTAATTTTTTTAAGAACACCGAGGAACGGTCTAGGTTAGAT
Organism: Anniella stebbinsi; assembly: GCA_029215795.1. NCBI lineage: Eukaryota > Metazoa > Chordata > Lepidosauria > Squamata > Anniellidae > Anniella > Anniella stebbinsi. The sequence goes on from JARDYH010000001.1 coordinate 351,290,926, forward strand.
CCCACGGAAAATTAACAAAAGATCTGAGCCAGATGTATCAACATGGCCTTCAAAAAAACTAGAGAAATTACAAGGAGTATCAGCCATGATCAGTGAATTCAAGGCATTATTTACTAAGGATACACTGAATGCTAGCATGTCTCAATTTGGGGGCCAATGGTTGCATTTCAAGGGGCCAAAATAGGACCTGAATTATTATTATTATTATTATTATCATCATCATCATCATCATCATCATCATCATCATCATCTCTATACCGCCCCATAGCCGAAGCTGTCTGGGTGGTTTACAATTAATCAGGTAATAAAATGCAGCATAAAATATGTCATAAAATATAAATATACAAAACTTAAAACAATTTAGACAGTTAAAACAGTTTCAATAGAATACTAGATTCATTTTAGATGGCTGGCATAAATGCCCCATCATATGCCATTAAATGCCTAGGAGTAGAGGACGGTCTTAACCTGGCACCAAAAAGATGACCACATTGGCACTGGGTTGGCTTGACTAGGGAGTTAGTTGGGGGCCACCACTTAAAAGGCCGTCTCCCTTGTTGCCATCCTCCAAGCATTCCTCGGAGGTGGCACTTGAGGGGGGGCAGATGTTGATCGTAGTGTCTGAGAATGTTCAGGTCAGTAGAGTAATTCTGTCAGGTATTGAGGTCCTCTAAAGGCATAATGCTAGGCATGTTTAGACAGAAAAAGTCCTGCAGTTCCCACCATTCCACAGCCAACAGGGGAATTGTAGGATTTTTTCTGTCCAAACATGCATAGGATTGTGCCATACATATAGTGAACACTCATCTATTTCATTCCTATTCCCTGTCATTGTTTCCTTCTCCTCTGTTGCTTCAGTGGGATTTTCTTCTTTCTGGGAAAAGCCTGATGGATGATCCTAACCAGTCAGGGATCATGTAGTAGGGAAGATGATGCCACAGCAGGATATACCCAGACAAATACGCCTACAGAGTAACAACAATGAAGGGGAACACCACTGCTGAGATACGTTCATTAAAATGCCTCCCTGCCCTCTTTTTCAGGTCAGCTGTACTATATACTAGCAAAGCAGAAGCAATACTACACGAATAGAGCATTTCCTGCCTCCAAAGCTCTCTCCATTCAAGTGATAGTTTTGTTTTCTTAAATGTTGGCTTTGCTTGACAGTTTATTCACATCTTCTATCACATGGGTTTGTTTTCTCACCATGTGAAGCAAAAGTTGTCTTCAGCTGAATACAAAGTATCATTTTAAGAGGGCTAAAATCATATTAGAAGGGAGCATCACTGCCTTTAGCATACTCTCTCTCTCTCTCTCTCTCTCGGTCACACTGTGAGCTTTTCTACACAAGGCTGTGAATCAGATCTCAATACACTGTATTTACTTTTGGTTTCATCGCAGAATTGAGATCCGAGCACTACATGTGAATCATTTCCTTTCCTGCTTTTCTGCTACATAACCTCTAGGTGGCACTGTGGTATCGTGGAATAGTACAAATACATAAGAGGAAATCATGCTTTCTTTTGCCTTCACTATTAAGTGCCACATTTTCCCTGCTCTAAAGAAAAGTCAACAAAAGTGTCGTTTAGACACAAAAGTGAAACTGGAGGGTCACGATGTTGTCTAAAGAACTCGTAAATACCTGTGAGGGAATGGTGAGGACATGATAATTGCCTTACGTAGAAACTGTTCTAGTCAGCCATGCCCTCCTATATATACTAAGTTCTATCCTCCCATCATTTTCCTTTGCCCACCAACAGTCAGGTAGCATTCTGCGACTACTAAAATACTCAGTCTTAATTGGGCTGTTTGGCCTCCCCACTCTCAAACCTTGCGATGAGTCGGGCAAGCTCAAGATTTCCCACCACCTGCCAACCCCTCGTGTTCTCCTTCCTTTAAGCAGAGTGCGGGGGCTGACAGGCAGTGGGGACAGGAGTCCTGTACCACTCACCAATCCTTCATGCTCTCCTTGCAGTGAGGGGTTGGTAGGCAGCAACGGGGACTCCTGCAAACTGCTATTTTGCATAAAAATGGCAGCTCGTCCTTTTACGTAAAAGGCCCTTTTATGTAAATGGCAGGTGTAAATAGGACCATTTATGCAACATCACAGGCCTAAATGGTCTAATAGACTGTTTAAACCTGTAACACTTTGTAAATGGACCTATTTATGTCCTTTATGTAAAAGGATGAGCCACCATTTTCTGCAACATGGCGGCTTAGTGGAGGAGCAGGATGCCATGCGCTACTCACTAGGTGCCCGTGAACCACCCGGCAGCTTGTCGCATGCAGCAAACAGGTGTGTGTGGTTTTTTTTGGCAATTGGCATGTTGCACGTGGGGTGGGCAAAGGTGAGTTTGCCCACCCCTACCTATAAGCAATGGGACTCACAGCCAAGGGTGGGAGAACCAGGGATGCTTGAACTCGCTGAGATTCTCCAAACCCCACTTTGTGCTCAATTTGGCTCCCTCCCATCCTCATTGCAACTCTTCTTCTTCTTCTTCTTCTTCTTCTTCTTCTTCTTCTTCTTCTTCTTCTTCTTTGAATGAGAAAAGTGCATGTTTTAAATGCATCTCCATGCACACTTTTCATAAGTCCACCATTGACTAAAGCCTGAAAATTTGTGATTTGGGGAAAAATAATGTGCAATTTAAAGTGTGTCCCCCCCCCTTTTAACTTTATTGCGATTTGGGGAATTTGCAAACGTTTTTTCCAGAAAAAAGCAAAACTCCGCTGTCTTTTGCATTCAGGATTGTGAGCGAGGCGAGGTTGAATGATTTGCGAACTGAAAAGAAATTCTTGTACATCCCTGCTCACAGCCTGAACATCAGAAATTGGTACCTGGTCTTTGTCCCTCAAAGTCTGAGGCTGTATATTTCTGCCATCATCTATTAGTGTAACTATGCAACTGCTACTAGAAATGGAATGCTTTGCGGGGGGTTTACCCATCAGCATAAAATGGTGGTCTTTGTATTTTCCCAATAACGGAATTGACTGATGGAATTTATGGTCGATGCACGAACTCCCTGCGTATTTCAGTGTATATTTACCTTTCACAAAATCACTTGTTTTGAAATTTCACAGCTTTTTCATGGCACAACATCTGCCTGATCTAGGTAAGGGGGAGAAAGTTGTTCAGTTTCTATTTTAATGCTAATGTACCTAATTTGTACTTCTAGAACTATATGGAAATGGACATGCAGGTATCCTTCAGCATTCACACTTCAACAAATGTTGTGATTTGGTTCTCCAACCAAAGAACACATAAGAAAAAACCACACTCGTTCTAAACAAACAAACAAACAAACACTGAATGACTGCAACAAAGGGCTCATCTACACCTATGAGCCTTCTGGGAGGGAGGAGGGAGGATCCTGGGCTTTCCCACTTCCAGGATCACCAAGCATCCAACCGCCAGCATGATGTCCTGGAAGAAAAGCGGGATGTCTGGTGCACCATTTTTCTCGACATAGCAATCAAGCCGTAACTGCTGGTGCCATTAAGTTTTCCTTAACTTTGATGCAGTCGTCCAACCAAAGAAGTCACAGACAAATGCATATGTTGAGGAGGTGTGTTCATAAAAAATGTGTATATTAATAAAAAAAAATGTAGCGGAAATTGCTTGCAAAAGTGCATATATTATGCAAAACAGCATAAATAAAAATGTATATTAAGAGAAATGTACACAGACATGTGTAAGCATGTTCCTGCTGACTTTAAAAAAAAAGCATGATGCAGGAAAAGGAAACTGAGAAAAATGAAAATTGATAGATTCATCCATCCCTAGCCTGATCCCATTCTTAAGCTGAGTCACCTTTTGTCTTTTAGCTGCTTCACTTAATAAATCCCTCCACTTATTAAATCTTTCCATAGGAATGCATGTGTTACTCTCACCAGTAAAATTCTAATTTGAGAAGGAATTATCCATGTGTCCATGTGGCTGAAGCCCATACTATCCGTTTGTGATTATGGTGCTGAAATTAGTTGGAGAGTGGGGTTGGGGGAGAAATACTTTTTGAAAAAGGATGTTAATTGTTCTGTGTCATTGTTCCCCATATCTTCAGCAGCTGTTTTGTCACAATTTTTACCCTACTTAGTTATCACTTCTTCCTGAATTAATCATAGGGTAATCCCGGAGATCTCATGTGGACTGGGCATTTGTTACAATGCTCCATAGCCAATAGGACCTGGAACAGTGGTTGGAGAAGGCTCTGGGGTACAACAGCTTGCATGCTCAAAAGCCCACTATGGCCAGTTTGATGGTCATGTGTGCATAATTTCACTTGTATCAGAGACAGAGGATGTGGCTAGCTCTAAACAGCTTGAGACCTAATTATTTGAAGGTCTATGCTAGTCAATTAGCCTCTTTTGTCCTGGGCCACCCTCTGTTTCTAGTTCTGTCCACTTTTATGCCAGCTTTTCAAGATGTCCTTTTAAAATCCAGAATTCTAGATCTGGACAGTACTGTGGTGTTTGAATCTAAAGCTTTTTCTATCTCCATGGGTTAAGGTTAGGTTGGAGAGCACAATGATTTCTGGAATCTGATGTTCTGTCCCTCGCTCCTTCTAGGTTTCTCTCTTCCTACCACACTACAAATCCCAGCAAGCTCTGGGTATGTGTAAGGCAGGCCTTCCAGTGATGGTAACATTTGATTGACTATTAAAGAGGAAGCCCTATCTCAAAGCACCTTGGTTAGCACCTTTAGAATTTTAACTGGTTCTGATTGAAACCCGTAGTGGATTCACCACCCCACTGACATTGAAAACACTAGCCTCCAATGAATGTAGCTGTAAACATTTTTAGTTAAGTACTAAAACACAGATTGACCTCATATTTTCATATTTTCATATTTCCTTATATGTTAGCAAGCCTCCAGATGCCAGAAAGAAAATAATTTTGCTAAAAACAACTGGAATCATCGAGCTTCTAAAATTAGGCAATCTAAAGATTTTTCCTTTGCAGAATGTCTTGGCTGAATTCTATTTTTTTCTTCCTGCCACCTTTTATTTCAGTTCTTCCTTTTTCTCTTTGGGTAAAATATCCAGAACTGTAAACTAAATATCTATTCCAACCTCATGTGAGAATAGGCTAATAACACTTTCGAGTATATGAGCAGAATTTGAGTTCAATTAGTTTCCTTTTCTCTTTCTCAATTAGTTTTTTTTCTCTTTAAAAAAGTTTGTGCCAATTTGAGTGTTTGCTCAGTTAGGAGAACTTTGTGTGGACACAAAACAGGACCTTCTCTGTGGTGGAGCCTTGAGTTTGGAATGCCTTCTACCAAGAGATATGTCTGGCTCCTGGCTCCAAATCTGTTATCATTTCAGTTGGAGGCATTTATGGGTACTTAGCTCTACCACTGACTAATTGGTTTGATTTAAGGGTGTTTTTTTTTAAAAAAAATAAATAATAAACTAATGTTATTCTTAACCACCTTGGTTTTTTTAAAAAAACAAAACAAAAGTGAGATATAAATGGAAATAAAAATAAATAAATAAATATTTCTTGAATAAACACACACCTTCTCCTTCTGAAACATTCACAGTGCGATCCTACATATATCTACTCTGAAGTAAGTCTCAGTAGCTTCAATGGGGCTTACTCCCAAAAGGTGTGCATGGGAATATGTTCCATTGAACTCAATGCGGCATACATCTGAATACATAACATGTATAGGATTGCACAGTAAATTAATTATCCTAGGGTGACCATTTGGAAAGGAGAACAGGGCTCCTGTATCTTTAACAGTTGCATAGGAAAGGGAATTTCAGCAGGTGTCATTTGTATGCATGCAGCACCTGGTGAAATGCCCTCTTCATCACAACAGTTAAAGCTGCAGGAGCCCTGCCCTCTTTTCTATCTGCTCACTCTAGTATAGCTCCTGCAGCTTTAACTGTTTGATGAAGAGGAAATGTCACCAGGTGCTGCCTGCATACAAATGACACCTGCTGAAATTCCATTTTCTGTGCAACTGTTAAAGATACAGGAGCCCTGTTCTCTTTTCCAAATGGTCACCCTAAATTATCTCAGAAACATCAAAATTCTCCCCATTAAAATGAGTGGCATTTCTCAAAGCAGCTTACACCACCCATCTTCTTACAACATTGGTTCATGTATCTATCTATTTTGTAATCACCGCTTAACATATTGTTCAGGAAAGCACTTTGGGGTACCTTGTATATGATGAGGATGTAACAAAGTGAACATCTATTTTAATTCTAAATAAACACCATTGCCTCCAGATTCCCTTTGATGATTTCCCTCTGTGATAAAATGACAATGAAGTCATTCTTTTTTTTCCTCTTCTCTCTCTCTCTCTCTCTTAAGATAATGGGTCAAAAATATATCAGACATTTAAGGCGATCCTGTGATGTACTCCTTGTATTGCTACCAACTGGGGACTTGTACTGCCATAGGGGACGTCTGAATTAGATCTCTATGTATACTTGCAATTATCTTTAATTATACCTGAGTTTGTGTCTTAATTAATTTATTCATTATTTATGAATGAATTCTCTTCCTCTCTATCCCCCTACCCCCCATCTATTTGAACATTAATAATTTTAAGCTTTCATAAATGTGATTAAAGACTTTGGCTGAAATTCTGCACCTAGTGTGACTCATGAATCTATTCTATTAAGATTTAGCAGTGCATAACTGATAACAGGATTACACCTTCTGTGGCTTCAATGGCTAAGAGCAATTGTTGTTGTTGTTGTTGTTGTTGTTAGGGGTGTGCACCCCCAAAATTATCATATCATATCATTATCGGAAATCACTTTTTTAAAAAATTCGGATCTGATTATATTGGAGGTTAACCATATTGAATTGTATCCGATTTCTGATAGTTATTGGAAATCCGATATTTATTTCGGATCCCTATTTTGCCCTACAGAGTTGCTTTTTGAGACAGAAAGGCCTATAACTTCTTATTTTCAAAGTTAGAGACTTGAAACTTGGTCACAGTGCTTATGGGGTATGCCTAAGTATGTGTACATCCAACCATGTATTTTATATGAAATTTTAAAACATTGTGCACCTTTTTTGACAGATCTCTGAATGCACGTGGCGAGCAGTCATTCTGAGCTGTCAGGAGTTGCACGATATTTCAAAAATTCATATAAAATACATGATTGGAGGGATTGTTCTGAAATTTCATACATATACTTAAGCATATTCCATAAGCACTGTGACCAAGTTTGACGTCTCTAACTTTTAAAATACAGAAGTTATAGGTTTATTTATATGGCGATCCAATAATTCGAAAAAAAATCCGATATAATCAGACTGAAAATTTTCGGATCCAATATTTATCAAAGGTTTTTCTATGGTATCGTTATCGTTAATCAGATTTCCAATAACACCATTATCGGATCGTTATTGGACATCGGAACGATACAATACACATCCCTAGTTATTGTTGTTGTTCTGGAGGAAAATCTCAGCCCCTCCTTTCTCATTCATTAATGAATATGTGGGTGTAGCAATTTACTACCTTCTTTGAAATTCTCCAGAAAAGGTCAAAAGACATGCATGGTAAGGCCTACTGAAGCTAATGCAACTTATCACACACATATATGGAGGAGAAGGCTATCAGTGGCTCTGTTCAGATACAATGTGGGGAAGGGTGGTTAGACTAATCACGGTGCATGGTGGTTACCACTCACCATGCCAAGTGCTCCTGCCACATGTACATAGAATCACGGCCCTAACCATGGTTGCCTTAATCACTGTCTAACCATCCTCCACCCTAACCACCCTGGAAGAGGTAGGAGGGAAACTGACATCTTAACAGCCGCACTTTGAGTGACTCACATAAAACTTTTTAAAGGCTTGCTCAAGGGGCAAAATTGGGGAGAACAGGGACAGTGATTTATGAAGGATGGATAGCGTAAAACCAGGCAAATGTCCCTGGTAAATGGGGACAATTGGATCATATGTTATTTCCAATACACTGTATTTATGCCATTGTCCTTTTTAATATTGATTTGCATTTTTTCCCCACCTGCTAATATTGTCTTATTGGTTCAGCAGTCATTAGATACAGTACAGACACACAGCTTGCATTGCAGTACCTAGCAGGATCCAAAACTAAGCATTAAAATGAGAGGTTTTTTTTTTTTTAAAAGGAGTTATAAAAAGTAAAATATAAAGGACCAATTCTGAGTTGGCTTCTATTGCCTTATAAATACAGCGTCTTGGCTTGGATTCCATTGGAATTAAACTCAGGTCTTTTAAAATGCATGCAAATTCTTGCAGAATACATATGAAAAAGTCACCATAACAGCCGAAGCACTTCTTCACTCCCTTGATAAATGGGGCTCCTAGACCACACTTTATTGAGTCTCTGATTTTTAATAATTTGAATCCGGCAAGATTTAATTCTGCATAATTCTGGCTGAAATCAGCTTTTGATTGAGTTGTAATGGCTCTGTTATTGTAAATATCTCTGCATGCTAATGTTGTGCCGGAATTCAATAATATTTAGATGAAATTTTTTGCCTCTAGCAAGGTGGATGTTGGATTTAAAGTGCTTGAAAGTTTATGTCAAAGAAGCATTTATTTCAAAAAAGGAAAAGAAAAGGAAAAGCCCACAGCATAAAATGTAATAAATGGCCATCCTGAGTTTGAATATAAATTGAGACTGTAGAGTAGAAAAAGAAACTATACTGTATAGTGGGTGTATATGAATGGTGTTCATGGCTTGCCAGCTCCTTTGGCCCTGATCCATATAAAAAGCCAAACAATCTAGGTCTCATAATGATCATACCAACCAGATATTGGGAGAGCAGCAGAGGAGGTGTACAAAATTATGTATGGTGTGGAGAATGTGGATAGGGAGACATTTTCCTCCCTCTCTCAAAATTCTAGAACCCTGGGTCATCCCATGAAGCTGATTGGTGGGAGATTCAGGACTTCTTCACACAGTACATAGTTAAATTATGGAATTCGCTACCACAATATGTAGTGATGGCAACTAATTTGGAGGGGGTTTGGAGGGGATTTGCATAAATTCCTGGAGGAGAATGCTATTAATGGCTACTAGCCCTGGTGGTTATGTGCTACCTCCAGTATTCGAGGCAGTAAGCCTACATGCACCAGTTGCTGGGAACATGGGTGGGAGGGTGCTGTTGCACTATATCCTGCTTTGTTGGTCCCTGGTCGACAGCTGGTTGGCCATTGTGTGTGGACAGAGGGCTGGACTAGATGGACCCTCGGTCTGATCCAGCATGGCTCTTCTTAAGTTCTTATGTTCTTATGTTCTCCAGTGTCAGAAGTATGGTGGATCCACTCTCTGTTTCAGTCAGAACTAGGGATGGACAGACTCACCTGCATCCAATTCGTTGGATGTTTGCCCCTCTGCCGCCACATCTGCTGCCACCTTCCACCTCCACTTGCACCACCTCACTAGCTTCTTTTGAGGCTTGGCAAGCACCCAATGACATCGCGAGCCCATTGTTGTGCAACAATGAAGGCTCCAGGTATTATGTATTTTCCCCTGATGTGAGCTCCGCTGTCCTGCCCCATACCCAACATGAGCACTTTTGCTCATTTCTGGTTGCCCCTGGAAGTGGTAAATCACCATTCAGAAGTGGTGAGTGGGAAGTGACAGGGTGCAAGAGAATCATCAGGGGCAAGAGCAACCCATTGGATTCTGCCCTAGCTGTTTCTAGATTAAGCTCATCCTATGGATCCATTCCACGTGCTTTGGAACTAAAACTGCTTTGATCAGTCCGGTGGATGACTTGCACAGGGAGATGGATAGAGAAGTGTTATTCTACCCTTTTGATTCTCCTGGAACTCCCAATGGTGTTAAATGTGAGAGATATCATAATTCCTTCTGGGTTGACTGACGGGAATAGACATATATGTTCTTTGGTGGTTCAATTCATTCAAGGAGGGCCAGTCCCAAACAGTGGTGAAACTGTTGTTCTAGCCCTGGCCTTTGACCCATGGGGTGCCACACATTTCTATTATGTCTCTGATGTTGGTTAAACATCTACATGTAATGGCTGGGAAGGCCATCTGGACGTGCATCAATATGCAAATGATGTGGTATTTTATTGGTATTTTAATGATGTATTGGTTTTATGTGCTTTAAATCAGTTTTGTGTATTTTATATCTGAAGTTGTTCCCCGCCTCAATCTGGAGGGAGAGGTGGGTACTAAATAAATATTATTATTATTATTATTATTATTATTATTATTATGTCAATGCCGGCTGCCATTGATGCAATGGAGGGAAGTGTGTAATTTCTGGAGTCTCCATCATGCACAAGTTCAGCAGTGAGAGCGGGCAGCTGCCAAACACTTATGGAGGTCCCATGAGTGGTCAAGCGTGGGTCCACCCTCATGCCAAATGTGCCCAACTGAGTCCAGGGGTGGACTCAGGTGAGTCTGTCAGACTACCAGACTCACTGGGGCACTTGTGACATCCCTAGTTCCAGTTCAAATTCTTATTCAGCCATGTAACCCATTAGGTGAATTTGGGCCAAACACTATATCTCAGCCTAACTTACCTTGGAAGGCTGTTGTAAAATGATATGCCTGCCATACAGAACTACCCTGAGTTTCATCAGCAAATACCAATGTGAATAATTGATATAGCAGATACAGCTACTGGCCAAAATTAAACAATGGCCTGTATTGATGGTCAAGTCTCTCCACTCAAGAATATTTATTCAAAGCAAGTTCAAAAAGAGAGGATTATTATTTTTTCGTTCTTAGATGCAGCGTTGTATCATCGGTTAGTTTTTTGTCTGAAAATGAAGGCGAGCTTCGCTTACGGTAAGCAGGGAGGAGGCATCCTCCTTTCGCTCTCATTTTCTGTAGGCGTTCATCAACCCTTGCCGATTGCACCTAGCCATATCAAGCTACAAGTATATTAAAAGGTCTCTCCTCTCAAATGAAATGTCTTACAATTTAAATCTCTCCCTAGGAATGTCAGCATTGCCATGGGACTTCTCCAAGCTTCCAAAGCAAACAAAATTGACACAGTCGATTTGGAGTATAAATGTCGGCAGCTTTATTAAATATGCATTAAAGTGCAACAGTCATAAATTACATGCACTCAGCTCGCTCTGAACATAATGCATATAACTAAATAACTTTCTGGCTGTACAACCTGAGTGATAAGTCCAACTGAAAATGGAAGACAGTTCTCTAAAAAAACAGCTGTTTTGGAAGATGCAATATGCTTTATGAGGCTCAATTTATGCTTTTGCCTATTGGAGGTAGGGGTTATTTTTATGGGAGCAGATCCACATAATGGGCTGCCTCTACAAGAGAGGTTTAAAGCTCTTTCAAGGCGCTTAATTTTTTTTACGGAGCGCAAATCGGGCGTAGAGGCGCGTTATCTCTCCGATTATGCGCATTATCGAATGCGCTTTAAATCGCAAGTTTTATTTTGCTCCGTCCGTTAAAGCGCATTTTGACTATGTGAACAAGCGCTTATGCGCATTAACTACTTGTAAAGCGCATTGTGGTCATCCGTTAATGCGCTTCGCCGCCTCTCACCGCCTCTCGTGCAGAGGTATTAGGTGTAAATGCGCTTCAGCGATTATGCGCATAATCGCCTAACCAGGCGCAAAAGCGAATCCTTGTAGAGGGGACCATGGTCAATTCTCAGAGCCTCTTTGGGTTTTTCTTTCTCCATATGTGCTGGTTTTTATCATACTGGCTTTCACTGAGAATTGAAGAGTTAGAGGCATTGTCTCAGCAATCCATCATGTGCCTGGTTCCCAACAGAGTACACCCTTGTAAACCAGTGATGCCCAACTGTGTGCTGGGACACACTATTGTGTTTCAAGAAACGATACTGCTGATGTTCATAGTTATCTGGCTTAGAATTTTCCCAGCTAGTAATGTGTGGGTACATTGTGTATCAAAACGTATTTCCCTGATAAGTCTTTCTGCGGCTTGGAATTTAAAATGGGACTCTGTACAAGCACAGCAAGACTAACCAGGTTCTAGACGCAGCGCAACATCTTGGAAGGTCAGAGGGACATCATGACCACCATTTTTTTTTAACAGAAGAAGACACATGTGGTGGAAAAGGTAGGGAACCCCCCTGCCAAAACCCATGCCCATTCACCCCGCTATTCTGGGTTATGGCAAAATTGCTGACCCCCCCCCCCATGGGCACAGAGCCACCCCGTGTGGCTCTGTGCCCGTTTCAGGCCCTGGGAGCACACGGCACACTGGCCGCAATCCTCGGGATGGTTCCAGGACTGTGGAAAAGTCAGGATATCCTCACTTTCCCTTATCCTGGGGTCGTCCCTAGGTCGTTCCCGGTTGATCCTGGGATCCCCTGTGCATCATATGGACGCACAGGGACAACCGAGGGATGACCCCGGGATAAATGGCTGTTGTAGACATGGCCAAAGGGTGCCTTGCAAAATCAAGCTGCCATGCTGGATGAATCCACTCCTCTGTGCTGATTGGACTTAGAAGTCCCCATTGATCCCTTCTTTCTCTGCCAATGTTGGTAGTGGAAGTTTCCCAAGGGGGAAAATTTAGATGGACTGCGATTCTTTGATGCAGCCCACATTGCAGTCGACATGCATATGGGAATGCCACGTTTGCAAGGAGGGTGTCCAACCATTGTTCTGGAGATGTGTATGTTTTCTTTGTTTTTCTTGTGTGTAAGAATTTTGTATGTTGTGTCTTTCAGCATTATTCTCAAGTGCCACTTTGAGTTTGTTTGTTTTTGAAAGGCAGGATATCAGGCTGTTAAAAATACTTAAATGACATACTTTCCCCAAGCTTCAGTAGTCCTTTATGGCATAATGCTTTGGGCATGCATGAAATGCAAGACCTTTGCAGCAGTTCTGCAGCACTGCGATTCAGTCATGGTTGCCAGGTGATCAACCAGTGCTGTTACATCATCTCAAGGACTCTGGAGGAGTTTGGGTTGAAAGACAAGCGGAGATCATTGTTTTGTGTGAAATTGTACCAGTTATAACTTTTGCCCTGGATCGGAGGCCATTCATTAATTTTAATGAAGTTTAAATCAGCTCGGGGTTTTAGCCATATTACCATTAATTTGAGGCAGAGCTATCTTTGTGGTTGAGTTCATCAACAGTGACAGTTATGATGGCTTTAAGCAACCTGAATAGGCAGAAGGCCAGTGAAGACCTAGATGCTGTTGAGCACGAATGGGAGAAGGCTATTGCCCTCATGCCCTGCTTTTGGGCTTCCTATGTCCTGCTTTCTAGAGGCATCTGGTTGGCAACTATAGGTAACAAGAAGTTGGACTAGATGGACCCTTATTCTGATCTAGCATGGATCTTCTTATGTTCTTGAAGTAATCAGACAAGTTCAGCTATTGGGCAGTTTACCTGAATTTCCAATAAAAACATCTCGGAAACCTTTGTGAAGGCAAACCTGGACAGAACTGAGGATAGATCTAGGAGATACATTTTTATAGAAGGAACTGGACATCTCAATCACAATAACAACTGGAAAAGCTGGGTAAGAAAAGAACCTTACCTATTTAAAAACCTGAGTCTCATAGTTGTCGCCTTTTCCCAAATAATCATGAAGTTGGTGTATTCATGTTCAGATCCTGTTTAACAATGTTATATTCCACATTTTTCTAATGAAGAACATACACATACATACATACAGAGAGAGAGAGAGAGAGAGAGAGAGAGAGAAGACCAGATAAAATTATCTAAATCACTATCTAAAAATTCTGAATTAGTCAAATTTGTTACTCAGCAATACAATTTGAGATTTAAAAACAAAGCAAAAAGAACCCCCCCCTCCTACATAATTCTGCATGTCTGCAAGCGGAAGCCACAATCTGTGCATGTTGCTTATCTGGTTCGGAACATCTGAATCCGCATTACAATTGTGAAAGTGGTGGTGTATCTGCATCTGGAGTCTCTACTTGTTATATATGACTATGCCTGGATTGGAACTGATGACTTCACCCTCTTCCTAACAATAGGAAGGGATGAGCCTTGACAGATCCCCTCCCAGGGGCCATAAAAATGGACCCTTAAGGAGGAAATGCCTCAGTTTTGGTGTCACTAGAGAAAAGGGCATCTATCATATTTCACCTTAACTCAAAACAGATAGGGTGGGGGAGGCAGGAATGGTAATTTTTAATCTTTATGGTTCTTTAAAATGCTTTAAAATGTATAGAAGTTACCACTTGCATGCAGTTGCCCTAGACCTTCAGTAGGACCAAGGCCTATTTTAATACCACTATCTTACCCCTGAAAAAATGTGCCCATTTTTAACTCCACAAATTTCTGGTAAAAGAAATAAAAAATCTAAAAAAACCAAACCCCAAGACACTATCTTTCCAACAAGATCAAGTTATTTCTGTTTATGTTATTTCCTGTTGATTTATTGCCATAAGTCTCTTGGCTTGTCTCCAAACATCTCTTGGCAACTGAGTCGACCAAATTAATTTCCTACAAAAAAGGATGCTCTGTAGTGACTTTAAGTCTGTCTTCATCATCTTGCTAATGATCTCCTGTGTGCTGCCCTACTGTAGGTTTGTTTTTTCTTGTTCGCTTGTTGTGAAATTTAATTTTGTGGGTGCATCTACTAGCTAGGAACCAGATTTTGTATGCCAAGACCACTTTTGAATCCCTCGGGTCGTACAGCTTCTCAATAAAGGCCCCCCCCTTGGTAAAGTGGTTTCAGTTGATTTGGTTGGGATCAGGTTAGTGGAGGGAAATAGCAATGGCATTTGGAAGGGTGTGAGACACTGTTGGTTGCTGCTCTTTTCGGGCATAACACTCCCTGTTTCCCAGTGCCCTCTGATTTCAGGACTTGTTGGGAATGACAGCCGCTTACAGAACCATGTGAATTAGAGGACTGATTGCGTTGAGCACATTAGAACTGGGGACTGATGAGCATGGTAGCTTTGATGCATTTGTTATAGGTAGGACATTGGTTGTGGGGGTTGTTTGTGTCTCTGTATGTGCACATGGGATTGACACTTCAGACACGAGGAGCTTGTGGTTATTACTATTATTGTTATTATTATTATTAAAGAACAACAACAATAATAACAATAATATTTAGACCACTGATGGGGAACCTTTCTCAAGTGGTGGGCCGTATTGGCAGTCAATGGGGCCACAGCGATCTCTTCCTCCATAGAATGTTTACCAGCTTCCCCTGCTGCATGGTGAGAAAGACTCCTTTCCTTACTGTGCAGCAAGGGAAAATGCTTATCCCCAATCAGCACATAGTTAAACCATGGAATTCACTACCACAAGTTGTAGTGATGACCACAAATTTGGATGGCTTTAGAAGGGGGTTAGACAGATTCCTGGAGGAGAAGGTTATCAATGGCTACTAGTCCTGAGAGCTATGTGCTACCTCCAGTAGCAGAGGAGTAAGCCTATGTACACTGTCCCTGGTACTCACCAGCCTTGCTGAAAAAGTAGAGCTCAGGGCCTTAGAAACCAATCACAAAGCTCAGGAGAATTTATATGAGTGCAAATGGCCTTTTAGATGAGAGACAGTGTGGTGTAGAGGCTAGAGTGTTGGACTGGGACCTGGGAGATCCAGGTTCTAATCCCCACTCAGCCATGGAAGCTCACTTGGTGACTTTGAGCCAGTCACAGACTCTCAGCCCCAGCCTACCTCAGAGGCCTACCTCAGAGGGTTCTTGTTGGGAGGATAAAAGGGAGAGGAGGAGGATTATGTACGCCACCTTGGGTTCCTTGGAGGAAAAAAGGTAGGATATTAATGCAATAAATAAATAAATAAATAAATAAATAAATAAATAAGGACATAGGCAATATGAGTGGCTGTAGAGGTATTAGGGATGTGCAGGGACCCCCTGGATCAGATCGAGGCCCAGATCAGGACCTCTGAGATTGACCTGGATTGTTCAGGACAAAATCGGAGGTCCCTCGGATCGGACCCGATCCCGATCTGAGAATCAGAAGTCCGATTTTCGGATCTGCCATAGGCTTGCATTGGGGGAAAGAAAACTTTCCTCTAATGCAAGCCTATGGCTGGGGTGAGTGGGGGCCTAACACCCCCCTCCCTGTCCCTCCCTCCTCCCCCTCGCGCTTCTTACCTGCTGGGGCTGTCTGCTACTGTCTGCTGGCGCCCATGGGTGCCAGCGGACGGCAGCAGACAGCCTCGGCAGGTAAGCCCCCTCCCTCCTCGCGCCCCTTACCTGCCGGGGCTCTCCGCAGACACCCATGGGCGCCCGCTGACGGCAGCAGACAGCCCCAGCAGGTAACGAGCACGAGGAGGAGGAGGAGGTCCAATCCTCCAATTTTATCCGAACCAGATCGGGTCCTTCTGGACCGGTTCAGATGAGATCAGATGATCCAGAAGCCGGGATCGTAATCTGATAATTTTATCCGATTTTGGTCAGATCAGCTTCGGATCGTGGATTGGACCCAATCCAATGCACACCCCTAATAGGTATGCATATGGCTTCAGGAGTTGCATAGTTTCATGTTTGTGTGGGCATGGGTGCATATTGTGTTGCTGTAAAGCTCACTTAATAAGCTCAGTAGGGACTTTGAGTTGGGAGGTTACAAATTTTCTACCATGGATTCACTACTGGAATTCCTAGACTCAGTGTTGCCTAGCTGTAAAATGGAATGA
Source organism: Anniella stebbinsi (assembly GCA_029215795.1). Taxonomy (NCBI): domain Eukaryota; kingdom Metazoa; phylum Chordata; class Lepidosauria; order Squamata; family Anniellidae; genus Anniella; species Anniella stebbinsi. The sequence goes on from JARDYH010000001.1 coordinate 351,307,516, forward strand.
ATTGGGATGAATGAAGGGCTGCTGTTGTTATTTGTGTTTAGGAATGCTTAGCCTTCTTTTGGTGAATAGTCTGAGACAAACCAAGACTAAAAAGCAGATGCCTGGCACAGACAAAAAGAAATGAAATGGCAGATTAAAAAGTCTATTTCCATGTGAAGAGGAAGCCAGGAGAGAAGAAAAATAGGGGAAATTATCATTGTTTTCACAGATGGAAGAAATGACTTTGTAGCAGTTCTCTGGGGAATATGGACCCTCCTAGCATCATCCAACACTGATCTTCAAGACTCTCTAATAGAGATTGGTCTTGAGGGGATTTTATCTTATTAGGATCCATTGCCATGGTAATGACTAAGACAAAATGCACTACACAATTAGTGATATTTTAAAGGTGGCACCAAGCTGATTGGAATACAGGTTTACATGTATCGCTATGGATATAGCATTTGGGGGCAGGCTAAGTGCTTTACAATCTTGTTAGTGTGTGCCACTAGTTTGGAATCATTTTTACAGCTAGGGAAGTGTGAGAGAGTGACTTACTTCAAACCACACAGAGAGGCCTGATGTGCAGCTGAATGAGGTGGGTAAGAATGCTGTAGTGGTAGAGTCGTCCCTACCATGTCAGAGTACAGTTAAGGTCACCTCTTTTGAATGCTGGTAAAAACAGCTGTTAGTAAAAATCACATATAGGAGTGAGATGTTCAAGCACAAGATGGGGAACTTCTGGCCCTCCAGTTGTTGTTAGACTACAGATTTCATCACCCCTGGTAGGAATGTCTGTCACAGGGAAATCTGGCTATTTTTAGGCTTGCTGGAGTTCCATGCACACACATGACTTGGTTTACATTTGTAAGCCAAGCTGTGGGTTTTCCCTGATCTCCAGGGACCTTTTATGTATTGTTGTGTGTGCATCAGCCGTAATTTACGCAAATAGGGATTTGCGCAAATTACAGCTGCAAATTACTCAAATTTGCATAATTTGTGCAAATGACAGCCACAATTTGCATGATTTGCAGAAATTGTGGCTGAAATTTGCTTAATAGTGACATGGCCACTTTAAATGGTGGCTTGCTGCACCAATCATTTCCTGGGAGAATGCCCGTGTGAATGACACCCAATGGCTACAATAATGGGAGGCAGCCATCCCCCTCCTAGGAATACCACTTCAAATGATGGTACATCATCACATGATATTGCTCCCAGGGGCATTCTGTCCTGGAATTGGGCCAGAACCTTTAAGTTGCCATTCAAAGTGGGAGCAAGTTTTTTTGTGTTGTTGTTTGAAAAAGAAAAGGGGGGAATCCCACATAGTTCAGTCACTTCATATTTAGCCTAAAACAAAACATTGTTTTGTGTGTGGAAATTTCCCCACTCTCTGAAGATTAATGAAATCTACAGGGGGTGTTTTCACCTTGCCCCAAGCCCCCAAGCCCCCAAGCCAACACAATGAAGATAGGCTGAAACTATAGGCTAGAATTAATTGTGATAGTTTTCCACTTTTGAGATTTCCCCACAGTAAGAAAATATGATTCTCCCACCTGAAATCCGAAATAGTACAGTCCATTCTATCACCTCAGTACTCTACTACTTCACTGACATCTCATTCCGGCCTACATTCATTGCAGAAATGGAACTGCATGTACACTTCATTCACAAATGTGTATATGAAGTTGGGAATAGTCGCCTCCTCCACTTAGAAATCAATAGTTGTCACTGTTGGATCTTTTGCATTTGTATGAGGAGAGGTTCAGGCTCATGACAACTTGCATTCGAGGGTAGGGGAAAAAGGCAAATTGCTTTGTTTTGCTGATTGAACTATTTCCTTACCTCTTAGATTTCTAGTAAGAATGACGCGTCACTTCCAATCTGTGACAAAAAGCTAAATTAATCTGGTGCAAGTTTTCAAAGGACTGGAGAGGACACATCTTAGAAAAATTGTAACATAATTGTCAAATGTATTCAAATTGCAGTGGGTTAGGTTTCAGGTCATGTTACTGGGGTTTTGGTAGGCAGCCTTTTGAAGAGGCCCCCAAAGCATAAACTGCATGCAAGAATGGTGGATGGTTATGGCGATTTGGTGAAACTAAATATTCAAATTGCATAATGATTTGCTCTTCAAACAGCAGACTGTGGAAACAGCGGCAGCTTACCTATCATATAATATTGAAAAGAGTGATATTAATATTCATTTGGGGAGTTGTTGGCAAGACATTCATAGAGAAACAGCTGGGGTGGGTGAGTCAGATTGGCACTGTGGTGCTTTGGGGAGGAAGGTTTAAACCCTTCTCAAAATACTTTTTCTTATCCAAATGAGGGAGGAGGGGCTCCCCAATGCTTGTCCTCAGGGGGAAAATGTATAGATATCTGTCAGGGTTCCTTCTATTACCTGAACCCTTCTCCTTAAATAGGCTGACCATATGAAAAGGAGGACAGGGCTCCTGTATCTTTAACAGTTGTAGAGAAAAGGGAATTTCAGCCAGTGTCATTTGTATGCAATTAGCTCCTGGTGAAACTCCCTCGTCATCACAACAGTTAAAGTTGCAGACACTATACTAGAGTGACATATACAAAAGAAGGCAGGGCCCCTGCAACTTTAATTGTTGTGATGAAGAGGGAATTTCACCAGGAACTAATTGCATGCAAATGACACTGGCTGAAATTCCCTTTTCTCTACAACTGTTAAAGTTACATGAGCCCTGTCCTCCTTTTCATATGGTCAGCCTACCTTAAAGATCTCTTTCCTCTGTAAGAATCCCACCTTCCTTCGTTTTACATCCCCCTTCCCAGTAACATGGGGTTTAGGCTATAGATGTGGAGTAAGTGATACTCCAGACACTTATGGCTAAACTCAATAGTTTACTAGTGAAGTAAAACAACCAAATCACAATAGAGGTATTTAGTCAGTAGAGCTGAGTGATACAACAGGCATTTTAAAAAAAACGTGCAAAAACGCAGATTCTTTTACCCAAAGCTTCACCTAGACTTCTTCAAGTTACTTCTCTCTGCTCCTTCCTTATGCTCTGGTCATCCCTGGCTTTGATCTCTTCTGGCTGTGGCTCTCTCACTCTTTTATACCCTCATTCCCCAAAACAGAAAGTACTGTTCCCACTTTGAAGAAATGAAACTTAACTGGAGAAATTAAACTTAACCAGGAAATGAATCTTAACTGGAGAAATGAAACTATTCCTCTCAGGGATACTCTCTCCCAACAGAAAACCCCCGGGCCTCTAAGGCCTGTATTACCTTGCCTCAGTAGACCTCAAACCTTCACAATATCAAAGAGTACCTGTAAATTTTCTTCTGTAGGGCAAATAGTAGCTGGGGTGGGGGAAATCTAGATCATGGTGCAGTAATAGGAGTTAAACAACCCCTCCCTACGATGCCATGGTCTCACTCTGATTACCCTCAGAGCTCACAGTGCAGGTCCAGGTTTTGGAGGGCCTTCAGTGAGACAACCTCAATGGGACCCTCCATCAACGTATCTACCTCTTCACCACCATTGTATTCAGCTTGCTCCTCATTCTCCTTCTCATCTTTGCTACCACTTGCTTGCTTGACAGGCAGAGGTCCAGTAGGTAGTGCCATTTGCTGCTCCTGTTGTTTGCGCCAGAGCAAGAGGCAAGTGAACAGGCAGGTTGCAAGGGTGAACAGCAGAAGCAACTCTAAGGGCACTTGTCAGTGGGCCCAGTGATGAGGAGAAGAGCCACCCACACATCGGGAGAAGCTCACTGTGGGTATCTTTCCCAAGGACTCTCCAAAACATGCATCAGATTGAGGCATTGATGATATGATAGAGGCATACAAAATTCGCATGGCTACTAGTCCTGACAGCTGTATGCTGCCTCTAGTATCAGAGGCAGCATGTGTATATATACCAGTTGCTGGAGGACATGGGCAGGAGCGTGCTGTTAAACTCATGTCCTGCTTGTGGGTTTCCCGTGGGCAGCTGGTTGGCCACTGCATGAACAGGATGTTGGACTAGATGGACCTTGCTTTCATCCAGCAAGGCTCTCCTTACGTTCTTATGCCATTGCAATGTGCTAAGGTGGAAGAATTGACTCTGTGACTTCAGATTGCATGTGAAAGATCACATTTTCCATTGCCTCCATATATTCCCTGCAAGCATAAATCTAGTACTTCAAGGGGAGGGTTGGGCTAGAATCATTTCTACTTGTCTTTTGGCATGGGTATAATTCCCACCCGCTACTGTCCCACTACAAGAATCTACCACCTCATTTTGCTGCATCTGTAGGTCCAGCCTCACAACAGCCTTGTAAGGAAGGGCAGCATATTCATTGCATATTCATTTTGATGTTAGCTACATCTTTCCCCGAGCCGAGACAGAAAATATCTTATTCTTTCTGCAGCTGCCGATGAAGCAAAGGCAAGACTATTAGTTGATAATAATGAATTCTGGCAGGGGTAGGTATATCATGGATGAAAAGGAAACGCTAAAAGACTGCCACATGTAAGCTATTAATGTAATTGTATTTTTAAAGCTGTCTCTTAAATTAGCTCCTTGAACCACGATTTAAGCTTGTGTGGAGGTAGCAGTATTCAGTAATTTATTTTAAGGCCTCAACCTTTTGTTTAAGTCAACAGAACATAAAACATCCCAAATCTGCTTTCTTATTGTCGAAATCACATAATATATGAGGCACGCTTGGTTGTGAAGGAGCTTGTTATTAAAATATAATATCGTGTTCATCTATGATTATTATTTTAATTCAGTGCTCAGTTGACTTATACACAACTGCCTGAACCTTTTCGGTAACCACTTTCCACTCGCCCACATTACATTTAATTTACACCAAGATGATAAAAAATTTGATTTATTTTACAACAGATCAGTAATTGTGCTCTACAAATAAGTCCGTAATGATAATCAACAGCATTTTCAACATAATTTAATTTGTCTTCTCCCGAGAGGTAGTTAAATGCAGTAATAATAACACTACTGTTATGGACTCTGCAGCAGTTAATCATGGCCTGAATATGCAGACAGTCCCAATATTGTATTGACAGAAATTAAATTAACCATCAGCTTGGGCAATCAGTGGCTGTACAGCTATTAAAAGTAATAAAGGCAACAAACCCAAACCATAGCCAATTATGTTTTGACATGTAAATGTAAAAAGACAGATGCTTTAAATTTGAAAAATTTTATTTCATTGAAAGACAGATTGAGCAACTGCCCAGGTAAGAGTAGTGTCAGGATCAGGTTCTGTGTCCCAATTCAATTGTTTTTATGGCCATGGGAGCTTTGATACATACAGGTAGCAGTCCCCCATCACCATAGGGGCTGCCCCACAGATTTTATGGGAGACAACATCTGCATCCACATTCTTTGCCCGAACGAGTATGCTTCTTCTCTTAAAATCCATGGGGAACTCATAGGAGGGAGGCCTTCAGAGCTCACCTTCCTAAGGCTTACTCAAGGGCCTAATCCACACCAAACAGGATATAGCACTATGAAAGTGGTATGAAAGCAGTATATAAAAGGCAGGAGCCACACCAAGCAGGATAAAGCACTATGAAAGCTGTATGAAAGCAGTATATGGTATGTGCCAATGGGCCCCAACAGTTGTCAGAGCACTTCAATACCACTATAAAGCAATAGTGTGGCTTCTGCCTTTTATATACTGTTTTCATACTGCTTTCATAGTGCAATATCCTGCTTGGTGTGGATTAGGCCAAGGACTCAGAACTGGGATGAAGATGCAGAATCTGCATTCAGAGTAAGTGCATGCAGATATAACAACTGTCTAAAGACCTATGAAATTTGGTGGTTGGAAGATATCATCATCATAATCATTTCTATACCACCCAGTAGCCAAAGCTCTCTGGGGACTTCACAAGCTTAATTTTGTTTAACTCTCTCATGTCTCCCCTTACTTGCTTCCCCCCCCCCCAAACCAAAGTAACCCAACTTTGGTAGCTTTTAATATGGGGGAGTTGCTCCAGCCCTGATCATTTTGGTTGCCAATCTGTGTCCTTAGGGATGCCAGAGTATTTCTTTTCCCCATTTTGACTGCAATCAGCACTATTTATACCTGTGTGCCTGATAAAAAATAAAAATAAAAATTTTTTAAAAAATCATTCTGAATTGAATTGCATGATGGTTGATGCCTTGTTATGACATACATCCTTACATGCACCAAGAAGAGATATATTTCCCCAATGAAGTAGCCGTGAGATCTTCTGTCTCTCCTTATACTTGAAATGTCACAACACAGATCAGCTGTCATGGAATATGTATTACATATTTACAAAGCCATTGTTCTACAAGAAAAGGAAGTTGGAGGTAGGTACAGAAGTTCACTCGGAACATGCGCTCGAATAAATTTCCTGAGTACTGCATCTCTTTATGGGGACTTTTGTTGTTCCTTATAACAAATACCTATCCCTTCATGAGGGAGGGGCATAGGAATACTAGATCAGACTTTGTCCATGTGTGTAATGGCAGCACCTCTTTAGGGTCTCAGGCAGAGGTATTGCACATCATCTGCTCCCTGATCTTGTTACCTGAATATGTCAGGGATTGAACCTGAGACCTTCTGCATGCAAAGAATGGGCTCAGCCCCAGAGCTATGCACATGTTTCTTTCTACATGAACATACCATCTCACCTTGTGATTTAAGGGAATCAACATGTTGTAGTAAGCATGTATTGCATCTTGAGTTCCCTCCTCTCCCTCCATAACATCTAGTTCAACTGCATCCCATCTTGAGTTCCCTCCTTTCCCTCCATAGCATCTAGTTCAACAGCAGTCCTTACCTAGAGTTCCCTCCTCTCCCTCCATAACATCTAGTTCAACTTCAATCCTTACCTAAAGTTCCCCTCTCTCCCTCCATAATGTTTAGTACAATAATGTTTAGTATATTTTGATATCTTTATGATATGAGATTTCCTGCCTCTGCCAGAATTCACCAATCACATGGAGCTGGAGTAGTGAAATGGCCATGATAATGATATCAGGAATTGGGATAAGTTGAACTTGACAATACGGACAGGGAGGGGGAAACTCAAGTTAGGGCTGCTATTTTTGGTGGCAACCCCATCTTTTTGAAATGGTGTAGTTCCATGCCATAACAAAACTCATATAATAAATCTCAAAGACATACTTATATGAAACAGAATAGTTGACTTATTTATGTGTATTAACATTTATATATTGCCTTATTTGCTAGAAGGCCTTCAAGGCGGCGAACAATTTAAAACAATAAAACCTCACTACAATTTAAAGAACACTAAAACGCAGTAAAACATTAAAACAGTAATGCAACTTAAAAGGCTACATTAAAAAGATGTGTCTTCACACCCTTTCTAAAAGCCAAGGCAGTGGGGGAAGGGGGGAACTGCAGTTGCTGAGGAAGTGCAGTCCACAGTTTAGAAGTGACACAGGAGAAAGCCCTTACACCCATGCCTAACAAACGGCCTTTGCAGATACTGCTGCTCTCAGTAAGGCCTGTCCTGCAGTAATTAATGGGCTCCATCACAACAATGTTTTATCGCACTCTTGTCATGCCTGGTTTGCCATTTTGCAGTGCGGCACTCATATGGTGTTGTGCCTGTCCTGCAGTCACCCCGCCTTTCCCCCTCCATCCACAATGTCCATCAACGACAAGAACCAATGAATTGGAGGGGAGAGAAGAAGGGGTGGGGTGGAGAGGGAAAGCAAACAAACGAAAGAAGGTTTCACAGGTACAGTGGCGATACCACAAAAACATGTGAAAGGGACCATTAGCTTGATGCTCCAATGAAATGGATGTGGAAATTGCGGAGGCAAACCAGGAAAACAAAGTAGATGTGATGGAGCCCAATAACTAGGAAGATTCATAATAAGACAGGTAGTCCTTTAGATCTAGAAACAGAGGGCTGGAAGAGTCAAGAGGGTAATCAGACCCAAGGAAATAATCTCTTCATCTGTTTTTTAAAAATGTCCTGTTCAGCCAAAAATGTCCTGTTCATGTTGTCTGAAGCCAGCCAATGGGTAGCTTGTTCAAACCAATCAGTAATTACTTTATTGACTAACAGTGGCTGGCTTCAGACAACATGATAACCAATGGTGATTTAATTAGCTGACGATTGGTTTTTTGACCCACCGGTGTTTATCATGTTTTGTTGCAGACAATTTTTAACCAAGGGTTGGTAATTTGGCCAAAATAACCAGTGTAAATAACCACTGCTGTGCAGAGTTGGCTATTTGAACCAACGTTGTTTATTGTGTTTTGTGGAGGGCCCCGTTGGTTATTTCATCAGCCACAGAGTTGCAAAGCAAGAGTGGTCAAAGCGGCTAGATTTTTGGCAGCAATGGCTGATGGGATACTAGTGAGAGGACTGAGGGGGGAGAGAGGGTGGGGGATGAGTGAGTCAACTCATATTGGACTAATAGTCAACTCAATGCTGATCCTAATCCACACCATGGCTGATTATTGTTGTCGGGGCGGATCCAGAAGGTGGTGCTTGGGGGCATTGCTCAGCCCTGTGGACTCGTCAGTATGGGTTCTCATAGGAGTCAGTCTTGTCCCCCATGCTGTTCAACATCTACATGAAATCATTGGGTGCGATCATCTGGATTTTTGGAGTGCATTGTCATCAGTACATTGATGACACACAACTCTATTTCTCCTTTTCATCTTCATCAGGTGAGGCTGCGGATGTGCTGAACCAGTGCCTGGCTGCGACAATGGACTGGATGAGGGCTAACAAACTGAAACTCAATCCAGACGAGACTGAGATGCTGTTAGTGGGTGGTTCTGCTGACCGAATTGAGGGTCTTCAACCCATTCTGGATGGGGTTGCACTCCCCCTGAAGGAGCGGGTTCATAGCTTGGGGCTTCTTCTAGAATGATATCTGTCACTTGAGGCTCAGGTGGCCTCAGTGGCATGGAGTGCCTCCTACCAACTTCGGTTAGTGGCCCAGCTATGCCCCTATCTGAACAGGGATACCCTGGCTTCAGTTGTCCATGCTCTGGTAATCTCCAAATTGGATTACTGCAATGCGCTCTACATGGGGCTGCCTTTGAAGATGGTTCAGAAGCTGCAGCTTGTGCAAAATGCTGCAGCCAGACTGATAACAGGGACCAGAAGGTTTGAACATATAAGACCAATTCTGGTCCGCTTGCATTGGCTGCCTATACATTTCTGAGCCCAATTCAAGGTGCTGGTTTTAACCTATAAAGCCTTACATGGCTTGGGACCACAATACCTGATGGAACGCTTCTCCCAACATGAACCTACCATACACTACGATTCACATCTAAGGTCTTCCTCCAGTTGCCTACTCTGAGGGAAGCATGGGAGGGTGGCAACTAGGGAGAGGGCCTTTTCAGTGGTGGCCCCCCAATTATGGAATGATCTCCCCGATGAGGCTTGCTTGGCACCAACATTGTTATCTTTTCGGTGGCTGGTCAAGACTTTCCTCTTCTCCCAGACATTTAACAGTGTATGTTGAGGGTTTTGTTGTTGATTGACCCAGAATAGTTGTTTTAATAATAATAATAATAATAATAATAATAATAACAATTTATTTCTTACCTGCCTCTCCGTCTGGATCGAGGCGGGGAACAACAGCATGATAAAATACATAAAACTGATTAAAACATGACACATATTATTAAAATTGCATAAAAAATCCTAAAACATCCTAAAAACATCCTGGACATTGTATTTTTAACCTGTTTTTATGCTTTTTGTGGTTTTAAATTGTATATATCTTTTTTTTAATGTTCAATGGTTTTAATTTTTGTAAACTGCCCAGAGAGTTTCAGATAATAATAATAATAATAATAATAATAATAATAATAATAATAATAATAATATGTTGTGTGGGAAAGATAAACAACTGTTGAGTTGATTATTACCCCACCACCACCACATTGACTATCATGTTGTCCAAATGCAGCCAGCATGAGATCATGTCTTGCCACAGGAACTCAAAATAACTGGAATCCTGAACATGAATTACAATTGTCCTTCTGCAGATAAAGATGCCTCCTTTGGCGAGTTCTTATGCAACCCTGGGGAATCTCTTCACTTCAATGAAGAGAAACAAACAGCGGTGAGAAGCAAACTGTGAAAGTTTGCTCGATTGACTACAGTTGCAATAGCCTCACTAATAAATGGGATGGAAAGTGTTTCTACTCTCCGAATTCTCCACTTGGGTGTTGGGAATGTGGATAGGGAGACAATTTTCTCCCTCTCTCATAACACTAGAACCCAATGGGGTCATCCCATGAACCTGATTGTGAGAGATTCAGGACAGATAAAAGGAAGTACTTCTTCACACAGCACGCAATTACATTATGGAATTTACTACCACAAGGTGTAGTGTTGGGGGAAGTCTACACCAGCTGTTTATTACAGGATTGTATCACAGTCATTACTAACAGGGCACATGATGTTCACCTGCTCGTACGGTGATCTCGGCTCCACCTCTCAGTTTTCCTGGAATATCCCTGACTGCTTTTGTTGTTGTTGTTGTTTGCACTTTCGCTTCCATTCCGAAGAACGTTTGCAGTGTGCCCCCCCCTTGCAAGGCTGTTGCTGTTCACCATGAGTTCCAGGCTCAGCAAACAGCCACTCAGCTGTGAGGGGTGTGTGCATGGGTATCGGAGTGTGCAGGAGTGGACCTGCCCACCATTTTTGTCATGTTTTGGATGGGTATCGGCATGTTTTACTTCCGAGTGTTTTTATTTGTTTTAATACAAACATATCTCTGCTCAGGAGTGCATATTCGATGGAGTTCCTATTCCCCCCATGTGTTGCTGCGCATCTGCACTCATGCGCATGCCTCATGAGCCAGTAAAACATAATGTCTGCCCCGAGCCATCTGCCTAGCCCTGCTCACTTCTACCAATACACATGCAGAAGTGCTGTAACGGGGCACACGTGCTCCAGCAATGGCACTCCTGTCATTGCGGTTAAGATCAGTCCCGTGTGCCCTGTGAGCACCAATCATGGAAGCAGGAACATTCGGAAGCATCCCTCTTCCATAACAAAAGGGTTGCAGGTGTAGATTAGCCAAGAACCACCAATTTGGATGGTTTTAAAGGAGGGTTAGACAAATCCCTGGAGGAGAAGGCTATCAATGGCTACTAGCCCTGATGGCTCTGTGCTACCTCTAGGATTAGAGGAGTATGCATGTATAACTTGCTGAGGAACATGGGTGGGATCATGTCCTACTTGCAGGTTTTCTGTGGGCAGCTGGTTGGTCACCGTATGAACAGACTGCTGGGCTGGACCCTTGGTCTGATCCAGCATGGTTCTTATGTTCTCATAATCATACTTGCCGTGATTATTTTCATCCTATTTGCCTCTAACCAGGGGAAGTAAAGGGAAAACCTGGCATTCAAAAATGCTTTTTCTTTCTCCACAATGTAAGCTGGAGACATTTCTGTGGGCACAAAGTTGCTCTTAATACCCTTATTATTTTGTAAATCACCCAGAGAGCTTCGGCTATGGGGCGATATATAAATGTAATAAATAATAATAATAATAATAATAATAATAATAATAATAATGTTCTTATGAGGCTCTGAAATCAAATATGCCATTTTGTTCATTCTCCTTCAAGCTCTTCGGCCGCAGTCCAGGACTGTTTCAATCAGCACATTAAAACTCAAGGCTATAACAATGTGATCTTATTCAATGAAGGGGAATGGGATGCAGGCATGGGGGATGGGGGATGGGGGTAAGTGACAACTTTATTAACTTTAAATCAAGTAGTTTGGGCATCTGTTGCTTTTAAAACACCGGACATGAGCTGAGTGAACTGCGGGACAATTCTTCCAATTGAGAAATTATGAATAGCTACCCTTAAGTAGTGGTAGTCATTTTTTTTTCATCTTGGCTTGTAAATGGCTCATTCTTTCAAAGCTTTATTGGAGAACTCTTGGAGAAAATGCTGGTTATTCCCAACAGTTTGTTTTGGCTCATATTGGCTATGTCTACACTAGCCATTTTTCCCAGGGTCATCCTTAGGTCATCCCTGTGCATTCAAATAACGCACATGGGATCCTGGAGGCAACCAGGGATGACCTCTCCATTTTCGTGGGATAACTGGTTGCCTAGTTATCCCAATTTTCCCACCAGGAGGTGTGGGTGGTGTGGCGCGCAATCCCGCCTCCTCGTGAGTAAGCACGGCACTGGAAATGGGCATGGAGCTGTGGGGGGTTCCATGCCCATGCAGGTGGGGGGAAAGCAATTTCGCTATCCTTGTGATGGCAAGGGGTGGCCACAGTTTTTTTTAACCTTTTTTGCTGCGTGTCCGTGGCTCCCCTGAGCCTCCCAAAATGGCAGCCACAATGTCCCTCTTCCCTTCTGGGACGTCATGCTACTCTCTAGACACTGGGGGAGGATCACGGAAGCAGGCAAGTCTGCGATCCTCCCCCTCCCTCCCTCCCTTCTTCTACACTCTTAGGTATAGAAAGGGCCATTGTTGGGGAAATGCACACAGATAACACTATTCGTATTACCTCAATGCCTATTGGAAGTTGTGGTTTGGTTTCTATTATTATTAATTTCATTTATACCCCATCTTCTCTCTAAGGTGCTCAAGATGGTGTACATGCTCCCCATTTTATCCCTACAACAACCATGTGAGGTAGGTTCAGCTGAGAAAAGAGAGCGAGAGCGAGAGAGAGTGCTCAAGTGGCCCATGTCAACTTCCTGACTTGAGAGGAGGGTTCCCCAGTCTAGGGTGACCAGATAAAATCCAGGTCAGGGCTCATGTAACTTTAACAGTTCTAGAAAAAAGGGAATTTCAGCCAGTGTCATTTGTATGCAATTAGTTCCTGGTGAAATTCCCTCTTCATCACAACAGTTAAAGTTGCAGGGGCCCTGCCTTCTTTTGTATATGGTCACTCTAGTATAGTGCCTGCTACTTTAACTGTTGTGATGAAGAGGGAATATCACCAGGAACTAATTGCATACAAATGATACTGGCTGAAATTCCCTTTTCTGTACAAGTTACATGAGCCCTGACCTGGATTTTATCTGGTCAGTCTACCCCAGTCCTTTTCAGACACCCTGACTACACCATGCACCAATTGTGCATGAGGTGTGCCACTGATTTGGTGGAAATGTGAGGTACAAATCAAATAAATACACAATAAAGAAGGAAAGAGAAAGGAGAAGGAAAAGACAAGGAAATCCAAAGTTCATGACAGTTGAGTTTGTCAAAATTCTCTCCCAGGTAAAACTTAGTTTGCTTCCCTTTTGTAAATTTGTAGTGGTTTGGCTGTTTCCTCTCAATGGTTTCAATGTCTTCTGTTTTTGTGGTCAGGGTGGGGTCAGGGGCAGTTCGTTAGTCATCCGCTACAATTCTCCTCTGGTGAAGTGCTTTTGCGGATAGTCATTTCTGTGATTTGTTCTGCTTCTTGATGTTCCAGTCCTTCTTAAGCTGGCGTCTAACCTGTAGTGGTGGATTGCCATGACTTTGTCCAGTTTGTTTTGGCAGGGCTGACCATGACTTCGTCTGCTTGTCTGTTCATATTCAACTCTCCCCCAACCCCACAAAGATCCCCTTTTTGAGAGACAGACTGGCATCCAACCAGATTGGATTGTGGAAAAAAAATGTTTCTTTACATTCTCTTTTCTGAGTGAGAGTTGCAGTAATGGAATACATATGACTAGAAGGAAGAAACTGGAGTACAACAACTAAGGATGGCCAAACTCTCCTTAGCTTAATTAAAAAATGGACTTGGCAAACCAAGCCATTTTCCAGAATAGTAAGAAAATGAGCGTCATCAGATGAGCGTGTTAACACATGCTTGTTACTGGCTACTCATGTTTTTTTGCGGGACCTTTTGACGATGCTGTCAGCCTCCCATGTGTCTCCCACTCCTTCTGGTCTTCTTTCCATCACAAAATAGAACCAGTAAATCCAGCTTTTTGGGGGGAAGTGAATCATGCTGCAATTTCCTACTGTGTGCAGGATAAGCTGCACAAAAACAAAAACAAAACAAAACAAAACCCTTGCCACTGAATGGGATATGTGGTCTTTGTTTACATCCTCTCTGAAAGAGACAGGAGCCCTGTCCTCCTTTTCATAGGGTCACCCTAGCAGGATACAAATGTTTTAACAATAATAATAAATAAAGTCTCAGAAAGACCATCCACACATAGAGGCTGCCTCTACAAGAGAGGTTTAAAGCTCTTTCAAGGCGCTTTAAAAAATTTACCTCTACAAGAACGGAGCGCAAATCGGGCGTAAAGGCACATTAACTCTCCGATTATGCGCATTATCGAATGTGCGTTAAATCGCGAGTTTTATTTTGCTCCGGCCGTTAAAGCGCATTTTGACTATGTGAACAAGCGCTTATGCTCATTAACTACTTGAAAAGCGCATTTTGGTCATCCGTTAATGCGCTTCATCGCCTCTCGCCGCCTCTTGTGCAGAGGTATTAGGTGTAAAGGCGCTTCAGCGATTATGCGCATAATCGCCTAACCGGGCGCAAAAGCGAATCCTTGAGACTGTCCTCTGCATATAGTCCCCCTCCACTTGTAGAAAGTGATGAGAACAGTGAGGGAGGAGTGGCAGAGATAGTGTGCTGATACCCATTCCCACTCCAGTTTAATTCTATCACCTCTGTCTTAAATCTCTGTGGTGCCCCCCCAATTAGGGAATGACCTCCCCAACGAGGCCTGCCTGGTGCCAACACTGTTATCTTTTCGGCATCAGGTCAAAACTTTTCTTTTCTTCCAGTTGAGGTTTTTAACTGAATTTTTGGCCATGCTTAAACTTTAAAATGTTTTAAATATTAGCTGTTGTTATGTTTTATGGTTTTAAATTTTGTATATTGTATATTGACTTTTTAATGTTCAATCTTTTAATTTCTGTAAACCGCCCAGAGAGCTTCGACTATGGGGCAGTATATAAATGTAATAAATAACAAATAAAATCAGGATAAAGATTTCTTTGCACACTATGAGCCTATCTACACTACTGCTTTAAAACGGGTTAAAACGGTTTATAACAGTTTTGAGAACTGTTTGGGCCCAGGACACATTCCATATACAGTTTTCAAAATGTTTTCAAAGTGTTTTATCCTGCGTGTGTAGATAGGCTCTACATGTCTTAATTAGCTTACTAAAGCCAGGATGTCTGTATTGTCATCAGCAACTGTTTTTGTGATTTGCTACTGACAATAATGTAATTATCACTGTCTTTACTTTCTGCATTTCATTCCCCTCTGACCTCACAATTTAGCCCCCACATGTGTCTAATAAAGCTGACTTTAGTGCACAAAAGTGTATGCCAAAATAAATATTAGGGGTGTGCAACGTATCAGGTCCGATCCACGATCTGGACCCGATCCAGGGGAAATCAGATAAAATTATCCGATCTGATCCCCTGCCTCTGGATCGGCCAATCCGATCCGATCCGATCCGAAAAGGACCCGATCCAGATCAGATTGGATCGGAGGATCGGATCCTCTCCCCCCCTCACAGTTCTAACCTGCCCGGGCCATCTGCTGCCGTCTGCGGGTGCCCGCGGACGGCCCCGGCAGATAAGAACCGCAAGGGGGGGCTTACCTGCCGAGGCCATCTGCTGCCGTCCGCTGCCACCCGTGGGCGCCAGCGGACAGCAGTGGATGTCCCCAACAGGTAAGCACGGGGGGGCTTACCTCCCGGGGCCGTCTGCTGGTGGCCACTGGCACCAGCGGACAGCCCCGGGAGGTAAGAACTGCGAGGGGGGAGGAGGGAGGGGGGCACTTCTCTGCCAAGGTGTCTTCTTCCTTCACCTGTCAAAGATCTACTGAGAACTAGGCTTCGCGGCCTAGTTCTCAGTAGAACACCAGGTGATGATGTCATCACCTGTCGGAGATCTACTGAGAACTATGCTGCCAAACCTAGTTCTTAGTAGATCTCTGGCAGGTGAAGGAAGAGGATGCCCTGGCAGGTAAGCAGGATTGTGAGGGGGGCTTAACTGCCGGAGCCATCTGTTGCCATCCGCTGCCGCCCGGGCAGCAGTGGATGGCAGCAGATGGGCCCGGCAGGTAAGGAGGCTCCCACAGATGACAACGGTTGGCCCCGGGAGGTAACCGTGGGGGGGAAGGGATACGGAGGGGGGAGTTAGGCTCCCACTCACCCACCCGCTGCCATTTTTCCCCATAGACTTGCATTGGGGGAAAGCTTTCTTTCCCCCAATGCAAGTGTATGGGGAAAACAAAAATGGCGGCCGATCCAAAAATCAGATGTCCGATTTTTGGATCAGGATCAGGCCCGATCCGGTCCAGGGGGCTCTGATTTTTTCCGATCCAATCTGGGACAAAATTGGAGGTCCCGATCTGGGTCCTGATCCGATCCAGGGGGTCCCTGCACATCCCTAATAAATATATTAGTCTTTAAGATGTGACAAGACTCTCTCTCTCTCTCTCTCTCTGTTTTGCTTTACAGACCAACATGGCTACCCCGCTGGATATTCATACCTGTCATATTACATAGTTCTGACCTCCAGAATTCTAAGAAGTTTTGCATGATTTTTTTTTAAAAAAACTACTCACTGTTTGGGGGGAGATTTGTTCTCCTGCACTAAATAAAATAAAATAAAATAAAATAAAATGGTGTGGGAGTTTGTGTTGAACTGCATGCATGCATGCAGAATATTCTGTTCTTATTTACCTTTCAATTAAAGTCTATTTTATCAAATTATTAACAGCCAAGATCATTACTGTGTGAAAAGCCAGGAGGTTGCTATGGAATGGTAAGATGTTGCTATGTATGTTTGGTGTCAAAAAGCAGTATTATAATTGTCATGTCAAATTACACAGGGAAAAATTCTTAACATCTTCATTTCTTAATTAAAAAAGAAGCAACTGAATGTTATGTCCTGGCACACACACACACACCATCCCCTTTTTGGCCATATCACAATTGGGCGAATGCTGAATTTGGCAACCCAAAGTAGCCATTTGCTTCAAGCCAGCAAGAACAGCTTTTGGACAAAAGCATCATTTAATCGGAATGCACTAAACCTGCAGGTTCTGTTTGCTGTAGGGATGGAATCCAGGTGATCAGACCTGGAGCTGTATCCAACTCAACACTAGCAATAAGGTAAATTATGTTGTGCCAGGGTAAACACTCTCAAACACAACACCAATAGCATTGGCTGGGATGACTGGTTTCCCTGGGAAACCCATTGTGCTAGGAAATGCTGTAGGTGTTGCACTAAAGGCCACTCACACTAGTGCAGGGGTAGGCAACCTTTTGGGGCCATGGTCACATCTGACAATTTGAGAAAATGTCATGGGCACCACCACAAAATGGCACCCATGGGAGGTGTGGCAAAGGAAAAGTAACCAACCCTGTACCTCTATGGTCATAAAGGGGAGGCTGGAACAATTTCCTTTGTCTGATCTCATATATTTCAGCTGAAAGTTTTTTCAAACATTCAGCTCAGCCCTTTTTTTTCTTGAAATATTATTGGTATCATTGAGCCAGTTCACATTGTACCCTGGCAGGTACTGCTAGAGCACTTTTCTCAGAGTGCTCTACAGAAGTGTTGGACTACAACTTCAATCAACTCAGTCCACCTGTCAATGAAGTGGGCATGCTGGCTGGGGCTGATAGGAGTTGTAGTCTGACTTTTTTTTTTTAATGAATTGCTGTGAACTGGCCAGAAAGTTTTGGCTATGGGGCAGTTTAGAAATGAAATAAATAATAATGAGCATCATCACATGGGGGAAAATTGTGTTTGCTTACTGTCACTTCTCCACCCACACACTTGTCCCTCATTACTTCCTCTTTTGAAAGAGGAAGTAAACAATGTGCACATGGCCCATTCAGTGGGCCATTTTGACCCTGCTGCTTTTCCTGCACACAGCAGGAGATGGCGGCAACTTCCATCTTTAAAAATAAGTCGGACTTACTGGGGCATTTTTTTGTGGTGCGAAAAAGGCTAGAAGGGGCAGGAGGCAGAAGACATCATGAGAGGGACCCGCGAAAATCCGTGACTGCCCAGTAACGAGTGTGCAATAAAACACTCATCTGATGGAGCTCAAAATCAAGAGGGAATCAAAATGGGGAAGGTGGTTCTAGAGGATGCTTGACAAATCACCAGTTAAGAAGAACCACAGTCCCCTACAAAGGAGTAGTACATAAGATCGCTCTGCCAAAAATCCTCACGCACACTCTAAAGTGCGTGTTCAGCATTTCCTCTGCTTGTGCCTGACTTTGCCTTCTACCCGGTTTGCTATATTTCCTTTTCTATCTGTGACATCATCTTAACTCTCATCATGGGGGAGGAGGAGGAGGGAATAAGTCATGTGGTGTATGTGGGGGTGGGGGTGGGTGGGGGAACTTAGAGAAAAGGAAAAGAAACTTCCTTGGCAACCGAAATACCTTTAAGTATAACATAATTACCATCTCTCTGCCCCTGCTGGGACTATTCAACAAACCCTACAACATACACTTAAATCTTCAACTTCTCAGAGACGTACACGCAGATGGGAAAGATTTGATTAAAATTACAGTGCTTTAGGTTCAACTTCACCTATTAAGAAAAAAAGGATCTAGTGCTGGACTTTTTTCCCCCGAGAAATAACTAGGCCACAGTAATTACAGACAAGGCCCCGCTGAGCACCATGAATAGAATCCCTGGGGTGGTATTTTCCTCTTACCTGTCTATGTAGGGCTGTTGACATCAACATGAATGATAACTGTGCCAGCATTTTTTTCATATATATATATATATATATATATATTATTCTTTTTTTTAATGCCTTTAGAAAAGGAAATGGAGAAAGGAGGGGGAAGGGAGGAGAAAGAAAATGCATTACTTATAAGTGTTGTGATTTACATCTTTCTCTGTCAGAGATGTTTTATGAGCTTTTCTTTACATCTGTGTGATTACCTTCCTAAATTATATTTAAAAGTGGATGCAGTCTTTGAAAACTGCCACTTCGGACTGGAGCAAAACCCAAACCTAAATGCATCATACTAACATTATTTGTTTGTTTGGAGATAGTTTCTTTTTGGTTGCAATTTCAATGATAGGTTGGTCTTTTTTTGGTTGCAATTTCTGTTGGAGTTTGGGAATGTGCATGCTGCACATAAGGAGCCTGCCTTATGTGCTGCATGCTGGACACTTGCTGTTTGCCTGACCATGCTCGATGTGCAGTCTGTGGGTGCCACCCAGTAAGTGGTGAATGGCAACTGACCCCTTCAGGAAGCCACTGTTTTCCACAAAATGGTGGCTTGTCCTTTTAAGCAAAGGGCCCTGTGCAAATGGCTGCCGTAAATAGGCCCATGTATTCAATGTTGCAGACATAAATGATTGTTTAGACTAAAGTGGTGGAGCCAAAAATACAAGAAAAAATTCCAGCACATTGTAGCTTAAAGCTATTAGCGCTGGTAATTTAGGAGAGGTATTTTAACCTTTTAAAATGGAAAGAAAAGCTGCACAAAATCTGTGAAACCATCAAATGATCAGCAATTGGGGGAAAGGGAGCAGGTCCAGAACTGAATGAGACTGAATGCATGTTGATTCTTTTACAAATGTCCACTCCAGTGCTCCCACCTGCCTGCTCCTAATGGGCATGGGATGTCAGCTAATATAAACAGCCTCCCCAAAGCCAAAATGTGTCCCCCATTTGCTGTGCCACACAATGGCAGCCATCCCTGATTACTTAGAAGTAGATCCTGATGTGTTCAAGGGAGTATGTTCCCTGGTAAGGCTGTTTAGGATTGCTACTTGATTGCTACAATCCAACAGAGAACACAGCACAATGGAGTCCATTGATTTCAGAGCCTAACTCTCTTGGGGTCCCAATCTGGCCCTCCTGGGGTTTCCCAGATGGCCACACTCCCTTCCCCTGACCCATCCCCAGTTCTGGTCCTATTTAATCCATTTTGAGAATCCCGTTTTTGACAGTCAAGGTGTCTGATCTCAATTTGAGCTCAGGGATGCACCACTAGGATAAATTTGGATCCCTGTTCTAAGGTGAAATAAAAAGTAAGCTTGTTGCATGTGTGTTCATGGGTGATTAGGATAGTTACAATTAGGAATATCTGAAGTTTCCTGGAACTGCCCCTTAATTAATCATTTTTATTGAATTGGTATTTTTAATGAACTGGTTACAATGTCAATTCATAATTAATCCAGTCACCAATTTGAAGTGCAAAATAATTATGAATAGGCCATGACATGTCGATCCTTATAGGGCTTTGAGTCTGGCTGCAGCTCTTGGCATTTTGGGATTCAAGATCCATCTCAGAATCCATTGCAGAAAATGCTGAAATATGAAATAAATATGTTTTTTTTCTTTTTAATGCATGTGATTTACATAGCATCCTGGATTGGGTTGGATGGGTTCCCAACTACTGAGTGGCATCTTGAGTTTAGATCTCCAAAGAAGAAAAAGAGGCCAGACTATTAAACTGAAAATAATAATAATAATAATAATAATAAATAAATAGAAAGAAAGAATGGTACCAAGGGTGCTGTAAGAAAGTCTCTAATAGAAATCAGCCAGCGGCGATATTGGAGGATATTGTTTGGTCCACATTTTTAAGCAAACTGAACAAATAAATACTCACCATACTAGGTATGAATCCTTTGGCGTTTGCACCTATCTAAAGTTTATGATGCATTTTTGTGCATTTCCCCGTTTTATATATGACGCATATATAAAACGGGGAAATGCACAAAAATGTGAAGTTCAGGGGGAAATGTATACAATTTCATGCAATTGAAAAAGTAATCACAGAAAATGGGATGAAACAGATTTGTAAGTAAATTGGAAATAGCCTGATTCATCCATTCCTAGTTGGATACTCCAACTGTTGGAAACTAGAGATGGGGAAGAAATTTGTTTGGTTCATATTTTAATGCAAAATTACCTAATTTTGCACTTTCCAGTCAATGCGTAAACTGAAAATCAGCTTTCCGCTAAAATGTGCAGTTTTCCAAATTTTGCAAAGGGGTTCACCAAAGTGCGTACAAAGGGGAGTATCCAACTGTGCCATTCTGCTAGTATAAATTATGTTGCACTTGCGGAAACTACATTCCAAACTATGGGCAAAAAGCGAATCCAACTAAAGTGACATTTTCACGAATGCAGTGGTGCAACCGGTTGTGCAAGCCTAATTCACAAATGCTTGCACAATGGAACGACATAGTGGAGCTTCACTAGCACTGTTGGGGTTTGCGAGATGATGCCATTGGATAGTGGCTATTAATGCGTATGTTGCTAAAAATAAAATTTAAAATGCACTCTGTTCACAAAAATCAACAACAAAAATGTGTATGGTGAGCAAAATTATTGTAAGGCACTGATTATTATTATATTTATTTATATCCCACCTTTTTTCCAGAGCTGGGACTCAAGGCGGTTTACAAGATTAAAATGTGTACAATGAAAACATATAAATATAAATTTACAAAAGTTAAAATATAATTAATGTTGCAGTAAAATTAAAAACATTTATTATTTTTTTTAAAAAAAAAGTAACATTTTTTTTAAAACAACAACAACAAACACCACCACCACCACCACCAATACATTAACACAGGTCCAGAGTAGTTCCAAAAGCCTTCCGGAATAAAAAAGTTTTTGCCTGCTTCTAAAAATGTAGCACAGAAGGAGCCAGCCTGGCCTCCCTTGGAAGGGAGTTCCAGAGCCTTGGAGCAGCCACTAATATGTCACATATTGAATTTTAACTTTGTGATAGACATTTTTATAGTCAATATTTCATATTGTATTGTATGGTGTTTGTTGTTGGTTTCTTTGGCTATAATCTACACTCGGCTGCCTAATAAACATGTATGGAGTATGCATTAAAAGTGCATTAGGAGAAATGTGAACAACAATGGCTACACAAGTTAAATAAACAAACAAACAAACAAACAAGCAAATTTGAGATTGAGAAAAAATCTCAAAGCTCAGATAAATGGAAAACAGAGAGAACCTGAAATAGATCCGTTTATCCTTGTTTTGAGCCATCAAAACTCATTATTTTTGCCAAAATTTAGGTCTTCAGATATTGTGGGACTCCCATCATTCCTGACTTCTGGGCATGCTTGTTGGGGATGATGGGATTTGGAGTCCAACAAGATCTGAGGAATCCATGTTGGAAAGGACTGTCTATAGGTTCCTCCAGGGAGTTGTGGTTCCCTTCCCCTCTTCCTCTTCCCGAGATATTGACCACCTAAGTACATATTGGAATCAGGAAATTATTTCATGGCTAGAAAACAAATATTAAATTTGGATTGGCCAGATCAGCATCAGATTTGAATTTAGAGGGTATGAGCAAAGGAGTAGTTCTGGAAATTTAAAACCTCCCTTAAATTTTAAACAAAAATATCAACCATCAAAGAAGCGAATTGAAAGCCCACAGACCCTGGTAGAAAGCCATCCTCCTCCGTCAGTCAGCGAAATGAGTGACATCTACGTAGCATTGCTCACCGGACAGGTTTATTGACAGAAATCCTCAGGACACTAAGGGAAGTCTTTATCCATTCACCTTCTTTTGCAATTTTCCTTCAGAAAGGGAAGTTGCTTACCGGTGCTAGGTTTTCCCAAGCAGTTTCGCGGTTATCATGATAATAGGTTTGTGTACATTGTAAAATAAGACTGTGCCGATCCAGCTGTCTGTAGCTCACATTAATCACACCCTTTTATTCAAAACAGTATAACTCTGATCTAACCCAATTAAGCCTGTGATGTTTAGAGAAAGAGATTAATATAGCTCAGGAAAGCATAACCTTTGCCCGTTGAGATGTCTTAAGATAATGAGCTTGATTCAGTGGGCTGGATTCAAAGGAAGGTGTGTTTTGCAAGTAGACATCTATTTGTAGACACTAAATCAGCAGGAAAATAAGTGTCTTCAAGGCAGACAAACTCAGCCACACAGAGGCAGATGTATATTTTGTCAAAGCCAACATTAAAGAGGGAGAATTTAGAGTCAGCTACATTTTTCTTAAATTTTAAGAAACTGGCATCTTATTGCTGGGAGGAAAAATGTAACAAAGATAGTTTTGGAATTGTTTGGTGTGTTTTTTTATCTCTTCATTTATACATACATTCATTCCTTTGATTTGTACCCTGTGTTCTATCAAGAAAATGGCACTCAGGGCATCTTACAATCATAATAAATAATAAAAAATAGGGATGTGCACGGCCAGAAATTTCAGAATCGGAATTGGTTCGGAATTTCCGATATTAAAAATATTGGATCCGATCATATCGGGGGGTACCCGGATTTGATCGGATCTGATATCCAATAAAGAAAGCTTTCTCCTACTGCAAGTCTATGGGGGAAAACACTGGGCCGGCACTCCTTCCCTCTCCCCACTCACGCTCCCTCCCCCCACTCGCATCATCACTCAGTGCGTCTCTGTACTGAGGAATAGGCCAGAAAGCCTGTTTAGCAGTACTATGAACCAGCGGTAGTAGCAGGGAAGGATGCAGGTAAGGGGGTCCCCTGGGGACCCCTCCCTCCCTTCCCCCCACTCACTCTCCTTACCTGCAGCCTTCCCTGCTACCACCGCTGGTCTGTAGTACTGCTAAACAGGCTTTCCGGCCTGTTTCTCAGTACAGAGACACACCGAGTGATGACATCATCTGGCGCATCTCTGTACTGAGGAACAGGCCGGAAAGCCTGTTTCGCAGTACTATGGACCGGCGGCGACGGTGATTGCGGCTGCCGAGGCTGCGGTGGTGGCAGGTAAGGAGCGTGAGTGGGGGGAGGGAGTACGAGTGGGGGGAGGGAGGGAGTGCCGGCCTTTCTTTCCCCCAATGCAAGCCTATGGGGAAAACACCTGAAATGGCGGTCCGAAAATCCAATATGTCAGATAGTTATTGGACATATGCATATCAGATCCGATCAGATAGGGCCTCCTTAGGGAATAATCGTTATCGGTCATCAGATGTTAGATAACGTCCTTATTGGTTCGTTATCGGACATTGGTCCTGAGACGATACAATCCCTAATAAAAAAACTTGATTAAACCAATCATTAAACAAATATAATAAAAGCACAATTAAAAACACAACAATAGCAGAATACAAAAAGCATACAGCATATATATGTGTGTATACATAGGCAATATCATCAAATCCCTTATAGAAAGAGCTTCAAGTTTTGAATGGCAAGTGGAAGGAGGTTATATCATTTTAGAATATAAGAACATGAGAAGAGCCATGCCTGATCAAACCAGGGGCCCATCTAGTCCAGCATTCTGTTCACACAGTGGTCAACCAGCTGTTGACTAGGAACCCACAAGCAGGACACAAGTGCAATAGCACCCTCCCATCCATGTTTCCCAGCAACTAGTCTACATAGGCTTACTGTCTCTGGTACTGGAGGTAGCACATAGCCATTGATAGCTTTCTCCTCCAGCAATTTACCCAACACTGTTTTAAAGCCATCCAAATTGTTGGCCATCATGACATCTTGTGGTAGCGAATTCCATAGTTAAACTCTGTGCTGCATGAAGAAGTCCTTCTTTTTATCTCTAGCATAGTGGCAGCTGTTGATGATGATGATTTTAAGAGATCTTACATCTCTTCACAGTGCAGGTGTTCTTTAGTACAGGATTATTGCCAACTTCCCCCATGGGTTTTCAATATATATATATAAATATTTATTTATTGGTGTCCACCTCTCAATCACTCTTTCAAACAGAAAGAGAAATACAGACATTAGAGGTAGGGTTGTCAGAGAAATCTGCAATAGAATATTATTTACTAAAATTAGCTCAAAACTCCATAAAGTGTATATATATATATATATATAGCTGCAACTTTGTAAAATCCGCGTAACTCAGGAAAACCAGTCCACTGCAGAGTCCATGGTTTGGATTTATAGAAATTCGAACTGTGTGTTCTGCAGTGACCGACCATTTTTTCCTGAGTAACGCGAATTCTGCAGAGATGCAGGCACATTTTTTTTTTTTTACCATTTTGAATTTTATGCAAATTTAGTCATAGAAAAAATGTAAAATAAAATAACATAAAAACACTGGCTGAAAACGTGCACTTTGCTTATAGGTTAAAGTGTGATAATGCACATTGGGGGGATCACATATTTGTGCAAATGTGAATTTGTACAAATGCAAATGTGCACAAATTCAGAAAACTGGAGAAAAATCCATTTCTGTTAATGGGACAAAAAGTAATCCTTGAATCACAGACCAAACGGATCTTAGCAAATGCATGTATCCCTAATTAGAACAACATGCTAGGAGATCAAACTGCTGGTTTACCCTTTAGGATGGGCTGGACCCATTGGAAAATAAGGCCTCATCTGGTTTCTGGCTCTACACCCTGAAAATTAACAGGGTTGAATGAAAATGGCCTCCTAAAATTCTCCATCCTGTTTGCAGGTGATAAATGGAGAGCGTTGTTAAATATCCTCTGGGTGAGGTAACAGTTGTAATGGAGGGGGAGGATAATAGTAAAATTGAAAGAACATATCTCAGAAAATTTCTGGGAAAATGTTGGTTCAGTTAAGACTGAGTGGATCCATTATTAGTTCATACTGAGGGAGGAGGAAGAGATGCCAGTTGAGGCTAGGGTTCAGCAACTTGCATAGTGTGTCCCTACTTTTTTCTCCCTTTCGTGGCTCTTTGCAGCAATAATGATCACACAGCCATCTTGAGGTTCCCCCCTGAAAGACAACAATAAGGTAGTTGTGATCACTGAAGGAAATGCAGTAGTGGAGTTTGAATGTGTGCAAGGGGCAAACATGGTATCCCCTGAAATGTGGGTACATGCACAATTTCTTTGCCAGTGAACAAGGGTCGGATGTTGGGATGTTTTGTTTCGGTTCAGCTTTACTCAAAATGCATAGTAAGGCCCTTTCCACACCAGGTGTTTTGCCTGGGATGGTTCCTGGCTGCTCCCTGTGAGTCCAAATGACGCACAGGGAGTCCTGGGGGTGGGGTGGGCAGCCATGGGATTTTTCTGAGTTAAGAGAAACCAGAAAAATCTCGAATCTTCCACGGTCCAGGGAACTTCCTGGGACTGTGGAAGATGTGCCTGCCTGTCTCAGGTGCAGCCGCGCATACTTGCAAGTAAGTACGGCTGCAAAATGGACACGGAGCTGCAGTGTGTGGTTCTATGGCCATCAGGGGAGGGGATGGCACCAGTTTCACCACCCCCGGGAGGGCACGGAGGGGGGTAGGGAGCTGATCACGCACAGGTTTCCTCTGGTGTAGAAAGGGCCTAAGTGGGTCCTAGGTAGAGATTTGCAGAGCCCCACAAACAAATTCCAAAGACAATGTCTGAGATCCAAAGAACCAAGCCATTGTGCAGTTGTTGTTTTTAAATGATTTGCCTCTTCAGCAGCTTATTAACAGATGGAAGAAGACCATAACATCCCCATACTCTTGAATATACATGCTGGCCTATCAGGAAAAAAACCAAATCTATAGTAGGAAAATACATTTAACGGAACAACCCAGAGTTCGAGTTCTTCAGAACCCTTCATCCAATTGATTGTTAAGCAATATTGTGTGGGGGTGGCAGTGGGGTGGCAGTTGTGAGACTTCAAAGTGAAAGGTTTGCAGACATCCAGCTTAAGAAAGAGCAATTGGGTTCAAGTTACAGGGAGCCAGATTCTGGCTGGACAACAAGAAAAACTTCCTGACTGTTAGAGCAGTATGACAATGGAAACATACCTAGGGAGGTCATGGGCTCTCCCACACTAGAGGCATTCAAGATGCAGTGGACAGCCATCTATCAGGTGTGCTTTAAGGTGGATTCCTGCATTGAGCAGGGGATTGGACTCGATGGCCTTATAGACCCCTTCCAACTCTACTATTCTATGGTTCTATGAGTGCTGGAGAACCTGAAAGCTTTCTCGCTATTTTGTGACATTTTGGTTGGTGCCAATTAGGGCTGGCCCAATGCAGTTTGCTGCCTGAGCAAAGGACAAAATGGCACACACACACCATTCCATGTACAGCAGACTGATTGGCATACATCTTGGTCTTCCAACACTTCATTGCCATTCCCCACATCTAGCATCTATTGTCTGAGAGGTGGGTCCTTCATTTGCCTAATGTCAGTGTGGACTCTATCTATCTATCTATCTATCTATCTATCTATCTATCATCTATCTATCAGTTATCTCCTGCTTCGCAGCTTGGGGGATACTCAAAGTGGCTCATAATAACCAAAATATGTGACTATAATAACACAACCATAACAAATCCTTCGAGAAACAAAGAAAGGCATAACGAAACACTGAGCAATGCTATGTAAGTATGCAGTATGGTGACAATTAAGGATCAAGTAGATTTAAATCCATTCCACCAAAACAACAACAACAAGCTTAACCATCTACTCATACATGATACTTTATTTCTGTGTATCTATTGAATATGAATAATATCCACCAGAACTAATAATAGTCTAGTATTGTTGGAGAGGGGGACTTATGAAATCTATGAAAGTTCCATAAAAAATGGGAAGGTTGGATGAGTTTCTTTCTGGTTCCTGTCACTTTTACATGTGGTCGGTCATTCATAAGTCTGTTCCATCCTGATCCTGCATAATCTGCATTTTCCCCTATGTATTTTCTCTTAGAATCTGCATTTAATTTTTTTTATCTCAACATATGCATTTGAAGCACTTTTTCATGCATTTTTTTGAGCCAAGAATTTCACCACAACATCTGAAGAAGTGCAAACTATGGAGGAGTCTACACCAGCCATTCATTGCAGGATTTTATCACAGTCACTACTAATGGGGCACATGACATTCACCTGCTCCCTCGGTGATCTCGGCTCCAATTCTCAGTTTTCCTGGAATATTCCTGACTGCTTTTGTCATGGTTTTTATGTCTCTCTCGCTTCCATTTTGAAGAACGTTTCTCCCCCTCCTTTGCAAGGTCATTGCTGGTATCAGAGGTGTGCGGGAGTGGACCTGTCCACCATTTTTGCCACATGATTCAGATGGGTATTGGTGTGTTTTACCTCGAAGAGTTTGTTTTTAATACAAACATATCTGTGCAGGAATGCATATTCAATGGAGTTCCTATCCGCCTTATGCATAGCTGCGCTCATGCGCATCCTTCAGGAGTCAATTAAAAAAAAACACGCTGCCCCATAGCCATCTGCCTAGCCCACTTCTACCGATACACATGCAGAAGCAGCGTAATGGAGAGCACATGCTCCCACAATGACACTCCTCCAATTGCGGTACAGATCAGTCATGTGTGCCCCGTGAGTGCCAATTGTGGAAGCAGGGAATATCCAGAAGCATCCCCCTTCCATAGCGAAAGGGCTGTAGGTGTAGATTAGCCCTAAAACAGGTAGCTATCTTTCAGTCCACACATCAGTGAATCAGGTGGTATTCCTCATATTCCTCAAGTCATATTCCTCAAGTATCACTACTATCTTATAATAGCAGGATTGGCTGTCTTGGAAATGTCATTCTCATTTCCATCTTTCCAAATTCAGGCTCAGGAAACACCTAGTATTGAGTAAGATGTTATTGATTTCTCTGGATCTTGATGTGTTTTACATGTTGCTGGCTACGTACTTGCCTCATTGTTGGATTAACTCATATATACAAGTGTAAAATATAAAGAGAGACATAAACATACAGGCTTCTTTGCGTATTTCTGCTACACATACCATAATGAGATGTTTTAGAAATTTGTAAAGGTATACCTATTTTTTTTAAAAAAAAATTATCAAGCAAATGTCAACTGTTTTCTCCTGTGATAACGTTCTCCCAAATTGATGTTTCCATCTCATTGCTTTTGTATTTGTTTTTTAAACTTTATCTCAAGATTTTTTTTAAAAATGGGTATTATTTAACAAAAGAAGAAAACTTTACCACTTTCTCATGTAAAGCTAATGTGACAATAAAACTGTCAACAAGGAGGCAAGATCAGTCTCACACAAAAATCCCGAAACATCTAAGTGGAATTAGCATAAAATAGTTCTGGTATTATTATTCACTGTTCTTTCGTTGACAGATATGTCAGGGCCTTAAAACCTAAAAGAACAATTATGCTATTGTAACTCTCTGAGGATTCAAGGGGTGTGTCTTTGGTGAAAAAAAGTGCTATTAGAGCTTTGAAAAGCAGTAAAAACGACAGCCCAAGGGGCTCTTTAGAGAGTCATTTTGCAAAGAACGCCTGGGCTTTAAGTGTCTTAAAGTACATTTATGCAGTTCTTTTTACTTTGCTCTGTGAAGAAACTGCTATAGTAATAATTAATGCCTGTAACGTTTTTTAAAACATTAGCATTAGCTATAAATAAAATAAATTTTAAAAAAGTCTCCCAATAAAGCCATTATTGATTAACTTAAAACTGTGTTTCTGCGGTGAATGTGTCGGCATTTCTGACAAGCTTATTGCTGAGAATTATATTTAAGCTTTTTGGGGTTAAGCTAATATTGAAGAAATCATTGAACAATTATGGACCAAAACAGGAACTAATCAGTAAATCCATTACTTGAACAAGCTAGTTTAACTTAACATGTCTGCACATTAAAAATGAGGGATTGATAAGTCATGCATCATTACGACGAGATGTGCCATAAAAGTCAGTGATCCCAGTTTCAATTTATATTAAATCTGCCGACGGCTTTAGGATGGAATTCTGTTGAAACTTTAGTAAAAGTAGAAATGTTGAACTAAAGGCAGTGAACAACTTGGGAAGCAGGAAGGAAATACCCATATCTAGGGTGACCAGATAAAATCCAGGTCAGGGCTCATGCAACTTTAACAGTTGTAGAGAAAAGGGAATTTCAGTTAAAGTTGCAGGGGCCCTGCTTTCTTTTGTATATGCTCACTCTAGTATAGTGCCTGCACCTTTAACTGTTGTGATGAAAAGGGAATTTCACCAGGAACTAATTGCATACAAATGACACTGGCTGAAATTCCCTTTGCTCTACAACTGTTAAAGTTACATGAGCCCTGACCTGGATTTTATCTGGTCACCCTACCCATATCTCAAATGTACAGTAAGTGCTATGGGGCTATCTGTGCCTTGCTAGGGCAATGGGTGAAATCCAATGTTCTGCTAGTGGAAATGCACTATCGCAACAGCACTTTGTCCCTCTCTCCTCACTGCAGAAGCCCCCTATGTTGCCTAAAAGCCTGCTCCGGAGGACTTCTCAACCTTCTGGAGCAGATTTTAAAGGTGCATAAAAGCTGTACGGCTGAGGAGGGTGGGAAAATGTCTCTCTCCCAGTTCTACTGGCCTGTTGGATTGGGGCCAAAAGACTCTCTACTTCTTATTTCCTGGCCCCGGCAATCAGGCAGATGTGAGGGTACCTGCAAGCTAGCATGGTCGCCTTACCATCTATCCCTTAAAAGACTGAAAACCTATGTTGGCAGATGGGAAAGGGCAGGTGGATCCATCAAGAGCTGTGTCCTTGCCCCTCCAGACTAGGAACTGACTCTGATGTCAGAGGATACAGAATAGGGGTTCCTCCCCAAGAGAGTTGCTCTGCATGTAAGTGACAGCAGTTCAGGTTAGGTATGATAGGTCATGGTGTATTTCCTTGTTTCTGTGTATCCTTTGTTTGCCCCCTTGCCCTACATGTTTTGTAGACTGTTTAATCAAGCTCAATTTGCACTAATTGGCCCTGGCCATATAATTTGGAGGCACCAGAGTGTGAGGAAGGGACCCCCTACATGGCATGACCACTCAGGAATGCTATCTGGATAGAAGATTTCTTTTATTACATACATATCATGCCCTTTTTCCTCCTTAAGTAACCCAAGGTGGAGCACAGAATCCTCCTCCTCTCCATTTTATCCTCACAACAACCCTGTGAGGTAGGCTGGGCTGAGAGTCTGTGACTGGCCCAAAGTCACCCAGTGAGCTTCATGGCTGTGTGGGGACTAGAACCCAGACCTCCCAAATCCCAGTCCAACACTCTAACCACTACACCACACCAGCGATCTAATGTATAAATGGGTGATGAAAGGAAATAGCAAATCCCTCTGAGAGGAAAATATCAAGATTTCCTGAAGGTACCATTGGCTGGTTATAGTTATACAACCAATAAAATCTGGGAGTAAAGCTTTTCTTGGGTTCTGCCCATCATGGTGCAGCTAAGCCATTTTAGACCCCTCCCCTTTTAAATGACCATGCATAATACGTCAGCTGTGAAGCAGCAACTCACATGTCTCTTCCCCCTCCAACACTAACAAAACTGTTCACCAACCCAAATTTTAAAGAACCACACACCCTTTGAGCATGTGCAGTTTTATATTTTAGACTTACTTAAATCATAGTACCATCATAGCACTATATATGTTTTAATTTTGTAAAGCCACCTTGAGGCCCAGCACTGCCCAAAAGGTGTGATACAAATAAAGATAATAATAATAATAATAATAATAATAATAATAATAATAATATACTGGGACAGAACAATTCATATGAACAATACAATACCTTGCAACTGACCAAACATAAAGGTCATAGACAAAAAAGAAAAATATATGTACCTCATCAACATAGCAATGCCAAATGACAAAAATGTTGTAGAAAAGGAAAAGGAAAAGAGAGAAAAATATACACCACTGGCCCTGGAAGTCAAAGAACTATGGCACCAGGAAAAGTCGCAATTATTCTGTTAGTCACCTCAGTCACTGGTATCACATCAAAAAACTATACAGAAAACCTTCAGAAACTGGGACTTCCAAAATACATCCACACCAACATCCAGAAACCAGTCGTAATTAAAATATGCTCAATTGTCAGGAAATTTCTGCATCTGTAAAAGACAGCCTGACTTGGCAAAGCCCATCATGTCTGTCTAGAAAAACTGCCACGAGCGAGAAAGAGATATAATATTAATGTTGGCTGACCATATGAAAAAGAGGACAGGGCTCATGTAACTTTAACAGTTGTAGAGAAAAGGGAATTTCAGCCAGTGTCATTTGTATGCAATTAGTTCCTGGTGAAATTCCCTCTTCATCACAACAGTTAAAGGTGCATGCACTATACTAGAGTGACCATATACAAAAGAAGGCAGGGCCCCTGCAACTTTAACTGTTGTGATGAAGAGGGAATTTCACCAGGAACTAATTGCATACAAATAACACTGGCTGAAATCCCCTTTTCTCTACAACTGTTAAAGTTATATGAGCCCTGTCCTCCTTTTCATATGGTCAGCCTAATTAATGACCACAGGTATAAACTGGGGCTTGCTTCTGCTGCCCTGATGCCTTCATCACCTGTCATGCCTTGGCTAGTCATGGGGTGGGGATGGACGGGGCTGAGGGGGTGGATTTCTTTCCCAAGATCCAACCTTAGCTGCACCACTATCTGTCCACTTCAGGCTGTAGATGGGAGGGTTGCATGTTTGACTGTTCCAGAAGTGGAAGAGGAGGAGGAGGAGGAGGAGGAGGAGGAGGAGGAGGAAGAAGAAGAAGAAGAAGAAGAAGAAGAAGAAGAAGAAGAAGAAGAAGAAGAAGAAGAGCCTGCCCAAAAGAATGGTGTAACCAAGACTTCACTTCTGACATGTTATTTTTCTATGATCAGGACAGTCTTTGTTTGGAGGGCAATTCAAACATGCAGCCACACAGCTTGAAGTGGGCCAGATCTGAACCAAGCAGGATACAACACTTTGAAAATGGTATATATGGAATGTGTTATGGGCCTCAACAGTTGTCAACAGCATTATAAACCATTATAAAGCAGTAGTGATCATGCCCAGGAAAAAAAGGAGACTTTACTACTGATTTTGCTCATCCTGTAAAGTAGAATTTGGTCACAACGAGACTCAAGAAGAGAATTAATAAACTTTAATTGGTGCAGAGGCTAGCCAACCAATAAATGTGCTTTCGGGCATGGGGGGGGGGTTACTTTTTTTTTAAAGCCATGCTATTCATTTGTTGTATACCCTTTACTGCAGAACCAGGGTAATTATGAACTTGGCAGCCAGTATGTATGCTGGCCAGAGACCAGGTTAAAATACATTATTTGATTATAAAATCATGCATTATAAATATGACAGGTCTATCTATATTTCTTGTCAGGAATGTAAATGAGCATGAACTGCTGGTCACAGCCAGATGCCTTTCAGTTTGAAATGTGTATATCACTATGACATAGACTGGATCATGATTGTGGGATCTAAATGCTAAGGGGGAGAGAGCTGGGGGGGAGTGGAGAACAGAAAGAGAGGGAAGCCCTCTTCCAGTATTTGCTGAAGAGGATTTGGAAAAGCCCTCAAATTATAATTATTTGATTTATACTTGGGCTGTGCGCATTCCCCCCCCCCCCCCCGATTCACCTCGGAGGCTGTTTCGGTGCTTGGGGTGCTTCAAAGGTTGCTTGCCTCATCTCGGCACCAAAGCTGAGGCAAGTTTCAGGCCCCCCTAGGTGACTTGGCATTGCTGGTCCCTGGGTGCCAGCCATGCAGCCAGCACACAGGAAAGCAGGTAGCAAGGCTGGGTAGGAGTCCATTGGACTCCTGACTTCCTGCTCCCTCCCTCACCGCTCCCTCGCTCCCTTGCTGCCCCCTCACCCCCCCAACCCACAGCGGCTGCTGCCAGGACTTACCCACTCACCTGCCGCCAGCGGACTGCTGCTGCATCACCGTCACCGTTGCTTCGCAGCAACGACCAGGAAACATGGCGTCCTCCTCAGAGACAGGTCGCGATTTCAAGATATCACGGGGGCTCTGTTTTAGTACATCTATGGCTTCAAACTACAGCAGCCACAAAGGGCCATTTTCCCTTTATGGCCAACTTAGTTTGCAGCCATAGACATTTTAAAACAGAGCCCCTATGATATCTTGAAATCGCAGCCTGGCTTTGAGGAGGATATCGTGTTTCCTGGTCACGGCAGCGGTGTGGTGGGCAGCGGTGGTGGCGGCAATATAGTTTAAACCTCTGCATTACTGCTCAGTTTTATTCTGGTTGTACTTTTGTATTGTGGTTTTAAGATTTCATATGATATGAATGAACTGCCATTTCCCATAGTCACGTCCCCAAGGAGAGGCCCCAATCCAACCATTTTCATCTCTACCAGGAGCAAGCCTTTTGTAAACCTAATAGGTCTTAATTGGCCATTCAAGACCAACCCGATATACTTTGCATTACAACAGAGAGCAGTAGAGTGTTGCCAGGAATCCTCATCAGCTACTAAGAGGACTGCATCTAAGCTCAGAGGGAACAAGGGATTTTGGGAAGGGGGCATGGGTAAATGACATCTGTATCCCTAATAATCAGAAAGCATGGACGCTACATCCATGCAAACTTTGCCACCACTGCACCATTGCATTTGGCAGGTCTTTTCAGATTTTAGCCACAATAAAATATTAGAATTTGGGCCATGTCTACATCTAAGGGTGTAGAGGGAGGGAGGGGGGAGGATCGTGGACTTCTGCGATCCTCCTCCAGCATCCAAACATGAGCGCGACGTCCCAGGAGGGAAAATGGACATTGCGCCCACCATTTATTTTAAAAGGAAGAGGAGCTGCATGGCCCCGAGCCGCCAACAAAAGGTAAACAAACAAACAAACAAAAACACCGCACTTCCCCCGCCATCCTGAGGATGGCGAAATTACTGCCCTCCTGTGGGCATGGAGCCACCCCGTATGGCTCCGTGCCTGCTTCAGGTCCCGGGGCAGCAGAAAAACCAGGATATTTCCAGTTCTGTGGACACACAGGGATGACCTAGGCAGGATCTACACTACTGCTTTAAAATGGTTTAGAACGGTAGTGACAACAGTTGGGGCCCAGGACCCGCTCCATATACAGTTTTCAAAATGTTTTCAGAGTGTCATATCCTGCTTGGTGTAGATCTGGTCTTAGGGACAACACCAGGATAAATCCATCATGTCAGCTAATAAGCAACATTGAGCAGTAATATCGCTAGGAACCCCCCCCCCCCCCACACACACACACATTTTGGCATTAGGAAAGGAGCTTGGAATGGCAACTGGAGTGCCTATGGCAATAATGGGCTCCTTGTACGTTCATTGTGCCATTGACTAAGAAGGAAAGAAAAAAGGCAACTGGGTTGTTTGGATTTTGTTTTCCTCTCTTTGACAGCCAATGAAAGCAAGCGGGAATTGTGCAGAGCGCAGTGTTGTCCTGCAGAATTCAGATTCATTGGGTAGCCCCAGGATCATTTATACATGCATCTTCTTTGAGGTTCCACCTGTTTTGCGGCTGCATATTGATTTGGGTCACGTGGCGAGTGTGTGCGTGCATGCAAGTGAGAGAGTTATTGCATATATGGGCAAAGCGAAATCTACATACGAGGGCTTCCGTATCAGATCTTAATTTATTGCAACATTCTCATGCCGGCATTTGTACCTACATGCACTTTATCACTCGATTGGATGATTTAGGTTTCGCCGGGAATATATTATGCAAGAGTGACTGGCTAGCACTTTATAAACAGAAGAGTGATGTGAGCATACCTCTTATCCGTCCTTGAATTTTAGGGTTGTCATTGGCCATGCATAAAAATGTCTCCAAAGCTTCTTGAAGTGTGAAGGAATGTTGTCTTTTGAAGATTCTTGTTCCTAAATCCAACCCGAAATATCTGATTATTGGAGTTATTTATTTTTATTTTATTTATTTTATTTCTAACCCGCCTCTCCATCCAGATCGAGGCGGGTAACAACTTAATAACTTAAAAACAACAACAACACAATCATTCATTCTGTGGCTGAATTCGGACGACACAATAAGCAACTGGGGTGGGGGAAACAATCGTCAGTTGACTATCGTGTCGTCTGAATGCTGCCATATTCAACTCAGTGCTGATCCTAATCCACACCATGGTTGATTATTTATTACCATGTTGTGTGGGGAAGTACCCCCTAGATGAACAACTGTAAAGTTGATTATTACCCCACCATTGACTATCATGTTGTCTGAATTCAGCCTGTGTGTCCCTTTGACCAACGCTTCCGATTCCTGGGCTAAATGAAAAAGACTAAATTTTCCCCATAATGTTGGCTTTTCAAGTGCATTAAGTATATGGTCGGAACATAATCTAGAGATCAATTTGTATGAAGATCCCCTACCCAGCTGGGTGTAAATGTGGAGTTTAAAAACATCCATGTTCTAATTGATCTATTGGGTTGGGTGTGCAAGCTAGCAGAACAATACCAACAAAACCCGTAGCATGCACTCTCTCATCATATGGTGAGATCCAGTAGGCCAGGGCCTAATCCATACCAAGCAGGATATTACACTATGAAAACGGTATATAAAAGGCAGAAGCCACACTGCTGCTTTAAAGAGGTATTGAAGTGCACTGACAGCTGTTTGGGCCCATTGACACATACCATATACCGCTTTTCATACTGCTTTCAGAGTGCAATATCCTGCTTGGTGTGGGTTGGCCCTGATCTTATGTTTATTTAAGTATTTTTATCCTGCTTCTCAATCAAAACAGCTCACAGAGTGGCTTGCATATAATCAGTAAAAAAAATAAATAGTTCCTGCCTGCAGGCTTACAATCTTACATGACACAAAAGGGAAAAAAAGCAAGTTGTTTTTCTGCAGGGCGAGTGGAATGGCCCTGTTCCCCATCTCATCTCCCTGTACTGCAGCCTATTAGTAATCACTTCACGGGCACACAAAGGAAGTGAGGCGGTGGCTACCAGGAGGAGGGCCTTCTCTGCTGTGGCACCTCAGTGGTGGAATGAGCTCCCTAGAGAGGTTCGCCTGACACCTACATTATACTTTTTCAACACCAGGTTAAGTCCTTTTTATACTCCCAGTATTTTAACAGTTTACTATCTTTTAACTTTGCTGTTTTAAATCTGTATTTTAAATCTGCATTTTAAATCTCTTCATTACTGCTTGGTTTTATTTCTGGTTGTACTTTTATATTGTATTTTTATACTGTATTTTTATACTGTATTTTTATACTGTGGTTGGAGTTTTATATTTTAAACTGTATTTGATGGACATAATTTTTGTGAACTGCCCAGAGATCTTCGGCTATTGGGTGGTATGGAAATGCAATAAATAAATAAATGAATAGTATAGGGCATTCAAACAAATCTACTCTATGCATACAACCAATATAAAGTCTTGTTAGCAGGTGGCTTGGCCAAAGAGTAGCCTACACACTCACAGCCATGGGTATGGGCAGAGATGTATGAATCAGCAGAAGGCGAAGGAGAATTAGCAGAAGGAGAAATGTGCACCAAAAAATCGTGCAGATTTTCATGCAAAGTTTAAAGAAATAAACAAACAAAAAATCCCAAAGTTCAGGATGAACTGAACTTAAGATTGGAACAATTCTAAAACTTGGTGACAAATGGAATTTCAGATTAGAAAAGGAGAAACTAAGAGAAACTGAAACTGAGAGATTCCTCTATTCCTAGGGGGAAACAGCAGAAATTGGAGAAACTCTCCCCCGACCCCTTCTTCATGCAAGAGGCTCTCTGAGGCCTAAGCTACATCTGCAGCTCTTTCGCAAGGGAGGAAGGGTGATTGCGACTTTCACCGCTTCCGCAATTGGCATTCATGGGGCAAACATGACTGAAGTTTTCACAATGACAGGAGTGCCATTGCGGGAGGATGTGTGCCCAGTGACAACGCTACCACGTGTGGATCAGGGCTAGGTAGGTGATGCAGCCAAGGGGCTGGGGTTTTTTTATGACCGGTCAGAGGCCATTTCTACACCCGTCCTTTGGCATGGTATCGTCCCCGACTGGTCCCTGTGCATTCACATGATGCACAGGGACTCCCAGGAGCGGGGGGATGGGGAAACACAATTTTTCCGTGGTCCCAGGAAGTTCCCAGGACTGCAGGAGATGTGGCTCCATGCCCATCAAGGGAGGGGGGACAGCAGTTTTGCCATTCCCAGGATGGTGGGGAGTAGTTGGGGGCCCCATTTTTGGGGAAACTTTTTTAAAAGTTGACTTACCTTTCATTGGAGTGCAAGTGTGCTCTTCTTGGTTAAAAAAGAAATGGCGCCTTGACTGCAACATCCCGGGAGGAAGCTGGGCTATCATACTTCCCCATTTGGATTCAAGCGACAATCCCTGACGCAGGTACTTTGTCATGACTCCCTAACTTCTAGCGCCCATTGAAGTCAATAAGGAGGCCTCTTAGGAAAAAACAATCTTTTATTTTGCAAATGATCCCTTCTCTCCCTTTGAAAGGAGTTAAAACTTAGAAAGCGTTTTGCCCCAAGGCGTAATTAGCTAAGCAAACAAATCAGTTGAGCCATCCAAAAGGAAGCGAGAGTCACTTCAAGAAGAATTTACATCTAGCCTCTTCTGAGCAAGAAGTCTTTCCCGAGCGCCGCCTGGTAAGCCCTTTGATCTGTGCGCGCTTTATTTTCCTACGGAAAATGGGATCTCTGAGTTGACTCCCATCTCTGCCTTCTGGAGACGAAAGCTGGTTATTATGAGCAAGATTATTTACATCAGCCAAGACATTTTCTAAAGGCGAAACTATGGGAACCTCGTCTCCTCCTGGCACAGACTGGTATGTCTCTTCGAGTTCAGAATCTGATTCTGAATTAATGTCTGACATTCCTTCACCCTGAGCAAGGGGGGAGGAATTAGACACAACATACTTCTGGGATGGACGCTCCCCTCCCTCTACACCCATGTGGTGGAGAAATGGCCAGAGATGCGCACAAACGCACAGCTACACATTGGGTAAGTAGGCAGTCCATCGAATATGCGATGCTGCGCAGAAATATTTTTGTCTTCAAAAATATGCACTCTCGGTGCCAAAACACGCTGATACACATCCAAAACACATGGCAAAAATGGCAGCCGCGTCCACTCTCATGCACCTCTGAAATGGCTGGACACACCACTGATAGCGGGTTGGCTGTTCGCTGAACCAGGAACTCACACCAAACAGCAGCAGCTTTGCGAAGGGGGGAGGGCACACCAGCCGCAGACTTCAGAATTGTAGTGAGCGAGCCAGAAAAAACATGACAAAAGCATTCAGTGATATTCCTGAATAACTGAGGGGTGGACCCGAGATCACCATGGGAGCAGGTGAATGTCATGTGGCCCACAAGGGACGACTCTGATACAATCCTGCAAGAAACGGCTTGTGTGGACACCCCCTGAGTCTTGCCCAACATGAAGAACTGGTCTTTGTCTTTTCTATTTAGACAATGATTTGAATATATTGCACACGCTGCCATAGAGAATAAAGCACAACCCCATCTTTGAACATGGCCTAGCAACTCTCTGCAGCATTCAGCATATTCATCAGTGGAACAATTAATGGCAAAAGGCTTTTGAAGCAACTTGTTGCAGCGAGGCATCCAAGATGTAATAAAAACAAGGGAGGAAAAGACCCCCAAATCTTTGTAATTTCATGGGACATTTCAGAGAAAAGTGCTAATTTCATGGGGAGCTTTAGGGGGGGAAAGTGCCAATTTCATGCAAATTCCAGCGAAGAAGCAAGATATGTTGGACGGTTTCACTTGGGTTACATAAAGGATGCAATGACGGTAGAAAGGATGTAAACTTAATCATCATGCCAGCAGCTTCCCCCCCCCCTCCTCCAGTGTATATTAATCGCTTTGCCTCATGCTGGCAAACTGCGGAAGCATGATGCTTTATCCCCATGTATGATCAAATGCAGCTGTACACTAATTTGTGTACAGTGCTAAAAATGGATCTGGAAAAAGTTCTTTTCGCTCTGCTTTCTGCAAGGGATGAAGAGAGCTCTGCCGCCTTGTTTTAACATGGACCTGTGAAGGTTATCCCAAGTGGAGATGTCTAGCCCATCTTGAATAAACAAGGGGGTCCAATTATTTGAACAGACTATATTAGGGCAAAGCTTCCGTTCTTCCTCCCTTCTTCCCTCTTGGCTGTTTTGAGGTTTATAGGGGAATGTACAAAGCATGCTGTCTAAATAAATGCCACACACTCAATGGATGGTGGGAACCGTTTACTCCCAAGTTAGCAACAGAAAGATGTCAAAAGACATCCAGTTCATTATCATTTTAGTGACATTGAGGTTGCAACCCAGCGGAAATGGCTTTGATTTCATTGGGGTTATGAATCTATTCTGAGGCCAGATGTACACCAAGCAGGATATAGCGGCATGAAAGCGGTATGAAAGTAGTATATAAAAGGCAGGAACCACACCATGTGGGATATAGCAGTATATGGTATGTGTCGATGGGCCCCAACAGTTGTCAGTGCACTTCAATCCCGCTATAAAGCAGTAGTGTGGCTCCTGCCTCTTATATACCGCTTTCATACCACTTTCATACTGCTATATCCTGCTTAGTATAGATCTGGCCTGGGCTTTCATCAGGACCTAGTTTGGGAATAGGGCTCAGGACCTCGGATAGCTCCCTTAGAGTTCTGGCTGGTTCTGACTAAAACCCAGAATGGATTCACAACCCCACTGAAATCAGAACCATCAGCCTCCACTGCTGCAACCCTAAACACCCTTCCCTGGGAATAAGTCCCATTGAATGTAATAGGATTTGCTTCTGAGTAAACATTGAAAAGACTGTGAACTCAGCAACATATCCAGCTTATAAAGTGTGATAGTAAGAATAATAATATCTTGTTTTTTTTTAATATTCACAGCACATCACATGCAACATCTTTCTTTTTTTTAAATCGACATATTTTTTCAAACAATTTTTTGTTTGTTCCACAAATCACATTGCAAGTTCAGACTTGGACTGCAGATTGCATTCAGGTCCACGTTAATTCCAGGAGGTACGAACTAGGTAATGTTTGGTCAAAAACAAACTAAAATGAGATGATGTCTGCATGATGTTGGATAAAGATAGGCCATCGGTCAGATCCAGCAGGGCTCTTCTTCCATTGTTATTAAAAGAGCTTCCACTTAGCAAGAGAAGCTATGTGCAAAGTGGAATGAAACCCACTCTTTCCCCCTCACCTCTTGCTAGCAGATAGTTTTATGGGAGGCTAGCTGCAAAAATTATTTGAAAACAAAAACAAAGTGATGATTTTGCATGGCTGGCACTTTTCACATAGGAATTATTAGGATACTTTTTCTTGATTTAAGAGAATTTTGTATATAGTATCAGTAGTTTATTAATATTTTTCATTATCTGTAACAATGAGGCTAAATAATAAAAGAGAGAGAGATTATAAATGAAATTAGAACAGGACATTTTGGAAAAAAAAGTAGAGATATCATCCCTTTGGGTGGTAAAAATGCAAAAGAGGCTCCCAATAATTAAATTATGTCCCCGTTGTTGCAGCCTTGGGCATCAGAGTTATTGAAAAACCTGCCTTTTTCTTTGTACGGAGGTAGAAATGAAGACTGGATAAAAAAGAATAAAAGAAGGCAAAGAAGAAGTGAGGAGGAAATGGGCGGATGGCGTGGTAAAGTTGGGTATTCTTTGTGACAAACTCCAAAACCTCCGTGTTGATAGAAATGGGCATATTAAACAGTAATAAACAGTACTGACACCAATACTTTTAGCTGTCTAAAGCAGAACCCAAGCCTCCCCCTCCCCAACTCTTTACAATATATCCATCCACCATTTAACTAGTTCTTGTGTTCATCTATCTCCATCCTCCTAGTGGGATCACCTGAAGCAGGTCACTTCACCCTGACACCTGGTAATAAACCACCACTACTAGAAGGTATCCCAATACATGGCTCTGAATAGTATGGGTGATGATTCATAACTTCCATGATGGAATTCAGGTATTATGAACAAAATACTAGGATAAAAACCTCAGGACTGCATCATAGGACACAATTCAATGGAAACATTTGCTGCGTACCATCCCTTGAAATAAATGGAAGATGTATATGGACATGAGTGAGAGTTCTCCTTTCTAGATGAAATGAAGAGGAATAGATCTACTGGTTTATTTCCACGGACTCTTTTCTAGCCATAGGATCTTGAAAATGGCACCAGTCCCGGTTTTCTGCAGTTTTCAGACTTTGCAGAAAGATTTGTTCTCAGTAAGAATAACATGTTCTACTAATGAACTGGAACCTAAGCATATAATCAACAGTGAGCCTATCTACACACGCAGGATAAAACACTTTGAAAACATTTTGAAAACTGTATATGGAGTGTGTCCTGGGCCCCAGCAGTTCTCAACACTGCTATAAACCATTTTAAACCGTTTTAAAGCTGTAGTGTAGAAAGGCTCAGTGGCATGTAATTTAATTGATCCTGAGCATCTCTACATGAGGCTGTTAATCCACAGTATCTATTGAGAACTGAGCACTACACGAAGTGTGTTTCCTTTCTTGCTTTTCTGCCTCTAAGTGGCAGTATAGCATAGCGGAACAGCACAAATACACAAGCAAAAAAAAGGGCTCACTTTCACAATTAAATGCCACATTTTCCCTGCTTTAAAAAAACTCACTGAAAGTGCCTGTTAGATACAGAAGTGAAACTGGACAGTCACAACATCTTCTACAGAACCCCTAAACAACAAAGAGTAGAGAATCATGAGCCCACAATAAATGCATCATGCAAAAAAGCCTGTTGGCACATACCACTTCAGACTGCTGGTAGGGGAACACATATCTGAATGTTTAAATGTGTAAAAGTAAAGAAAGAGATCCCTGCACATGTGAATCAACAAATCATGGGATGTTACAGCCTTCTTCCTGGTGTGCTAATGTGTATTAATAATCTGAACCAAGAGGTTAGAATATATAAAACCGACTTTGGCCCACTTGCATTGGCTGCCTGTATGTTTCCGAGCCCGATTCAAGGTGCTGGTTTTAACCTATAAAGCCTTACACAGTGTGGGACCACAATACGTGATGTAATGTCTCTCCCGACATGAACCTACTCGTACACTACGATCCACATCTAAGGTCCTCCTCCGGTTGCCTACTCCGAGGGAAGCTCAGAGGATGGCAACAAGGGAAAGGGCCTTCTCAGTGTGGTCCCCCAATTATGGAATGATCTCCCTGACGAGGCTCGCCTGGCGCCAACATTGTTATCTTTTCGGCACCAGGTCAAGACTTTCCTCTTCTCCCAGGCATTTAACAGCATATACTGAGGTTTTAATTGACCCCAGAACTATATTTAGGCCTGGCTGAGAGTTCACAGTTGTTTTAAATGTGTACTGTTTTTATAGGTTGTATGTTTTTTTTTATGCTTTTATGCTTTTAAATTTTAAATGTCCAAAGTTTAAATTTTTGTAAACTGCCCAGAGAGCTTTGGCTACGTGGTGGTATATAAATGTAATA
The DNA here is from genome assembly GCA_029215795.1 of Anniella stebbinsi. Lineage (NCBI taxonomy): Eukaryota > Metazoa > Chordata > Lepidosauria > Squamata > Anniellidae > Anniella > Anniella stebbinsi. The sequence goes on from JARDYH010000001.1 coordinate 351,350,611, forward strand.
AATAACAATAATAATAATAATAATAATAATAATAATAATAATATACAGAAAGATGGTTTTTGTTTTGTTTCGTTTTAAAAAGAAACATTGGATTGTGGGGAGGAATCAAACATTCTATTCTCTCTTGGCAGGCTGATTTGGTCCAGTCAAATAACAGTGACATTAAGTCATGCTGCCAATAATGCAATTTGGGGACACACGTCAAGAATACTTCTGTATCAGGTTTTGAAGATTCCAGGAAGGATGACACCATTCCATGTTTAGATGTGACATTGGTGTAACCATAGTAGCCATAAGAGCAGGCTGGAAAGCCGTTCCCTTGGGTGGTGTGAGGAGCGGGTACATACCTTGGGTGGAGTGCAATAATAAATGGGATAGTGCCCCTCATACAAACTCCTGAACAAAGAGTTGTCTCTTTATAAAGTTGTAACTTTAAAAGGTAGTTTTATTGACTTTATGAAATTACATGCGAGTCCAGCAAAAAAAAAGAAAAAGAAAAAGAAAAGAAAAAAGATTAAACATTATCTCGGAGAAGTCCAGTATAGTTTAGTGAGAGATCAAAGAGTTCCATTAACGGTACAGCAGGAGGTAAAATATATGTAGCAAAGGTTTATGTAGCTCTGATGAGAGACCCCTGGGGAACTGGAAGAGACTCAGTAGGGGGAAACTACAGAAGGAAATGAAGGAGGGGGAGGAGGTGGCCAATTATTGCTGATCTACAAGGTGGAGGCAGAACAAATGATCCCAGTGGCAGTTTCCCCCAGGACGCACCCTGAATACCAAAGGTGATCACTTGAACAGAATTGGAATGAGAAGAGGAAGCCATCGAAGAAGGAGCTTCAGAGTTCAGTGCAGCCAAGCAAAACTCTCAAGACCTTGGACTTGTGTACATGTGTTCACGAGTCAAAGAGTCTTGTGTTCGTGAGCCAAAACATCCAAATCAACAGTTGTTTGCTTCAGCAACAACAAAAAAACAACCAATTGTTGATTAGCTGTCACCTGTTAATTAATAGTCTATTAGTCATCATATATAAGAAATCAACTAATCATTGATTATCAAGTATTTTGGGGCCAGCTGCAAAAGATATGCCAGTCGGATATGCCTGAATAGCGCCTACAATAATAGCAACAACCAGGATGCAACTACGACAGCAACCTTGTCTCTGAATAGCAAAGTCATTCCCTGAGTACTGTCCCTTATGCTACCAAAACAGCACTATTCAAGCATGAGAGGGAGGTATTGGCAGGTTTGGGGAAACCCCAAGGTTCACAGAAGTACAAAGACCTTCCAGGAAAAACAATGCAAAACGAAAATGAAGTTTGGTCAATCAAAATGAAGATGTGCCCAGGCTAATTGAGAGACCACTTTCTCCCATAGAAGCCTGCCTAGGTTTTAAGACCTTCTGGGTAGGTCCATCTCTTGGTCCCACCATCATCAGAGGCATGTTTGGTGGGGACCCAAGAGAGGGGCATTTCCAGTAGGGCTGTGCATCACCTTGGGTCCGAAACAGGATCCTGAACTAAAGCAGGCTAATTTGGCCTGTGTTGTTCTGAATATGGTTTGGGCCTGCGTTGGGCCAAAGAGGCCCAGAGCAGATTGGACCAGGCCTGAAGCACTTTGGGCCACTTCGGCCTAATCCCGAATGATGGTGAGCCACTGTCCCCACCTGTCCATTAGATTTACTGGAGCCATCCGGCAACCGCCCGTCCTCGATGAAGATGGCCACCATAGTTTGAACATTAGATCTAGACAATTACAGAGCCACCATATTCCTTAAAAATGGCAGCTCTTAACTAAGATGGGCTGCTGCCAGATGGGTCAAGTAAGTCCTGCCGGTGGGCAGGTGGGGCAGCAGCTTGCCAGGTTTAGGGGGCAAGCAGGGAGTTGGGAATAAGCAGGGATGGCTGATGAGTCTCATGTCCAGGAACCCACAACATCCAACCCGCTTCAGATGTCCGAATCTCACTTTGGATCTGGACCTGAATTGGATCAGACTGAGCCTGAAGCGCCTAAGGTGTTTGGGGGCGATTTTGAAGCTCTGAATTGGCCTCTGGATTGGGGAGGGGTGGGGGCAGCAGTTGCATAACCCTTGTTCCCAGGTTCTGGAACTCCCACTCTGTTTTTCTTTCAGTGCCAGACAAATACATTTATATTCAGGCAGGCCTTTGGCTGCCTTTAATGTGAGGTTTTATTTTTATTTATTTATTTATTTATTTATTCTATGTATTAAAATATTTGCATCCCACCCTAGTATCACAGGGATCTTGTTTTAATCTGGATTTCATTGTTGTTAGCCACCTTGAGCGCCCATTTTGGTCAAAAAGTGGGATATACATTTAAATAAAGAAATACAAATAAAGATATACAAATAAAGAAAACACATAAACAGAAGTATGTATGAAGCTTTTTCATTTAGGAAAAAAGTGACTAAAGGGGGGTGATGAAAGGATCATAATTTATAAAGTTATGCATGTTGCGGAGAAAGATTTTTTTTCTCCATCTATCATAATGCTAGATATATATATATATATATATATATATATGTGGGGGGGGAAAATCTTCATATGAACTTGATTGACAGGAGATTCAAGACAGACAAAAGGAAATACTTCTTTGCATAGCACATCCTTGTTTATGGAACTTTCCGCAGCAAAGTGGTGATGGCCACTAGCTCTTAAATGGCTTTGAGAGGGGATCCTTTGAGATGATGTCTATCAACAGCTACTATTCATGATGGCTACATTCTAGGGTGACCATATGACAAAGAGGACAGGGCTCCTGTATCTTTAACAGTTGAATAGAGAAAGGAATTTCAGCAGATGCCATTTGTTTGCATGCAGAACCTGGTGAAATTCCCACTTCATCACAACAGTTAAAGCTGCAGGAGCCTTGCTGTCTTGACCAGATACAGAAGAGGGCAGGGCTCCTGCAGCTTTAACGGTTGTGATGAAGAGGGAATTTCACCAGGTGCTACATGCATACAAATTACACCTGCTGAAATTCCCTTTTCTATTCAACTGTTAACGATACAGAAGTCCAGTCCTCCTTTCCATATGGTCACCCTACAGACTATATGCAAACTCCAGGATTGGAGGCAGTATGTCAGGGAGCAAAACATGAGAGAGAGAGAGAGAGAGAGAGAGAGTTATTGGTTTCATGTCCTGGCTGTAGGCTTCACAGAGGCATCTGGTGATCCCATGTGGAAAACAGGATATTAGGCTAGGTGGACCATTGATCTGATCCAAAAGGGATGTGCAAATCAGTATATTTCTGCTCCATGTCACTTTTAGTGAATTTTCATAGATGGTTTCATGAGCAAAATCTCTGCCCTTATATAGATTTTTGAGACTCAGGGTCAGGTTCATGAAAAAGAATTTTGCTGAAGTGTTTGTTTTTTAAAAAATATGAGGATATTCCTAGTGAGCAAATTCCTTTATTATTAGCAAGAGGATGCGTAAAGCATGAGTGAATCAATCCACTGCCTTTTCCCCCTTTTAAATGGTACCTGTATTCATTATCAAAGCATTCACTATAGCTCGCTACACTCTTGAAATACAGTGGAATGAGGTAAGTATCACATGTGACACAAGGGTTAAGAAGGTTCCATTAAAGAGCCCAAAGTACCATGGTTGTAATACCAACCGTGTATTGTGTCTTCAGCTGTGGCGTATTAAAAGAGAGGGAGAAAGAGAGAAGGAAGGAATGCCGAGAAGGGGGTGGGGGAGGAAAGGAAGGAAAAGAAAAGAAAAACCTGCCTTTCGAACTTTCCTCCAGTCTAAGAATTGTACTTTTACATTTGTGCCAGTTACAGTAATTAGTAAACTTGTTCTTAATAGTGTTGTTAAAATGTAATTTTTTCACGCTTCCTCTGACTTTGACACTGCTGCTTTTGAAACTTCATTTTGCACTTTGTTCCATTGTTCTTTAATCTGCTGCACTTTGCGTTTAGTATCACTGAAATTTCGCACTTACTATGTCAATAACATCTGGCAAAATTGCCACCTATTAAGAGTAAGTGTTCTTCCCCCCACCCCTTTTCCCCTCCTGCGAGAAATGTGATGGTGTATTATATTGGTTTCCCTTGAGAGGCTAAGGAGACAATTTTGAAGCAGATAAATGCATTAAAGAAATAACCTGAACTATGAGAGAAGGTTAATAAAAGTCAGAAACTTTTTTTAAAAAAATATATGTTTTGTTCTCGTTGTTAGAAAGCAACCTGCACATGGGGTGTGTGGTTAAATTATTGGGCTCTGAAATTGCTTGTGCATTTGGATGGAAGATTCAAGTGATGTTCTAAGTCCATGGCCTTGTACATACTCACGGGCTATAGTGAATGTGTATGACTCTCTCCACACACATATGCACATCCCCGGTTGAAATCAGCTTGCTGGCGAGCTAAAAGAAACTATATATCCCAATAGCAAACTCATTGCACGCGTGCCAACCTTACGTAGCAAAACCAGCCTCATCTATACACATGGTTTGCAGAAGTACAAAAAGTCTTTAGAAAAAGAAAGGCCAGAAACTGAAATTCAGCTCAATGAGGAAAAAGCAAGTGGGGAATGAATTAGGGGTGGCGTGGAGTGGGGGAGCAGAAGACTGGTTACGGGGAGAGAAAATGGAATGGAGCAACCTGAAAGGGGCATAGCTGGCTTGCTGGATTCATGAACAGGAGCACTCCATGCTGTAAACCTTTATTGCACTTGTAGGTTTAAAGTTGTATGCTGTTACATGGTTATACAAAAGGTTTGCAAAGCTGTGTCTGGTTTATTCAGGTGAGTCAGGAAGGCAAATGTTCTTAATTCTAAGCAGCATGGTTTTTAGTCTGTAGGAAGTATGTTTAAGATTACAGTATCTGGTCACTCTAGTATAGCTCCTGCAGTCTTAACTGTTGTGATGAAGAAGGAAAATCGCCAGGTGCCTGATGCATACAAATGACACCTGCTGAAATTCCCTTTTCAAAGTAACTGTTAAAGATACAGGTCACCCTAACTAAGAACCCAATCTCCTCAACCCTGGAACTAGCTGTAGGATGCCTAGAGGGCTCTGGGGACATCTATGAGGTAGTTAGACATGGGGGCTCTTGCAATACTGTATAAAATCCTCAACAGATCTCTCTACCATCAGGAGTTAACAGCAAGCCTGCTTTAAATATATTGAATGAGGTGGTTGCCTATAGATAATTAAATAAATCAATAAACAAATAATTCAATCAGAAGAAATATCTATAAATTTTCCAACATCACATGAGTAGAGCTCCCACAGTATGGTTTTCTACTCTCCTTCCCCTTTCCCCTTCCCTCCTTCCCCCCTTCCCCCAAATCTACCCCACCAAGTCCCCCAACCCTCAGGAAAAGATTTTGAAGTTGTGCAGAGGAATTGTGTCCAAGTTCCTCTGATGGAAGCAGCTCCATCACAGGATTTCACCCTGTGACTCCAAATTAGGGAGCCTTTATTCTGTGCAAAATACCTATAGATCTACGAAGGGGGTTGCTGTTTTCCTTCCTTACTAGAAGAAGAAATAAACCCATCTCTCCATAATTTTCCCTGCCATCTTTCTCTGCCATTTCCCTGTTGCTTCATGTACTTGCAGTCTCATTCAAATGTCCTCTCCATGAGCACCTTTAATTTAGGCTGACCAGATAAAATCCAGGTCAGGGCTGATGTAACTTTAACAGTTGTAGAGAAAAGGGAATTTCAGCCAGGGTCATTTGTATGCAAATAGTTCCTGGTGATATTCCCTCTTCATCACAACAGTTAAAGTTGCAGGCACTATACTAGAGTGACCATATACAAAAGAAGGCAGGGCCCCTGCAACTTTAACTGTTATGATGAAGAGGGAATTTCACCAGGAACTAATTGCATACAAATAACACTAACTGAAATTCCCTTTTCTCTACAACTGTTAAAGTCACATGAGCTCTGACCTGGATTTTTTCTGGTCACCCTACTTTAATTTAATGGTTCTACCAACACCCATCCTATCATTTTCCAAGGAGTACACAAACCCGTCTGGCTACAGCCACATTTCTGCCTGTGCTCTGAGGTCATCTGAGGCCAGATCTACACCAAGCAGGATATAATACTATGAAAGCGGTTTGAAAATGGTATATGACATGTGTAGGCTGACCAGATAAAATTCAGGTCGGGGCTCATGTAACTTTAACAGTTGTAGAGAAAAGCGAATTTCAGCCAGTGTCATTTGTATGCAATTAGGTCCTGGTGATATTCCTTCTTCATCACAACAGTTAAAAGTGCAGGCACTATACTAGAGTGACCAGATACAAAAGAAGGCAGGGCCCCTGCAACTTTAACTGTTGTTATGAAGAGGGAATTTCATCAGGAACTAATTGCATACAAATGACACTGGCTGAAATTCCCTTTTCTCTACAACTGTTAAAGTTACATAAGCCCTGACCTGGATTTTATTTGGTCACCCTAGACATGAGTCATGGGCCTCAGCAGTTGTCAGTGCACTTCAATACCATAATAAAGTAGTGTAGATCCTGTCTGAGGCTCTGCTCTGAATGCCTGGCAGGTAGCTTACTCATGAGCAGGCCTTTACTGTCATAGCCCCAAATTGTGGCGTGTCCTCCCTAGAGAAGTCTATCTGGTGCCTATTCTTTGTAATTGCAGCTTGTTTTACTTTAAATAATATTTAAATGTGCACTTTAACACTGCCCTCTGCGTTTATAGCTGCCCAGATTTTTTTTAGCTGCCTTGATATGTAGCTTCTGCTTGTAAAATTGTTGCTGCTGGTGCTAGTTCTAAATTATTTTTTTTTAAAAATTGATGTTATTGGTTATATTACTGGTTTTGTTGTATTTTAATTTATTATGTATGACTTCTTGCATGCTTCAGTTATCAGGGTGACTCATAAATTGAAATTATAACACCAATAATAATAATAATAATAATAGGAGGTATCAGGAATTGAACCTGGAACCTTCCGAGTGCAAAGCATGTGCTATACAACTGATCTGTTTCTCCCCTCCCAGGGAAATTATATGTTCACAGCAGCATTCCTGTACCTGTAAGTAATTACACTATCAGGGCAAACGTGTCTTTAGCCCTTTCTGCACCATAGGGGCGGAGAAGGTGGGAAGCGGAGAAATCCAGAAGTGCTTACTTCCACATTCGGCACGATGAGGCCACACAGAAAGCGACAGCCCGGGCTTCTCCCGGGCTGTTGCAAGTTGTGCCCGCCATTTTTTTTTTAAAAAAAAAGATCTGTGGAGGAGCGCACAAGTGCTCCTGCGCAATTGTAAATACCCTTAAAAAATAAAAATAAACCCTGCACGCGATCCAGCCTCCCTCCCTCCACCATCCTGGTGACGCCGATTTCGCTGTCCCCCCTCCTGATGCCCTCTGAGCCGTGCAGTGCGGCTCCGTGGCCATCGGTGCAGCCACGCTTACTCGCGGGTAAGTGCGGCTGAGCCCAGGATGGGCGGACACACCAGCTGCCCATCACGCTGCCCTCCTGGGAGCAGGGAACAAACAGGGATAATAGCGCTCCCTGAACTCCCGGGAAAAAAGAGGGCTGGCCCCTGCCTGCTTGCGGGATGCTCTGTGCGTCATGTGGTGAGCAGGCAGGAGCAGCCCTGGGAGAAATGGCTGGTGTGGAAAGGGCCTTTGTTACATTGTGTGGCCAAAATTAGAAGTGAAGTGGAGGCACTGATTGTGCAGCCTACCACTAAATTTATTTTAGGGCGTTGGCCCTGCATGTTTGTTTTCAAAAGGGAAGTCCTTCAGAACGAGTTACAGAGTTGCAACCCAATGAATGTGTGGTGAAGTGTCATTTGCATTATTCCTCATGATGTTAAATATTTTGAATGTACAGGAATTCACATTTGCTACCGTGCTGTCTGCTTACCAGTCTCCATCTCCTTCTCCTTGTTGCAATTTACACGGGAAAATTGTAAAGGGTTCTCTTCATTATAAATAATAATAGACAAAAAAAAGGTGATGTGTTACCGGCTTCAGCTTTAAATGTCTGTCATGGAGGACATAGAGGTAGCAGAAGAAAGCTCATTTTAATATTGTCACTGTTTTCTTTCTTCCACATATACAATTAAGGCTCAGCTATTTGCATCTGAATTGATCCTGAATTATAATATGGAGTTTACATACCACTGGTTACAAATAATGAGGTAGAGAAGAACAACAATTGTACTCCTTCCCCAGCTTTCCCCTTGTCTCTGAATTCCCCGTTTCTTTCCTTTATTGGCTACCATTTAACATCTTTTCTCTGACATGAATGCATTTCCCCCTGACAGAAATGACTCCTTTGACAGCACTGGTTTTGAAATAATTTTAAGGGCACAAAGGATTGTTCTTTACCATACAACTAATGAGAATAAACATATATAAAAATGGCTAATGTGTTGTCCAGTGTTATCCAAGTGGATAATGCAGAACTCATGGCTGGCCCTCTTTGTTGTGAGCACCAAAGTCACTTTGAATTTCTTAATTTAGAAAGGATTTGTCTTCCCCCACCCACTCTTCTAATAATCATGGAGAAGGTCTTAAAAGAGAGGGATGCAGGCTGATTCAGCTCACAATGCAGGGGCCATTTCTTCCTTCTTGACCCTTAAGAAGAACACAGCTGAATCAGACTAGAGGTGAGTGACAATGGCCTCCTGAAATTCTCCACCCTATTCATGGATGGTAAATATGGCGACAGAAAAAAAATGTTGTCCAATATTTTCTAGTCAGAGGAGGAATCCACCACATGGGGGCTCACCATTAGCCGTGGCATCTAGGGATGTATAAGAAACAAGTTTCAGTTTGCTTTCGAGAATTTATCCAGTTCACACCTCTTGGACCCAAATACAAGTTTTGGTTGATTTTAGTTAGTTTTACATATGTATATATTCCACCTTTTGTCCTCTTGCAAGAAGTTGAGGAGGCGTACATAATCCTCCTCCTTTCCATTTTATCCTCATAACAACCCCTGTGAGGTAAGTTAGGCGGAAAGTCAGTGAAGCCAGATTTCCAGAGTCCCGGTCTATTACTGTAACCACTGCACCACGCTGGCTCTTTCTGAGGGCATGATGCAATTTGTGGGACATGTGCTCAAAAAATGGGGAGACACGAAAAAAACGTGTATTTAAAAAGCAGTACTTTTGAAAAATGTGCACAATGATGCTTTAATTAATGGGGTAAATACATATATTTAAAAATGCACATGGTTGATGCATACATTTGGGGAAATGTGCAGAAAATTACACATGGATTTTTATTATTGCATTTATTATTGCCTTTTTCCCTCCAAGGAACCCAAGGCAGCGTACATGATCCTCCTCCTCTACATTTTATCCTCACAAAAACAACCCTGTGAGGTAGGTTGGGGCTGAGAGTTTGTGACTGGCCCAAAGTCACCCAGTGGGTTTCCATGGCCGAGTGGGGACTAGAACACTTTAGCCACTACACCACACTGGCTGTCTTCTACACCACACTGGCTCTCCTACAACACAGTGGCTTTTACATTTTCATATAAAAAGAAAAAAAGACACAGCTTACACACTGATACAGACATGAGTTGGAACAAGAATCGAAGTCGTAATCAACGTGAAGCAACAAGCTCAAGTTTTGCTGATTCATATCTCCCTAGTTGACATCCTAGCCACTATATTGTATCCTACACAGTGCGCTGGACCTCACATTATTCCAGGGAAATGTAGGGGGAAATGGTTGCTGCCATGCACAAAAATGGTTGAAAATCCAAAAATGGCCCTCTTTGCAGGGAAGTGTGAAAAAAGAAAGAAAAACCTTGGAAATATCTCTTAATGAGAAATTTCAGCTCAGCAGTAGACTAAAAATCAATCCAGTCAAGTGAAATAGAGCACCAAGGGAACAACCTGCCACAGTTATTTGCCTCCAACACCTAAATATTCAGAGGCATACTGACTCCGAACATGGAGGTTTTATTTAGCCATCGTGGATAATGACCACTGAAAGAACTATCTTCGCTAAATGTCTCTAATCCCCTTTTAAAGCCATCTAAACTAGCAGCCGTCATATCTCGTAGCAAATTCCATTAAGTTAATTATATGTTGTCAGAAGTGCTTCCTTTTTGTCTACCCTGAACTCCTGCCAATCAACTTCATAGGGTGAGTGACCCCCCCCCCCCGACTTCTAGTACGAGGCGCAAGGGAGAAAAATCTATCTCTATCCATTCTCTCCATACCATTCATAATTTCACATACCTCGACATATCTCCTCCCCTAAAAATTATGTTCCTAGCACTTTAGCCTTTACTTAGAAGGAAAGGTGCATACTCACCTGACACGACCATCAGTGTCAATCACCATTGGTCATGCTGATGACTCATTAACCAGTGGAGAGGGAGAAGTGAATGATGGTATCTATCAAGACATTTCATCCCCACAAACATTGTCATCGCCCCTTTCTGTATTTTTCCAGCTCTCTGAGATCCTTCTCAAGATGGCGAAGGTTGTGCAAATATGTGCTGCAAAAAGCTCACTTCGGAGTTAGAAACACCTTGCCCATGCCATTCACAGCAGTTGCTGCGGGTAAAGCTATTTTTGTGCAGGTGGCCCACGGCTGCAGGTGGACATTGTCAAACAGTGCCATGCTAGGCTTATCAGATGAAAAGTTGCTTCTCATTCGACATTTTGAAAGACGTGGAATCACTCTTATGGGTCACTTTCATATTTTGCCACACATCCAAATATAACGGAAGGATGGCAACGGATTAAGGAGCAGCATTGTAGAAAACCAATCCCTGTATATATTTACATTCCCAAACAGTAGCACTGTGTATTTGGGACATCCCTCTACAAAATCAGAGACATGTCTTTTGCAATTATAGTATCTCACATACTGGTATTATTTTTACTTGGCTTAACTGCATATCACGTTCCCCATTCAAAAGTACAGCTAACTTTCTAAGTAGTAGGATGCAGTAGAATGAATTATTGTCATGCATCGCATGTGGGTTATTATTGGCAGTTGGCTTAATCACACATCTGCTTGCACATCAGGTTGTTTTTTTTTTTTTGGATTGGGCAAGAATGCTATCAAACCTTCAGCCTATCCAGGATGGTTATCGAAAACAGTGAAAATAGAGGTTTTGCATCAGAAGTGAGACGTAGGGATGGATGAGAAACTTTTTGGGATTGCATTTTAATGCAAAATCACTAAATTTGCACTTCCGGAATGTACACATTAATTGGAATGTGGTTAGGCATTATATATATAGGACCTTCTCTGCTGTGGCACCCCGGCTGTGGAATGAGCTCCCTAGAGAGGTTCGCCTGGCACCTACATTATGCTCCTTTCAACACCAGGTGAAGACCTTATTTTCACAATATTTTAACAGTTTATGATCATAGTCTTTTAACTCCGCTGTTTCAAATCTGTATTTTAAATCTGTATTTTAAATCTTCATTGCTGCATGGTTTTTTACTCTAGTTGTGTTTTATATTGTATTTTTATATCGTTTTAATTTTTGTGAACCATCCAGAGAGCTTTGGCTATTGGGCAGAATATAAATATAATACATAAATAAATAAATAAAAGTTTATATATTGCTCAATAGCTGAAGATTTCTGGGTGGTTCACACACACAAACACACACACAATTCCACTTTCTAGAAATTTCTGATGCTATTCACACATTTTTTTTAAAAAAAATGGACAAAATGCATACGATAGGGCATAGAGCACAGAATAAATGCATACAAAATATGTTACATTAGGGGAAATCATTTGAAAAATGCATATATTTGGAAAAGTGCATACAAAAATGTACATGAAAACATGTTAAAATGCTCATGTGGGTGTTTTAGATATTATTATTATTATTATTATTATTATTATTATTATTATTGGCAAACTGATGAAGAATCAGGATGGCACAAACTTAATTTGGGGTTGGGAGGGGAATGAGGAACTGAGCAGAATCAAACTTGACAGATTCACTCAACCCCAGTGATGTGATGTCACAGATATTGGTGACACGACTGAACTCATACCAATGAACTATTAATATCAGTAAGGCTTCTTGGTTTAGGTTTCATCATTGTTGTCAAATGTTTGTGTGTAGTTTGAAACACGTGGATGACTTACAAGATTATGCTGATGCTGACAAAGAGAAAGGGCCAGAATAGAAGTATGTACTTATTACATTTCTATACTGTTCAATAGCTGAAATTGCCTAGGCAGTTCATAACACATTATCTCTTGAAACATACATTTTACCATCCTGATTCCACTAGAGGTCATAGTTCCCTGTTTCGGACAGCCGTGTAAACTAGCACCTTTTCTTCTGAATTCTCCTACAGATGACCCAGTTACTGTCAACACATAATCATTTGCTTCTAGGAGCAGAAAATACTGAAGGGGCAGTGTTTTTACCAAGTGGAGCAGGAAGGAATTCTGTATGTTTTTCAGAACAATGAGGGCATGCCATCGTTTAATGAAATGTTTGCATTGACGTTTGATCCCGGTTTTGATACCCTTGTTCCTTAAGTCAGTTGAGTAAAATTAACACGTGGAGTCCATTTAATTCATTCAGAGTTCATTTAATACTCTTTGTACCTCATGAACGAAGTAATATGCAACCTGTGTACATTGTACATTCCAGTTGTTAGACACAGCTTATAATAGATAAAGCTTTTTGTATGGTTGTCAGTGATTAAGGAGAATACAGTGTTTATTATACAAGGGTAGCACTGGGGCGAAACTCCACCTGGGCTCTCGTGGGCAGCAGGCGCCCCCACGTCTGGCCCTCACAGGCAAGCGGACACACCCAGGACCAGGACAGGCCCATGCCTGACTGCTCTTGAGCCTTTGAGATTAGTTGGGCGTGGTTCCTTCCTGACCTGCACCCTTTATCCTTTCCCCCCATTGTATTAATGGTGGCTACCATTAACGCAGCGGGGGAAATATACAATTTCCCCAAGGCTGGGGAAATTGCTTATTTTCTCCCTCCAGAGTAAATATGCCTGAGTGGATATGCCTCCCCCATGTCAATTGGGGTAATATGCCTCCCCCATGTCAATCAGGGTCTTAAAGGACCTATTAATAGTAGGGGTGTGCACGGACCCCCCGGATCGGATCGGGACCCGGATCGGGACCTCCAATTTTGTCATGGATCGGTTCGGACAAAATCGGAGGCCCCCCGGACCGGATCGAGTCCGATCCCGATCCAAAAATTGTAAATTTTTGGATCGGCCGCCATTTTTTCCCCCATAGACTTGCATTGCAATGCAAGTCTATGAGGAAAAAATGGCGGCGGGTGGGTGAGGGGGGGCCTAACTCCCTCCCCCCCGGGGCCGTCCGCTGTGGACGGCCCCGGCAGGTAAGCCCCCTCCCCTGCGTTCCCTACCCCCCCTGGGGCCGTCCGCTTCCATCCGCTGGTGCCCGTGGGCGTCTGCGGATAGAAGCGGACGGCTCCAGGGGGGGTAAGCCCCCTTCCCCGCCACTGCTTACCTTTCCGGGCCGTTCCCTACTGTCTGGCGCCGGCGGCTACCGCCAGCCGGCTTTGCGGCTTGCTCTCGAGTAGCGCGCCGGGTGATCACCCGGTGCGCCACCCTGGAGCAGGCCGCAGAGCCCGCTGGTAGTAGCCGCCGGCGCCGGACAGGAATCCCTAAAAGGTAAGCACCCCCCTCCCCTCCTCCCACCCCCCCCTCACCTTTCCGGGCCGTTCCCTACCGTCCGGCACCGGCGGCTACCGCCAGCCGGCTTTGCGGCTTGCTCTCGAGTAGCGCGCCGGGTGATCACCCGGCGCGCCACCCTGGAGCAGGCCGCGGAGCCCGCTGGTAGTAGCCGCCGGCGCCGGACGGGAGCGGACGGGCCGGAAAGGTAAGCGCCCCCCTCCTCCCCCCCCGCTGTCCACTTTCATCGGCGGGCGCCCGCTGGCGTCCACCAATGGAAGCGGCAGTGGGCGCCAGTGGGCGCCCGCCGATCCGCCGATCCGCCGAACCGGTTCGGAGCCTTTTCAGATCGGTTCGGACTGGATCGGCGGAGCCAGCTGTTGGATCGGAAATCGGATAATTTATCCGATTTCCCACTGGACCGGACTCAGATCGTGGATCAGGTCCGATCCAGTGCACATCCCTAATTAATAAGCATCCACCCTTAGAGTGGAGGGCGATAATACACCATTTCCCCAGCCTTGTGGAAATCACGTTTCCCCTCCCCTGTGACAATCAGGGCCTTAAAGGCCCTCTTAACTTTGCATTTTCCTGTGAACATTTTCCTGTAAAAAAAAAAAAAAAAAAAAAAAAAGACAGTGAAACTTACAATCCATCTGATATGGACTTGAGTCAGAATGACCTTCAAGATGGAATTTGGAGAACTTTGGCTAGCTCGGGGTTTACTGATTTGCACATCTCCAAGCACATTTGTACCTCACTCAATGGATTAACATTGCCAGTACAAACACTGCTGATAACCTATTCAATGATGGGGAGGGGAAAGTGGCTGCTGGACTACTTTCTTCCTTTGTGCCTGGTGCCCTGGTATGACTCAGTGCTGGCAAATTTCAGCTCCTATTTGCCAGAGAATCAGGTAATATTAATGCTGAGTCAAATTTCCTCTTCTCCTTTCATGGAGGCCATTTGTTTGCTATGAAAGAAAGTATTCAGGGATGCTCAGTGTCCATATTCTTAAAATTTTCAGCAGGGGAGGTGACTTACTATTAAAAATGAGGTGACCAAGGGTTCCTCTCTCCTTTCTTGTTGCTGCTTGAAGCGATGGCAGAGCTGCCTGACAGTGTTGACAATGTTGGGCTAGATGGATTAATGCTCCGACACAGTATAAGGCGGCTTCCTGTGTACCTTTGTTTTAAGGGAGGGAGCATAGTTCAGTGGTAGAGCATCTATTTGGCATTCAGAAGGCCACAGGTTCAATTACTGGCATCTCCAGTTAAGGCCAGGAAATAATCCTGCCTGGATCCATGGAAAGCCACTTGTCAGTCAGTGTTAACAATACTGGATTAGCAGTCTAGCAATGTTCCTTTCAAAATATCCCAATGGGAACCACACTACCACATATTGTAGCATCATATGCAGGGTATTGCTGGGATGGAAAAAAAAATGTCCACTTCAATTGGCTACTCTTAGCCACCTCTTTTGGAGCGGTAGACCATATGCCACCTGCATCTTTTAAGAATTACCCCATCCCCGAAGATTATTATAATCTTCAGAGCCTGTTTTGTCCTACCCCAAATACTTTAGTTCACCACTAGCAAGTATATGGAGTAGAAAGTCATGTCGTGGGTGGTAGCCTGACCATATGAAAAGGAGGACAGGGCTCATGTAACTTTAACTGTTGTAGAGAAAAGGGAATTTCAGCCAGTGTCATTTGTATGCAATGAGTTCCTGGTGAAATTCCCTCTTCATCACAACAGTTAAAGTTGCAGGCACTATACTAGAGTGACCATATACAAAAGAAGGCAGGGCCCCTGCAACTTTAACTGTTGTGATGAAGAGGGAATTTCACCAGGAACTAATTGCATACAAACGACACTGGCTGAAATTCCCTTTTCTCTACAACTGTTAAAGTTATATGAGCCCTGACCTCCTTTTCATATAGTCAGCCTAGTGGGTGGGCAGCCAGCAGGCAAACAGTGTGTAAGTATTTTCCAATGACTTCCTTTCCCAATCAGCAGTTTTCCAGGCTCAAGGAGTGCTGCAGGAACTGAATCTATATAACGGTCATTGATATTGGATTGGTTCTCTGGGATCACCTGGTTGCCAAAGACCAAGAGGATGTTAGTTTGTGGGGTTTGCATCCTGACTTGATCTGCCTTGGGTTCCCTCCTTTGATCACCTATTCCAGTGGTTCAAGGAGTAATGAGTGTATGATCTCCAAGATTTCAGTGCTGCAGGGACATACTTTTGCTTGAGACTTTGCAGAGCTACAGCCAGTAGGAACATGAGAACATAAGAACTGCCATGCTGAATCAGGCCGAGAGTCCATCTAGTCCAGCACTGTGTTTACACAGTGGCCAACCAGCTGTCAACCAACAAAGCAGGACATGGCGCAACAGCACCCTCCCACCCATGTTCCTCAGCAACTGGTGCACACAGGCTTACTGCTTCAGATACTCGAGGAGCACATGACCATCAAGGCTAGTAGCCATTGATAGCCTTCTCCAGGAATTTATCCAACCCCCTTTTAAAGCCATCCAAATTGGTGGCCTTCACCACAACATGTGGTAGTGAATTCCACAGTTCAACTACCTGCTGTGTGAAGAAGTACTTCCTTTTATCTGTCCTGAATCTCCCACCAATCAACTTCATGGAATGACCTCAAGTTCTAGTATTATGGGAGAGGGAGAAAAATGTCTCCCTATCCATATTTTCTAACATGCATAATTTTGTATACCTCTATTATGTCTCCCCTTAGCCTCCTTTTTCCATGCTAAATAATCCCAGACAACACTTGTCAAGGTATCAAGGGTCTTGACTCAATAGAAGGCAGTCCATAACCACCTTGCACAAGGGTAGGCAACCTAGTAGGCAACCTGCCACAAGACGTAGTGATGGCCACCAATTTGGATGGCTTTAGAAGGGGGTTGAATAAATTCCTGGAGGAGAAGGCTATCTGGCTACTAGTCCTAATGGCTATACGTTACCTTCAATATGAGGGAGTAAGCCTCCATACATCAGTTGCTGGGGAACATGGGTGAATGGGTGGTGTTGCACTAATAATTTGTTTGGGAGTTTCATGTGGGCAGCTGCTTGGCCACTGTGTGAACAGAATGCTAGACTAGATGGACCCTTGATCTGATCCAGCATGGCTCTTCTTCTTTTTTTTTATGTTCTTATGGTGCCGTCCAGATGTGTTTATCTATAATTCTCATAATCCCTGATCATTGGGGACCAGCTGGCTGGAGATTATAAAAGTTGTACTCCAAAATGTCTTGTTCTTGCACATGAAAAAGTATGCAAGAGTGAAATGCACGGAACATATCACAGGCAGTAGAAAATGAGGAAGTTTTAGCAGAAATGCAGCCTTCTGCTGAGGTCCACCTTCCCTGGATTAGGCCAATAATTGTGTTCTTAGCATTGGACCCCCCTTTCTCATCTCTTTACATCTCAGATGGTATTGTATACATGCATCCTGCAGCATGTTGACCAATGGGAAGGCAGTGCACCCTTTCCACTCAGGTGTCTTCTCTAGGGTGACCATATGGAAAGAAGGACAGGGCTTCTGTATCTCTACAGAAGAAAAGAGAATTTCAGCAGGTGTCATTTGTATGCATGCAGAACCTGGTGAAATTCCCTCTTCAGCACAACAGTTAAGGCTGCAGGAGCTATACTAGAGTGACCAAAAGAGGGCAGGGCACCTGCAGCTTTAACTCTTGTGATGAAAAGGGAATTTCCCCAGGTGCTGCATGCATACAAATGACAACTACAGAAATCCCCCTTTCTATACAACAGTTAATGATACAGGAACCCTGTCCTCCTTTCCATATGGTCACCCTATCTTCTCCTCACTAGAGCCCTGCCTAGTGCCTACAAGTCATAGATTCTCTAGAGCAGGGCTGGGCAGAAGTTAGATCTCCAGTCATTTTGTTGACTTCTACTCTCACAAACCCCTGCCGGCATGACCAATAGGAATGCTTGGAGCTGAAGTACAAAACATCTAAAGATTGATGTTCTGCCCACCCCTGGCCCAGAGCACAGGTCATTTGCAGGCTGTGGTGTGTGGTAGGAAGTTCCAGCCTAAAAGTGAGCCAGAAGTGGAAAGAAAGAAAAGCTTCACTGAACCCTCGCCAATCTACTCCTGCAGTTGCACGCTATCAGTTGTTCCTTTGATATTTAATCCATTTGTACAATGTCATTGATCTTAGATGTATGATCCATTTGTTCCTGCTGCAACTAGCAGCCATACTAATGCCGTACTGAAAATGTCTACCCCATTTTTTAAAAAAGAGAAGAAATTCCTCAGTTTGGGGGTTTCTTGTGCTTACATAGGAGGTGGCCAAGGACAGGTGTGTACGCAAGTGTCCTGTTTTTCGATGTACTATCATCTCCCTGGAAGCCTGTAGCCTCCTTAGCTTCCTACATTTCAGTTAAAGTCCAGGGGAAGAGGTCATGAGGTAATTTCTCCAATAGGACCTTTTCAAAGCAGGAAGCGCAGGCAGCCTGGGAGGCAAGGAGGCTAGTAGTGATTAGGTAAGGTCAAAACACCGCAAAATAAATTATAAACCATCCTGAGAATGCGGCAGAACAATGGAAGTCTCTTTCATTGGAGAAGAAAACTTTCAGGAAATTGGAGGACAGATTTTGGCATAACACTGGCTCTACTTCTTCCCTGGGATGCATGCACCTGCATTGGATGGATGCAAAATGGAGGTTGGCTTGCAAACACAGTTGATGCTATTGCAGCACAACCACCCCAAAAACCCAAAGAAGAAGAAGAAATTAGTTGTGTTACAGCCCCTACCAATGGTGAGCCCTACCTTTGAGAAACTGTTCAGAATTTTTCCTTCCCCCTGAGGAAATCTGGTAAAACCATGCCCCTAATTTCTCTACCCATGAATAGGGTAGAGTATTTCAAAAGGCCTTTTGTGTGCAGCTCTAAGCAATATATGAAACTTAAAAATAAAAATCTTGGTTTTTATGTCATTTGTTTCTCATGTGGAAATTTGCAAAAAAAAGAAAAGAAAAGAAAAGAAACTTTTGTCAATGTTATTTTTACAACTTGTTCCAGCCTATGCAAGTTAGTCATATCTTGGAAGTAAATTGTTCCTTTAAATAGTAGGTTGTTGACTTATTTGCTCCATATGTCTTCTCACAATTAAAAATAACTTCAATACCATAATGTCCCAATTAAAATCAGAGGCAGAATCACGAGAAACTTTCCTGGGAATATTAATTGATCCTTAGATTGTTCTTCATTGTTTGCCATTGCCAGTCAAAGTTGGCCTTCTAGAAAATATTATAGTTAGCCAACATCCAGGGGATGCTGGGTTGCTGCTGCCTTAAGCAAAACCCCATGCCTTCTCTGCAGCGGGGTGGTGGTAGCTAATCCTGATGCAGAGGGTGGGCACAGGATTTCTGGTGGCCATTGGTCTGCAGGCCCACCCCCTGCCCAGGTGGATGACAACCAATCAGGGATTGCCATCTGCCTGGGAATGACTCTGTAGTGAGGATAGATGGCGGATGCACCATACTTGCCTCGCTCCAGGGAATAAAGTCAGGGTAAGTCCCTGACTTTTTAAAGTCGCAGTTTCATGGGACAGCCCCATGATGGCTGTGAAGTGGCTGCTGTGTCGTATAATTGAAATAGCACCACACACACACCGCAAGGCTTTCGGACCGTCTAGGCAGCCCCCTGGTCACCATTGGCAACACTGTTGATGTGCAGTATGAGACCTACTGAGGAAGCATCCAAAACTGAGATGGGACAGATTGAAGGAAATCGTATCTGCCTGAATCTCCAGTTCAGTTCATATGTCACTGTGTTTTCCTTCCTTCCTTCCTTCCTTCCTTCCTTCCTTCTTTCTTTCTTTCTTTCTTTCCTATATTATGAGAATGTCAATACTTGAAAAAGCACAGTGGAGCATAAACAGGACTTTGGGTCAGGCAGATTTTTTTTTAAAAAAATACAGCCATTCATTTAAAAGTGTAATTGTTGTTGCAGAATGACTTCCACCCCACGGATTGTTTCATTTGATGAGAGGAAACTTCATCTGCAAGAATGGCTTGTGGTGATGCTCTTCAGGTCCTAAGATAAATACAGTTTTGAAACATAAAAAGATGGTGTTCATTTGCTTGTTCAACTAACATCATTAATTGCCCTCAAAGCCAGGAATTCCTCCCCCCATCTCTGCCACCATGTCACAATGACTGTGCAGCCTGATCCTACACGTTTACTCAGAAGTAAATCCTCCCTGTGTCCAATGGGCATTATTTCTGGTTGAGTATTCACATCGGATTCCAGCCTCGGTTGTGTCAAGTCATCCACATTGCTGTGTGTTCTGCTGTCTCCCAGGAGATTTGGCTATACATGCATCTGCATACATAAACCCCATCACCCAAAATGCCGTCTCACGTTCTTTGTCTGCAATCCCATCTGACACCAGCTGCTACCAATTTGCTTACATTCCTTCGCTGAGGATTTTCTCGCTCCCTATGTTTAGGCTGACCAGATAAAATCCAGGTCAGGGCTCATGTAACTTTAAGAGTTATAGAGAAAAGGGAATTTCAGCCAGTGTCATTTGTATGCAATTAGTTCCTGGTGAAATTCCCTCTTCATCACAACAGTTAAAGGTGCAGGCGCTATACTAGAGTGACCATATACAAAAGAAGGCAGGGCCCCTGCAACTTTAACTGTTGTGATGAAGAGGGAATTTCACCAGGAACTAATTGCATACAAATGACACTGGCTGAAATTCCCTTTTCTCTACAACTCTTAAAGTTACATGAGCCCTGATCTGGATTTTATCTGGTCACCCTACCTATGTTGCTAACCTATGTCGGGTGTCCAATGGAGGGCACAGAACCTGACATGGAGGAGCTGCAAGTTGGAACAAGATAGCTTTGCACGTGTGGGTGTGGGTGTCATTGGGGAGGAACCACAATGCAACATTAAATGTAAGAAGGAGTTTGATTTGAAAGGAAGAAAGGGGTTCAAAGGACGTCCTGGAACTTTGCTTCTTCCCTTCCACTCTGTCTATTCTTATTTGGGGCATCTTTCTGCATCTACTTACATGGGTTCAAGGGAAGCAGTTTGCATTATAATGCCGATTTACCAAAGTTCTCACTTCCAAACCTATACATGAACCAAAACTAGTCTGACCATATGAAAAGGAGGACGGGGTTTCTGAATCTTTAACGGTTGCATTGAAAAGGGATTTCACATACAGCACCTGGTGAAATTCCCTCTTCATCACAACAGTTCAAGCTGCAGGAGCTACACTAGAGTGACCAGATACAAAAGAAAGCAGGGCTCTTGCAGTTTTATCTCCTTTTCTACACAACCGTTAAAGATACAGAAGCCCTGTCCTCCTTTCCATATGGTCACCCTCTGCATAGTACTGTACAGCACACCTACTACTATCTCTTACATTACTTGGTTTTACTTTGTAAAAAGAACAACAAACACACTCTTTCAATACAACTGTTAAAGATACAGGAGCTAGGGTGACCATATGAAAAGGAGGACAGGGCTCTTGTATCTTTAACAGTTGTATTGAAAAGGGAATTTCAGCAGGTGTCATTTGTACGCATGCAGCACCTGGCAAAATTCCCTCTTCATCACAACAGTTAAAACTGCAGGATCCCTGACTAGCGTGACCAGATACAATAGAGAGTAGGGCTCCTGCAGCTTTAACTGTTGTGATGAAGAGGGAATTTCACTAGGTGCTGCATGCGTACAAATGACACATGCTGAAATTCCCTTCTCAATACAACTGTTAAAGATACAGGAGCCCTGTCTTCCTTTTCATATGGTCAGCGTAACAAAAGCTCAATTGTCCTTTAAATCCACACGTCTCTGATTTGTGCAAACTGTTTGTGTGTTGTGGGAGGGGGGAGAGACAAGATCTTGAGCTCCAAGCTTATGTCATGCAGCTGCATGGAACAATCCTCTGAATGGAGAGGTTGGGGGCCTGGTCCCTGTGTAATTTCTACATATGCCATCTGCATTTTAGGGTTTGCATCCTTCATGCTCAATCTTCGGCTGCTACTGTGAGGCATTTGCTTTACATAACAAGAGTTCCCAGCTGCTAAGACTTGTCTCCTGAGGTAAATCCCAGCTCTGCTGAGAGAACCAAGTCAAGCTACAAGTTCTTGTCAGGGAAGCAGTTTTCTGTAACAGCATTCTTTTATTCTCTCCCTCATTCCAGAAATGCTGGTAGAATTTAATAACTTTTTCTGCATATCGATCGTGTCACTCCAGAGAAGCACGTTGCTCAGAGAGTGGCTGAAGTCTAGAAAGGAAAGCTGGAAATCATTCCTTGAAACTTCACATTTTCTGTGCACACGGAGTACTCTGCCATCTATAAGTTTGTGCTGCTTTCCAACCTGTTCCTTTTGAGGGGGGACCCTCCGCAGCCACACCAGCGTCATGATTAATATTATGAAAACAAACAAATGCATGGTGGTTTTATGAACTGGAGAACTTTGGTGTCAGTTATCTGAAGGTTACTCATCTCATGTAAAAATTATTTTCTAAAGAAAAAAACAATATTGTATTGCTGAAATGTTCACTTTAGTTTAAAACAATTTCATTTCTGGCTTGTCTCATAAAGCAGGCAGAAAGATTTATGATGGGCTGCCAGAAACACGTGTAAAAAGGCATCTCCTTATATGTGTTCCTTACAGTGATGTTTTAAACTTTAAACTGTCTAATTTCAGGGTCATTTTTTAAAAAAAAAATACATCCAGGGGGAGCTAGGGAGTAACAGATTTGCTTTTTCTAAGGATAAATAATAAAATAGGGGATATAGATAAGTGTGAATGAAATTAAGCAGGTTTTTGTTTTGTTTTCAACGGTCCCCGCCATATCAACTTAAAAATAATAATAATCAGAAACTGGTCAGACATCCTCAAAGTGGCAGAGAGCTTGTCAAGGTCACTGCCAAGGACAAAGGAATCAATTAGTATGCAGATCAGAACCAAGGAGTTCAAAGGTATTGTTCAGATTCAATCACATTAGCCAGGCCAGTAATGAACAAACGCCGTGACCTTAATCATACTGTCTAAGCCACTCGGTAGAAAGTGTGTGTATGAGAGAGAGAGAGAGAGAGAGAGAGAGAGAGAGAGAGAGAGAGAATTTGTGGAGGGGGACTGAGGAAGGTTGAAACCCTTTAAGGGAAAAAAAGGACAACATGAGCAAAATTTGCAATCAGGCACAAAAACTTATTTTATGACCCACCCTTTTAATAAATAAATAAATAAATAAATTCAAAGTTCTAAAGTCTTATTTTATGACCCACCCTTTTAATAAATAAATAAATAAATTCAAATTCCTAAAGTCTGAAGTTGAACTTGCAAGTTGCAACTTAATTAGCATCCCCTTTGAGTCCGGTGGTTAGAAGTTTTGGTGCTTTTGTGCCCCCAAATGTCAAAGAAAACAGAAAGAAAAGAAAAAGGAGGGGAAAAAATGGGGGGGGGGAAACGAGTTAACTGGAAGATGCACGGGCAACCTCTTCTGTTGTGTGACTGTCTCGCTCAGTGCTGCTGCTTCCCCTTAAAGCAAAATAGCAGGAGTGGATGGTCTCCTCTGTTTCCCTCTTCTTTTGCATCACGTCTGGCTTTTTAGTTTCACTCTTTGCCTTCCCAGATGAGCGATTGGTAGCCGTATGTGGGCATTTTGTACATTCAGTCACGGATAGTGCTACAAATAATGCGGGTTAGGAACCTCCGAGCTACTGAATTGTTTGCCAGATTCCGTCTTAAGTATAGTTATGGGTGTGAATTTAACAAATGTACAACCCGAGGGGAGGGGAGGGGAAGGAGGGACAGTGAATGTGCTTTTTATGGTGTATAATACTGCCCGTCTGCATTCATAGGCACTAGCGGTTGGATTGCGCTGAAATTTCAACTCCAACCGAGGCTAGAATATGCAAGTTTTCCTACCCTAATGATGGATTTCATTTTCGTCATATGACAGTGTGTTGATTTGAATGGGAGCCTGAGTTGTTTCTGTACTTCGCATGCTGTGCCTTCACATTACCCATCCATGAGGATGGGTGGTACGTGAAAATACAAATCGATATTCTGCATACAATGCTGCACAATCTATTGGGAGCATAAGAGTGACATGATTCCCTAATAAAGCAGATCTTAAAAAGTGATTGTTTCTGCTAGCCTAGACAATAACTAGTACGTGTCCTGATGACGTCTAGCTAATGTTATGTCAACAATTACTTCTCCAGAGTACATTATCAAGGGAAGCTGCAGGTGTCATCCGGGGAAAAGCCTACAGAAACCACTTTGTGTCTTTATTACAAATGAGACGCGATAGATGAGTAAAGGGTTAGTTTGTTTTGCCAATCTCTCCCCCCACCCCATAGAAAAAGAAATCTAGGAGATTTTGCCTCCTACATTTTATGTTCACTTTATCTTATTGTGTTGCATAACAAAACAGTATTATAAGATACAATGCACCCTGGGAGCTCATGGATGTTGGGGGGAGGAACAATGAGCTACACTACAGCAATATGTGGAGATAACATTTCAGATTTTAGACTGGAGTATCCAGTAAATACAGGATATCTCACCCATAGAGGTGATTTTCTCTCTCACCAAAAAAAGTAAAGACCTTTTCAGTAGCAAAGATAAAGAATCTTATTAATGTAAGGAACCATCTCGTCTCCTTTTTCAAAGGAGAAGAAAGTTCCTTTTTAAACAAGGAACCTGCCTTTGTTTCAAGGGATTCCCTCTCTTGAAACTTTGAAATAGTTTTTATTAAACGAGGAGCTGCTGTGATTAATAGTAATAATAATAATAATAATAATAATAATAATAATAATAATGAAACATAGATAGTTCAGTCCCAAGAAGGCAACTCATAAATTTATTAGACATTTTACAAAAGGGATATTGGAAAAAGGTTTTAGTTTAATACCAACACATGCCACTGATGCTGAATTGTCAGACAATTATTAACTTAGTCAAGAGGTCTTCTTTGATTATGTTATGATGTTTCTTCTGGTGGATTTCATAGGCAGACACGGTCTTTTCCCTCCCCCCTCCATCTCTCTCTTTCTCAATTTCCCCCCCACCCTCCTCAAATAAGGTCATCTCTTCTTCTTTTCCCCCCCTTTTTAAAATGAGGACTAGAAGTTACTAGAACAAGATTAAGTTCTAACCGTGTTATAAAACTAAGTGCTTTTCTCTATAATAAAAGGTGTTTAAAAGGTTCGCTACAGCTTTAAACAGAATTACAATTTACTTCTTTTCAAGTGTCCAGGCCATAAATTCTTCTCAATTCCCTCTCTCTCTCCTTGTCGGAATTAATGAGATCAGATTTGATCAGGGCAGTGATGTGTTCAGAGCCAAATCACACAACAGCGCGCGTGCGGTAATGGAATTTGCATCTAATGCATACATAAATCAAACATCTTTCTGGACATTTTCATATGCATAATGTCATTTCATCCAGTTCTCTCTGTGCAAAAGGGGGATTTCTCTCTCTCCCCCCTCCCTCTGTCTCTCTCTCTGAGAGAATGACTTTCTTTAATGCTTTCATTTTATTTTCGCTGACTACAATTCCAGAGAACGCGCTCGGTCGGAGAATCTTTCGGGGCGCGGTTGACAGTTCCTTTTCCGAGAGGGGTCCTTCACATTTATCATGCCTCTTCCTTGGGGGCTTTGTTATGCAAATGTGGCTGAAATTGATAATTCCAAAGTGCTTCATTTCGGGTTCCTTGGCGGTTGGAGATGGTAGATAAAAAGAAACTGACAAGACACACTGATTGCCCTCAATGCTTGTAACTCTCTTGCTAACAAGGCTCGATATTGTTAAAAATTCCCATTGTTATCAGGGTGGCAGTTCCATTATGCAGGCCTTGCAAATTTCTGATTTGAATATTAACCCTTTAATCGCCCCTCCCCTCCCCCAACTCCCAAATCAGCAGCTATATATAAAAGACAGAGACACCAAAAAAAACCCACCTTTAAGTAAATTAAGATATTATTATTATTATTATTATTATTATTATTATTATTGAATATCTGTGATCGGTTAACCATTTCCTTTAACCTCTCTCCACCACTCTTGAGAAAAGCTCGCATATTTCATAACTAAACATTAAAAAAAAAGATAAAGAGCAAAACATCTTAGGAATCAAAATGTACAGCACTATATTGAATTTCCCCTCTACTGGGATTGTTACAAGATTTAGGATATGGAAGAAGGCTTCCATAGAAGGATGCAATTTGAAATAAATAAATGCCTCCCTTCATTTCAATAGTTGCAGTGGCCTGGGAGGGTGGGAGGAGAGAAAGCCAATTTTAAGCTAGTGTGTCCTCCTAATTTTGGATAAACTGCAGAAAGGTGATGCTGCCAATTCACAATATAATTGATATTTACCTGTCTGTACTTCTGATGGCTTCTGATGCCAGTGCATTCAGTAACAAAATGTAGGACCCGAAAGTGGCAGGTAAGCAACTATGGCAGTTCTTTCCTGAATGAAACTCTTAATTGACAAGGAGGAAATTGTTAGCTGTTTGCCTTTCCGTCTTTATAATCGGGTAGGAAAATTTACTCTAATTTCAGCACTATTTGTCACACCAATGCATTATGCAAACTTCTTTGAGATCTCCTTCTGAGTACAGGAAGCTCAGTCCCGTGCATCTCAGTGGGATCATTTTGTCAGTATCTTTAACTGGAGTTGATTTTGTACATGATCATGTCCCACCTAACAAATGCAATACAATGAAGGTCTATATCGTTCAAGGGTGCGTTTGCACTGAAAAATAGTACGGATGATTGATTGTCAGAGAATGATTTACTGGAATAAAAACAAACAAATAAACAAACAAACTTCCACCAAAAATGCAAATAAATGCTGAGAATGGCAAACGAATAAATAAAAATAAAACACTTCCTAAAGTTGTAACAGGCTCTTGCAATATTTGCTGGAATGTATCCAAAGAAGTAAAATCCCTCCCTCCCCTTCCTAAACACACATCAGCCCTGTGCTTTTGCAATAACATTGGTTAATTTTAATTTATCAGCACTCTTTTTTTCTGGTGAAAAAAGTAAGAAAAGAAAACTGCAGTGGTGAGTATTATAAAAGCATTAGTATAAATGCTTGTGAGGTTTATTGTGACTGTGTAAAAATAAAAATAAGAGGGGGGGGAGAGATCATTGCTAATATACATCTGGAAACTACAACAGTCTAACATCTCTGTACAATTACTAGAATGATCCAACATGACCAGCTCCTGTCAAAAGAACATCAAAGTTTCCCACCTTCTTCTTTCTAAAGGCTCACAGAGCAGGAGCTGCCAAATTACAGTAAATAAAAAGCCGCTTGCTTAACAACCCCCTTCTTACCCTTATTAGAAAACCTCTTGTGATTTTGGAGTAACTCTTGGGTAGCTCAGGATTTCGGCTCCCTTTCATTCTTAGGCATGTTGGCAAATTAAACATTTGTCAAAATGTCCACCGTACATTTGTTCAGTTTTCTGTGTGTGGTTTTTTTTAACCTTCAATTCTTTGAAACACTGTTAATTTTTAATGCTTTCATACCCTCATTCGGCTCTGATAAAGGATACCTTTCTCCCTGACCCCCCCCCCCCATGCCCCCCACCCTCGGCTACAGCCGCCTTTTCCTTAGTTCAGAAACAGATTCCACTAAAACTGTGTGCTGAAAATTCATCATTTGGTTCTATCATTTATCCTATCCATTAGACTCACCACTGTTGGTGCATTGTCTCATCGATTTACATATTTCTGTCAAGTAATGTTATGTATGCACTCCAATATTAACATTGCTACTTGTACCATTAAGATCATTAGCAGTGCTAGCTAGACCTGACTGTTCTGCTGGTAAGGCAAGTTAGTAGGTCTTGCCTCCACAAGGATTATACTGTGGCCACACTCTGTAGTTCATCAACGTGAGTTTTAGTGTCAATAACGATTTAAATGAAATCATCCTAACCGCTTTGCTAAAAGGGATCAAACACCATTGATTCCCGCCAGCCCTGCAACATGTGCACACATTTTATTCCTGCCCAATAAATAAATGAAAACCTTTACTCTTGGCATTATAAACAATTATATTTACAGATAGCCAAACTATGACAAAATAGAGAAATTTGGACTCCTTTTCCCCATTCATACTTTCACGCAGGGACAGGAACATCTTAATAGTTTATTGTTAAAATTTTCTGAAAACATGTTAGTAGGATATTTCTATTCCTTTTTTTAAAAAAGTCATAATCTCATCATCCACATGTTGCATTGATTAGACAAATTAATAGAGCAGTTTAGGAACATGCATAGGTATCCATAAAATAAAGGAAATCTACAGTACAATTAACTGAGCATTTTCTCATATTTCAAGCAGAGTAAGGAAATAACCTATCTTTGGGAATGAATTTATTGAGATATTTTCAAGAACTCAGACTGTGGAAACTGCAGAATTCTTCCTTTACTTTAATATTGACAGATTTTCAGTGTCAACAGCATGGCATCTAAAATTACACTGAATGTTTGTTTGGTATATAAGTGCATGAGGAGCTGTTCCTGCAATTATGCTGTACTTTCATGATTATAGCAATGGTTGCATGATTTTCTCTGACATAGCTTTCTGAATTAAGCATTGCTGTACACCATAGACAGTGCACATTAGAATGTACAAGGCCACTGCCCAGGTCTTGTGCATCATAGTGTCCCAGCTAACGATGTAGCTCAGCATATATTAGTAAAGGCTGCATTTTAGGACATACTTTCACTGTGTAGCTGGTTGATTGGTATTATTTATATTGACAAATTAGTTACTGCACTGCCCTCTGGATATGGATGCAAGACCCAAACAGATAACACCAGCTTTATAGAGGATTCATTATTTGTCTTTGTCTGAGAAAACTGGGCTGTTGCAGAACAAAGATTCAGATATAAGGAAACAGGTGGCAAACTTTGCAGCGGCCGCTGCTAAAATTAGACTGCATGTCAGGGTAGGGGGCTGAATTTAAAAATAGATAAATGTATAATAAAAATAATAATAATAATAATAATAATAATAATGCATGAGCATTTACATATCCCCACTGAGTGTCCAAAGCATTCAGTGGCTCAGTACAATAACAAATAACCCTTTAAGGCAGGGGTATAGAACCTCTATTAACCCAGGAAGTGTATTCTATTTTGCAGGAGAATTTAGGGGCTGCATTACAGGACTGGGCAGGGCCCTTGGGGTGGGGTAAGGAAAAGGAGGAGGGGCCAACTTAAAAGGGGAGGGACCAACAAACCAAAAATAACAGCATATTTGAGCTTAAACCTCTTTCTACCAATAACTAAGCTTTAGGAGAAGAATTTCAACCTTTTAGAATAGGGGAAAGGTGCACAAAGGCCAAGAAAAAACCAAATGACCAATGATTGGGGGACTGAGAAGTGGGTTAGGAGAAGAGTACATGGCCCTGTGAGGAACCCCAGAGGGCCAGATACGGTCCCTGGGGATAGGTTCTGCATTTCGGCTTTAATGAAGGATAGTATTTTCAATACAGTGGTAGAGACTGAGATGGAGGTCTGCTAAAGCCCAGTTCACCTAACCCCATCTCAGGGCACGCTGGAAACAGCGGGTGCTTTAAATGGCAGCTCTGTGTCTTCTTGCTCCTCCCCCTACATTGGCCTTCTCCAGCCTGATGCTGTTCGGATGAGTTGGACACCAACTCCCATCATCCTCAGCTGAGCTGGTGAAAGCTGCCCTTCATAATATCTGGTAGAGCTCAACTCATCCATGACATTTGGTAGCTGCCAGTTTTGTGGAGGGGGACGACGACACATTACATCATGATTGATGACATAAGAGAGCCTTCCCCAATCTGGTGCCTTCAGGTGTGTTGGACTGGAAGTCCTATCATCCTCAGTGTCTGGGGATCATGGCAGTTGTAGTCCAACACATATTGAAAGCTTTGGCCATTGGGTGGTTTAGAAATGCAATAAATAAATAAATGAATAAATAGAGGGCACCAGGCTTGAGAAGTCATAAGGTCAACTTGACTAGATGTTACTGAAGTAGAAGGAGCCTGCTCTGCATTAACCTTAACTAGGGTGACCAGATAAAATCCAGGTCAGGGCTCATGTAACTTTAAGAGTTGTAGAGAAAAGGGAATTTCAGCCAGTGCCATTTGTATGCAATTAGTTCCTGGTGAAATTCCCTCTTCATCACAACAGTTAAAGTTGCAGGGGCCCTGCCTTCTTTTGTATATGGTCACTCTAGTATAGTGCCTGCAACTTTAACTGTTGTGATGAAGAGGGAATTTCACCAGGAACTAATTGCATACAAATGACACTGGCTGAAATTTCCTTTTCTCTACAACTCTTAAAGTTACATGAGCCCTGACCTGGATTTTATCTGGTCACCCTACCTTAACATCTAATTTGGAATTTATCTACTACACTGCCGTGTCTCATCTTGTGCACTGTCTCACATCGAATCCCCGAAACTGAAGCAAGGCGGGCTGATTCAGCCTGCCTCGCCTCCACTCCAAGTTGGTTCCATGTCAGCCCGAGGCATCCCGGAGCCGAAGCACATCAACACCAAAGCTTCGGGGTTCCTCGGGCCACTTCAGAGCAGTGCTGGGCCCTCCCTCCCACTGTCCCAGGAAAGGTGTCAGTGAGTCCATTGGACTCACCTCCCTCTCCCGGTTCTCCGCACTCACTTGCTGCCATCGTCGGCAGCACCTGCCACATCGCCAGTGCCAGCTGCATCACCAGCCACCATCATTGCCAGTGCCCACCGCATCACCCGCAGTGACCAGGAAACATGGCACTTCAATGAGAACCAGGCACTATTTCAAGATATCACGGAAGCTCTGTTTAGTAAATCTATGTCCGCCATTTCCTGTGACCATAGATTTACTAAACAGAGCTCCTGCAATATCTTGAAATCATGGCCTGGTTCTCATTGGAGCGCCGTGTTTCCTGACGATGGTGGTGGCCAGTGATGCAGTAGCAGCAGCAATACGGCGCAGGTGAGTGGGGCGAGCAGGGAAAAGGAGATGAGTTGGCCTTGCTACCTGCTTTCCTGGATGCCAGCTGCATAGCTGGCACCCAGAGACCTGCAAGCCCGAAATGCTTCAGGGGGCCCAAATCTTGCCTCAGCTTCGGCACTGAGAAGAGCCAGGCAACCCCTGAAGCACCCTGAGTCAAATCAGGGCTGTTTTGGGGGCTCCGAAATGGCCTCCGAGGCACATTGGTGGCGTGTGTGCACAGCCCTAATATATTAGTATCTAAATATTATTGTCAATAAGTATTTGCAGGAGATATGGCACCAGCTACATGATTTGACTTGGACTGTGGATCAGTGCTTCAAAAAGCGGCCCAATTATTCCCAGACTAATTCAGAGGTCATTTGCTTCAACTCAGGCACTGAATCCAATTTGAAATTTGGTAATCCAAGACTTCATGCCTCCCATCGATATCATTTTTTTTGTTTTTTGTTTTTAAAGCAAATATAGTCTTTGGGTTTTTTTAATGTCAGTAGTAGATGATATCCACAGGCGAAATAGCCCTGTAAAAAGAGATTATGCTTGGCAGATTTCAGAAAAATAGGTGCATTGGTTTTGTGCTACGTGCTTCATTTATTTTATTGATGTGTTTTATAAAGGGGATTGCCCACAGGATGTAATTGTCAGGAATAGTTGCCTGTTCTGAGTGGGTCCAGCCTGCAAAGTTTCAAATGAACAGGCACAGATATTTGTGCAAGAGCAGTCCCTCCAGTTCAAAGGTATCCAAAGCAGGATGCTTTTGTCCCCCTTTGTTCCTTGTGGATCATTTTCCTGAAAATGACAGACATCCAAGAGTTACCCCTAGGTAAGAAAAGTGCAAAGCTTCCAAAGGATAGGTGCAGCAGTTCATGTGAAAGGGGAGTGTTCAAATTTGGTGGGTGGAGTGATTTGCTTCCTAAACCCCTATCTGGTGGGGGTTTTTTTTTTTTTTTGGTGAAAGATTTGAATGAAGGATTTGTATGAAAAGGGTGCAGTTCATTAAGTTATCTCCAGGCAAGAAACCTGCAAAGTTTCAGAAGGATAGGTACAGGACCCCAGGAGTTATGGTGGTGTTGGAAGAATGGCCATCTTATGGTCCCATCCTTCCCCTTCCCCAAAGCATTGTGATTAGAGATCCCCTGGTGAAACTTGCCCCTTGTAAAAACCCACCATCCCCTCTCCCCTAATCAGTGCTCAGAGAAAGAAAGCAATGGAAGCTATTTTTGGAGAGACATGCTGACTGCCTTTCCAAAGCTGAATCATGACCAAAACCTCATGCACAGTCCACCTTCAATTCTGGTCACTTCTAAGGGATTCTCACTTCACTTTGGAAAGCATGAGTAATGGAGTGAAGAAGCCCAATTTGGCTTGGGCTTCAGCTAAACGTGATGCACATTTCTAGAATTTACCCGTCCCTGGAGATGAATTCTTAGTCTTAGTCTTAGTCTTCTTATTCTTCTTCTTATTATTGTTATTCTTATTATTATTATTGAAAGGTTCACTTCTGTACCTAGAAAAAATTATTTGGTTCTAGTAGTTCTATGACCTCTCCAGTTCTTTAATATTATTTGTCATACTTTTGGTTGAGTTGATTTTATTTGCTGCACCTGTGTTTTTCTTAATTCATTTTAAACTGTTTTTCATTTTTTTGCTTTTGTTAGAGTCTTGGGGTTTTCTCAAGAAATGGAAAGGAAAGATATAACAATTTTAAGAGAATAGAATGAAATGATACAGTCTATTGAAACAGTGACCAGATACCGCAATGGGGGGGGGGGAAGAAATAGGGGGAGGGGAACACCCAAGCTCAGGTACCCAAATTTGAATGGAGGTCTTGGCCTCTGTGATGTTGGAGCATTGTTCTGACAGGGCCACTGGGTTTAAAAAAATGGCAGCCAACAGCATTGGCTATCAGGTCACCTTTATTTTCTACCCAGATGCCCCCTCTTCAGGTGATATTATGGGCTCACCTACACTTAGAGCCCTTTTGGGAGTGGGGAGGCATGATAGTGAAGTTTTCAGCTTCAGCAATCATCCCTCACAGGGCACAAGCCTGGGACTTTTCCCCAGCCATTCTGGGGAGAAGATTTTTTATTTTATTTTACAACTCATGAGGCTTGCGCAAGATCAGAGTTGTGATCCTGTGTGAAGCTGTGATTGTTTTTTTTAAAAAAAACACACACTCAGCACTGAAGATTGCCAATACCCATTCAAAACATGGTGACAATGCTCTACCCTTCACCCCCGATACCGATGGGATCACTCTGCGCAGCTGCTTGCCCGGTTGCTGAGCCCCTTGCTATTTGCAAGGAACAGCAGCAGCTTCAGGAAGGGAGGGCACACCAGCCACCCACCTTGGGATTATACTGGGGGGGGGGTGGGGAATGGGACAAAATCTGTCATCCATATCCCGGGAAAACTGAGGGGTCATCCCCAGATCACCCCTGGATCAGCTGTTATCATGGAATAAATGGCTGGTGTGGATAAGTCCAATGTTTTCATATAGCATCATGACAGGATTTTTGGATGGGTGGGGGATGACAGTGCACAGGGAAGAATAGGGATGTCATGGATATCCAGGGTGGTGGTGGAGTCTAATGGACATCCAGCTGCTCTGTCCCCTGGACTGGACCCTGTGGACCCTGTAAGCCAGCTGACTTTGCTCAGTGTGGGGCACAAATGTAAATAGGTCATTTACACTTGTAATATTGCCATTTGCGTAAAAAGCCCCTTTATGTAAAAGAATGAACCACCATTTTCTGCAAAATGGCAACTTGGCAAGGGAGTGGGAAGCTGCTTCCTGCTCAACAGGCACCTGTGGATTGGTAGCTGACTTGTGCCCCACACTGAACAGGGTTGGCTGACCTGTGGAGGTCCGTCGAGCAGCATACGAAGCGGACCTGGGTACGTTCAGCCATCCCTAGAGAGGAAAGCTCTGCATGTGGGAGGTTCCATCCCTCTCCAGTGTCTACCCTAAAAATTTACTGGAGGGAAATTAGTCCCTGCTACCCATGCCCCAACCCCATTTTGAGGGGGAAGTTCTCATCAGAGAACTTTTATCTCAGTCCTAAGTGGAAGACAGGCTATTATTATATAAAGACAGCATAAAGCAGGAAGAGTAGTTCTAGGGATGGACAGACTCACTGATAGCTGTTCTCATTGGGTGTTTCTCAAGCCACTGCCGCCAACTGCCCACCCCACCATGAGAGCTGCTGAATGGCCAGGTGAGCGCCAACAAGTCATAAAGTCATGATGGCTACATGGCCAGAGTCTTAAGATGAAGGCAGCTTTGCAGACATTCAAATTGGGCTCTACCAGTGATGTGATGGTTTCATCTGGAAGTACCCCAAGGACCACTGAGAACAAGAAAGAAGCAAGCCATAGTTGATCCCCTTCC
This sequence comes from Anniella stebbinsi, assembly GCA_029215795.1. Classification (NCBI taxonomy): domain Eukaryota; kingdom Metazoa; phylum Chordata; class Lepidosauria; order Squamata; family Anniellidae; genus Anniella; species Anniella stebbinsi. The sequence goes on from JARDYH010000001.1 coordinate 351,384,659, forward strand.
CCATTTCTGAAAATTTAAAATCCTAGCTTTACTCAGAACTGTCTCCCATTCTAGTCAGACCAGATAGATTCCTTGATGAGTGGAAAATAAAAGTAGAGAGAAAGTAAGCAGTTGTTATATTAATTGTGCTGAAGCTAATTTTAGATGCTGTACAAGGTTAAAAAAAAGTCTATAGAAGCCATGTTGGGTAGCTTTACTGAGTAGTTGGAGGGGATGAGCGCTCAGAGGACAACATCTCCCATTCAGGTGGTATAAAATCCTCTTCATCCCATTTAGGGTCCTGATATAGAATGGGTAAGTTTAGTATTCTCCAAGTCAAACATGTGACAACATTTTCAGTACCCAGACACTTTTAGGGATTTTGCTGCTGCTGATTTCCCCTTAGTGTAATCCCATCCTCTTTAACACACACACACACACACACACACACACACACACACACGAGTGAAACTCCCCTTTTGAAATAAGAATTCCTTGGCTCCTCCTCCCCATTGACACCCCCAGTGCCCCCCAAAACAGCTCCTGAAGTAAAGGGACCCTCTGGAACAGTATAGGATGGAATGTGGGAATTCACAGGATTCAGGTGGCTACCTTGAGCAAGTGAAAGTACAGTTCTGCTCACACAACACATCTTTAGATTCAAGCCATACTATATTGATTATTAATAATAATTAAGGATGGACAAATCTGTCCATTGCAGTTCCTGATGTTCCACTCTTAAATTCAGTTTTCCCCAAACTTTAAGATTTTTCCTTTCTTTAAAGTTCGCATGAAAATTTGTACACAACCTAGGAGCATTTCTCCTAATACCCACATTTTTAGTATCTCATTGTTCCTGAAGTACACATTTTTGTAAACACGTTTCCCTATTATAATACATTTTAATGTGTGTGTTTTTACTGATAGGCATTTTTGTGTGCATTTCTCCTTCTAATATATGCATTTCTGAACACAATTTTTTGATTGAGAGAACTGCATTTCAAAATTCGGAGCAGTGTGAATTTCAAAGGGAAATTGAGGCCCTTTCCAGTCCACACCAGGCGTTTTGCCTGGGATAGCCCCTGGGTGTAGTGAGAGGGAGGGAGGGCGATCCTGGAAGTACCTGATACACACCATTGGAACATAGGGAGCAGCCGGGGTCCATCCCAGACAAACTGCCTTGTGCGGAAAGGGCTTGAGTGACAGTTTGCGTGTTGATGCAGAAGTGTGAAATTAGGTAAGCGCATCAAAATGCAAACCTGATAGATTTCTCCCACATCCTTAGCCTCAATTTATGATTATTCATCCAGTGGGCTTAGCGTTCAGCACAACATCGTATCATGGCTTTGCTCATTGAAGAAGTCATTGAATATTTGCTTCCCATGGACTTGACATGAGTGTGTCAACAGTGGACAAAAAACTGGGTTGTTTTTTGTTTTGTTTTTTGTTATTGTGAGAACCTCTTTTCGCTAATGCCCAATCTTTAGCAGTAAGACACAGTAGCTCAATTCGGATGACATATTAGGCAACAGAGGGGGAAATTGCGTACTGACCGTGTGTTAGGCAGGCGGTGCTCCCCAAACGACACGCTACAGCTGGCACTGCTTGGCACCGGTAAATGCACCGGTTGCGAAGAATGGACGGTGGCCATTTTGGTTGTAGCATCTCCTCCCTCCCCCTCCCTCAGTTCCCCAGCCGCATCCCAGCATGCACCATGAGTTCTGCCAGCTGTATAGAGTGGCTGGGATTTTTCGGCTGCTCTGGCCAGCATAACTCTATCCCCAAACGGAATAGTCCATGGAGAGGGGGGGGGCTCAATTCGGATGACACTTTAAACAATGGGGCTTGGGGCTAAACAACGTGCAAGCCCGTTGTTTCCCTCCATTGTTTAAATTGCCTGATTAGCGTACTGTCAAGTTGTGTGTCCGTGGTGAGTTACTCCCCACACGACACAATAGGCAACACAACTGACGATAGTTCCCCCCCTCCTCCATTGCCTAATATGTTGTCCGAATTGAGCCAATGTCAGCTTTTCCAAGTCTGTGATGGCGTGTTTCATGGGGGTGCACCATTCATCGCTTGGCAAGCTGACATGCATGGACCGAGCCCCCGTTAGAACTAAGGAGAGCTATGATGCCTCTCCATTTGCAGAGCGTAAAGTTACATAAATGTCCTTGCTTGTTGGCATTTAATTTACCAGTTGCCTCTGTAGTGGAGCCTTGGCAGATTCTGCTTGAATCTGAAAGACAAGCTGTCATCCTGAGAGGCTGCTGCCTACTGCTGAAATTGAGAGGCTTGGCAGATATGCAAACGGTAACTGGGTTTGAGTTGTTTTGATTACAAGTTAAACAGAAAATCATTGGCAGGGCCAATAGAAATCTGCAGAGGGGTTTGTTTTTTTGGCAATCATTCGGCGAGGCATTTTGATGGCTGTGGCAGTCCTCAGTGGACCATGAGTGCATCTTTCAAAGAAGGGCCATCTTCATGTGATAATCTCGGAATGAACACGTTGTTAGGGACATACGCAAACACGTCTGCAAATGCATTTATTCCCTGATTCGCAAAGAGACATCACAGTTGCGGATGTCAAGATCAACTTGGGTTTATGAACTGGTTGGGGAAGGGTTGTAGATCCATGGTAGATCACCTGCTTTGCCTGCAGGGGGTCCCAGGTTTAGTCCCAGGCAACTCCAGGTAGGAAGCATTCCTGCCCAAAACCCCAGAGAGCTCCTGTCAATCAGTGTAGGTGGCACTGAGAAAGATGGACCTAGGGATGGCTAAATCTGCCATGGTCGATCTTGTCAAGGCATTCATTTTCCTACCACCAAGCTCCTTCCATTCTGATTCAGTGTGAGTTCCTTGTTTCCCATGCACAGACATTTGTATGTATTTCCCGATGCATTTTTCGATCGTATGCATTTTTGGACACATGCACCTATTGGCAAAAAGAGTGTTTCTGAGCATTTTGGAAATTTATGCATTTTCCTTTGTGCTTTTTTTCAAGTGTGTGTGTGTGTGTGTGTGTGTGTGTGTGTGTGTTGAGAGGATTGGAAATGTATGGATTTCTGACTACATATTACATTTGGGTCCATGTTCAGTTCTTCGAGATTCAAATTGGGTAAATCAGGTTTCAAAAAATTCCTGGGTGATTTTTTCCTCCAATGCTTTGACTCAGCATAAGGCAGCTTCCTATGAACTGTATGTAACTAAACCATGCATTACTCTTGGAGTAAATAAAGTTCTTAGCATAAATTCAATTGTCCTTCGTTTTACATAATCTACCTACAATGTGCATTGGATTCAGACAAAACCCAAAGGCCTAATAAAAAGCCCAGGTGAAATCAGACCCTTTCAGATGAGTTCTGGTGGTTTCCAAGGTGAAGTGGGCTTCTTTCCAAAGCCACCAGAACCAAAGGTGGGCCATAATGAGGTTTTGGTAACAATTTGTGCTTGGTGACACAAATATTCTGTCACCTCCGAAGCCAAACAGCATGTTTTGGTTTCATTTTCTTAAAACACTGATGGGGGGGGGGAGGGAGAGAATGCAGCTGAGTGACTAAGAGGTCCATCTTTTAATCATAGGCAAGTTTTACCAGAGGATCCAGCCATTCTGCTTTGCGGGAGGGCATTGATGGGACTGTGAAATGGCCATTTTTCCAATGCCACCAGGCTATATTATGAAAAAAAATAGAAGCCTTGAACTAGTTTTCAATCATCATAACTTCTTATTCCCTGCCCTATCCTTCTGGGACTTTAGAGATTTAATGTTATGGGATACCTCTATGACATTTTCCATTTCCATACAATTGCCCCCAAAACCAGGGGAAAGAGGGAAGGGGTAGTGAATCACTTTTCCTCCTCCCACAAAGTTGAGAATCCCCTTTGACATAAAATCATAGAATCATAGAATTATAGAATAGTAGAGTTGGAAGGGGCTTATAAAGCCATTGAGTTGAACCCCCTGCTTAGTGTGGGAATCCACCTTAAAGCATGCCTGACAGATGGCTGTCCAGCTGCCTCTTGAATGCCTCTAGTGTGGGACAGCCCACAATCTCCCTAGGTAATTGGTTCCATTGTCGTATTGCTCTAACAATTAGGGATGTGCAGCGGATTGGATCCGATCCACGATCCGAATCCATTCCGCCCAAAAATCGGATAAAAATGATCCGATCTGATTTGATCCACCAACCATCCAATCTGATCCGATCCGATCCAAAGGGACCCAATCCGGATCGGAAAAATCGGAAAATCGGATGCCATTTTGAATGCTTTTCCTCATAGCCTAGTATTGTGTTACAAAAATGCCTATAACTTTTTCATTTTTAAAGATAGAAGGATGAAGCTTGGGGACTTTGTAGATTGGTTAGGCTTAGTTATATGTGAGAAATTTCAGAATGATTGGTGCAGGCATTTCATGGCAATTAACTTTTTAATAAACAACCAGGAATGCCTATAACGTTTTCATTTTTAAAGTTCTACACATGAAACTTTGCCACATTATAGTTGGTATATTGGGACCCATGTGTGCGAAATTTCAGAATCATAGGTGCTTGCTTTATGTGGCAATTAATTTTAGAAAAATGGGTAGTAGTGGGGTAAATACAGTTACGCCTCCCACTTTTTTATTTTTAAAGATACAAACAGGAAACTTGGGCACATTACAGGTACCACTTTGCTTGATATGTGTCTGAAATTTCAGAAAGATAGGTCCAGGCGTGTAGTGGCAGGGTATTTTTGAAACAATGAGGAAAGAAATGCCTATAACTTTTTTATTTTAAAATTTAGAAGTCTGAAAGTTGCTCACATTGTAGATGGATTAGGGGTAGTTACCTGTGAGAAATTTCAGAATGATAGGTCCAGGCATTTGATGGCTATGGATTTTTTAGATTAAAAGTTACAAAAGTTTTTCCACAGAGGCTTGAGCTGTCAATTGCACTCCCCTCCCCCGCCTCCCCCTCCCTCTTTTATCTGTCAAAACTCCGTGTTGTTGTAACTTTTAATCTAAAAAATTCATAGCCACCAAATGCCTGGACCTAACTTTCTGAAATTTCTGAGAGATAACTACCCCTAACCCATCTACAAAGTGAGCAACTTTCAGACTTCTAACTTTTAAAATAAAGAAGTTATAGGTGTTCCCTTCCTCATTTTTCAAAAATACCTTGCCACTACATGCTTGAAGCTATGCTTCTGAAATTTATCGACATTAGACTACCACTTTGGTTCACATGTGTGATAAATTTCAGAAGCATAGCTTCAAACATGTAGTGGCAAGGTATTTTTGAAAAATGAGGAAGGGAACGCCTATAACTTTTTATTTTAAAAGTTAGAACTCTGAAAGTTGCTCATTTTGTAGATGGGTTAGGGGTAGATATCTGTCAGAAATTTCAGAAAGATAGGTCCAGGCATTTGGTGGTTATGAATTTTTTAGATTAAAAGATACAACAACACGGAGTTTTGACAGATAAAAGAGGGAGGGGGAGGCGGGGGAGGGGGGTGCAATTGACAGCTCAAGCCTCTGTGGAAAAACTTTTGTAACTTTTAATCTAAAAAATCCATAGCCATCAAATGCCTGGACCTATCATTCTGAAATTTCTCACAGGTAACTACCCCTAATCCATCTACAAAGTGAGCAACTTTCAGACTTCTAACTTTTAAAATAAAAAAGTTATAGGCATTTCTTTCCTCATTGTTTCAAAAATACCTTGCCACTACATGCCTGGACCTATCTTTCTGAAATTTCAGACACATATCCAGCAAAGTGGTACCTGTAATGTGCCCAAGCTTCCTGTTTGTATCTTTAAAAATAAAAAAGTTGAAGGCATAACTGGATTTACCCCACTACTACCCATTTTTCTAAAATTAATTGCCACACAAGGCAAGCACCTATGTTTCTGAAATTTCACACACATGAGTCCCAATGTACCACCTGCAATGTGGCAAAGTTTCATGTGTGGAACATTAAAAATGAAAAAGGTATAGGCATTCCTGGTTATTTATTAAAAAAATAATTGCCACAAAATGCCTGCACCAATCTTTCTGGAATTTCTCACAGATAACTACCCCTAACCCATCTACAAAGTGCCCAGGTTTCATCCTTCTATCTTTAAAAATGAAAAAGGTATAGGTGTTTTTGTAACACAATACTAGGCTATGGAGAAATGCATTCAAAATGGCGTCCAATCCGAAAATCGGACATCCGATTTTTGGATCGGAATTGGATTGGATCGGATCCGCCCAACCTCCAATTCAATCTGATCTGGTCCACCAGGTCTGATTCCGATCCGCAATCCGACCCGATCCGGGGGGTCAGTGCACATCCCTACTAACAATCATGAAGTTTTTCCTGATGTCCAGCCGGAATTTGGCTTCCTGTCACTTGAGCCAATTATTCCGTGTCCTGCAGTCTGGGTTGATTGAGAAGAGATCCTGACCCTCCGCTGTGTGACAACCTTTCAAGTATTTGAAGAGTGCTATTATGTCTTCCCTCAGTCTTCTCTTCTCTAGGCTAAACATGCCCAGTTCTTTCAGTCTCTACTGATAGGGCTTTGTTTCCAGACCCCTGATCATCCTTGTTGCCCTCCTCTGAACACGCTCCACCTTGTCTGCATCCTTCTTGAAGTGTGGTGCCCAGAGCTGCATGCAATATTCAAGATGGGGCCTAACCAGTGCCAAATAGAGGGGAACCAGTACTAGGCTGACCATCTGAAAAGGAGGACAGGGCTCATATAACTTTAACAGTTGTAGAGAAAAGGGAATTTCAGCCAGTGTCATTTGTATGCAATTAGTTCCTGGTGATATTCCCTCTTCATCACAACAGTTAAAGTTGCAGAGCCCTGCCTTCTTTTGTATATGGTCACTCTAGTATAGTGCCTGCACCTTTAACAGTTGTGATGAAGAGGGAATTTCACCAGGAACTAATTGCATACAAATGACACCTGCTGAAATTCCCTTTTCTCCACAACTGTTAAAGTTATATGAGCCCTGTCCTCCTTTTCAGATGGTCAGCCTAACCAGTACCTTGCGCAATTTGGAAGCTATACTTCTCTTAATTCAGCCCAAAATAGCATTTGCTTTTTTTGCAGCCATATCACACTGTTGGCTCATATTCAGCTTGTGATCTACAACAATTCCATGATCTTTCTTGGTTGTCTTATTGCTGAGCCAAGTATCCCACATCTTGTAACTGTGCATTTGGTTTCTTTTTCCTAGGTGTAGCACTTGCCATTTATCCCTATTAAATTTCATCCTGTTGTTTTCAGCCCAGCACTCCAGTCTATCAAGATCACTTTGAAGTTTGTTTCTGTCTTCCAATCCAGGGTATTAGCAATCCCACTCAATTTTGTGTCATCAGCAAATTTGATAAGCATTCCCTGAACCACTGCACCTATATGGCTCGGATCCAGGTTATCTGAAAGACCGGATTCTCCCATATGAGCCTTCCTATGGTCTGAGATCTTCTGGGGAGCCCTTCTCTCAGTCCCATCAACATCCCAGGCATGTCTGATGGGTATTCAGGAGAGGGCCTTCTCGGTGGCTGCTCCAGGCCAGGCTGGCTCCCTCTGTGCTACACTTCTGGAGGCAAGCAAAAACATTTTTATTCCGGCAGGCTTTTGGAAATACTCTGGTCCTGTGTTAATATATCTTGCTTTTTTTAATCTGTTAATATTTTTAAAATTCTAAAAATAATTTTTATTTTTACTGTAGGTTTAATTTTATTTTAACTTTCGCAAACTTATATTTATATGTTTTAATTGTACATGTTTTAATCTTGTAAACTGCCTTGAGTCCCAGCCCTGGGAAAAAGGCAGGATATAAATAAATAAACATGAACATGATTAATAATAATAATAATAATAATAATAATGAAACTTTGTAGGTTTCTTATTTAGTGACATCATTAGCTTGTCATTTTTCAGAAGAATGGTCTGCATGGAAGATAGAGGGGGGAATAAGTATGTCCTTTTTGGGATACATTCAAAATGTAAAGGCTCTTCTTTCACAAAACCCACCACACATACTCATCTGAAACTTGGCAGGCTTGATCCCCTCAGAAGGGACAACTTTCCTGCAAAGTTCATCCAATTCTGCCAAGAAACATAAATGTTATCAGCAGTCCTCTTTCAAAATCCAAAATATACAGATGCATAGCACAAAAATACCTGCACCTATTTTTGTGATAGTTGGCAGGCATGATCTCCTCCTAAGGGACTACTAAACCAGGATACATCTTTCATTCCTGACTAACCACTGAAATTGTAGCTGTTACTTGATTTTCCATGAGAGTCGACAATAGGCAGGAAACCTCAGATTTCCAAATCTCAGCTCAGGTTCAGGCCTGAGTTGAAGCAGATGGCCTCCCAATCAATCTGAACAGAATCAGGCCATTTTCCAAAGCTCTGAATAGGGTTCACTGCAATGCACTCTACGTGGGGCTGCCCTTGAGGACGACTCAGAAGCTACAGCTAGTACAAAATGCAGCAGCTAGACTGCTGATTGGAACATCTCATAGAGACCATATAACACTGGCCTTAAAGGAATTGCACTAGCTGCCAATACGTTTCTGGTCAAAATTCAAGATGTTGGTAATGACGTTTAAAGCCCTAAATGGCTTGGGACCTTGATACTTGAGTGAGCACCGCTCCATATATCTGCCTGCCCGAGACCTGCGATCTGTTGGAGGAGTCCTTCTCTGTACCCCACCAACACGAGATATATGCTATGGTGGGACATAGGAGAGGGCTTTCTCTGTTGTGGCACCATGGCTGTGGAATGCACTCCCCCTGGAAGCCCGTCTGGCACTGGTACTGGCTTCATTTTGGTGCCAGGTTAAGACATGGCTTTTTAATAAAGCCTTTGATGGCTAAATCCACCAGCCTGCATGCTGTCTTGTTTTAATTGGATTTTACTGTTTTAAAATTTCATATTGGTTTTAATGTATTAATGGTTTAATTTGTTTTAGAATTGAATATTTATTCTATTTTATATGTATAATTTTATCTGTATGCTGCCCTGAGATCCTTGTGATTCAGGGCAGAATATAAATGTTTCAATAAATAAATAAATTTATGGGGGTCAGTGCACATCTCCACTAAAAACTGGACCTGATTCTGCAGCATTTGTTATATCCAGTTCCACCCTCCCCCCCCCCCAAAAAAAGAATATATGAAGGCGGGGATGGCAGGGAGGACAACCGAAAAGTTCTTCCTTTGTAGCACTTAAATGAATCTGTGCCTGGTTTTCTGTGCTGATCTGATAAAAGTAACCCAAACTGAATTTATGTGAGCAAAAAGGGACTCTGTACGCTTTAATCAACTTCTCTTTCACAGCCAACCGTCTGCTTTATCCCAAGTTAGTGGGGGGGGGGGGTTGCAATAGGACTTAGACTGGGGTGATTTTAAGTGAAAGCTGTGATATAGATTGTGTGTCTGTGTCTGTGTCTGTGTTGTGGGGGAGGGGGTGAAGAGAAAACAGAATGCGTATATGATTGTTCTTGCCATTGTTCTTCTCTAACTGGTTTTCCGACAGATTTCCATCAAGCTGGCAATGTACAACAAGAATATATTTATTTACAGAAGCAAGACTGTCTGCAATTTGAAAGGCTAAATCCCCTTTATTAGAATGATAAAAATCTGCCCAACTAAAGTTCTTGGAAATAACCCAACCGCCAAAGATGTATGGCTTCTTTTTCTTCTTCTTCTTCTTCTTCTTCTTCTTCTTCTTCTTCTTCTTCTTCTTCTTCTTTGTACCCACTTATAGCTGCTGCTGCCACTTTTTAAAAACAGACCTGAAAGCAATTGGAAATTTCTCTAGTGCTCTGCAATTTTCCAAGTGGATCTGAAACAATGTCATTTGATCCAAACACATAACTTTACAATCAGGGCTATAAAATTCTCTCTCTTTCTATCTGAACTGCATTATGATTTAATAGGAAAATTTCGCTGTGTTGGGAAGTTCGGTCACTTCATCTCAAATTATCTATGTTCATCCTCCTCTTCCCTGATCCTCACCGAAGAAAAACATACGCTGAGAGTACTAATATATAGAAACACTCTGTATATGCTATCCACCTCAATGCGTTACAGCAATGTGAAGTTTGTGTAGAATCTAAATAATAAGATTTTCATATGTATTTTTTCAAGTCGGAAGGCAAAAAATACATTTCTTTTGCCTTTCATTCTGCGTATTGAATACCCCTGTTCTGAATTAAAAATTGACTAAGGAATCTCCTGCTCTATCTCATTCCTTTTATCTATTTGCCTCTCTGCTCTGCCTAGCAGGCTGATTATATATATATATATATATATATATACCACTTACATATGCCAAATCTCTCTGAAAGTGATATACTTTACTACTGTTCTTTCTTACAAAGCAAATATTTCCGTGCAATGCAGATCTTATTTTTCTAAATACACAGGATGTTGATATATGGTCGAGAGGAGAAGATGGATTTTTAGATATAATACCATAAGTGCTTAACAGTTTTTTCTTCTTCTTCCCCCAAGCTGATTTAACATGGGAAATTGCCAGGTAGATTAATTTTAAGGGCTGCTTTTATGGGTGTAACATTTCAAGATGAGAAAGCCATGCTTCTGAATTTTAGTTTTGGCTGATTTCATGGGCATCTATTTTATTACTTCAAAGTTAAAATTTAATTACCTTTCCCCCTCTGATTCTTTGCTTAGTTTCTCTCTCTCTCTCTACCAAAGAGGTTCCGACATATGTTCTTCCTCCCATTGCTTAATTTTTTTTTTAAAAAAATACAGCCAATGCAAACAAATCAACACTTCATTAAAAGACAGCCATCATAACCTATACTAAGGAATAAAATGGCCAATTCTTGAATAATACACGCAGCAAGCAACTAACTTCAAGATTTGCCTTAATACTCAGGATCTGTCTTCAGTTTGTTTATTTGTGCCATGTGCTACTCACATAGTACCTACAACACAAGCCTTGTGCAGGCAAGACTCACAATAGCAACATGGGTTGGGGGTGGAGGAGAGAAAACATGTCTTTTCATAATATATTGAGAGCAGTGTATATGCTTATACTGAGGGTGTCATAAAAAGAAGCGTGTTTAGTTATGTTTCTGTATTATTTTTAATACGGATTCGCAAGATGCACCATAGGAAATGTGTGTGGTGAATGTCTTTGAACAATAGTTCACATTTGTGTATTATATGCACTCTGCTGTATTTCTGAAATTTTTTTGCAAGAATGCATAGCAGCTCCTTATGAAAAGTGGCTTTTATGAGGTTGCTTTATAAATCTCAGCGCTTCCGTCATTTGCTATTTTGTTTTCTTTGACAGTACCGCAGGAACCTAGCCTATATTGTGGACTAATCGCGTACAAAATTGCTTTTAAAAGAATAAGGTTTTTTTTAAAAAATTCAAGGTAAAAGCAGGCAGGGAAAAGAAAGCACCTGGAGAACAAATTCTTGAAAAAACACAACACACTGAATATGGTGATATTTTTTAAAAAAAATCACAAATAGATGTGCCCAACCTATTATCTCAGTTTTTGATCGTTTTATGCTTTTAAATCCCAGTCTTTATGATCTAAGAGCTAAGAAGGTCTTGGGTACAATTTTGTTCCCTGTTGTAATAAAGACAATGCACTGGAATATATAGTAACATGGGTGCAAACTCATGCAGAAGAAGGATATCTTAAACAGCAATAAGATTTTATGAATTAGGCAACAACAAAATCCCAATCATTATTAGCATTTGGAACTTACAGGGCAACTCATGCTTTCGTGTTTGGAAAAGAATATATTAGAATGAATAGAGGAATTGAGGTATTAAAAATCATCCAAGGATCATTGTGTGCCATTAATATCAATTGCTTTTGTTTTATTTTTCTTTGGAAGACAAGCTTAAGTGTACTTCCCCCCTCCTTGCCCATTGTTCCAGTTTTGGTCAGAGTGGTGATATTTGACCAATTTGAGCATCTGAATGTTTCACTGTTAATTGGGTGCGAGGGAAAAGATGTCAAAGCAGGGTAAATAAAACAACAGAGCAGTGAAATGTATCACCTATGACAACAAAAAGTAATTGATTCTTTTCCCCTTGCCCCCAACAAAGGATCCAATGTGATGGTGGAAAAACAACAACAACAATCTAAATGATGTTCTGTTCACTATTTCTTTGAAAAGCATTACAATTACTTCCTATGCTGCACCACTTGTTTTATGCATAGATAAATAACTAAAAAAACTAGTAAACAAGTATTTTTGCTACTTGTCAGAGGAAGCACAACTCCTACTGGTGGGATGTCTGTTTGATGGAGAATCCTGGGTTATTTATTTTGCCATGCAAATTACAATGAGACCACATTACGCCAGTCCTTGTCCAGCTTCACTGGCTGCTGGTCCAGATCTGGGCCCGATTCAGAGTGCTGGTATTAACATTCAAAGCCCTAAATGGCTCGGGGCCTGGTTATCTGAAGGAATGCCTCCTCCCATATGTACCTGCTCGGACCCTACGATCATCCTCAGGGGTCCTTCTCTGTGAGCCCCTGCCATAGGAAGTGAGACAGGTGGCTACTAGGAGGAGGGTCTTCTCTGCTGTAGCACCCTGGCTGTGGAATGAGCTCCCCAGAGAGGTTCACCTGGCATCTACATTATACACCTTTAGACGCCAGGTGAAGACCTTTTTATTTTCACAGTGTTTTCACAGTTCTTCAGTTTGATTTTTAACCTTGCTGTTTAAATTTGTATTTTAAAACCCTATCCATTTCTGCATGGCTGCTCAGTTTTTATTCTGGTTGTGTTTTATACTGTATTTTAAATTATGTTTTTATACTGTCATTGTTTTATATTTTGAATGGTTTTTATGGTTTTAATTTTTGTAAACCGCCCAGAGAGCTTTGGCTATAGGGTGGTATAAAAATGCAGTAAATAAATAAATAAATAAACAAATTACTCCCCTACACTCTGCTTCAACGTTTCAGAAGTATTTCCTGGAAAATTGAATTTAGATATATCCAGATGCTAACATTTACCATTATTATTATTATTATTATTATTATTATTATCAAAACATTTTTTTTTATTTCATTCCACATCCAAAAGGTTCCAGGAGTGGCACAGTGAACCAAGATGGCCCCTGTATGCAGGCTTACAATAGCATGCAAGGAAAAAGGGATAGGAAGGAAAGGGAGAAAAAGTGGTCTTTCAGCAGGCCTGGTGGAATGCCCCTGATTTCCCCCTTATCTTCTTCTGTTACAAGTTTGTGGTGAAAGACGAGGGAGGAGGACTATAGAGTGTTTGTCTACACCAGCCATTTATTCCGTGATATACCCATTTCTGCTTCCTTTGATCTTTAGGGAAAGGCCCCTTTCCTGGTTCTCTGTGGTGGCTCCCCAATTGTGGAACGATCTCCCCGACGAGGCCCGCCTGGTGCCAACATTGTTATCTTTTCGGCGCCAGGACAAGACTTTCCTCTTCTCTCAGGCATTTGGCAATATCTGAGGAGCCTGGGTTTGTTTTGTTTTGTTTTTGTAGTCTTTTGAAGTGTTGAAGTGGTTTTTAAATGTACAGATTGTGTGTATGTTGTATGTTTTTGCTGTTTTAATTTTTGTATATTGTTTTTAATTGTTTTTAATCCTATGTAAACTGCCCAGAGAGCTTCGGCTATGGGTCGGTATACAAATGTAATAAATAAATAAATATTGCATCCTGGATTAATCTGGCAGCCATTCAGAAAAGATTGTGAGTTCCAAACCTAAATGTGCTTATTTCTGTGCTTGTACTGTCAGTTTCTTTAAGGGGAAAGCACATATCCTAGGTGCTGTATATATGTTCTAGAAGCCCCGAGGTGGCTCTGCAGTGGTGCTGCGTTGATTATATGATGTAGCAGCCACCTCGAAGCCATCACAGGACTTTCCAGAGAAGCTCCACATTTTAAAAATTGGGGACTTATCCCAACTTTTCAGAATGGAGTGCAGCGAATACGGCTCTTCCTCCATCTAACCTCGCTCCATCCTCAATGCAGAGGCATGGCCGGGCAGATAAATGATGACCCCCTGATTGGTCACTGTCTTGCCTGGCAAAGTGCAAGGGGTGGCCCCAGCCATCAGAAACCCCATGCTTTTGTGGTGCATCGGGATTAGCCACTGCCACCCTGATGCAGCAAAAGCACAGGATTTTGCTTCTCATGGCGAGTATAGGCAGCCCCCTAAACTATTTATTTACCCACTTTCCCCAATATATGGTCATAGACTATTCCTTTCATGTGCAGTTGCTAGATAGGTATAGAATAAGTTGTTTTTTTCTTCTCTGGAAGAGAAGACATGGAAGTCCTTATAAAGTAAATAAGCTTTAATTAAATGTCATTGCCTAGCATTAATCTTTATAGCTCTTTTCCCAGTGGAAATAAGAGTGGGTATTCCATTTGTTTTGATTATGGATGCATTTTAACAGAATCACTTTTTTGTGTGTATTGATGTGTTCTTCAAGATAGGGGAGTATTTGAGTGGCCTACTAACCATTAGTAAAATGGCTCGACATTAATTTTGAATAAGAATGAGGGTGATTTTTCGTCTCGTTTTGTTTTTGTATAAAACGGTGATAAATGTTTTAGTAAATCCCAATATTATTCATGAGGGTGGTGTTTTGTTTTTTTTGGTTGGTTTTTTTTTTTTAAAGATCCCTGTCATAAAGAGTAAACACATTTGCTACATGTTTATGCAGTTTAATTATAGATTTACAGTGATTTAAAAATAACAACATATAATGAATGCCCAGGGTAAGTACTGCGTAAGAAGTGCAAATACCATTTTTTCTAAATAGGAACAGGATGGGAACATCAGAAGATGATTTATACTAAGGTCAGACCATTGGTCCATCTAGTTCTATAGTGTCAATACCGACTGGCTGCAACTCTCCAGGTTTTGAGGCAGGATTCTGACTTAACCCTACCTGGAGATACTGGGGATTGAAAATGGGACCTTCCGCATGCAGAACAAGTTCCCTACCACTGAGCTACTGTATCTGAGTGACAGTTGGAGACACAGCAGGTTTGCTGCCAGACCTATATTCCACTCACCCCAAGAGGTTCATGTGAGTTGCATAAACATGCTCACACGAGCCAGAACAAATCTAGGGTGCAGATAACTGTGAAGAAATTGTGCAAGAACACCCAAAATGATGATGTGAATGATGATCTATTTGAGAACATGGATATTGTGAGGTAGGTTGGGCTGAGAGTCTTTGACTGGCCCAAAGTCATGCAGTGAGTTTCCATGGCTGAATGGTCTAGAACCCGGATCTCCCGACTCCCAGTCCAACACTTGAGTCACTACACCACACTGGCTCTCAGAGAAAGGTGCCACTGGGTTGGATCCAGACCTGGTCATACTTAAAGTAGCCCCATTGAAATCCATGGGACTTAAGTTAATCACTAACTTCAGGCCCATTGATTCCAGTGGGTCTTCTCTAAGTATGATTACATTTGGACCCGACCATACAGCTTGCAATTCCATGAAGAAAGATCTCCGGCTATAAATTACCTTTGTTTTCTCATAAACTTGTCTTCCATCCTCCCAGATACCAAGATCAATTTGTTCTTGTACAAAACATGCTAAACCAGTTAAGCACACTGAACAGAATGTTCCTCCTGCAAACAAATGAAGTGTTAATGCTACTTTTAGATATCAATTCTTCCTATGATTGTACTTTTTACCCAACTGCCATGAAAAATATCTGTCAGTCAATCAGGCGTCTTTCTCCACACTTCCTTATCTAAATTAGAAATGGATGTGTTTAGGTGACCGATACAAACAGGAGATTACTGTAGACCTGAAAGCTATTACAACATCCCTGACCTATGCACCATGTTTGGTGGTGACAGCCCTCCCGTGGATCCTCATGTTCAGGGGGTGACTGCAGCCCTAGTCAAGCATTCACAAAGGGGTTAAAATCAATGTGGGAGAAGGAGCACTCCAGCCCTCTGCTCCCCCTCATCGTGTTTGCTGCCTTCAGCAGGTGGACAGAAGAGCAGAGTCTCCTGTAACCATGGAAGCTCTCCATGTGAGCCAGAAAACTGAAAAGTCCATGTTCTGGCTCTCACAGAGAGTCAAGCAAAACAAGAAATATCTCTCAACCCCGAACAGTATGACAACACAAGAACTGGGATGGGCTAGTGACCATAAAGAATGTATCATCAACTGTTGTTGATAAAGAATATACACAAGAATACCTGATAATATAATTTTACCTGTGCAAGCTAAAACCATAAATTAAAACAATAGTGGAAAACACAATATAATTGTGCTACAATGTCTCACAATACCACAAGTAACCAGTACCAAGCAAAACCCAAATCAAAATATTTATACCTCAGTTATGTAGAAGAGGCTACCCAATAAAATTGTGAAGAGGAGCCATGTATATAAGTCGAAATGTGTTTGCCTTTAGTTTTACTTGGTGCTGGCAATAATATTGGACTCTCCTATATTGTTTTAGTATATGTTTTTTAGCTTGCACAAATAAAATTCTACTGACAGATATTCTGGTATATATTCGTTATCGTCACCAGCTAGCCCATCCCAATTGTTGTATTGTCATGCGGAGAGCTTCCAGGGATACAGGAGACTCTTCAGGCTGTCATCTTCCATTAGTTGAGGGCAACAAGCATGATGAGGGAGTAGGGGCAGGGCTGGAGCACTCCTTCTCCTCACGTGTTGATTTTAATCCTTTTGTGAATGCCTGAATAAGGCTTCCCACCACAACAAAAATGCTAATGTGTCAGTATGCTCTTGCTGTGAATTGGTTAGGGGAACAATCTGAGTTTATGTTTGGGAAGTGTTATGTTATGCTCCCTTTGGGAAGTGTTACAGCCTTGGATCTCCTCTTCCAGCAGGGATGGACAGACTCACCCACGTCCGGCTCTGGTGGGGCCTGCTAAGCTGTTACCACCATTCTCCCTCACTTGCTTGCAGCACGAACTTCTTCATGGCCCAGTGAGTGCCCGACACCACTGTGGGCTACCGCCTCTCATCCGAATGTACTACTGTGTGCACCAATGGTGGCTCTGGAAATTGTATATTTCCAAAGTCATGAAAATGGTGGCATTCACGCCTGTAATGTATAAATGGGGCCTTTATGGAAACAGACAATTTCCAGAGCTGCCATTGTTGTGCACAATGGCAGGTCCGGATGAGGGCAGAGGCTACCGGACGGTCATTGAGCCACAGGATGCTTGAAGAAAAGGCCAGAAAATGCACTGCGACTCAATGAGTTGGGTCTGAGGGGGATGGGTAGGCATGGAGGAGTCTGCCAGACTCCTGGACCAGTTGGATGCCCTACAAGTTTAGTATTTGTACATCCTCAGTCAGATAAAAATCCACATAACCCAGATTGTGTAGGTCATCACATAAAATCATAGAGGTAGAAGGGGACTATAAGGCCATCAAGTCCAACTCTCTGCTCAATGCAGGAACCCACCTTAAGGCAGCTCTCTTGTTGACCATGTTGCTTGATACGTTGTAGGAATGACACAAACTTCCTTGCCTCATCTCACTCTAAACCCCCACAAAAAAAACTCCTGTTCTTGATATCTGAAAGTTCCTTATGGGGATGTACTATGGAACAATCTATTTCTGGACCCTGTCATTTTTGTATGTGTTCTTTCCTAAGTCAATTACGTCCTGTTTCTGCTTCTATTTGCATTTTTTTGTTAAAAAAAGAAGTTAGCACTAAAATTCACACGCAGATACGCAACGTAGAGTTTAGGAGGCGGTAACGCTGCTTTAAAAGTGGGGATGGGTGAGAATTTCATTTCTGTTCATTTGTGACAAGAATTTACCAATATTTACAAAGGCCTCCATATTCAAAACAAAAAGAACTTGAGATTTAAAACAAAACATGAATGTGGGAGAAAGGGAAACAGATGGATTTATCCACCCAGGACCAGAGCTTTGCTCTTAGGTTTGGGTTTGAATCCTTCTGCATTCAAACATTTTAGTGCTGAATTAGGATTGCCACTTTTTAAAATTATTGTTTGGACAGCCTCCTCATTTTATGAGGCAGGGACGACATGGTCCTCTCCCTACTGGGATGAGCTGTACCATTGAATCTGGGTGGCACACATGGTTAAGAATTTATTTTATGATATGATTGTCATAAAATTAGCAAAATTCTTCATATTTGGGAGAGAAAGAGAAAGAACATCATCCATCCCTAATTAATGGTTTTCCAATGTTTTGTTTTTTGCTTTCATTTTCTTTTGTTTATTGCTTTTTAATCACAAGAAAGGGACTACAAGGCCCAGCTGCTCCCACAACCACAAAAACATTCAAAATAGGGCCATAAATGGAGTAATTTGATGATGTGGCATCCCTCTTACAGGACTTATATGGGGGTGAAATAGTTGGCCTTCATGGGGCATTTGCAGCCTCAGGCCATTTTGTAGCACTATAAGCATTTGACAACTATAGGTTCATCTACACCTACGGGCTTTCCGGGATGGTGGGGAGAATCCCGGGCTTTTCTGCTTCTGGGATCATCCCCCAGGGTGTGCACACTAGCGTGACACCCCGGAAGGAAAGAGGGACGTTCCAGTGTGGCATGATTATTGTTATTATTTTAATAAGAGAAGACATTGTGCAATTGCACAGGTGCGATCCAGTGCCAAGGTAAGTTTTATTTAAAATAAAATGGTGCCCCAACACCCTGAGAGCTCTCTGAAGGATGGTGAAAACACTGCCCCCACCACTGTTGGGCACAGAGCCCCCCGGACAGCTCCATTCCTTCTTCCTGAGGCCCTGCTTCTCAGGGGGAGGAGGTAAGACCTGGGAGCTGGCGTGACACCACCCACAGTCCTCAGGGCTGTCCCAGGACTTCAGGAAAAATCATGAAAACTGTGGTTGCAGTTATTCTGGGGAAAGTGAGAGGTCATCACCAGTTGACCCCGGGATCCTTTGTGCATCATTTGGATGCACAGGGATGACCTCGAGCTGACCCCTGGATAAATGGATTGTGTAGACATGGCCTATATTGAAAAAAATTGGAGAACTACATGATCCAGAGTATAACTACATTTCGATCTGCTCATTAGACCAAGAGGTGTAGATCAAGTAAGTTAGCTACAAAATGGGAATTAGGGAAAAAAATATGTTATTGTTTATTGTTTAGCACCCCTGTTCTTTCCAGCTCCATGTAGCATTTAAGTAATTTATGTATTTATTTAAAACATTTCTTGTCCGCCTTTCAGGGCAGAAGCCCTTGCAAGGCAGCTTTCAGAAAAGGGAAATTCAGCTGGCATCATTTGTATGCAATTAGTACCTGGTGAAATTCCCTCTTCATCACAACAATTAAAGTTGCAAGCACTATACTAGAGTGACTATATACACAAGAGGGCAGGGCCCCTGCAACTTTAACTGTTGTAATGAAGAGGGAATTTCACCAGGAACTAATTGCATACAAATGATGCCGGCTGAAATTGCCTTTTCTCTACAACTGTTAAAGTTACATGAGCCCTGTCCTCCTTTTCATATGGACAGCCTAGCCTGAGGGAAACAACAGACATCTTTGTCTCTTGTACCCAGACTTAAATCCTTTTTTCTCAAAGGCAAAGACCTCCCTCTTAATACATTTCAATTCATTCTGAAATGGCTAGATCCATTGGTCCACATCATCAATTTAGATCATCCTCTTCCCAGAATATACCATTCCCTTCTGACATACTTGTTTATGACAACAAAAGGTCAAATTCCCTATTCTTGTGGTTAACTGTAAGTTTTACTCCTCTCTTCTTATGGATACAGTTGGTATAAGACACAAGTTTATCTGACTAATATCTTTGGGCAATATTGTTGGTGCAAGTCCTCATGAATAACATCTTTGAGTAATATCAAATCATATTTCCAAATCATTCTCCAACAGGCCCTATCCAAACTGAAGCATCTAAACCCTGATACAGTGTTCTATGCATATATACCTACTTACTCCCTTGCTCCCCCACCCCAGCATTCACTAAACTCCCCCCTGTTCCCCAGCACTATAATAATAACAGAAAAGCAGATAATAATATATCTCCTACAATGCTACTACGATGGATGAGCATAAACAATAATTACTTCCAGCACCTGAACTGGATTCAAAGTTTGCCTTTATGCCAAGGCTGATGGATGAATGAGGCCAGTTGGGTAGAGCCGCAGCTAACTTCTGCTTGCCCATGTGCTGGGCCTCTCACCAAACACTCAGGCTCAGCTGTTCTGTGTCCTCCTCCATCCCAAACAGAGGCACAACAGAAAGCTCTATCCATAGTTAAACCTTACCTTAACTCCCGCTCACCTGCCAGGTATATCTAATTAATTAATTTGCCAAATCAGCCAAATTTCCACCAATAAATACTGCAGCGTGAAATAGGTGAGAAAGGAACTCCCTTTGCAACAATGATTACCCTACTTGGAGCCATCAAATCAGTAACAGGATAACCCCATGCTGCAAATTATATGGAGGGGGATTGCTGCTCTGAAAAATGTTGACGACAAAGAGGAGGCAAAGCCTGCCTTTTAAGGTCATTTGAGTCACCACTTCCAATTGGCTAAACTATCTTCCCAATCTGGCCAGGGTGACATCTTGTTCCCCATCCCTTCCCAAAAGGACCATAGGCTAGGCTGACCATATGAAAAGGAGGACAGGGCTCATGTAACTTTAACAGTTGCAGAGAAAAGGGAATTTCAGCCAGTGTCATTTGTATGCAATTAGTACCTGGTGAAATTCCCTCTTCATCACAACAATTAAAGTTGCAGGCACTATACTAGAGTGACCATATACAAAAGAAGGCAGGGCCCCTGCAACTTTAACTGTTGTAATGAAGAAGGAATTTCACCAGGAACTAATTGCATATAAATGATGCCGGCTGAAATTGCTTTTTCTCTACAACTGTTAAAGTTACATGAGCCCTGTCCTCCTTTTCATATGGTCAGCCTACCATAGGCACGCAGCTTTCTCCCAATGGAAATAGCCCAAATAGAGTTATTTGCCCACCAGGGATTTTGAAATTGCAAGTCCCAGTCCCAGACCAAGTGGGACAAAGCACTCTTCCAGAGCTCTGGGAGTTCTTGATGCCACTTCTGTTGTCTTCTACACCATAAAACATAAGTTGCTAGGTTCTTGGGGGGGCAGGGAAGGGGGGATCAGATGAATAGTGGTGTGCACCCTGACAGTGCCTTTGAGCTTTTGTGAGAGCTCAAATCAGATACTTGCAAAAGCTCAACCTTTTCCAAGTGAAACATGAGATGGTCTTTTATGCCTCAGCGGTAGCATTTATTTATTGCATTGTGAGTTATCTCAGATTTTCTTCCATGACCTCAGTTTAAATATATAGAAAATGTATTGAACTTCAATTGATGAGTTAAACAAGTAATTGCTTTACTGAAAAGGGATGATGAATTGAATTTTTTTTAAAAAAAATGACTATAAATATACATGATCAAATCTCCATGTTGCAAAAAAATAAAAATCAGGTCATAGCGTTTAGAAATGACCAGGGATTCTGGGAAGAATGACATCTCCCCCCAATCACTCCCCCCCACACCTTCTCTTACCATCCATTTTTGACAGAACGCACATAATCAACAAATTCAAGACAAAATACAGAGGAAGAGTGATTACAGAGAGAAGACAATGCCCAGAATACCTGCATTTAGCACCTGGAGAAGAAATTTAGTTGGGGAATTATTTCCAACCTATAGTTCTCAAACTCAGCGTGAAACGGTAGAAAAATGAAATTTTCATCATTAGAATTTGACAGCACACAGTCATAATATCCTGACATGTGTAACGGGAATTAAGGAGTTCTGCAGGCAGAAGAAGCATTCATAATTTTTTAGGCAGATCATTTCTTTCAGCTCCATGAATCACACCCTTTAGGAAGATTGCTGGACACTTACAGATGACAGGCATAATACAGCCCATCTGAGCTGTGTAACCATTGTTAAACGGATTGGATATGTGGACTTTAATTGATATTGGGCTGAAACAAATTTTCCACACAGCTAGCATCTATGGACTTTGTTTGCTGTCCTCGCAAGCCCCCAATGAAATTCATTAAGTGGGATGGAGAACCATCATGGGATTACACTAGGGATGAACCGATAGGTCTATTTCCATTCCATGTCAATATCACATGTATTCAATCATAAGCCCTTTCCATCCTGTTTCTATGTCAGTCTGCATTTAAAAGAACAAACCCATATGAAGATTTGCATTTAAATTGAATGCATTTCCCCCTAAAATATGCTTTTTGCATGCATTTTCTCTAAAACACACATTTTACATGCATTTTCTCTGAAATATACATTTTTCTTTGCATTCCCCCCCTAATAGTCACTTTTTCTCTCTCTACACACATGTTTTTTTAAATCTGAGAACAGCATTGTAAAATTTGGAGAAGTGTGCAATCCAGAAGACAGTTATGCTCCAGTCTGCATATTATTCTGGGGAGGAAGTGCAAATGGTGGTGGTTTACTTACAAATGCAGACAAAATGAACTCCACCAGCATCCCTAAACTACACCACTAAGGTATAATAGTGGGTGTGGGTCTTTTTTCTATCCAAATATCAGACTGGTACCCCAGCTCACATTGGAGGCTGCTTCAGAACCCCCGAAATGGCCCCAATTTGACTCGCAGTGCTTCAAGGGGTGTGTGCTTCACCTTGGCACCAAAATCGGGGTGAGATTTGGTCCACCTCCCCCAAAGCAGGTCAGCCTTGCAAGCTCCTGCGTGCTGGCCACGTGGCTGGCACCCAGAAAAGCCAAAAGCCATTGGACTCCCAACTCCCTGCTCCCACTTCACTGCTCCTGCCACCCACACGCCACCCCCTTCCTGCCCCTTCACACACACTGCAACCCAGAGCCACCATTGCCAGGACTTACCTGCAAACATGTCCTCCCCCTGAGAGCCAGGCTGCAATTCAAAGTAATCGAGGGGGCTCTTTACTTTTAGTATATCTATGGCTGCAAACTACAGTGGGCAGAAAATGGGAAGGGAAAAAGCACCACTGGAGGGCTGGAAAAAAGAGAGAAGCTCTGGTGCTACTGGAAACAGTTAAAATCCTTACTGATTCTTCATCTAAAATGGCTCTGCGTTTCGGATTAACAAAATCCTTCCTCAGGAGCTACAACAAATAGAATTTGTACAGTTAGAAAAAGGGCATCGGAACAACACCTGTATATAATACAAGATTACTTTATATTTTGTAATTATAGTGACCAAGGTTTGTTTTTGTAAACAACATAAAGTTATATTCATAACGGCATTGAACTTCCTCTAGACAAAGTATTTGCCAAATTTTACTAAAGGAATAGCAAACCTTGCAGATCTTTTAAACATTTTACAAATCATTCTCTGGTGGCTCATGCTTGATATTTTACAGGGAAGTTGTGCAAAGAAAATAATATAACAAATAAAATAACACAGCATACTCATATAGTGAAAAGCACAACATATAGTCAAAAGCTGACCTGATGGCGAAAAGGGCTGTTGCCTTGTAGCCTGTTCTTGCTGGTTAAAAATCTATAAGGTTTTCTTTCTCCTGAGCGTTCTTCTGAACTACAGTGGCCATAAAGGGCCATTTTCCTTTTATGGCCATCTCAAAATGAAGAGCCCCTGTGATAATTTTAAATCGCAGCCTGGCTCTCAGGAGGAGGACACATTGGCAGGTAAGTCTTGGCGACAGTGGTGGCAGGAATTTGGGGAGGGAGAGGCAAGTGAGTTCAGCCAGTCCAATGGACTCACCTGGACTCATGGCTGGCCTTGCGGCAGATTAAACAGGCAGGTGGGTATGGGGGAGTGGCCCTGCATCTTCCCAAATAAACCTTCGTTCCCCCGATCCACTTTGATGCCGATCCACTTTGGCCTCAGGGTGCCTCGGGTTGAGCCGGTGCCACTCTGGATTCGGGGATTCAGCCCAAGGCAGTGCACAGCCCTACATAAGAGGAGCCATGCTGGATCAGACCATGGTTCCATCTTGTCCAGCAGTCTTTTCGCACAGGGCCAACCAAGTGTTGACCAGGAAATTACAACCAGGTCATGAATGCAACAGCACTACCCACCCACCCATGTTCCCCAGCAACTGGTGTATATAGGCTTACTGCCTCTGCTACTGGATGTAGCACATAGCT
Source organism: Anniella stebbinsi (assembly GCA_029215795.1). Lineage (NCBI taxonomy): Eukaryota > Metazoa > Chordata > Lepidosauria > Squamata > Anniellidae > Anniella > Anniella stebbinsi. The sequence continues at coordinate 351,408,776 of JARDYH010000001.1, forward strand.
ATCAGGACTAATAGCCATCGATAACAACCAGGGTAGTATTACTAAGCAACAAAAGATTCCTTTCTAGGTCACTTATTTGCCCAAGCGGCACAAATAATTGAGAAATAATTACTTCCTTCACAACATGATTATCCGTCTTGGCATCTCTTGCTGGGACCTTTCATTCTTTGCTCCCAAAGAACCAAAATAACCACACCTAGGTATGTGAACATAAATGGCAAGACATCCTTTATATGTAGACGTGCATGCCAGTGAGAGGGAAAAGTGCATTCCAAAAGGGAACATTTGCGCACAACTGGGACTTCATTGATGCAGAGAATTTGGGAAGGGCCCCTGCCCTCAGCTGAGCCTAACCCACAGGGGGAGGGGGAGCAAATATATACACAGAGTGATTACCTGTCTCCCTGATGTTGGTGTCCCCTTACTTTTTCATAATTTTTAGGTAGGGATAGATGAGAAGAATTTTATTTCAGTTCTTTTTATATATATAAGAATAGACCAGTCTTCACAAATTTCTTCATATTCTTGATGGAAAGAATTTGAGAATTAAAAAAAATGCAACGTAAGAAAAATGAATGCTTCAACCAACTCCACCTCGAGATCAATATTTCACATGTGGAACCTTACCTATAACTCTACCTTCCACTTCCTGACAAATATATAGCCACCATGATATGGATGAGGAGGAGGAGGAGAATAATAACAATAGCAATAGCAATTAGGGGTGTGCACACCAAAAAATATCATCGTTTATCGTTATCGTCATTTCAGAACAAAAACATTATCATCTTAATTCATATCGTAGGTGAACCGTATCGTCTTCATGATAATTATCGTGAAAAAACAATGTTTTTTGCAGACCTATTTTTAAAGAAAAAATGCCTATCACTTCTGTATTTTAAAAGTTAGAGGCTTGAAACTTGGTCACAGTGCTTATGGGCTATGGCTAAGTATGTGTATGAAATTTGAGATCGATCCCTCCAACCCTTGATTTTATATGAATTTATTAAAGATTGACAGATCAGAATGACAGCTCGCCATGTGCGTTCATTCAGACCGGTCAGAATCCACAGCAGAAGTGTGATGTCCCAGGACGCTGCACTCATAGCGGGCACTATTTTTTTACACTCAAAGGAGCAGAGCATGGCGGAGAAGGTAAGGAACCCCCGTGTGCACCCCCACCCCACCATACTGGGGATGGCGGACTTGCTTCCCCCCCCCCCCCCATGGCATGGAACTGCGCAGCATGGCTTTGTGCCCATTTCAGGTGCCATGCTTACTCCCGAGTAAGCAGGCACCAGGCGAGATGGGTGCCAACACTTCCTGCACCTCTTGGAACAGCCCCATTTGGACACACAGGGAGCACCCAGGGACAACCCCAGGTCAAAAGGCTGGTGTAGAAATGCCCTTTGTTGTTTTTGATTGTTACTTTATTATGTTTATGTTTTTTATTATTATTATTATTATTGATATTTTTATGGTTTTTATGTATTTTATTTATCTGCAACTGTTAAAGTTACATGAGCCCTGTCCTCCTTCTCATATGGTCAGCCTACCTCAGGCATAATATCCAGGCTGTTGCTATGAGCCTAGCATGTAGGCCTCAGTGACTCCTTGGTTGCCAGGGAGAAATGGAAGGCTCTCTGTGGAGAAGAGCTCCTTCACAGAGTCAGTGTGAGTGTTGTCATGGGGGGGGGGGGGGTATCTATGTTTGTCTATGTTTGTTTATGTTCTCCAGAAAACTGCCAGACTTGTGAGTATGTTCTTTTATTTGCTTTGCTGAATGGAGAGGTTCATGTGTTTTTTTAATTGTAACTTTTTAAAATTGTTTTAATAAATGTTTTAAAGCAATAACAGTCTCATTGAGTTTGTGAGTCTGAGTAAAATCAATCATTCTGAGTGTCTATCTTCAGATCTTCCTTTTCACCTACTATAGTGGGGAATTTAGGGAGCATTGATGCAAGGTACTGCAGCCTGTATTCAGTGTTCCTTAAAATAAAAGTCACCTGAAAAATCCTGCTACAGCATTCGTGCTAGCTCTTGGACCCAGCTCTGACAATTCTTGAACCCAGAATGATTTTGACTATCCTTCAGTGCATCCCTAGATCTGGTTTTGTTTTCCTTGGCTTCAGATGGATATCTTTGGCTTATTGACCAAGGTCTGTTTAATGACCCACTTTAGTTGCGGCTTATCTCTCAACTCCCGTGAACACCACACTTCCTCTGTGGTATCCCCACACCTTTGGAACTCCTTTCCCAGGAAGATAAATATGGCTTCATCACTACTGGCTTTAATAAAGCAAGCAAACCCTGAAGACATATTTATTCCAGTCTACATTTGGTGTTTAAGAAAGCATTGCCTGCTGCTGTCTGTGCGTTTAATTTTAATTTATATGTTCCTCTTTCTGTATATTGCAAGCTGCCTTGTGATGGCAGTGCAACTTGAAAGACAGGTTAAAATACAGGTTTAAATACTTTTAAACGTAATATAAACAATAAATATTGCAGCTACCCTGGTAAGTACCAGAGCACATTCTTATGGTGAAGTGGTGCTATCCAACCTATCTCACGGCCAAGACTATGGGTGGGGAGCTACCTTCAGCACTGTTGGTCTCATAAAATCTAAGGCTGTTCAGCTGCGGTGGCATGGGATGACCAAAAACCTTTTTAGTAGATCTTTAAGGTGAGCAGGCGAGACAAGCCCAGTTCAGTCAGCAAACTGGTCTGGTGCTCAAAGTCAGAATAGAATCCCTAGGGATGTATGAGAAATTCATTTCAGTTCACTTCTGATCAGGATTTTATCCAGTTCACACCTTCCAGATCACACATGGGTCAAATCTATACCAAGCAGGATATAGTGGTATGAAGGTGGTATGAAAGCGGTATATAAAAGGCAAGAGCCACACCAAGCAGGATATAGTGGTATATGGGCCCCAACAGTTGTCAGTGCACTTCAATACCGTAGTGTGGCTCCTGCCTTTTATATATTGCTTTCATACCATTATATCCTGCTTGGTGTAGATCTGGCCATGGACTCAGGTGCAACCTGCAGTGGAAGTCCATACATTTCCAAGTTTGCATTGCAACTTGCAGCCTGAAAGTAACATAAAAATGTGCCCAACAGCATGCTTACATTTTTTTAAAATGTGCACGTTGGAAAATGAGTGCATTTCAAAAATGTGCACAACTGATGCATACACTTGGAAATAAGTGTGGATTTTCATGCAAAAAGAAAAAAAAACGGAGTTCACAATCCGATACAGACTCAAGTCAAAAGGAGCATTGAGAACTTTGGCGAGCTCAAGTTTTGCTGATTCGCACAACCTGAATTGCTCATGCTGGGCTAACAGCAGGGGAGGGATTTTCCCAGCTCTCACCTGAAGTTCAGGTACGGAAGGGTGTTAGCCTGTTAACACATTGTTGCACATTGTAGATCCTGTGTGTTCATAAAGCTGTTGCCTTATTTACCCCACACACTGTCTTACATCTTCATTCCTGATTCAGCAAGGAGGAAACACAGAGGGATGTTATTTCAAGCAGCTAAGCTAACCTTGCCACTAAAAATTATTTTCTCAATCCTCCTTGAAATAGGGTATTTGTTGACACAATATTCAATCGTAACAGCCCAGCACTAACTTTAGCACACAGCAAATACTTGACTAAAGAATATCTTATCGACCCACCTGTTATTATGCTTTCTGCTGAAGCACTATAGGTAAAGCAAAGGAAACCAACCAGATTCCAATTTAAGTCATTAATAGCTTGGTTTCCAAATTTATGTTTCACGCATCCAACAAATCAAGAATAAAAGCATGTAAAAGGCTTGGTAGCCCGTATTGAATTACTCATTTTTTCTACAGTAAAAGCCGTTAGCTGGGGATTGGCCAAAGAATTTTAAATATCTCATTATATCTATGTCATTGTTCAAAGTGTCCCTAAATGGGATTAAACAATAGTCACTCAACAATTTCCTGCAATGTCTGTTTCCAACCTCACCTTGACTTAAATTAAGGCTAATGATATGTTTTCAGTGTAAAGTAAAAGAAGGGTTTTCCTTGAATGACTTTCCAACGTTTTGAAATCTAATTCATTAGAAGCACTTCTGTCAAATGATTACTTATTCTATCTCATTGTCTTAGAGGATTTAACTCTAAAACACACATGTTTTATATGAACTTAATGACCATTTTATAAACGAAACCCAAGTGAGGCAGCATTCGCTGGCAATTTTTTGTTTGTGCTTAGAATTAAAAATAATGCCAAGTGGAACTTTTCAACGAGAGCCAATTGTGTTCACTGTTATTTTTAGTTCCCCTGCATCTGCACATATACATTGGGTTTTAAAACTCATGGGTGGAATAAAGAATGTATCATCGGGGGTGGAGGGGTGCCACTACTTTCCTTCAACTGTGTGCTCTGATTAAATTCATGAAATGGGGCATCTTGAAAATGTGCCCTGTGTCCAGGTCCATTGCCATTTTTCAAATCATTTCCTTACATGAAAATGATCAGAGAGAGTGGTTAAGAGGCAGAGTAGTAAAACAGGAAGTTCCCATTTTGGGAAACCTGTGGACCAAATCATGTGGAAAGCCTCCACAGATATTGGAAACTCTCGCTCCAGAAAGTTGGGCCCCATATGTAGGAGGTGATTTGGAGATTCAGCACAGATGAAAGCAAGTACTTCTTCACACAGCACATAGTTCAACTATGGGATTCTCTACCCACCAATGAGAGGGGGGAACCATTCTCAAGATGAGGACAGCATTGGCTCCAAGAAAGCACATCATGAGACTCATGGCAGCAGTGGATGGGGTCATAGCAATCTCTTCCTCCATAGAATGTTTCTTAGCTTTCCCGGCTGCATGCTGAAAAACACCCCTTTTCTCACTGTGCAGCAAGGGAACGCTCTTATCAGTACATAGTTAAACTATATAATTTGCTACCACAAGATATAGCAATGGCCACCAATTTGGATGGCTTTAAAAAGGGGGTTGACAAGTTCTTAGAGGAGAAGGCTATCAATGGCTACTAGTCCTGATGGCTATGTGCTACCTCCAGTATCAGAAGCAGTATGTCTATGTACACCAGTTGCTGGGGAACATGGGCAGGAGGGTGCTGTTGCCCTCATGCATTACTTGTAGGGTTCCTGTTGACAGCTGGTTGACCCCAGTGTGGATAGAATGCTGGACTAGATGGACCTTTGGTTTGATCCAGCATGGCTCGTCTTATATGTTCTACATTCCTAGGAAATGATGATGGATGGACAGAGTTAGTGCAATTCCCCCTCCTCTTTTGTTTAGGCTGCATGTTTTCCTAGCACCTGGGTAGGGCCTTGGCTATACTACCAAATCTTCTGAGACAAAGAAAGAAACTTTGCATTGTCTATTTTAAAATCCAGATTACTGAAATATTGAACATAATGTGCTTCTGTGTTGGCTCAGTCACCTGAAATGTTCATTGTGTGACAGGCTTGTGATAGATGGATGTCAGAAATTCCCTTATCTGGATGTCTCACTTGACAGCATGGCATACTCTGCTACTCGGGGGCCTTTGAAGGAAAGCCATGCTTGGGAAGGCTAGCAGAACAGAAGATGATTGTTGTAGTTGTGTATTGAATCTCCAATATGGCAAGAAGGTCATTGAGAAAGACCACTGCTCGCACTTTTATTTAAGGCTAATTTGGTGGGGGGAGAGGAATGGTCCGCCTCATTATGTGCCCATTCCTGAGAGTCTCCTTAAACACTTACCATTTCTGATGATTCTTTCAACATTTGTAAACATATATGGATTTACGTGTTGTTTCATGATTTTGTGGGTGGCTAAATCTGACACCATGACACCAAAGTAAATGACAACGAGGCAAATGAGGCAGACAAGAAGAAAGCAGCAGGAGCAGCCTTTGAAGAAGGGGACCTGGTGGCTCCAATTACAGTGAGGTGGAGATTCCATTCTGGGCTTTAGTTACAATCAGCCCAAAGTTGAAAGGAGCTTTCCAAGATGCTGAACCCTATCTGCCATCATGGCTCCTTACAGAGCACAAGTAACCTGCCCAGATGTTTTCAGGGGGAAATTAAGATGGCACAGCTAGAAGCTGCCATTTCACTTTGAAGCAATTTCAGCTGCCGATAAGAAAATATCTTTAAAAAGACGTTTTTAAATAAAAATTGGGAGAAGTAGGGTGCCTTGGTGGGTACTGAGAAACATGTCTGGGGGCATATTGGTGCTTGTGGCCCTACCCCTGTCCTATGGTATCGTTCTGCTAATGCATATTATGCCAATATTGTTAGCTTGCACGATGGGATCTCCAGATGCTATTGGCAACGTCATTAGTGTTAGCTTGTTTGTTGCGCAAGCTAGCACATGAGGATATAAGAAGAGCCATGCTGGATCAGACCAAGGGTCCACCTAGTCCACACTCTGTTCACACATGGACAACCAGGGATCAACAAAGCAGGACACAGTGCAACAGCACCCTCCCACCCTTGTTCCCAAGCAAGTGTATACAATCTTATTGCCTCTGATACTGGAGGTTGCACTTAGCCATCAGAACGAGTAGCTATTGATAGCCTTCTCCTCAAGGAATTTATCCAACCGCATTTTAAAGCCATTCAAATTGGTGGCCATGACCACACCTTGTGGTAATCAATTCCGTAGTTTAACAATGTGCTGGGTGAAGAAGTACTTCCTTTTACAGTTTAATGGGATGATCCAGGGTTCTAGTGATATGGTAGAAAAATATCTCCCAATCCCCACACTATTGGTATAGCACTAGAGGTCCCTTAAGTTAGCACAATGAAATTTGTGTTAGTGGAATGACACTGTAGGCTATTGCCCAAAGTTTGAAAAAAAACACCATTAAAAATAAATAATTAAAACATTAATAAAATCAATAGAAACCAGTTAACCAATTAAAACCAAAAGGACCTCATTTACAAATGTTACTCTTCAGATTTATTTTTGCTATCACATGTTTAGTTTTCCCCACCCCCACCTCCTTGGTCAATGCAAGTGCTGGCAGTTAGGATATCTTGAATACAGCTCTATGAATACAACTGAATTTCGAAAGCTGAATAATCCTGGAAGCCCAGAAGACACTGTGCTTTTTTTGTACAGATTTAGCAACAGCAAGTCCATTCTTGGAGCTACTGACCAAGCTTTGGGATGTCAGCTTCATCTTCCATTCCTGTTCTCTTTTGCCCGCAAAAGGATTTCTATAGTTGGAACATTATAAGCGGAGTGGTGTGTGCATGTGTGTATATGTGTGTAAGAGTTTGCAAGTCTGAAATGTAACTGGAATTTATTTTGGGGAAAAGAGTGGGAACAACATTGTAAGTGAAAGTCTGCCTGTAGCCTCCACTGTTTGTGCACACGAGATGCCAGGAGGGTGGCAGGATTTTATTTTATTTGTAGGTATCTCATAATCTCTTTATGATTTGTTGGCAGGCCTAGAGATGTGAAGGCCCAGAAAAAACTGGAAAAATTCAGAAAAAAATGTTTTTTCCTGTTTCCCCCCCAAGCCTTTTTTGATTCCCCCCCCCAAAAAAATGAAGAAAAAAAAGAAGAAAAAACAGATTATGGAATGTTTTATTTTAGCATGACGCATAAAATGTTTAAGACAGGCTTTTATATATTTACTTTTCCAAATGATTTCTAAAAACTCTATACAGTATCAGATTATTACAATTTCTGTGCACCAAGGACAAGCAAATCCTAGGTTGCAAACTGAGACTACAGCTCTCAAATACAAGAGCAAGATGCATTTCTACCTCTAGGGGGCACTGCCATTGAAGCAGAGATTGAAACTGATAGTGATAGCTATAGCTCAGAAAATGAGTCTGATTAAAGTTCATGCATATTCATTGGATCTTGGTCCCCCTTTTTTTCTCAGTTCTTTTTATGGGAATGGGCACTTTATGTCTGCTTGACACTGTGGAGGACTAGCAGAGACATAAATAATTGTCCTTGTTACTAATGTTAATGGTTTCTTCTGTTTGTTTTTTTAATTGTTTTTTGCCTGCTCCTCATAAACTGGCAATACCAAAGTGGTTCCTTACAGTTCAGGTGTTCTTTACAGTTCAGGAGCTTGTAGCTCCATCTGTTTAAAAAAAGAGGGGAAAAAAGGTAAAAAAATTTAAAAGTAAATTCTGTTTGTAATAATAATTGACCGAGCCTCAGCTTTCAGAAGAAGCACAATCTTTAAAAAAATCATAGAAAATTGAGGGTTTGAGCAATTACTCTGATTTTCCCCCCACAAATGACCAGCCAGATCCCATCTTCAATGTCCCACAAGTTTCAAGTTTTTATCTTTAAAAATGAAGAAATTACAGCGGAGGGTGGGCCTTTTGGGGGACCCCCTATAACTTTGTAATTTGAAAAGATAGAGACATTAAACTTTTTGAACATTGCAGATTGGATCTTGCTAGTCTTGGCTCCTCAAGTTTCATGTCATCATTTCAAATAAAAACATTATGCACGCGTTTCCCCCAATGCAACCTATGGGGAAAAAAGCAGACAACAAGATGACAGCGTGGAGGCCCGGTCAACCCACTGTCAATAAAGTTGCACAATATTTAATAAATTCATATAAAATCTAGGGTTGGAGGGATTGATCTCAAATTTCATACACATGTCTAGCACATGTTGCTACGCATATGTGCCAAATTTCAGAACAATCCCTCCACCCCTGTATTTTATATGATTTTTTAAAAGATCCTGCAACTGTTTGACAGGTCTGAATGAATGCACGTGGCGAGCTGTCATTCTGACCTGTCAGAACTTAAATGATCTTTAATAAATTCATATAAAATCAAGGGTTGGAGGGATCGATCTCAAATTTCATACACATACACATACTTAGGCATACCCCATAAGCATTGTGACCAAGTTTCAAGCCTCTAACTTTGAAAATACAGAAGTTATAGGCATTTTTTCTAAAAATTCAGCTCTATAGGGCACAATAGGGCTGCAAATTAAATATCATATTTCCGATAATTATTGGAAATATAATACGATTTACCTATGATATAATCGAATCCGAAATTTTTTAAAAAAGTGATTTCCAATAACGATACAATACGATAATTTCGAGCATGCACACCCCTAGTTGGTATATCAACCTAAGCTGATAGAAAGTGCTCCATGCTACTGAGTTGACCTGTGCACCTAGTGATAATTCTGGATCCATGAGTATCCCCCAAACTATGAATTTGATCCTTTAAGGGTAGTGCAACATCACTTCGCCAGGCAGACCAACGTCCCGCTAGCAGTACCTCCATCTTGTCTGGATTGAGTCTCTTTTCTCATCAAAGTTATGGATGTGTGAGAAATTCGTTTCACTTCAGTATTTGATCGGAATCCACTCAATTTGTACCTTTTGGACCAAATATATACTTGAGCCATATCTACACCAAGCAGGACGTAACACTTTGAAAGCGCTTTGGAAAAAGTATATGGAATGTGTCATGGGCCCCAATAGTCGTCAATACTGTTATAAACCATTATAAAGCAGCACGTTAGATCCTGCCTTGGACACAAACTCTGGTCAAAGTCCATGCATTTCTGAGCTTACAATGTGATTCATATATTTTTTAAAAATGCATTCAACAACATGCGTTCACTTAAAAATGTGCATGAAAAAACAAATACTTTTAAGAAATGTACACAACTGAAAATAGGCACGGATTCCAACATCCCTAATCAAGGCTTGTGTCTGAATGTTTGGAAGAGATATTCAGAGTTAAGCCAGTCTGCAGGACAGTTGAAAATATACTGTTTAACTAGGGTGACCAGATAAAATCCAGGTCAGGGCTCCTGTAACTTTAACAGTTGTAGAGAAAAGGGAATTTCAGCCAGTGTCGTTTGTATGCAATTAGTTCCTGGTTAAATTCTCTCTTCATCACAACAGTTAAAGTTGCAGGGGTCCTGCCTTCTTTTGTATATGGTCACTCTAGTATAGTGCCTGCACCTTTAACTGTTGCGATGAAGAGGGAATTTCACCAGGAACTAATTGCATATAATTGACACTGGCTGAAATTCCCTTTTCTCTACAACTGTTAAAGTTACATGAGGCCTGACATGGATTTTATCTGGTCACCCTATACTATTTGGTACATTTCAATAGAGCTGCATATGGTGTGTAAAGGTATTTTTAGACCACCCCCCTTTCTACCAGTTCCCCCATCTTCCCTTGAATGGTTTGTACTGGCAGTCATGGGTTCTTCTGGAAGGCATTCAGTGGGGATATTTTATTTATTTATTTACTGCATTTCTATACCACCCAATAACCGAAGCTCTCTGGGCGGTTTACAAAAATTTAAACCATAAGAACCATTCAAAATATAAAACAATGATAGTATAAAAACATAATTTAAAATACAGTATACAAGCACAACCAGGATAAAAACTGAGCAGCCATGCAGAAATTGATAGGGATTTAAAATACAAATTTAAACAGCAAGGTTAAAAATCAAACTGAAGAACTGTGAAAACACTGTGAAAATAAAATGGTCTTCACCTGGCGTTTAAAGGAGTATAATGTAGATGCCATGCAAACCTCTCTTGGGAGCTCATTCCACAGCCGGGGTGCCACAGCAGAGAAGAGGGACAGAAGTGCTGTGGTGGAAAGGAGAAATTGTCAGGCCTCATAGACATGCGGAAGTGCTTTCTGGCAGAGTCCTGAGCTGTACTGGAGATTGTGCCCACAATATGACAGAGAGTTGGACCTTGAGTGACCTAACTAGATGAATACAAAGTAAAATAAAATGAATGGCAAACATAAAAGGAAGACAAACTCATATAAAGATCTTTGATCGCTACCATGCCACATAGGCTGTGCAAGTGTGAAGTTATCATTCTCTGTCAAGGGATTCTCATGGGAATAACCTCTAGTTCAGCAATAAAGGTATTATAGGATGTATTTTGTGCAGCACATCTGATGTGTGTGTGTGTTTTAATGGTACGTATGTGATTCGTTCACCTTCACAAATCGCTATGATCAACTGGCTTCCTTGTCAACTGTGCCCAATTGTGAATCACAATATGATACATCCTCAAATCATCTGGCATTCTCTATAATGCCCAGGTGGTTGATTTTCCCCAGGAATCAGACATATAGCATGCTCTAAAGGTGTATTTTTATGATATTAAGAGGTCTTTCATACATAATTCCATTGTGGTTCAAAGTTAAGCAAGAAACTAACCTGTTAAATAGTTAAGGAAAGTCAATTAAGAAGTTCTGCTTAGAATTTTTTAGCCAGAAAGTATTCATCCCATGCATGCTGAACACTCAGTGACAGCAACATCAAGGAGGTATAGTTTAGAGTGTCTGATGATGTAGCATTGTTGAAGCTAAGGAAAGGAGGACTTTGTAAGGGCCTGTACAGGCAATTATTGGAAGCCTCACGTAAGAAGCTCAGAGATTTTGTATATTTTTGCTGAACTATCTGCCTTTAAAAAGTTCACTGTGTCTTAATCTGTATCAAATGCCAGACAAAATAAAATGCTTTGACTTAGATCTGAAACTCAAGGAGAGATGGATACAGGCGAAATGTCTTGGGGTGTGGACCTCAAAGGAAGCGGTGACTGAACAGGGATGTGTGAGAAATTTGTTCCATCCCCATTTTAATGTAAATGCACCAAATGTGCACTTCCTGAACAGATACATGAGCTGAAGTGTGCTTATAGGTTATTCACATTTCCCCCCCTAAAGTTGCGATGGTGTTTGCAAATTTAAAAATCTGCTAAAAATGCATAGAATAGTGAAAAAGTCACACACAAAAATAGGGGTGGATATTTTTTTCCCCATTTTGGTTTCTCTCAGTGTTTCATTTTTCAACCCTTCTGTTCATCCAAAACTTAGACATTTTTTTGTTCATATTTCTGCTAAGGAATGCAGTTTTGCCTAAAATATACCCTTTAAAAGCAATTTTCCTAATATACTGCATTTTACTGATATTTTCCTTAACATATACATTTGTATATCCATATATATATATATATATATATAATTGAGCAATCTATTTCAAAATTCACAGGGGTGTGCATTTCACAGGATAACTAAATTTGAGAATGCAAAATTAGGAAAGTTCGCATTAAAATGTGAATTTAATAGCTTTCTCCCCCATCCCTACAAAAAATGTGTATATTAGTGAAATGTGCATGAGAAACATATTATGGACAGTGTGCAACTGTGTTGTTCTAATAGCGCACATGTCATTGCAATAACAGAAAAAAGGTTCTGAGCTATGCGCAAGAGGAGAATCCAGGTCAACATAGATTTGCACAACAATGGCTACAGAACTGGTTGTGCATGATGCTTGCACAACCGCTTGTGTAACCAATCACTGATCAGGATGGATGGACTTACTGGGGTCTGGGAGTGGTGAGCACTTGTGACCATGCCGCTGTCATTCACCCACGCAAGCTGGGCTGCGTGATTTTGTGGATGACTCGCCGTGCAGGTGCCTACAGAAAGAGCAATGGATATGATAAGTGGCTGAAATTTAGGAATATTTCTTACTACCATGCAGGTGACAATCCCATAGAAAGATTACATTGTAGATCTAACCCATCATAAATTCTGCAAAGGAAAAGGGTGCCCAGGGTACAATGTGTTGTTTTTGTTCAACCCTTTGCATGTATCCAACTCTAGACATTATGCAGGATGGCATAAGATATAAATAAATAAATAAACATTAATACAAGAAGCTGTTTACAATACAATATGCCTTCTTGAGTCAGCATCTGGTTTCTGGACAGCTAAAGCTTTCCCTGTACTCAACGATTCATCTTATCTTCTGTCCTTGCAACACTGTGAGAATTCCCCTTCATCTTGGCTGCAATTATCATTATGACTTCAAACCACCAGTTCTGGATGTAAAGACTGGCCCTTGAGAATAGAAAGCTATAGCCTCTGGCAAGTTGTTCCAGTCCACCGGCATCCTAACTAGACAGATTTCATTTCCACATAAAATCCATATTCCAAACCTTATGGAGAAGAAAGGCAAAATGTGTTCCTTAAAAATGTCTTCCTTAAGCTGGTTCCACAGCTTAAAGAATACATTCCCCCCCAATTGTCCTTTCCCCTCCTCTTTCACATCTCTCATTCTCTCTTAAAATGTCTACATTAAGAAAGGCCTTGTTAATTCTGTCGTAGCGATATAGACAGTGAAGGAACTAACCCATCATGATCTCCACAGCAAAGAATGCAATTCAAATGAGATTTGATAAAGAGATAGCAGCACCCTTCTGAGTTTTAAATGTTGTTTCTTCGAAGGCATAAATTTGCTTTGCAAGGTCTGGTATTTCTCAGTCATCTGCTACACGGTGACAAAACCTAAAGAGGGAGTCAGATGTGTGCAGATATAGTGCTGGAGAGTTTGAGTTAAATCTGTAATTTTCTTCCCTCTTCCCCCCTCCCCCCCAAACATTTCCTCAGAGAAATTAGCTATTCTATTCACTGCATAAATTTTCAGGTTTTGCTAGCACGACACTCAGGGTGTTGAATTTTTTATGACAAAAATGCTGTAATAATTGTTGAACAGATGTAAGTGTTGAAGAGTGGGCTCTGGCAGACCTCATGAAACCTCTATTAGCAATTTAACCCTGTCGCCGCAACAGCACAGGAGAGAAGGGGGGGAAAGGAGGTGTTTTTCATTTGGAAGCCAAGGAGGACAAAGCAGGAGTTCTCACAGGTAGAGGAAACAAGTTTTAGCTCTTAGCTCATCGTAATAATAATAATAATAATAATAATAATAATAACAACAACAATAATAAATACTTTCTGAGAGGAGAGAAGGACTAGGATACAGCAGCCAGGAAAATGTGATGGTTGTGATTATTTAGACTCGAACTGTGTGGCGTTGGCAATGCGGGAAGTAATAAGGCATTTTCACAAGTCATGCTAAGAACATCATTTAATCTGGAACTTGTCACTTCTGAGTGTTGCTAACACAGCATAGGGAGAGGCACAGGGCTGCTTTCAAAGCTGAATATATGCTCTAGACAGTAATGGTTTTACCTTTGGTTTACAGTGACTGGAAACACAAAGAATGATTCTCTGGAGTTGTCCTCATTCAAACAACAGTAGCATTTAGAACAAGCTTCCAGCATGAGGCGCATTAGATCAGTGGAATCTCTTCAAAAAAACCTAAAAAAAAAACCTATATTAAAAACAGATGAAAAAAAGAGAACCACATTTCAAATAACATTGAAGTTCGTTGGCAGCTAAGTATGGACAGGATCATTTAGAGATAAGGCAATCAAGGCTGCCGGCTGCTTATGGATTGACTTAAATTGCTCTCAAACTGACCTTGGCTTCTGAGTCTCGAGACATCACAGAGCCCGTTGGGACGTTTAATAAGTTGAAAACTCTAGTTTATCTCATTTTATTTTGTATTTATTCTTGTATGTTTTAATTGATGTTGTGGCAACAACCATGAATTTACAGAGAAGTGTTTTTTTCCTTGAAGGTCAGTGCATTTGCAGTATTTCTAGAAGGATGTAAAAAGATTTATTTTCAATGTTTGTCACTAGCAAAGGATTTCTTTTATAAAAGAAAGGTGTTTTGTATCTGATATGGGTGTTGTGTGTGCTTTGTTTCTGTACTCAGTTTTAAGCATTGTTACATCTTACCTTTTAATGAATGTTGGTCTAAAATGTAGCCATATTTGTTCTTCGTGTAGCTCCTGATGAAGGATTTATCCGAAACATGTCAAGCGGGTTGAGGATAAGACTAAAGATTAAAGATATATTTTCATACAGCACTAGAACTTGGTTCTAGTTTTTCTTCATTTGGAAACACAAAGAGACATTCAGCCAATTGTATGTATGCTCTGATATAGGCCAGATCTACACCAAGCAGGATATACCACTTTGGAAACAGTTTGAAAACTGTATATGGAGTGTGTCCTTAGCCCCAACAGTTGTCAATACCGTTATAAACTGTTTTAAAGCAGTAGTAGATCCAGCCATAGTCTCCTAGTTCAGCCCACATTTCAAAGAGCTGCTAGCCAGTATCAGAGGCAGTAAGCCTACCTACGCCAGTTGCTGGGAAACTTTGATGGGAGGGTGCTATTGCACCATATCCTGTTTTGTTGGTCCCTGGTTGACAGCTGGTTGGCCACTGTGTCAACAGAGTGCTAGACTAAATGAACCCTTGGTATGAACCAGCGTGGTTCTTCTTATGTTCTTATGTTGCCACTATGGCAACCAAATTCTATAGTTATTACTTACTCATGTACTTACCGGAAAGTATGTTCCATTGAACCCAGTAGGATTTACTTCTGAATAGCCATCCCTAGGATTGCATTGTAAATGTACAGGGAACAGGGAACTGTCTCCAAACAGGGATCCCTGATATGTGTACCTGCATAATATATGTGCTTCTGATATGTACACTTTCTCATCTGCACCCAGGAAGACTAGATTAGTGCCTTCCTTATTGTCCTTCTGACGGGTGGTGATGGTAACATTGTTCCACTGAGATTTGGAATGGTTAATGTTACTCACTGGTTTTATTGTTGCTCTCTGGTTCTATTGTAATCCTTCTTTCCTTTTTTTTTTTTTTTGCTTCTGTCTTTGCATTGATGTATTTTTTTTCTTTTTGATTCATTGCATTTTATTTGCACATCACTTTGAATGCTCATTGAGTGGAAGGTTGATCCATAAATTTGCACCGTTGTCGTCATCATCATCATCATCTTCATCATGTTTTGAGATGTACAACTAAAATAACCTAAATCAATATTTAACATGGTTTCATCACTTCTTTTCGAACATTCACACCAATGGTCACTGCACCCATAAACAAATGAAGGCTTTCCCCATGGTCATCTGAATCTATACAACATCCATCGTGAGGTATAGGGTGAGACATTCTCCACCGAAGAGTGGCGCCTTAGCTTCGCCACTGCCCGGCTTCCCCTCACGGGTAGGGAGGCCTTCTGGTGTCACCCTCCCAAGCATCATGGCCTGAGTGGGTGAGACATGTTGGCCTCAAGGGTAACCCTAATCTCAGCATCTGGGCCACAGGACTCGCAAATGCTGAGCCTCAGGCATTACCCATCACTGTCAGGTGCCTCCGAATGCTCACCGATCCTATCCCTCTGAAGATGCTTGTGTCTATACGCCAATAAGTGTGACTAGATTAAATTAAATGCCAATTCACTTAGTTAATCCTCCCAATCTGCCTCGCAGTGTAAAGTAGGCAAAAAACTCATAACCAATGAAAGGATATGAGCACCACTGAAAAGGCCCTCTCCCTTGTTGCCACCCTCCGTGCTTCCCTCAGAGTAGGCAACCAAAGGAGGACCTTAGATGTGGACCGTAGTGTACGGGTAGGTTCGTATCGGGAGAGGCGTTCCATCAGGTATTGTGGTCCCAAGCCGTGTAAGGCTTTATAGGTTAGAACCAGCACCTTGAATTGTGGAAGTAGTCTTCAGAAATGCTCGATTATACATCAAAGGGTCAGGGAGTAAAAAAAAAAAAAATGAGATCATAGAAGGATGTTGTGACATACTGGCAGTATAGCTTCTCAATCTTGAGGTACACCACTGTATCATGAAGGGAGAGAGGGAGAGAGAGAAATGTCATCAGAGATTTGAATGGGACATGTATGTCTACCCAATGATGAAAGCATGCAAATAATTTAGAATAAAACAGTATAAAACAACAAAGTGGCATCCAATGAGACATGGTGGCTGTGACAGCCCATCAGCAGCAGACCTGGTGGCAAATCCAGTGCTGCCAAGAGAACCGCTTGAGGATTTGTGCCACACAGACAGATGTTACTGCTAGAAGAAAATCTTCCTTAGCTTTTTTGTAATGGGTGAAGGAGAAGAGGGGGGATTGAAAAAAATATATATGGAAAAATAAAACATGAGTCCAGTTGTAATTTTACAAGCTGCAATTTTGTTTGTAATTTCTTATCTCTAAAAGGGAACTGTATATTTCACAAACAGGTGTTTGTAAAGGCCCTTGTTGATCCTTGGATGCTTGAGGAATTCAACATTTGGAAATTCTGATACAAACTGATCTGATCGGCACGGACATGTGGATCAGAACTTCCTTATCTGCTGGCTTTCACATTTCCTGAATGCTCTAACACAGTTACTCACTTTGAAAATTATTCAAAAATATATTTGAGGAAACATACTTTGAGAGAGGATACTTTCAGTATTTTGATTTACATTTTGAAAGAAAATATATTTTGAAATGCAGATTTAAATATGATTTTATGTAAGTTTTTTAAAAATAATAATAATAATAATAATAATAATAATAATAATAGGTTAATGTGGAAATTGGATGGAATAAACATATGCCTCAAAAGATGTGAAAGTGACACAGACTAAAATAGATGGATGTGCCCATCTCTAGTCTATGCAGGGCTCAAAGGAGGCTTGCCCTGAAAGGCAAATAACAGGATTTTTGTTAGCACTCCATCAAGCAGAAAAAGAGTTAACGTAAGAAGAGCCATGTTGGATCAGACCAAGGGTCCATCTAGTCCAGCACTCTGTTCACACAGTGGCTAACCAGCTGTCGACCAGGGACATGGTGAAACAGCACCCTCCTACCCATGTTCCCCAGCAACTGGTGTATACAGGCTTACTGCCTTGGATACTGGAGGTTGCACTTAGCCATCAGAACTAGTAGCCATTAATAGTCTTCTCCTCCAGGAATTTATCCAACTCCCTTTTAAAGCCATTCAAATTGGTGGCCATCACCACATCTTCTGGTATTGAATTCCAGAGTTTAACTATCCACTGTGTGAAGAAGTATTTCCTTTTATTTGTCCTGAATATCCCACCAATCACCTTCATGAGATGGTCTCAGGTTCTAGTATTATGGGAGAGGGAGAAAAATATCTCGCTATCCACATTCTCCACACCGTGCATAATATTGTACATCTCTATCATGTCTCCTGTCAGCCTCCTTTTTTGCCAAGCTGAACAATCCCAGCTGTTGTAATCGCCTCTCACAGGAGGGATGTTCCAGTCCACTGATCATTTTAGTTGCCCTTTTCTGCACCTTTTCCAGCTCTACAATTAAACTTCCTATCCACAGTCTCAAGACTGCTTAGGGATCACCTTGGCTGCTATTCACATAACAGAAGGGAAAAAACAAACAAAAACAACACAAAAATAAACAAAAGCATATTAGAGAGTGATCCTAAGGATCCTGGATAGAATCTGAGGATTCATTAGATGTTGGGATGCCCTCCCATACCATGGATGGGGAAATCTAAGTGGGGATTCCCCCATTTCCCCCAGTTGTTACAGGGTCTACTTTCCTGAGGCCTAAACTTAGGGTGACCATATGACAGGAAAAACCCAGATTTGTCAGGAGTTTTGGTAACAAATCCGGGAAGGGGGGGAATTATGAAATTTGATGAAAAATCTGAATTTTTCCCATCCTCCCCAGCCAAAGGGCAGCTCTACTTTAATGAGAATTAACAAGAAAATTTACCGCTCTGCCATTTTGAAAGATTAAGAGATGACACTTGGCACCATGATAGCTTTAAGGAAGGGCTTTAGCCATTCCCAATTTAAAGCAGTTCCATTCATCTGTTGAGTTACAGGAATTTTGTTAAAGTTTGAGGTTTTAAAATATATATTTTTTAAAAAATCGGTCATTTTTAAAGGTAAACAGATGGAATTTGGCACCATGATAGTTCTCAGATAGAGCTTTAGCATTGCCAAGTTTGAAGCAAATATGTTCATCCATTGATTTTTAGGAATGTTGTACAGTTTGATATTTTGAAGTGTTTTTTTTTTTAAAACCCACTGGAGCCATATCCTTCAAACTCAGATTGTCAAACCTCCTCTTTAGGATATTGCACCTTGAGAATTTTCAGCCCTTGGCATCAATGGAATCTCAATTTTTAGCTAAGAAGTGTTGGGTAAGCAGGGCACCTTTCCTGTTGCAGATTTGGTGGGCATTCAGGCACCTAGAGCTCAGCAGAGGCGAGGCATCCACAGATCAAAATGTGGGAAAGGAGAGGTCAGTCAAAGCAGCCCACAGGGCAAAACGGAATAGGCCAGAGGCCTTTTTCTCAGAGTTCCACATCATAGGCAATGAAGGGTCATCCTCAGATAAAAACTCTCACAACCAATAATGAGGTGTCAGTTGAGAGAAAGGCTCTCATCTTTGTGGATGTCCTGTTCATGAGGATGTTGGAACCTGGCATGTCATTGCTTTGCTTTGCTACTCCTTCCCTTCTGTTTCACTTTGTTCACTTGTTAGGCTCTGTCTGCACTGCTGGCATGCAATGCAGAACATTTGAAGTGCATGTCGGAGAAAAATAGATAGATTTGTGGCTTGGGCTGGCTGGCATAACTCTTAGATGCAGAGTTAGACTGAAGACACAACTCAGAGACAGCTGTAGCTGAACCCTGAGTGGCTAGCATGCCACACAGAGCCTTTCAAGAGTGTCTCAGAATCAAGTGTTGGTACAGGTGTTGGCTGGTTGGAAGCTTTGGCTGGCATCAGTTTTGGACAGAGTAACAACCCAGAGACAGCTGCAGCTTAGCCATGAGAGGTTGGTGTGCCACACAGAGCCTTTTAAGAGCATCTCAGAGTCCAGTGTTGGTGCAGACAGAGGTGGCTGGCAGCGGAGTTTTTTAAAAAACAAGAGTCACCAGATGTGACCACGTTATAAGCTGGCACCCTACCCCCAGCCACAGGGTACAAGTGCCCAGCCTAGCTGGACTTTTGGGAGACTTTGGCAGAGAGGGGGGAATTGTTTGAGGCTGGAAGTTGGAGACATTGGCAGGCTGGCATAAGGCAGAGAGGGGCTGAAGGCAACCCAGATTCACCTGCAGCTTGGCTCTGAGAGGCTCGCTTGCCACCCAGAATGTTTTAAGAGTGCATCAGAGTCAAGCAAGTGTGCAAGAGGAGAGGAGGTGGAGGCGGCTGGTGGTGCAGTTTTTTAAAATAAGAGTCACCAGACATGACCAAACAATAAGCAATACCCCTGGCCACAAGTGTGTGACCCGGCTGGACCATCAGGAGACTTTGGCAGAGAGAGAGAGAGAGAGAGAGAGAGAGAGGGAGGGAGGGAGGGAGGGAGGGAGGGAGATTGTTTGAGGCTGGAGGCTTTGGTTTGGCTGCAATGACTTAGAGAGAGAGAGAGAGAGAGAGAGAGAGAGAGAGAGAGAGAGAGACGACAGAGGCTGCACAGACAACCCAGAGACACCTGTTGTAACTTAGCCCTATGGTGCTGGCAGGCAATGCAGGGCATTAGAAAGAGGATCTCAAAGTCGCGTGTTTGTGCAGGAAGTAGACAGGAGTTCAAAATCTGTATCTGAGAATGGGCGAAGGAGTGTCTGCCACTCATAACACCCACCTTAACATTAGAGTAGAGAAACTTGTGACAACCATACACAAGGTTTTTTTTAAAAAAAATTAATTAAAAAATTAAAAAGCCAGCCAGCCTGCAGCAAACCCTGTTAAAAGCAGCAGCTGTTTGCAGCATAGTGAGGATACACTCAGGAAAGATATTTGAGGGAAGGGGAGAATGTATCATACAGATTATAGCAAAAGCTTCAAAGTACAGCAAAAGCTGCAAAAGTAGGAGTAAGTGAAGTTAATTTCAGATACGTTGTTCTTCATTTCAGTGATTTTAAGTTACATAAAGATGTTATGTAGAACAGATTTGTCTTAATTGGGTGCTGTAGAATCAGATATGTGACCAAGGCTATGTTCAGGTGGGCACCCCCCCTTGTTACTAGACATGCCCCCTGGGGCCAGACATGTTGGTGGACATGCCCCCTTGGGAGCTGATAACGTTGTCCTCCTTTTTGGTTTCCAAAATATGGTCACCCTACCTAAACTCTAACCTCAGGAAGCAACCTTCAGTCTCCTGCTCCCTATTTACATTTGCTCTTCCCAGCTATGCAGCTAATATGCTCTATAGTGAATATGCAGGAGCGTTTGGCATGCAAAAGTAACCTCATTGTCATCTTTACAGTGTATATTCAAGTGAGTGTGTGCGTGTCCCATTTAATATAACTGGAGATCCATAAATGAGTGTTTGGCTAACAGAAACATATAAGTTGACTTGCACAAGATCAATCAGGTAGTTAAAATGACCCAACGACAGCCAATACTCCAGGAAGTATATTCTACTAAAAGATGAGGCAGTATTCAGGTTGCAAGGTTGTGGGATAGACATCAAAATAGTGAAAATATACTCTTTTTTTAGTACTTGGATTTACTTAGCCTGCCTGTGCAGCAGCTCTCAGCTTTTTATGTTTGGAAAGTGTCATGGCACTCCAAAACCTTGTCAATGAGGTCCAAGCAATTTCAGACAGATACTAGAAAATAGTATGCAAACATAGATGTGTTCCTGGCTGTTACTAGAAATTGCCCCACCTAAGAATTTAAAAATGTGTAACGAGGGAGTTCTAACACTCCTATGTTACTTTTGGACGTATGTTCCTGCCTGATGTTGGAAATCATCTGTTTCTCCTAATCTGAAGCTGGTTTGATACATAAAAAGTGAACAGAATTCCCATTCATCGGTGTTCTGATTCACTTAGCTTACTCGGCATTTCCCCTTGATAGAAGGAAAAATTCACACCACAAATTCTGACCACTAGATAAATAAATAACAAATATTCATATTTTATATATTAAAAGTAATTCCAGCTTCTGTTATGCTATGTATGCACCAAATGTCAGCTTTCTATCTGAAATGAGGAGCTCCTCCACAGGAGGAGGGTGTAATCCATCTTGATCCTTGCATGGAGAAGCTCTGTGCAGATTTGTTGGTATGCGTGTAAGGGCCCTTCTAGGGATGGGCGAATGAGCAGTGTATGAGCTCCCCAAGATTCTCCAAACATCCGCTCATCTCTCCTCAATTTGCACGTGTGTTTGTGACCACTGTTCATTTTGTGCAAATGGGAAAATCCCACAAAACAGACAGCTATTGAACATAAAAGTTGAGCAAACAATTCCCAAATTTGTGCACATTTCCAAAATTGCACAATTTCACCCATAGGCTAAAGCATGGGTGATGTAAAATTGTGAGAAAGTTGTGTGTTTTTCAAGCACACATTTTGCAAATGTGAAGGCAAGTTCATTTTTGGAGAAAAAATATGCTCCTGTTTGTATTCATGGTCAGGATTGCGAATGAGGCATTTTTGAGTGATTTACGAACTGAAATGTAATTCTCATACACCCCTAGGCCTTTCTCGTCACTCACTGACTATGTGGCCAGTGGGCATGACTCTGTGCCCCTACTCTCAGGGCTTGGCTATGGCCAAGTATCTAGAGTGAATCAGGAACCAGGAATCAGGAGTCAGGACTGAAGAGCATCCAAGGGTAGGCTGAGTTTGACTCATGCTCACAAAGTCTTTCCTAACCTCTGCCCTTTCAGTCCAGGGGCAAACCCATATTAGCCTGCCCTCACTTTAAGATCAATCAGAGAAGCCCTCCTCATCTGCCCACCAGTGAAAGATATTAGGAGGGTTTCCACAGGGGAGAGGGCAGTGGCCCCACACCTGTGGAACAAACTCCCACAAACTTATTTTACTATGGCCTTCTCTTAAATGCTGTTTTGCTGCTGTTTCCATTGCTGTTTTATTACTAGTTTTTAATGTTAGCTTTTATTGTTTTAATTGATATTTTACTTTTATGTTTTTATTGCTTTCAGTGTGTATACTGTTTTTATATATAGTTGTTTTTTTATATATGGTTGTAAACTACCTGGGAGAGCTTCTGCCTTAAAAGGCGGCAAAGAAATGTTTTAAATAAATAAATAAAGGGATTGGGGGAGAGATTCATTCCGTTCACATTTTAATGTGAACTTACAGAACTTTGTACCTTTGAACCACACTGCAAATCAAAACTCTTATTATCCTTCAAAATTCATATTTGTCTGAATTTTGCCATGGTGTTTTCTTATCAAAAATGCATAGAACAATGCATGTATCAGGGAAAATGACATTAGGGGAACAGACATTCAACATGTGTGGTGTTAGGAAAATTATATACAAAATGCATGCATTAGGAGGAATGCGCACAGAAGTGCTTATGGATTTTTGTGCAAGCTTTAACCAAATAATAATAATAATAATAATAATAATAATAATAATAATATATTTATTTCTAACCCGCCTCTCCCTCTGGATCAAGGCAGGGAACAACAATAAATATAAATACAGAGACTATAAAATAGAATAAATAAAACATTAAAAACAAATAAAACTATTACATTATTAAAAACATCTTAAAATTCAGCTGGGTAGGCCTGCCGGAAGAGATCAGTCTTCACGACTCTCTTAAATTCAAGAAGACTGCTAGATTGTTGAATCTCCTCCGGCAGGCCATTCCACAGTCTGGGAGCGGCAGAAGAGGTCCTCTGGGTAACACTTGTCAGTCTAGTTCTGGCTGACTGAAGTAAATTCTTCCCAGAGGACCTGAGTGTGGGGGGCAGATTAAACGGGAGAAGGTGATCCCGCAGGTAACCTGGACCCAAACCATATAGGGCTTTAAAGGTAATAACCAACACTTTATACTTTGCCCAGAAACTAATTGGCAGCCAGTGGAGTGATTTTAAGACATTTGAGAATGAACCAAACTTAAGGATGAAGAAATCTTCAAAATTCAAGATGAACCATATGTTACGACTTCAACAATGAAAAACTGAGTGGAACCAGAACTGACAGATGTGTCCATCCCTAGTGAAATTGCAGGCTATAAAGAAGTTGGACAGATCTGACCTGCACACATATAGTCTCTGTTCATACATCATATAAGCATGTGGAGGCTGGGGCTATATTAATTTATTTATTACAGAATTAATGTACATAATAAAACAATAAAACAGTGAATCCCTACCAGAAAGGAGTACATTCTAATACAGTTATTCTATGCAGGTTGTTGTGTGAAAAGAACTTATCAATTATTATTATTATTATTATTATTATCATTATTTATTTATTTATTTATTACACTTATATACCACCCCCTAGCTGAAGCTCTCTGGATGGTTTACAAAAATTAAAATTTTGGACATTAAAAATCGATATACAACATTTTAAACCGTAAAAACATAAAAAACTGACAACATACAAAAACAGTGTACATTTAAAACAGCTGTAAACTCTCAGCCAGGCCTAAATATAGTTCTTGGCTCAATTAAAACTCAGTATATGCTGTTAAATGCCTGGGAGAAGAGGAAAATCTTGACCTGGTGCTGAAACTATAACAAAGTTGGCGCATGCGAGCCTCGTCGGGGAGATCATTCCATTAGTCCTTCTAAAGTATCATGGTAGATATAATGTATTCTATATACATAAACATGTGTGTATTACATTGTGTTGCGTGTGTGTGCACATCTGTGAATGAATATTTGAAAGTACTTTATTTTTTAATTAATGCATATACAATTCTATGAAGCAATTACTTTTATACAAATCAGCCCTCGAATCACTCAAACCTGAGTCACAAAAACCAAGTTTGGAATGACATTGAGTTTCCTGATTAATTGCATTCTGATCTAATGCCCTGTAAAACACGGATCTAAAAATGGCGTGTCAACCTTTTAATTTTTTTTTAACCTAATAAAATAATCAAGTTATTTTTTTGACCTGCAACTCAGGATCAGATTGAGTTTTCAGCGTATTGTTAATTCGTATATTTTCTCCCCTCTAGCGCTGGGTTTGTATCTGTCACATGGTTTTCCGTGTTCTTAATGAGCTGTTAACAAGCTGTCAATTACCTATTCAAATTAGGAAGCAGAAGCAGAAATGCAGGGGTTGCTCTACCTAGAGTTAAAGTGTGCTACCTTGTAATGTTATGAAATAAATCATTTCAGTTTTAATAGGTGCCTGTGCCTTTGTGTTCCCTATCATGTCACCATTGCATTATTTACTTTGTAATGAACAGATAAAAAGGGGGTTCTGGCAGCATGCAAAGAAAGAAGGGGGTCATTCAGCTTTGAATGTGACCTTCTAATGGCATTCAACTCACCTGTACGGTTGGCTAGAATTCATTCCATCTTGGACGTGCTTATGAAAGGGGATTGACAATTAGATTGATGAAAGTACTAATATCATAACAAGGGTGATAACTGGAGCAGGGAGAGGGGTGTGCATCCTATGAGGGTTTTTTTTTCATTTTTAGATTTTGGGCTTTGATTATTGTCTTCTGATTGTGTCTAAAGAGAAATGTGTGTGTGTGTGTGTGTCTGCCTGTCTGTCTGCCTATTTACACTACTGCTTTAAAATGGTTTAAAACTGTTATAAACCATTTTAAAGCAGTAGTGTAGATAGGCTCTCTGTCTGTGTCTCTGTGTGAAGGGCGGATCTACAGACTCCTTTTTGAGGAAACTATCTGAGAAATTTTGAGGAAAGTGAAACAGTTTTATGAGAATAATAGCAAAATTTCTTAGGCAATTGGGGGAAAGAGCGCTCTCAAATTGTCCTGCACAGCTCCACAGAAATGAATACACACTGCTTGGCACGCCACAGTAATCTGACCTCCGTTAGAGATACACTTTTTCTGCTTGACAATAATCTGAAATTGCCTTCTTCTGACTTATCGTCTGTTGGGGAAAATATTATCAGGGGATGGGTACACAAACACTTCCACAAGTAACCTGGAGTTTTAAGAATGAGGATAACTATCTGTGCTTCCGTCCTATTGGAAGCAATAGACGGAGTCCACTTTTAAGTTCACATCTGGATGTGCATCCCATTGAAGCACAGATGGACTCACATTCAAATATGGCTTTGAATGAGCATCCAATGTATGCCTGAAGGCCTGAAATGACATGGCCCATCATTGGCATGGATATCGAAACGCATGGAAAAATGGAAAACTTTGTGGGAGTAAAGGGAAAGATTTTGCATATCCTACTATGTTCTTTTTCTTTCTCTAATACACATTGCAATAGCAGGGACCTCTTTTGTTTTACTTCTGGTATATGTCACGATGTGAAGATTCTCATTTTCCTGTAACCGCGTTTCAATTAAAATTGGATTTCAGTTAACATTTTTACTCGCTGGTGCTCGTTAATGAAATACTTTTTAAAAAGGAAAGAAAAAAAGAAGACTGTTTCCATTTGGAAAACTGTGAAGATTTTGTTTTAATTTATATAACTTCTGAATAGTTCTATTTATTAATAATGCTAATTGCTTCCCCTCCTGCACTTCCAGAAGCAGCGAGAGGTTCCTAGGGCAATGCTACAGGGTTTACAGATGTACAAGTAGAGCATAGTGGAATCAAGAAGAAGTTCCAACAGCAGGTTTATAATTTTCATAAATTTTCATAAATTCTTAAGGAGAGACTTGTACCCCAAGGTGCTTCAACTTCAGCTAAATCTCATCTTTCTCCTCTCTGTCTGTTTCCCTGACATTCTAATGGATTCTGAAGCGTTTCTTGTTGTCCCTGTCATGGTCTTATAGGTGGGGAATAATATAGATGACTATTTACCAAGTGGTTGTCATGGTTGCCGGTAATAATTTGGTAAACTGGTCACCTATATAGTCCTACCAAGCGGTGTGCAAAATCTTACCAACTTTTGGCACTGGATCAGAAATCCAGGGAAGCAAAACCTGGCAAGATGCTTGTCATAAACCAGCTCTGCTAGATGCTGGTGATGCAATGTGGACAATGCATCACTGAGGTATACGATGCGGGCATGCGCCATGCTGGCTTCTTTTAAGTTGGAAGTCATTTCTTGCAAAAATGTGTCATAATTGCGGGTGTTCATGTGCTTTTAAATTATATTCCTGTGATGTGGGGATTAGCAGATGGACAGCAAAAGTGGACTTAGACCATGTCTATACTATCCATTTATCCCTGTTTGAAGTCAGAATTTCACCCACAGCTTTTCTAGAATTGGACCATGGCAGGAATAGTTTGAATTCCCCCCATTGATAGTTAAAGTGTGTAAGGGTCTTTTGTAAAACTGTCATTTCTTGTCCCCCTGAACCCAGATTTCTCTCCCCTCTGTTGAAATGTAAGTCAAGGGAAAACTGTCTTTAAATTCTCTTCCTCTTTTTGCCTGGCTTACGATTGATAGTATTTACTGTAAAGCATTTTGTGATAGTTTGTATGAAAGATGTTATATAAAATGAAATGGTATTGTATTTATGGCCAGCGCTATAATAACGGTCTATCAGCATTTCCATTATAAACCCTCTATTGTTGAAGGTTTTAAAACTCACCCATAAAAATTCACTTCAGACTGAAGCCCAGTGCAGAAAAGCATAAACAAATCTGTTTTGCCACTTTTGAGTTACTGAAGTGCGCAAGAACGAACATTAGATACTTAAAGGCCATTCTTTGGCTACTGGTGTTTGTAAGCGGCATTCTTAGAATATTCAGAGTCCTGTTTTCGAAATGGGGCATATCTCATGAAAGCCAGCCCTTACACACTCAGTGGGTGACTGCACACGCCAGCAACCATTTGCACACACAATTAACCAGTCTGATTGTATATGCCGGCATTTATCTCCTGGTACGTCTTAGTGCCAGAGACATATTGAAAGCAGTATTTGAGATCTTGCTCCTGGTGTCTTCTGAAGCAGATTGACCTTGATGATCCACAATCCATCCGTTTTTGAAAATGAGACAATTGTCAATTTGAAATATCTCACCAAAAATAAAATAAAATAAAACCTGAAAGGGAATATATTAAGGAAGGCTTCTGGAGTGGGATGCATCCGTCAAGTAGGCGATGGAGGAATCTCTAGCTAAACTCTTCTTTCTTCTGATCAACCTGATCATTTCCTGGTCAAAACATCAGCACTGTGGCTTTTTAAATTTTATTTTATTCCTGTTCTGTTGCTATGTCAGATAATCCTTTTGTTCCATCTGCAAACACTAGGGGGTAAATTTTTATCACGATGCTCAGGGATTTAGCCATAGGACTCCCATTAACGTTAATGGGAATCATGTAGCTCAAGTGCTCTGCATTGCAATGAATATTTACCCCTTCATTCGGAGCACTCAGTGGTTGAATTTTTAATTATATTTACAGATAAATTCCATAACCAAATAGCAGCTCCTGGTGCAGTTTTTTTAAAAAATAAACGGAGCATTTTTCAAACTTCAGTCTAATGGGCAACCCAGATGATTAGGCTATCATTTCTGGCAGGTTTTTTTTTTTTTTAGATCATTTTTTTATATAATGCTTTGAAGTGAGAAGACACATTTCTGTTTGTCAGTTTCCAAGTGATTTGCAGACACCAATCAGCAGAATCCTATGTAGGGCAGCATGACTGCAGGAAAGAGAGGATGAACAATCTTAAGTCTCATTTTGGGATTACGTTTTCACTTAGAATAATAGAATAGTAGAGTTGGAAGGGGCCTAGAAGGCCATCGAATCCAACCCCCTGCTCAATGCAGGAATCCACCTTAAGGCATCCCTGTTTGTTTCAAAATAATAAAAAAAATGCACCGCCATTGTCGATGCAAAATATTCAGAGGATTAAGAAATTTAATAAATACACTATAAAACATGACCTACAAGATAACCATAAAAACATACGCAAACATGTTTTATGCATACTGTTTACAGTGGCCACTCATGAATTGCCAAAAAAGGACACCAATTTGCATAGAATTTGCATATGTAAATTTATATGTACAGATACAACTTTAGAAATAAGTACTATAATTCAAAATAGGAATACAGTACTTCCCACCATAGTGTGGAAGACTTTGAACAGGTGACCTGTGGGCCTTGCTCAGTCTGCTATCCAGTTGTTGTTGATGGGCAAATTCAAGGGCCAGGATCTCCTTCAGTTTTTTTATTATTTTTATACTGCATTTGGACTAGGCAGACCTTTCATATGTTACTTCTAGTATCAGAGGCAGAAGATCTACATTCACTGCCTGCTGGGGAACATGGACTGTTGTACCATGTCCTGATTGTGAGTTACCAGCCAACAGAATGCTAAACTAAGTGGACCAACAAGTCTGATCCAGTATGGCTTTCCTTATGTTCTTATGTACCTCTTCTAAAGTGTTGCCCACACAATTGCATGCACCTAACTATCTTACCTACAGCCTTTCCAACCTGGTGCCCTCTAGATGTGTTGTACTATAATTCCCAGAATCCCCCAACCAGCCATACTGACTGAGGGATACTATAGTTGTATCCAACATGTCTGGAGAGCACCAGGTTGGGGAATACTGATATAGAGCATTACCATGGAGTTTTCCAGTTCCCATTCATTTCAGTTTCATCTCATCCTCCATTTGGGTGGGAATGCCTTGTCCTGCTTTCATGAGGCCCACCAATGTCCCTGTTGACAAAACTCCAGGCAGTATTTCTCCTGAAAACTCACTCTTGTCAGATACTACATCAAGCTATCAAGTCCCACATCACCATCTCAAGTAGTCTGAAAAACTGCCTTCTCCCATAAGTTCCTACTCATACCTTTATTCAGAGGCCCTACTGTGAATGCCACCTTGCCAGATGAAATGAGGCAGGTAACCACTAGGCAAATCATCTTTTTGATAGTGGCACAAAGGATACAGAACGATCTTCCCAGAAAGCTTCACCCGGCATCATCTCTATGGTCTTTTCAGCTCCTGGTGAAGACTTTTTTTCATTCACCCAGGCTTTTTAAATAATGTGTGTTTCATTGTCTCTCAGTTTACATTCTGTGTAAGTTTTAATAGTGTTTATGGTTTTATTTTGCATTTTAATATTGCATTTGTTTTGTGAGCTTCTCAGAGAACTTGTGTTGTGGGGCAGCATGATAAATTTTATAAAATAAAAATATAAGTAGATAGTCTTAAGTTTCTGAAAATATCACACACGCCACATGAAAAATTCTTCCGTTGTTCCAAATCTGAGACATGCATTGTGCCTTCAGGGTCAGCTTTTGGTGACCCCTTGGCTAGATACCTCCAGTTGGTCTCCAGTGAGTCTACCTTCTCCTTGCCATTGTCAGCAGCTTCTGTTGCTCATCATTCTCTTTCTCACGGTGAGCAAGTAGGAGATAGCATCTATTGCTCCTCCACACCACCACCATGGTCCAGGCCAGAGCAGGAGGTAGGTGATTAAACAAGTTCCAATGGCAAAAAGGAGGAGCAACTCAAAGGTACTCTTGTCATTGGACCCCTACAAGCATAGGGGCCCTCAGCAGGTGCCCAACCATAACTACCATAGACTTAGATCCCAACTGCCTTCTTTATGTTCTCCAAAGCTCACCAAAGGGCAAAATGGTTATGAAACCGAATTTTACTATCTCTTAATAGTAAATCATTCCTCAAAATGAACAGAGTTGATGCCTCCAGGGTTCTAGACCAATAGGAGCCCAGTGAGACTTAATGATGTCATGTTAGGTGGTGGGACTGACTCTCTCTCATACAACTAACAGGACAGGCTTTTCAACACAATTATCTATGCATGAATGGCAGAGCTCCTGCTCCTGCTCCTGCTCCTCCTCCCCTTCCTCCTCTTCCTCCTCCTCCTCCTCCTCCTCCTCTTTTTCTCCTCCTCCTCCTCCTCCTCTTCCTCCTCCTCCTCCTCCTCCTCCTCCTCCTCCTCCTCCTCCTTCTTCTTCTTCTTCTTCTTCTTCCTCGTCTTTTTCTTCTTCTTCTTGCATTTCATGTTCTCAGTAGACTGTCTTCTATTTCAAGTGCACTAATGCTCATTTTTCACATGCTAAATTCAATTACATTCAACATTTATACTGAGGAGGAATCCTCATGAGGCAGGCAAATAGTCTCACTAAAGTTTTAAAAAGGTGGGGAGAGAAACTATTATGTGTGAACTGTTTCTAGTCTATATTTCCTACATTTTGCTTTCCATTGTGTATGGCTACATTAAGTCCAAGGAATGGGAAATCAAGCTCCAAATATATAATTCATATAGGAAGATAAAACTACAGGATGAGAAGTGTCCTAGCAGAGCTAACCTTATGCAATTTGCCATCAAAGATGAAACAGTGCAGAATTCTCTCCTACTAGGACCAGGCAGACCTATCCACTCCATCCATTCTGACCCGTTTCTGCAGAGAGGTGTGAATGCTTTCCTTTTTCCTTTTTCCTTTTTTTAAAAGTATCAGCTCGAAATCCATCCCCCCTTCCTACTTACATTTGACATGGTGGCCTGAGGGCTGCCTTTTTTACATTTCTTTTCTTTTCTTTATCCAGTAAAAGCTGCTTAGATGGGCAAGAAAGTGTGGCTGCTGCTGCATGGATTTGAAAAAAGTGCTTCAAATGTGGCACAAATTGGCTGCAAATGGGCCCTGCAAGCGACAAGATCTCATATTCTGTCACTCCCAGGGCCATTTGTAGCACAATTTTTAACCTGCATGGAAAAAGGCAACAGTTGTGCTCCCTATTATTATTGTTGTTATCATCATCATCATCATCATCATCATCATCATCATCTCCTGATTTGTTTTCCTCCAAGGATCCCAAGGCTATTACATGGTTCTCTTCCTCTCCATTTTATCCTCACAACAATCCTGTGAGGTAGGTTAGTAACTGACGGTCCAAAGCCACCCAGTGAGCTTCTGGCCACGTGGCGACTAGAACCCAAATCGCCTGAGTCCCAGTCCAACACTCTAACCATTGCATCACTTGGGCACTCTTATTCTTTCATATTCTGTTCTGCTTTTGAGAGCTGAATTGTCGTTTCTGCAGGTGTTTGAGCCAGTTTTTCACTTTAAATTACTTTAAAGGTTTAAATAACAACAATAATACCAATGTATTTAAATGTACGTGTGTATTGTGCGTATGTTGTATGTTTTTGCCGTTTAAATTTTTGTATATTGTTTTTAATTTGTTTTAATCCTATGCAAACCACCCAGAGAACTTCAGCTATGGGACAGTATACAAATGTAATAAATAAATACATAAATAAATAAATACATAAATAAATAAACAAACAGTTTTATTATTATTGAAATGCATCATAAGGTGTCATAAAGTAAGTTAAAAAAAAAGGTGGGACAGGGAAAATAACCTCCTGTTGGCCTTGGTATATATGGTGAGTTTGAATACTTGCCACGGTGATGGTCTTCCCCATGATGAGCCATTCCAAGTGGCTATTCCCATTGAAAACAACAAACAAACAAACAAACATAACCCTGTCAATGTGAAGCCCTCGGACCATCTCATAGAGTTTGTTCAGTAGGGGTGGGGTCAGATTGAGAAGAGGATACATCTGATCCTCCATTTTAATCCAGGAAGTGCACACCAAGTGAGTTCACTATAGGAAGCAAATCCCCTGAACTCCGCCAGCATCCTTACTTCTGCTACATCCATGAGGGCTTTAATGCACTAATCACTTTGTTCCCTACACCCATAAAGAATTCACCACATTCATCGGTAGGAAGGATCAGTTCTCTGCATGAATTCCATTTTACAACATGCAAAAATGTGTCTCTCCAAGGAAGTGACTAGGGAGGCTTGTGGCACAAGGAACTCCATATGGACATCAGAGCTAATGGGGGAATTCTGGTTGCAGTAAGGGGGACAAAGGCCATGCCTACACCAGCCATTTATCCCGGGGTCATCTCTAGGATGCACAGGGGATCCCAGGATCAACCATGGACGACCTAAGGATGACCCTGGGATAATGGAAACCAGGGATATCCTGATTTTTACATGGTCCCAGGACCATCCCGACTACCACAGCTGGTGTGGTGCGCGATCCCAGGTCCTGAAATGAGCACAGAGCTGTGCAGGGTGGCTCTGTGCCAATGGGGGTGGGGGCAGCAATTTCACTATCCCCAGGATGGTGGGGTGCGTGGGTGGGAGGGCACAGGGTTTGGTGGGGGGGGGGTTCTTACCTTTGTTGCCATTCATGGCTCCTCTTCTTTTTTGAAAATGGTGGCCATGACGTCCTTCTTCCCTTCCAGGATGTCGTACGGCTGTCTAGACACTGGGGGAGGATCGCGGAAGCAGGTAAGTCTGGGGTCCTCCCCCCTCCCTCCCTCTACACCCTTAGGTGTAGGTGAGCCAAAAGACATCAGTAGCAGGGGGTGGGGAGAGTCAAAGCCATACTACCAAACTTGCTATTGAATGTGAGTAAGTTTGTTTAGGGCACAATCCTATGCATAGTTGGACAGAAAAATGTCCTACAACTCCCAGCATGCCCCAGCAATATATAAGAAGAATAGAACCCATTCAGGTTGGAAAAGAATAACAAAATTAAATATATTTCTAGTATCAAAAATGAAATTTTAGCTATCTGGTGCAAAATGCTGATTTTTTCTGAAGTTATTGAAGGAAATCATGGATTTGCATCAGACCTATCCAGGCTTTTGCCTCCTAAGCAATGACTGCTGCAATGGGGGGGGGGGGGGGAACAGGAGTTTTGACAACAATTTCCCTGGAGTTGCATTTGAATTTGGCAGCTTCAAATTGGGAAAATATTGTCAGATTTCAAATTTTGGCCAATCCCCATTTTAGTTCTACAAATAATATATGTGTTGAGCAGCAGCTGTCAATTACAGACATACCCTCTGGTATGCATAGAGCTGGTTAATTATAACTGATCCCTGTCAAAGAGTTCATTTTCTTTACACACTTTTTTGAATGTATGGGCCCAATTATCAAGAAAAAAGGACTGTCTGTTATTAAATATGTGCTATTAGTTTTGGCCATTTGCATACACTTTTATCCACAAAGTTTCCCCCCACCCTCTTTCTCTGCCTTTGCATCCAGCTACTAAAATGTAAATAACTATCCCAGCTCTTTCATCAATTAAATGCAAACTGCCTGGCTAAGAAAATGAACATTTCAATACCTTCAGACACACAATGACATCATATCAATATTTAAAATCATTTTATGCATGTATTCCAGGTTGTCCAACTTCATTAGGGGCATTCATCAACCCTCCGGCTAGAGTATATTCCCACTAGATTTGTAGGCCTCAGGCCTTACCAAACAGAAATTTAAACTAACTTGCCTTTTTAATTCACATTATTCTCAAATATTCCCCCCTTTTTTTTAACCCCCTGCCATGACTAAGGCATTTAGACCTACCTATGATTATGAGTGTGTCAACATTTAACCGACAAACACCCCATAATTATGTCAGGATGTGTGTGAAAATGCCTATAATACGGGGCCTTCCTTTACTTTTCTCTTTGATTCTTTCTCCTATGCACCCCACATGTGTTTCCTTTTTAAATTATCTTCTTTTGCTAAATAATAAAGTAATTATCTCATCCCTTCCCTGGAAAATGTCTGATTGTTGTTTTTCTGGTCTTTAAAAATGCATCTGCATTGCAAAGCAATAACATTGCTTTTCTTTTGCACTCTTCTTTCCTCTTTCCAAAACAAATCTCTTGATCTATATTTTATGTGGCTGAGGATGGTGGCTGAATCCTCCTTCCCCCACCAACTTTTTCTGGTGGCATCCTATCTTGATGTATCCATAGAAGTTTGCTTCCTTCAAATAAGGTAAACAGTGTTCTGGCTTTTCTGTTCAACAGAGGAGTTCGAGCTCTGTTTTGCACAATATGGAGAACCTAAATTACTTTGATATCTCAAGTACAGCTGATAAATCATGGATGGTCCAGACTTGCTCTGTATCTGTGGGGCAAAATGAGCATCACATCAGGAGACATATCCAAACCCAGTATGATCACAGATTCCTAATGGCATTGGCTATCTTTGGAATGAGCACCTTGCCCACAGTCCCTTTGTTCCTCCGAATGAATGGGAGATGTCTTTCATTACTTCCCAGTTTCATCTGGACTGGAAAAGTATGGCTAATGGCTTCCAGACAAGCCAAGATATTAAGCCAATTTCAAAACCTGGCTTCATGGCCTGGCTTGTTACAAAGCTGTTAACCATCATTTCCTAACCATACATTGGTTTGACAAAATAGGAAACAATAATTAAGTGAAGTGCTCCTGTTTTCTTTGCTTCCACCATGTATGGAAAAGGAAAGGGGCTGTGCACATGCACCCACAAGGCTCATTCATATCTCAGTTTATTAAGCCAAGATTATCATCTGAACCAGCCCATAGTTCCATTCTCACTGTTAAATATTGAGTTGGAAATCAGTAATGCCTAACACTTGTTAGAGGCTTTTATTTCAGGTTACAGAGCTTACGGCAGACCAGGGCCCTTTTCACACCAGGCTTTTTGTCTGGGTTGGCCCCCGGCTGGTCCCTGTGAGTCCAAATGACACACAGGGACTCCTAGGGCGGGGGGGGGGGGGGCAGGCATGGGATTTTTCTGGGAAAACACAACCAGAAAAATCCCGAATCTTCCGTGGTCCCGGGAAGTTCCTGGGACCATGGAAGATGTGCCTGCACATCCCGGGTGCAGCTGCGTTTACTTGCGAGTAAGCACGACTGCAAACTGGGCACTGTGCAGCTCCATGCCCAGCAGGGGAGGGGGTGGCACCAGTTTTGCCAGCCTCGGGAGGGCAGGGAGGGTCCCCCCCGCACGCAAGAGTTTTTTTTTTTTAATTTATCTTTTCGGAGGAGCGCTCGTGCACTCTCCATCGATGAAAAAAAATATGGCTGAGAGTTGCGATGGCCCGAGAGAAGCCCAGGCCATCACACTTCTGATGTGTATTGGGCGCACCCCTCCGGTGTAGAAAGGGCCCAGAACAACATGATATGTTATTATATATTAGGGATGTTCAGATTTTGTGAAATCTGTCCCGCGCGTGATTCATGGATTGTACAGTGACAGTTGGTCTGACGTCCATTCAGAGACAAGAGTTTTAAAAAATTCCCATTATATGGAAAAATCTGCAAATAATCCCATCAGAAAGGTTGCAACAATTTACATCATTTATGTTAATACATAATATTTAGCCTATTGTCCCCCATTGCATTAGATTTTCCCCACATATATTTTCCATCATAGCATATATCTCAGCAGAAACTTGCATATTTTCCTGCAAATTAATTTGCATAAATTTTGTAAAAAAATAATAATCCGGAAGTGTATTGACTATTTGTGGCCTGGGGAGGATTCTGTGGATTCTGCAGGTTGGATTCTTAAAAATCTGAACTCATTTTAGATCCTTCTTTCCACCCGATTCCAAGGAAGCTGTTTCAGTCCTAAACTGGTGTCTGTTGGCAGTAATGGACTGGGAGAGGGCAAACAAATTGAAGCTTAATCCAGACAAGTCAGAGGTGCTCCTGGTCAGTCGAAAGACAAATCAGGGTACAGGGATTCAGCTTGTGTTGTATGGGGTTACATTCCCCCTGAAGACATAGCTTCTCAGCTTGGGTGTACTCTTTCATTCAGCCCTGAGCCTGAATGCCCACGTTTCAGCGGTGGCCAGGAGTAATTTGCACAGTTAAAGCTTGTGTGCCAGCTGCTCCTGTTCCTCAAGATGTCGGACCTGGCCACAGTGACACATGCTATTTGGATTACTGTAATATGCTCTATGTGAGGCTGCCTTTGAAGAGCATTTGGAAACTTCAGCTGGTTCAAAGAGCTGCTGCCAGATTGTTGACCGGGGCTGGTTACAGGGACCATAGAACTCCCTTGTTAAAACAGCTTCACTGGCTTCCAGTCTGTTTCCGGACACAATTCAAAGTGCTGGTTATGACCTATAAAGCCCTATACAGTTCAGGTCCAGGTTATCTGAAAGACCGTATTCTCCCTTACAAGCCTGCCTAACCCTTGAGGTCTTCAGAGGAGGCCTTTCTCTCTGTCCCACCACCATCACAGGCACACCTGGTGGCAACGTGGGAGAGGGCCTTCTTGGTGGTTGCTCCGGGGCTCTGGAACTCCTTTCCCAGGGAAGCTCAACTGGCTTCCTCCTTGGTGTGTTTTTGGAGGCAGGCTAAAACTTTTCTGTTTCAGCAGGCCTGTGGGGAGTAGTTTGGACCTCTGTGGATGTGTTCTTTATATCTTGGATTTTTAAAAAATTGTATTTAAAATGTTTTAAAATATTTAATTATATTTTTAATTTTTGTATATCTCTATCTGTTTTTAACTGTACATGTTATAATTAATAAACTACCTTGAGTCCCAGTATTGGGAAAAAGGCAGGGTATAAATCATCATTATCATCATCTCGAATTTCCCATATCTCCAGGTCTGAAGGCATGTAATACAACAATCTAGATGAGATTCAATAAGTCTGGATCTGTTCAGCAAGGCCTAAGAATGGGGCAGGGAAGGTATACTTTATTGGGGCCCAGAGATTCGAAGGGGCACAACCTAGGCTGCTACCTCATTACTAGACGCTTCTTTCTCTGTATCTAGGAGGATCATCAGATGAGCATTTTATAGCATGCACATTACTGGGCACTCATGGTTTTTCACAAGACCTTTTCATGACACTGTCTGCCTTTCGCATCCCTCCCTCTTCTTCTGGTTGTTTTCCCGTTTTTTAAAAAAAGTCCCCAGAAAATCCGATTTTTCCTCCTAGAGCAAACTGTGACATCATTTCCTGCTGTGTGCAGGGAGAACAGCACGATAAAAACAGCCACTTCAGTGGGCCATGTGGTCTTTGTTTATTTCCTGTTTCTTCAGCATGCAAAGGAAGAGGAAGCTGCCCATCCCTACTGTGGGTCAGTAGGACGAGGCAAAGTGACGGGAGGGAAACATGATCCCCCTCCCATCTGAACAAGCTCTATGTATCAATTTCCCCAATTTTATGAGATTCACTGGAGCCTATCACAGAATCAGAGCAGAACAAGCTACATTCTGA
Source organism: Anniella stebbinsi (assembly GCA_029215795.1). Classification (NCBI taxonomy): domain Eukaryota; kingdom Metazoa; phylum Chordata; class Lepidosauria; order Squamata; family Anniellidae; genus Anniella; species Anniella stebbinsi. Next base: position 351,446,394 of record JARDYH010000001.1, read on the forward strand.
ACAGTAAGTTGCTGAGAACAGAGGGAATGGGCTTGTGGGTCTATCACTTCCCAATATGTGTCAGTTTTGCATGGGTTCAGTCATAAGTCAGTTCTGTTTTCTCTGGTTTCATGTTAAACTACATTTCACATTAAATAGGCTGACCATATGAAAAGGAGGACAAGGCTCCTGTAACTTTAACAGTTGTAGAGAAAAGGGAATTTCAGCCAGTGTCATTTGTATGCAATTAGTTCCTGGTGAAATTCCCTCTTCATCACAACAGTTAAAGTTGCAGGCACTATACTAGAGTAACCATATCCAAAAGAAGGCAGGGCCCCTGCAACTTTAACTGTTGTGATGAAGAGGGAATTGCACCAGGAACTAATTGCATACAAATGATACTGGCTGAAATTCCCTTTTCTCTACAACTGTTAAAGTTACAGGAGCCCTGTCCTCCTTTTCATATGGTCAGCCTACATTAAAATTTGTATGCACTTTCCCATAAAATATGTGATTTTGTATATATTTCCCCATAAGATGAGCAGTTTTGTATGCATCCCCCTATAAACATATTCATTTTATATGCATTTTCCATATAGTACACACATTTATATTTAAAAAAACATGTACACCTTTGCATCCAAAGAAAAGGATGCAGTCTGAAGGATAATTGCATTCTAAACTGTTTTGAAAGTGAAAGTTAGGTCACAGGTTGATTCATGTTGGGACTGAACAAAATTCTCCAATATGCTTAAATGAGGACTTTTAGATTGAGAGACAGATTTGTGTTTCCTTTGCTCGCTCAAGAACTGCCAGTCCCAGATTTCCTTGTGCAGAAACAGGAGAAATAGACAGTTAGTGGGAGGGATGAAGCCCCATAATACACTGGGAAATTAATCCCAGGGAAAGTGGGAGCCAGAGCTACTGGCAGGTTTTACAGGCTGAACATATGTGGAAGTAAGAGTGCACTCCTATGCCTGCTGGCTGGGGCATATTGGGAATTGTAGGACTTTTTTCTGTCTAAACGTACGTGGGATTGCACCCTGAATGTCCAGTTTACACACACACCCACACCCCCCCCCACTCTAAATGGCTGGCTATGAATTCAAACCAAACAACAAGAATGTAAGGAGATTGATTCATAATTGATATATGAAATGTGGTGTCTTACCTGTACGTGTTATCTGTAAGCCTTTGCCCAGGTGCCACAATATCATAACTAGTGCTGTGCCAAATCCTGTTCCCTATTTTCAGGAACTTTTTCTCTCCCTGCTAAAGAGGCATTGTTTTTTCTGCCTCTTTCACAGGGAGGGGGGCAATTTGGGGGAATTTTGTCCTTTGGGAGGGGGGTGTCAGCATTTCCACATACCATTTAAAAGTGTAGCCAGTTGTTTAGGGGGCTTTTTTCTATCTTCTTCTTCTTCTTCTTCTTCTTCTTCTTCTTCTTCTTCTTCTTGAATGCCCATCGGAGATCATGTGACTTCTCCTTCTCCAACAGGCATTCAGGAAGAACTACTGGCCCCTGCAAGTGCCGGGGGTGTTCTTTTAAACTAATAATAATAATAATAATTAATAATAATAATAATAATAATAATAATAAAGAACCCTCAAAAATTCTGGCACTTAAAACTGTATGTAGAAACCCTGTCCCCTTCCCCAAAGGGAAAATTCTCCAAAATTCTCACCTCTCCCAGAGATTTCATTCCCGGAACCCCCCCCCCCCCATGAAATTCTGAAAATTGAATAATCTAAATTTTAGAGAGTATTCATCATAACAGCAGCTACATGATCAGCTGGATCACATTGAAACAAGAAGTAGCAACTTCCTTTTCCTATCATTTGGTTAAATCAACTATCAAGAGGAGGCAATACACCAGGGGGTAAAAGAGTGAAGCAGCGGCAGCAACAACAAGAGCAATTATAACAACAACTGAAAAGCAAGATTTGGCAGAACATTTTGGACCCCACAAACTCCATTTTTTGTGCTGAAAATACTGGCCTGTGAACATTCATTTCAGCCCTAATAAATATTTAGATGGTGTTGCATTTTGACATGTTTTGAGCATTTAACTGCAAAATGTTATTAGAGTCCAATCCAAAATGAATTGCTTATCATATATTTTTTTTAAAAAAATAAGAATTGGGGGTAAGGGACTAATGGGTTGAAGTGCTCCACTAATTCTAAATTGTTCAGTGTGGCATGTGCCCAAAAGTCTGATCCTTTCCAATTGCAGTGCTTCACATTTTTAAGAGCACTCCATTTTGGAAGCGAGTGGGGAATTCAGGCCACAAGCCCTGAAGGCCCATTTAAATTTTCTAGATTACCTCAACGATTTGAAGAGTGCTCCAGTCATTTTTAACGATTCTTTGCCATACAGGCCCATGATGCCATTTGTTTCCAAATGGCAACTATTTGTTTATGATATTGAGGACTGACCTTGCAGTACAACTGCGTACAATACGATTTGTTGTACAATTGTACTTAACCAACAAAGCAACCTCTGCTCCCCTGAATTTAAATACGATGGCTTGAATCCTAAATTTCCTTCTCTGGATGGAATGGAAGATGGCTTTCCAACTTCTTTCTACAGCCTCTGCCCCCAGAATTCTGCTCCAGGGGATTCGGAGGATCCTTAGGAACACTGCAGGATGTGGTGCTTAGTGTCACAGTTAGAGGAAAGAGTTGGTGAAAAACACTGACTCACTTAAATGAATGGAGGAACGTCTCAAGATCCAAGCCATTAGCCTTTCCAGACATTCTGAATCCATGGCTAAGGAATAGTAGAAAAGGGGGAAGGAATGTATCCATTGCCTGTCCTTGATCCCAACCTCCATGCAGTCATCTAAAAGTCTGAATAGAGCCTATCAATGTACAACTGTCCATGTGCTTGGAAACCCTGAAAAAGACAAGATTCCCCCGTTGTGCATACAGTGCATGGAAGCATACAATTGTCCATAGGGTCTGCTCACTGTTCAGACCCATAGATAAATGCATGCTCATCAAGAGTGGGGACAGTTAGTGCAGCCCCGATTCTCCTTCTCACCCAACATGTTTAAAATTAGGGATGTGCACGGATGGAAAAATCAGCTCAAAATCGGAATCGGATTTTTTTAAAAAATCGGATTGGAAAAAATCAAAGGTCCATTGTATCAGATCGGATTCGATTCTGATACGAAAATTGGATGCCCAATTTTGTGTCGGATGCCATTTTGAATGCATTTCTCCATAGCCTAGTACTGTGTTACAAAAATGCCTATAACGTTTTCATTCTTAAAGATAGAAGGATGAAACTTGGGCACTTTGTAGATGGGTTAGGGATAGTTATCTGTGAGAAATTTCAGAAAGATTGGTGCAGGGATTTTGTGGCAATGAATTTATTTAATGATGAAACATGACGTTTTTAGATTAAAAGTTACAACAACACGGAGTTTTGACAGATATAAGAGGGAGGGGGAGGCAGGTGGTATAATTGACAGCTCAAGCCTCTGTGGAAAAACTTTTGTAACTTTTAATCTAAAAAATTCATAGCCACCAAATGCCTGGACCTATCTTTCTGAAATTTCTCACAGATAACTACCCCTTAACCAGCTACAAAGTGAGCAACTTTCAGACTTCTAACATTTAAAATAAAAAAGTTATAGGTGTTTCTTTCCTCATTGTTTCAAAAATGCCTTGCCACTACATGCCTGGACCTATCTTTCTGAAATTTCTCACACATATCAACCAAAGTGGTACCTGTAATGTGCCCAAGTTTCCTGTTTGTATCTTTAAAAATAAAAAAGTTGAAGGCATAACTGTATTTATTCCACTACTACCCAGATTTCTAAAATTAATTGCCACACAAGGCAAGCACCTATGTTTCTGAAATTTCACACACATGGGTCCCAACATACCACCTGCAATGTGGCAAAGTTTCATATGTGGAACTTTAAAAATGAAAAGGTTATAGGCATTCCTGGTTTGTTATTAAAAAAAAAATCATTGCCACAAAATGCCTGCAACAATCTTTCTGAATTTTCTCACAGATAACTATCCCTAACTCATCTACAAAGTTCCCACATTTCATCCTTCTATCTTTAAAAATGAAAAAGTTATAGGCATTTTGTAACACAATACTAGGCTATGGGGAAAAGCATTCAAAATGACGTCCGATTTTCCAATTTTTTCCAATCCGGATCGGGTCCCATCAGATCAGATTATTATTATTATTATTATTATTATTATTTACATTTGTATACCGCCCCATAGCCAAAGCTCTCTGGGCGGTTTACATAGGATTAAAAACAATTAAAAACAATATACAAAAATTAAAACAGCAAAAACATACAACATACACACAATCTGTACATTTAAAACCACTACAACACTCCAAAAAGCTACAAATTTTTTTTGGGATCAGATCAGATTGGAGGGTTCATAGGATCGGAATCAGAATCATTTCATTTTATCCGATTTTGGCTGGATTGGATCCAGATCATGGATCGGAACCGATCCGCTGCATATCCCTATTTAAAATGGGTTACACATTTATCCCTAATAGACCATTGGTGTTGCATCTTAATCCACCTAGAGAACATAAGTGAATGGAAGCTGACTTCCACGTGTGCCTCTGTAGCATGGTAACGAACTGTATGTGTAAACAGGAACTCCATGCATGATCCATCTCTTGAAATCCATCTTCCAGAGCTGTGGGTATATAGCTCCAGTCAGAAAATTGACAACATGATCACTCACCTCTTCCATAGGAAGGACATTGGAAGCTGCCGTACATTGAGTCATTGGGTCCATTTAGCATAGTATTGTCTACACTGAGTAGCAGCAGTTCTCCAAGATTCCAGATGGGGTTGTTCTAGCCCTACCTAGAACCTGGGGATTGAACTTGGGACCTTCAGCATACAAAGCAGATTGTGCCTGGGACCTACTGCATATTAATGTGCTGTACTACTGAGCTACAGCCCTTCTTGCTATTTAGGTGGGACTGGATGGCATTCTCTCACTCCTGACATCCCCTAAACTGCCAACCATTGGTGTTGCTAATTATCTGACCTTGGTTTCCAGGTTGTGATGATCCATATTTAGCTGGATTGGGGGCTTGATATTTACCTCAAATTCCTTACTGTCTAAGATGCCCATTAGTCCTGAGCAGAGAGCATTCAAACCAGGTCTGAAAAAAGAGAAATGGTTCTCAGGATGCAAATATTTATTTTCACAAAGCCCAATGCATTTCAGCCTGTACTTTATTCAAAGGCCTTCTCAGTCACCATAGATTATCATAGGAGACAACTATTTTGCTAGAGGAAATTCTGCAGACATTATCTTCTCATGATCCCCTAAGGAAGGCCTTTGAATAAAATGGAGTCCGAAATGAGTCAGGCTTCGTGAAAACAAATATTTTGCATCCAGAGAACCTGTTTTTCTTTTTTCTGACCCATTAGTGCTGTGTGGAGACCTCCAAGTGTTCTCAGAACATATGGAGGGAGGAACAGGGGTCTCACACAATTGCCCAGCTGCTACGTATCTCTGGCTACAGCCTCAGATCTTTATGTGTTGGGCAGTGGATGTGATGGGTAAATCTTTGTGCCTTCAGCTGAATGTGTTAGAGTCCTCCATCCAATTAGGAACTCCATAGTATGATTGGGATGCCCAAGCATGTGGAGGATTCTGATTGTGTTCAGTTGCCATTGTATTAAGATCAGAGGCTGAAGCCATGGAAATGGGAACATTGGAATGGGGCTAGCAGGTGTGGCCCTGTTGTTCCCTCCAGTAGACATTCACATGGAGATGAATGCCTCAACAGGGCTACTGTATTTTTAGTATGAGGTTTCCTTGTTAAGTCTTAGATCAGAGGTCCCCAATATGGTGCCTGTGGAGACCCGCCATGGTGCTCTCAGAGGTCTCTGTCTCCTTCTCCACTCCCTGCCCTCTTTAAAAAAAATGTTAGTCTCCTTTCTATCCATTTCTATCTTCCAACCTTGGCCTTTCCCTTCTACCTGTTTGCTATGCTGTTTCCCTCTCCCTCCCAGCTTCTGGTTTCATTATTTCTCTCTCCAACTCTTTACCTGGCTGTGTGTCCTTCCTCCCTTGCTCTTTTCTAGGGGTGTGCATCGGATCGGATCCGATCCACGATCCGAATCCGATCCGACCCAAAATCGGGAAAATCCGATCCGATCCGATCCGGCCAACCTCCGATCCGATCCGATCCGATCCGATGAGGTCCGATCCGGATCGGACGCCATTTTGAATGCTTTTTCCCATAGCCAAGGATTGTTTTACAAAAACGCCTATAACTTTTTTATTTTTAAAGATAGAAGGATGAAACTTGGGCACATTGTAGACTGGTTAGGGGTAGTTATCTGTGAGAAATTTCAGAAAGATTGGTGCATGCATTTTGTGGCAATTAATTTTTTAATAAATACCCAGGAATGCCTATAACTTTGTCATTTTTAAAGTTACACACATGAAACTTTGCCACATTGTAAGTGGTACCTTGGGACCTATGTGTGTGAAATTTCATAAACGTAGGTGCTTGTCTTGTGTGGCAATTAATTTTTAGAAAAATGGGTAGTAGTGGGGTAAATACAGTTACGCCTCCCATTTTTTTATTTTTGAAGATACAAACAGGAAACTTGGGCACATTACAGGTACCACTTGCCTTGATATGTGTGTGAAATTTCAGAAACATTGGAGCTTTCCTTGTGTGGCAATTAATTTTTGAAACAATGAGGAAAGAAACACCTATAACTTTGTCATTTTTAAAGTTACACACATGAAACTTTGACACATTGTAGGTGGTACCTTGGGACCTATGTATGTGAAATTTCAGAAACATAGGTGCTTGCCTTGTGTGGCAATTAATTTTTTAATAAATACCCAGGAATGCCTATAACTTTGTCATTTTTAAAGTTACACACATGAAACTTTGCCACATTGTAGGCGGTACCTTGGGACCTATGTGTGTGAAATTTCGGAAACGTAGGTGCTTGCCTTGTGTGGCAATTAATTTTAGAAAAATGGGTAGTGGTGGGGTAAATACAGTTACGCCTCCCACTTTTTTATTTTTGAAGATACAAACAGGAAACATGGGCACATTACAGGTACCACTTGGCTTGATATGTGTGTAAAATTTCAGACAGCTGGGTCCAGGCATGTGGTGGCAAGGTATTTTTGAAACAATGAGGAAAGAAACGCCTATAACTTTTTTATTTTAAAAGTTAGAAGTCTGAACATTGCTCACTTTGTAGATGGGTTAGGGGTAGATATGTGTCAGAAATTTCAGAATTATAGGTCCAGGCATTTGATGGCTATGGAATTTTTAAATTACATGTTTCAAAAAAATTTCTACAGAGGCCAGGTCTTCCCCTCCCACTTCCCGCGAAGAAAAGGAAACACTCTCTCGTCTCGATCCCTTTGATCCTTGCTAGTAGTATCCATTACAGGGCTCGTGTTTCCTTTCCTACTTTCACTTTTCAAGCAGAACGGCTGAGCCTAGCTGAGTTTTGCAGCCATGCGTGCAAGGAAGGATCACTCTGGTCTCGATCCCTTTGATCCTTGGTAGTATCCATTACAGGGCTCGTGTCTGCTTGAGTACAAAGTGAAAGCAGACACGAGCCCTGTAATGGATACTACCAAGGATCAAAGGCATTCCTGGGTATTTATTAAAAAATTAATTGCCACACAAGGCAAGCACCTATGTTTCTGAAATTTCACACACATAGGTCCCAAGGTACCACCTACAATGTGGCAAAGTTTCATGTGTGTAACTTTAAAAATGACAAAGTTATAGGTGTTTCTTTCCTCATTGTTTCAAAAATTAATTGCCACACAAGGAAAGCTCCAATGTTTCTGAAATTTCACACACATATCAAGGCAAGTGGTACCTGTAATGTGCCCAAGTTTCCTGTTTGTATCTTCAAAAATAAAAAAATGGGAGGCGTAAATGTATTTACCCCACTACTACCCATTTTTCTAAAAATTAATTGCCACACAAGACAAGCACCTACGTTTCTGAAATTTCACACACATAGGTCCCAAGGTACCCCCTACAATGTGGCAAAGTTTCATGTGTGTAACTTTAAAAATGACAAAGTTATAGGCATTCCTGGGTATTTATTAAAAAATTAATTGCCACAAAATGCATGCACCAATCTTTCTGAAATTTCTCACAGATAACTACCCCTAACCAGTCTACAATGTGCCCAAGTTTCATCCTTCTATCTTTAAAAATGAAAAAGTTATAGGCATTTTTGTAAAACAATACTTGGCTATGGGAAAAAGCATTCAAAATGGCGTCCGATCCGGATCGGACATCTGGTCCGATCCGATCCGACCAGCCTCCGATCCGATCCGATCCGACCCCCCAGGTCCGATTCCGATCCGCTATCCGATCCGATCCTGGGGGTCAGTGAACATCCCTACTCTTTTCCCTGCCTCTATCTGTTTTCCTTGCTATTACACCCTTTCTCCAAGCCTCAAGACTCCCCATTTCTTTCCCACCAACTGCTTTAGCTCACTAGCCAGACCCTCATGGGAGCCATCATGTGACTAGCTGTGTCCTCCGTGGGAGCCATTTTTTGGTGTTGCCCACAATAGTTTCTTAAATTCCCCCCAAATGTTGGGGACCACTGGCCTCAGAGCTTTAGAGCACTCAGACTACTCACAGGACCGAACCCTAATATGTAATCCAGAGCAAAACGACCTAAGCTCCACAGAACTCCTGTGGATTTAAATGCTTTGCTTGGAGGACGGCAACAAGGGAGACGGCTTTCTCTGTGGTGGCCCCCCAATTATGGAATGATCTCCCCGATGAGACCCACCTGGCATCAACACTGTTATCTTTTCAGCACCAGGTCAAAACTTATCTTTTCTCACAGGCATTTTAACTAGGGGTGTGCACGGACCCCCCAGATCGGATCGGGACCAGATCGGGACCTCCAATTTTATTCCGGATCAGATCGGAACAAAATTGGAGGTCCCCTGGATCAGATCGGACCCAATCCCGATCCGAAAATCGGATGTCCTATTTTCGGATCAGCTGCCATTTTTCCTCATAGACTTGCATTGGGGGAAAGAAAGCTTTACCCCAATGCAAATCTATGGGGAAAAATGGCAGCGGGAGGTGAGTGGGGGCCTAACTCCCCCCTCCCTGTCCCTTCCCCCTCGTGCTTCTTACCTGCAGGGGCTTCTGCTTCCGTCCGCTGGCGCCCGTGGGCGCCAGCGGACGGCAGCAGACAACCCCGGCAGATAAGCCCCCTCTTCCCCTTTGTGCTTCTTACTTGCCGAGGCCATCCACTGGCACCTGCGGGCACAGGTGGATGGCCCCGGCAGGTAAGTGGGGCCCCCTCCCTCCTCTCAATCCCCCTTACCTGCAGGGCCCATCCGTTGCCATCCGCTGCTGCCCAGGTGGTAGCGGACGGGCCCCAGCAGGTAAGCCCCGTCCCTGGTGCTCCTTACCTGCATGGGACGTCCACTCCCCTCTGCTCCTGACTGCTACTGCAAAGCAGGCTTTGCGGCCTGCCCCCAAGTAGCGCGCCAGGTGATGACATCACCTGGCGTGCTACCTAGGGGCAGGCCGCAAAGTCTGCTTCACAGTAGCAGCCAGGAGCGGAGGGAAGTGAATGTCTCAAGCAGGTTAGTGGGGGACCCCTCCCTCCTCCCCCTCACGATCCTCCTTACCTGCCAGGGCCCCTCCGCTGCCATTTGTTGCTGCCTGGGTGGCAGCGGATGGCAGCAGAGGGGCCCCAGCAGGTAAGCCCCCCCTCGCGATCCTCCTTACCTCCCGGGGCTGTCCACTGCCACCCGCTGCCGCCCGGGCAGCAGCGGATGGCAGCGGACAGCCCCGCCAGGTAAGTCCCCCCCCGCTGTCCGCTTCCATCGGCGGGTGCCCGCTGGTGCCCGCCAAAGGCAGTGGACAGCCCCCCCCAGGTAAGCTCCCTCCTCGCTCCTTACCTGGCAGGGCATCCTCCTCCGTCCGTTGCTGGCTGTAAACTACTGCGAACTAGGCCTCGCAGCCTAGTTTACAGTAGAGCGCCAGGTGATGACATCATCACCTGGCGCTCTCCTGTAAACTAAGCCACGAAGCCTAGTTTGCAGTAGTTTTCAGTCGGCAATGGGAGGAGGAGGAGGAGGCCCCGCCAGGTAAGCCCCCCCGCTGTCTGCTTCTATCGGCGGGCGCCCACTGGCACCCACCAATGGAAGCGGTGGTGGGCGCCAGCAGGCGCCCGCCGATCCTTCGATTTTCCCCGAACCAGATCGGGTCCTTCCGGACCGTTTCGGAAAAGATCATACGATCCAGAGGGGGGATCGCAAATCGGATAATTGTATTCAATTTTCCCTGGATCGGCTCCGGATCGTCGATTGGAGCCGATCCAGTGCACACCCCTAATTTTAACAGCTTAATTTGAGGTGTTTAACTGAATTTTTGGCCGGGCTATCAGATGTTTTATATTTTTAAATTTTGTATATTGACTTTTTAATGTTCAATCTTTTAATTTTTGTAAACCGCCCAGAGAGCTTCGGCTATGGGGTGGTATATAAATGTAATTGATTAATTAATTAATTAATAATAGTAATAATAATAATAAATGTTGAATATGTGGGGAGCTCATGCATCTGGGTTAAGCCATGTTTGTCAGCCATCACTCATGCAAATGAATGAGATCTGTGAGCGAAAAACAGAATTCAATATATTTATGCTGAGTAAGAACAATGTGCTATCAAGGCCATATTTTCAACAGGTGCCATAAGCAAGGTTAACAACCAGGTCTCCAGCGATTCAGAGGCATAAGTGTTTTCTACATTTGCCACTTGACATTCTGACATTGAGGATCAGGTATGAAGCCCCCTACCACTGAACTAATCCCCATTGGATGACCCTTTCAAACAGATAATTGGCAAAATGTTGACTTGTATAACAATGGATGGGTTGTACATTCAGCTCTCTCTATTAGACCTAGGAGTGTGCATGATTTATATTTTTTGACTGTTTCATTTTTCCATTCCATTTCATTAGGAAAACCTTATTCCTTTAGCTGTGCACTTCTAAAAACACTTTTGTTTTCACTTAGATTTCATTATTTCCATTCATTCCCCCCATTGCTTTCAATGGGAGAACCAGCTGCTCTTCTTCTGCCTGCAATGTATGTGTGTTCTATCCAATTTACATGCAAAAATGCAGTCTTAATATGCACATCAAGTCTATGTCTTTGTGTGACGATTCTTTAAAGTTCACCAGTGCAGTCCATTGCTAAAACAAAGAATGCATAAGAAAATGCTTGATGCAATTTTGTGTATAGTTGCATCGGTATTGGTTTTTGTCCATGTTTGATTGGCGTTCATGTGCGCTTTGATAATACTGAAAGGGAAAAAGAATTGAACTGAAGGTACTAAAACTGTGAGCATTGGAGCATGTATAATCCTTAGGATAAAATTCAAAAATAATGTCACTCTTCTGGTGTTAACCCGAGGGAGGGGGGTGGAAATGTCCTTCCTCCCCCGCCCCACTGTGGAAGGGATGGAGATACATGGGACTACATGCAAGTATCCAAATGTCAGGATATGTAACCAATTCGAAAGTGGGAAGGGAGACTTTACAAGGCTTCTCATGGAGACTTTATAAATCTTACAGTGCTGTTGTCCTGAGAAGCACTGTAAGATTAGCAAGTCACCCACTGACAGGGCTGAGTCGGATTTTTTTTTTTTAGATGTCCTGGGCCAGATCTACACCAAGCAGGATATAGTGGTATGAAAGTGGTATATAAAAGGCAGGAGCCACACTACTGCTTTATTGAAGTGCACTGACAACTAATGGGGCCCATTGACACATACCATATACCGCTTTCATACCACTATATCCTGCTTGGTGTAGATCTGGTTCTGGTTGGACTTCAGATGCATCAGTTTGGCCTACTCCAAACTATTTTATTTTGAGAGCCATTTTTGATTTGGCTCTTTGGCTTGAACTGATCTGGCCACATCCCGGTGCACTGCAGGCACCCAGATAGGTACATAGGCAACCCTGGGAAACACCCAAAGGTAGGGTTGTTGTGAGTGCCCAACTGGGACTGGGAGGCCTATCTGTCAGAAATTTCAGAATGATAGGTCCAGGCATTTGGTGGCTATGAATTTTTTAGATTAAAAGTTACAACAACACGGAGTTTTGACAGATAAAAGAGGGAGGGGGAGGCGGGGGAGGGGGTGCAATTGACAGCCCAAGCCTCTGTGGAAAAACTTTTGTAACTTTTAATCTAAAAAATTCGTAGCCACCAAATGCCTTGACCTAACTTTCTGAAATTTCTGACAGACAACTACCCCTAACCCATCTACAAAGTGCCCAAATTTCATCCTTCTATCTTTAAAAATGAAAAGGTTATAGACGTTTTTGTAACACAATACTAGACTATGGGGAAATGCATTCAAAATGGCGTCTGATCCGCGGATCAGACATCCGATCCGCCCAACCTCCAATCCGATCCGATCCGACCCCCCAGGTCCGATTCCGATCCGTTATCCGATCTGATCCGGGGGGTCAGTGCACATCCCTAATAAATGCAATCAGAAGAGTGCACAAGTTCTGGAACCTCCAGAAATCACACACTTCACCCCCTGTGTCAATGGCGGCCATAAAGTCCCCATTAATGCATCAAGGGGAAGTGTGAGATTTCGGCAGCCAGGGCAGGCAGCCTCTGAGTTCTCGCCAGGCCAAGCCGAGCCTCAGAAGTTGCTTGCAGGTACAGTGAGCGGGCAGGGGGTGGACGGCACCCAGAGTCACACGGAGGGTGAAGGGTCACTAGCCCTTCCTATCTCTCATTGCTGGCCAGTTTGAAAAGATGGAAGAAGGGAGCAGCCCTTGGGCCTGGTAGCATCTCAGCCAGGCCTCTTCAACCTGGTGCCATATCCAGATGGTTTGGACCACCACTCCCAGGATTCCTGACCATTGGCCATGCTGAATGTTGCTGACGGGAATTGAAATCTAAAACATCTGGAGGGCACCAAGTTGGAGAAGGCTGCTCATGCTTATCAAATGTTGGCAGAAGGATAGTTTGGCAAGGAGACAAGGGAACCGCCCCCCTCTGGCCCACCGTCATGCAGGTAGGTGATGAAAAGACCAGACCAGTAATTGTTTGATTTGGCTTCAAGTCACAGTGGGATCACCCAGCTGAGGACCATGGAAGAACCAAGTCCCCAGGTGCAAAGAGATGCCCACACATAATAGTAGGTTTATTTTCCACTGCAGTTCCTTGCTGTCCCTTAACAACTTGAAAATAATGCCTTATGTCTTCTTTCTGGGGCAGTGGGACAATAATTGAAACAACCACAGCAACAGAATACTGGTAAGTCTTCAGAAACAAGACCCGAGATTCCTTAATTTGGGGGTCAAAAACATTATGCAACCTGCATGATCCATACATATGGTTTGCATGTGGTGGCGCTATTTTTCACCAGTGAACCTCAGTTAGGAAAGACTAAAATATAAATTAATCCCTCTTTCTTCCCTCCCCACCTCCTTAAACAGCAAATGCACCATTACTGCGATTTCAAAAATTGAGAAGATGGTGTACATACACTACTGCCGAATCCATTACAGAGCTGTGGGGTTTTTTCCCCCTTTTCCGTTCCCCCCCCCCCCCCGGTTTGGCCATCTCCCTATTTAACTTTTACTTGCTCTAAGGAGTAAATGAAGACAATACCCTGACCATGTTTTCATCCAGGATCTCATGTGTAAAGGTAGTATTTTTGCTAATGTGATGATGTATTATCATTCATCCTTGTACCTGTCCAGTTAGCCATGGATGGGTTCATCTAAGCGTAAGATATAGCAACGGTCGAATTCCATTCAACAAGATTAAATCTTCAGTTAAATGAACCTAAACTGCATTAGGGGTGGGTCTGCCAGCATCTTCTCCAGAAGGAGAAGAGGGGGGAAAGATGGGGGGGGGAGAGAACCACCTGTAAGCATATTTTCATATAGCCAAATGAGAATTTGACTCACTCGGTCTTTCTTTCCTTAGTTAAGTGCCAATCCTTTAATCTGAGATGTAGAAGAAATTACAGAGAGTAGTAATAATGATACTACAATGAATTCATTAGCGGCGTATCTCCTAGGAGAAAGCAACTGAACAAACGGGATCAGGCCAAAGCCATTTTGCTGACTGAGTGACCGCCCCCCCCCCCCGTCACACATACGCAATCTCCCCACAGACACTGCTATCAGTTTAGGCGCTGCAGCACTTAATGATAGACCCTGAAGCCTTGTAATGTTTTCCCAATATACTGGAAGGTTCTGGAACTATCTCACAAGATGTCGGGGAAACTTGGTGAGGTGTAGCTGAGGAGGACTTCCATAGGCCTCCTTCACGTGACCCTGCCCCTGTGCATGGGCAGCTGCTGTCCAGTTTGGTACTCCCACTGCTAGTTGGCTTAGCTAGATGCTGATGCTACCCTAGATTGCCTCTTGGGATGGCTTGTCAGGATGTGTGAACCAGCAAAATCTGAACCCTCCACATTGAAGTTTGTTCCGACTGGAGTCCATCTCAGAATGTGACCCGCAATGGACGGCAGTTTGCACAGATTGCACAGAAATTTGAGCAAATTGCATGGAAACATGCATGGGACCGGTGCACAAATGTTTTCATATGAAACATTGAAAAACCAACATTGCTGTTACAGAAGTGGGGCCTGCCCAAGGTTACACAAGTGGAGCCTGCCCCAAAAATGATGCAGTGTATCTTTATATCTCATAAAGGCATGAACCTTATGCCTTTCATCTTGCCTTTCATCTTGAATAAATGGGACCTTTACACCTGCCATTTACGCAACTTGGGAAATATGCAATTACCAGAGTTTCCATTGTTGCACACAATGGAGGCTCTGGATTGGGGCAGATGGCCTCATGCTTGCTGGGCTGGGCTGGGAAGAGTCCTGCATGGTGCTGCGATTGAGGGCGAGCAACGGCAGTGGTTTGGTGGGCATCCAACAGAGCTGGATGTGGGTGACTCCATTCAACCCTTGCCTGACATCGTAAGTAAATGTTTCCATAAATAATTTTCTGACATGTGATCCTGGGTAGGCAAGTCTGCTTTGCTCCATGTTTGTTTTCTGATTTCTGTTCTTCAGATACCCAGAAGCACATAGGTACATCCCCCCTCATACTTCAGTTTCACTATGTTTTATTAGCCAGCATGGCATGTAATCCAAAACATAATAAAGACTCTTTATGGAATCTGGTAGCGAGGTGTGTGGGACGTCTGCCTTTAACTTAAAGCCTCACTTTTTATTCTTTGATTAAATACTCCCCCCCCCCATATTTTACTTACATCCTCCATTAAGATGTCTCAGTGTCATTTAGGGTGTTAATTGAGAGGCGGTTTAAGCTCATCAAGGCGATTATAAGTGATAGTTAAAAATTTCTATATATGGCCTATGCTGGAATCAGCACAGTAGGATGCCATTTTTCTTTTATCTAACTGACATTGGTAATAATAGATGAAATTATTACTAAAATCGCAGCTGCAGAGATGATATCATGATTTTGTGTGTGTATGTGTGTGTGTGTATGGGTAATCTTTGATGAAAAATTAATTTTTGAGAGGGATAATTTAAAATGATTTAAATAGTATTATAACTGAAGTCCTTACTGGCAATTAACACCAATCTCATCAGAAGTGAATCCACTTTTGCAGCTGTTTCTAAAGATACCTAGGGTATTTTGTAACTTTCCTCTCTCCAAGTTAAAATTATAGTGTTTGGACTTTGCTGCATAAGGGCCATTAAAAGAAAAAAAGCTGTTAATAGAAGTCTTTGTTCTCCAGAGGGGCCACAATCTCATCTTGAATGTAAAGAACCTCTCGGCATGTGAGCATAATTAGCCATTCTTTATACAGGAACTGATGTCTTGGGCATAAAACTATAAGCAATGTACAGCCTTGTATATGTGTGTGTGAGAGAGAGTTAAGCATGCATATGTAAATCTGTATGTGTTAAGCCACATATATTACATGCACTCACAACTTTATCTACTGGGGGTTTAATTGGTTGAACAGATGGCTGATCAGAAATACTTCTTCATCTTCATCAATGACTCCTCTTTCTTTCTTTGCCTCAGCTTTTATCACAGTGGCAAAAAAAAGTACTGTAACGAGAAACAGCTGAAAATAGTTTTTTCCTCCTTTGGGCACTTTCATCATGCTTTAAATGACAGAAGTGGGGTTTTTTTTTGTCCTATATATAAAGACTTGCAGCAGAAAGGTTTTTTTAAAAAAAGGAAATATAGTGAAGTCCAAATAGAAAAGAAATTTGAATGAGAATATCGGAGACCCTGAGATTATGCCTCTCATCTTTGTATTTTACTTTCTTCTACTTTTTAAAGTACGCACTGATTTTTGACAAGATATATAGTCATGGTTATTCGCACAAGCCGTAGAACCTGCCAATCAGTATTTCTTTTCCAAGGGTTTGATGCGGGTGGGGTGGGGGGGAAGGGGGAGGCACGGCTAGGAGTTGAAAGATGATGCGGCAGCTCAGAGGACTGGTGCTTTGGGTATCTGTTCATTAAAACTGAAGTTGCATGGCCATTTTCTGCTGTTTCGGCACTTTCTGTTATACCCAAATCAAAGTGTGGCTTTTCTGCATTATTTAAAGAAGAAAAAAAAATGGGTGCCTTATAAACAGAGAGTCAGGTTCTGGAAAGGCTTCTGTCAGAAATCACTGCAAGAAAACAGACACACATGTATACCTTTCTTTTAACCTGCAATGCAGGGACAGGGTGAGCATGGTCACATATGTTTCCGGGTGAAGTATAAAATGTTGGTTATTACATTTAAAGCCCTACATGGTTTGGGCCCAGGCTACCTGTGGGATCGCCTTCTCCTGTACAATCCGCCCCGCACACTTAGGTCCTCTGGGAAGAACTTACTCAAGTCAGCCAGAACTAGGCTGACGAGTGTTACCCAGAGGACCTTCTCTTCCCTTTGCTCCCAGACTATGGAATGGTCTGCCAGAGGAGATTAGACAAATTAGCAGTCTTCATGAATTTAAGAGAGTCATGAAGACTGCTCTCTTCCGGCAGGCCTATCCAGATGAATTTTAAGATGTTTTTAATGATGTATTTTTTCTTGGTTTTAAAATTTTAACTGTTTGTGATTCTTGTGTTTTATATTGTTGTTGTTCCCCGCCTTGATCCGGAGGGAGAGGCAGGTTATTATTATTATTATTATTATTATTATTATTATTATTATTATTATATGGGACCCACAGGGAGTTCCAATGTTAGGAATCCTGCAAGTTTTAGTCCCACACATCTGAAGACCTCCAATTGGAGAAGGCTATTGTACAAAACAGAATCAACACACCTGTGCATCTATACCTGTACTGGCTATTCTCACTGGCAGAAGTGTTGGCAGGAATGATTTCCTGCTACCTGAGAATTAGAGATGATTCCAAACATCACCCTAACTTCTCAACAGATTTTGGAGTTCAGAATCGGGATGGATGAATCTGACAGTTCCTCTCTGGCCAGATCTACACCAAGCGGGCTATGACACTTTGAAATCAGCTTGAAAACTGTATATACAGGGTGTCCCGGGCCCCAACAGTTTAGGGTGATCATATGGAAAAGAGAGGACTCCTGTCTCTTTACCAGTTGTCTAGAAAAGATAATTTCAGCAGGTGTCATTTGTATGCCTGCAACACTTGGTGAAATTCCCTCTTCGTCACAACAGTTAAAGCTGCATTGAGTAGGGGGTTGGACTCAATGGCCTTACAGGACCCTCCCAACTCTACTATTCTATGATCTCCCCCCTTTCCCTTTCCCAGGGGTTATAGCTATACAGAGAAGGTGAGCGGTGAGTATCACAGCAAAGGCGAGGTGTAACCAGAAAACACCCTACCCCAAAAACAGCCAGGTCAACAACAAGGTGCTCTTATCCTCTTAACGTAGGACATTACCTTATACAATGGTCAGACCATTGGTCCATCTAGCCCAGTATAAAACTATTGGTCTGTTGAGCCCAGAATTGTTGAGATTGAGCGGCAGAAACTCTCCAGGGATTCAGGCAGGATTCCTTCCTAGCCCAACCTGAAGATCAGTGTGAGTGTGTGTGTGTGTGGGGGGGGGGAATCAAACCTGGGACCCACTGCATGCAAAGCATATACACTATCACAGTGAGCCATGGCCCCTACAAAATCCATTATCCCAGTAAACCCCCAGAGCACTGGATACATTGCCTAGAACGCTGCTGTTTCGGTTATGGACAGGGAAACTAGGCAATCACCTTATACCCAGTCAGACTAAGGGATCATAGGAAGACAAAGCTTTGGGATGGAGAAGATGGAGAGAGTTTATGGGGTTGATATAAATCCAGGACCCCGAAATGCAAAGCCGGGACTCTGCTCGCTGAGCCATGCCCCCTGTGAGGCATGTGGGAGAGGGGAGGCAGAATGGGCTTACTTGCCCAGCACCCTCTGAAGTAAGAAAGTGAGGGGGGTGCATTCAATGTACCACATGCAGTGGGTGTGATCGAAGAAGACACAGGACATAGACCCTGCCTGGTAAAAGCCAGTAGAAGAGAAGGAAGGTGGTGAAAGATCCCCAATAGAAGGCACCCAAGCCACCTCAAAATGTTCCGCCACCCCATTGTTGGACTAGGGAATGCCCTCCTGGCCTTCCCAACAAAACTTTGGGCATACTAAGCTCAGCCACTGCTCCAGAGAGAGGGAGCTGCTCCCTTTTCCGCCACTGCCCTCTTGTATCTACCCACATGGGAAGAAGCTGCTGCAAGGGAAGAAGTTGCTAGAGGAAGCCAGGTGCTACCTCTGTCCGCAAGCTCCTCCTCCTGCTGCCGCTGTCGTCGCCAGTACTGTCAATAATGATGGGCAACAGCTTTCATGCGAGGCAACAGGCACGTGTCCTTCACGCCCAGCAGCTGTGAGGGAAAGAAGCTGCCAGGGAAAGTTGAGATGCTGGAAGAAAGCTGGGTGCCATGTCTCCACCGCCATGTGCCTCCTCTGCTCATGTGCTCTGCAGCCGCACTTTGAAGGGCCTGGAGGGCTGGGTGCAGCTGCCTTATATAAGCACAGCCACCCAGCCCCCAGCACAGTGGTGTCAAATATGCCCCAATGGGGAGTGAGCACATCTCTTCTCCCCCCCCCTCCTGCAACTACCTCCCCATGGCCAGTGCCAGGACGCGGTGGAAGGGTGGTATTAGAGTGACCAGATACAAAAGAGGGCAGGGCTCCTGCAGCTTTAACTGTTGTGATGAAGAGGGAATTTGACCACAAATGACACTTGCTGAAATACCCTTTTCAACACAACTGTTAAAAGATACAGGAGCCCTGTTCTCCTTTTCATATGGTCACCCTACAACAGATGCCACTACTGTTCTAAACTGTTTTAAAGTAGTAGTGTAGATCCTGCCTCTGTCCTGCATTCTATTTAATAATAATAATAATAATAATAATAATAATAACAACAACAACAACAATAATAATAATAATAATGCATTTCCCCCATTTTGAATATAAAGAAATTGGCAAATACTGGTAAGTTCTTTTAAAAAAAGACACTGAACTGAACTGAAATTCTTACCCAATGTACTGGCCAAATTCGCTAGATATGAGGAGAAGAACCATGTTGTACCTGCCTGCCATACAGCTGTTAAAGATGAGGAGCCTGTCAGAAAAAGAAAGATGGGATGCTTATCCCATACCACAAACATGGATGAACACACAGGGATCGAAACCCAGATTCTTAAAAGCTAAGCACTCAATGCTTTGGGCTGCATGGAATGAATTTATCAGTTTTGGTTTCTCCACCAGTTTTTTCAATCTCAATTTAATTCCACTCTGAATATTATGAAATTTGCAAATTTTTGTAAAATCTTATAAAAATTATTTGAAATAAAACAAACAAAAACCATTCTTGGTTTCAAATTAATTGGCCCCATTTCTGATATTGGCCCAATCATAGAGTCATAGAGTTGGAGCGGGCCTTGTAAACCATCAGGTCCAAGTTTCTTCGTCATGACTGTCCACTGTCTATTGGAAAGTCTACCAACCCTTTCAGTAATAATTGGTTGCATCATTGAACCGCTCTTACCATTAAGAAGTTTCTCCTAACATTCAACTCAAAACTGGGTGGTTTGCTCCTGTGAACCGCCCAGAAAGCTTCAGCTATTGAGACATAAAGAAATGAAGTAAATAATAAATACATCTACATTTTTTATTGTGAAAAATAAATTAGAGCTATTTTGTCTCATCTAATTCAGAAAAGCTGCCAAATACATGAGAAAAAAAAACAGTAAACATATTAGAAAGGTTCTTCAATATTCTCACTCTTTCTGCAGGTATTCAGTATTCTCACTCTTGCAGTGTGAATTTCCCATGATTTAAAAAGAAGATTCCATGTAAAACCAAACTCTCAACTACCTTTTAAAACAGAAGGGAAAATAACCCTTCAGTTAATGGACACTTTCATATCTCATTCGGGAACGAATCACAAATGCTGGTCCAATTTTTAAAACTATTTTGGAGATAACTTTTAAAAATATGCGCCAAATACTGAATCTGAAATAAAAGGATGTAAATGGAATTTAGATTCATATGCTAAATGAGACACTTTACATTTGAAAATGTGTTCCCCATTGGCTTTAAGAGTGAGGGAAATGTTTCAGTAGAAAATGAAGTATAAATTGATTCACAACATTTTCAGGAGAACTCAAATTTAACTGAAACCGGGAATCAAAAGAAAAAGGAAAGAAAATCTTTGGCAGGTTTCAGATGTGATGCTGTTCAGTACGGAATGGTTTCAAATTGATTGAGAAGAATAACGTTGCATTCAAGGGCTGCACTTTGGGAAATAAGTAATAGAGGCTTAATGTGTTTATTTAAGTCATAGTGAATCACTGAACATCTAACCAAAGCCTGCGGAGGGAACATGAAAACTGATGTTATGTATTTGTCTGGTCGAACACCCAGCTGGTCCTATAAATTTCCCTCTTTTCTTCCTAGGGTGACTAGAGGAAAAGGAAAGCACGGATCTCACACACTGGATCTTGAGTAGCCCCATCTCCAAATGCAAGGGCACCTTCTTCTTACAGAAGCGACTTCATTGAAAGATCTCAGTGGCAGAAATTTATAATTCAAGTTTATGTGTTGTGTAGAAATAGGAATATAGGCAGATGGACTTTATTATGCAGGGGTGGGGGAAAGATGAGCACACTATACTCCCTTTTTCTGCACAAATATTAAAGGGACAGACAGTCTATCTTTTTCTTTGATGATTCAGGGGGAACAGGGCTCCATACCCTTATCCATCCAATGGGCTCCTGCACTGCATAGGATGCCCTTCAGCCTTCAAGTTCAGAGGCATCTGGATAGAATTGGGTCTTAAGGCCCAACTTAAAGCCTTGGGAAAAACAAGGAAGGTCATAACAAATTCCAAAACAAACAAACAAACAAACAAAGCATAGACTCTAACTGGACTTCCAGAGGTTGGCAATTCCACAATCTGTGAGCCACAGCTGAAAAGGTGTCATCTCTCAACTCAAACAATGACACCAGATGAAAATGGGATGTGCAACAAGGCCCCCGGTGAAGAACTGGAAATGAGGAACCAGCACATGATGGTATATCAGCAGCCCTGCTGGGTGCTTTTGAACAGTCAGCGCCTGCATGCACACTTGGTTTCCCCACCCAGCTTTTCCTTGTGTGATGTCTGAAAAGGGGCGGTGCTGAAGGGCACGTAAATATTAGAGACAA
This sequence comes from Anniella stebbinsi, assembly GCA_029215795.1. Lineage (NCBI taxonomy): Eukaryota > Metazoa > Chordata > Lepidosauria > Squamata > Anniellidae > Anniella > Anniella stebbinsi. Next base: position 351,468,124 of record JARDYH010000001.1, read on the forward strand.
GGTTGACATGTGGTCCAGTTCCCCTCTACATCAATGTGATATATGCATGAAAGGAAAACAAGTAAATAAAACTGTTATTTTACCAATAAAATTGTGGAAAAGAAATAATAATAATAATAATAATAATAATAATAATAATACCTACATAAACATGCATTTGTAAGTTTATAAGGACACTTTTACAAATATGCAGTAAGCCTGTATAGACCAGTAGCTGGCTGACATGAGTAGCAGGGTTATATTTCACTTGAGTCCTGTTTGTGGGTCCCTGGTTGGTCCCTATGTGAACAGAGTAGTGGACTAGATGTACCCTTGGTCTGATCCAGCATGGCTCTTCTTATGTTCTTATATCCTGTGGCCTGTTTTTAGGGATGTATGAGGATTTTGTTTCAGTTTGCCTGTCACTCGAAAATGCCCCATTCAAAATTCAGAACACCAATGTGAACAGGGCTGCATATTCACCTTTTTTTTTGAGAAGTCCCAATCTTGCATTTGCAAAATGTACACTTTAAAAACGTACAACTTGAAAAATGAGTGACTTTATCCATTCAAACAAACCAAAACACACACACACACACACACACACACACACCAGGTTGCAAAGAAGAACGGGAGTGAATCACACCAAACTTTGAAATAACACTTGGAGAAATTTGGCAAGCCCTGATTCCCCAATATCTAACTGTTTTAGACTTGTTTTCCCCCAATTTCCCTCACACACACTCGCACACATCACTGTAGTATAATTCTTTTAACACACTACTGTATAAATTGTTTGCATTTTAAAATACAAAGTATGATAGAAGCCCTCATTTACCCAAGCTGTACGAGAATATAGATAGATAGATAGATAGATGATAGATAGATAGATATTGCATCAGATGCAGCATAGTGTCATGCAACTCTTCATACTTTCCAAAATATAGCCTTTTATGCTTTTTATTGTCTCCTTTCTACAATAATGAGAAATGACTCCAACAACAACAACAACAAAAATCTGGTTTATAAACTAAATATAAGACAAAAAAAATATGTAAGAACTCAGCAATTTCTAGCATAAAAGCATATAAAAATAAAAGGGTGATTTAAAATACCTAAGAGCACCGGTTTATATTGTTTATGCTGGGAGAAAAGCTAGCTGCATGGACTTGTACGTTTAATGCTCCTTCAATACAAAAGTCATTCAGAATAATTTCGGGGTGATGCTGGTACAGGAGGAAAGCTGTCACTTGCAGCTAAGACTGTTAAAAGGGAAAAAAAGACCACTAAACTCTTTCGCGTAGCAAAATATCAAGTAACAGCAGCTCAAGGTCCCGTCTTCATATTAGAAGCATATTTATAAGCAGGCCTCATATTTTCTCTCTCTCAAAGCTTTCATATTGAAATTCCATCTGCAGATATGGAACATATGCTTCTGAAATCAACTGGATTTCAGCTAGCTTAACATGTTTGGATAACATTTTGTTCTCTATACATTTTCTTGTTTGTATTGTTTAGTGTAATATGATCGCTAAAACTTGTACCTACTAGGACTGTCAGCTGATTAGATCTTTTAAAAGTTGATTAATCATCTGTCTTGTAGTTCATTTAGGCTGTAAGCCTATGCATGTTTAGACAGACAAAAAATAATAATAAACCTACAACTCCCAGCATTCCTCAACCAGCTTCATTGGAGTTGTAGGATTGCACTCTAAGTACATTTTTTGTTGATGCTCTGGCAGAGAACAGAGTGAGGAGGGAGTCTTCTCTCCCTCCTCACTCTGATACCTGGCAATTGTGTCAGTAGCACTGGGAAAACTATACTCTGTAGGGATGGGTACCTGCCGGCTGCTCGATCTTGTTCACTGCAAGCTGCTGGGTGGTCCAGGGGTACCTGGAGAGCGGCATGCAGCATCCTGCTGCTCTGCTGCATATTGTTTTCTGCAGAATGGCAATTTACAGAAAAGGCCAAGCTAACATTCTGTGCAAAATGGGGGCTTGGCAGAGCATCAGGGCTACCGCACTTGCCTGACATGGTGTGTGCCAAGTCGGGCAAGTGAGGGGGTCTGCAGACTCTAGTCTGGTGGGGTGGGTGAGCTGGTGGGAACCCGCTGAGCACGAGCCCCCAACTGGATGCTCGTGACATCCCTAATTCCAAGCTGTTATTGACAGACATATTCCCCCCACTCTACCACCAATAGCAGCTTTTGGGAAAGGGAGACATTTAAGAAGGTGAAGCTGCATGGAGATGAAAGGATGAACCTTCCTTCCTCCAGTACCATGGCTGTGATCCAAATCATGGAGTCATGTAAGGCTAAACATAAAGAGACACTAAGGATCCGATCATAAGTATCCCCACTCTCTTTTGTTTTGGTGTTTGGTTTAACAATATCTGAAACTGAGATCTCACATCCTTTATGAACTGAGGCTGCAGTGCTGAAAGCTTTGGAAAGATCAACTCTTCAGCTAGTGTCATGGTGGATCGTGCCCTATATTCTGTCATCAGTGCTAGCGTTGAGGGAAAAGGCAATATTACTGCTACACATTATGACATTTTGGAATCAAGCCATTCGATGTGTATATGCCAAAATCTATTTGCAAAACTTTTTTTTAAACCCTCTTAATTACTTATTTAATAGAACTGAAATCCTGAGGGTTGAATATGCAAGTGAAGCAATTTGACCAGAAAAGCATGCTATACAAGGAAATCTATAATGGGCAATGTTTAGGAGTGAAAGCAAACATGTTTGACCCTGTAGTTCTTGTAAGAAGAAATTGCATGCAGTGTTAGTCTGTTGAGGTTGATAGCTGATAAATCTTTTTTCCTTGTATTCCATATGCAGTCACAACATTAGCCTAGTGGTGTTGGAGAAATCTATTTTGGGGGTGGAGTTTGACAGATTTCACTAGGCTCATGCCCGGACTTTGTTTCAGTTTCCACTGCGGCATTCGACTTGATCTTACAGCTGAATTTACACAAATTATGTCAGAGTCTGTGTAATTTGTGCATATTCACCCATAATTCACGCAAATTGCTCAGAAATTCATAAAAATTGCAGAACCTTCCTCCAAAAAGTGTGCAAAAAGTTCCTGGGATAGGGAAAAAGGTCTTGCAGTTGGTGTTATAAGTGAAGGCCAAATTAAATGTTCTGCTAAACATTCTGATTACTTACCTCTGTGTAAGTGCATGCAGACCCAATTTGGATTGGGACCTTAGTGATTCAGGAGGGAGAATTTAAGCTTCGCCCTCCTGTTTTTGTACTGAAATTCCCCTCCCCCCATGGGTGGAATGTCTCTAGAGATGTTTCCCCCCCTCCTTTTTTTAATCCCCTGAGGTGGGGTGGAATTTCAGCACAAATCAGGAGGAGGAAAGCTTTTTAAGAAAAACTTCCTGAATTGCCATGGTGCTGATCTGAGCTGGGACCACACACACTTACACAGAGGTAAGTCAATCTAGTTTGGCCATAAACAATTGATTCAGAAGTAAAGGTGGGCAAATTTGGACCACAGCACACAGGGATGATATTTCCTAGGCTGACCAGGTGGCTCGGGATTTCCCGGTCCTAACCGGGAATCCAGGGGCAAACCGGCCCAACCGGGGGGTGGGGGGGCAAACCGGGGTGGCGGGGGGTCACGCGGCAGTGGCAGCAAGCAAGGAGCAGCGGTAGACCCGGCAGCTGAGGAGCCCGGGAAGCGGCCGCCCCAGCAGGCAAGCACGAAGGGGGGAACTTACCTGCTGGGGCGGCCGTTTCCCAGGCTCCTCCACCGCCTTCACCGCCACTGCCGGGCTCGTAAGGCCAGAGGCCGCGCGGAAGAGGCAGGAGAGGGCCGGATCCGGAAGTGACGTAATCGTCACTTCCGGATCCGGCCCTCTCCCGCCTCTTCTGCGCGGGCGGCGATGGACGACCCCGCGCGGCTGCGCGGGCGGCGAAGGGCGGCTGGTTTTTTTTGGGGGGGTGGCTTGGTGGGGGGGTTGTTTTGGGTGGGGGGGGCGGGGGGGACCGGGATTTTGATTTTTAAAATCTGGTCACCCTAATATATCCTTTTCTCCCCACATGCTGCAGTCCCAATCCAGTTCAGATCCTCCACATGTGGCAGGTACTCTTAAAAAAAGATATACACAATGCCAACTCCAGGAACGTCACTACCTCCTTTTCTTAGGCCTCATCTACACCAAGCAGCATATTGCACTATAAAAGCTGTAGGAAAGTGGTATATAAAAGGCAGGAGCCAAACTACTGCTTTATAGTGGTATTGAAGTGCACTGACAACTATTGGGGCCCCTTGACACATACCATATACACCTTTCATACCGCTTTCTTAGTGCTTTAACCTGCTTGGTGTGGTTCCTGCCTTTTATATACCAGTTTCATATTGGTTTTATAGTGTAATATCCTGCTGAGGTCCAAGTCTGAGACAGGAAGCTGAAGTGGAGATGTAGTGGAACATGCATTGTAGCGTGTAGCCTAAATCACTTGGCAAAATTTTTCAAAGCTATCACTGAGTGCGGTCTGTCCTTTAAAGCTGTTGTATTTTCTCTTGATTTGGTGAATCTCAGATGCACCTGTTCAAGTTTGGGAAACAAGCCACTCCAATGAGCAAGAAGCAGTTACTCACCTCAAGAGAGACTCCATTGTTGTGAGGAGCTGCCAACGACGCTTCATCTTCTTTTTTTAGTGTTAAAGAAAGAAAATGAATAAAACCCTCAGCCACCTCATCCTAATAAAATAAGTCCACCCAACTCCTATCCCACTCCACTCTGGTCAAATATTTATCAGAAATGTATCCTGCCCTTTCGAAAGTATGGGGGAGGGGGAAATCTTTTTTTTTTTTTTTTGCAAGCTGGTGAATAGACTTCCCCCCCCCAAAAAAAAAATGCATGTGGATATTCATCCCAGCACTAGTGTTTAGTCCACAAAAATCACTATGCATTTTTGTGCACATTTTTCAAAATATACTCATTTTATGCATTTCATATCTATATATTTTATGCATGCTTTTCCAAATGTATGCATTTTTACAAGCTTAACATGTTTGCGCTCATTTTGCCATTTATATGATTTTTGTGTATGCACTGATTCAAATGTACACACTCCTTTAAATGTACAATGTACAATATTTCTGTACATTTGTGTTTGTGGGGGCGGGGTGAGAACTGCATTGCATTGTTGTTGTTATTTTAAAAAAGTATAGATTTCAATATCTAACTGCCTTCTGGTTCATGTTCAGGCCAGGAAAGTGCAAATTTGGTAAGTTTGAATTTAAACTGAGCAAATTTCCCACTCATCCCTGTGTAGATAAGCATGAAGGAATCACATGTAGCAGTTTTACATCTCAACTGTATCTCCACCAACATGCTTTTGCCATTACCAACACAAGGTCTTCCCCTTCTCTTCTCAGATCATGAAAGGTACATAATGAATTGCTAGAACACTTTTGTTTTACTGCTGAAATATGCCAACTGAGGGCTCATCTACCCCTAAGGGTGTAAAGTAGGCTGACCATATGAAAATGAGGACAGGGCTCATGTAACTTTAACAGTTGTAGAGAAAAGGGAATTTCAGCCAGTGTCATTTGTATGCAATTAGTTCCTGGTGAAATTCCCTCTTCATCACAATAGTTAAAGGTGCAGGCATTATACTAGAGTGACCATATACAAAAGAAGGCAGGGCCACTGCAACTTTAACAGTTGTGATGAAGAGGGAATTTCACCAGGAACTAATTGCATGCAAACTACACTGGCTGAAATTCCCTTTTTTCTACAACGCTTAAAGTTACATGAGCCCTGTCCTTTTCATATGGTCAGCCTAGTGTAAAGGGAGGGAGCGGGCAGGATCACAGACTTACCTGCTTCTGCAATCCTCCCCCAGCATCTAGACAGCCATGCGACAACCCTCTTCCCTTCCGGGACATCGCGAGTGCCATTGTTTTTAAGAGGAGCCATGGCCCCAATCCTATCTGGCGAATAAGGTAAGAACCCCCACTGCCAAACCCCATGCCCACCTGCCCCACCATCCTGGGAATGGTGAAATCCTGCCACCCCCCCACCCCCCATGAGCATGGAGCCACCCCATGCAGCTCTGTGCCAATTTTAGGACCCAGGAGCACGAACCATACCAGGCATGGTCCTCAGGATGGTCCCGTGACTGTGGAAAAACCAGGATATCTCTGGATTTTGTTATCCCAGGGTCATCCCTAAGTCATCCCCAGTTGATCCCGGGATCCCCTGGGCATAATATGGATGCACAGGACAACCTAGAGATGACCTCAGGATAAACAGCTGGTGTAGACATGGCCCTGAGTATAATAATGGAAAGGGATCCATCACTTTTACAAGACCAACTTTGATAGCAGACATGAGCCCTAGTCAACCATGGTTCCTGAGCACATGAAGGGGCTACTGAGAACACATGGGCCAGCCCCACCACATAGACACCAAGTCATGTGCTGGCCATAACCACACCAATATGTGAATGGCATCAATGTAAAAAGGAAATCTGTCTGTGTACAGATGCTGGAACAAACAACACCACACAATCCATGAAACACACATGGGATGGATTTCTCAAAATCTGGACATCTCTAAGCTCCATCACACCTTTGGAACTCAAGGGTACTGAATGTCTCAATAGGACTATGAGAGCAATTCTAACAGCAACCGTCCTCATTTTTCTCATGTCTGACAAAAGAAACCGAGCCACATTAAAAAGCTCCCCCCCTCTCTCTCTTTCTCTTTCTCTCTCTCTCTCTTCAAATGTTCTTGAACATAAAAGTATTTGAAAAACGAATACAATTACATGGGACAATTACTAGCCATCTCCACCCCCATAGTATTGGTATATAAATACAGTGGCTTGTACAGTAAATCATGTCGCTTTTATAGTAAATTTAGATATAATTGAATGATAATTATATAGGCCCAGAAAATGGTCTGATTTTGCGTGATGCAGCTCTGCTGGTGAAGCTGTGCAGGTATGCCCCTGAATGCTGTCTAGATGGGAGACTGCCTGAAAAACATATTCAAGTCATGCTGAGCCCATTGGAGGAAGAGCAGAGTATATGTATAAGACAATGGAGAAGAGGTTTGCTTACTTCCCTGATTTCACACATTTGAATCACCATACAAACTGAAACTGTTATCCTTTGAAGTTCGCATTTCTCAGCATTTTGCAGTGGAGTTCTCCAATCAAAATAGGTGTGCAAAAAGGCATATGTTAGGGAAAATAACAATAAAATGCATTTTAGTATGAAAATTGCTTGGAAAAATATGCATATATTAAGAATAGTGCATACAAAATGGAGATATTAAGTGAAATGTACACAAAATGCTCATGATTTTTCATGTTGTTGTTTTTTTAAAAAATCTTAAACTGGACAAACTGGGACCTTCTGTACACAAACCATATATGCTCTAATTTACAGCCCAGCACATTAAGTACTTTAGGACTTGGACATTTAAGAAACATCGATATAAACATATTGACATCTGTACAAAGTGTACCAAACGCAAAATTGTAAGAAATATCAGTTCAAATCTTTCAGTGCACACTATACAAATATGGCATATACACATATAAAATTAACACTTTGATGTATTTAGTATTTTCAGCTAATTATACCTTGCAGTCTCATGTTAATTCCCATTTGAAACATTTGGCCATATTCCTCCTAATTCATTTATATTAATGAGGGGTGGATCCTCTGAGCAATAATCAGTTAAAAATCATGACAAGCTTTGTTAATAAATACCAGATTGGTATACGATACTATGCTGGCTGTTTGTCCTTAATTAGAAGGCTCTGAAAGAAATACCAAGAGGGAAATACTCATATTTTTTTTCTTTTAAACTCTAACTGCTCTCTTTCTGGTATTTGCATCTTTGAAATGGAGAGAAAAATTGAGACTTTGAAATGCATTAATTTCCCCTCTACTTAAAACAGCTTATCATTAATTAAGATTTAGATCTGATATTTTTTTTGGGGGGGCAAGCTGGTATGTGGGGCGGGGGGTGGGGGAATACAGCAAATCCATGTGTCTAATGCTAAGCAGAAGGTAATTGCAGTGCTTCGTTTAAATAGAGTGGTGAATAATGCAATGGGGCATCTAGAAGACTGGACGGTTAAAGGGACAGGGTATGTTGCAATTTCAAAGTTTTCCTTGTTCTTGTCAAAGTTATGGGGTTGGATCCAAATTTATGCTAGATCAACCACACTGGCAGAAGTAGACTTTTCTGCCCCTTCCTTCTTGGGGCAACTCCACCCCTCCAAAAAATGCCACACAGAGATCCTGATGAATGGGGTGAGATTTGTTGTGTGTGGGGAGTGGGGATCCCCCAAAATTGGGTAGAGGGACCTTTCACTAACAAAGTCCTTCCTCTCATGGAAGGCAGATTCTGGATCTAAACTTCCTTTGTTATTTTTATTTTTATTAGGCCTTCATGAATGCCAGTGTCACATATTTCAGAAAAATAAAGGAGGTAAGCAATTACCATTCCTTTGTGTTTACTAGCAGGTACCTTTTGGCGCTGAATTTGATGCATATAGAAGAATATAAGAAGATCCATGCTGCCTGAGATCAAAGGCTCATCTTGTCCAACATCTTGCTTCCTACAGTGGCCAGGCAAATACTTTCATTGACCCCACAGGCAGCGCTCCACTGGTTTTGAATTTCCCCCCATCATATCCCCAGCAGTGGTGCTGTCAGAACAGGACTTCTTTGAAGCAGTCTGGGGCTCTACTCAGCAGAATCATCAGGAGGGTCCCCAAAGCTGGACGGGCTTACCACCTTTTGAAGTAAGGGAAGTAATACACATCACGAACCCAAGGGATGGTGTTCATAAAACCATTAAGGGCAGAGTGTACAATTACCTAATTGGAAACTTGACCACTGCTCCCCCAGCCTCGTCTTCTGAATCATGGTGCCTCTGAACCTAAGAACATAAGAAGTGCCATGCTGGATCAGAACAAGGGTCCATTTAGTCCAGCACACACAGTGGCCAAACAGCTGTTGACCAGGGACCATCAAAGCAGGACCAGGGACCAACAGCACCCTCCCACCCATGTTCCTCATCAACTGGTGCACACAGGCTTACTGCCTCGGATACTGGAGATAGCACATAATGATCAGGGCTAGTAGCCATTGATAGCCTTCTCCTCCAGGAATTTATCCAAGCCGCTTTTAAAGCCATCCAAATTGATGGGCATCACTACATCCTGTGGTAGTGAATTCCATAATCGAATGATGCATTGTGTGAAGATGTCCTTCCTTTTATTTGTCCTGTATCTCCCACCAATCAGCTTTATGGGATGACCCCAGATTCTAGTATTTTGAGAGAGGGAGAAAAATATCTCCCTATCCACATTCTCCACACTATGCATAATTTTGTACTCCTCTATCAGGTCTCCCCTTGGCCTCCTTTTTTTCCAAGCTGAACAATCCCAGCTGTTGTAACCTTCCCTCATAGGGGAGATGCTCCAGCACCTTAATAATTTTAGTTGCCTTTTTCTGCACCTTTCCAGCTCTATAATATATATATTTAGGTGTGGTGACCAGAGCTAGTCTAGATCTAACATCTTCGATAACATCATTGCAGCTGATAGACTATGCTGATTGGATTTGTATTATCTGTTGGTTGTGCTATATCATGCAGATGTCCATCTTTCTGAAGCCTTTTCTGTGGTGGCACCCATTCTCTGGAATACCCACCCTATTTGCCAACTTTTTTGCAGTTTAGGCACATGCTTAAATCTTTTTTTTTTATTCACCTCTGTGTTTAATAACTCATGACGCCCATGGCTATGATTTCTAGTTTATGGCCTACTGAATATGTTATGTTGTTGGGCTTTATTTTAGTTATGATGTGTATTTATATTGTAGTTTTAATTGTTGTATAACACCTGATATATTGTACATGGCAGGTGGTATAGAATCATAGAACAGTAGAGTCTACAAGGCCATCGAGTCCAATCCTCTGCTCAATGGAGGAATCCATCTTCAAGCATACCTGACAGATGGCTGTCCAGCTTCATCTTGAATGCCTCTAGCGTGGGAGAGCCCACAACCTCCCTAGGTCATTGGTTCTATTGTCATACTGCTCTAACAGTCAGGACATTTTTTTCCTGATGTCCAGCCAGAATCTGGCATCCTGTCACTTGATCCCATTATTCCGTGTCCTGCACTCTGAGATGATTGAGAAGAGATCCTGGCCCTCCTCTGCGTGGCAACCTTTAAAGTACTTGAAGAGTGCTATCATGTCTCCCCTCAGTCTTCTCTTGTCAAGTCTAAGCATACCCAGTTCTTTCAGTCTCTTCTCATAAGGCTTTGTTTCCAGACCCCTGATAAATATTTTAAAAGAAATAAATTTCTTCTTAATGTCACCTAAGGGCCAAGTTAGTTATTGGTTTTTAAAGTCAAACAGGGACCCCAGAATTAGATGGTTCCTAATCTTGTGCTCACTCTGGCATCCTTAGGACAGGATGTTGAACATATAGGGTAACAAAATGGCACCTACCAACATAGTAAACCTCCTTATTCCCAGTCAGACCATTGGTCCATCTAGCTCTGCATATTGTCTATGCAGATTAGACGCAGCTTTCCGTGGTTTTCCTCCCAGCCTTTCCTGGAGATGCAGGGGTGAAACCTGGGACCTCTTGCATTCAAAGTATTTGACAATCACAGCAGGCGGGCATGTGATTGCCACCCCTTTATGGCCTACTATAAAGTCAGGAGCAGGGTGCCATTTCGGTTCAGCATTACTTGTGATTAAATGAAGCAAGATGGCGCCCTAATTATTTATTGAGGACAATGGGGTTGTTGGGTTTTTAAAAAAAGAAAGAAAGAAAGAAAGATTTTTAAAAAATCAATTTGGCAGTTTCTGCCTTACCATAACAAAATGATTGCTGGTGTCTATTAAATAGCTTTCTTTTTGTTACAGGTAAACAACCATTGAAAATGTTAGTTTGCAGATGCTTTGGATGGTAGAGCAGTTGTGTATAGTGTTATTTAATAGTGCATTCAAGGACCTGTTTGGAGAGGCTATTTTCCACTGTGGACAGAAATGAAAACAGCCCATTACCAATGGTTTCATTCATATATATATATATATATATATATATATATATATTCTATCAAGCTCTGATTAGAGCACACATTGAACTTCAGACGAGCATTACCTAAGGCACATAGAGGTAAATGTGATGCATAAACCAGGCACAAACCACAAAGCTACCTTTAACTTGCAAGCACGATTGATTAAAATATGCATTCTGCTAATATAATGGCTGGTCTCAGTATAGAAATTAATTAATGCTAATAGTGCACAATCAAAACTGCCTGAACAACAACAACAATAAGGAAAGAATCTTCTGCAGGCATTAAATAAAACGCTCATCTTCTTAATGCATTTGAGTGAACTACTGAGACTAAAAGCTTTGCTCCTTCCATGCAAATATAGGAGGCTGGCAGGGTGAGAAAGAGCAGTCCGTATTTTCAAGTGGTGAGTTTATTGCAAGCTCCCAAGCCATTTGCTTTTGGATTCCATGTTAACCCGAGCCTGGTCCCAGGGCCATGTGTGACGCTGTGCTATTAGTTACTACAGATTGAGGTGGTAGCCCTGGGAATCGAGGCCAATAACATATGCAGATTGAGCCATGGAACAGGCAAGAGAGAACTAAATACAGAAGGCGGGGAAGGGCAATGCATTTAAACAGGTAGCTCACATATTCTCTGGATTTGAAGAAGGGGGGGAACAATCTTTTGCAAAAGAATCCTAAAGAGGGATGTACTAACTGGGATGGGTTAACTGGAGATAATAAAGAATGTATAGGAAACTATCTGATAATATAATTTTATCTGTGCAAGCTGTAGGACTTGTTCTGTCTAAACATGCATAGGATTGGGCCGTAACAGTAGTAGAGCAGGAGTAGAGGCACCCACATCAGTTACTCAGAAGTTAGGGTGACCATATGAAAAGGAGAACAGGGCCCTTATATCTTTAACAATTGCATAGAAAAGGGAATTTCAGCAGGTGTCATTGGTATGCATGCAACACCTGGGGAAATTCTGTCTTCATCACAACAGTTAAAGCTGCAGGAGCCCTGCCCCCTTTTGTATCTGGTTTCCTGCATGCATACCAATGACACCTGCTGAAATTCCCTTTTCTATACAACTGTTAAAGATGCAGGAGCCCTGTCCTCCTTTTCATATGGTCACCCTACTAAGAAGACTACTGTCACCAGTTGCCATTTTTACACTCCAGACCTGCATTCTTATTCCTAAGTGTGAGGGATGGATTTAAATGGAATGTACTTCTAGGCAAGTGTGTTTATGTGTGTGTGTGTTTGTGTATGTATATATGTTTACTCCTCAAACATCTCATATTCAATCAATCATTTATTTATTTATTGTCTATATAATCAAAAAATTCTATTCTTGAGAAAGAATGGCTCACCCCTGAAGTCCCTTCCATGACTTTTCCCCCCAATACACAGTAATCAAGGGACTGAGTGGGGGAGGACATCCAGACGAGCCCCTTCACATGGCTACTAGGAGGAGGGCCTTCTCTGCTATGGCACCCCGGCTGTGGAATGAGCTCCCTAGAGAGGTTCACCTGGCACCTACATTACACTCCTTTTGACACCAGGTAAAGACCTTCTTATGTTCACAATATTTTACCAGTTTATTATCATAGTCTTTTCACTCCGTTGTTTTAAATCTGTATTTTAAATTTGTATTTGAAATCTGCATTGCTGCATGGTTTTTTACCCTGCTTTTATATTGTATTTCTATATTGTGTTTTTATACTGTTTTGTTGATGGTTGAAATTTTTGTGGCCCGCCCAGAGAGCTTCGGCTATTGAGCGGTATATAAATGTAATAAATAAATAAAGAAAGAAAGATGAGGAAGGGGGCATTCTGCCAGTGTGGCGTAGTGGCTAGAGTGTTGGACTGGGATTCGGGGGACCCGGGTTCTAGTCCCCACTCGGTCATGGAATCGCACTGGGTGACTTTGGGCCAGTCACAGACTCTTAGTCCAACCTACCTCACAGGTTGTTGTTGTGAGGATAAAATGGAGGAGGAGGAGGATTATGTAAGCCACCCCTTGGATTCTTTGGAGGAAAAAAGGTGGGATATAAATGTAATAAATAAATTAATAAATACACAATAAATAAATAAATTGCAAAATTAAGGATGCAATCCTATGCGTGTTTAGACAGAAAAAAAGTGGTACAACTCCCTGCCTTCCCCATCCAGAATGCTGGGAATTGTAGAACTCTTTTCTGTCTCAACATGCATAGGATTGTGCCTTAAAAAAGTAAACTAGATGGAAAGGCAGTGTGTTGGAGGACTTCTGTGTTATTTCCCATTTTTGCCCTTTCCCTTTAATAATATAATAAAGGGATTTTTTCTCCTTAATCTAATGTGCTTGGGATTTACATTTTGCTTTCCTGAGTGACAGTCTAATTGGAGGGGGGGGGGAAAGAGTGTCACCTTCAAAAGTGAGATTTCAGGAAACATTCAGTGTAGGGCTGGTTTGACAGAAGGAATGGAGAAGGTCTGAATAATCGTACATCTCTCAGCTGATGACATGTTATATATCGTTTGCTAGGGATGAGCTAAAACAACCTACAGGTGAGGGGATTGTGAATGTTTTGGCAGGATCAGTTTTAAAACCATTTTTCAGCACTCCTTGTGAAAATGTTCTTCATTCCCTGTACATTGCTTTTGCCGGCTCTCTTTCACTTTGGCTTTAGGGAAACAGAAACATCCTGCTGCTCACCCCAAAATATGCTGCCCAATAGCCATTTATTATATGGCTATTGGGCAGCATATAAATGTCATACATAGTGATGTGCTGAATCCTGTCACCTACTTTCATGAAATTCATCCCTCCCTGAGAAAGGGACATTGGGTATTTTTCTGCCTCTTTTGCAGGGAGGGGGAACATTTCGTAGAATGTTCTGGGGGCTGGACTTCTGTTTACCTTTTAGGCATAGGAAGTGGCAGAGGGACCTTTTTATTTTATTTTTTTACTCTAAAAATGTCCCAATGTGCTGTTGCAACATTGCAGGCCTATTCATACAGGCTTTTAGCTTGGCAGCATTTCCTTGAATGCTCAGGAGACCATGGCGGGATCTGTACTACTGATTTATAATGGTTTAAAATGGTATTGATAACTGTTAGGGGCCATGACACATTCCATATACAGTTTTCAAACCACTTTCATAGTGCTATATCCTAGGCTGACCATCTGAAAAGGAGGACAGGGCTCATATAACTTTAACAGTTGTAGAGAAAAGGGAATTTCAGCCAGTGTCATTTGTATGCAATTAGTTCCTGGTGAAATTCCCTCTTCATCACAACTGTTAAAGTTGCAGGCACTATACTAGAGTGACCATATCCAAAAGAAGGCAGGGCCTCTGCAACTTTAACTGTTGTGATGAAGAGAGAATATCACCAGGAACTAAATGCATACAAATGACACTGGCTGAAATTCCCTTTTCTCTACAACTGTTAAAGTTATATGAGCCCTGTCCTCCTTTTCAGATGGTCAGCCTATATATCCTGCTCGGTGTAGGTCTGACCCATGTGACACACTGAAAGCCCCTGCACTAAGAGCCTCATACTGCTGCAAGAAAGAATGAGCCTTTAAGGGCTTTAGGGGCAGAACTACCTGCGGTGTGGGGGCTCTTAGCACCAAGAGTTTCATCCTGACAGCAGCTCCTCAATGCTCAAGAGACCGTGTGGCATGTGTTTAAGATAAACAGAATCTCCAACTCTCTTTCCAGTGAGAAAAACTTACAAACTTCTCCCCATTCTCAACCTCTTTTGCCTGGGTCTTCATTTTGCCCCCACCCCCCACGGGTTGACAAAAACGAAAGCTTCAAAATATTCAGCACAGTGCTAGTAATAAATAACACAAAATAATACATACATTTGTGAGTGTTGGAATGGAATGCTTATAAAGGTTGGAGCTTTCTGCTAATGCTCATGGAGCATGTGCAGAAAAAAGCTAGAGGGAGCCCACAAAACACCCTCACTTTGTAGCCCTAAGGCCCAGAAACCCATCATGGAACAGTGCATGGGAAAGTGACAGAGAGCCCCTAGGCCCTCAAAAGACCTTTGCCCTGGCAGAAGTGATGCACCCATTTCCTGAAGGGGATTCTGGGACTAGTAGTGCACCCACAGCCTCTCCTTCCCACATTCCAAGATAAATTTCTGGGTCCTGGCACACAGGAAGGTGAGCATGGCATTACATGCCATATTCTTCGCAGGCTGCAAAATATACATTGTCAATCATTTTATGTGCTGTAATGTTCTATGCAAAATAGTAACCATTACAACAATGCAGCTCTCTGGTTACATAATTTCATCCGCATGGAAGCCCAACCAAAACCACTCAACCTTAAGGATAAGCTTTTTTTTAGGAAATGAAGGGGTTAAGGAGGAGATCTGCTAAATTTGGGAATTCCAACTTGTGCAGGATGAAGCACTTTCCACCGTGGACTGCAACCCCAAATAAATAACTAAATAAATATCAATACCTCAACATTAATTTTAGGGTGTTATGACTCTTTAAAGTTTAAACTTCCTTATTCTTGCACCCAAATTAGTGATTCATCATGATAGACCAGGACTTACCAATGCTATTTTGTATTTTACTTTGTATTTTTCTGTTGTCAGCTGCTTGGAGTGCCATTTGACGGAAAGGCAGGGTACAAATTTAACAAATAATTAAATGTAGGTATTGTTCTACAGGAGACAAAAGCCGCAATTCTGTTGAGCATGGAAGGGCACCTCAGGAGCATAGGATATATCGTATCTCCTCCTCTGAGGGCAGAGAGAAAGGTCTGCTCTCAGAGGGTGAGAGCCAATCATGACCTCTGTGGAAATGTCCACACCCTTTACCAAAACCAATATGGTGAAAATGGGTGGATTGGGGCATGGCATAGGTGGATGGGCCCTCCTTGTCTCTAATCACACCCTCAACATGTTGAAAACTTTATAAATGGATTGGTTGTAAATAATTTTCCTCCAATTATTTGCAGGTTAGTAAGGTCAACACACACACATGGTCCTCAGAATGCAAGCAAGGGAGAACAATGCCATTCCTCCCACCCTATTAGCAAGAGCCCAGCCAGGCTTTAGATATGTTGGAGGCCTTTCCAATTCTTCAGGTATGATTGGCCTGTTACATTCCTATGAATGTTTACATGGAGGCAGGTCCCACTGTGATGAATGGGGCTTACTCCCATGTTAGCATGTTAGCATGCATAGGATTTCAGCTTAAGGGGCAACCTTTCATGTACCTTTGGGTAAATATTTGAATACATTCAATATGCCTCACCTATGTCTGAAGACACATGTAGGTATAAAGTCAAAGCTAAATAGAGGTTTCTTTTCCCCCCCAAACAGTTTGTATTGATTTGTTCCCCACAAAATAACAATGCAAAATACCGTACCAGTTAGGGGTGTGCACAGACCCCCCGGATTGGATCGGGACCTGGATCGGGACCTCCAATTTTGTCATGGATCGGTTCGGACAAAATCGGAGGCCCCCCAGACCGGATCGAGTCCGATCCCGATCCAAAAATCGGAAATTTTTGGATCGGCCGCCATTTTTTCCCCATAGACTTGCATTGCAATGCAAGTGTATGAGGAAAAAATGGCGGTGGGTGGGTGAGGGGGGGCCTAACTCCCTCCCCCCCGGGGCCGTCCGCTGTGGATGGCCCCGGCAGGTAAGCCCCCTCCCCCGCGCTCCCTCCCCCCCCTGGGGCCGTCCGCTTCCATCCGCGGGCGCCCGTGGATAGAAGCGGACAGCTCCGGGGGGGGTAAGCCCCCTTCCCTGCCACTGCTTACCTTTTAGGGACGCCCGCTCCCGTCCGGCGCCGGCGGCTACTGCCAGCGGGCTTTGTGGCCTGCTCTAGAGTAATGCGCTGGGTGATCACCCGGCGCACCACCCTGGAGCAGGCCGCGGAGCCCGCTGGTAGTAGCCGCCGGCGCCAGACGGGCGTCCCTAAAAGGTAAGCGCCCCCCTCCTCCCCTCCGCGTGCCCCCTCCTCTAGAGTAGCACGCCGGGTGATGTCATCACCCGGTGCGCCACCCTGGAGCAGGCCGCGGAGCCCGCTGGTAGTAGCCGCCGGCGCCGGACGGGAGCGGACGTCCCTCAAAGGTAAGCACCCACCTCCTCCCCTCCGCCCCCCCCCGCTGTCCACTTTCATCGGCGTGCGCCCCCTAGCGCCCACCAATGGAAGCGGCGGTGGGCGCCAGTGGGCGCCCGCCGATCCGCCGAACCGGTTCGGAGCCTTTTCGGATCAGTTCGGACTGGATCAGCCGATCCAGCTGTTGGATCGGAAATCGGATAATTTATCCGATTTCCCACTGGACCGGACTCGGATCGTGGATCGGGTCCGATCCAGTGCACATCCCTAGTACCAGTATCATTATTTATTTATAATGTGAAGAAAGTGGACATATTCTTTTAAAAGTAAAACATATATATATATATATATATATATATCTTTGTAAATCTTGAAAAGTGCAAGCCTAGGAGCATCTCCTTGATCTATAGCCAGCTGTATGTCAATTTCATTGAACACAATTTAGCGCTTCCCAGCACAGGAACTGGGAAGTAGAATTTTGTGGCTGTAATCCAGATCCTTTGTCAGCAGAACCCAAAGGAGAAGTAGAAATTCAATAGGTGGAAGCAGGGTTATCCCAAGCAGACTTACCTTTTTGTGTGTGTATGTGTGTGTGTGTGTGTGTGTTAATAGGCTGCAGACTGTACCTTTTTTGGGGGTGTCTTAACAGACTGCATTCTTGGTACGATTGCAGGAGCCAGGAGACCTTGGTGCTGTCACCGACTTGCAGATTGTTCATTTTAGAAAAGCAAGCAAGCACAAAAATGATTTGTGAAAGAGAAGTATCTTTCAAGACAGAAAAAAAGAGATTTTCCAACTTGGAGATGTGCATACTTTTGAATCGAGCTGAGCGCAAACAGCCGTTTGAAATTCTGCACACTATTTGTGGACAGAGAAATTAGGGGGGATAATTTCACTGAATTGTTCCAGAGGGAGGAGAGATTCTTCAACAGTTTTTCATCAGGAGGGGCCACCTTTGGCAGAGGTTGTAGCACAGCTTCCTTCTTTTTTTGTAAAGTTTTTTTTTTATGGTGGTGGTGGTTGTGCTTCCACTGCAACAGTGTGGACAGGCTTTTTCCCATTTTGCATCCATAATAATTATTGCTGGGCAGAAATCTGCTCCCCATTTTCAGGACCTTTCTCTCTCCTTGTGAAAGAGGCATTGTTTTTTCTGCCTCTTTCAGAGGGAGGGGGAATTCAGAGAATTTTCTCCTTAGGGAGTGGGCCAGGGTTTCCACATGCCCTTTTTAAGTTGAGGCCCTTTCCATGCCAGGCTTTTTGCCTGGGATGGCCCCTAGCTGCTCCAAATGATGCACAGGGCATCCCGGGGGTGGGGCAGGTGGGCATGGGATTTATCCTGGTAACAGGAACCAGAAAAATCCAGAATTTTCTGCCCTCCAGTATCCTGTATGTTTTCTTCTTCCACGAAAGAGGTATTTGACATTCTGCCTCATTGTCAAGATGTTTTATAATTTATTTTTGTGGCATTTTTGAGCTTACTTAACCCCTAAAGGTGGCTGAGGATGCTGCTCTGCAGTCTTTTTTAAAAAACATTATTTATTATTTCAACATATAATAAACATATAATAAACATAATACATAACAAAACCTTAACATTCCCCCGTGCTCCCCTACCCCTGAGACCTTCATTGCTCTAATATATTATACATTTTTCCAAAATTGCAACGATTCTTTTGAAGGTGTACATCCTCTCCCCTTTATTAAAACATATTCTATAAATGGTCCCCAAATACTTTCAAAATCATTCTTCTTGGATAATCCCATCCTAACTTTAATTTTACATGTTAATCTATCATTAATTGCTATATCCCACACCCCTTTTTTAAATTTTATTTCCAAAAGCTCTCTTGATGAATCATGATAACTTTCCACAGGCTTTAATTGAAGTGTGGGAAGCTGAGGAGGCTCCAGTCTGCCGGAGAAAGACGATTGCCCAATTTAAAACAGGACAGCCTTGCACACTCCTTGACCATCTCTTAAGTAAGGGAAGTACAAGAAACCCAAACCCAGCCCATGACCATTTCTCCAATATTTTCTTCGCCACTGAAGAATCTTTTTGAAAGCAATCTCTTTTCTATCAAATTGAGTGAGAATGGTCGAAAAACACGTGGGAGAAATTTTCAGCACAGCACTACTTTTGAACTTACATTCCAAATGGCAAGGACACTCAAGTAGGAACTAAGTGAGCCTTCTAACTTACTTTATTTTCAGACAGCTTTGAATACTAGGGAAGCTAGCAAAAAAGCATAATCTATGGGATATTTACAGTAGTATCTTCTCATGAAAGGGCTATACCACTTTGTTCCCTGTATATTTCAAACAGCTCTAACAAAATGCTTTCTGGGAGGCAACCATCTCTCTGTCCCATGACTCCTGGTGGGAGGACTGTTTTAGGATTGGTTGGTTTTGAGTGCAAATGTAGAAATAAGTAATGTCTGCAAATTCATATAGTAAAGTATTTCCCAACGATACATATAGATTTGAACTGGAGAAATTGTTCTGCTATCCTTCATCACTGAAGCCTTCATCACTAGAATGAAGTCCACCAAGCAGGCAAAATGGGAGAGCGCTTAAAAAAACTAGAGGGTGGGGAGAACATGTCAAAAAATCTTCTAAAGACTATATGCGAAACTGCTCACGTACATACAAATAGGTGAAAATTCCCTTTCGGCTTTATTTACCTGAGAATGAATTTGAGTTTGAAGAGGCCTTTATGTCGTTTCAGGCAGAGCACCTAAGATATAAGCAATTTTCAACAAGAGTACTACACATTTGTCTTTATAACAATTTGTATGTAACTGCTTTTATGCAAATGACACTAAAGTGGCACCTTTTTTTCTAAATTGGACATTTTTATGGTTATAATTTTCTTCTGTAATAACAGCAAAAAATGGCTGTCCCAGTGGAGTTGAGTGATTCATCTCTAGTGCTGTTTTGTGAAGTTGGAATGACAAGGTTCTTTCATCTGCACACAGGATAGCAAAAAAGTAGTTTAGGGTCCCCCCCCCTTTTTATCATGCCTGTCTGTGCTAGTAGAGGTAGTTACATTTAGACATTTCAGGGTCCCCTGATACCAACCTTTCTTCCCTGCAATAATTTCACCTTTTTTCTCCTTACCTTGAAAGAAGCATAGATTATATCATTAGTTTTAGCATAGCGGTTGTCACATCTACTGGTCTTTGGCATTACATATCCACATTCTCAAGATGCCAAATGAGAGCCATTACTGTATAGCAAAATGTATGTATTCACTGCACAGAACACTAGGATAATAAAGCAAAGGTGAGAAAGATGTTCAATTTGCTTAATAGATACAGAGTTTCATCACAGCCAATGTAAAGGCTACTTCTCCTTAACAATGCTTCATAATTATTTTATCTTATGGACAAGTGTCCTACAAAACCTATAGATGTGCCGCAAATAACTTAATAAAAAAGCAGGGCTTTTGCAATTCATCTGTTGTCTTTTCAAATGGAGCCCCCGGCGCTCATGAAATACAATGAGTGTTGGTTGCATTTTGTATATTGGACAAAAATAATAATGTACATATCATAGAAAGGATATACTTTCTTGTATCTGAAGAAATGCTTTAAACACACAACCACAGATAGTATGGCTAGATCTACACCACTATTTTATAGCAGTATTGAAGTGCACTGATAACTGTTGGGGCATAATCCACATTCCATATACCTCTTTCATACCACTATAGTATTTCCTGATTTTTATTCCACATTCATAATGATTTGGCACAAGGTGTAAATCTGGACACAGTCATACATTCTTTCAGTTTGTAAAGGTATCCCACTGGACACCTCCCTCCATGCCAACATACATAGCCCAAACAAACCAGGAAAGAGCAGTGTATATGTAACTTGACACACAATTTACAACAACAGTAAAAGTAAAAGGTACAATAATATCACTACAACTTCAAAGTCATTAATACAATAAACTATAACTACTGAGCACAAATTTTATTTAAACTGTGGGTATAATCCTGAATTATTTTAAAAAAAACAATAAAAAACAATAAAAAAACTATTCTGTGCAGTAAAATGTTGTATATGATAATTTCTCATACAGACCATAACTGGCTATGTAGGAATGAGAAAAGTCAATATATAGCCCATAAGGTGGAGATGATGGAATAGTAGTTCAAATCACTCCTTGCTGGATGCTCATGGAATTAATAACGAGGAAAACATGCATATTGATCTCTAAACGAAGTTACATTGTCATACTTACATAGCCAGTGCTGGGTGCTATGAGAATGTCTCATTCATGACTTGGACTGCACAGACTTGTTTAACATACATGGCCCCTCGTGTCCCTAAGACCTAGTATATGTGAAATAGTCCTCTGATCCAAATTGATAACATGAATGGCAGTATCCAGCTGTTTCATTCCATTAGTGCAAATAATATTATAATAGCCAAAACTAGGTTTTGAACTATGCACAAGAAAATAATCTGATTAAAGTTATGTATGTGCAAGTGTGGTTGTGCAAGTGGTTTTGCATAATGCATGCATTGTACAACCCATTGTGCATTCTCATTGTAATTACTTGCACCCATTGTGCAATGTGTTGTGCAACCGGTTGCACAACTGTTCACAAAATGGGTTGTGCAAGTGTAATGGGCAACAACTTGTACATTGGAATAATTTAGGAGAGTTCCACTAGTGCTATTTGAGTTTGCAGTAGGTAGAGAGGTTGCAGGCGCTCGACTGGGACCAGCAGTCCAACAGATGCCCCATAGACTTGCCACATCTGCCCAGGCTGTGGCAAGTTTGCAGGCCCACACTTTAATCCATTCACATTTTTAATCTTGCATAAATCGGGCCTTCACTGCCACCATTTCTGCAAGGTAGAAAATATGTAATTTTCAGAGCCTCCACTGTGCACAATGTGATAACTAGGGGTTTGCACTGGATCAGGTCCGATCCACAATCTGGACCCAATCAGGCCGAAATTGGATAAAATTATCCGATTACGATCCCCGCATCTGGATCGTCCGATCTCATCCGATCCGATCTGAAATGACCCAATCCCAGTAGGAAGAGATCGGAGGATCGGACCTCCTCCCCCTACTCGCGCTCCTTAACTGTCGGGGCCATCCACTGCCGTCCGCTGGTACCTTCTACTGAGAAACAGGCTGAGAGCTGCGCGTAGGGGCTCCCTGCGTCTCCTCCAGCACAGCCCCGGCCCACCTGCAGAGAGGCGGAGAGGCGAGAACACCGGCTGGAGAGGGAGAGAGCTGCGCGTAGGGGCTCCCAGCGTCTCCTCCAGTGCAGCCCCGGCCCTCCTGCGGAGAGGTGGAGAACACTGGTCTAGTCCACCCCTCTGACACGCTTGAGGTGGCTGGGAGTGCAGTTGAATTGAAATGTGTCTGGGAGTGGCAATATCTGTTGTGCAGGGCAAGGGGAGATATGGCGATAGCAGGGCGATGTGCCATTATAGGGGAAGGAGAGATAGATATTTAACACTCATCTTACCTTCCAGACGCCCTGCTACCCCGGGGATCTTGGAAAACGAACCAGGCCACCCACAGAACCTCTCCTTGCTCCTATGCAATGCCAGGTCAGTTAAAAATAAAACAAATATGGGGGGGCGTGGCCTAGCAGGACATGGAATAAGTCGCAAATCCTTCATCCTCCGAAAGAAGCAGTGAATTAAATGTAAATTCCCTGTCCTAAAAGAACGGTTTGTTACATACAAGTCTGCTATGGAGAGGGGAAAGCTTGCTAAAGAGACTGCAGCTGGAAGAAGATTTATGGCTTTATAACCAGCACGACTGAGGGAGGTGACGGACCGACAGCTTTGAAGTACGGTGAAGGTAAATAAAGGACGTATATACGATTGCTGGCTGATAGAATAACTGTAGAGAGAACAGAACGATTGCTAACACTTAGAAAAGAGACTTTTAAGCTTTGGAAACTTTTAAGCTTTCAAGCGTTGAAAGATTGTTGGCTGTATAACTGTTCCGCTGGGAGGAGGGCCTAACTCTGCCCGACGAGAATCGAAACTAACTCGTCAGCCTTGGCAATTAAAAGAACAATTAAAAGATTATAAGTGATTAAAAGGCTGTTTGGGAGACAGAGAAGCCAGAGGGAGTGACTGAGGGGAAGAGAAAAAGACTTTGATCCCTGGCTAGAAGTGGCTGTGACCTTATCGGATAGGCTCGAAGGGTGCATGATTTATGAGCAAGAAGAAAATAACTTCTTGGAATCGACCTAAGGGTGATCGTCCGTCTGATAGGAGCTACAGGCTAGTCCGTACTGAAATGTCGGATAAGGATTCTGAAAAGACAAAGAAGCAATCCCCTAGTCATGCCGGAAATGCCAGTGCTAAGACTGGAATTAAGCCAGGTGCAATTCCTAAAACAACCACAGGGAGGCAAGCTGACCCAACAGATGAGCTGATTCAGAATATCCAAAAGATGCTGGATGTAGCTATAATAAAGCAGGATGGAAATATTGAGCAGGCTCTTCTGAAGCAAGAAGAACGATTGGCTAAAAGGATCACCGAGTCACAACAGCAACTCTTGGCAGGCCTTCAAAAGGTGGAGAAAGAGGTTGGAGCTTTGCAGGAAGAAACTGGAGAATTAAAGGTTTTATATAAGAAGCAAGAGGAACAGCTAACGCAACAGGATTTACGGCTTATAGCGATGGAAGACAGGGACCGGAGAGCAAATTTACGCATAAGGTCTTTTGGGGAGCAGCAAGGGGAGACCCTTAATAGTATAAGAGAATTAATCTTGGCATGGGTCAAACAGTTAGTACCACAGGAAGATTGGAAAATGGAAGATATTGAGCGGGCCCATAGGGTGGGATTTGGAAAGACAAGAGAGTACCCAAGAGACATTATTGTGAAATTTGCTAATTACTACAAAAAAGAAAAATTAATGCAAGCAGTTAGAAGTCAAGGTCAACCAACGCTTCAAGCAATACCAATTCAGGTTTTCCAGGATTTGTGCCCCCAGACGGTGCAGTGGAGGAAGAGCGTTAGAATCTGTACAGCGGCATTGAAGAAGAAATCGATCTCCTACAATTGGGGATACCCAGTTTTCTTGAGATTTAAGTGGAACGGGAAGCAGCAAAGAATAACATCTTGTGAGCAAGGAATCGAGCTATTGGAGAAGCTGGGCATAATGGATGCCACATCGGTTGGAGAAGAGAAGCAAGAAGAAGGCGCGGCAGGAGGGAGTAATGAATAGACGTTAATAAATAATGTAAGAGGGATAGGGAGAAGAAGAGATATGGAGGGGAGGGTAGACGTTGTTCCGGAATGTTGGGCCGAGTTCCCCCCCCCCCTAAGAGTTCTAAGAAGATTGGGACCAATGCCCAGGAAGCTGGTGAGGAGGGGGGTGAAATTGGGGGTGAATGTGGGGGGGAGGGTTAGGGAGGGGGGGAATGGGTTACACAGAGGGAGACCGACTTAAAGGCTTGTGTGAAAGAAAGAGATGGAAAATAAACTTAGATTGGCAACATTGAATGTTAAAGGGCTAGGAACAGTAATTAAAAGAAAGAGGATTGAAATGTTATTAAAGAACAAAAAAATAGATGTAATTTTTTTGCAGGAAACTCATCAGGCCAAAGATGGAGTTAATGAGCTTCGAATGAGGGAGGTGGGCATTTATGAGAAGGCATATGGAACTTCGAAATCGAGAGGGGTGGCAATAATAATTTCAAAGACATGTGGTATAACTATTCAAAGTGTAAAGAAAGATAAAAATGGAAGGTTTCTTATTATGTTCTGCAAGTTGGGAGAAGAGGAATATGTATTGGTGAATGTTTATGCTCCAAATGGAAAACAAATGGATTTTATTGATGAAGTATTTAACGTGTTGGGAGAAGTGGGCAAAAAGCACATTGTGATGGCAGGTGACTTTAATATGGTACTAGATATAGGGAAAGATAGGGATAACATATTAAAAGATATTAAGAGGGTGGGGAAGACAGAGTTAAGCAAATTAATGGAAGGGAAAGAATTAATGGATGTGTGGAGAGTTTTAAGAGGGGAAGAAAGGAAATATACCTTCTACTCACAGAGATTTAAGAGTTATTCAAGGATAGATTACATTTTTGTATCAAAAAATATGTTACCCAAAATTATAGATTGTGATATTGGAGTTATTAAGGTTATTGACCACGCGTTAATGACAATGGACATGGAAACCAGGAAAGACTATAGACAAGCGAAGAGATGGAGATTGGATGTAAGGTTGTTGAATAAAAAATATATAATGGAGAAAATAAAGAAAGAACTGCAGGAAATGTGGGAGATTAATGAAAAAGAGAATAACCGGCAGGACATATTATGGGATACAATGAAAGCTGTGGTAAGAGGGATTTGTATTAGGGAAAGTTGTACATTAAAAAAACAACAGGAAGCTCAAAATAAAAAGATTGAAGAGGAGGTAAGGAGTTTGGAAGATAAGTTAAAGGAGACAAAAGATAAACGCCTAATTGCCCAAATTCAAGCTAAGAAAAAGGAATTAGAGAAAGAAGAATTAGAACAAGTTCAAAAAAGTTTGTTGTATCTAAAAAGAGATTTTTTTGAATATAGCAACAGGAATTCTAAGATGCTGGCCAGATCCACACAGTTGGAAAAGGCTAAGAATATGATAGGGACAATAAAAGACAAGTCAGGGAATAGTTGTAATTTAATGAAAGATAAATTAAATATATTTAAGGATTTTTATAGTGAATTATATACATCAGGATCGGGACCGCAAGATAAGGTATTGGAATATGTAGAGAGGAATTGGAAAATAAAATTGCAGAAGCAGGATAGGGATTATATGGAAGGTTTAGTTACTGAAAAAGAGATAGAGGGAGTTATTGATAAACTGAAAGGAGGAAAATCACCGGGGATGGATGGATTGGGGTCGGAGTATTATAAGCTTTTTAAAGAAATTTTAATACCAAGATTAAAGAAATTATTTAATACTATAATAGAAGGGGGGAAGACTCCGCCATCATGGGATCACTCCCTGATTATATTAATTCCGAAACCAGGTAAGGACTTAACGGATCCCGCATCATACAGACCAATTTCCTTAATAAATCAAGATTCAAAGATTTTTACAGCAATAATGGCAAAAAGAATGGCCACATTTATTTGTAAATATATTAAAAAAGATCAGTGTGGATTTATTCCGGGTAGGCAAATGTCTAATTTAATGGGAAGAGTATTAAATATAATTAGTATTATAAAAAAAAGGAATTTAAAAGCAGGCTTGCTAGCATTGGATATATTCAAAGCCTTTGATTGTGTGGAATGGCCAGCACTCAAAACAATATTAAAAACATTTGGGTTTGGAGATAAATTTATGGGAGTGATGGACAAGTTGTATAAAAACAATAAAGCGGAAATAATGGTTAATGATGGGTTAACACAACAGATTACACTAGCCCGAGGAACTAGGCAGGGATGTCCTCTTTCACCGATCTTATTTGCAATAGTAATAGAAATTTTGGCAAATGTAATAAGGGAAGATGAAAGAGTGAAGGGGATAGGAAGAAAGGAGAAGATTAAAATGAATATGTTTGCGGACGATACTTTATTGACAGTAGAAGATCCCTTAGGGAGTGCAGAGGTGATTAAGAAACATTTAAGAGAATTTGGAGAAATTACGGGATTAAAAGTAAATTGGGGGAAGTCAGAAATGATGTTATTTAATTATAATAAGGAAGAGCTGGAAGAAGGTAAGGTCAAGTTGGGTCTTAGACTTAAAAATATAGTACGTTATTTAGGGATTAATATTGATAGAGATTTAGAAAGGCTAGAGGAACTTAACTTGGTAGCTTTAAAAAAACAAGTAGGGGAGAAATTAGAAGTATATAAGAAATTAAAACATTCTTGGTTTGGTAGAATAGCAATTATTAAAATGAAGATTTTACCTAAGATTAATTTTTTGTTTAGAATGTTACCAATTAAAATATCAGATGTAGAGTTGAAAAGCTGGCAAAATATAATTAACGCATATTGTAATGGGGATAAGAAAGCTAGGATTAATAAAGGGTTATGGTATAAGGCTCAAAAGAAGGGAGGTTTAGGACTTCCAAATATTAAGTATTATTATATAGCTAATCAGTTAAGATATGTTATAAGCTGTATTCTAGGGGAGGAAGATTTGGAG
Source organism: Anniella stebbinsi (assembly GCA_029215795.1). Classification (NCBI taxonomy): domain Eukaryota; kingdom Metazoa; phylum Chordata; class Lepidosauria; order Squamata; family Anniellidae; genus Anniella; species Anniella stebbinsi. The sequence goes on from JARDYH010000001.1 coordinate 351,495,406, forward strand.
TGGTTGGAGACGCAAACTGGGGAAACAGATTATAAATTGAAAAATATTTTTTTAAAAAAAATTCAAAAGAGAGAATTAAAAGGACTGGACAACCCTTTGTTGGTAAATATAGTGGAGATCTGGGAGAAATTTAGGGGGAAGTTGATACCAGGAGATTCACCACTTGCCCCGGTGGTAGTAGTGGAGAATTTCCCAAGAGTGTTAGAAGTGGAGATTGAAGCGAGATTGAAAGATAAGGAAATAATTAAGTTAGGGAAGTGGATGGAAAATTTGAAGGATAATGAGCAAATTAAAGAGCTATTGACAGGTCAAAAATTAGTATGGTTTAAAAGTATACAATTAGGGAAATGGACTCAGGAATGGAAACTGAAAAATAAAAAGTGTAGAAATAATACAAGATTTGAAGACTTAATAGAGTCAAAAGGTAGGAAAGAAGAAAAGAAAAATAAGAAAGGGTTGACTAGTGAGATATATAAATTATTGATAGAGGAGGAATTTCAAAATTCACTTAAAGCAATAAAAAAGGTTTGGGAAGAGGATGTAAATGGAGAAATTAAGGAATACAACTGGGAGAGGTTGTGGAATGCAAGAATGTTAAAATTGTTATCGATCAGAATTAAGGAGAATTTTTATAAGGTACTGTGGAGATGGTATCTAACACCGGTTAGATTTCACCAGATAGACAAAAAAATATCTAAAAATTGTTGGAGGGGATGCCAGGAGGTTGGAACTTATTACCATATGTGGTGGAGCTGTGAACATGTACAAAAATTTTGGAAAAGGGTATTTAAGGAAATAAGTGAAATAATGGGAAGTAAAGTGGAATTAAACCCGAAGCTTGCTCTACTAGCAATATGGGATAAAGGGGAAGAGGACAAAAATAAGAGAGAATTGATAAACAACCTCCTGACACCTGTTAGATTAATGATTGCAAAAAATTGGAAAGGACAAGGAAGCTATACAATAGAAGAATGGTATAAAGAAATATGGGATATGGCATTGAATGATATGCTGACTTGTAAAATGAAATTAAAGAGGGGAATGTCTGGTAAAAATGATTTTGGGGAAATATGGAGTCCCCTATTGGAATATGTATTAAGAACGGGGAAGGGACAAACACCTTCAAAAGAGTCGATAAATTTCTGGATAGAATAAAAGATTAAGAGAAGGTCTCATGGAATGGGGGTGCACAGGGGGGATTGTCGAGGATTATGTATGTATTTTATGTTATTGTTTATGTTAATATTATATGTTGAAATTAATAAAATTATTTCGAAAAAAAAATAAAAATAAAAAATAAAACAAATATCATCTATGACCTCCTTATAGATGAGGAGGCCGACCTGGCATGCTTCACAGAAACCTGGCTGGGAGATGATAGTGGGCCGACATGGGCTCAGGCTCTCCCAGCTGGGTACTGTGTTAGTGAGCAGGTGAGGGAAAGTGGGCGGGGGGGCGGGGGGGCGGAGTAGCTGTGGTCTACAAAGACAATCTTAACCTGACCAGACTTCCTGTCCGGCAATTGAAGCACCTCGAGTGTGTGTACCTGAGTCTGAAGGCTAGGGGTAGACTAAGGATTCTGTTAGTGTACCGGCCACCCTGCTGCCTATCAGACTCCCTGTCCGAGCTCATGGAACTGGTCTCGGAGTTGGTGTTGGATTCGCCCAGGCTTTTGGTCCTGGGCGATTTCAACATCCCATTTGAGGCTGGTTTGTCAGGTGCAGCTCGGGAGATCATGGCATCCATGACAACCATGGGCCTATCCCAATTGGTCTCTGGACCTACACATTCAGCAGGTCACACCCTCGATGTTGTCTTCAGCTCCAAACAGAGAGATCTGTGGGCAGAGGTAACAAATACCTCTGCATTGTCATGGACAGACCACTTTCTGGTCAGGGTTAGTATCACAGCTACCACCCGCCCCTGCAGGGGTGGCGGACCTATTAAGATGGTCCGCCCTCGAAGGCTGATGGATCCTTTTGGATTCCAGAAGGCCTTGGAGGGATCTATGGCTGGTATCGTCGACGATCCTGTAGAAGCCCTGGTCAATAGATGGAATCAAGACCTAACTAGGGCTATTGACACGATCGCCCAAACGTCTTCTCCGACCCGCTTCTAATCGGGCGTCCTGGTATACAGAAGATCTCAGGGAGTTGAAGCTGAAAGGACGACGACTGGAGCGCTGATGGCGGAAAACTCGACTTATATCCGATAAGACATGACATAGAGAACATCTTCGTTCTTATGGGGTGGCAATACGTGCAGCGAAGAAAGCTTTCTTCTCTGCGCGCATTGCGTCTGCGAATTCGCATCCAGCAGAACTGTTCAGGGTGGTCAGGGTCTAACTCAGGCACCCTCCCCCCTGAACCCGATGTTAGAGCCCTCGGTAGTTCGCTGTGATGCCTTTAACAATCATTTCACAGATAAAATCTCTCGGATAAGAGCCAACTTAGATGCCATTGTTATAGCAGAGGCTGACAATGGAGTGTCCAGCAACTCCGCGAGTAGAATTACACTGGATCAGTTTCAGTTGGTGAGTACCGAGGACGTGGACAAGCTGCTTGGTCAAGTAAGGAGGACGACTTGCCCTCTCGATCCCTGTCCTTCTTGGCTGGTCACCCAGGGAGGAGATGCAGTTAGATCACAATTACAGTATATTATTAATGCATCTCTCAGGGAGGGGAGTTTTCCATCATGTTTAAAAGAAGCGGTAGTATGGCTGCTTCTAAAAAAGCCCTCCCTGGATCCCCTGGACTTTAATAACTATAGGCCAGTATCAAATCTTCCATTTTTGGGCAAGGTGATCGAGAGGGCGCTTGCCTTCCAACTGCAAGCAGTTTTGGATGATACAGATTTTCTTGACCCATTTCAAACTGGCTTCAGAGCAGGATATGGAGTTGAGTCTGCTATGGTCGCCTTAGTGGATGATCTACGCTTACGTATTGACAGGGGGAGTGTGTCCCTGTTGGTACTCCTGGACCTCTCAGCGGCTTTCGATACCATCGACCATGGTATCCTTCTGGAACGCCTGAGGGAATTGGGACTCAGGGGCAATGTGCTTCAGTGGTTCCGGTCCTACCTCTCGGGCAGGTTCCAGATGGTGATGCTTGAGGATAGTTGCTCTTCAAAGAAGGACCAGCTATGTGGTGTACCACAAGGTGCCATCCTATCCCCAATGCTGTTTAATATATACATGAAACTGCTGGGAGTGATCATCCGGAGGCATGGGGCGGGGTTCTATCTGTATGCTGATGACACCCAAATATATTTTTCTATGCCTTCGACAACAGCATCAGCTAAGGATAGTGTGTCTCCTCTGAATGAATGCTTGGAGGCAGTAATGGGCTGGATGAGGAAAAACAAACTGAAGCTGAATCCAGACAAGATGGAGGTGCTTACTGTCAAGGGCCACAACCTGGGGTTGGAGGTGTGTCAACCAGTTCTGGATGGGGTTACACTCCCCCTGAAAGACTGTGTTTGCAGCTTGGGGTTGCTCCTGGATCCGTCACTCCAAATGACAACTCAGATAGATGCAACTGCCAGGAGTGCCTACTATCAGCTTCAGCTGATACACCAGCTGCGCCCCTTCCTAGAGTTGGAAGACCTAAAGACGGTAGTGCACGCGCTGATAACTTCGAGGCTCGACTTCTGCAATGCGCTGTACATAGGGCTACCTTTGTGCCTAGTCCGGAAACTTCAACTAGTTCAAAATATGGCAGCCAGGTTGGTCACCGGTACATCTAGGGGTGACCACATTACATCAGTTTTAAAATCTCTTCACTGGCTGCCAATCAGTTTCCGGGTGAAGTACAAAGTGTTGGTTATTACCTTTAAAGCCCTACATGGTTTGGGTCCAGGTTACCTACGGGATCGCCTTCTCCCATACAATCCACCCCGCATGTTCAGGTCCTCTGGGAAGAATTAATTATAGTCAACAAGAACAAGACTGACAACCGTTACCCAGAGGACCTTCTCTTCTGCCGCTCCCAGATTGTGGAATGACCTGCCGGGAGAGATTTTCCAATTTACTAGTCTTCAGGAATTTAAAAGATCTATAAAGAATGATTTCTTCCGGCAGGCCTACCTAGATGAATTTTAAAGTGTTTTATTGGTGTTTTATTGGTATTTAAATGATGTACTGGTTTTATCTGCTTTTAATCAATTTTTGTATTTTGTGTTTGGTGTTGTTCCCCGCCTCGATCCGGTGCACTACTGAGAGGCAGACCATGAAGCCTGTTTCTCAGTAGAAGGGGCCAGCAGATGGCAGCGGATGGCCCCGGCAGGTAAGGAGCGCGAGTCGGGGGAGGGGGCTTACCTGCCAGGGCCATCCGCTACTATCCGCTGCCACCTGCGGGCGACAATGGATGGCAGCGGACGGCCCCAGCAGGTAAGGAGCACGAGTGGGAAGGGGAGGGCCCCACTTACCTGCCAGGATGCCCACTTCCATCGGTTGCCGTCCACTGTTCCCATCTGCTGAGAAACAGGCTTCACAGCCTAGTTCTCAGTAGAATGCCAGGTGATGATGTCATCACCTGGCGCTCTACTGAGAACTAGGCCGCGAAGCCTGTTTCTCAGTAGACGGGACCAGCGGACAGCTGTGGATGGAAGCGGACAGCCCCAGCAGATAAGGAGCGTGAGAAAAGGGGAGGGGTCTTACCTGCCTGGGCCATCCGCTGCCATCCGCTGCCGCCTGCAGGCGACAGTGGACAGCAGCGAACGGCCCTGGCAGGTAAGGAGCGTGAGTGGGGGGGAGGGACAGGGAGGGGGGTGTTAGGTCCTCACTCACCCATCCCCATGTTTTCCTCATAGGCTTGCATTGGGAGAAAGCTTTCTTTTTCCCAATGCAAGCCTATGGCAAAAACACCTAAAATGGCATCCCATCTGAAAATCGGACTTCTGATTTTCGGATCGGGATTGGGTCTGATCTGATCCAGAAAGCCTCCGATCTGACATGCCAACCCCGGTTCCAATCCCAGTTCCAATCCAATCTGGGGGGGTCCATGCACATCCCTAGTGATAACTTACTTTGCTTTTGCGTACATGACTTCTAACACAACAATTGTGAATGTTTGCACAGCAGAAAGAAAACCCATTGTATCAGCAAGTGCTACCGGCATTGTGCTAGAAGTTGCTTATGATAGCATAACATGATTTACATTAGTGGTAGTGTCACATTGGATACTGCCCCATGTTTAGGGATGCTGGAGAAATTTGAGATGGACAAAACTGAGTTTGGATTTCTAAGAAATCAACCTGCGGAATTCACTGTGGACCAGCCTTCCCAGGATGTGTGAAGTCCATGGACTTCCGGATTGTTTTTTTTACTTTGCTGAAATATATGCAAATTTATTCACAGGAAAATACACACATTTCTCCTGAGACATATGCCTTGCTGGAAAATATACTTGGGGGAAATTTGAATAGAATGGGGGAGAGTATGCTAAATGTTACGTACTAACATACATTTTGTTATTCTGTACAAACTTCCTTAAGGAGTTATTTGCTTATTTTTCTGCATAACAGATTTTTAAAAATCTGTATGTAAATGGGTGCAGAAACACAGTCCATGAAACATACATGGGACAAATTTCATAAAATCCGGACATCCCTACCCATTGTTTATACATTCAAAGTCAAGTCGTGAAGCAATAAGAAATCAATGATGTAAATGGATATGCGATCTGGCTCTTTGACTTTTGTTCCCCCCCTCACTCCTTCCTCTTTTAATTCATACCTAAACAACCTCCCTAGTTAGTTCATTGCTGCGCTTGAGCAGTATTCTTTGCATCTACTGGGTTATTTGACTTGCCATTCCTTTGGGATCTGTAATTAAAGACCTATGTACTAAAACTCAATTCAAATAATACCTTTTAATCAAGCATAAAGTAAGCTTAGGTTAGTAAATGTCTGCATTTATTCTCCCTGAAGTGTTGTGATGGATCGAGCTGACAGAAAGATTGTGGAACCACATGGCGAATTTCCACTTGAAAATATTGTTCTCATTTTCATTCTTCTAAGGGTCTATTTGGAACATTGTTTTTATATATGGGGGTGGTGGTTTTTTTTTTTTTTGCTTACCTGAAACGAGAGTGTGCTGTCTCAATTTTGAAGACAACCGTCTAGTGTACACTAGAATTCATTGGTGAGATTCAAAGGGTGACCCATGAATGTTCACCTTGAACAGCCTCATGTAAATTGGCTTTCTGCTGCAGCTCCTTCCAAAGTCTCTGATTTGGCAGTTAAGGATAGATGAATCATCTATTTCTGTTCTGTGTCAGTTCTGCAAGAATTCTGATGCATCCAATTTCCATTCCATCCAATTTCCACAGCATTTTTTTAAATAAATAAATACATGTGTAATAATTCATATTTGTTTTTGTACACAATTTCCCTAATATATGCATTTATGTATAATAATAATATTATATTTATTTATTTATAATCCGCCTCTCCCTCCGGATCGAGCGGGGAACAACAATAAATATAAAACAAAGACCACAAAATAGATGAAATATTAAAAACAAATAAAAACTAATACATCATTAAAATCTTAAAATTCAACTGGGTAGGCCTGCCGGAAGAGATCAGTCTTCATGGCTCTCTTAAATTCATGAAAACTGCTAATTTGTCGAATCTCCTCCGGCAGACCATTCCACAATCTGGGAGCAGTAGAAGAGAAGGTCCTCTGGGTAATGCTCGTCAGCCTAGCTCTGGCTGATTGGAGTAAGTTCTTCCCAGAGGACCTGAGTGTGCGGGCGGATTATATGGGAGAAGGCGATCCCGCAGGTAACCTGGACCCAAACCATGTAGGGCTTTAAAGGTAATAACCAACACTTTATACTTTGCCTGGAAACTGATTGGCAGCCAATGAAGTGATTTTAAAACTGATGTAATGTGGTCACTCCTAGATGTACCGGTGACCAACCTGGCTGCCATATTTTGAACAAGTTGAAGTTTCCAGACTAGGCACAAAGGTAGCACTATGTACAGCGCATTGCAGAAGTCAAACCTCGAAGTTACCAGGGTGTGTACTACCGTCTTTAGGTCTTCCAACTCTAGGAAGGGGCACAGCTGGCATATCAGCTGAAGCTGATAGTAGGCACTCCTGGTGGTCGGGTCTATCTGGGCTGTCATTTGGAGTGACGGATGCAGGAGTATCCCCAAGCTGCGAACACAGCAAGTTTTTCTAATGTACCCATTTTCATACGAACTTTGACTTATATGAACATTGTGTACACAGTTTTTGAGCGAAGAACAGCATAGATTAGCTGCATTCCAGTCTGCGTATTACCTTGAAAGATGGAAAAGGGGTCAGTTTGGACCAAATGAAATCCTTCCCCTTCCCTACTTGTAGTACTTGAAATCAATGCACTGGTTGAAAACATTATTGCATTTATCAATCAATCAATCAATCACATGAATAATGTCCGTGGGTGAAAAATGCAACCCTAATGCAACCCAGTGTCTATATTATCAGCAGTGTCTCTTTGAGTGGTACTAGACAGATGCCCCAGCTGTCACCTGGCCAGACAAGGAAGCACTGGAGGCAATGCCAGATTGTGATGGCCCGCATTTGAAAAGCCTGAAGAAAGCAGTGGAAGAGAGCTGTGAGATGGGAGGAAAGAGCCATGTCACAGAATGGCAGGATCAGCATGGTTCAAAAGGAACAGAGGAGAAAGGGAGTAGACAACAAGAGAAAATAAAGGATGAATATAGAGAAGAACAGGGTGGAAGAAGAAATGGAGATTGAGAGCAAGGGTTGTAAACCTGCTTGAACCCAAGGACTGAATTTAATTTCAGAGTAAATGTCAGCAACCACAGTCCATGGTGGGTGGAGCCAATAGCAAAAGGGGTGGGCCTAAAATTCAACATCCATTGTGTCCCAGTTGCTTTTAATAGAAATGTGTGTGGATTTGTTTTTGTTTTTTTTAATGTGAGCATTTTTGTGTGCATGTTTCAAATTGTATTCATCTTTTTACACATCCTGCCATTCACTAAAGCATGTTTGCACACATATTGGAATGCACACATTATTATTATTGTTATCGTTATTGTTATTGTTGTTCTTATTACTATTATTATTATTGTTAGATTTATTTGTATCCTGCCTTTTTCCCAATTTTGGGACTCAAGGCAGTTTTATAAAATTAAAACATATACAATTAAAACATATAAATAGAACTATACAAAGTTAAAAATGTAATTAAATTTATTATTATTATATTCAAAATCTGTATATATTATGCACATTTGAAATGCACAAATTTGCATTTCAAATGTGCATTGCATATTTTTCAAATGCAAATCTGTTCTGTTTTGTAGAATGTTAAGTCCTGAAATCTATGGATTTCTGAACATAAAACATGTCCAGAATCATGGCTGTTTCCGGTGGTGCAGACTCAGAAAATTTGCCAAGCGGGGGAAAAAAATGGACTTGCCGACTTGAGCATCCTAGCAGGGTTTTTGATGGAAAGCTAAGGTATAAATCAAAGAAATATATAATAAACAATAACAAATAAATTCACCACATGTGCTTTCCGTTACTACATGTTGCTTCCCATTGCTTTAGAATACCCTTTAGTTTTATGGGTTTTCTTTACAGATCTCTCAATATTGCTGCAAGCCTATCACCAATAATCCTGTCTTCAACTGTTGCTTGAAAATGCTTGAGTACTCATCATCCATTTTTGCTCAGCTGTTGTCTGAATAGTCCTACCTTGAAACTTCACTATTTCTGTCATCCTGGCACATATTGTGCTCAGTTAATTATGAAAATCACATGGTGACTGCAAAATCTTTATGAGCAAATGAAAGCACAAGGGATACAAAACACACACACTTCAGAGTGTGACTCAGCTCTTTCCTGGAGCTTTGAAAGCCAGTTCCTAATGTTCCTAGCAATTTTATTCCTTAGCTACATTTGTTTTCTATGCCAAGCATTTTAGCCAAAAGGAGAGAATGCATAACCCATCATATAAACTTTTTGTCGCAGAACACTAATGGCTCAAAAGGCAGATGGCTGCCCCAAGCAAAATCCACCAGAAGTACCATGGCTCCAAGGAAATCCGCAAGGCCCCAAGGGGCCCAGATTTTCATGTGGTGGACCCTGTCCCCACTGGATTGAAGGTCAGAGGGTTCACCCATCCCTAGCTCTATGTGGGGCTATCTTGAGGCTGTGCATGGTGAGGCTGCTAACGTGGCCTCCTTCCAACAGCAAGCTATACTCTTGCTAAAAGAACTGCATTAGCTGCCAATAAGGGCCATGCTCATGTTGTTGTTAACATATAAATCCATAAGCAACTTGGGACCAGGTTACATTACGGAGTGCCTCACCCCTTATGAAGGTACTGCATGCTCCTGAAGTTCACCTCAGGAGCATTTGCAGTAGAGCAATTAGTGTTGCTACACTGCACCTGCATTCATATGCATGCAGTACAAAATCTATTGTACTGTTCTTCATTAAAGGAGGGTATGGTCTCTTTTTATTCTAAGATAGCCCTTTCCCGCCCTGCCTTATGGGCGGGGAGAGGAGGTTGCGAGTGGAGATGGGGCGAGATTACGTGTAGCCCCACAGTTGGAGGGCTACTGGTGGTGCCACTGGGAAAGGGAGGGGTCTCAGGCTATTTAAGCCATGCAGACCCCTCCGGAGTCCCAGCAGTTGCTGCTCAGCTGAGCAGAGAGCGGGAGCGCCTGGACTTCGTCTTGGCAGCAGCAAGCAGCGACGAGCTGACAAGCCTCGGAGGCAGAAGGAGAGCGTCGGGAGCGGACGGAAGAAAGGAAGAAAGAAGCCCGGGGGAGCGCAGCGGAGGCGGCTTACCCGGCAGAAGGCGCGACGAGTGGAAGAGCAGCAAGCGGAGCAGCTGAGCAGCGCGGCTGGGGCTGGGAGTGGCCAGCTGAAGACCAGAGGAGCCTGGGGTAGAGCGGCAGCAACCGCCTACCCAGAAGCTCTCACAGCCCAGCTGGGGAGCTGCGGCGGCGGAGCGGCGGAGCACAGCCAGGGTTTAGAGCAGCAGCCCCGGGAGCACAAAAAGAGCTGGGGAGTGGCAGGGACAGCGGTTGCTGTTTGGACTGATCGGCGGCAACAGGAGCAGCAATAAGGGAAGTTGTCCCAGCTCCGGAAGTGCTTCAGGCGCGACCTTCAAAGTGATCCCACAGCCTTCCTGTTCCAGAGCAGCATCGACAGGAGCGGAGGAGGCAACAGCGGACGACTCCATTCAAGCTTCCTGCTGTCATCTTTGGCCAGAAGGCCATCAGGTTTTGGGGCTGCAAAGGGATTGGGGCAGTTTGGTAGCCCCACAGGGCCCTGCACCTGGGCTAGGCAGTAGGTTGTCCAGGCAGAATCATTAAGGAGGGGGCACCAAGTTGCCTATGTAAGCTGGCCGGGAGGTGTGTCACCCTGTGAGCATTCCTCTCTGAGGATAAGTTGCGCCCATAGTATATTTTAAGGGATTATTTCACCCCAGTGCCATCTTTAGTTTGGATTTCAGTAGGGTTGTGTAATTTTTAGCCTTTGAGAAATAATAATAATAATAATAATAATAATAATAATAAAGCATTGTGCAACCTTAACGATGCCTCCAAAGAAAGGGATGGGGGGGAATAAGGGCAAAGGCAAAGCCCCAGCTCAGCCCAAACGAGGGAGGTATGTAGAAGATTCCTCATCTGATGAGGACGTGGATCCTAATATAGCTAACCTGTTGGATAGGCTACAAAATTTAGAGAAAGAAAAAGGGATTCCCGTTCCCCCACCACCCGCCACAGTGCATTCCTGTGCCAGCAGTAGGTTAACTAGGCAAAAGAGGCAGAATGAGCTATTGGATTCTATATCAAGCAGGTTGAAGGCTGTAGAGGCATCCTCCAGTGGGCCCGCTGGAGACATGTGTACTTTGGAGGCAAGCTCTATCCAGTCGTCCATGCCTGCGGGATCAACGGCTGCAGAACCGGCCGCTACAGTAGAAGCACCTCCACAGGGAGCGGCACCCCGGATACAAGGTGAGCTAATCACACAACACAGCGCAGCACAATCACAGGTTAACAACATGATTCCTGCTCACTGGGGTTGGTTCCCATGGTTTGCCGGGATAGGCACACAGGGCATAACAGCCAGTACGGCGCCCCTGGCAATGTCTCCAGCCCAAGTCGCAGGAGTCACACCCAACACTTGGCCTTTGCAACAGCAGACTACAGGGAATGCTGGGATCATGCCGACACCCCAAATAAATGCTGCAGGTAATTACATTCACACAGCCGGGGCACAGCCCATGCAGGCCTCGGAGGCAGCAATGGCTTGCGCAAGCGTTTGGCAAGGACCTGCCAAGGCTATTGAAGCCAGGCCTCATTTGGAGATAAGCGATCCATATGCAGGCGCCAGTAGAGATGCCATTCCCACAGGCAGCATTTCTGCGCCATTAGGATATCACCTTCTCCCCGCTACTAGGGAGAAGATTTGTAAAGGCGACTATATTGATGTATTTTCTCTGTTATTTCGTGAACAAGAAAATGCTGACAAAGAGAAGGGTGTTGATAAGGAAGCTGAGAGGATCAAGAAGAAACGGGTGGCCCGCAATTGGGCTAATTGGTTACCTGGTTTTCTTATTTACATGGGGGTAGTGTTACAGTGTTTTCCCGGGAAAGGAGTGATATTGACAAAATACCTCGATACAATTTATCGAGCGTATTCAGAATACGAGGGCGGGGCTTGGTTGGCGTATGATGAATCATTTTGCCGAAGAGCTGCCTTTGACCACGGCCTACGCTGGGACATTAAAGATCATGAGTTATGGCTACAATTCATGACTCCAGCTAGGCCCGGTTTCGGAGACAGAACGGATAGTGGCCATATTATAGCCAAACAGCAGCCCGCTTCCTACCTTAAGGGGAATGCGGGTCAGGCGGTTCAACACCGTCCACTCTGTTGGGACTTTAATAAGGGAAGTTGTTCCTGCAACCCATGCAAATACCGACATGAGTGTAATACATGCTCAGGCTATCATTCCGCGGCAAATTGTTTCAGGACCAAGGGAGGTAAGGGGCCCAACAAGGAGGGGCCGCGTGTTGGACGTTCTGGGGGGCAGCAACCTCCTTCCAAAGGGACCCAGCCCAGTTAGAATTGAACCTCTGTGCAAACTATTGGCTTTCTACCCAAAACGGAACGAAGCAAGGTATCTGCAGGATGGCTTTCGGGAGGGATTTCGTATCCCTTTCCAGGGAATCAGGCAAGGGTCTTTATGTAGTAATCAAAAATCAGTATGCATATTACAGCATATTGCCAAGCAAAAAATAGCAAAGGAAGTGCAGGCAGGAAGGGTGTTGGGTCCATTCAAGGCACCCCCTATTGCCAATTTGCGTGTTTCCCCCTTGGGCATTGTTCCAAAGAAAACACCAGGAGAGTTCAGGTTGATACACAACCTTTCTTTCCCAAAAGGAGCATCTGTCAACGACTCAATCCCAGAAGGACTGAGTTCTGTCAGATATGCTTCTTTTGATTCCGCCATTGGCATGGTACGGAACAATGGTATCGGGGCCTTGATGGGGAAATGCGATATAAAAGCGGCATTTCGCATTTTGCCCATTAACCCTAAGGATTTCGATCTTTTAGGGTTTTGTTTTCAGGGAAAATTTTACATTGACAGGGCTCTACCGATTGGTTGTTCCATTTCGTGCGTAATGTTTGAAACATTCAGCTCCTTTTTGGAATGGGCCCTCACTTTGAGGGCGGGAGCAACAGATGTCACTCACTATTTGGATGACTTCCTGTTCTCAGGGGCAGCAGGAAGTACACACTGCAGCTTCCTGATGAACACTTTTCAAGCTCTATGCGAAGAGCTGGGTGTTCCTTTGGCACACGAAAAAACTGAAGGGCCCACGGCAGTACTAAAATTCTTGGGCATAGAACTTGATTCAGTACAGCAGAGTTGTCGCCTACCCATTGATAAGTTAGTCACGCTGTGCTCCAAACTCCAGAGTATCACGCATATGAAGAAGGTCTCACTCAGGCAACTACAGGAAGTGGTAGGTCACTTGAACTTCGCATGTAGAGTGGTAGCCCCCGGGCGTGCATTTCTGTGTCGCCTATGCACGGCTATGGCAGGCCTTCGCATGCCACACCACAGAACTCGTGTCACTTCTGCTATGCGTGCAGACATACATGTCTGGCTAGTCTTTTTGGAACACTTCAACGGCGTATCTTTTTGGAGGCGTGAGCTCCTTTTGGAAGCTAACATGCAAATTACTTCAGACGCTTCAGGTTCATGGGGTTTTGGTGTCATATGGAAGGACAGGTGGTGTGCAGAACAGTGGCCCAGTGACTGTACCACCAGAGGCCTGTGCAGAGACCTTACGTTTCTGGAATTCTTTCCCATAGTTGTAGCGGTACACTTATGGGTAGACGACATGGAAAACTCTTCAGTGCTTTTCTGGTGTGACAATCTGTCCACTGTGCAGGTCATCAATTCCTTGACATCGCGTAATAATAATAATAATAATAATAATAATAATAATATATTTATTTATCACCCGCCTCTCCCAACGGATCGAGGCGGGGAACAACACCAAACACAAAATACAAAAACTGATTAAAAGCAGATAAAACCAGTACATCATTAAAACACCAATAAAACACCAATAAAACAATAAAATCCGCGGGTCATGAACTTAGTGAGAACCTTCACCCTGCATTGCATGAACCACAACATTCTGTTTCGGGCTAAGCACGTTCCCGGTCTAAACAATGTTTTGGCGGACGCCTTGTCTTGAAATCAGGTCCAGAAATTCCGGGAACTGGCTCCCTGGGCTCAGCCGAGGTTGGAGATCATGCCACCGAGCCTTTGGTTAATTGGAGGGATGACATAAATCAGGCTGTATGGCGGTCCTTGGTGCCCAGCACCAGGTCTGCCTATCTCAGAGCAGGTAGGGAGTTCCAGGAGTTTCGTGTGGCCAGCCATTTGCAGATTCTGTGGCCCATACCTGTGGAGCATGTCCTCCAATTTTGCGTTCACGCCAGGAGAAGCGGTTTGGCAGCATGCACGATATCAATCAAACTGGCCGCCTTAGCATTTTTTGCAAAGGCACAAGGTGTGCCGGATTGCACATCCAATTTTCGCGTTCGCAGGGCTTTAAGTGGCTGGGATAGGGAAACTCCATGTGTTCCTGATACCAGGCGACCTATGTCCCCGGATATTCTAATCGGATTGCAAGCACTTTAGCCAACACTATGTCATTCACATTATGAAACTATACTGTTTCATGCCACTGCCCTGTCCACCTTTTTCGGGGCATTCAGAATATCCGAGGTGCTGGCTTTATCTAAACAGGATAGGTCAGCTAGAGCCTGCCAGTTTTCAGACGTGCGTCTGGAGAAGGGTAAGGTTCGGTTCCACCTAAGACAATCCAAAACTGACCAGCGGAGCAAGGGATGCTCGGTGGATCTTTTTCCCGCAACTAACCCTGAGTTATGCCCAATAAAAGCTTTGACAGTTTTCCTGGCTTTGCGAGGTGACGTGGCCGGTTTTCTGTTTTGCAACGCAGATGCTTCACCACTGACTAGGTATCAATTTTGGGCTGTTACAAAATGGGCTCTGGCGGCCCTAGGTTTGCCTCCTGACACGTTCGGCACGCACTCCTTCCGCATAGGGGCAGCGTCTACAGCAGATGCGCTGGGGTTTTCTCCCCCTCAAGTTCAGTTGCTGGGCAGATGGTGCTCAGCAGCATTCAAATCCTACATAAGGAGCTTGGCTAAATAAGAAGGGATGTGCACACTGACGTCTTCATGTTTGTTTTAGATTTACAAGTGGCTTCTTCACCCATGCGGGTCTCCATATGTGGCCACAGCATGGTCTTTTGGGCCTGCAAGCGGGCATCCAGCTCCAGTTTTGGGTCTCAGCTCGGCTTCAGTCGACTCGCTACCATCAGATGGCTCGGGAAGCGTGGTATGCGGTGGGAAAACTTGGTACCCACCTTGCTGCAACATCATTCCGCTTCACCCCCCCCCCCCACAAATTCTGCTTATCCACCTGGGGGGGAATGATCTGGGCCTGATGAAAGGCAAAGCGCTGATTCTGCAGGCTCTAGCCGATTTCCAGCACCTGCGCCAGCTCTGGCCAGGCATAAGGATCATATGGTCCTGCATATTGCCCCGCATTTATTGGAGAGTCAGCAGCGACCCTCTGGCTTTGGAACAAGCTCGAAAATGGGTTAATACTGAGCTGTTCAAATCATTGCTTCTGCATGGGGACGTTAGTGTCCAACACCCTAATATTCTTCGCAACAGGAGGGAGCTATACAGGCCCGACGGGGTACACCTGTCGCAGTTTGGCAACGACCTTTTCTTAGCAGATTTACAAAGGGGCCTCCGTCAAGTACTTATTCAAGGGGGAGGGGGAGTGGGCGACTAAGTTTAAACTTGTCTCTCCCTGTGGCGGTAGGCACGGGCATTGCTTATTTACTGGTTAATGATGAGCATTCACAGGCACTGTTGGGTGATTGGTGTAGCCCGAGGCCAACCGCTGAGAGCCCTGCGGCATCAGACGGGGGGATAGGGCTCACCTCTGGGGTCAACCCTTCTCGTCTACTCGGAGCCCTGCGGCACGAGGGGAGACGACACCGATTGACCCCCCACCTCATACTGAGGAAACTCGGGGGGCGGCGAAAGGCTGGCGCCACCCCTTGGGCTGTGAATGTCTCGCCCGATTCCCTTATGGCCCGGTTGGCCATTGCTAATGCCCGCTTAGGTTCTCCTCCCCCTTTCTTTGTTGCTAAAATAAATAAAGTGGCCCATGTTTATATCCCAACTTGGTGTTGTCTCATCATTTCTCATCTTTCGCCTTGCAAAGCCTGGTGCACATGTGGGACTGCTAAATGCTCATTCTGTTTTGGCTTTTGTTTTTTCTCTTCTAAGTGCCTTTCTAACAGAAGTCAGTATTACTAACAATTAGGCTGACCAGATAAAAATGTAACTTTAACAGTTGTAGAGAAAAGGGAATTTCGGCCAGTGTCATTTGTATACAATTAGTTCCTGGTGAAATTCCCTCTTCATCACAACAGTTAAAGGTGCAGGCACTATACTAGAGTGACCATAGACAAAAGAAGGCAGGGCCCCTGCAACTTTAACTGTTATGATGAAGAGAGAATATCACCAGGAACTAATTATAAGCTGCAAATTATAAGCTTCTGATGACATTATATGGAACTAACACCAACATGTCAGGCACAAATTATTGGCGTGTAAATTTCACACCAATAAATTCACAATAATCTATTAAAGTGATAGAGAGATTAGATTTTTAACCAGACTTCGCATAAAAATGAACTTTGTGAAAATGTTCTAAATGAGAGATGTAGATGGGAGGAAACACAGAAATATTCATTGCTTTGATTATGATAATAGTCACCCCTTTTTACTATGGTGTTTGGTGCATTGCTTCCCCTATCTATCCAAGGCTGATTTGGCACAATTTTGGCTAGTGTTGACCTGCACTGATACCTGTTGGGGCACGATCCACATTCCATATGCTGCTTTCATAGGGTCAGTTCAGACAACACACTTAGCCATGATTAGTCCTCTAATCCGTTTGCAGCAAATGGTTAGTGAGAGTGTTTTAAACATGGTCATGTAGCCACCATGGTTAGGAATGGTTCACAAAACATGCTAAGTCATGGTTCACATGACACACTAAGACATAATGTTTAGCTCAAAGTGCTTAACCACTGTGGCTTAGGGGCCATCTACACCAGCTATTTATTCCAGAATAATATCAAGGTCATCCCTACTGGGCCACATGACGTTCACTTCCTCCCATGGTGATCTTGGGATGACCGTTCAGTTTTTCCGTAATATCGCTGACTGGTTTTGTAGTGGCTTTTCCCCATTTCTTGCTACAATCCTGAGGTTCCCGGCTGGTGTGCCCCCCCTTTGTGAGTTCTTGGCTTGGCGAACAACCAACCCGCTGTCAGGGGAGTGTGCATGGGCACTGCCATGTTTCATTACCCACTGTCTTTCTTCCTCTTTTTGTTTATTTTACACAAACATATTGATGTGTAATAGCGCAATTTTGACAAAGTAACTATCCCCCCCGTGTTGCTGTGTGTTTGCACTTGTGAGACATGTATGCCACCCTGAGCTTCTCAAAGGATGGGTAGATTAAAAGTAAATCAAGAACATCCATCTCAAATTTTGTTTGAAACTTTCAAATAAACCTATAATAATCCCCCTGAAATATTGTTTTAGCAAAAATGAGAATGAAATGTAATGGTGCAGTACTTCTTGCCCTCTGTTTTTCTAACAGGTGGCAGAGTTCTGGCTCCTTTAATAATGGCATGACAGGTAGAAATTCAACTGATGAAGTGTATCCCATCATTGGTTAATTGCATGTTGTTGTTGTTGCTGCTGTGCTGGGTTGTTGTTGTTTTTTTAAAAAAATCTTTGGATGGATCTGTCATGCAAGACTCAAATTGTGTGACCAAACTTGCCAGTTGCTTCTGCACCAAAGATATCATTTACTGTTGAGTGTATTTTACGGTGTTGTTATAGATCTCTTCACTCAACCAGCTGTCTCACATGTTGAAAAGTCTTTCATCTTGTCAAACCCTTCTATTCCCCTTTCTGCAGCTTTCACAGCCAACAAGTACACGCTTAATCAATCTCACGCCACTGTCTTGAGACTTTAAAACCAAGAGGCCCTGCCCAGCCTCCTTTTTCAAAGAGGCAGTCAACCTTTTCCAGCCAAATCATAGTAATCTGGCATAATACATAAAGAAATGGAGGACACAGCCTCAAGAAACCACTACCTCAAGTGCTGTGGATGAAATTTCATCTAATCTCCTATACTGCTTTTATAAGAATCAAGACACTTTGCATGGATGGGGGGGGGGGGAGTGTGGCATATGAAAAACTGGCCATGCAAATCTGATTATTTCCTGCATGCTAATTTGCATTTTAAGAACATAAGAACATATTTTTGTAAACCACCCAGAGAGCTTCAACTATTGGGCGGTATAAAAATGCAATAAATAAATAAGAAGAGCCATGCTGGATCAGACCAAGGGTCCATCTTGCCCAGCACTCTGTTCACACAGTGTCCAGTCAGCTGTCAACCAGGAACCCACAAGCAGGATATGAGTGCAACAGCACCCTCCCACCTATGTTCCCCAGCATGTGCTGTATATAGGCTAACTCATCGCCTTCAGGACAAGTCGCCATTGAGAGCCTTCTCCTCTAGGAATTTGTCCTATCCCCTTTTAAAGCCATCCAAATTGGTGGCCTTCACTTCATTGTGTGCTAGTGAATTTGTAGATGAGATAGGATATTCAAGAATATTCCAGTCAGCACCGTGAGGCACCGGAAGGGATGCTAGATTGACCTACTTTTCATTGGCAGATGGCTTGAGATCATAAGAACATAAGAGTACCATGCTGGATCAGACTGAGGGTCCATCTAGTTAAGCACTCTGTTCACACAATGACCAACCAGTTGTCAACCAGGAACCCACAAACAGAACATAGGTGCAACAGCACCCTACCACCCATGTTCCCCAGCAACTGGTGTATATAGGCTTGCTGCCTCTGATACTGGAGGTAGCACATAGCTATCAGGACTAGTTGTCATTGGTAGCCTTCTCCTCCAGGAATTTTTCTAACACTCTTTCAAAGCCATCCAAATTGGTGGCCATCACTATGTCTTGTGATAGTGAATTCTGTAGTTTAACTATGCATAGTGTGAAGTACTTCCTTTTATCTGTTCTGAAACTCCCTCCAATCAGCTTCATGGATGACCCCACTGGGTTCTAATATTATGAGAGAGGGAGGAAAATTTCTCCCTGTCCGCATTCTCCACACAATGCATAATTTTGTACACCTCTATCATGTCTGCCCTTACCCTCTTTTGGGCTTACATAATGATTGGCCTGAAGTATGTCAACATTCCTGAACTTGGTGCTTTCCAGCTCTTTTGAACTATAACTCCCAGGATTCCTGTCCATTGGTCATACTGCCTGGGGCTGATGAGAGTTGAAGTCCACAACATCTTACTGTTGCTTTAAGACTCTCTAACAGGAAACAACTAGTCACATACCTAGAAGCTGGGGCGGGGGAACTCAGTGCAGTCTAGCTTGGCAGGGGCTCCTTGTTAGTTTGAGTTAACCAGTTGATACCTCAGTTAATAAATATTTATATTTCGGCCATCTTGGCTCAATTGTGGTTTTCTGGTCACAAGAAAACAATATAAGCATGTAGATGGGGTGGGAGTAGGGAGGCCTTTGACCCCTCCTCCCTGCCCCCAGGCCCAATTGAATAAACACCCATATGATTCTTTTATATAAGGGATTTTCCTCATAAAATGGACTTTAAGTAAATACAATTGCTTTGTACGTTTCATAAAAGTTCAAATAGTACAATTTTATTAGCAATCTAAGTTACAAATGATGCATTTCATGTTGTTAAGGCAGTAAAATAACCTTAGTTTTTATAAGAAAGTAAGTATTGTATATATTTAACTTTTTCCAAAAATTCACATTTTCCCCAGGTGGGAAAAACAAGGAAAATTGGATTTTCCATGGCATAAAAATTTACAGAATTTTTATATCTCTGTCTGCAATATCCTTTTTGAGATGCAGCTCAGCATCAAAATGTGGTATATGTGAAGTTAGGATTCTTTGCTCCAATGTCACTTTACATTTACCTTGAATCTGATTTTCCATTATATTACCCAGTTCGGAGAAAGCCATTTGCAGCTCTTTGCAATACCTGTTAGTTTTTATTATCCTGAATAATTTGGTGCCATTAGTAAACATGGCTACCTCACTTATATCCCTCCTTGTGAGAACTCTCCATTCATTCCTATCCTCTGCTTCCTTATTTAAAAAACTTATTATTAATCATGCCTGCTCTAAACATTGCAATTACTCCATAGAACTAGGCTGACGAGGGTTACCCAGAGGACCTTCTCTTCTGCTGCTCACAGATTGTGGACTGGCCTGCCGGAGGAGATTCGACAAATTAGCAGTCTTCTGGAATTTAAGAGAGCCATGAAGACTGATCTCTTCCAGCAGGCCTACCCAGTTGAATTTTAAGATGTTTTTAATAATGTATTAGTTTATTTGTTTTAATGTTTTATCTGTTTTGTGGTCTTTGTATTTATATTTATTGTTGTTCCCCACCTTGATCCAGAGGGAGAGGTGGGTTAGAAATAAATATATGATGATGATGATGATGATGATGATATAGTTAAATACATACAACCATTAGAAGTGAATTAACCATTGTCTAATTGTTTATCTTAATAAATAAAACAGTAATAGAGCCCGTGATTTCATGGCTGTCGCAATAGATTTGTTACTACAATTTTATCTCACTCTTTCTCCTTCCCCTTTATTCTCACAACAACCCTGCAAGGTAGATTAAACTGAGAGATACAGTGACTGGCTCAATTTCACCAAGTAATCATTGTGACAGAGGGGGATCTGAACCCAGATCTTCCTAGTCTAAGGCTAAACATCTAACTACTACATCAGAGAATGCTCTAAGCTACCTGAATGCTTTGCCCGACTGATGCAGTAAAACACTGGATTGACCTTCATTTGCCAGGTTAAAAAATGGCAAACTGAAAATTAGCCTAATGTTTCCAAAGCATGATTATTCATGCCATAACTGAATGCAATTTGTTATTATTCTTTGGTGCTATTTTTCTCTCTCTCCCTTTCCTCTGCAACAGGGAATCTCCATTAGGAGAATAAGACATAGATCATCTGAAAGATAGATGAGATCTTTGTGTTAGAAGCAGAACTCCCGTTAGCTGACACCCAGAGCATAATGTGTGTGCGCGTGTGTGCGTGTGTTTTAATCACCACTTGCTGCGTCCTTCAACAGATTATTAATTAAGGCTTTTTTTATTTTTATAGTAAATACATTAGATACATTACCTGAGGGGATTGTACGAAGTGAACCATACTGTAAAGAGAGATTTACTCATGAGTTAATACTAGTTGTGATTTCAGCTGTCTTGACAGAAGTGCTCTTTGAAAGGAACCTGGACAAGTATTTTCTTCAGGCCCTCACTGTGGTGACTCTATTTATTTATTTATTTATTTATTTTCAATTCTACTTTCGTTCAGCTTTGCTGGATCAGCTGTTTGGAGTTCTCATCCCAGCAATCCAAAATGTTCTGGTTTGTTTCAATATGTAGAACCATCAAAACGTGTATTTCGAAATCCTGTCCTCTTTCTCTGGCAGCAATTCCATATGCCAATTTACCTCAAGAAACAGCTGCCACATCCCTCAACAATTCATCGTTCTCAATTCATGCTGCAGTCACTGAAGACATACCTGCTGCCCCCCCTTTGCCCCAACCTAATGTGGTTTAAATGAGTGTAGAGTGTCTTTGTTTTCTTCTCTCTGTCTGTCCTCTCAATCTGTCCTCTTACTAAAAACGAGACCTGTAGCTGGTAAATTGTACTGTACGAAGCTGCCTCATACTGAGTCAGACCATTGGTCCATCTAGCCCAGTATTATCGACACTGACTGGCAGCAGCTAGCCACAGCTGTTCACCACACTCCCATGCTTGGGCCTTGCTGCGTGCAAATAGCCTCTCAAAATTCTTTGTTTCGTAAGCAGAGAAATTGTGGGGACCATTTCACCATTTTTTTGGGGGGGGGGAGGATGAATTCCCCAATTGCTTCTTGGGGAAGTTGTGTGTGTGGATCACCATTACCAGCAGCAGTTGCACGACTTCTTTCCCCCCTTTTCTGAGGCTCTTTCCTCCTCACACACACTTTCCCCCTCCATTTTGCCTTTTCTGCAAGTGGCTGTAGCTAGCCACCATGTTGCAACCTCCACATTGCCTAGACTTAGTGTCGTTCCGAGGCACCGTGTGTATGTGTGTGTGGGGGGGGTATTGTCAGCCACCACAGAAACATGATGGGGAATATTTGGATTTAAAATATTATTTTTCTTGTAGATTGAGGAGGAAAAATATCAGACATTTTCTCAGGAAAAAAATGTCTTCTGGCTCGGCTCTAGTAAAAAAGAATAAAACCCTCAGCCTTTTTCACTTTACTTCCCCACAATTATTGCCAAAAGTGGGCCCATAATTCACAATGTATTGATTGATTGATTATATTAGTTACTTTATGTTATTTCTCCCCCTGCTGTCATCAGATGGCCTTAAGGTGGCTTCCAACTAAAATTAACAATATATAATAAAATGAAATAGAAGCACAATAGCCATGTAGTAGTAATAATAATAATAATAATTTATTTTTTACCCACCTCTCCCTCTGGATCGAGGCAGGGAACAACATTAAACGTGATATAAAATACATAAAACTGATTAAAACATATAAAAACTACTACATTGTTAAAATACCAATAAAACTATTTCACCTAGGGATGTATGACAATATCACTTTTCCTCTCAGAACATGTGAATATGCCTTGTTCGGAGCATGCAGGGAGCATGCATTTACAGGAATGTGGAGAGCGAAAAATAATGAGTCAGATACAAAATTGGGATTTAAACAGGGCCACATTTTTATTGTAAGATCTGCAGAAGGGAAACCTAAGTGGGCATCTATCTCAATATGGCAAACAGCCATGGTATAATTGGGCGATGCATTCATCGCCTGGGGAATGGCACCAGCCAATTTGCCATTACCCAGGCTTCCCCCTTTTGGGGTTGGGAGGCCTTCCATGTCACCCTCCCTCGTGCTGCATGACTCCGAGTGTGTTTGGAATAGGGATGTGCACTGGATCGGACCCGATCCACGATCCGAGTCCGGTCCAGTGGGAAATCAGATAAATTATCCGATTTCCGATCCCGCAGCTGGATCAGCCGATCCAATCCAAACCGGTCCGAAAAGGCTCCGAACCGGTTCGGCGGATCGGCGGATCGGCGGGCGCCCACTGGCGCCCACCGCCGCTTCCATTGGCGGGCGCCAGCAGGCGCCCGCCAATGAAAGTGGACAGCGGGGGGGGGAGGAGGGGGGCGCTTACCTTCTCGGCCCGTCCGCTCCCATCCGCCACTAGCAGCTACTACCAGCGGGCTCCGCGGCCTGCTCCAGGGTGGCGCGCTGGGTGATGTCATCACCCGGCGCGCTACTCTAGAGCAGGCCGCGGAGCCTGCTGGTAGTAGCCGCCGGCCCCGGACGGGAGCGGACGGGCCGAGAAGGTAAGCAGGGGGTGCGTGGAGGGGAGGAGGGGGCGCGCGGAGGGGGGGAGGGGGGCCCTTACCTTCCCGGCCCGGCCGCTCCCGTCCGGCGCTGGCGACTACAACTACCAGCAGGCTCCGCGGCCTGCTCTAGGGTGGCGCGCCGGGTGATGTCATCACCCGGCGTGCTACTCGAGAGTAGGCCGCGGAGCCCGCTGGTAGTAGCCGCCGGCGCCGGATGGGAGCGGACGGGCCGAGAAGGTAAGCAGTGGCGGGGAAGGGGGCTTACCCCCCCCGGAGCCGTCCGCTTCTATCCGCTGGCGCCCGCGGGCGCCAGCGGATGGAAGCGGACGGCCCCAGGGGGGGTAGGGAGCGCGGGGGAGGGGGCTTACCTGCCGGGGCCGTCCACAGCGGACGGCCCTGGGGGGGGAGGGAGTTAGGCCCCCCTCACCCACCCGCCGCCATTTTTTCCTCATAGACTTGCATTGCAATGCAAGTCTATGGGGAAAAAAATGGCGGCCGATCCAAAAATTTACGATTTTTGGGTTGGGATCAGACTCGATCCGGTCCGGGGGGCCTCCGATTTTGTCCGAACCGGTCCGTGACAAAATTGGAGGTCCCGATCCGGGTCCCGATCCGATCCGGGGGGTCCGTGCACACCCCTAGTTTGGAAGGTCGGCCTCAAAGGTAATCCTTATTTCCTCCAGCTGGGCCGCATGACTTGCAGCTATGGAGCCTCAGGCATTACCTATCACTGCACCAGTGCCACTGAATGCTCACCAACCCTATCCATCTGAAGATGCCCACACATAACCACGTACCCCCAAATGTGACCGAATCATAAGCCAATCCACCTAATTATACTCCCATCTTTCTTGCAGTGTGAAGTAGGCAAAAAACCCTCATAACCAATGACAGATTATGAGCAAAAAATTCCCACTTGGCTCTCAAAAGAGTGACCAGTGTGCCCACACTACCTACAGGGATGGAGGGAGGGAGCCACGTCTCAAAGAAGGGAGAGAGGAGGGGTAAGAGCAACTTTATATGCCCATATCCCCCTCCCCACTCCATGGCATCACCGCAATGGATGCAGCCAATGGCTAGCCTCCACGCCTCGTCCTCGCTACCTCCCCGCAACGGCCTCCCCATGCCCAGGCTATATCGCACATGACAGTAAGGCATTTGCGGGAATGTGGAGAACAAAAAATAATGAGTCAGACACAAAATTGGGATTTAAACAAGGTCACATTTTTATTGTAAGATTTGTAGAAGGACCCTAAGTGGGCATCTATCTCAATACGGCAATCAGCTCTGGTATAATCGGGTGAAGCATTCATCACCTGGGGAATGGTGCCAGCCCATTCGCCATTACCTAGGCTTCCCCCTTTTGGGGTTGGGAGGCCTTCCATGTCACCCCCCTCATGCCGCATGACTCTAAGTGTGTGAGGAAGGTCGGCCTCAAAGGTAATCCTTATCCCCTCCATGACTCGCAGCTGTAGAGCCTCAGGCATTACTGATCACTGCAAAGGTTCCACTGAATGTTCACCGACCCTATCCATCTGAAGATGCCAGCACAAAACCACCACAGGGAATGACAAGTCTCCTACTTAGTCGTTCCCCCCCCCACTTTTGCATGATCACATCCTGCAAAACTTTCTGCAAATCTGACAAAAATATGTACCCCTTCTTTCCTGTAAAGCTCTTTCCGCTCTATAGATATAGCTGGGTAGGGCTTTCCCCTTCCCTTTCTTTTCCCCAACACCTTTTTTTGGAGGCAGAATTGCCTGATGTTATATAAGTATTTATTAATTGCCCTTGTGCCGGGATATAAGCTAGCTTTCCTTAGCCTTTCTTACAAAAAGCCCAGGATTGAACCCTGGACCTTCTGCATACAAAACAAGTGCTTTCTTATAGGTTTTATCCCTTTAGGATTTTATGCCAATTAAGTTACCCTTGGTTGATGCACCACCCACTAGCAGCAGCCCTTCCCAGCCTCACGCTTAATGGAATTGCCCTCTGGTTTTTCTCTACTTCTTAATCCCTTCTAATCAATTGAGGGGGTGGAGGAATTATCTGAAAACCCAGCTGGAGGCCTCTGCCTTGTTGTCCCAAATGCGGGAATGCCCCCAAGGTCCTAGGGTAGCCACTCGAAAGCCACTGCCCACTGAGCAGCCAAAAGGCCCCCACCCGCCTCCCGCGTAAAGGCCAGACAATCCGTTGAACAGTGGGAAGGTTCGCTAGGCTTCCCCGTTAACCTGTGGCCTGAAAGACCAGTTGGAGGTGCCACTCTGTATCACGCTGCTTCAGTCACATCTCTCCCTCATGTTGCTTCAGTCGCGTCTCTCCTCCATCGCTCTTTTTCCTACCGCGGATCTCATCAGCTGACGCTTGCTGCCCCTCATCGCTGGAGCTGCCGAGCACGTCCACTCCTCTTGGCAGCTGCATTTCAAAGAAGGGAGAGAGGAGGGGTAAGAGCTCCTTTATATGCCCTCTCCATGGCATTACCACAATGGAGGTAGCCAATGGCTAGCCTCCATGCCTCGTCCTCACTACCCCTACCTCGCAATGGTCTCCCCACACCCACGCTATGCCAGGCATGGCAGTTAGACATCTGCTGAAAATGTTTGCAATTGCCAGACATGTGCTCATGTTTGATTTGTGCTGTTTCTCAGTTCAATTTTTGTGCAAATTTCCAAATGTGTACAAATTTCCCCTGTAGACGGAATCAAGCCTGCTTTTGTCTATAGAAGAAAGGTGCATAGGCTAAATTTCACATTTGATCACTGCTTGATTTTTGCCGTTTTCCCATCTATGCTGAGTGAGCAGCGATTGCCAACAGGAATCAGGCATGAGACAAGCAGTGAGGGTATATTCGGAAAAGACGAGCGAGCTCAAACATCACTTGTTCATCTTTCCTGCCTCTACCCTATGCCCTCAGGGTAGCATTTGGTGGTCCAAAGCCTGAAGAGCCAAATGTCCTCCCCCTTCCTCCATGACCTGATAGAGGAGCACAAAATTATGCATGGTGTAGAGAATGTGGATAGGGAGACATTTTTCTCCCTTTCCTATAATACTAGAACCTGAGGACATCCCATCAAGCTGATTGGTGGGAGATTCAGGACAGATAAAAGGAAGTACATCTTCACCCAGCACATAGTTAAAGTATGGAATTCATGACCACAGGTTGTAGTGATGTCCACCAGTTTGGATGGCTTTAAAAGGGCTTGGATAAATTTCTGAAGGAGAGGCTATTAATGGCTACTAGCCCTGATTGCTATGTGCTACCTCCAGTATCTGAGGCAGTAAGCCTATATTCCTAGTTGCTGGGAAAGATGGGTGGGAGAGTGCTGTTGCACAGTGTCCTGTATATGGTCACTCTAGTATAGTGCCTGCACCTTTAACTGTTGTGATGAAGAGGGATTTTCACCAGGAACTAATTTCATACAAATGACACTGGCTGAAATTCCCTTTTCTCTACAACTGTTAAAGTTACATGAGCCCTGACCTGGATTTTATCTGGTCAGCCTACTCATGGTGTTGATTGGGATATTCTCGGATATCCTATCTCATCTCCATGTGTCCAGATTCCCTGCCAGTTGTGACAAAGTTTAAACAACCCAATGAGACAAATCCAAGAACAAACCACACCATTGATGAAAAGACAGAAAGGCAAAAAAGGTACCCCAGGAGGCTAATCAAGGATACCCAAAGGAATTCTGTTCAACTCCCAGATGGATGGATGGCTAAACCCTTCTTGCATCGGTGGGGGTGGGGGTGGCTGCGACACTGTGATGGTCTGTATGAGACTGGAGCCAGGATGGGGCTGCTTCAAATAGACACATCCTTTCTGCCTAGCACAGGGTGTATTGGCCAGCATACAAAAGCAGACACCCACCCACATATCCGCTGCACATTTCCTCATGTTTGGTTTCAATTCCTGTTTATGAGCGGTGCTCATTCAGCACAAATGGGCAAACCCAACGAATCAAGCATCGCTCAGATGTGAAATTTGTGAAACTTCCTTCCATGGACTAAAGCGAGGTTGATTCAGTCTACAGGGGAAATTTGTGCACCTAAGGAAATTTGCACAAAATCGAACTGGGAAAATGGCACAAACCAAACATGAGGACATATGCAGGAGAAGGGCAAATCACCCCTGGAGGGATTGTCATTCTCACACATGTGGCAACACTATGTCCATTTTGGATTTTCAATTCGATTAAAAACCCATCATAATAACCCACATCATGCCTGCCTCCTTCCTCCAGCAAATAGTTCCACATATAATAGGTTGCTCTGTACAACAAGGTAAAAGTGGCTTACGTTTTAAGCTGGGGTGCGTTTTCTTTTGCAGGCGTTGAATTGCTTTGGGTGGAGGGAGGTAAAGACACTTCAACCTTTAAGCCCCTTTGACATTCACAAAGTGCTAAAAAGTCAGCTGGGGTCTCTGCTCTGACAAATTTGCATCTCTTTGAATATGATGCTTGAAAAGCCAAGCCGCTAGATTAAATTTTGCCATGGAGAAAATGAGAATGGCTTCCATCGTCGAGTCTACTGGGAGGATCTTTATGGTTGATTTACTTTTTTTAAATAAATGTTTCTTTATGTGTTTCCTCCAGGTTGTGTCCAGCCTTCTTCTATCATGCGTGCTGTAACTTCTGCCAGTTATATCAGCCCCATAGTAAGTCAACCCGGGCAGAGTACAAGGTGAGAGGATATTTCAATCTAATCCACATCCCCCTTCTGTGTTTTCTGATTAAAATTTGCAAGCAAACCTTGGAATAAACGACACCTGACATGACTTCGAAAATAATTTACATGGTTTTATATCCTTGGAGAGTAAATCCTACAGGCCTTTACTCGTGAGAGTAGCCTAAAATCCATTTGTGAGCATGCTGGCTACTGGGGTGAGATGCAGATGGGTTTGCAGAAAGTGGTAGTCCAATAAGTGAGGGACTTTTCTGATGTGGCACCATGGCTGTGGAATGAGCTCCCTAGAAAGGTTTGCCTGGTGCCTACGTTGTACTCCTTTCGGCATCAGGTGAAGACCTTTTAATCTTCCCAGTGTTTGAGCATTTTAGAATCTTACTAATGGCTCTGCTGTTTTAAATCTGTATTTTAAATCTCTGCATTACTGCTTGGCTTCATTCTGATTGTATTTCTACATTATGGTTTTAAGCTTCCAGATTTTATATTTCATACTGTACCTTGTGGTTTTAGTTTTTATGAACCACCTGGAGAGCTTTGGCCTTAGTATGGAAGCCCAGAATGCTTTCCTTCCTCGGTTTGCTAAAAGTGCAAGGGGCCAGGGCAAGAATACTTCCCTCGCTCACAGCAGATGTTTTTTTTTTTTGCAACAATTATCCCCTTAAGTTGCTGACTGAACCCACCTAAAATAGGTGTATGATGCTTCTTTAGATCAGCTGACATGATCCTGTGAAGCTTCTGTAGTTCAGTTGACCACCAGATGGAGTTGCACAATATTTTGTTAGGGTACCTCTGACTCAACATAAGTCTTCCTATGTTACTATGCTCCCAAAATTGTATCTTGAAGTTTGTTGCAACTCAAGTCCATATCACCTTGCAGCTTTGGGTTTTATTCTTCTTTTCATATGAAAATCCATGCACATTTTCATGCGTAGTTTTTACACATCTGTTGTATGCATTATTCTTGCATTGATTGGACACATTTTTATTAGGGCTGTGTACGCCCCCCCCCCAGATCTGATCCGGATCTGGATCTGTGAAGTCTGAATAGGGCCTGATTCACTTCGATCAATTTGGACCTCCCCGATCCAATTCGGATTTGGATCCAGAGCCCAATCCGGATTGATCCAGAGATCTGGATGCCTTTTTAAATGTTTATCCCCATAGACTTGCATTGGGGAAAAGAAAGGGCTATAACTTCATTATTTTTAAAGATATCAAAATGAAACTTGGGCACATTGCAGATGGGCTGTAGATACTCATGTGTGCCAAATTACAGAAACATAGGCGCAGGTGTTTACTCACAAGGAATTTTTAAAACTGCAATTTTCCAGGCAATCCACAAGTGCTAGTAACTTTCTCATTTTTTTTAAGATACAATCCAGACATGCAAATATTGGAGAACTGTGCAATGTGCAGGTGCTTAGGCACAGGCATCCACAGACACAGACAGCAGTCCGCGATGAAAACACATGTCAGTGAGACATAGCTTGTCTCGATTTTCAATTTTGAAGCCAAAAACGCACATTGCCCCTGCAAGGCGGGCACATTGTTTCGAAAAACAGAAGCCATGAGTGCCAGATCTGGTGGGTCAGCTCCATGGATCTATTGCTTATAATTATTATCATTATGATTCCTATTATTATTTATGACTGGCTGTGCTTACAGTTCAGTAACTTAACTCTGAAGGAAGGAACCCAAAGGGATCCTCTTTCTATCCTCCTACGTTGAGGGGTTGCCCATGCATCTCACATTGCCTCTCTTTCTCGAAACAATGTGCCCGCCTTGCTGGGCCGATGTGCCTCAGCTTTCAGAAGGACAATGATCTTTAAAAAATCATAGAAAATCAAGGGTTTGAGCAATTGCTCTGATTTTTTTTCCACAAATGACCAGCCAGATCCCATCTTCAATGTCCCACAAATTTCAAGTTTTTATCTTTAAAAATGAAGAAGTTATAGCAGAGGGTGGGGCTTTTTGGGGACCCCCTATAAGTTTTTAATTTGAAAAGATAGAGACATGAAACTTTTTTGGACTTTGTAGATTGGATCTCGTTAGTACTGTCTCCCCAAGTTTCATGTCATTATCATTTCAAATAAAAACGTTGTGCATGCGTTTCCCCCAATGCAAGCCTATGAGAAAAAAAGCAGACAACAAGATGACAGCATGGAAACCTGGTCAACCATCTGTGTCAATAAAGTTGCATGATCTTTAAAAAAAATCATATAAAATCGAGGCTTGGAGGGATCAATCTCAAATTTCATGCACATACTTAGGTATACCCGTAAACATTGTGATCAAGTTTTAAGCCTGTAACTTTGAAAATACAGAAGTTATAGGCATTTTTTCTAAAAGAAAATTCAGCTCTATAGGGAACAATGGGGCTGCAAATTAAATATTGGATTTCTGATAATTATCGTGAAGATGATACGATTAACCTATGATATTATCGGAGACAATAATTTTTTTGGTCCGAAATTCCGATAACGATACAATACAATATTTTTGGGCATGCACATCCCTAGAATTTATATCACTTGTGGTGGATTGCCTGGAAATTCACATTTTCAAAAATTCATAGCCACTACACACATGCACTTATGTTTCTGTAATTTCGCACACTTGAGTACCTACATGCCATCTTCAATGTGCCCAACTTTCACGTGTGGCTCTTAAAAAATAAATAAGTTATAGGCGTTTCTTGAACATTTTTCAAAAATTCATAGCCACTACCGCTTGCACATATGGTTCTGAAATTTTGCACACATGAGTATCTACAGCCCATCTGCAATGTGCCCAAGTTTCATTTTGATATCATTAAAAATAAAGAAGTTATAGCCCTTTCTTTTCCCCAATGCAAGTCTATGGGGAAAACACTTAAAAAGTCATCCGGATCTCCAGATCGATCCAGATCGATTCAGACTGAACCAACCTGATCTGGATCAATTTGGACCTCCCCTGATCCAATTCGGATCCAGTTTTTGGAGGTCCGAATCACCCCGATCCGCTTCGGATTCAGGATCCGGATCTGTGCACAGCCCTATTTTTATACACATTTTCAAATGTACACACACTGACAAATGTTGTTTGGGTTTTTAAATTTTGTTTTGGAGATTTGTGAATTACATTGTAAACTTGGAAATGTACAGACTTTGGCCACAGATTGCATCTGAGTCCATGTCTGGTCCCAAAGCCGCAAACTTGGCAAATCCTGATAAACTGAAATGAATTTCTCATACATCCCTACCTAAAGGTGGGTCACAGGTCTAAAAAGGTTGAAGACCTACAGTTTTAGAAGACACCCAAAAAGAGTTTACTTGTAAAATGTACAGGGGATTTCTTTTACAGCTCATTGCTAAATACATTGAAGATAGTCCCATTGCTTTTAATGGGAATTTCTATGGGATCTCAACACAGTTATAATCTGTTGTCTCAAGATCATACTCCTAATGAAAACAAGCTAAGTGAGTTGGGTAACTGCATAATAATTATTTATGGCAAAATCTGGGTTATGGAACACTAACACGCTTATTATGCGTGCACACACACACACACACACACACATATATATGTTCATTGTGTTTGTTTTTAATGAAGTAAGTGCAGGGCACAAATTGCTGGTTTTATACTAAATTGTTATTAGATTAGGGTAATTCTCTAAAGCACACTGACTTTCTATAAAAGTTAGCAACTGTCAGTCATAAGCACAAGTGTTGATATATGCAAAAGTCCTAATTTCTTCAAGAAATTTGAAACAGACTGACCCTTCTTCTCTTAAAAAAAAAGATGATGATATTTGAGGGGTGCCAGATGGATTTCTTGATTTTTCTCACCCCCTCTGTCTTTCTGCATTCAGTAAATGTGAATCATGCATTGACTGAAGTTCACGTAGAGTCACTAGGAGATGTTGTGCATACGGTAAGGGGTTTACATTTGTTTTCACCTACACACAAAATGTCTGTAGGTTCTTTGAACAGCATAAGTTATGGGCAATCCAATCGGTCTTTCTTCTCAAGTTCTTAAGAGTTTTCTGGCAGATCACTTCGCATTAGAGTCCATTCTCATCTGCAGATGGGATTTATCGAAGCTTACAATATTCTTCTTCGAGTGACTCAGGCTCTGATTTTGCCCAGTATGTTTTCAGAACAACAAAATGACACAAAGAGGTATATAAGTCACTGTAATGGGTGAGAAAATGAAAACTAAAAAATGGGGATGGGAGATATCTGGGTTAGTTATGGATGAACTGGCAATTTCATTTTCTCTCAGTTTCTCATTTTTCCTTCGTAACTTTATTCTGTCTAATTTCCATATCTGTTTGTGACTCCATCTGTCTATCATCTATCTATCTATCTATCTATCTATCTATCTATCTATCTATCTATCATCTATCTATCATCTATCTATCATCTATCTATCCTGCATGAATATCTGTGTGCATTTTTGTATGCAGATTTGCCTAATACACACTTTTTGTAAGCAGTTTTCCATGACATAATGCTGCTTTGGGTATGAGTTCAAGGAAAAGCAGTGGACAACATTCCTAAATCCCTAAGTGCACATTAGCCCTAATGTAAAAGCGATAAGGCAGGCTGAAATAATAACTCCCACTCCCACCCCTGTGTGTCTGTTTACCTTTTCCTCTCAACTGTTTTCCTGGTGTGGCTGGGAGAGGAATTGCCTGAAAGATGGGAAGGAAAAGAAAGCGGTAATCCTTTCACTTGGGGCCATCTCCATGTCAGCAGTGTCCCTGGGCAAAATAGTACTCTTTGAGGTGGCTTTCCCTCAGTGCCGGCCCCAGCTGACAGCTTACCTGGTGGCAGCAGTAGGTTGGCCGTGAGCCATCATTTTCAATTTCCCACAATGTCCCAGGATACAATTTATGTTATACTCTATGGAAAGATGGATTATCGTTTACTGAAATTGATTTTTTTATATATTTTACTTTAAAAACATTTAACATGATTTCATTTGTTTGTATCATTTTTATTCTGTAAGCTGCCTTGGGGAAGACGATGATCTTGAAAGGCAGGGGAAAATGGATTACACAAAGAAATAACTTGAATGGCAACTCATAACCACTCCTTGTTATCAGTGCCACTGGGCTCTAGTGAGTGATGGGGACCTAGCAGCATCTTGAGGGTTCTGGTTGCTGATGTCAGACCTGCCTTCTCCTGGAAAGGGGTTCTCAACATGTTACCACCTCCCAGGTACTACATATGGGAAAATCGCTGTTACCAAGAAAGACATTGGTGCCTTTGTGTCACCTGCACTCACCAACCCGCTTCTTCATTGCAAACCTATTTGCATGCTTAAGCAGACAAGGGGCAAAACCAGTCATGCTTATTAACAGGTCAGGAGAAAGGTGTCAAGAAGGAATGTGGCTATGTCAAGTTAAACAACAATCAGCACACATCCACCTTGCTACAGCCAATCTTCATGGCTCTATTGCCTTACTTATATACATCCTGACAATTTGGTACCCGCTTCACCAGTATTCCTTTAGTGGAGCCTATGGGCAGCTAAGGATTCACTAGGCAGAGCCTTCATGGTGGATCTCTTTTAAATCGAGGTCAGTGCCAAAATATAGCTTAGGTGGAAAAGGCCACCAGGAGCCATTAAACCCAACAGTAATGGCAACCATAGCTCAGAAGTGGAGTACATGCTTGGCCTATAAAAAGTAGGGCCAGAAAAATTCTGGCCTAAAACCCTGGAGAGACATTGGGCTTGTTCAGAAGACATCTTAAACCCTGCTGGTTAAGGCTTTTTGTTAAGCAGCAGGGTTTAATGTGTCTTGTGCGATGCATTTTGCTAAACCCTACTCATTCACTAACTTCAGTCAGACCATCTGCAACAGGGTTAGCGGCTCTAACCATGGCTTAAAGTTTTATGTATGTCAGCAATGCTTGTGGGTAGTGCTAACCCCAGAGAACCACAGTTTCACTAACCACAGAGCCTGAAGTATCATCTGAACAGGCCCATTGTTGCCAGCCAGCATTGATAATACTGGGCTAGATGGGCCTAGGGTTTCATAGAATCATAGAATTGTAGAGTTGGAAGGGGCCTATAAGGCCATCGAGTCCAACCCCCTGCTCAATGCAGGAATCTACCTTAAAGCATCACTGACAGATGGCTGTCCAGCAGCCTCTTGAATGCCTCTAATGTGGGAGAGCCCACTACCTCCCTAGGTAATTGGTTCCATTGTCGTATTGCTCTAACAGTCAGGAGGTTTTTCTGATGTCTAGCCAGAATCTGGCTTCCTGTAACTTGAGCCCATTATTCCATGTCCTGCACTCTGGATTGATTGAGAAGAGATCCTGGCCCTCCTCTGTGTGACATAGTATGAGTCATCTCCCTATATGTGTATGTCGCCACTGGCCTCTGCAGGAGATGAACTTTGTCCACAAACATGCCCATTCACTACACATGCATACAAACCTATGCAGTCAGCAGACACAAATATAAATATGCATTTCCACCCACCTGGATTATTAATAATGCAACCTATGAGCCTAGGTATGAAAGCAGCAGAGCCTCATTGTGCCTGCTCATCTTTTCTAAGTCAAAGGAAGCCCACGCGTGCTTCATTAACTCCTTCCAAATGGCCCTAACGATAACAACGAGGCTGCCACGATCGTGGCACGCTCAAAATCTAAATGGACACGTCTACGATGCCTTTTGCCTGCCACTTCCCTCTTTCTCTCTTTACCTTCCCAACGGCACTATTTCATTTCAGAAGAAAACTTATGAAAATTGTTGAAACATACACTACAAAGCATTTTTCTCCCCCTTACTTTTTTTTTATTGCAGCAGATAGCCCCTAAAAAAGGCAGCGATGTCAAAGGCTTCCAGTCCCCCCTTTGACATTCACGCAGTGCTGAGAGTCAGCCAGGGTCTCAGCTCTGACAAATTTGCATCTCTTTGAATGTGACGCTTGAAAAAAGCCAGAGCTGCTAGATTAAATTTTTTTTTTCCATCGAGAAAATGAGAAAAGCCTCTATCTCTCCGCCAAGTCTACTGGGAAGATCTTTATTCTGATTCTTGTTAGAATTGTTTATCACCCTGACAGACCAGACTCGGACGAGATAAAGGCGCTGCTCCATCACGGGGCCTGACAGTGGTAGGACATGCAGAGAAATGAAAGGAGCAGGGGAAAATATTATTAATAGATGCCGACTTGATTTGCCTCTATGGCACGTCAAGGAAGGGAGGTGTGTGGGGGGGGGAGGAGGAGGGGAGGCATGGCTTGATTGCAAGCCCTATGAAGTTCTGTCCAAAAAAGAAGCTATTTTTCATTAAGTGATAGAAGGGCTTTTTTCATGTTCTTTCCTGGGGAGCTGATAACTTATGCAGTTTATTCTAACCCTGCTGATTTCTGTCAGAGAGAAAACTCCTGAAAGATGGCTTCGGCTCGTCCTTTTCGGGGGGAAAGGTGGTTGCCTTGACAGAAGCAATAGCAAAGCAGCCAAGTCCCCGGCCTTGATTCTCGCCAGGTCCCTTGGTTCTCAGTTTGGGATGGGGGTGGGGGTGGGGGTTTAAGATGTGTGCCAGATTTTTTTTATTTGCCTGTGAATAATAAATAGTGCACAACTGCATGTGTATATATATGCATGTGCACGTCAGTACAGGTGTGTCATTATTATTGTCCCCACATTGCAGATGGGAGTGGGTGTACAGGCAAAGTTTCGAACAGCCTCCCTTATTCTAGTATCTTCCAGATGTTTTGTGCTGTGGTTCCCAGCATCCCTGACTATTGGCTATGCTGCCTGGGGCTTATGGGCATAACAGTCCAAATCATCTGGAGGCTGCTAGGTTGGGGAAGGCTGGCTTAGAGATATCAGCATGCCTAAGGACCTTACCTCTGAGTTCATGGCGCTAGGAATGCATGAGAAATAGGTGCAAACTATGGCCAGTAGGGATGTGTATTGTATCATTCAAATGTATGATAATGATACGATATGTTCTTTATCTTGCATGCGTTTAACGATAACGATACGATAGAAAAACTTCCGATAAATATCCGATCTGATAATTTTCAGCTAGGGGTGTGCAGCATATCAGGTCCGATCCACGATCTGGACCCAATCCAGGCAAAATCAAATACAATTATCCAATTCTGATCCCTCGCAGCTGGATCGTCCGATCTAATCCGATCCAATCCGAAAGAACCCAATCTGGATCGGAAATGATTGGAGGATCAGACCTCGAACCTCCTCCCCCTCCCCCCACTCACACTCCTTACCTGCTCCCTACTCACTGCCATAAACTGCCGCCTGCTGCTTCCATACTACTGAGAAACAGGCCTTGCAGCCTGTTCCACAATAAAGCGACAGTGTGCCGGGTGACGTCATCACTCAGTGCACCCTCGCTCTACTGTGGAACAGACCTCAAGGCCTGTTTCTCAGTAGTACTGAAGCAGCGGGTGGCAGTGGATGGCAGCAAGGAGGCAGCAGGTAAGGAGCGTGAGTGGGGGAGGGGGGGGAGGTGGAGGTCCCCCATTACTTGCCGGTGTTCCGTGCTGCCATCCACTGCTTCCGTACTACTGATAAACAGGCCGCAAGGCCTGCTTATCACTAGTACGGAAGCAGCGGACAGCAGTGCAGGATGCTGGCAGGTAAGGAGCACAAGTGGGGGGGAGGGAGAGGGAGGTCTCCACTTACCTGCCGGGGCCGACCACTGCCATCCGCTGGTTCCGTCTACTGAGAAACAGGCCTCGTGGCCTGCCTCTCAGTAGCATGCTGGGTGACGTCATCACCTGGCGCGCTACTGAGAGGCAGGACGCGAAGCCTGTTTCTCAGTAGAATGAACCAGCGGGAGGCAGCGGATTCACACATTCCTACATGGCACAGGCGAGATTCAAATTGTGGACTTTCTGATTCATAGCTCAGTCTCTTACCCACCACACTAGCACTGCTCTCACACAGATTTGTGTCCACCGGTACATGCTTGTTGAGCGAAAGAGAGCATTTGCATTGCATATGCATGTTGTGTATCAGCTCCATCTTTTTTTCTATCTGAAAGCAGGTTTACACATATGCTTACCATGCTGACCTCTGTACTGATTAAATTGATTTCCTTATTTATTAGATTTAAAACACAAGTGTACACACAATGCATCCCCGCCCCCAAATACAACACTTCTTGAACAGGGAGCTGGATGCTATGTGAAACTTGGCAGGGAATTTTTTGCCAGGCTTATTGGGAATGTCATGACTGTTCTTGTTTATTTCAGCATGTTCAACCACAGAGAATGGAGCTGAGAAGGTATTAGTGATTTGCTGCATGCAAAGCAGCCCCTGAGACATAGCTGCACAGAGGAAGTCACATCGTACTGTATGTATCAATAGATAGTGCAGTCCCTCCATAGCAGCAGTTTTGCTGAGTGCAGTAGCACAATTTTCAGCCACAACATTTATATGAATCCCTGCTACAAGCAGTGGCTGTACCTGTGGACACATACACTTCTTCCTCCTCCTCTCCAGAGCCCAGTAGGGAGGTAAGAGAAATCTGTTTTGGGGTGGAATATGATGAGTTTTTCTAGGTTGCCCCCTCCCAATTTTGTTCCAGTTCTGATGCAACACGAAATTTGGTCTAGAGTGAGTCAGGCCAGTTTGTGGATTTTCTGAGTGTTTTGCGCAGATTTGGGGGAAGATTCACCAATTATGGCTGAATTTGTGCTAATTTTGCAAACTATGGCCAAATTTGTGCAAATTTTGGCTGAATTTGTGTAACTGGCATATCTTGGGGCATAATTTGTGCGAATTCAGGCATAATTTGCACAACTTAAGAACACAAGAACATAAGATGAGCCAAACTGGATCAGACCAAGGGTCTATCTAGTCCAACTATCTGCTCACACAGTGGCCAGCCAGCTGTCAACCTGGGACCCACAAGCAGAACATGGTGCAACAGCACCCTCCGACCCATGTTCCCCAGCAATTAGTGTATACAGGCTTACTGCTACAGATACTGGAGGTAGCATATAGCTATCAGGACTTGTAGCCATTGATAGCCTTCTCCTTCAGGAATTTATCCACCCCCTTTGCAAGCCATCCAGATTGGTCACAACTATTTAAACTTCAAATAGTTTAACTATTTGAAGAAGTATTTCCTTTTATCTGCCCTCAATCTCCTACTGTTCAGCTTCATGGGATGAAACCATTGGGTTCTAGTATCATGGGACAAAAATGTCTCCCTATCCACAGTCTCCATTGGGAAAGTGGTGGAACTTTCCCAAATAAATGCATGGGGGGAAAAATCCTGGAGTTCAGGGAAAAGCCCACAGCTCAGCTCACAGATGCATATGGAGTCATTCTCTGTTAAGCCAAAAACAACAACAAAGGGATCAGATTTCCCAGCAATGGATATTCCTTGTCCCCTTGCTGGACCGTTACCTCTGCTGCTCTTTCTACCCAAACATACCTGAGGACATCAGCATTTCAAACTTTGATTACTTTATTTTGAACTCTGATTTCTAAGAACAATATCCTCAAAATTACATTCATTCGTTCTGGACTGTTCCAGCTCAGATATTTACCTAGGCAATGCTAGCTCTTTTTTGTGGGGGAGGAACAAGCATTCCCCATTCACTAATAGATGGATTGATGCAGACACCTGATTGTGCAGAAGCCTAAATTGGACATTTGTTGCTCTCAAACAGTGGTGTGTGGGTGGGTGTAAAGAGTTGATATGAATTGTGTGTCTGCATGAATGGATATTCACTTGGACTTTTTGAATCTTATGTGATAATGTTGATGTGAACCTCCTCCACTACAAGCTAGAGGCTATTGCTCTCTTAGTATGTATTTGAATCAAGCCAAACATACATCATAGATGGAATTTTGACAAGCTTGATTGGTTATAGGTGAGTGTCCTACAATCAAAGCATTGACGGTTTAAGATTCTTGTATTGTGTATTTTAGAGTACATATAAGGAATGCCTAGATCTTCAGCAAGAGAGGAACAAGTATATTCGCTCACTCCTGCTTTATGTTTGGAATTCCTCCCAGGCAGTGATGGTGTGAAACACCTACCCGGCACCGTGCTTAGATTTACAATTGGGCTTGGGAAACTGAACTCTCTCCCCACCACACATCAAACTAAGAAGACAGCTTATTGTATTCTGAGTCCAATCCTGAGCCACATTTGGCCCCATCATATCCCCAATAATCTCATCAGGAGTGTGTTGGGGTCTGATAATTTCCTGTTGGAAACTCTGGCCCAATCTACATGAAGCAGGATATTGCACTATGAAAGTGGTATATAAAAGCCAGAAGCCCTACTACTGATTAATAGCGGTATTGAAGTGCACTGACAACTGTTCGGGCCCATAGACACATACTATATACCACTTTCATGCTGCTTTCATAGTGCTATATCCTGCTTGGTGTGGCTCCTGCCTTTTATATACTATTTTCATACTGCTATATTCTGCTTGGTGTAGATCTGGCCCATGTGACCTCACCCTCTCCAATAGAAATTCAGCAAGAACCACTGAGCTCCTGCAAGTTCTGGGGGGTGTTAAACCACCACCCCCAGAAAGAAACCCCATCAAAACTTTTGAAAAAAGGTATGTAGAAACCCTGTCTCCCTCCCCAAGGAGAAAATTCCCTAATACCCTCACCTCTCCCAGCCTCTTTCGCCAGAGTTTTTATTCCCATCCAACCTCGCAGAATGCTGAAAATTGAATAATCTGATTTTTTTGGCACAGGGCAAGTATTCCTGTGAGGTTCTTAAAGGAAGGGTGAGATTATCGTAGAAATATTCCTTAATGGGACAACAGCCAGCTTTGTTAGAATTACTTTTAGGACCCATTCTCTTACCCAGAGCATTCTTAGTGCTTCTTTTCCCCCCCCTTTTAATTTCTGAAATATGTAAATATTTGCTTCTATTGCTCTGTTGACTACAGTGGGTTAATGCTACTGTAGGTTAATTCGACTTTGAGACTCAGCGCTGAGTTATGCATCCCTGAAGGCCTCAATTTGCATATTTTTAGAAAGTGGATATACTTGGCAAGCTTCCTCTTTATTCAGCTCTAGTTTTGGCACATGCCGAAATGCAGAGGGCATCGAGCAGTAATTTCACCTCGGAAAAACAAATTGGGTTTGGTACCACTGGTGTCATTTCAAAACTCATGCATTTTAATGTCAGTACCTTAGCAAGTCCCATGCTTTGGAAAATGCCACCCGAAAAATAAATAAATAAATAAATAAATTCAGGTTAATTTTGCTTTGTGAATAATTGTCAGATCATGTTGGGTTTTATTGCCTCCTATTCAAATGTAACAAACATTTCCCCTCCATATATATATATATATATATATATACACACATGCACACACACACACACACACACACACAAACACATTTTGGGGTCTGCTGCATTTTTGAAAGAAAAGATGAAAAGTCAAACTTTAATCAATGTTTTCTCTTTAACAGGGGTGGGCACCATTTTGTTTTTTTCCTGTTGAGGGCTTCATTCCCTTGTGGGGGGGATGTCAGTGGGGAGCAAGGCTGAAGCCAGTAGTAGGTAGTGCAAGGGATGTCAGAGGACACCATCTGGGGAGTGAAGCTTGCTGGACTTTCCTTAGTACTGTCCCCTCCCCATTTCTATGTAAGCTAGGCTGACCATATGAAAAGGAGGACAGGGCTCCTGTAACTTTTACAGTTGTAGAGAAAAGGGAATTTCAGACAGTGTCATTTGTATGCAATTAGTTCCTGGTGAATTTCCCTCTTCATCACAACAGTTAAAGGTGCAGGGGCCCTGCCGTCTTTTGTCTATGGTCACTCTAGTATAGTGCCTGCAACTTTAACTGTTGTGATGAAGAGGGAATTTCACCAGGAACTAATTGCATACAAATGACACTGGCTGAAATTCCCTTTTCTCTACAACTGCTAAAGTTACATGAGCCCT
Source organism: Anniella stebbinsi (assembly GCA_029215795.1). Classification (NCBI taxonomy): domain Eukaryota; kingdom Metazoa; phylum Chordata; class Lepidosauria; order Squamata; family Anniellidae; genus Anniella; species Anniella stebbinsi. Next base: position 351,536,157 of record JARDYH010000001.1, read on the forward strand.
GTCCTCCTTTTCATATGGTCAGTCTATATTTGAGGAAAGGGGAAAATGTATCACACAGTGTATAGCAAAAGCTTCAAAGTACAGCAAAAGCTACAAAAGCTACAAAAGCAGGAGTAAGTGAAGTTAATTTTAGATACGTTGTTCTTTATTTCCGTGATTTTAAGATTAAGATGTTCTGTAGAACAGATTTGTCTTAATTGTGTGCTGTAAAATCAAATATGTGACCAAGGCTATGTTCAGGTGGGCACACCCCCTTGGTGCTGGACATGCCCCCTAGACCCAGACATGTTGGTTGCCCCCTTGGGAGCCGACCATGTTGTTCTCTTTTTTGGTTTCCAAAATCTGGTCACCCTAACAATGCAAGTTAACTGCCCAGAAGATGCCAGAGTGATTGGAAAGATCTGTCAGTTAGAAAAGACAACACTGGAGTATTTAGGACCTATTTCCTTTCTCAATCCCTTCTTCTCTCTACCTGCTTGTTCTTTAGTACCTAAATGCAGTACCCAGGTTTGGAATAGCAGTTGTGATTTTCTGAATTGGAGACTTAGAGTGGAGGGTGCTGAGTTAAGATATGAAATGCAGATTGGCTTCATTTTGTCCTTTGCCACTTTTATGAATATTAAACATACAGATAAAACAATTTGGAACACATTTTTTTTTGGGGGGGGGGAGGAAAGGATCTTTAAACTCTCAATTTCAACCCAATAAAGGTTTTATTCTAGTGCAGCAAAGAGAAATAAAATTAAAATATATAGGTTGATATTGGCCTAGATGTAAGGAGCGTATCTGGAAACCTGCATTTTGACTGGAGTGGAATTTTATGGGCACATCAAAAACTGAATGCTGTTAAATATAGAAAGTATGATCAGTCAAAGTGGCATAAGGGCCAATGCTGTAGGTTTCTGTGCCAGTAAAATAAAATGGGGTGGGGAGCAAAGTCTGTCTGCATCAGTACAAAACACATAAGCCATGCTACTAAGAAAAGGGCAGCATTCAGATATAGCAAATGGCAATATGTCATCCTGTGTATAATGATTTAAAGGATATACCCCCAATGTGTATCGAGTATTCTTTTTCAGCAGAAAGCCTACTTGCTGTTATGAAACCACTATGAAAATGGCATGAAAGGAGTATACGGAGTCTATGGGCCCCAACAGTTGTCAGTGCACTTCAATACTGTTGTAAAGCAGTAGTGTGTCTCCTGCCTTTTATATACGGCTTTCATAGTGAAATATCCTGCTTGGAGTGGATTAGGCCTTAGTTCTTTCCTGGACATTTGGCTAGCCTGGCTAAAGTAATCAAACTTCCAGAATCTAACTTGTATGACAGTTTCACAGAGTTTGTTATCTGTGTCTCCCACTATGTACTGTACCCTATTTGTTTTCTTGGCACATTTGGCACATTTTGAGCAGATTCCCCATCCCCGGCACCCCCCATGTTTCTCTTAATACTATTGGAATAACCTTCTCATAATTCCAGATCCCAGGTACCATTCCATGAAGCTGGTTAGTGGGAAGTTCAGGACAGATCAAAGGAAGTAGTTCCTCACACAGTGCATAGTTAAACTATTCCGTTCACTACCACACAATGTAGTATTGCCACCAATTTGGATGGCTTCAAAAGGAGACAAGACATATTCCTAGAGGAGGAGGGTCTCAATGGCTACCTGTCCTGAAGGCGATGAGTTAGCCTATATACATCACTTGCTGGGGAACATGGGTGGGAGGGTGTGGTTGCACCTGTGTCCTGATTGTGCGTTTCTAGTAGTAGCTGGTTGGCCACTGAGTGAACAAAGTGCTGCACGAGATAGACTTTTGGTCTGATCCTTCATGGCTTTTATGTTCTTTAGTTCCAGTAGGAGCACACAAGAAGAGAGGGGGTAGGGCCTTTTTCTCCATCTCCTTTACACACCAGACCATAAAGTTGGGTGGGAGGTTCACAAATTCCTAACTGAGTCACATTCTTTCCATTGGACAATACTTTGGCCCAGGATTAGTTTACATTTCAAGTCAGGCCAGATCTACACCAAGCAGGATATGACACTTTGAAAACGGTTTGAAAACTGTCCTATTACAGGCCTTCTTTAATTGACTGAGCCAATGATTATTAGAGGAGATATTTTATTGCTAGAATTGTTGTTTTAAAGGATATTGTAATTATAACTTGTTTTTATGCTTTATGCTTTAATATTTTGTATATTGGTGTTTTTAATGTTCAGTGTTTTTAATTTTTGTAAACTGTCCAGAGAGCTTCGGCTATGGGGCGGTATATAAATAGAATAAAATAAATAAATAAAATAAATCTGCAGACACCTTCTAACAACCCCCTGAAGAAGGCCTTTAATAGGACACAGGACAAAATGTGCCGGGCTTCATACAAATAAATACATTTTGCATCCGGAGTACCTGTTTCTGTCTTCCTTTGATTATAACAGTAGTGACAACTATTGGGGCCCTAAGCCCTATAGTTGCCACTACTGTTATAAACCATTTTAAAGCAGTAGTGTAGATCCTTCCTCAGAAAAAAATGGATGGGAGAAGATGACAGTAAATGTCATACAAGCATTGTGAGCAAAGCAAGACAAGAATATATTGTAGCCCTGGTAATTACAACATTTGGTGATAACTCTAAATATATACATAGTATTATTTAATGAGCATCTTAGGTTTGTAATAGTCCATGCAGTGAAACAGTTAAAGCCAATTTAGGGATGTTGGAGAAATCCATAATGGAACCAAATGAGTTCGGATTGTTATGGATCTGAGCTGCGGGTTCTGCAGAGGCTTTCCCCCTGTCAGGCAGAGTTCATGGAGTGTTCTCCTAAACTTTGTTGCAGGAAAAAAACACTGGCCAGAAATGTGTTTTCCCCTAGGGATGTGCATTATATCGGATCCGATATCCGATTCCAATTAAAATTGGAGAAAATCGGACTTCTGATAACGTTTCTGATTCAAAAATTTGGAAATCAGATTTTATCTGGTCCAGTTTTTTGGTCTCCGATTTTAATCAGAGAAAATTGGAAAATCGGACCCCATTTTGAATGCATTTTCCCGTTGCCTGTTTTTGTGTTACAAAAATGCCTATAACTTTTTTATTTTTATAGATAGAAGGATGAAACATGGCCACATTGCAGTCGGCTTTGAGGTACTTATCTGTGAGAAATTTCAGAAAGATAGCTTCAGGCATTTTGTAGCTATGCATTTTTTTTTTTTACTAATGAACTAGGAATGCCTATAACTTTTTATTTTTAAAGATCCACAAATGAAACTTTGCCACATTGCAGATGGTATGTTGGAACACATGTGTGTGAAATTTCAGAACCATAGGTGCTTGCCTTGTGTGGCATTTTTTTTAAAAAAAAAAATAGTAGCAGAGAGGTAAATACAGTTATGCCTTTCAACGTATGTATTTTTAAAGATCCAAACATGAAATTTGTCCATATTAGAGATACCACTTTGGTTGATATGTGTGAGCAATTTTAGAACAATAGCTTCAAACGTGTAGTGGCAAGGTATTGTGGGAGGAATAAGGAGAGAAACCAATTTAACTTTTTTAATTTTAAAGATAGAAGCTTGAAACATGCCCACATGGAATATGGGTTTGAGGTACTTATCTGTGAGAAATTTCAAAAAGATAGCTCCAGGCATTTTGTGGCTATGAATGTTTTACTTTAAAAGTTCCAAAAGTTGAAAAACAGAGGCTTTGACAGCTAACAGAAGGGGTGGGGAGGCGGGGCTGGGCATTGCAGTGCAGTTTGACAGCAGTTTTTGTAACACAAAAATTGGCAATGGGAAAAATTACTCAAAATGGTGTCCAATACAAAAATCAGACGTCCGATTATCGTATTGGATTCGGATCTGATATGATATGGTGGACCTCCGATTTTTCCGATCTGATTTTTTTATGTGAAGTTCCGATTCCTATTCCGATCCAATTTTTTTGTGTCCAATCACATCCCTATTTCCCCCCATAAGCTAAAGCATGAAAATGTGCATGGGGGGGAATTTGCACATTTTGGAAACTGGAAAAAAATCTGATTCTATTGATGGGAACGATGGGACAATCCATGAGACACAGATGGAACAGACTGTACACAATCCATACATCCCTAGGCCATTTTGATTACAAATTGATATGGGACTAGGAATGTCATGAGGAATCGAATAGGGGCACTCACAAAAACAAATGTCTGCTTGAAGGCTTGAACAGGTGTTTAGAGTCCCAGAGAGAGAGAGAGAGAGAGAGAGAGAGAGAGAGAGGCAAATAAGCCCCCCAAAATCAGATAAAATGGAAGTACTGTGTGTGCATAGGGTAACCTGCTGATTTGGATGGAACTTTGTGGCTGATGTTACATGGCATTGCATTCCCCCTGAATTTCCAGGTAAAGGAGCATGGGAGTTCTCCTGGACTTTACCCTATTTATGGTGTCTCAGGTGGTATCAGTTGTCAGGGGTGATTCACTAGTTGAGGGTCTACCTGGAGAAAGTAGAACATGCCACAGTTATCCATACGCTACTTATATTCAGACTGGAGAATTATAAGGTCATCAATGAGAGGCTGCCTTTGAAGAAGGGCAGGTGCAGTTGTTTGTGGGAGAGGGCAGGTGATCAGAATGTATTACACTATTTTCTACTGATTACACTGGTGACAGTGCTTGCTTTATTGGGCCCACTATACAGTGCTGGTCGTTACCTTTAAAACCCTATCTGATGTTGCCGATTGTGTAACTGTGGGTTCGAGGAACTTGTTCCTGAAGCTGAAGTTTGGAGTGTGTTGAAACTCCAAAGGACTCAGCAGGAAAAACAAGTCCACTTAAAAAGAAAGTTGTGGCAGATGTCTGCCTTGTATGGGGCAAGAACCTAGGCAGCCAGACGAGTCTAGGCAAAAAGTTCGGGGGATGCCATAACCATGGCTTTTTGTGCAGTGGCACAAAGAGGCTGCAAAATGATTCCTTGATGGCCACGAGCTTGTGTGACTCATTATGCTATTTTCACTCAGACAAGGTTTCCCAATGTGACCACCTACAAGATGGCCATATCGCAGGATCCTACAGAGCTGGCCCTACCATTGAGCAGCTGGCTAACAATGGTTTGGGACAAAAGAAGGACAGAGATTTACATAAGATTTGCATGTAGCAATTTATATATATGTATATATGCAAATTTAGAAATAATCACTGTAGTTTAAATAGTAATACAATACATTTAACATAGGGGGAAGCATATATGTGTGCCTGCTCAGTCTGCTGTCCAGATGTGGCCTCCTGCTCCCTTTTCCCCTTCTTTGGCATCTGCCAGGACTTAGACTCCAGTGTTATAGCAGGTAAATCTAGTGAGGTGTCCAGAGCACAGGCTTGTCCTGTTTTCTTGGATGAGTTTCAGTTGATACAGCTCGAGGATGTTGACAAGGTGCTTGGACAGGTTCGTGCAACCACTTCTGTATTGGATCCTTGCCCCTCTTGGCTAATAAAAGCTAGCAGGGATGGAACAGCCGGCTGGGCCAGGGAAGTGATTAATGCCTCTCTATGAGAGGGAGTGGTCCCAGGCTACTTGAAGGAGGCGGTAGTGAGACCACTCCTGAAGAAATCTTCCCTAGACCCCGAAAATAACTATAGACCTGTGGCAAATATTCCATTCCTGGTCAAGGTCCTTGAGCGAGTGGTTGCGAGCCAGCTCCAGACACTCTTAGATGAGACTGATTATCTGGATCCATTTCAGTCCGGCTTCAGGCCTGGTTTTGGCACGGAAACAGCCTTGGTCGCCCTGTATGATGACCTATGTTGGGAGAAAGACAGGGGAAGTGTGACTCTGTTGATTCTCCTTGATCTTTCAGCAGCTTTCGATACCATCGACCATGGTATCCTTCTGGGACGACTGGCTGAGTTGGGAGTGGGAGACACTGCACTGCAGTGGTTCCGTTCCTACTTGGCGGGCCGGCTCCAGAAGGTGGTGCTTGGGGGACATTGCTCAGCCCTGTGGATTCTCCAGTATGGGGTTCCTCAGGGGTCAGTCTTGTCCCCCATGCTGTTCAACATCTACATGAAACCGTTGGGAGCAGTCATCTGGAGTTTTGGGGTGCCTTGTCATCAGTACGCTGATGACACACAACTCTATTTCTCCTTCTCATCTTCAGCAGGTGAGGCTGTGGATGTGCTGAACCAGTGCCTGGCTGCGACAATGGACTGGATGAGGGCTAACAAACTGAAACTCAATCCAGACAAGACTGAGATGCTGTTAGTGGGTGGTTCTGCTGACTGGATGGAGGGTCTTCAACCTGTTCTGGATGGGGTTGCACTCCCCCTGAAGGAGCAGGTTCGTAGCTTGGGGGTTCTCCTAGAACCATCTTTGTCACTTGAGGCTCAGGTGGCTTCGGTGGCACGGAGTGCCTTCTACCAACTTCGGTTGGTGGCCCAGCTACGCTCCTATTTGGACAGGGATAACCTGGCTTCAGTTGTCTATGCTCTGGTAATCTCTAAATTGGATTACTGCAATGCACTCTACGTGGGGCTGCCTTTGAAGACGGTTCAGAAGCTGCAGCTTGTGCAAAATGCAGCGGCCAGAGTGATAACAGGAACCAGAAGGTTCGAGCATATAGGACCTACTCTGGCCCGCTTGCATTGGCTGCCTATACGTTTCCGAGCCCAATTCAAGGTGCTGGTTTTAACCTATAAAGCCTTACATGGCTTAGGACCACAATACCTGATGGAACACCTCTCCCAACATGAACCTACCCATACACTACGATCCACCTCGAAGGTCCTCCTCCGGTTGCCTACTCCAAGGGAGGCACGGAGAATGGCAACAAGGGAGAGGGCCTTTTCAGTGGTGGCCCCCCAATTATGGAATGATCTCCCTGACGAGGCTCGCCTGGCACCAACATTGTTATCTTTTCGGTGCCAGGTCAAGACTTTCCTCTTCTCCCAGGCATTTAACAGCATATGATGAGGGTTGTTGTGTTTTTGTTGTTGTGCTTTGACCCAGAAGAATATTGCAATTTTAACTTGTTTTTATGCCTTATGCTTTTAAATTTTGTATATTGGTGTTTTAATTGTTCAATGTTTTTAATTTTTGTAAACCGCCCAGAGAGCTTTGGCTATGGGGCAGCATATAAATAGAATAAAATAAATAAATAAATAAATTATGCTTTGTTTTTTAATCTTTAACCTGGACTTAAACCAGACAACCCTTCAAAATCTAAAATTAGAGAGTTGTCTTCTGTAAGGTAGGACACATGGCCAGCCTACCACCTACATGTATATGGACTTAATGAGGCCCTGCTTGTAGGCCTGCCATTAACATCTGTTACGTTAGTGGCCCAAGAGGCAGGGCCTTTTCAGTGATGGCCCCATCCCTGTGGAATGCCCTGCCACATGATGTGTGTTTGAAGATCTCATTGGCTATTTTTAAACATGCCTTAAAGACTTGGCTTCTCCAGGTTGCTTTTGATTGAGTAAGGTTGTTGGTCCTCACACATTATTATGTTATATTTTATTTATGATATTGTGATAAAGCTTTTGGTGCTTTGTATTTTGAAAATGTTTTGTAAAACTGTATTATTATTATTATTATTGTTATTATCATCATTATTGTAAACTGCCTTGAGAGGGCTCCTGGGCTTGAAAGGCAGAATATAAATACTTAAATGGTTTAGAAATGGACAACTCAAGAAAAAAAGCAGAAAAGAGAAAGAAAATAACATCTTAAAGTCTTGGCAGGCCAAGCACTTCTTTAAATGACTCCTGTGCTTTTAGTTCCTCACCAATATAGTCCTTAAGAGTGAGATGAAGAATTCTGGACTGAGTGCTATTATAGACTCTCGCTGAGCATGAATGTGGAACTGCTCATTTAATTTAATAGCAGGTTACTTAGCTGAGGAGCCGTAGATCTGGTTCCCTTGATCTTGCTTATTTGGGTTTTATTCAAATAATGACCTGATTTGCATGCTTTTGCACTGCAGTTCATCCATGGGTTGATTAGTTTGACATGAATTCGTCGGTACTGTTGAGGACTTCAGATCTTTAGGCAGTGACTACCAAGCCCAGCAAACAAAAACAACCTACATTTTTGATATTAGATTGATTGAGCAACATTAGGAAGAATCAGATGAAGAGGTGGTTCTTACAGCAGGGTGAATCTGTTGGGGACAAGCATGCCGACCATTTGTCTTTTGTGAATGAAAATTGGGATGATGACCATGATGATACTGGTTTTGACAGCGATAATGGATTGATAGATGATGAAATGGGGTGGCATCCTGGTTATTGGCCAAAATAAGGCTTTTGAAGCAGCTACAGTAACACAATGGTAACAACATTGTGGTGATGAAATAGCAGTTAAATTTTCAGAACGCGCTAAATCCAACCTTGAAATCATAGCATCTATGAACAAGTGAGAGTGTGTCAGCTCTCAATTATCTCCGAAAGTGTTGCTAAGTAAAACAGCTCTTAACACCTTTCTGAATGTCAGCAAAGAAGGGTTGTCTGCCACAGGGAAATCCGTTTCTCATTTGCTCAATGGAGTTTTGTGGCATGCCCAACTCAGTTTACAGTATGGGGCCGAGCTGCGAGTTTATCTCAAACCCCGGAACTTTTTGTATGTTGTTGTTGTTGTTGTTGAGCCCTAATTTACATAGATAAAGATTTGTGTGAATTGCAGATGTAATTTGCGTATGTTGCACACAATTCAGCTGTACTTCGTACATTTTAAAAATATATGGTAAATTTGCAAACTGGCCAGATTCGATGAAGGTTGTGTCAGGCTCCCAAACAGAAAATGTACTGAAGTTGGGAGGTGGACCGGGAAAAGATCATTGAGCTCCATCCCACCCCTCTCATAGATTCCTCCCACATCCCCACAGGAGAGATCTTAGGAGTGGGATACCACTATAGAAAACATGTTATATGAGTCTTTCAGGTAGTCCCATTAAGGGCCAAAACAGACATTAAACCCATATCTAGCAGCTATATATCCCCCCCCCCCATTTTTAAAAATTCTACAGGAGGCCCAATGCAGATCAGGACTCTAGCCTGTGGAGTAGGGGTTTTTTAAAACTTGAATCACATTTGTACTCTAGAGTAAAATTGGGAGAGGAAAAGGTAGACATGGATTTAAATTAATGTCTATTTTGGCCTGAAGATTAGCCTTGTTTGAAAATTCGCTTGAACATGTGAGGGCTTAAATGGAGTACAGCAATGGGGCTGTGCCTGCTGGCTACACCCCCTATGACTCTGGATGCACAGGCCCTGCCCACCTTCATCTAGACCTTCCCATGCTGGATCAGAAAGGTCTGAAAGGGAGTTTTACTTGGGCTTGCACAAAGTGTTCAACTTGTGTTCAAGCAAATGTGAGCAGAATTCCCTTTCAGATCTTCCTGATCCAACATGGCAAAATCTGAACTGAGAAGGCTTGGGCCAACCTGCCTGGAGATGGGTGGAATGGAGCCACTGTGCAGGACTCCATCCCTCTACTCACTTTAAGTCCTCCTGCATTCAGGCACATGGTTGGGCACCTGCTGAGGGTCCCTCACCTTAGGAGCCCCCCTCCTGTAGTTGCTCCTCCCCTTTACCAATACAACCTGTTTGATCACCTGCCTCCTGCTCTGGTCCAAACAACGGTGGCGGTGAGGAGGAGGAGGAGCAGCAGATGCCACGGCCTTCTTCCTCCCTGGCTCTCTGCCTGTCAAGCAAGCAAGGGGTAGCAATGATGAGAAAGAGGAAGAGGAGCAACAGCAGCTGGTGATAATGGCAGTGAGATGATAGACACATAGAGGGAGGGGAGCTCATAAAAGGTACCTTGCTCAAGGGTCCTCAAAAACCTGGAGCCAGCACTGCAAATCCAGATGACAATTATTCCATTGTTGTGGTGGAGCATCACAATAAGCTCACGTACATGGACAGGCTATGCTACTTCCTATAATATAGAATATATTTGATGGCCATGCAAGGGATGGATATTATTACATGTGAATGGACCATTTGAAAGTGTATACAACAGAGACAGAATAGCACATATGTCTGGCTTTTTTTAAAAAAAAGTAGGTCAAAAGTCTGTATATAAAAGGGAGGATTTTTAATACTTTTTTAAAATCTCTTTTTACATATGAGTTTCTTTTACTTAGGAAAGCAATGCTAACTTTATTGTCCATGAGAAAGAGGAAGGTTCGTCACTGTATCTCAGGAATTTGTACAATTGAATAAAAATCTGAGGAAAACTTAAACGAGAAAGAGTTCTGGATATGGTGAAATTCATGTTTCTTTTGTCTCCTTCCCTTTCCCCCTTGCACCTACTATGAGGTGAGAACTTTAAATATTGGAGGTGGTGGAGGTGCGGAGAAGCCAGATTTTTTTTTTTTAAAAAAACGCTAAGCAGTGAGTCTTTTCGTACATCTGACTTTGTCATCAAGAGGTGAAGAAAAAACTGCAGATATTTTGCTTTCATCTTGACAACAAGGCTCCCTATATCTCTGCAACCATGGGGATAATTATGTATATATGAATATATACATTGCTTTTGAATTCCAGATCTGCAGTAGGTGTTGCGTAGGTGGAGGCATAAAGCTTGTCATTTTCGACTTTATTGCCAAGGGTACCATATGCACTGTCCATAAAGTGAGTCCTTCATCCCCTTATGAAAAGCTACATTTCAATGGAACCTTAATTCCTTCCCCCCTCCGATATTTTATCCATATTTACCTCTCTCAGCTGCCCCTACATACACACCACCCACTTTCCTAGATGAATTATATAATGCTGACAAAGATGCCATTGTAAAGCACAAGGGCGATCAGACCTGTTTTTATCCTACAGAGCATGCAAAGCAAGGCTATAGTTTATGCTGAATGGAATTTGGGATAATATTATTGTTGTACAGGAACACAGATCAGATCTACACCAAGCAGGATATAATGGTATAAAAGTGGTATAGAAAAGGCAGGAGCCATACCAAGCAGGATATAGCGGCCTATAGTATGTGTCGATGGGCCCCAACAGTTGTGAGTGCACTTCAATACCGCTATAAAGCAGTAGTGTGGCTCCTGCCTTTTATATACTGCTTTCATACTGCTATATCCCGCTTGGTGTAGATCTAGCCATATTTAGAAATCGGCCCCAACACAACTCCATCATCATCACCACCACCAATCCAATTGGGGATACCTTCACCCAAAAGCCTTGACTGGTTCCCATATTTTGACCTTAGCTGCTCCAGGTGAATACCATTTTTGTTTCCTCAGGTATTTTACTTTTAAGACCTTTTAAGTGTCTGTTTAGCTCTGCTGTGCTAATGTTCTCCTGGTGGTGTTTCGTCTGTTTTAATTTGCCTTGCTGTTGTTTTATTCAATTTTGAATTCTCACTTCTCTTAACATTATGGTTTTTAATTTTATTATTAATGGCCCAGAGAAAATCAATTGTTGGGTGGTATGCAAATACTGTTAGTAAAGAAATAATCAAGGGATGGGCAAACAAGCAATGTTCAATATCACTAGGATTCTCCAAACATCATTTTGCAATGCAGCTCGTGCCCCATGCCTGTTTATGTTTACAGTCATTCGTTGTTTTACCCAAATGGGAGATTTGCGCAAAGCTGAAAATGTGTATAAAGGAAACATTTGAAATTGTATACATAGTGAATGGAACATTTGTTTGTTTATTTATTTATTGCATTTCTATGCCACCCAATAGCTGAAGCTCTCTGGGCAGTTTACAAAAATTAAAACGATGACAACCATTTGAAAGTGTATGCAACAGAGACTAAGTAGCATATATATCTGTCTGTTTTTAAAGTATGTCAAAAGAATTTACATAAAAAGGATTCTCCCCAAAAAACTATTTTAGAGACTAGTTTCTTTTATTTAGGAAATCAATGCTAACTTTATTGTCCAAATGGGAGATATGCACAAATCAATCACCAATCAAATGGGAATTTTGTGCAAATCTCCTGAAAATGTACACAAATCTCCTGAAAATTCACATAAATGACCCATAAATTTCTGCATCTTCTTGCCATACACTAAAGTGAGGCTGACTCTGTCTATTGAGAGAACAATCCTATGAAGATAGTTGGCAGCCTCCAAACTCAGAGGCTGCTGAGTATCCAATGCAAGGCGGCTTAAGCACAGAGGCAATCTTTACTTCTGATCTGCAGACCCCCAGCATTTCTGCTAGATGGGTGATTTTGCCCATCTAGCAGTGGCACTTCACAGAAGGATGGAAGGAGGCTAAGGCAGCCATAGAAAACATCGATGCCCTAATCCCTCCCCTCCCCTTCCCTTTCTCCTGTCTCTGCACTCCATTTACCGAATGTAGAAAGGTATCTGGCATGATTCTCTCCAAGGTGGGTATGAGAGGGAGGGAAGCATGGTTTTCTGGCTATGAAGTCAGAGACAGGGTTCCAACCTCATAGCCAGGAAAATGAACAACCCTATGGGCCCCCAGATGCAAATCAAAAAGGGAATTATGAAATTTGCATAAATCTAACTGGGAATCGGGAATGAAATGAATGTGAACATGTGTTTAACAGTTCACACCAATTTTTGCCAGACACATGTTTGTGCTTGTTCTTTCATTCTGCGCTTTGAATGGGACATGGTTGCATGTTTTGCAAGCAAAAAGAAAATTAAAATAATCTATAAAGAAGGTACAACTGGAGACATAAAGCAAAAGAAGCGGAAAGGCAGGCCAGTGTGTTCTGGCTTCCTATCTAAAAATGATGTAACACAAATAGAGGCAGGAAACGGGTGGGGTAGGAAATCAAAGGTGCAATCCAACACATGCTTATTCAAAAGTAAATCCCATTGAGTTTGATAGAGCTTTTCCTCCCAAGTGAGCATGCATAGGACTGCTGCCTAAAAAGGAGGCTGTCAGTGACAATCACTATGGACAAAAACTCCCCAAAGTGACAAGCACTCAGAAGTCATTTGAATGAAGACAAAGAAGCAGCAGAACAAATATCAGTGGCAAGAGAATTTCAAAGGTAATGAGCAGTGAGGATTATGAGGGAGAGCAGGAATGAGGTGACATAACAAGGCGATGAAATTGCTTCATAATTATGGAAAGTGGTTCCATAATTATGGAAAGGTGGTTCCACGCTCCGGCAAAATCTTTGGGACCTGAACCAAAGTACTGTGAAAGACGCAGACCTGTGAGAATGTCATCATGTACCCAGAGTGAATGACGGTCCATTTTCCAGAAGAAGAGTAGGCAGAAATGTAACTTGTGACACATAAAAGAAAGATCAAGAATTCTAGGAAGTGGTAGGCTGTTGATTTGAAAAGATAAAGCCAACCTTATGACTGAGGAATATGTTATTTTGAATTAGTTCTGAAATTTCATGAATTGTTTCACCTTAGCCTATCCATCTTTTGCGGGTTCTCATCCCTTTGCCCTCTTTCTTTCTCCTTGTTGTGGCATTTCACAATGATACTGTTGATGTCCCAGAACATTTTCACCGTCATTAAATACCCTGGTTCTCATTCCTTCTCTCAGCTAACTACAATGGTGCCCTTTGGAAGGTGTACAGTGAGAGCCCTGACTCCTACAGAGATGAGTTGTAACTGAATTGCTGGTGTTGTGTTTAGCGACCATCTGTCCTCACAGTTACTTGTTAAAGACAACAATTTGTTTTTGTTGAGAAATACTATAGTTGGAAAGCAAGAAGAAATTAACTAAGTGGGAGCCAATATGAAGGTGCTCATCAGCTTCAGTTGCTAGAAGCACTTGTATTAGAGTGTTGGACTGGGACCTGGGAGATCCAGGTTCTAATCTCTACTGGGCCATAAAGCTCACTGGGTGACTACCTCTCCGCCTAACCTACCTGACAGGGATGTTGTGATGATTAAATGGAGAGGAGGAGGACTATGTAAGCTGCCTTGGGTTCCTTGCAAGAGGAAAAAGGCAGGATGTAAAAGTAATAATAAATAAAAATCAAGTAATAAAAAAGAACTTCAATTAACAATGTTGAACATTTTTTTAATCTGCTTAGTAAATGAGCGATAGTGTTTTGCACTACAGACATAGGCCTTACAACCATGCCCGGCTTGCCTGGACGTGGTGAGGCAGTTGCGACGGGGGAGGGGGGCAAGAGAGGCGAAGTGTGGAGGCTTGCCATTGGTGGCCTCTGATAGGCACCACCCTTATTACGAGCCTGCACCCCTCCCAGCTACCTTCTTTGCTCGTGGCTCCCTCCCTCCCTAACTGTAGTCAGTGTGGGTTCTCTGGTTGCCCCTACGGGGGCAATTAGGAATTTTTTTACTCCTAACCTTTGTGTTTTTTTGGTTTTTTGTTTGTTTTTTGCCTACTTCACACTGTAAGACAGCAGGGGGATATTAAGTAGGCTGATTTGTTCAATTTGGTCACATTTAATTTGGGGGCAGGTGTGTGGGCATCAGGAGCAAGGATAGGGTTAGTGAGCATTCGGAGGCACCGTTGTGGTGATTGGTAACACCTGAGGCCCTCAGCTGGGAGTCTTGCGGCACCAGCTGGTGGGATAAGGATTACCTTTGAGGCTAACTTTCCTCACCCACTTAGAGTTTTGCAACCTGAGGGGCGGTGATATCGGAAGGCCTCCCTACCCCAAAAGGGGGATTGTGAGGGGTGGCGACTTACATGCGCCACCCATCAGGATATGAATGGCTCGCGAGATCCCAAGTATGGCTGACTTTGTGGCCTAGTTAGGATGCCTGCTTAGGCTTCCATTTCCCTTCACTGGACTTAAATAAATGTGGCCCTTATTTGAATGTGTAGCACATGTTGCTACACATATGTGCCAAATTTGAGATCGATCCCTCCAACCCTCGATTTTATATGAATTTATTAAAGATTGTTTCCGTTCTGACAGATCAGAATGAAAGCTCGCCACTTGCATTCATTCAGACCTCTCAGAATGGAAACGATCTTTAAAAAATGCATATAAAATCGAGGGTTGGAGGGATCGATCTCAAATTTCATACACATACTTAGGCATACCCCATAAGCACTGTGACCAGGTTTCAAGCCTCTAACTTTTAAAATGCAGAAGTTATAGGTATATGTATAAGCCAGTCCAATAAAATAATAAAATCGCCCGAAAATTATCATCTCCGATGATTATTGTAGGTTTTTGTATCGTATCGTCATCGTTAAACACATGCACGATAACTACCCTATCGTATTGTTATTGTACATTTTAACGATACGATATACATCCCTAGTGTGCACCACATGGGTGGGAGGGTGCTGTCCTGCTTGTGGGGTCCTGGTTGCCAGCTGGTTGGCCACTATGTGAACAAATTGCTGGACTAGATGGATCCTCGATCTGATCCAGCAGGGCTCATCCGATGTTCTTATGTTCTTAGGCATGTGAAAATCTGAATCTGACCTTGTCAAGGTTCTCCAATGTCTACCTCAAAGTTTATCCCGACTCGTGACCATATCAGATTGTGAGCTTCTTGTTTTTTAGTTTGCACAAAAATCTCTATTTATTTTGGGGTACGTTTGTTCCAAAGGTACACATTTTGGGGCACATTTTTTTTTAAAAAAGTAGGCACTTAGCTCCCCAAAATTAAGGCATGTTAATGCGTATTTTTCATGTGTACTTTTCAAACACACACATTATCATACATATTTTTCGTTCATCAGCAAAAAAATTGGAAATGTCCAGACTTCGGCCACTGATGGCGTTTCAGTCCATTTCGGGTTTGGGAAGTGTAAACTGGGTAAATTCTGGACTAGAACAAAATGAAATGCATTTTTTGTGTAGCCCTAGTGGCTAATAGAATGAAATGTGAATCAGGACATCTAATGACAGTGAGAGGCAAATGACATCCACGTTACAGCATGAGTAGCAATCTGCATTAATGTTTACTGTAGATCTATGGGAGAGATGTGCAGAAGTCTCCAGGGGAAAAAAGATCGCTACTTTTCTAAATTGTTTTTGCTTCCCTCAACATTTTTTACATGTATCACTTAAGCAGAAATCTTGACATTCACATTCACAATTTACAATTTAATCAAAATTCTGAAACAATTCTAAGGTTCTTATTGACTTTGTCCATTGTATGGAGCCTTGGACTCCCCCCATAAAGAAGAGTTGGGTCAAAGTTTCTCAGAAGTAATTTTTCTGAGATTGCCCTTTTTCTTATCCTCTAGAAAAAAAGAGGTCACTTTACATTTTTTTTTCTCTGAATATTCTTCCCTTCTACTAGAGGAAGGCAATTAGAGCTCCATCCTGTACATACCACCAGTCTCTCACTCATAGTACAATAAAATATGAGATATTACAGCTATTTCCTGTGGTTTTGAACCACACACCAGTGCTGTCTGCTTTGCTCCCTGACTCATCTTTGCCCTCCTCAGAATTACTTGGTTGTGTAACCTCCCTACTACCTGTCTCGGCTGTTGTCTCTCAGACCAGCAAATGTGGTATAGGATGGCATAAAAGGTATTTCTGATTATCCCAATTCTTACACCAATACCATTTGTGAATCTGAAGGTGAAAGAAATATTCATGCAAGCCCAGTTCTCTCTCTCTCTCTCTCTCTCTCTCTCTGTGTGTGTGTGTGTCCATGCGAATTGATACATGTGTATACATCTCTCCATACAAACACATTATGCATATAGATGTATGTAGGTTTGAGCAGTTTGAGTAGAATGACAGTATGATAATCGATGTGAAGTCTACAGTCATAACAGGAAATCATGCTATTTCTGCAGAAAGACGTTGTTTTAAAAGACAGTGTGCATATCATTGACCTACATTCCATTCTCGCTTGCATCCTCTCTACTATACCTGCCAAAACCTTCCTGCCAAGAGATGTAGCAGATATAGATAAAGGCAATGTATGTTGGTGCAACATATTATTAAACATCCTTTAGACCTTAAAAACACATTTTTGTCTCTCAGTCCTAATTTCCTACTAACTCCGTCATGGGTTGCCAGCCTGTAAATAGGTCATTAAAACGGGACCCTTAAATTCTGATGTCAACATAGAAATTCTGTTTATTTGGCTGCTGCAAAAAAGTCAGATTGAAATTGTCAAATTAATCCTTCCCCTTCATTGAGAGTAATGCCCACCTTATTTTGGGAGTAATGCCCATTACTCATCCAACGTTCAGCTTCTTCGGACGAGCGTGTCATCACATGCTTGCAACTGGCCACTCACGGATCTTCACGCGTCAATTTGGAGACACGGTGATCCTCCTGTGCACCTCCCATTCCATTTCCCAGTTTTAGCATTTTTTTAAAAAAAAGCCCAGAAAAGCCGACTCTTCTGATATACATCACTATTTCCTGCCGTGTGGAGAAGTTCTGCTATACAAAGCCCACTAGAGGGCACTGTCCCTTTAAACTTCATTGAAGCTGTACAAGCCACATGGTCGCTTCTCTTCCTTTTCCATTAAAAATGGAAAACATTTTCCATTAAAATGAATGGAAAACATTTTCCGTTAAAAATGTTTTAATGATGTGTTTTCTCTCGTTTTTAATTTTTTTTAACTTTGTGATGCTTGTATTTTGCATTGTGTTCCCCACCTTGATCCGTAGGGAGAGGCGGGTTATAAATAATAATTATTATTATTATTCTCTCTCCTGCCATGTAATTGGAGCTCATTACAGAAAGATGTAATGAGAAGAGATGCAGCTTCACAGCCAACTGTAAGGGAATGCGATTTTCCCCCTTCTAAAGGAGCTCATCATCTATTCTGCCTTTCCCTCCTGGACAAAGTGGTGGACTTCCAAGGAATAGCGATTGGGATGTAAGGGAATTTTGTTTCAGTTTGCAATTAAATTTTTTTTTTCAATTTGCAGATCACTGAAAAAATGTCCCGTTTGCATTTTTGTGAACAGGACCGCATGTCCTCCAAAGAAGTTCAAAAATGTTGTGCCCTGTTTGCAAAATATGCACTTCAAAATGTGCAACTTTAAAAATGCATAACTTAAAAGTAGTATTTCCATACTTTAGTCAAGGGAGGGGGGAAGTGTGCACTTTTGAAAAATGTGCACTTTCCCTGTCCAAAGGAACAAAAAAACAAAAACAAAAACCACTAATCACAAATGAGAATGAGAATGAGAGAAAGTTTAACCAAGCTGTCAAGTAAAGTTTGGAGAATTTCAGTGTGCACAAACAGCTCTGGTTCTTCCATCCCTACAGGGCTGAGCAGCCTGTAACACTAGGACTGTCTGCAGCCCTCAGCTTAATTTCAAAAGTCCTCTGCAAGTGAGCACTTCAGACCTCTGGCAGGAGTGATTTGTTCCTCCTCCAGCAGCCCTCTGGGTTGGAAGGAAGAGGAAGAGACAAAGAGGCAGGGAGGAAGGAGACAGCAGAGTAGGATGTGGCAGGAAGAGAAAATAAGTAGCTCTGCCCACTGCTGGATTTTACCCTGCCTGATGCATGCTAGCAGCCCCAACAGATTACTGCTTAGGGAGTGTAGCCTGGAGGAGAACTGTATCAATGGCTGCTAGTCCTGATGGCTATGTGCTGCCTCCTATATCAGAGTAGGGTGACCAGATTTTGGAACCCAAAATCCTGGTCCAAAATGACCACCCAAAATGGCCACCCAAAGGGGGCGTGCCCACCCCCCCCAAAAAACATAAAATATATATTTTTAAAAGGCCCATGCAGGTAAGTGGGGTGGCCCTCCCACCTCCCGGCTCGTGCTCCTTACCTGCAGGGGCAGCCGCTTCCCTCCGGTGCTCGAATCTACTGAGAAACAGGCTTCACGGCCTGTCCCTCTGTAGAGCGCTGGGTGATGATGTCATCACCTGGCGCACTACTGAGGGACAGGCCCTGAAGCCTGTCTCTCAGTAGCTTTGAGCACCAGAGGGAAGCAGCTGCCCATGCATGTAAGTGGGGGGGGCTCCTCCTCCCGCCTCGCGCTCCTTACCTGCAAGGGGCATCCGCTTCCCTCCGGTGCTCGAATCTACTGAGAAACAGGCTTCACAGCCTGTCCCTCAGTAGAGCACCGGGTTATGATGTCATCACCTGGCGCGCTATTGAGGGACAGGCCGCGAAGCCTGTTTCTCAGTAGATTCGAGCACCGGAGGGAAGCGGACACCCCGGCAGGTGGTGGCGGGGGGGTCCCCCCACCCGAAGCCCCATCACCAAGCCACCCCCCCCAAAAAACCCAGCCCGGACCTACTGGGTCTGCCGCCGCTCTCCACCGCCACCGCGTGATCCCCTGCAGCCCCGGTTTGCCCCCGCCGCCCCCCGGTTGGCCCTGATCACCCCAGGTTTCCCAGTTAGGACCAGGAAACCCTGAGCGATCTGGTCACCCTATGAGGTAGTGAGCCTATACAAACTATTTCTTGGGAATTTGGGTGGGTGGGTGCTATTTCACCATGTCCTGCTTGTGGATTCCTGGTTGACAGCTCTTTGGCCACTGTGTGGAAAGAGAACTGGAGCCTATCTACACTACTGCTTAGATGGATCCTTGGTCTGATCCAACATATTTCTTCTTATATTGTTTTGTCCTAGGCCGTGCCCTAGACTATCTCCCAGCCAGAAGCCTGTCCAGCAGGCAGGGTTCCACAGGTGATGGTCAAGAGGTTTTCCGCAGGCAGATCAACATGCAGAAGGTTCCCTGAAAGTTTGAAAAACCCTGAGTTAGAGCAACACAGGCTTCCACTTTGCACATGATTTCTGCAATTGTATATCTACATTTTATAGCTAAGAGTGCCATTTTCACTCTGAATACCTTATGCCATCCTTTATAACTCCAGGTGAAGCAGGAGCAAAGGTAGCAGCTCCTTCTGTCCCCCTTTCTTGATAAACATATGACGAGCCATGGTGGATCAGACCAAGGGCCTATCTAGTAGAACAACAGTTTAGTCATTCTTCTCCTTACATATAAGGAATGCAGAAGCAGTCAGAAAGCATGGAATGGCATTGGAGGAGGAAAGATAAATGTTTGCTGTGTTCTTCATTGCTGACATAGCCATCTAAACTGGGGGGGGGAACACCCCCCCATACACATCAACACACATAAAACTGTTATGTCCAGTGTCTAAATGACCAAGCTGCACCACTGCCTGTTGGCTTTATTTGCCATTGCACAGGTGTGATTTCTCCACTCCTAGGGTGACCAGATAAAATCCAGGTCAGGGCTCATGTAACTTTAACAGTTGTAGAGAAAAGGGAATTTCGGCCAGTGTCATTTGTATACAATTAGTTCCTGGTGAAATTCCCTCTTCATCACAACAGTTAAAGGTGCAGGCACTATACCAGAGTGACCATATACAAAAGAAGGCAGGGCCCCTGCAACTTTAACTGTTGTGATGAAGAAGGAATATCACCAGGAACTAATTGCATACAAATGACTCTGGCTGAAATTCCCTTTTCTCTACAACTGTAAAAGTTACATAAGCCCTGACCTGGATTTTATCTGGTCGCCCTACCCACTCCAAGATAAGGGCAGGAAGGGTATGTGAATAATTCCATAGATATTGAGAATTCTAACTTGGATGCATGTGGTATTTTGGTGGGATTCTTCCATGAAGATTCCCCTGACCCATTTCTAAAAGTCCTAGCTTAAAAAGAAGGGTTGGTTGCAAGAATGTTTTTTTTTTAAAAAAGCTTCTGATTTTAACCTGCTGAGATAAATCAGTGAGTTTCCATTGCCTGAACTTGAAAAAAGTCAGTACAGCCACACTTTTATCTAAAATAGCTTTGGAATGAAGTACAGACTTCTTTTGGTTAATGTTGTCATTATAAAAATAATATGGGTAGCAGTTAAAATTGCTGAATTTTAATGTTGTCAATACAGTATATAAAATAAAATGCTCTTTATAAATGGATAATGTTCTACTAGATCCTAAATTATTCCATATAATTGGACTGGAGATCACAAAGACTGCACATTTACAAGATAAATTGAAAATTAATGTACAAATAATATCGTAATTACCCAATCCCTATTATTTGAAGAATATACACACTATGGGGTCTATTCCTTCCTTGATGAGCAAGTGTGGCTCCCATTAATTTTAATGGGAGTTAAGTGTATACATCAAGGGGAGAATTAACTCATGAGTTAAAGTTGACAACGAGGATTAAGACCTGCACTTGTGGCTTTGATTTGAAAATGTAGCATATCTTTTGATATTTATCACTTTTTAATTGTGTATTTGTAGTTAGAGCAATTTGCAAATCATTGTTATCCCTATCACTACAAGGCGAAGATAAATTGAATTATATAGCCCACTTCTTGGACTCCTTGATGTTCGTTGCTGATTAAATTGAACTGTAACAGCGGTATCATAATTAATAATCTGTGCTGATCAAGTCAGTTGCACTAAAGCCTAGTGGTACCAGATTATAATGAAAAATTATTGTTTCAAGGTGGGCAGTTTGTCTTCCCCTCCCCCCAACTAGTGTGAAGAATGCACAATTAATTATGGCCATGTATCAAGAACATTTGATACCTTCAGGCATAATATTGAGTTTGAATACAATACATGCCAAACACACAAACAGAAAATGAAATAAAATCAATGGGTCCTTATAAATATGGTTGGAAATGGACATGACATTCATCCAGAGCCCAAACATCCCCCAGACATCTAGAGAATTAAAATTCATGGGCCATATGATCAGGTGGGTCAGGTCAGATTCATCAGAATTTTAGAAAGACTAAGCTTCTAGTACCAGGGTCAGATCATATGCCCACCCAGTGAATGGTGGGTGGAAATTCCATTTGCTAATTTGAGATGATGAAGATGATGATAATGATTGGGACAAGGAATAATATAATAGATCAGCAGTGTTGAATTTGTTTCAGTTCAAGGACCAAATTCAATTTTGGGGAATCTCCCAGGGGTCACATTACAGTAGGGTGTGGGCTGAGGGCAAAAAGGGGAGGGTCAAAGGAACAGGGGTGAGCCCAAAATACAAAACATCAAGTATATTTAGCTGAAAGCTGTGCCAGTCACTGAGCCTTGGGAGAGGCATTTCAACCTTCCAGAATGGGTGGGAAAGCTGCACAAAAACCAAGAAACTACAAATTGATTGGTGGTCAGGGAAAGGCGAAAGGGGCATGGTTAAGAAGACAAACCCCAGAGGGCTATATTTGGGCATCTGATGGGCCAGGTTTGGCCCACCAGCCTGAGGCTCAACACCCCCATAACAGACATAAAATTATGAATGTTTTCAGGTGGGTGGATAGAGATTTTTCTTCGCTTTCGTTATGGGGCCATTCAATGAGATGGATCAGCAGTCTCGACGGGCTTCTTCTGCCCGCCCAGCTCAGATTGCATTTGCGAGTCGAGTTGTGTTTTTTTATAATAATAATAATAATAATAATAATAATAATATATTTATTTATTTATTACCCGCCTCTCCCAACGGATCGAGGCGGGGAACAGCATTAATCATAAAATACAAAACTGATTAAAAGCACATAAAACCAATATATCATTAAAATACCAATAAAACACTTTAAAATTCATCTGGGTAGGCCTGCCGGAAGAGATCAGTCTTTATAGATCTTTTAAATTCCTGAATACTGGTGAGTTGGTGAATCTCTCCTGGCAGGTCATTCCACAATCTGGGAGCGGCAGAAGAGAAGGTCCTCTGGGTAACGGTTGTCAGTCTAGTTCTTGTTGGCTGTAGTAAAATTCTTCCCAGAGGACCTGAGCGTGCGGGGCGGATTGTATGGGAGAAGGCGATCCCATAGGTAACCTGGACCCAAACCATGTAGGGCTTTAAAGGTAATAACCAACACTTTGTACTTCGCCTGGAAACTAATTGGCAGCCAGTGAAGAGATTTTAAAACTGGTGAAATGTAGTCACCCCTAGATGTACCGGTGACCAACCTGGCTGCCATATTTTGAACTAGTTGAAGTTTCCGGACTAGGCACAGAGGTAGCCCTATGTACAGCGCATTGCAGAAGTCGAGCCTCGAAGTTACCAGCGCGTGCACTACTGATTTTAGGTCTTCCAACTCTAGGAAGGGGTGCAGCTGGCGTATCAGCCGAAGCTGATAGTAGGCACTCCTGGCCATCATGTCTATCTGAGCTGTCATTTGGAGCAACGGATCCAGGAGCACCCCCAAGCTGCGAACACAGCCTTTCAGGGTCAGTTACAATTTATACAAATAGAGGTTTACACAAATTACAGCCAAAATGTGCAAATCTGCAGAGTTGCAGCTGTACTTCACACAATTTGCACAAATTATGCACATTTGCACAAATTGCAATTGTAATTTGCATAATTTGTACAAATGGCATGAAGTTTTAAAAGAAACATGGAAAATATGCTAACTGGCCCAACATATTGAAGACCGGATCACCCCTTAAACAGATTCCTCCAAGATTCTTAGTTGCAAGGACAATGGAGTGGTGCACAGGCAAATGCCTTAGTCTTTGGAAACTTAGGCCCAATCTACACAAAGCAGGATATTACATTATGGAAGCAGTATATAAAAGGCAGGAGCCACACCAAGCAGTATGAAAGCTGTATATACTATGTGTCAATGGGCTCTAACAGTTGTCAGTGCACTCTAATGCCTCTATAAAGCAGTAGTGTGGTTCCTGCCTTTTATATACCACTTTCATAGTGCAATATCCTGCTTTGTGTAGGCTGACCAGATAAAATCCAGGTCAGGGTTCATGTAACTTTAACAGTTGTAGAGAAAAGGGAATTTCAGCCAGTGTCATTTGTATGCAATTAGTTCCTGGTGAAATTCCTTCTTCATCACAACAGTTAAAGGTGCATGCACTATACTAGAGTGACCATATACAAAAGAAGGCAGGGCCCCTGCCACTTTAACTGTTGTAATGCAGAGGGAATTCCACCAGGAACGAATTGCATACAAATGACACCGGCTGAAATTTATTTATTTATTTATTACATTTGTTTACCGCCCCATAGCCGAAGCTCTCTGGGCGGTTTACCTAGGATTAAAAACAATTAAAAACAATATACAAAAATTAAAACAGCAAAAACATACAACATACACACAATCTGTACATTTAAAAACCACTTCAACACTTCAAAAAACTACAAAAACAAAACAAAACAAACCCAGGCTCCTCAGATATTGCCAAATGCCTGAGAGAAGAGGAAAGTCTTGACCTGGCGCCGAAAAGATAACAATGTTGGCGCCAGGCAGGCCTCGTCGGGGAGATCGTTCCACAATTGGGGAGCCACCACAGAGAAGGCCCTCTCTCTTGTTGCCGACCTCCGAGCTTCCCTCGGAGGAGAAACTCGGAGGAGGGCCTTTCTCTACAACTATTAAAGTTACATGAGCCCTGACCTGGATTTTATCTTGTCAGCCTAGTGTAGATGAGGCCTTAGATTCGCTGCAACAGGCTGGATAAAATTCTACTTTTCTCCCAACCTGTGGAGGGGAGAATAAAGTGACCCTCCCCACATCCCTCCCTCAGGTCTGCCTTGCCTCTGGCATTCACACGTCTATGCAGGGCTATAGATTTTTTTTTTTTAAAAAAATCAATTGACTGACCTTCTGATTTTGGCCTACACACTTCAGATTGTATGCATGTAGGCCCTGTTCAAATGTGACATCCTGATAGCTACATCCAAGGATGGTGGAGGCAGGGCAAAGGTGGGGAGGGGGAGGGGGTGCTCTTGTCCCCCTCCACATGATAGGGCAGATCAGGGAGAAAGTCATCCCTATGGATACTGGAAAAATTAAGATGGACTAAAACGAATTCAGATTCCTAAGAATCCAACCTGCCAACCCTGCATAAAGTCCACAGACTTCTGATTTTTTAAAAACTTTCCCGAAATTTACACAAATTTGCAGGAAAATACGCAGTTTTCTGCTGGGAAATATGCCACGATGGAAAATATATCTGGGTAAAAGTTGAATGGAGCGGGGGTCAATATGCTAAATGTTACCTACTAACAGGAATTATGTAAACACAGAATGCTTACCATATTTGTTACAGAGTTATTTATGTATTTTTCTGCATAACAGGGATAAAAAAAAACTGGAATAAATGGCACTGCACAATCCATGAAATACAGACAAAATTGATTTTGCACAATCGTTACGTCCCTTGTCTTTCCTAATCCTGAGGGAGGGATGTGGAGAGGGTCACTTTATTCTACCCGATGCAAGCCTATGGGAAAAAAAGCAGACAAGATGACTCCATGGAGGCCCGGTCAACCAGCTGTATCAATAAAGTTACATGAACTTTAATAAATTCATATAAAATTGAGGGTTGGAAGGATTGATCGCAAATTTCATACACATGTCTAGCACATGTTGCTACACATATGTGCCAAATTTCAGATCAATCCATCCACCCCTGTATTTTATATGAATTCTTTAAAGATCCTGCAACTTTTTGACAGGTCTGAATGAACGCACGTGGTGAGCTGTCATTTTGGCCTGTCAGAACTTAAATGTTCTTTAATAAATTCATATAAAATGAGGGTTGGAGGGATCAATCTCAAATTTCATACACATACTTAGGCATGCCCCATAAGCATTGTGACCAAGTTTCAAGCCTGTAACTTTGAAAATACAGATGTTATAGGCATTTTTTCAACAACAAAAAATCAGCTCTATAGGGCACAATGGGGCTGCAAATTAAATATCGGATTTCCGATAATTATGGTGAAGATGATATGATTAACCTACGATATAATCTGATCTGAATTTTTTTTTTAAAAAAAGTGATTTCCGATAACGATACAATACGATTGGGAGAAGTCAGAAATGATGTTATTTAATTATAACAAGGAGGAGTTGGAGGAGTGTAAAGTTAAGTTAGGTCTTAGGCTTAAAAATATAGTACGTTATTTAGGAGTTAATATTGCAAAAGATTTAGATAGATTAGAGGAAATTAATTTTGCAAGTTTGAAAAAACAGGTAGGGGAAAAGTTAGAGGTATATAGAAAATTAAAACATTCTTGGTTTGGTAGAATAGTGGTTATAAAAATGAAGATATTACCTAAGATTAATTTTTTGTTTAGAATGCTGCCGATTAAAATATCGGAAGTAGAGTTAAAGAGCTGGCAAAATATGATTAACGTTTATTGCAATGGAGATAAGAGAGCTAGGATTAATAAAGGGTTATGGTATAAGACACAAAAGAAAGGAGGTTTGGGACTTCCAAATATAAAGAATTATTATATTGCTAATCAGTTAAGATATGTCATAAATAGTATACTAGGGGAGGAAGATTTAGAATGGTTAGAAACGCAAACAGGGGAACTAGATTTTAAATTGCAAAATATTTTTTTTATTAAAATACAAAAGAAAGATTTGAGGGGACTGGACAACCCGTTGCTGGAAAATATTTTAGAGATCTGGGAGAAAGTTTAAGGAAAGTTAATACCAGGAGACTCTCCACTCGCCCCAGTGGTAGTAGTGGGAAACTTCCCAAGGACTTTAAAAGTAGAGTTGGAAGGGAGTCGGAAGGATCAGGGAATTATTAAGTTAAGGAACTGGATGGAAAGCATGAGAGATAAGGAGCAAATTAGAGAGTTATTAAAAGGACAAAAGATAGCTTGGTTCAAATGTTTACAATTGGAAAAATGGACACAGGAATGGAAAATGAAAAATAAGAAATGTAGAAATAATACAAGATTTGAAGATTTAATTGAATTAAGAGGAAGGAAGGAAGAAACTAAAATTAAAAAAGGTTTGACCAGCGAGATATACAAAATATTGATAGAGGAAGATGATTATCAGGACTCTCTTAAAATTATTAAAAAGATTTGGGAAGACGATGTAAAGGAACAAATTAATGAATATAACTGGGGAGGATATGGGATGCAAGAATGTTAAAGCTGTTGTCGATTAGAATTAAGGAGAATTATTACAAGACAGTATGGAGATGGTATTTAATACCGGTAAGATTTCATCAGATAGATAAAAAAGTGTCTAAGAATTGTTGGAGGGGATGTCAGGAGGTTGGAACTTATTTTCATATGTGGTGGAGCTGTGAATATGTTCAAAAAAATTGGGAAAGGGTGTTCAAAGAAATAAGTGAAATAATTGGAAGTAAACTGGAATTAAGCCCAAAGCTGGCTTTACTAGCAATATGGGATAAAGGAAATGAGAATATAGGTAAGAGAGAACTGATAAACAACCTCCTGGCTCCTGTTAGAATAATGATTGCTAAAAATTGTAAAGGGCAAGGGATATATACTATAGAAGAATGGTATAAAGAAATATGGGATATGGCACTTAATGATAAGCTGACGTGTAAAATGAAAATAAAGAGGGGAATGTCCAGTAAGAATGATTTTGGAAAAATATGGAGCCCCTTTTTGGAATATGTATTAAGAACGGGGAAGGGGCAAATACCTTCGGAAGAGTCTTTACAATTTTGGAAAGAGGAATAATGAAAATTGAAGGTCTCCTGCGGGGAGGGGTGCACGGGGGGTATGTGGGTTATGTATTGTGTTTTATGTTGTTTTATGTTGTATTATGTTGAAAATAAAAAATATTAATAAAAAAAACAACGATACGATACGATAATTTCGGGCGTGAACACCCCTAAACACAACTAGCCTCTGCTGCAGTTGTATTTCCTCGCCCTTTCCCTAAAGTAAGTCACTGGGCCCTTGGAGAAAGGTAATGGAGTGGAGGAGTTGGCGACAGACATTTTGCAAGTGGCCTCCAAGCTTTTCTGTTGTGGTTGACCATTCAAATCCAACGCTTGGAAAAAGTTATAGCCATTGGAGGTGTTTTGACCCCGAACTGACATCGATCCCTAACTTTGATCCCTAACAGGATGCCCTCTTGTGCGTCCTTAAGTTATAAACCTTCCACTAGTAAAACCCTGCAAGACATGCTGGCTTAACGGCATATATAAATTGCCACCAAAAGACCTGAATATGCTACGTTGACATACTGCAGACAGTGCCAAAACTTGGACTTCCATTTAAGGGATGATGGCATGGCATTCTTCAAGCAACATGTTAAAGGGAAGCAAATAGTCATTTATTTATTTCATTATATTTTTACTACCTAAGTTTTGGAGGTATTTGAATTTCCCCCTTCAGACATGCAAATGCCTAGAGCTATTTTTTATTAGGGTTCCTTGCTCGTCAATCATGGCCTTGCAACATGGAATCCCTGCCACCCTCCGAGGAGATCTCATTGAGTTTAGGGTCAGTCCTAGTTCCGGTCTTGACAGGGAATTTCAAATCAGAAAACCAACCAATTAAATACTCCGGGTGCTGCTCATCCCCTCCTGATAATCTAGCTTTTTAATAGCTAAACCATTTTATGCTCTCAGCCTCTAAAAGTTGAAATCAATGGCATTTATTTCTGAGGAAATGCATTTGATATCAGTATATGAATCCTTCTTCCCTGAAAAAAAATGAATATAGGTAAATATATAGATGGTATATGAGCTACTGTAAGCAACTTTCAGTGTTCTGTTAGTGTGTTGATCAGGTGACAAGTATATAGAAGATGAGATTGTTTTGAGTAATATCTGAAGTAGCAGTTGAATGTGGCAGAATATGAAAATGCTGAGAAATATGAACATTTCTGATGGAGTATTTACAAGAGGGAGGAGAAAAATGCAGGGAAATCAAAATCAGGGCTTGATGCGCCAATAAAAAAAATCATAAAAAGACTCCTAATGCAACCACTGTATATTAATCATTCCGAGGAAGACAGTCTAAGATGTACGATAGCTATAGTGGTGACTGCACTTGTATATTCAGTTAAGATACAGTCTCAGGAAGAAGATTGATATTAAATCTTCAGGCTAGCAGGCACATGCTTCAGTAGAGAGTTTGTTGTGTCCTTCATCTTTAGCTAAGTATGAAATGTGGTTTAAAGACAGAGAAATGTTGTTTTCCAGGAATTCTTTCCCTCGTCCCCAAGGCTTTGACGTTCTTTGGGATTCTTTAAGGGATTTCTTCTTCATGGCATAAAAAGTTCCTCATAGGGGCAAAACCATATGTGATTGTAAACACACGGCAACTGCTGAAAATAGTACCTGTGCTTCTAATTCCCGTGTCCTGGTTTGTAATGTCTAGTAGAACTTACTACAGGTCATGACATCACAAGTTTTTTCCATTTCCTCATCCCTTCATTGGTTGGCTGCTGATGAGGCAGGGGACATTGGGACATCCTATGACATCTTGAGATAATTTCTACTAGATATCGAGTATGAGAAGCTAGATATGCACTTGGTGCTTTGGTAGATTTTGCACATGGACTATCTCATGTACATTGACTTTCAGCAGGGTGGGGGGTATTATTGCTGAATTTCTGGGTTCTCCCCCCCCCCCCACACCCATGGCTGTGAATTCACTCTCTAATACAGGAGCAGCTGGGTGGTGAAATATGGGAGGGAAATTCACTGAATATTCTTGGGGCAGGGGGCATAAAATTCCCCAATGGTTTGGATGAAGGAATAATAATAATAATAATAATAATAATAATAATAATAATGCTTGTGAGAAATTTCAGCTCAATTAATCTTGAGTTCTATTGTTAGTTCATATTGGTTGATAAAGGAAGCAGAAGGCTAAGAGAGTGAAAGACAGAAGATTAAAAAGAGCCATGTCCAAGCTCATTGATGCTCCCTTCAACAACATTTCACACCTGAAATTCACCATTCTATTTACAGTTTGTAAAAAATAGAGGGGGTGCAATTTGATGCATATTCTACAGAGGAGGACTGAAATTCTCCAGTAGTTTAGAAGAAGCTTGAAAAAGGAAGTCTTCAAAACTATCGGAAAATTCTCTCTTGAGACATGTCAGTCTGCTCAAAAACATGTTTTTAAATGTACAGATTGTGTGTATGTTGTATGTTTTTGTTGTTTTAATTTTTGTATATTGTTTTTAATTGTTTTTAATCCTATGTAAACCGCCCAGAGAGCTTCGGCTATGGGGCGGTATACAAATGTAATAAATAAATACATAAATAAATGATGATGTGATGGGAGAAAAACCACCACAGCACTTACATTTGGATTGTTATGAATCTAGAAACATAGAAGCATGATATAATCTTGATACATCTAGCCTAGTCAAACATGCAATGGTCGTGCTTAGGTTGAAGTTGCCCTTGACGATCGGATCACCTTGTTCATGTTCTTGAACGCAAACATCTCCCCCCCCATTTTTATTGGGGAAAAGGCAAATTTAAGGGGGGGCGCACAAGTGTTCGCTTTCAAACATGGGCACAAATTTGGGAAATTGCAAAGATTCCCCACATTCCTGCTTTCATTCATGTTTAGGGTTGTGAATAGGACATGCAAACAAGAACAAAATTCTTGTGCATACCTAGCACGTTGTCTGCCCTAACTGGGAGTGGGTCATCAAGTTTTCAGACAGAACTCTTTCACACCACCTGAACAAGCTTCTCTTGAAATTACTTCAGGGCCTTCACACCCATAAATCACCTTTCCCCAACATGCCCTCAGGATGCTTTGGATTACAATACCCATCATCTCCAGCCAGCATGGTTACTGGGCAAGGATTATGAGTCATGTTGCCCCATACATCAGGTTGGGAAAGGTTGCCCCATTTCAACGAGTCTGAGCTACATATCATTAAAAACAACAACAAAAGGACTGCATCCATCATCCAGTACATAGATTTCTAGGGAAAGTATCTCAGGAACAGTTTGACATTAGGGAAAGTTGCCTGCCGTTAGCTTGAGGCAATCTCTTTTTTGCCGATGGCCTTGAAAAACTATGCAGTATGCTCAGATCAGATGGGAAAACTATCCCATTAAAGATCCAATAAATGTTGAGCACATGCACAGGAGATCTATGGATTAAAGGCAAGATCACCGCCAAAGGAAACTTCACTTTTCATCTCCTGAAAAGTATAGGGAAAGGTGGTTTGTAGGATGCCTGTGTGAAACCACGAAACCTTGTGTTAATGGAGCAGCAAACATAGAGTATAATGATTCATTGACGTAGATTATGGAATCTGCTTAACATCTAGTGGCTAACATGACCACCAAACATGTCCCCTTTCTTTCTCTCAGTGCTCCAAGCCACCACCTGGTGGCCAAAAAGGGGGGGAAAGTTTGATTATTACTGTTTTTCTTCCCTTCAAGATGGCAATCACAATGATAAGAGAAAGAGGCTCTGGACCTGGCGCCAATGTGCTAGGGTTAGAGATGCAATGGTGGTCCTCAGGGTTTTGCTTTCAATGTGCCCACAAACTGACTTGAGAGTGCCTGCAGGAAGAAGGCTGATTGGAGGAGTCTAGCTCTGTCACCACTGGGGTCATGGCTCTGTTGGCTGGCTGTCCTTTGCAAAACAACAGCCCCTGCTTCTAGAAATGCCCATGTCAAAGCTCTTCCACTCATACTCTAAGTAACCCTTCCACTTGTGGAACAGGACATTGTTACTGATGAGACGTTATTCAATGGGATAAATCTATAACTGTTGTATCTCAGTTTGGGATGTATGAGAAATTCTTTTCAGTACATTTTTGATCAGGATGTATTCAATTTGCACCTTCTGGATTGAACACGGACTTGGCCATAATCGGCAGTTGAAGTCCATTCATTTCTGAGCTTGTAATGCCATTTGCAGACCACCCCCCCCCCAAAATAGATGAGTTCAACAGCATCCGTACATTTGAAAAATGTGCATGAAAAATGTGTACTTTTGAAAAATGTGCATAAATACGCTTTAATAAATGGGAAAAGAAGGCGTACATTTTGAAGATGTGCACAAATTTGTCCACGAAATATGGACAGATTTGCATGCAAAAGGAAAAAAGAAAAGACAACGCTCGCAATTGGATTTGAACTCAAGTCGGAACCAGCCTTGAGATGGAGTTCAGAGAACTTCAAGGAACTTGGGTTTTGCTGATTCACACATCACTAACCTCAATAAGTATACTGATCATCAAAAAGAAGTTAAAACTTAAATTTAGGGACCAGAGAACTAGGGATGCTCTAGCTCGCTGTGATTCTCTGAATGGTACTATGAAGCCCAGTTCATGGCCAAATCTACACTAAGCACTATGAAAGCGGTACGAAAGCAGTATGTAAGAGCCACGCCAAGGAGGATATAGCACTATGGAAGTGGTATGAAAGCGGTATATGGTCTGTGTCATTGGGCCCCAACAGTTGTCAGTGCACTTCAGTACTGCTATAAAGCAGCAGTGTAGATTCTGCCGTTATATACCGCTTTCATACCACTTTCATAGTGCTATATCCTGCTTGGTGTGCATTAGGCCCATCTCACTCCCATTTTTGTTTGCAACCTCTTTTTTCTTTTAATTTTAGTGGGAAAAGTGCACATTTCTTCACACATTGTTCAAAGGCTCACACTTCCTTCCCTGTTGACTAAAGCATGAAAATGTGTATTTGGGGGGGGGGGGGGATGCACATTTGAAAGCGCACATTTTTAAAAAAATACACATTTTTCTAATACGATTCCAGGTTAAGGAATGTGTGAGGGGGTTTTGTCCTGAAAGATACACACCCGTTCGTGTTCGGGGTTGGAAATGGGGCAGGTTCTGGTGATTTGTGAACTGAAATGAGATTCTAGCATATTCCTATTTGAGACGCACCAGCTACAGCAAGAGCAGCATTCTAGGAAAATTAGCCAGACCTTCTACCCCAGGCAGGAAAGGTTGCCTACAAAGTGGCACATCACCCTCCAGCTGTTGAAGAATATTGCCAGTGGCATCCCACATGATGCTGTCACAGTGCTACGGTTTTCTTCATGGTGCAAGAAAGATAGTCACTATTTCTGGAAGCTGCTTCTGCCTGTTCTTAGGATCGAAGTCTAGGATGGCTTCTGAAGAAGGGACTTACTGTTTAAGAAACTTATTGTTTTGGAAAACCAAGATCTCTTTTTGCTTTCTTTTGGTGGTTGGTGCCTCGCTCCTGTTTTGTTTTGTTTTTGTTTGTTTTTTTGACAGTGCTGCGTCTAACATGATGACAACATAGATACACAAGAAGATCTTGTGCATCACTGCATCCGAGTGGATAATAGAGGGTAGATGAGGCCCTGGACAGTGATGGCAAAGACGGAGAAAAATGCCACAGCAACCAAGGGAACAAAAAGGCCATGGAAAGCTGAAAGAACATGAATATTCACCAAGGTGAATATTCATGTTCAAAGAAGTAATTTCTCCAATTACTTCTTTGCATCCATCAAATGTATTCCTTTTGTGGACAATGTCAAAATTAAAGACTATTTGACTTTGGAAGATAAGAACAAATAAGAAATCCTGAAATAGATCAATGGCGTTTTTTTTAAAAAGCAATGGGGAGATGAGGGGGGAAATGTCATCCCCTTTAGGGAATTTTAAAATCAATATAAAAGGCAATTTTACTTATAAAACTGCGTCATCTACCCATTGCTTTTTCATCACTACTTGGCTTTGTCATTCTTGGACACCATCCGTTTTATGTTGGTGATGGGGAATGGTTGAATGTTTTTTTGCCAGCTGTCTAGAAGGTCAAGTGGGAGATTCAGGACAGATTAGAGGAAGGACTTCTTCTCACAGCCCATAGCTAAACTATGGAATTCACTTCCAGACAATGTGGAGGTGGCCACCATTGGACAAATTCATGGAAGAGAAGGCAATTGCTGGGCACCAGTCCCGACACCTATATGCTACCTCCATTATCAGAGGCAGTATGCCTATGTACACCAGTTGCTGGGGAACAGGGGCAGGAGGATGCTATTGCACTCATGCCTTGCATGTGGGTTTCCCATGGGCACCTGGCTGGCCACTGTGTGAACAGAATACTGGACTAGATGGAGCCTTGGTCTGATACATCATGGCTCTTCTTATGTTCTTAAGTTCTTAGTGATGCAGCATCTATGTTATTGTGTGAGAGCAAGAAGCAGACCCTTTAAGTTACCTTTTTCTTTCACTTTGTTAAGAACATAAAAAGAGCCCTGCAGGGGCAAATATCCATCTAGTCTGGTGTCCTGCTTCCAACAGTGCCAATCAGATGCTTCCAGGGTGCCTCCAAACAGAGCATGAGGGAAGCTTAGAGGACTGCAACAAGGGAGAGGGCCTTTTCTGTGGTGCCCCCCCAATTATGGAAGGATCTCCCCGATGAGGCCCACCTGGTGCTAACATTGTTATCTTTTTGGTGCCAGGTCAAGAATTTTCTTTTCTCCCAGTCATTTAACAGCTTATGTTGAGGTTTTAACTGAGTTTTTGGCCCGGCTGAGAGTTTAAAATTGTTTTAAATGTTAGCTATTTTTTATGTTTTTATGGATTTAAATTTTGCATATTGATTTTTAATGTTCAGTCTTTTAATCTTTGTAAACCACCCAGAGAGTTTCAGCTATGGGGCGGTATAGAAATGTAATAAATAATAACATTGCTTGCCCATCTGATATTTGATAGCACACTGCCTTTGAACATGAAGGCCCATATAGCTATGCTATATACTAATAGCAAACTCATTCTTCACTGTGTGGTACATTTTGGCACTATCCAAACAGCAGAGAGAAGTATCAGCAGGCTTAGAAGCACCCAAAGGTAAGCAGTAAAATTAAACATCTTTAGAAATAAAACCCCTAAAGGGCGAGGGATCCACAACAGACCAATGAAGATTAATCATGCTCAGTGAGTATGGAATGATGCCTGACTGTTGGGGAAGGGACAGAAGACCAAAGAAAATGGAATGGAGTTTCCTGTAAATGAGTGTGGCTGGCTGGTTGACTAGGTTGCTACGTGAACATGAGTACTCCATACTGTACCATATATATTTGCCCATCCTTCAAAATCAGTTATGTTGTGACTAATGGACAGTGTGAGACTTATCTGTGATGCCCTTCCTTGATCCCCCATTAAAACCACCTGAGGTTTAAATGGTATAGATGTCTGGGATAGTTGTTCACTGCCCAGGTTGGTCTTGAATTCTTGCTACAGCTAAATAACCAAAGCTAAAGGGACAATACAGCTTTGATTCTCCTGAGCAATGTGCAAGCTTATCTGCAAAGAGGAAAGATGCATTTGTGAAACAGTTCTGAGCTTCTTCACTTTGCATCGCAGAAAAGCATGGCCATTGTAATGATATAAAATCAAGGTTTGATTTTTTTTATTGCTTTTGATCACAGAAAATTAGCTATTACAAGTGTATTATGCTTTGGTTTTTTTCCCTATTGCTATGTGAGCCCCAGTTCTTCCTCCTAAAAGATATGTTCAAGCCATCAAACATATAGAGTTCAAATATCACCACAAAACTGCATTTGATGATAAAATATTTAATGTACAGTCATAAAAGCACAGAAGTGATTACCTAACTCTTTAAGTTAAACATGAGCTATTTAAACAAATAGCTTGGGAGAAAAAAATAATTTCTCAACAACTTGGTGCATATATTCCCATTGGTTTGATCTATAGTTGTTTAAATTAATTGCACAATCCCACAAATATGTGTTTAAACAGTTAATGGTGTAGATACATTTAAATAAATCTCAGATAAAGGGACAATACCAGTCATGGGTAAAAAAAAATCTTAAAGCACAATGGGCCATCTACTCAACACCATTAAACTTAATTGAAATACTCTAGCAAATTTCAAGGGGAACAGGTATTAGCCCCATCTACAAAATAAGAATGATCAGGTATCCACAATGAAGAGAGCTATTAAGGAGCAAATGCCATCACAAAGACTCTTGACTATATGGGATTCATCTTAATGAGAATACTGCCACACAGTAGAGGAATAACGGCATACATCCTTCACAAGTACATCTCTCCCAATAGCATGATTCATCCTGCCCTTATGGAAATCTGCATGCATTAGAACTTCATGCCATTAAGTATTGATTTCCTCACATTGAGGAAATTGCATATCCTCATTTATAAATTGCATATCCATTCAACAGATCTATCCCAAGTTTCTGTACATGAGGCAGAATCTGGCCTGAGGTGTTTCAAGATAATTATCCAAAGAGTGCACCTCTTTTTCTGAGCGGCTTCCTAGCACTGGTCCTTTCCACAAAATTGAGGATGGTAGGGTAATCTTACTAAGGGAAGAAAGTGTATGTGTTCCAAGCGAGCCAAAGTTAGAGTGACTCTCAAGCTCCCACTGTCAAGTGCTTTCGAAGTCGTCGCAGCTAAATGCCTAACTACCTGTGCTGTGTATTGTGCATCCTGAATTCACATTGGCTGTTTTTCTTTATTTAATCACAGGTGCATGGTGCCCTGATTTCCATTGGGAGTGCGGCACACAGGGATGTTTAACTAGCATGTTCAGTATGTTCTGTAGTAGTAGTGGTTTCATTCTGTTAGAATCCTGGCCTGATTCGCTCTGCTGTTTTATACTTCTGGCTGCTTAACCAGGGGCTTATCTTTTAATGGCTCAGTAAAGTTGACCAAGCCCTTCACTTTCTAGATTCACTCTGCTTTATTCAGGCACTTCTGCTAAGAGGAACATCCTGGATCAAATCTCACTGCATACAGGAACTTACTAGGTAGCTTTAGGCAAGCCAATATACACTGAGCCTTGCCTGTACAAGGGAGATCAGAAGACTTGTGGAGCTCACTGAGAAAATGGATGTGAAGCCCTTTGTATAGCAAAGTGCTGTATAAATGCTGCAATATTATGACTCACAGTTTAATATCATGCCAGGAAAGAAGCATTAGTAATCCATTCACAACCTTTCAGAAGCCCCACCCCCCCACACATACACATTTTACAATGAGCGCACCATATTTTGGGTTTCTTCAACTTGCAGTTGCAATCTGTCCAGACATAATTTACACATTTACACATTTTGCAGAGCAAAGCACGGCCACCACGCCGTTGGTTTTTTAAAAAAATTCCAAAAAACATAAGCACACACGGGAGACTCAGCATACTAGATTAGCGAAGCATATGATCGAGTTTTGCCAATATGATATCAAAGGCACACGTTTGATTTGAATGTGTGTCAAAATGTACCTGCTGCTCTTCATTTGAAAGCAGAAATGTGCCGATGTGTTAGCCTCGGCTAATGCACATACACACACACACATGAGATTTGCAATGCAGAGCTTCATGAGGGCAGACCATTGGCCATTATTAAACATGCTGTTTCCTTTCCCTGCTATTTTCTCAGAATTGTTGAACTTTATATCACTCAATACAATAAAATCTTTCTCATATCAATTGGAAGCGTAAAAACCTTAATCAACATGAACTAAAGTTGAACTGACAATTATAGGCTTTGAATCTCTTAGCTTTACAGGATCCCACCTACCTCTTGGCTCTGGTCTTCATTCTCAAGTATTATCTAACTACCCTATACAATATATGATTATGAAAAATATGTTCACTGCCATTTTCAGGGCACAGTCTAAGGGCAAATATGCCAGCTGAAGCTAAGCAGGTCTGGACTCATCATGGCTAAAGGGCTGAAGATAGGGACATGTGAGAAATTTGCTCCATCGAGAGTTGGTTGTTTTTTTAAAATGGGTTTACCTGATTTGCACCTCCTAGATCCCCCAAACGCAATGTGTGGTCAGAAAGTCTAACATTTCAGAGCTTGCAATGCTTTCCACAAAACAAAACAAAAAAATGACACATTTGAAAGATGCACACATACACACAAACTTTTCCAAAATATACAAACATGCTTTAGTCTATTGGGCAGTTTGCACAACAGGAAGCTGGTCAATTAGCCATGGTGGCTTGTTAACCAACCACCCCTCGTATGGTGGCTTAATTTATGTAATTACCTTCACTGGGCACAACTTCCCATGTCATTTGAACCTGGCAAGGGTAGTTGATTGGGGTGGTTAATAACCCCCCTGGAAACTATGACCTGTTGCAGGGTTCCAGCTGTTGATGTGTAGGGTTGATGGCCAACAAGCTATCCTTGCCAGTTTCAGATGGTGCAAGAAGCTATGGAGGGCAGGGCTTGGCACTCTTGGGCACTGTAACCCACCATGGCATAAATAAGCCATGGTGGACTGCAGTGATTGTGAGAACCAGGTCAATGGTGCCTTCATCCGAAAATGTGTGTATTTAAAAATGTACACATTTTAATGCATACATTCTGAAAAAATGTATGTGAATTTCTATATGGATTTTTTAAAAAGAGAAAATTACAAGCATTTGCGGAAAGAAGTCAGAGGGAGCTTGATCTGAATTTTTTTAATATAATTTCAGCTATGTCTTTACACCTTGGATAGCTTCATTAGAGTTCTGATTGGTTCTGAATAAAACCTGGAGCAGATTCACCACCGCACTTACATTGGAGCCTTCAGTCTCCACTGCTTCTACCTCTACCACTGCCAAAGCCATCAAGAAAAGGCACAGACTCCACTCAGCACAGGAAGTAGATAGTCTGTTCACGCACAGTGAGATACACCTGGCTACTGATTCCACTGTAGTAGATTCCATTATGGTGGCAACCTATTCCAGTTTGTGAAATGCCATAGCTGGATCAGGACAAATTTGCCTTAGTCCTGAACAAGATTCTTAATAGTTAGAGACATTTGAATTCATCAGCTAATCATGGCTTTATTGAGTTACCTTACCAGTCCTATTATTTTTTTAAAATAGAGGTTTAATGTGCATGAACTAGATGGGAATGAAAAGTGATCACTACGGTGAAGGACAAATCAATAGAAGACCTCTGTGCTCTTCGTGGTTATGTGTAAGTGTCAAACTATGAGTGGAAATGTCTCCAAGGTCATCTCCAGCAATTACTTTAATATGGAAGGCAATTAAATTCATTATGTGTGTGTGTGTGTGTGTGTGTATATATATATATATATATATGAGAAAAATTAAACAGATCTATCAAAAGGACAAATTATACCTTATCAGACTATGAATTCACTTTTATTTATTGTAGTTTGTTGGAACTACAGAATGGCAGAAAGTTATACTGGTTTAAATTTTTCTTCATATATATATATATATATATATATCAGTTAATGCCTTTAGAGAGAAGATATAAAACAGAAGGCAGCTCTTCCTCATCACTGTGTGTGTGCATTGAATGTTAGAAAGCTGCCAGCTCAGGATTGTCCTCACCAGCCATTCACAAACCTGGTGTCCACCAAATGTTTTGGACTGCAACCTCAATCATCCCTGACCATTGGACATGCTGGGTGGGATAATGGGTCTTGTAATCTAAAAGCTTTCCAGGGTTTCAGACAGGAGTCTTTCCCCCAACACTAGCTGGAGATCTTCACCTTCTCCTCCTCC
The DNA here is from genome assembly GCA_029215795.1 of Anniella stebbinsi. Classification (NCBI taxonomy): domain Eukaryota; kingdom Metazoa; phylum Chordata; class Lepidosauria; order Squamata; family Anniellidae; genus Anniella; species Anniella stebbinsi. The sequence goes on from JARDYH010000001.1 coordinate 351,575,214, forward strand.
TCCTCCTCCTCCTCCTCCTCCTCCTCCTCCTCCTCCTCCTCTTCTTCCTCCTCCTCCTCCTCCTCCTCCTCCTCTTCTTCCTCTTCCTCTTAACAACAACAAAATCAAACCAAAAATATCTGCCTTGGTTTTCAAACACTGAACAGGCAACAGAACCAGAAAGCCCCAAGGGCTGAAATTCCTGATTAAGTCCTCTAGGGGGCTTTTCAGGAAGTATAAGCAGGAAGAGAAGCTGCATATACAGAAGGGGAGATATTATATATATATATATATATATATATATATATATATATATCACATCACCACCCCACCTCAGCCACGTCATTACAATATGGTAAGGCACTGAAACACTTTACCCTGAGAAATTTCTCCAAAATTCACAAAATCCTTGTGAAAGAGGCAGAAAAACGGCTGCCTCTCTTGCAGGGAAGCAAAGAGGTTGTGAAAAGGCAGGAAGGGTTTGGGACACAGTGCTAGTTAAAAACAATTACCTGGCTATTTTTACTGTGGTCATGTTCACATTGAATGCGGGTTGAATACCTTCTGTTGGCAGAGCCATATTGCTAATCTCCTTAGCTATTGAAACTAGGGCTGTGGAACACTGACATACAAGAATGAGTCCCTTTGTACCATACTAGTTAAAGACTGGATTTTGGGGCCTGTGTAATGTTTAAAAGTGACTAATGTTAGAAGTAACAAATAATCCCTCCTTGTTTTGAAAATGCTGCCGAAAAGACAGAGAAGTCTGGGGGGAAAAGTATCCACTCCACAAAAGCAACCATCAAGGGTTGGCTGGGAAAGAGAGGAGCCAAATATGGTATATCGGCACTGGCATATTTTTATTTTTATTTTATAAAAAGAAGACAGCAGTAAGTTCTTAAAATACGTTTGTGTGATCTACAGCACTCATTAATTAAGGACATCAATGAAGTTAAAGCAAAATGCAGCTGTCTAGATTTGTTGCTGCATATCCAAAGGAAAACTCAGGAAGAAGAATGCAAGACTGCAGTTTTGGGGATATTCATGGTGTTTAAGGCTCTATTATTTATCAAACTTTATGAACTTTGTTAGCAGTTATCAAAGGCCAGATCTACACCAAGCTGCATATAGCACTATGAATGTGGTATGAAAACAGTGTATGAAGGCAGGATCTACACAACTGCTTTATAGCAGTATTGAAGTGCACTGACAACTGTTTGGGGGGCATTAACACATTCTGTATACTGCTTTCATACCACTTTCATAGTGTTATGCCCTGCCTGGTGTAGATGTGTCATGGACCCCACCAGTTGTCAGTGCACTTCAATACTGCTGTAAAGCAGTAGAGTAGATCCTGTCAAAGGGAGAAAAAGAAATTCACAACTGTTGTATATTGCATTTTTTTTCTTGGAGAATATATGGTTGTTCCTCCAATTTCTCTTGTTGCTAAATGGCGAGTTCTATGGCATATGTATACTCACACCACTTTTACCATTTCTCATTGCAACTGTTATTTCTGGTTACAAAATGTCCTTGTCACAAAAATCTCATGATCATTGACGCTATATTTAGGTGATGTCTGACTTCACTTTGACAAAATGGCTGATGTCACCAGAATGTGATATCAGAAATTGGCTTGAAGGTTATGTCTGTAACAGGGTAGCGATACTTGAGGAATTCTACCTTTGGAAATTCTGATGCAAACTGACTTGATCCATGCATCTTGGGCTAATATACAGATTAGAACATAATTCTTCCTTGGCTTTTGCACTGTCATCATTGCTGATGTTGTTTATTGGTTGACATCTAAGATTTCCAAGAAGTTTACATAAAATCACTGTGCCCCTGTTCAGAAGACACTTTAAGCTATGGTGGTTAAACATTTTGAGCTAAACATTATGGCTTAGTGTGTCATGTGAACTAACCATTTTTCTGCAAAAGGGTTAGTGGCCTAACCATGGCTTAGTGTGTTGTCTGAACAGGCCCATATATACCACAATATAAAAATCATGTAAATGACAAATCCCTGAAAAAATAAATAAAAGAAAGTAGTAAAACAAAGCAGAGTCATGACTTATTACAAGTCAGGGAAAGCCTGACTGCACACAGGCATATTCAAGAGGTGTTTAACACTTGCCATTTTCCATCTTTCGAATCACATGGGAGAGTATTCCAGAAAATATACCAAAATAATGTACCAAAATATACTAAAACTGCATTTTTTAAAATAAAAGGTGTTTATGAGTGTATATTTTCTGAGCAAATACATTCAAATATACTATTTTAAATATTTATATACAAAATTCTGCACATATTTTTTTAAATAAATAAAAATTCACATTGATTTGGGAAAGGGTCAGAACAAATTTGTGAATGAATACATGCTTAGGGGACATGTGGGGTAGTGATGAATGCATTTGTGATGTGTTCTAACCTCCACCATCTGGGCTATATGTGGAGAATGCAGCTCTGTCCTGCAGCAACTCACCACTGCAGCAACTGACCAAGGGCAGATATATATCAAGCAGGATATAGAAGTATGAAAGCAGTATATAAAAGGCAGGAGCCACACCATGCAGGATATAGCAGTACATGGTATGTGTCAATGAACCACAACAGTTGTCAGTGCACTTCAATAGGACTATAAAGCAGTAGTGTGGCTCCTGCCTTTTATATACCACTTTCATACTGCTTTCATAGTGCAATATCCTGCTTGGTGTAGATCTGGCCATAGAAAGAGATCTTGGGGTTGTAGTGGACAGCTCCATGAAAATGTCAACCCACTGTGTGGCTGCGCTAAAAAGGCAAATTCCATATTTGGGATAATTAGGAAAGGAATTTAGAATACAACTGCCAATATCATTTTGCCCTTATATGAATCTATAGTGTGATCACACTTAGACTACTGTGTACAGTTCTGGTCATACACATCTAAAAAAAAGGATATTGTAGAGTTGGGGAAAGTGCAGCATAGAGCAACTCAAGTGATCAAGAAGGGGCTGGAGCAACTCCCCTAGGAAGGAAGAAAAAGCTAGTAAGGGGGCACATGATAGAGCTTTGTGAAATTATGCGTAGTGTGGAGAAAGTTGATAGGGATACGTTTTTCTCCCTCATAACACTAGAACCTAATTGGGTCGTCACATGAAACTGATTGGTGGGAGATTCAGGACAGAGAAAAGGAAGTCCTTCTTCACACAGCAGATAGTTGAACCGTGGAATTCATCACCACAAGATGTAGTGATGGCTACCAATTTGGATGGCTTGAAAAGTAGACTTGTCAAATTCATGGAGGAGAAGGCTATCAATGGCTTCGATGTACACCAGTTGCTGGGGAACATGGGCAGGAGGGTGATGTTGCACTCATGTCCTGCTTCTGTGTTCCCTGTGAGCAGCTGGTTGGCCACTTTGTGATCAGAATGCTGGGCTAGATGGACTCTTGTTCACTGCCCTCAGTGTCATTGCACATAAAATGAAGACATCCCTCCTCAAAGTCACATTGAATGCAAACGTTTTGCAGAAACCTAAAGCCAATTTTTCAGCCTCCCCAATTGTTTGGGGATAATTGTTTGCCTCTACATACAGACCAGGCCATTCTCTATGTAGAGCCCTTCAACTCCATAGCATGCCCTGCATCTTCAGCAAGCTTCCAAATGAAGCTTTGCAGAGAAGGATAAACAAATGAAGCAGACAACAAAAGATGGCCTATCTAAAATGGGGGTATATTGCCTCTTCCACCCCCACCCCCCATTTTCACTTTCCTGGGTGCTGTTTGGACTGCTCCGAATTGAAATAATCATTCAACTAACCCAATGAAAAAGAAGAGAAAGAACAATGTTGTGAATTTCATTTACTCTTGCTTTCTGGATGGTTCTGGGTGTAGAATATCAGTTGGGTGGCATGAAAAGAGTGGCAAACCTATCCCAATCTGCATATTAAAGAGAATGCAGCGGCTGGTTGAAGGCAAAAATAAATAATCATTTTGTTTAAAAAAAAAAGAATGACAAACAGAGTGAATGAATGGAGATGTGAACATTGCCGAAAATGGCCATTCTGCCACCTAATTGGGTTTTGATGCTTGTACAGTCATTCAAACTGGATAGCTGTTTGCAGGTTTATTCAGGTCTCTTCCCAATTAAAATGGGTCTTTTAACAGGTCTGTGTGCTAAGGTGCACGGTTCCTGAACACTCCATTCCACTTTGTCTGTACTTCATCAGATTAACATTAGGCTGTGAAATCTCCAAGACAATATAAATGAGATCAATAAATAGCACAATCAATCTTGGCTAGTTTTAAGTGTCTGCAGAGGTATTTCACAGAACTCGGTGCACTCTGACATTGTAGTACCAAAGTGAGTAGAGGGAAATGAAAATGAGGCATCCTTGAGTTATACTTCCTCTTCAGATGCTATCACCTTTTAGTGTTAGATTGCTAAGGAGGTAAAGCAACATAAATAAATAAATAAAGCTGCATTTTTATTAGTGTGCTGAAGAATGTGTTGATTTTATTTTTTTACTTATTTAATAACGTCACCTTCAGTGGAGCTTCCAGGGTAGTTTACAGAAACATCCCATTAGCCCACTCTTTATATATGCCATGTGAAAAGCTGACTATGCAAATCAGAAAATGACAAAGTCCCCAATAACAGTTCAAAGCAAACACACAAGGTGCAAGAGCCCTAACAGAACTGCACTAGACCAACAAGATAATTTGATGTGGTGTTTCTAAAGAAAGCACTTGATGGTACTCAAACAATCATACCAATGTCATAAAAACCATATCAGTCATATCAGTCTACAGACTACATAGTCTTCATCAGGAACACCTATAGACAATTCTTAAGGTACATAACACACTCTCATAGCAAGCTCTAATAACTGAGTGTTGGAAGTTTGATTCACTTCCTTAATGGATATTTTTTTTCTATTATCAATATGCCAAAATAGGCAAAAAATTATAGATCAGAACACACACATTCCCATGAAGATCTAGATGAAACGTCTGTAACAGAGCCCTGTCATTAACATTTCCATTGCATATTCCCATTTTACAGATGGGGAAATAAAGCTGAATATCAGTAGCTCACCCAACTGGACTGTTCTTGCCAATGACCGATCAGCTCAAGCTATGCGGTAATAATTAAGTACAAACAAATTTGGCTAAAAAGAAAACAAAGTCACATCCTGGAGAGAACTGACAAATCCCAAAGGCCAAATTCTAAAGCTTGATGAAGAATGACAAATGCTTCTCTACCTCAGTGGGTAAAAAGGATCACAGTACAGTATTAGTGACACCATGACAATAGCTAAGACATAGTCCTGAGGTCCTGTGTGAAACTGTTCAGAAGGTATGAACATCTGGAGAATCTTAATATGAGCCCTGATCATGCAGGGCTCCTAGTCAGGAGGAAATGATTTTGTATGTATACCTATATGTGCATAAATTCCTCATTCAAACCTTTCGACTAGTGCCCAGAGCCCAGGAGCAAAGCTGGAAGGCACTTGCTATTGATGGTAGAACCAGCAGGAACAGTCCTCCCCCTCCCTAGAAATGGAGGATATTTTTGAATAGGGTTTAAGTATCCAGGAATTCCATGTGTACATCAGAGTTTACACAGGAGTCTGGATCAAGGATACAATGCAAAGCAGAATTATAGATGGGTGATAGTATTTGTATTCTAAGGATTTTCTTGACTTTGAAAATTAGAGCACTGGGCAGAAATCATATTGTGTCAACACTCACCGTGGGTCTTTGTGGTACTTTGTTTTAATTAAGCAGTTGGATTCCCCTGGTCCACACCAGTTCCAAGTCAGCTGATAGACACCAGCTGAGGCAGAATGCCATCCTGACCCATCCCCTTATGTCAAGGGCTTTCAATAGATTGTAGCGAGGGAGCCGCTCTGCTACATACTAAACCCTGACACAGAATCACGTTGTCAAGCAGACCTGTCTCTACAACTCTACAACAGGCTCTCTACAACTCGCAATTGGTTTTAGGTATTCCAGCACAAGTAGAAATGAAAAGGACTAGTGTGGTGCCAAAATTTCTCCCATGAAAATTTTGACTATTCTTATTCAATTTGATAGAAAAGAAATAGTTTCTGAAAAGAAATTCAAATGCAATGAAATTTTGGAGAAATTCTCATGGGCTTGGTTCAGGGTTCTTGTGCTTACCTTACTGATGAAATGACTGAGGAGCGTGTGTGAGCATCCTGTCTTTCATTGTACAGTCATCTCTGAGACAGCCTGTAGCCTCCTTGGCTTCCCCACCTAGGGGATGACATCATCAATTTATTCCTCCCATAGGACCTTTTCAATTCAAGTAGTGCTGGCAGCTTGGGGGAATGTAGAGCAATGGTGAGATGTGTAATAGAAAGAAAAATATAGACAGTACCCACAGACATCTCATAGTGATTAATTAAGATCAAAAACACCACCAACAACATTCAAAATAAATTATAAAATGTCCTGAGGATGAGGTAGAAAAATGAAACCTCCTTTCATGAGGGAAGAAAGTTTTCAGGAAATTCCTAAGACTTTCCTTTTCTTACCTCCTAGAAATAAAAGGACACTTCTCAGAATTTTCTCCACATTTTCTTCACCATTATGTTTTGTGGTGACTGCATTCTCTCCCCTCAATGCCCTGGAGTGATGCTAGGTATATGGGGCATGGTGGAGGATGTAAAATGGGGGCCAGGCTGCCAACACAGTTGCTGCTATTGCCACTTGCTGTGGCAGTGCAAAAGCAACAACAACAAAGCCCCTTAGAAAAACTATATAAAGAAGCTGCTCTACAACCCTTGCCTATGATGGTGGTTACTTGTGAGACATTGTTAGAGAATTTCTCCTCCCCCTGGGGAAATTCGGTGAAATTGTCCCCCCAATTTCTCCACCCATAAATAGGGTAGAGAATTTTGTGAGGCTACTTGCGCACAGCTTTGATAGGGACCCAGCGCATGCACTGTACTTTTTCACTTGTGGAATGCCTTCCTTTGCTTCCTCTTCCAGTGGGCCCTTCTGTCAACTGGTCCCCACTGAAAGTGGGACATTTCACAGCAATAAGCTATATACAAAACTTCATGTATGTATCTTCTTTGTTGGAATTTCTACCAGGCCTGAAATCCTACAAGTCTTTGGTTGTAATTAGAGAACCTTCTGAGATTCTCCACATCCAAATTTGTCCAGACATTGAGGTGCTGGAGTTCTGAATTTCCTGGTCTTGTTTCTAACGTGGAATTGATGTATTGAGAACCCTTCCTGTTTTTATACACAGTGCTGCACATGTATAATGTGCCACAGATTTCAGTTTCCTGAGTTCGTTTGTGACACTCTTTCACCATCATCACATATATGTTACCGTTTTATCAATGCACATTGATAACTTGGTGGGGGGAAATGAAATGCAAAGGAAATGAAGAAACCCCCCCCCCCCAATACTGTAGCACATGCTCCTAGTTCTGTCTCAAAACTTCTTTATTTTTAAAAAACTCTTCTGTTGAAATCAGAGCTCTGTCCGAATGGAAAAAAGGAAACAGATTAAAAGAGAGAGTCAGTGAAGGGTAGTGGTTAGAGTGTTGGACTGGGAGTCAGTAGATCCAGGTTCTAGTCCCCACTCGGCCATGGAAGCTCACTGGGTGACTTTGGGCCAGTCACAGACTCTCAGCCTAACCTATCTCACAGGGTGGTTGTTCTGAGGGTAAAATGGAGAGGAGGAGGTTTATATATGCCGCCTTGGGTTCCTTTGAGGAAAAAAAGGTGGGATATAAATGTAATGAATGAATGCAATGTGAACCTACAGGAATAAAATACAGACATGGAACAGGGGAGATTTGTTTGTCCCTAATTGCAACAATGCATTGGAACAGCTTCCACAAATTGCTTGCAACAACCTTTGGCAAGGGGGGGTGGAAGCCCACAGGAATTACGTCAGTTGTTTCTCGAGAAAGAAGCAAAGTGAACTTTCCATGTTGCGCACATTTTCAGTGGCAGAGCTTTGGCACACAAGTTAGTAAGTTTGCTGCAGTCCTCTGCCAGTACTCCTTCTGTGGTTTTAGTGCCTTGTGAACTGCCCTGGGAACTCACCCTCCCCACAAGATCTCTCTCTCAGCCCCTTCATCTGTAACCTTTCTGCAAGTAAATGCTAATTGAAAAAGAAGGAACACCACTAATCTTGGAATTTAAATGCATTTAACAAAACCAATCTCAATCTAAATTGTTGTTTCGCCATTCCCTTTTCCCCCAACAGATGTCGAGAAACTGCAATTCCTATTAAGAACACTTGACTGTTTACTCAGCAAGAGAACTCCAGGCTCTGGCTGCATCAATCTAAATGTGTTTCAAGACGTCAGACCTTGAAAAGTCATGACTGTTCCTTGGCTATTTTCAAATGACATCTTTCCATAAAAGAATTGTGGAGGAATCTTTCTCCCCTCCTTTTTCTCTATTCTGTCTCTCTTTCTTTCACTGTGTTATCCTTCTCTATGCCGCCACTGTATTTATTTTTAAATAGTGGCACCAACATAGATGCCATGTTCCATTTAAATCTACCCAACATAGAACATGTATTTCCTTTCTGCATTTGATGAAATAAAGTTTTGTTCTGTTTGAATCTTTAGATTCCCCCAAGGGCTGTGGAGTGGGGTTTTAGCTTCACAATAACTCTGTGGCTGCATTCGGACAACACATTAGTCAATGGTGGGTTGAGTAGCCAACTCACAGTTGGTTATTTTGTGGGTACTCCCCACACAACATATTCCTACACAACTGTGGGTGGTTGGGGCTGGCGTTGAGTGGACTAATAGTCAACCCAGCATTTGACTGACACAGCCCCCGCCCCTCTCCCCACCCTCCCTCCTCCCTCAGTCCTCCCAGTTCTATCTCAGCAGCCTCTGCAAGTTGCACCAGTTGTAGCAGAATGCCAGCCTCAGCTTTGGTCACTCTTGCCACCTGCCTCTATGGGCTTGTGTTTAACCCACACACCACACACCATTAACCCACTCACCCCTCCACACAACACTTTAAACAACTGGCCAGTTGTTTCTCTCAGTTGCTTATTTGGGCGGAATAGCATACCATCAGTAGTTTGTGAGCAGCGTGTTACCCTCCATACAACACAATAAGCAACACAACTGACGATTCCCCCCCCCCCAGTTGCTTAATGTGTTGTCCGAATGCAGCCTGTAAGTTGCATTCGGCTGAGAGACAGAGTAACTTAGCCAAGGCTGAACAATTTACTCATTTACTTACTTATTCATTATATTTTTAGTCTGCCCAATAACAACACCAACAAAAGTCCTCTGAACGTATTACATCATCATCATCATCATCATCATCATCATCATTATTATTAATTTCAAAAAACCAGTATATGACAAACCAGCAATAATCAAGACAGGAAATATACAATATATAAAATCAGCTATTCCAGGAAATCTACAGGCAAATCTAAACTAAGGACACAAGAATCTAAAATGCCTAGGAGAAAAGGGGTGTCTTTGCTTGGTGTAGGGGGGAAAAGAGGGGGGAAAGATAACATCATGGGCACCAAATGAGATACCTGGAGGAGGGCATTTCGCAAGCAGGGGGCCAAAACTGAGAAGGCCCTGTCTCTTGCAGCTACCTGCTTAACTTCCTTTGGTTGGGGCACCTGGAAGAAAAATTCTGAAGATGATCTAAGGATCTTGGAAGATATATGTGGGAAGAGACGTTAAAGGATGAGGTGAGATTTCAGCTTCACATTTCCGCTTGTTCAATGGCTACACTCTAGCCGCTGCAACACATGCATTAGCTGATGTTATTGAACATTGCTGATGTTGTCCAATTAGAGGAACTGTGGGTAGATGTTGTGTAATAAAAACATGGTCGCATTCTGGTCCAACAGAGGGCTAACCACCTGCACACTAATGCTATGTGAACTCCCATGGGCTCAATTCAGAATTGGTTCAGTAAGCTTTCTCAGTCAGCCTTTTCAAAATAAAGCAAAACAGGACAACACTAATCTATTTTTCTTCATTTCTTTCCTAACTTGTAAAGTTAGTGTATATGAGCTGATGGGGCCATTCCGGTGTTGCCAGAAACACTTACAAATGGAGAAAACACCCAAGAGAAGGCTGCTCAGTTGGATGATCTGTTCATGTTGTTCACAACGATCAACAACAGTTTCAGGAGATGCTGTCTTGTGAGATGGGGGAAAGGTGTGTGAGTTTTCACTGGCCAATCAGGAGGGACACCTGGCTACCTTATATGAGCACACCTCCCATCTCTCACTCTCTTTGGGCTCTGTGTGACATCCCATGCATCCGATCCTTAACACAAACCTTCCTCCTTCCCAACCAGCTTGCCTCCTTTTTATCTCTCTGCCTTCTTTCTCTTTATGGCCTCCCAAAATGGCCTCAGTTGTCTGCCTAGAGCTGATTCCTTGTCACTTAACCCTTGCCTCTCCCCACTGGATCCCGGCTCTGCATCTTGTTTAGCTGTCTGCTGAATCACTCAGCGGCTTCCTAGGCTGACTCTGTCACTGACTTTAGAGTGAGCCTCTGAGTGTTTCTGCCAGCCTGCAAGAGGCTCCTTGTCCCTGCCTAGATGGAGGCACCATGAGGTAAGTCCTGTGGGTGGTCACAATAACGTTAAAGAACCTTTTGTTCATGTAGTTACAATGCTTTTGGCACCTGTTCCTCTAAATGCTGATTGCAAATGCTATGAACAGGGCTGGTGACAGGGATAGGCATGACAGGGCACCAGCTGAGGGCCTACACCCCAGCAGGGCCCGACTGAGAAAGGTCCACTGGCAAGATGTGCCTGGAGTCCCCCCCCCCCTTCATCCGCCCCGCATGCTCAGGTCCTCTGGGAAGAACTTACTACAGTCGGCCAAGACTAGGCTGACAACTGTTACCCAGAGGACCTTCTCTTCTGCCGCTCCCAGACTGTGGAATGACCTGCCAGAGGAGACTCGTCAACTTAACAGTCTTTTAGAATTTAAGAAAGCTATAAAGACTGTTCTCTTCCGGCAGGCATATCCAGTGTAATTTTTAGAATGTTTTTAGGATGTTTTAGGATGTTTTAATGCAGTTTTAATAATATTTGTCATGTTTTAATTAGTTTTATGTATTTTATCATGTTGTTGTTCCCCGCCTCGATCTAGACGGAGAGGCGGGTAAGAAATAAATCGTTATTATTATTATTATTATTATTATTATTATTATTATTACCATTGGAATCTGCTTGTTGATCTCACTCTGGCCCAGACAGCAGTGGTGGTGAGAAGGAGGAGCAGCAGATGCCACGGCCTGCTTGCTCGCTGGCTCTCTGCTTGTCAAGCATGTAAGAGGTAGCAGTGATGACAAGGAGGATGAGGAGCAACAGCAGCTGGTGATGGTAGTGGTGTGAAGGCAGACTCACTGAGGTAGGGCCCCCCACTGAGGGTGTCTATTCCAAGGGCTCTCCAAAACCTGGAGCCAGCACTGGTTTTGAATCTCATTCTAAATTGTGAGGTGGGGGAGAATAGTTGATCCATACTACAGCCAAGCACTGACAGCTCGGTGTGTATTCTGAACCCCCTAATGACATGACTTAATACATAGTTGATTGTGCATACGCACCTGACAGCACTCATCCAGTCCCTCCCTACCAAATGTGGCATATCTCATATAGGTCGCATGGGCATCCCCATCCAAGGCATCTGGTCACAGACAAGGAGGTACAACTAGACCTGGATTGGGATCATAAACTAAACAAGGAGATGTTTCTTCCCAAGGCTGGCCTTGCCATTGGGCAGATCCCCTATAGCTACATTCCATATGGGACATCATATTTTTTTTCTGTAAAAGGAGGTGGAAAGCACTTTCTCTTTGCAGTCGTACTTTTATGCATGAGCTTTTAAAAGACTGAATTCTGGATGAAAAGCAGTCTGCATAATTTAATTCAGAAGAACTACTGATGCCATGCTCATGGTCACAGTGTAGAATCCACACTGCATAGTTGGCTATAGTGCCTAAGTTGACTTCTCTTTCTTGGCGAAATTGCATCATGGTGCAATTTCTAATCATCATACTTTTTAATCACCCGTTGGATTGCTAATTTCTCCAAATTTTGTTACATAGTACTTAGCTCAAACATTGTGTACAAAAATGTGTGCCTTAGGAAAAGTTGCATCCAAAATGTGCCTACTAGAGGAAACTGCATGCAGCATTCTGTTGCATTCAAAATAAATGTGCATTTTTATGCTTTGTTTTGAAATTATTACAGTCTGGTGCAGAAATTGGATAGAATGGACATGACTGAATGCATATGAAACTGATGGGGACCAGAAATTGACTAATTGTTCCATTCCTAGCTGGAGGTGAGAGGAAGGTTTTCCATTGCTAGACCGCATAGGACCTTAGGATGCCTTGAATTCTTGAAAACAATACTGGGTTAGGTGGACTGTGGTCTGATCTTGCAAAGCATTTCTTTTGTTCTTAATCAAAAAGGGTGGTCACTTGGAGGACCTGGATTGGCCCAAATAGTTCATGTGATATTGTATATATATAGATGCATATTAAGAAATATTTATTTATTAAGACATTTTTTCCCTTCCTATATCACTGGGATCTCAGGCTGGCATACAGATAAAACCATACAAACCATACAAAACAATAAATATGCACAGCTAAAAACAAATTAAACCATAAATCGAACTAAAACCTTTATATAATTTAAAAGCAGTAGACACAATGAAAATGATGAAAACTATGTGAAACCTTGGTGAATTTAGCCATCAAAGGCTTTGTTCAATAATTTCCATAGTTGAATAGAAATAGTAGATGGCATCCAGGGGATTTGTATGTCTGCTAACTGTTCATGGTCAACTTCAAGGTCATCCCCTGTTCTCCCTTCGTATTGGCCTTGACTTTTAAACCAGAGTTTGATTGGGCAGTCCTTCAATAGAGAAGACTGTCCTTCCAAGAGGGGACTATAAAGTAGGACACCTGGCCACCTTAAGGGGGCAGCAGCTGTTGCTCTTCATCCTTGCTTCCATCACTGCTCTCTTACTCATACCTCTGGGACTGGAGAGTGACAGAATCATCAAGAAGAAGGAGCAGTAGTAGGAATGCCTTCCTATATTATTATTATTATTATTATTATTATTATTATTTTATTTATTTATTTCTTACCCACCTCTCCCTTTGGATTGAGGCAGGGAACAACATTTGCACAACAATACAATATAAATCAAATGCATAAAACTAATTAAAAGAGAATGTAAAACCAATACAATATTAAAATAACAATCAGGGCATCTTAAAATTCTTAGGTTTAAAATTCATCTGGGTAAAAAAGGAGGACAGGGCTCATGTATCTTTAACAATTGTAGAGAAACTGAGCAGAGGGTTGGACTCGATGGCCTTATAGACCCTTTCCAACTCTACTATTCTATGATTCTACAAAAAGGGAATTTCAGCAGGTGTCATTTGTATGCATGCAGCACCTGGTGGACTTCCCTCTTCCTCACAACAGTTAAAGCTGCAGGAGCCCTGCCGTCTTGACGAGATACAAAAGAAGGCAGAGCTCCTGCACTTTAACTGTTGTGAAGAAGAGGGGATTTCACCAGCTGCTGCATGCATACAAATGACACCTGCTGACATTCCCCTTTCAATACAGCTGTTAAAGATACAGGAGCCCAGTCCTCCTTTCTAGATGGTCACCCTAAGCAGTAGAGCCACAAGGCTACAGCCCCACTGGCAGTGTGTGGAGCCAAGAAGCCTCGACCTTCCTGATTGACTGCTGGAACCATCCTTGGATTTGGCTTTACCACTACAGAGTTCTGAAATCCTTGTTTACCATCATTTTGTTGCTTTACAACTGACACAATTATTTTGCCAAAGGGTGCAGGGGCTTTGGTGTGGGGTTTCCCTCCCCCCACTTCCTCCTTTAGGAAAAAAAAGTTAGTTTACAGCTTATTAACTTCGATTGCCGTGAATAGCTCCTGTGGGTTTTTCTGCTGAGACAAGGAGCTGGATAACTGATTTCTCAAGACCAATCTGGAAGCCTTTAAAACACATTAATAGCTATCAGTGAAACAGCAGGAGGAGGAATAGTTTGTTGTTGTTGTGTGTGTGTGTGTGTGCTTTAACTTCTTTTGCTTTTCGGGCTCATTATAGGCTCATTCATTCACTTCTTTGTTCATTCATTATTCTTTCTTACCATACCCGTTCTTGGTTGACTTTCCATGAACTGATACACAAAGCATAATTGTGTGTGTGTGTGTGTGTGTGTGTGTTAGACTGACCATATGAAAAGGAGGACAGGGCTCCTGTGTCTTTAACAGTTGTAGAGAAAAAGGAATTTCAGCAGGTGTCATTTGTATGCAGGCAGCACCTGGTGAAATTCCCCCTTCATCACCACAGTCAAAGCTGCAGGAGCTATACTAGAGTGACCAGATACAAAAGACGGCAAAGCTCCTGCAGCTTTAACTGTTGTGATGAAGAGGGAATTTTATGCTGCATGCATAAAAATGACACCTACTGAAATTCCCTTTTCTGCACAACTGCTAAAGGTACAGGAGCCCAGTCCTCCTTTCCATATGGTCACTCTAATGTGTGTGTATACTTATATCTGGAGGATCTCCAGCAGCCGTCTCCCCCAGCATTGGTTTAAGTGGGAGGGAAAATGCATACACCAGCAACAGATTGGCAAATGCATGGGGCAGTGAAGGCTGGTGGCTCTGATTTTGGTGGGGCAGGGAACCCATTCCAGGTTCCAGTCAGAACCACCCATAGCTCTAAGGGAGCTATCCAAGGTGCTGAAGATATTTTGTTGATAGGGATCAGCAGTTTGGACAGCTGCTTTAGAGCTCTGTGATTCTGTCTGATTCACAGCCCCACTGAAATCAGAGCCACCAGCCTCCACTGAGGTGGGGTTTGATCCTGTAACCTCTTGCACAGGATTGTAGTGGAGCAGGGGGCTCACAGGGTCAAAGGACTTTCTGATCAGCAGGGACAATGACATCATTTGCTAACCCTTACAGGAGTTTCTCCCTGCTCTGGATTTACCAAATGGAAGAGCAGATTTTGCCAGCAACTGTATATTGCTGTCAGCTGACCCTGTTGGAATGCAAAGTATTTTAGAGTGGCAGCTCAGCCAGTCAGAAGCCAGCTCACAGATCCATGAGCTCGCCCGACTCAGCATGTACCCATTCAGGCAAGCTCGCAGTGTCCCACTTTTTTGTGAGCTGCCATTTTGCGCAAAATCACAGGTAGACATACGTATTTACAGAAATTGAGATTTATGCAAAAAGGTGGCTGTCAATAGAACCATTTGTGCAAAATTACATGTGTCAATGGTCTACTTAGACCATCAGATTTTTTGCCTTATTCATCATGGTTAAAGCCATGGATTAAGGTGTCTTCTGAAGACAACCCAGCTTTCTGGCTTAACCACCATGGTTAAAGCTTTGGTTTAAGGTGTCTTCTGAACAGGGCCCTTGTCTCTCATGCAGGTGCAATAAGGTGACTGTACAATGAAAGGCAGGACACTCTCACACTCTCCTCAGCCTCCTCATACATACAGTATGCACAAGATTTCGGCATTCAATCCATGAGAATTTCTCTGAAATATCTTCTCCTTTGAATTTCTTTTTGAAAACCATTTCTTTTCCATGAAATTGAATGAGAATGGTCGACAATAATGTGGAAGACATTTTCGGTCCTGCGCTAGTCTTTACGGCTGATGCAGACATCCCCAAGCAGGTTGTGAATTCCTGACTTGCAATAAAACTTCAATGAGAATCCAGGTGATCTGTCTAATGTTCTGACATCTATAGTTGTAGTTATTCCACCCACCAAGGTGGACATACACATGCCTCTTCTCTCAGACATTTGGCAATATCTGAGGAGCCTGGGTTTTTTTTTGTAGCTTTTTGGGTTGTTGCAATGGTTTTAAATGTATGTGTGCATTGTGTGTATGTTGTACATTTTGCTATTTTAATTTTTGTATATTGTTTTTAATTGTTTTAATCCTATGTAAACCGCCCAGAGAGCTTCGGTTATGGGGCAGTATACAAATGCAATAAATAAATAAATAATAACCCCCCCATCTTGGATGACCAACCAATAGGATTATGATTCCACTAAAAACTGGTTAAAGGAATAATAATAATAATACCATATCAATGTTTAATATATCCAGCATCAGCAGATGTATTTGAAAGAAAAGAACTGCCTTAAAAAGAAGTGGCTAATACTACTACACAATAAAAACTGCCATTTAAAATAAAAATGGTGTAGTCCAATTTAGTCAATTTCTTTGACAGACCACATCCCTAGGTATGGATGTGTGCAGGTGAAAATAGCTTTGTTCACTCCATTCATTTTCATTCGTAAAACGTTTAATTTCTTTCATATTTTGGTAATTGCAGTGGCATTCACTCCATCACAGCATTTCTCCCATTTTCACCATTTCCATTTGCTTTTGCTTCTGTTCATTTCAGGGAGACCTAAACATTATTCTTCTGCCTTTAAGTTCTATGTTTTCCATTCACACGACATGACATATTCAGGCATTGCACAATACCCATCCCACAAGGAATCACACTGCCACGTTTCAGATAGGGAAAAGGGACACTGTTTTATAGACAGTTAAAAACACATTCAGGCACAGCTAGGAATGGGTAAACTCACCTGTGGCCACCCTGA
Organism: Anniella stebbinsi; assembly: GCA_029215795.1. Classification (NCBI taxonomy): domain Eukaryota; kingdom Metazoa; phylum Chordata; class Lepidosauria; order Squamata; family Anniellidae; genus Anniella; species Anniella stebbinsi. The sequence goes on from JARDYH010000001.1 coordinate 351,591,861, forward strand.
ACTGCTTGCTGGACTTCTGCTGCTTGCCCAACCCTGGAGAGTGCACGGGGCAGGAGACCTGCTGGCCCAGTGAGCACCCAGCGAGAGAGCACAGTGTCCTGTTCACTCATGAGCCACCATTTTGTGGGGAAAAAAACTTGGGTAAGCTTTTTACATAATTCACCTCTTCTACAAAATGGTGGACGTAAATAATGCCATTTTGTGCAAAATGTTGATTTGCGTGAAATATCATACCCCCATATTTTGGGGAGGGTAAGCAGGGATCACTGAGCTTGCATGGAGTCAGGCAAACACAGGGGCCCATAGCTGGTGTTGAGGGGGCCAAGCTGTTGATTACTCACCAAGCTCAAACCCCAACTCAGATTCCTCCAACATTCTTAGGTACAACCTAGCTCCAACTAAACTAAATGGGGGGAACCTGGTGTACTGAAGAAGAGCAGACAGGCAGAGATCTAATAATGATCAAGTTGCACTTCCCTGGGAAGGGCCGTCCGCAGCTTTGGTGCCATCACAAAGAAGGCTCGGCTGTTTGTTGGCACTAATCATGACTCAGCATGTTGGGGCACATGGAGGAGTCCCTCTAAGGAAGATGTCAACACAGGGCTGGATCCATATAGGAACATGAAGTCCTTTGGGTCATTAATTATGTGTAGCCTTATCTATATTCCATGTCATGAATCTTTCTTAGATTGTTATTTTCTGGAGAAGCATAAGAGAAATGTACTTCGATGTATGACAGAGACTATGGTAAAGGAGTGGCATACTTTTCTGTATCATTGGCATTTCAAGAAGGATGGAACTTTGCCTTGAAAGGAGGACAGTGATCTTTTTCACAAACAAAGTCCTCTGTCCTGAGGCACACAAAATCCCCAAATCCTTAAAATATTTTATCTAAAGATAAGATAATTTTCCACCAGCCCAGGCTTAAAGGCAAAAAAAGAACATATATATATATATATATATATATATATATATAACCAGATGCCACTGAGAAAGTCCTGTTGCTTTGGGAGAAGGTAAATTAAAGGTTTCTATCTTATCTCTATTTCAATTAAATTTTTTATTTTTGGTCCCTGGCAGTGCAGACAGTTGAAGTCTTGGAACGCAGGAACATACTCGTAGGTGTATGAAAAAGGAATCTTTAATGGTAGAGAGATGTATACATTTGATCTATGCGGCTTTTCATGTGGGGTATACATGACATTTAAATAAAATGTGGATTCTTAGGAGGGGTCCATCAGTGTGACTTCACTTGCTTGAGGGTTTTCCCCCCACTTATATGTAATGACCCAATTTAGAAATCAGCAATCTGTCTCGCTTAGTCTTTCACTTAGTGCCAGCTAGTATAATCAGCCGCATAAAATATTGCACAGCAGTTCACTATTGTGGGTTTGATCCAGTGCCCAATGCAGTCGAGGATGAAACTTCTTCTGAAGTCAGTATAGGAAATGGAGTCTCCATAAGGAGAATTGATTTGGGTACAGCCTACTAGATGCATTTCTCAAACAACTACAGTTGAATTTAATGGCTAGCATAATCCTCAATGATGCTGTTGTCATATATAGGGATAGACACACCTGTAAATTTCAGTTTCTCATTTCTTTCAGTCTTAATTTTGGTTCATCCCAAATTTTGATTTTTTTTTTCAATCTTACATTCAATTCATCTGCACTCTGGAGTTTTGTTTTTTAAGTTTGTTTGAAAATTCATGTGTATTTCTGTGCAAATTCTCTTAATACATGCACTTTTGTGTGCAATTTTGTCTAATATAGACATTTTTTTCTAGCAACTTTCCTAAAATAATGCATTTTGCACACATAACTGGTAACTGGTAACTATTATAGATATACAATACTACGCTAGTCCCGCTGGACCAAATCTATATCATTTATTTTTATTTTTATTTATTATTGTATTTACATCCTGCTTTTTTTCCTCCAAGAAACTCAAGGCAACATACATAATCCTAGAATCCTAGAATAGTAGATTTGGAAGGGGACTATAAGCCCATCGAGTCCAACCCCCTGCTCAATGCAGGAATCCACCTTAAAGCATCCCTGACATCCCTCCTCTCTATTTTATCCTCACAACAATAACCTTGTGAGGTAGGTTGGGCTGAGAGCCTGTGATTGGCCCAGAGTCACCCAATGGATTTCCATGGCCGAGCGGGGACTAGAACCTGGATCTCCCAACTCCCAGTCCAACACTTTAGCCACTACACCATGAGATGAATCAAATAATTCTTTGCCACAAGTGTGTGATGACTGAAGAGGAAGTGAAAAAACAGGTTTCTCATATCACAATTAGAACTCAGCTTAGAAAGTTGCTTGGAACAGGATTTCCCACATGATGGGATGATGAGGTCAATGTTTACAAAAACAGTCCAACAATAATAATAATAATAATAATAATAATAATTTATTTATTACCCGCCTCTCACTATTGCTGGTGAGAAGAGGTAGGGGGAGAGTTTCATGGGGGCTGTAGTGAAACTGTGTCCATATTAAATGTTGGCACCAACTTTGTTCATAAGTTTAAGAATGCCCATGTGATGAGGTAGCTAAAATATTGACCCAGAATGTGGGGTATTCGGCTTCCAATCCCTGCTCGGCTTTGTAGCTCAGCCTAGAGCAGAGGGCTTGGGGAGGCTAAAACACCACCCTGGTTAAGAGGAAGGGGGAGATAAGTATGTGATGCCGCAGCTGGTAGTATGGAAGGAAACAGGTACCAAAGCTAGATGTTCCACACCATAGCCAAGCCCAAATGACAGCAAAGTTCACTATGTCTAAATAAAACCTTCAGGGCTCAAAAGAAAAATAAAGTACCATGATACCCCAAATTCTTCTTCAGTTCCTATTAAAACTTGAACAACAGAAGCTGCAATGAGGTAGCTAGCATTTGCAGACAATGGGCCTGTTCAGATGATATGCTAAGCGTGCTTGAGCCACTAATCCTTTTGCAGCAAATGGTTAGTGAGTGTGTTTAGAATGTGGTTATGTAATGATGATGATTATTATTATTATTATTATTTATTTCTTACCCGCCTCTCCGTCTGGATCGAGGCGGGGAACAACAACATGATAAAATACATAAAACTGATTAAAACATGACACATATTATTAAAACTGCATTAAAACATCCTAAAACATCCTAGAAACATGTTTCACATGATACACTAAGCCATAATATTTAGCTCAAGTTCCTTAACCATCATGGCTTAGCATGTTGTCTGAACAGGGTCAATGTTTCATCACAGATTCCACCATCCCTACTAAGCAACAGACCACTGTTACCTAGTAGGGTAACAAGGTAAAGTAGAGGCACAGGATAAAGCATCTGGCTGAAGTAGGTCTGGGACAGAGCAGGTTCAGAACCCAAGACAGAACTGCAAGTATTGGTCCAGTGACTGTGGGGTCAGTTTCGGGACCATGGAGAACAATCCTGAAGCAAAGGTAAAGACAAGTTACCCCAGCACTGGACACGAATGTCTAACATTATTTTACAAGTCACGGAGCTCCTAAAATGCCACATCTGGCTTTTAAAGGCCCAGTGTCCTTTCCTGTAGTCACATCCTTATCCTTTGGGAAGGAGTGTGGATCTGAGGAGTGAAGAGCTAGTTGGAGATTTCTCCTCAGGTTTTCCCTGCTCACTGGAGAAGTTCCAAGTCCACTCCTCAGAGACATAAGGCAATGACACCTCCTAGGCTTGAGTAGACAGTGTGCAGGACCTGAGGTGGAGGGCTCTACTTGTGGAAGTCCAAAAATTGGTTCTGACTGGAAACCTCAATCTTCAAGGATTCTCAGTCCTGGGCCATGGCAGACAGGAAGCATGGTGTCTTGGAACCCATCACAATCTTTGGCTCCAAATGACAGCTCCGCGTGACAAGGGCAGGTCCTAGCAGCAAAACATATCCTTTCCTATGGAGCTGTCAGTTGCAGGCAAAGATTGTGGGCCCTCTAAAGCCCTGCCCCAAGCCTCTGGACACATAGCAGCTATTCCCACGGCTAAGGAGAGGTCATGACAGGGGACCTCTCCCCAGCCAAGTAGCTGCCATTTCCATCTGGAGATCATTTGCTTATTTCTGAGCCAATCTCATTGGGTGGGGAAAGGGCTTGCAGACAGTAATCGAGATGTGGAAAACATGCAGGCAGTTTGGTAACCGTCCTCCTTCCATCTTTACAGCAGTGATTGTGAAACACAGCAGACAGAAGTCCAGTGCCTTTTTTCCTTTGGTAATCTGCCATAGCAGTGTTTCAATTAAGATGCCCCAACCTCATGGCCAGAGCATCCGTTTCTCATGCTTCTTTGGAGGGCATGGAGTGAGGAGCTGGTTGGAGATTTCTCCCCAGGGCCTCCCTGCTCACTGGAGAAGTCCAAGGTGAGAAATCCAGTGTATCCCATATAATTCACAGAGCCTACAGCAGAGGCAAAAAATCATTCCTAGTGTCATGAATTCCTCTCCATGTATTCATGGATGCATGCACCAACTGGCTCTGCCCCCAGGTTTGTGATCTCCACTATCCCATTGGCTTTGCCCCTCCCCAAACTTCTGGGGAAAGGCCTGAAAGGGGAGACTATGTGTATTGAACTGAATGTGTGTATCCTGCTCCAAGTGATAAGAGCCCCTCAATTGTGTAGAACTCCCAGTTGTGTGGTGGAGTCAACACCCATTCAGTTGAATGGGCATAGGCTCCCAGTTCAGACCTTCTGCTAAATATATGGAGGTTGGGAGGATGGAACCCAGTTGGACTGGCTATGTTGTGGGTGGTGCCCTCTTGTAGGTGGGGCCGGCAGGTGCAGCCCCAGTTCATCAGTGCATGAGGAGAATTTGTGAAGGGGAATTTAGGAAAGTGGCCTTCCTTTCCGTCTTTGCACTTGTCTAAACTTTTCCTTCCTGTGTCAAATCAACACACACGTCTTTGCTAAGGAATTCTGCTCTCAGTCAGAGGTGTGAACAATTCCTTGAAACATTCCATCCTGTATTTTTACTACTTTCTGGAGAACAAAAAAATGCATTTCATCCTTGATAGCCTGGAAACAAATCCATGTTTCCATTTGATGCTGTTAAAATTCACAATGCATTTGCCAGGACTGTACCAGACATGTATTTTAGGGTCTGGTGACATCCTATGGAGAAAAGCCTTCAACAATCTCTGGTATGCAATGATGAATGAACTCTGGATTTTATTACATTTGAAAAGTAGCAGAAAACCGTCTAATAGATCTTCTACTCTTTAGTGAACAGGACTCCCATTAGATAATGGCAGCCGAAAGCATTAAAGACAATTGTATATGATGTAGCGTTTGGTCAAATTCATTCACAGTGTCTAGTCATTTCCAAATGGCATTCTGTGTTCTTTGTTCTGTAGCAGCATCTAATATTTCTAAACATTTTTAGGCTCTCTGACATCCTAATGGTATACAATAACAGTATGCAACCCTCTTAGAAAAATGGATACTCTCATTTTTCTAAACATTGTGCCTTTACCTTTAACCATTTCCATTTAAATGCAAATTTCAATCATGTCCACTTCTCTGTATTCTGTCTGTGTGTATGGTGGGTGCAGGGGGGTGGGGGAGAATATACCTTAAAACTCAAGTTCCCCCCCTCCCAGGAAACTGTTTCCTTCAGGTGTGTAATGCCACGTTTATCTGCATCACGTCTCATTTTACAGCCTGTCGCGGCGTCAAGTTGAAAGTGCAAATTTTGTTATTAACAAAATCTCACCTCTTTGGGTGTGCTTGTGTGCATGTGCGTTTATTCTTGGGAACTGGCACAGTTTTCATTTGATGTTGGGAAATTCACATTAGGGAGTTCCATAATTTTGAAATACTTCTCCCTGACCTCACCTTCCTCAGACTAAGCTGTTCCTCCCCCCTACCCGTCTCAGAAGTATTATGAGTCTTGTACATGTTTATACAATTAAAATGTGATAATTTCTTTAGGAAGCACTGATAAATTAAGTGATTTTTTTTTTAGTTGTAGGCATGGATTAATCATATAATTATAATTTCCCTTTAAAGCAAATAATTGAATTTCAGGGGTAAAGATAAAACAAATTGGCATATCTCAACAAGCTCTTCTATACTACATGGCATTTAGCCTGGCAACGCTTCCTTTAAGATGTTTTCATGTAGTGGTTTTTCCATTTGAGTTTAGTGTGTAACACACCCAAACAACCCCAAAATACTTTATCTTTTATTAGTCCTCCTTGTGGCAGAAATACACCACATAAATAAACCAATATTTGAACAACGAACCCTGAAACCCTCTTCCTCAAACCCGTGAATACAATACTTGGTTGAATATCAGAATGACTTTTTAAAAGAGTTTTAACAGAAACCGGCAAAAAGGAAGTGCGTGGGGTGTGAGGGAGTTTTGACTTATAATTTGCAAAGCAATGCAAAGTATACCATACTAAGTGCCGGGTTTTATTGAGCTCAATCCACTTACATTTAAGGAGACACAGAGTGAATAATTTTCTTGAATAACTTATCTCTAAGGTATGATCCCGCATAAGCTGAATATATTTCTCTACAAATGAAGCATGTCTGCTCTATGGTGTATTCATTTGGGAGCATATGCATGGTTCCTCTAAGGTGTGATGACGATGTGCTCATCTAGCCTTTTTAATGCACCCACATTGAGCAGTACCATTGGCAGGCATGCTAAATTTTCATATGAATTGAGTTAAAGAAGCATTGGCTTTCGGCCATAAACGATACATAGTTTGACTTCACTGAAGACAAAGAGTTGGGTGAACAAAGCAATCCCTTTGGACCCCATCACCTTTTGGGCAATTATTTTCAAGATCGTACATTTCAAAGAGAAAGTAAAATACTTTCCCAAAACATGTGTCAAAGAAACTAAGGATGCAAGAGAAATCCGCTTGGTTTGCATTTTAATGCCAACTTTTTTACCACTATGTGAACCAAAACTCCGTTGTCCTTTGAAATTTCCACTTCCCCAAATTTTGCAATGATGTTCCCCGATGAAAACAAATGTACAAAACTATGTACATTAGTGAAAATAACATTGAAAAATCCATCATGTTAGGAAAGATGCTCGCAAAAGAAGTGTGTACATGAGGAAAATTGCCAACATGATTGCGTGTATTAAGAGACAAACTGAATGTAAGATTGCAAAATGAGAAATTAAGAGAAATTGATATGAACAGATGTGTCTATGCCTAAAAGAAATTTCAAACATATAGCTTACCAGATGAGAAATTACTCAAGGGTTTATTATTTAGTTATTTACTTGATTTACTTTTCAAAAAATAAATGGAGCTCAAGGTGGCTACTGAGAATTAAAAACAAAATCTCAATTAATACATACATTTAAAACAAGAATTAAAACCACCACAATAAAAGGAATAAACAGAAACAACCAATCAAACCCCACTTCTGTGACAGGCCACTTTAAATGCCAAAGGGCTGCCTGAATTAACCATCTTTTTGTGTCAATGGAAGATCAACAAAAAGGGGCCAATCTTGCCTGCCCCAGCAGGGAGTTCCAGTATCTGGTGTGACTACTAAGAAAGCTCTCCATTGCATGCCAACCAAATGTTCCTCTGATGGCAGCCGGACTGATTTTAACCCGGGCAGGTTCATATGGGAGAAGGTGGTCTTTTGGGTAGTTTTGTCCCAGACAGAATAGGGCTTTATAGGTCATAACCAGCACTTTGAACAGTGCTTGGAAACAGACTGGTAACCAGTGAAGCTTGCCTGACAAGGAAGTCACAGGTTCCTAGTCACTTCGTCCAGTCCAGCCGCAGCAGCTGAACTTTGCAAACTATTTTTTTTTACAATGAGAGATTTTCAAAATGTTTCCAAACACTTTCACTTAGAGATGTTGGAGGAATCCATTTAAGAGTGGAACTCGATGGTGCACACCCTCCCCCAGATTTTGTTCCACTTTCTGCAAACTGCATCAAGTTGGGCTTGTTTGCAGATTTTCCGTATTTTTTTTTTAAAAAATGATTTTTTTATAGAGATTTGTGCAAATCGTAATGCAATTTGCACAAAATACTTGTTTTTTGCCTCGGGCAGCTGCAAATTGTGCAAATCTGGATTTGCAGAAATTCAAAAAAATATAGAAAAGTTCCTAGAGTTTGGGAACCATAGCCTTCCAGGCTTCCTGCACTTCCTGCTCTGTCTTTTGCCAGTGAATGAAGAACATTAATGCACACTTTTCAAATGTAGGCATGCTGTCAAATATATTTTTGGAAAGTCCATCAATCACATTGCAAGCTCAGAAATGTAAGGAGTTTGACCACAGATTGCGTCCACATCTGTGTTGTGTCCAGAAGTACAAATTGGTTAATAATAATAATAATAATAATAATAATAATAATAATAAATTTCTTACTCACCTCTCCCTCTGGATCGAGGCAGGGAACAACATTAAAGTAAATCCTGATGAAAATGAATTGAAACAAATCCTCTTTTGAAGGCATCCTCCATTTCAAGACCTATCCAGTCCAAGTTCAGTTAAAAGATGAACCATTAAAAATATAGAGTGAAACCTTGAAACTGTCCATCACTAGTTAGCACCTGGAGTGTAGACTGAACAGGCACATCACAGGTGATCTGGTCACAGTCCTCCCTACTATGGCAAGATGTCTTGTATTACTATTTGAATTCTAGCAATAATTTCTGTGAGCTCCTGCCAAAAGGAAGTGAGACAGGCTACCAGGAGGAGGGCCTTTTCTGCTGTGGCACCCTGGCTGTGGAATGAGCTCCCTAAAGAGGTTTGCCTGACACCTACATTATATTCTTTTCAACAACAGGTGAATACCCTTTTAATTTTCCAGTATTTTAACAGTTGACCATCTTAGTCTTTAAAATTTGCTATTTTAAATCTCTGCCTTGCTGCTTGGTTTTACTCTGGTTGTGCTTTTATATTGGGCTTTTATATTGTGGTTTATGTTTTATACTTTAAATTGTACTTTATGGTTTTAATTTTTGTGAACCGCCCAGAGAGTTTCAGCTATTGGGCGGTATAGAAATGCAATAAATAAATGAACCAATCAAATCTATCCATATAAAAATTAGCACATGCAAATTTCATATAAATCTGTATCGTCTTTTCTCCTGTTTCTGGCAACACATTTTCTCTTTTTCGATGATGCAGAATTGCCCTCCTTACTGCAGTGTGCCTGAGGGTTGGGATTCTTTGTGTGGCAAGAAGTGAACCTGTAATCATTTGGATACAAAGGGGGAAAGTGTAGGACTTCTACCAACCCGTTCACAGAGTCTGCGCCTTCGCTGGAAATGCAGATAGAGGAGAGAGAGCAAAAGAGAGCGGGCTTCACATTTCCCATGCAACACGGCACTTGTACTTGTCTCTTTGTGACGTGTCACTGAGCTCTGAGTCGCACGATGAGAAGGCCTATGGTGCATTCTATCTGAAATGCAAAGACAGACCATTTTCTTCCTCCAAAAGGTTGGTAATTATTACCTCATAAAAAATAAAAAGCGGGGATTTTTACCATCTCACCTATGGGTAGGAGCGAACAGGAGATAATCCACTGTCAGGGCATTTCTAATTTTAACTAGTGAGAGCTTTTCTCAGATAAGTGAAGAAAGGTAGTCTAACTGTGCATTGATACAACCCAGACAATGAGCCTCTGGACCTACTGTAAGTGCTGATAATACAGCCCCAATGCCATTCAATGTCTAAGTCATTTCAAACAGCCATATTTAATGAGATTTGAGTCTATAGCGCCCTGAGCGGAACACTAATACAGCACGATTACTTGCGCATCCCATTCACATTATGCAAAACGAATTTGAGCATAGCTCCCGATGACAGGTTGGCACTTCTGTGATGGTTTTTCCACATCCAGGGAAAGCCAAATGCAGAGCTGAGATGCAACCAGTTTTACCACCTGTAAAAAGATGGTGGGAGGTGGGATTTGACTCCTTATTGGCTGTTCGGTATCCCTCAGTGATACAGCTCTTCACCTCTGTGGCTCAGTGCTGAAAGCAAACAAGTATGTGTAAAAAGCAAAACCAAACAGGGAAAGAGTTGATGCATGAGTTAGGGATGTAATTTGATTGGGATGTGATTTGTTTGCTTTTGAGAAAAATTGCAATTGGCCACATCCGTACTTTTGGAAAATCTGCATTAAAAATGCAGACTCTTGAAAAATGCATACAAATACACTTTAATCAATGGGAGACGGATGCGTGCATTTCAGAGATTTGTACAACTGATGCATACATTTGGAAAAAATATGCACAGAAATATGCATAGACTTTCAGGCAAAAAGAGAAAAACAAGGCTCACATGACTCTAGAACCAGTAGCTCCAACATGCATGTGTGCATGCTTTCAGTTGTAAATATGGGTCTCTGTGACATCTGGGCTGGGGGTGGGGGAGAAATTTGTTCAACTCACATTTGAATGTAAACTTAACTGACTTTGCACTTTTGAACCACTATGTAAACAGAAAATCAGTTGTTCTTCAACATTTGCACTTCTCCAAGTATTGCAATGGGGTTCTCCATCCCAAGGGAGGGTATGTGCACACAAATTTGTATATTAGGGGAAATAATGTTAAAAAGGCATCATATTTTCTTGCAAAAAATGTGTAAATTCAGCAAAAATGCATTAAAATGCATGCATTAGGAAAAATGTACACAAAAATGCATGTGATTTTTCATGCAAACTTCTTTAAAAAAATATCTCAGCATTTGGGAGAAACCAAACTTAAGATGGGAGAAATTCTCAAAGTTTGTGATGAGCTGACTTTAGGACTGGGAAAAAAATAGATAGAACTTGACATTGGTGTATTTGTCCATACCTAAACTGGGCTAGGTGTGTTCTTTTAAATGCCAGAGAGTGTTCTGCATGCTTAATCCCACTACACATGCAGATAATTTCCTGTCACCTAAGAAAATGGAACAGCCCAATTTGCAAAAAAAAACCAAAACCAAAATGAGAACATACAAACAAACAAACAAACAAACCTCCATTGGCACATCTGAGCCCTACAAAGGATTGAGTAGAGTCTAATAGGATTGTAGAAGTTTAAGGGTCCCCAATGGGTCATCCAATCCAGACATCTAGTCTATATCTGCTTGGCAATAGGATACACCAAGTAGGAAGCCCATGGCAATTCACAGGGCAGCTCAGAAAAAACCTCAGGGCAAAAGGGGCATTATTATTGGGAGTATGCTCAGGGGTGACTCCCAAATTGAGAGCTAAAAGTATGGAGAGAAAATGTAACCCCCCCTGCCCCATGCGCTATACCCAGCCCCAAACATGAAAACAGTGGTTCTATGGGGAGGGGGGAGATTGGAGGGCAGGCTGTGCTACTCAGCCAGTTTCCAGACTGAGCAGTACAGTGGGAGAGACTTTGGCCGCTTTTGCCCACCCACACTGGAAGACATTCCTCCACCCCACCTGTTTTTCCTTCTTCTTCTTTTGTCTCTCTCCTCTCCTTTGGCTGTTTAAACCAAGCAATATTGTTCTGCTTCCTTAGGGCATTCTCCAAGTATGCAAAAACCTTTACATTGCCTGTGGATGACCTTAGTTCACTGATTTATTGATCAGCACATGGCCACTCTGTTTTCTGATGGATGGATGTTACATTAGGGATGGGTGAACTCCCGTGTCCTGTTGCGCTCTGCTCGCTGGACTCCCACTGGTTGCCCAAACCCAGCATGCATGTGGGATGGTCTGCGGCACTTGGCGAGAGCTCTTGTCTTTTTTTCTTTTTTTTTTGTCCACGAGCCACGATTTGCACAAAATATTGGTGGGGAATATTTACAGAAATAGGGATTTACACAAAATTGTGGCCGTAGATAGTGCAGTTCGCTTAACATTGATGCCTAAAACTTTGCACAAATTGGGCTAATTACAGCTATGATGTTGTGCAAAAGCTGATTTCTGTAAATGTTCCTAGCTGTGATTTTGCGCATATTCTGAATTTGCATGAATTGGGATTTGCACAAATTTTTTAAAAGTGGGAAACTGAGAGCTTGCCCAACTCAGCCACGTCATGGCAGCTCAGGGATCCACAAGCTGGCATCCATGGGCCTGAGCTGGTGAAAACTTACTGAGCTCCACCCCCAAACCAGATTCCTCCAACATCCCAAGGCTGCACCTTGTATCAGAGGCAGTATGCCCATGTACACTCATTGCTGGGTAACATGGGGGAGTGCTGAACATAAGAAGAGCCATACTAGAGCATACTAAGGGTCATCTAGTCCAGTACTCTGTTCACATAGCTGTTGGCTAGGATCTCACAAGTAGGGTCATTGGGAGATGCAAACAAACCTCCACCAAGTAGTTTTATTGAAACTCTTTCAGTTTCCCATAAGAAGCAGACTAGAAACCTTCCAATTTGCCTTGAAAATTCACCTCATCTGGCAACTTTGAACTAGCACTTTGAGCTTTGATGCTTCTTTCCCTGTGGAATGAAATGAGTAGGGTCACAGCTCCATGGTAGATCACCTGTGTTGCAGGTAAAAGGTTCCAGGTCCAATCTCCAGAAACCCATCTGAAACACTGGAGACCTGCTTCCAGTCAGTGTCGAGAGTACTCAGCTAGATGGCCCAGCTGCCTGACTTGGTATTAAGCAGCATCCTAAATTCTTAACAGGGGAAGCCAAAATGTTTTCCCCATTCTACCCCCCCCCATTCAAAGAATGCAAATGGTGGTGGAGGGGCTGTGAAAGGGGGTGAAGTTGTTGGCAACCTTCCTGTAACACAATAGCATTCCTGGTTCTGCTGACAGACACCATATTTTGCAGGGGGAGGGGGGAGACATCTCAAAATTAGGGCTGGATGAAGCATTGCCTCATTCTGATACACAGAAGTGGTTCAAGTGGCAATGGTGGTCAGGTCTACGCAAAGCAGGAAATAGTGGTATGAAACTGGCATATAAAAGGCAGGAGCCACGCTACTGCTTTATAGCAGTATTGAAGTACACTGACAACTGTTGGGGCCCATCAGACACATACCATATCCTGCTATATCCTGCTTGGTGTGGCTCCTGCTTTCATACCAATATATCCTGCTTGGTGTAGATCTGGCCAGAGTCACCTTCCAAACACATGAAATATATTTACGTTTCTATGCAACTCTTACAGGTATCAGTACCTGGGAAGAGATGTGGCTGTCATCATTCTCCATGTTTCCCCGCCCCTACAAATGGCTGCCAATGAAGTGGAGTGGGGGAAGTTGAGGTGGGGCTTTGTGTGCATAAAGGGCTGACCCTACCATTAGGGACAGTGCAGCAACTGCCTTAGATGGCAGATAGTGGGGGCAGCAGCGGCAGCTCGTGACCAATCCCTTCTGTTGAGAGACACAGCCGTGTGTATGACGTGGCCTGCCCCCCACCCCCTAAACTAGCCTGCTGGAGGGTAATGTCTGTTTTTTTTACCAGCGTGGAAGAAAGATTCACATGCCACTCCAGTTGGCTTCTATACATGGAATGGTGGGAGGGGGCTTCTTGCCCTTTGTTCAGGAAGCAAAATGTATTGTGCTGGCCCTGAGGGGATACTCGTGTCCTCTCCCCAGCTTTAGCCCTCACATGACTGAGCTGAATGCCTGCACAGGGCTAATACTATTATGTTATGCACTGTTTTTTGTGAGTTGTTACAGAAGGAAGGTGAGGGGAAAGATGAAACATAAGCTTTCAGCTTTCCCTTTCAGCCATGCATCCTTGGTAATGTCTACTTCTGACCCCAGTCTCTGGAAGGAAGAGTTACCAGTGGTAATTTGCATTTGTTAAACTATGTTTTGAACTGCTCTGACAAAAGAAGATAAGTGCACTTTTTAAAAATCGGGGCATTTCAAGTACACTTCAGCTAAAGACCTTTGACTGATTGATATGAGACAAAATGCATTAAAGCAGAGTGTTTGCTACTCGGTTTGGTGGAGAAGGAACACCCTGATAGCTGGAAATCGCCATTAACTGGTTTCAGATGTGGGAGCTCCAGTGTATGTGACACAGCACACTTGGTAAAGCTTAAAGGTCCTCTTGGAGAAAGTCCATAAACCTTGAAACTTCTGCCTTTTATCAGCTCTGAAATTGGTCATGGAGTTTTAATTATACGCATACACACGCGCGCGCGCACACACACACAAACGCACACACAATCAGCCCTTATAACGAGGTGCTGATTTTATTTATTTATTCATGACAAATTCATATAGAATTTTTAAATAGGCAAAGATTGCAGTGCTTATTTGTTATTACAATCTATTGATTTTTATTTTCCTACTTAGGGAACTATAGTGTTGATTCATTTTCTTCAAAGCTCTCATCAGATTAACTCAAAATCATCCAAGCTCCCAACCAGCAAATCTCCCCTGAAATCAATCTGTCTATCATCTATCTATCTATCTATCTATCTATCTATCTATCTATCTATCTATCTATCTGAGACAATTTGGAAGCTCAGAAAACTCCCCCATCTGACCCCATCAGCTTACTCACTAGGCCATCACCCCCTAAAGATGAACTCCCCCATCCCATTAGTTAGCCTACTCAGGCAGTGGTGGGAATAGAAGCAGCAGGCATACAGGGAGGCCTGTACCATTTCTCATCTCACTTGTTCTCTGTCTCCCTGTCATGCTGGAATATAGGGCTCAAAGCCCAGGGTACCATGGGAGATTAAGTTCATATTAGCGGTAGGTTGAAAATACACCTGGGCCCGCAAGGGGTCCAGACGCCCCCCAAGTCCAGGCCTCCCGGGGCCTGACAAATGGACCCAGCAGATTTTTGCCCCAAGGCTGCTTGATGATGAAGGGGGCACAGGGCCAGGTGGAACTCACTTCCACCCTGACCTGCACACACTCTTTGTACTCCCCCCCCCACACACTGCCATAACTACAACAGGGGAAAATACGCAACTTCCCCAGCCTTCGGGTAATTGCCTATTTTCTCCCTCCACTAGAGAGGGGAAATTATGTTAGTTCCAGCCCCTGCCAATGGAGATTTTAAAGGCCCTATTAACAGGGCCTTTAAGCCCCCCCCCCCCATCAGTGAGGGGAGGAGAAGGGTTTTCCCCATCTACTCTAATGGCGGAACATGGCCGGCTGGGCAGCGCACAGCGAACTCGCAGGGCGGGCACCCCACGAGTTCTATAATGACCAGTTATAATTCCTCACTCCTCTTTTAGACCATTTTAGGTTCAAGATGGACAACTGCAAATTGTGGTGACACACACAATATACCTAAGAAGAGCCATACTGGATCAGATCAATCGTCTATCTAGTCCAGCAATCTGTTACCACAGTGGCTGGCCAGATGGCTATGATTAGCCCCAAAATGACTGAGTTTGCATATTAAAGAGAAGCGGGGGGGGGGGTGCTTTTCCAAATGCCTGGTTGCAGTTAAAGTTTTGGAATCAATAATCCCCTCACAAGAATTCACAGTGCCACTTGATTGGACATAAAGATGTAGGCACCCTAGTAATTAAGTTTACACCCCACTGTGCTTGTAATCTTAAATAATCTTCTCTTCCCTCTCAATATTTCATTTCTGCGTCTATTAAGCAAATGGTGGTGAAATTAAAACTGCATGTAAAATTGACTGGACATGCCTGACTATTATTTATTTAACATGTTCTTTTTCTAAGATAGCATTTCTAAATTACGGCCTCAACTATTGCTGTTCAAAGTTGTTTAGACAGAACTCTGTGTGTGTGTGTGTGTGTGTGATACTCAAGATTGTGAAACAGGTTGTTTTTGTTTCTATTTTAGTGATGGGAACACTGAGTCTTCAAGGATGAGATGCTTGGATACAAGTCTCAGATGTGTAAAGCCATCCAGGTCATCTGGTTGAGTTTTATTCAAGGGTCTGGAGAACCCACTTATAAGGGAAGATTACAACAGCTGGGAATGTTCAGCTTGCAAAAAAGGAGGCTGAGGGAGACATGATAGAGCTATCCAAAATTTATGCATGTTGTGGAGAATGTGGATAAGGAGGCATTTTTCACTCTCTCCCATAATATTAGAACCCAGGGTCATCCCATGAAGTTGATTGGTGGGAGAGTCAGGACAGATAAAAGGAAGGACCTCTTCACACAGTGCATAGTTAAACCCTGGAATTCACTCCCACAAGATGTAGTGATGGCCACCAATTTGGATGGCTTTAAAAGGGAGTTGGATAAATTCCTGGAGGAAAAGACTATCAATGGCTACTAGTCCAAATGGCTAAGTGCAACCCCCAGTAGGCAGTAAGCTTGTATACACTAGTTGTTGGGGAACATGGGTGGGAGGGGGCTGTGGCACCATGTCCTGCTTGTAGTTCCTAGCTGTTTGGCCACTGTGTGAACAGAGTGCTGGACTAGATGGACCCTTGATCTGATTTAGCATGGCTCTTCTTCTTTTCTTATTATTATTCCAATGAAGGTGAGTCCTTCCATCCCTAATTCAGTCTACAGAGGAAATCTCAACAAATTAGGAAATTTGCACAAATCGAACTCCGAATCAGGGACACGATCACGTGTTCGACCACTGACAAATTCAGTTGGTGGATGCGCGCTTGCGCTCATGTTCGGAGATTCGAATAAAATCCTCATACATCCCTAGTGAGGGGGGGGGGGAAATCACTGCTTTCCCCATCCATAACACATCACAATTCTTTTTTTTTTCTCTCTCCTAAAGCAAAGGGAGGTGGTTGAGCACAAATGTTAACTGGCCTCCAGTGCAGCAACCTAGAGAGGCATCTGCTGGACCCATGCAAGTTCCTTTTCAAGTCACCGCAGCTGCCTCACACCCCACACGCGAGGGGGGGGGGGAAATGCCTCGAATTAAAGGGGATTCCTTGTTGAAATCTTTTCAAAGAGGTGATTAAGTCAGGCCCTTTATTTATTTATTTCCTCATGGCTGAAAGTCATCTACGGTTCCACGCTGCAGCATTTTAAAACTTCTGCTGCCCACAGATTTTGTTTAAATATACGTATATATCTGCAGCATATTATATATGGATGTATGGATGGATGTCTGTATATATGACTACAATGAGCCGATTTGCTTGACTTTTATGAACCAGATGCCAGACCACATCTGAAGAACTGCTGAGCTTGCAAACGTGTCACACACTACCCTATTTCAGCCTCTCTCTCCCCCCCTCCCACCCCAATTCATTCTCCTGTCTTGCTTTTAATTTTGATGCCTCTGGCCTTTCTAAAGCTTTTCGGGGGGTATTTTAACCACCTCATGACCCACATTCTCTTTGTAGGAGATTTCTTCTTATTTCACGTTCTTGTAACCAACACACAGATATATTTCAAGTAAGAATTAGTTGTGCCAAAGTCATCCTGCAGCCTGTTTTTAGGGATGGACAGACCCACCTCCATCTGGCGCCATCACTTGCTCGCCATTGCCCACACCGGGCTCAGCATGTGATTTGCAACCATCGCAGACCCGTGCGCTCCTTCCTTGAGTTGCCATTTTACATAAGAATGGTGGCTCAGGTCTGTTCTGGAACAGTAATGTTGCTGACATTGCATCCGTGCAGGGAGACCTACACAACATTACAGGCATGAATGGCACTTCACGCATCCCTGGTGCTTCCCCTGTCAGCATTGGCAAGGAAAGTGCGGGGGCGACCCTGGCACCGGTGGCAGAAGTCTGCAAGGTGGCCACACTCACACAGGTTGAGTCAGGCCAGCTTGTAGACAAGCATGCCAAAGTCTAGGGGTGGTGGGGGCAAGCTCTCAGTGGCCACCAGTAATGATAGTTACATATTTGGCTGAATTCAGATGACACATTAAGCAACTGGGTGGGGGGAACAATCGTCAGTTGTATTGACTATCGTGTCATCTGAATGCTGCCATAGTCAACTCAGCGCTGATCCTAATCCACACCACGGTTGATTATTTATTACCATGTTGTGTGGGAAGTACTCCCTAGATGAACAACTGTAAAGTTTATTATTACCCCACCATTGATTATCGTGTTGTCCGAATTCAGCCATTATCTTCAGTATCTGAGGCAGTATGCCAGTTCCTGGGGAACATGTGTGGGAAGATGCTGTTTGTGGGCTTTTCATTGGTATCTGGTGAGCTTAATGAATTTAAGGTTGGAGGATAAAAACAGAAACTGAGAGAAATTACAATTGACAGATCCGTCCTTCCCAAGTTCTCATGTATCCACTTTTCTCTGAAAAAAAATTGAAGAAATGCAGTGGGAAGACAAGGACAGAGAGCACGTTAGATAGATATTGGGGAGTGGGAGAATAGCTCTCCTTTTTTTCCCCCTTTCTACCCATCTTTTTTTTGTTTTTGAGAGAGAGAAAAAACTGAGCTGAAAACAAATGTCCAAACAGGACATTTGTAAAAATGACATGCCAGAAATACAACAACAACAACAACAACAACAACAACTAGTATCCATCTGTGAGTAATTCTGTATATTTGAATGGTTTTCTTTGTGGTGCTCCTCTGTTTGTTTATAACTGTGGGCACTCTTAAATAAATTAAGTAATAATTATTTTCCAGTGTGATTATTGGCATCCTGCCACACGTTTTCTACACATTCCTTGAGGAGGTAGTGGTGAATTATGTCCCCTTTGCATGTTCCCATGTCTCAGTTCATAAGAATTATTCATAACAAAGGCCAGATGTGCCCCAAACGGCACATGTTTAATGTGCTGCAGTTTGAGGAGTACCATTGAAACCAATACAGCTCCATATATATATATATATATATATATATATATAATCAAATGTAGAATTTCTTAACTGAACCCATCCCGAATATTCTGGGCAAGGGAGAGAAAGTTAAAAATAGCTCCATTCAAAATTGGCTTGTAAATCAGATGCACGGTGCACAGTGTGAGGCTACAAAAGCATGGTTACGTAGAAATAAGTCCCACTGAGTTCAAAGGGACTTACTCTTTGGTAAGTGTATGTAAGATTGAAGACTTTCCCTACTGAACTGGAATGCCAGCGATATGACACTATTTGCAAATCCCCGGATTTTGCAATGCAGCCAGAAAATGTAAGATTGTAAGGTTTCCCTACTGGTTTAGCCTGGCCTACAGATGCTGGTCCAAAGAAAAGGGTTGTGCAATCCTCCTGAGAGATGCTTGCCCTGATCTGGCAAGGGAGATGAACATTCAGGAAGAGTCCTAAGTGCCCATAGCTCCTGGGGACACAGAATGTGCATCTGGATAGGGACTGTACTAAGGGTGGACAAATCTGTCAAATCCTATTACATGCATTTCTCATTTTTGCCTACATGTTTAAGAGCATTGCCTCCCATTTCGGAAGGACTTTGTATTTTTTTTAAAAAAAGTTCACACAAAAAATTGTTCACCGTTTTGGGAGTATTTATTTCTAAACATACACACTGTTGCAAGAGAGTGCTCATGATATGTGGTTGGTCAGCATCTCTCCCTAATATGCACATTGTGTATACACCTTTCCAAATTGCTTGCCTTTTGTGTGCGTGCAGTTTTCCCTCGTATATTCATTTCACAGCACATTTTTTAAATATTCCGAACTGCACTGCAAAGTTCGGAAAAGGGTGACTATGACCATACTGCCGGCGTTCTGATTCGTGCATAGTTTTGAAAAATCTAGTATATCTTGTACCAGGACTGCACACAGTTTGTGAGCAATGAAGATGAACTTCATCTTGGGGGAACATGCTTGACCTACATGCCTCTGTTAGTGGAGGTAACAGAGACAGTAAGCCTATATATACCAGTTGTTGAGGAACATGGGTGGGAGGGTGCTGTGTCCTCCTTGTGGGTTTCCCATCAACAGTGGATTGGCCACTGTGTGAACAGAGTGCTGGACTAGATGCTCTTGACCTGATCTAGCATGGCTCTTCTTATGTTCTTATACTCAGATTTTGCATAGAAGATGATGTTTACATATATATATATATATATATATATATATATATATATATTTGAGATCACAAATTGTCTGGACACATTTTGGCATGAGGCAAACCTCAAGAATGTTTAGAAGTAGTCTTCAAGGCTATCTTCTCTTCACTTGTGCTTGCTGCACATATATAGTATTGTTAACTAGGGACCAGTGAGAACTTCATTTGGTTTGGTTTTCAGTAAGAGCTTACCAAAATTTGCAAATTTCTTCATGTACTGGACAGAAAGACTGTGAGATTCAAAGGTGGTAGAAATGAAAACTGACATATTTGTCCATCCAGGCACAAGGTTTTGTGTTCTAAGTTCTAATAGTCTGGGTTTGAATCTCTGTGTATTCAACAATGTAGTGGTCAGTTAGAGTGGCCACCTTTTTTTCTGACAGGCTCCTCATCTTTTACAGCTGCAGGGTACGTTAGTACAACATAGTCTGCTCTATGCATTCAGCAGCCATACCTACTAAATTTGGATGCTGCAGATGGGTGAGAATTTTGTTTGGTAGGTGCTTACAAAAGTTATTATTTGCTTCTGCTAAGCAAAATCTCAGTTAAAGAGTCCAATGCATTCCAGCCTTCTGTAGATGCTTCTGTCTCTCTCAATAATGTTTGTTAGCTCCTCTTTTTCTCCTTCAGAGGGCAGTAACCGTTGCATCACTGAATCATTACAGCAACATCTGGCCCATCAAAATGTTTCCAGAAACAGGCAAAACTGGAATGATTTTGCTATTTGAAAGTTGTATTTAGTTTCCTTTAAAAAAACATACACATACAGACTTGCATTAGGAGTGGCATGCTCTGTTTTGCTGGCATTGTTTCATTGTTATGACCACAAAATGCTTGGAGGTTGCTCTATCCACAGACTCATTTTTTTTCCAGGCTCATGTAACCTACACATACTGCATTAATTCAACTAGCCGTTTTCTGCAAGCTCATTTTACATTTTCTTTTCTTCCTTTGGTTTTCTTTCTTTCGTTTCACTAGCTTCTCAAGCCTTTAGATAACTTCCAGTTACTTGAAGACATAATTTCTCAGGGACACTTGAACTTGATCCAGTACTCCATAGGTTAAGCTGAAGATAGGATGGTCAGGTGTCCTACTTTACAGAGGACTGTCCCTATTTGGAAGGATCATCCAGTCTAAATCGGGTTAAAGACCCCATTAGCAGGAAGAGAACAGGCCTTGAAGCTAACACCTGGACAGTAAATTGAGCAGAAACAAATGTTACCTGGACACAATCTCCCCCACTTCTGTGAACATGTATTGCATTACTATTTCAACAATAGTAATATAGTTCAAAAAGGGCATCTGCAAAGTTCATGCAACTCCTCTTTTCTCCTCTTCCTTCGATGGTGAATTTCCTCTTATTTGGCAAGACATAATGGTCCACCCTAGGTGGAAATCT
The DNA here is from genome assembly GCA_029215795.1 of Anniella stebbinsi. Lineage (NCBI taxonomy): Eukaryota > Metazoa > Chordata > Lepidosauria > Squamata > Anniellidae > Anniella > Anniella stebbinsi. The sequence goes on from JARDYH010000001.1 coordinate 351,613,125, forward strand.
AACAATAGTGAGCAACCATGGACTGTATACTAAAGCCTTGGAAAACTCCTTGGGCACAGAAGTAATAGAGGTATACTACAGCAGCCCCTTTGATTGATAGCATGTAATGCTTGGATTATCCTGCCTAGAATAGTGACCTCCAGATTTGAGGTTTCCTTGAAAAAGTGCCCTCTGGTTCACCCCTCCTATGTTGGTGGGACACTTCTGGTTTACAGCAGCACTGAGACATTTCAATGGCAGCTCCAAGACCTAGCAGCATTTTTAAAAAAAATGGAGGTTGCAGGACAGGTATCAGTTAAACAAATATTTATTTATTTATTTATTTATTTCCAACCCTTACAACAAGGAGACTTACAAGGGATCAGCAGTGGCTAGAACGTTCCATATAAAGTGTGTTCCTTGGCTTCAAGATTCTGGTTATTGTTGACAGTAAATAAGATAAAACTGTCAGTAGAATAATTGTGGGAGATGATTGCACCTTTGAGAGCAACAACACATTGTGTTGCCTTTGTTTCTCACAATCCCCAGAGAAACAGTGAGAAATGAATGAGTGAAAGCAAAGAGGAATGATTGAAGATACTGGCTAAAATCCAACATATAAGTCCTACTTAGAGCAGTCCCATTGAAATGAATGAGGCTCGGGGGAGAGGCCGTGGCTCAGTGGTAGAGCATCTGCTTGGTATGGATCAATCCCTGGCATCTCCAGTTAGGGCGAGGGAAGAATCCTGCCTGAAACCCTGACAATACTGGGCTAGAAGGACCAATGGTCTGACTCAGTATATGGCAGCTTCCTCTGTAGGACTTATGTTGGATTTTACCCATTATAGCCTCTTTCTGTCTTACTTTATAGTCCTCTCTTACACCAAGAAGAAGAAAAAATCTTGAGGTCGTTTACAAAGGGTCGTTTTGGATAATACTGGACTGACCCATGGAATGGAGTAGCACACCTCCACTGTCCAAATTGCACCTCCAAATTATGGTCTATGCATGTCAAATATGCACATCAGCCAAAAGCACATAGTCAGGTCCCAGATTTTGCATGATTTTGTCCTACATGTGTAGGCCACATGTGTAGGATATGCCACTCCCTCACAGATGTGCAGGGTAAGCATGGTTGGGCACCTGCTAAGGGCCCAAACCCAAGCCGGTGCCAACTGACAAGAGTCCCTTGGAATTGTTCTTCCCCTTCAACATTGCTATCTACTTATTCACCTACCTTGTGCTCTGACCCAGACAATGGTGGCAATAAGGGGTATGGAAAGAAAAATCTAGGGACTCTGCTCAGAAAAAATATCTTCTGATAAATTTTGACTCAGCTCTTCTCATCATTATTTAGGGTTCAGCACCTTGCACAGGATCTTCTCAGCGTTAAATTTCTGAGAGGTGATTATGGATGCATCTTGCTTCTAATGCATGTGCAGAGAGTTTATTGTACAATAAAAGCCGGGACACTCTCTCACACACACGCTCCTCAGCTACCTCATACAAAAGATTAACACAAGAACCCTGAACCCAACTCATGAAACGTTCTTTGAAATTTCTTTTTCTCTGAATTTCTTTTCAAAACCAATTTCTTTTCTATGAAATTGAGTGAGAATGGTCAAAAACAACAACAGTATGGTACAACAGTAGCATTTGTGATGGGATGCAGCTTTAAATTATTGACTGAACTTTCTGGTGTTCTGATGTCTGTAGTTATGGTCTGTCTTCATAGAATCACAGAAAAATAGAGTTGGAAGGCCATCGAGTCCAACCCCTTGCTGAATGCAGGAATCCACCTTAAAGCATACCTGACAGATGGCTGTCCAGATGCATCTTGAAGGCCTATAGTGTGGGAGAGCCCACGACCTCCCTAGGTAATTGGTTCCACTGTCATACTGCTCTAACAGTCAGGAAGTTTTCCTGATGTTCAGTCAGAGTCTGCCTTCCTGTAACTTGAGCCCATTCTTTTATGTCTCTCCTCAATCTTCTCTTTCCAGGCTAACCATGCCCAGTTCTTCCAGTCTTTCCTCATAGGGCTTTGACCCCTGATCAACCTTGTTGCCCTCCTCTGAACCCTGTCTGTCTTATGCGCATCCTTCTTGAAATGTGGTGCCCAGAACTGGATGCAGTACTCAAGATGAGGCCTAACCATTGCCAAATAGAGGGGAACCAGTACTTTGCATGATTTGGAAGCTATACTTCCATTAATTACTTCTTCAACCCTATAGCATTTCCTTCTACTGGACTCCACCATAAATAATCTTAATAAATATAATCTCCACTTCAGATTTATGATGCACATGCCAGCTGGCAAAATGTCTGTAACAGCACTGCCAGCTTGGAGGCCAAATTCAGCCTTTTGGGGGTTCAGTCTGGTCCTATGGTATTCTCCAGAAGACCACACACCCTTCCCATGATCCTTTCCCCTAATCACCATTTGTTTGATGCTTTCTTGGCAATGTCCCCCACCCCCTGTCTAAAAGGTTGAAAGGCCTCTCCTAAGATTTAGTTACTGACCATAAGAGCTTTAAGCCACTGTGGCGTAGTGGCTAGAGTGTTGGATTGAGAGTCAGGAGATCCTGGTTCTAGTCCCCACTTGGCTGTGGAAACCCACTGGGTGATTTTGGGCCAGTCACAGACTCTCAACCCAACCTACCTCACAGGGTTGTTGTTGTGAGGATAAAATGGTGAAGAGGAGGATTGTATATGCCTCCTTGGGTTCCTTGGAGAAAAAAAGGTGGGATATAAATAAATGCAATAAATAAATAATAAATAGAAAATAATAATATATTTGTGTTTTTGGCGGTTTGACCCCACTCCTTTACCTTCAGCCCTGCACACCGCTGGATTGTGTCCCCCAAGAGCTTCTCCAAAATGGAACTTGCCCCTTGGGCTGAAATGCTATTGTTACTTCAAGTCCTCTGCCATATTTCTCCTGCCTTCATTCAATGCTTTGAAGGACTCCGGGTTCACTCAACCCATAATGCAGTGTTAAAAAGTCACCCTTTTAAAATGTGTATCACCTTAAATTTTTGCATTGCCGTGCAACATCGGAAAGAGCCACGCAAGTTGCGACTGAAGCTAATTATCTCCAATGCTACAAGAGTAAAATAATATTGTTTTAACATTTGTACTCTGAGGCTGTCCATGCTTTTCAATGTAAAGATGATTTCTTGGAAAAGTGATTAGAATATTAAATCTCAATAAAAGTAGGCATTAGCTGATGATCTCGTCATTATGTTGAGTACCCATCGATTCACCCCAGCACTCCTAGTGATTTCACAAAGGCTATTATCTCATGGCTATATCCCTATCTTTAGAGCTTATTACGTTAAATAAAAGATGTTAATAGTTTCTGAGAATCCCACGAGGCACAGAGAATTTGTAAGTCAAAGAAGAGTCTCCTCCGAATTTCAAAGCTTGCATTAAACTTTCTGACAAATGCTTCAAACTCTCAGTGGATTAGTACTAAATCAAAGTAAATTTTAGGCTCACTTTGTATTGCGATAACCAGGTGGGTTGCCTTATTATTACTATTTATTAAATTAGAGAGTTCTTATGGCCGCACATCATGCCTGAACGTACGGTCTATGGTTTTCATTCTGAATCTAAACAGTGGCAAAGAGCCACCAAGTTGATGGACACTTTTGAAACAGAAGGACGGAGAGTTAGACAGATGCTATAATTAGGCCTGTCCAAAGCATTCACATTGACAGTGCAATAAGGAAATTTGTTACCTGGTACCCACTTTCATGGCTAAATCAGTAAAGCCATCCTCCTATACATATTTACTTGGGAGTAAATCAAGCAAAGGTCAATGGGACTTAGGCCAGATCTACACCAAGCAGGATAAGACACTGAAAACAGTTTGAAAACCATATATGGAGTGTGTCCTGGGTCCCAACAGTTGTCACTACTGTTATATACCATTTTAAAGCAGTAGTGTAAATCCTGCTCTACTCTGATGTTTACATTCATGCATGCAAAATATTGAGCTGTAACATTCCCAATCCCATTCACCCCACAAGGGAGCCCGTGTGGTGGAGTGGCTAAAGTGTTGGACTGGGAGTTGGGAAATCCAGGTTCTAGTCCCCACTCGGCCATGGAAAACCACTGGGTGACCTTGGGCCAGTCACAGACTCTCATCCCAACCTACCTCACAGGGTTGTTGTTGTGAGGATAAAATGGAGAGGAGGAAGGTTATGTATGCCACCTTGGGTTCTTTTCTATTCTCATTTTCCATTTTCATAAAACACAAGCCCACATCCCCAGTAGCTTCCAGTATGACAAGGGTGTGTTAGTGACATCATATTGCCTGGTGTGCAAAGGCCTAACAAGGTGCAGGCACATCTCCGAGGCTGTGCAAAGCCATGCCTTCTGTGCTGTGAAACTTCTAATACAGAAAGGGCATCATAGACCCCACCTTGTACTAGAGACCTTACAACACTAAGTCCTAACCTTGGGTGCCCAGATGTTCTTGGGCTACAACTCCCATCATTCTCAACTGGCATGGAAAATTGTCAGGGATAACAGGAGTTTTAGCTTTACAAACCTTGACAACAGAGTTCTCAGCTCAAAGCCTGAATCTGCTGCTGTAAGTCTGCCTGCTCATTACCTGGGAGGAAGCTGACCAGGAAGTATATAAAAATGTGCAGAAATATGCTTTAATCAATGGGAGAAAATTTGCACAACAACTGGTGTGTAGAGTTGGAAAATATGCACAGATTTTCATGTAAAAGAAAGAAAGAAAGAAAGAAAGAAAGAAAGAAAGAAAGAAAGAGCTCGCAATCAGATGAGGACTCCAGTTTAGAACAAGCTTTGAGAGATGGAATCCAGAAAACTTCATCAATCTCATCCCTAACCTCAATAAATATGTTGATCATCAAACAGAAGTTAAAACTTAAGTTTAGGGATGGGAGCTCACCAACTCTACTTGAAGCCCCATTCATGTCACTCCCATTTTTGTTAATAACCCATTTTTCCTTTTCATTTGAATGGGAAAAGTGTGCATTTTCATGACCATTATTCAAAAGAACATTGGAGAATTTTGGCAAGCTCAAATTTTGCTAATTTGCACCTTCTTAGTGAAAATCCCCAGTGTCCTAGAGCCCTCAGACAAGGCCTAGGGGCAACAGGATTTCTCTAAATATTTATTTTTCTATTAACTAAGCCCATTCCGTTGCAATCCCATACATATCTGTTCCAAAGTAAACCCCACTGAGTTTGGTGGGACTTACTCCCAGGAAAGTACGTATTGGATTGCAGTCTTAAGCTTGCAGCCCTTAAAATAAAGCCCATGCAACCAGAACCCCACTTTTATCCCTCGAAGTCAGAAGATCTTTCACATCACTGGATTTCCATCCACTCAAACAGCTTCACTACAACACAGCCACTTTTTTTTTCCAGATTCACGCTTGGCCCTAATGACAATTGGCAGCAAATGAAGAGCAGAGATTAGGGAACTGCCCTGTGCCTGACACGGACATAGTTGCACGACAATGAGAGCAACATTGTATTTCTGCTTCAGATACGAAGCTCCTATGCTAATGTGGAGTCTATCGTTGAAACGCTGTAAGAAAACAGCGAATTCCTCTCCCTGTGCAACATATGGGGCCAAAAGTTTAAAGTTTCGATTTCCTTTGTTGCAGGTTCTGCAGTGTTAGCTCCAAAAGGAGCAAATCACACTATCAAGCCCCATTGATGCATGGCGTTCGCTCACCGACATGAATATGATGGCTGTATAGTGTGGCTGGTTCCTCTGTTGGAACTGCGCTCCTGTGGGGATATTAGCATTTGGAATTGCATAGTAAAGTCATTCTTCAGCTCTCAAGGGCATGTGTCTGAACTTGCATGGAAGATCTCATCCTTGCTGCTTTTTTCCCCCTCTCCCCCCTGTGATAAATGAGCATGGCATAATGAGAATCACAATATTTTTTATTGCTAGCTGGTATCCCAGGATTTTTTCTTCTTCTTCTTCTATTGAAGGCTCCTTTCTGTGAGGCAAAAATGTACCCCACCCTTCATTTCAGTGTGGTCAGAATGTGATCAGAGGTCAACACTTTCACTTTAAAAGTGAGGGGTTTTCTTTTTAGTGGGTTTAATTAAGAGCCAAAGCTTAGTGGTGCTTCAACGAGACTTGAATGTTCAAGGTTTAGGTGCTGGAAATGATTGTTTGAAGCTCTCTCTGTTCTGCACTTTGGTTTGAAAAGGAGAGACTAATGAGAACACGTCGGAGGCTAGGTTGAGTTTTCTGTGTGTCCTTTTCCAGTATGTGATTTGACTGTCCTTTGTATATCACTGGTTTAGGAAAGTGTACAACAGTGGAGGCTGGTGGCTCTGATTTCGGAGGGGCTGTAATTCCATTCTGGGTTCTAATCAGAACCAAAGGTGCAGATCACAAGCTGAATATGAGCCAACAGTGTGATGTGGCTGCAAAAAAAGCAAATGCTATTTTGGGCTGCATTAATAGAAGTATATATTCCAAATCACGCGAGGTACTGGTTCCCCTCTATTTGGCACTGGTTAGGCCCCATCTAGAGTATTGTGTCCAGTTGTGGGCACCACACTTCAAGAAGGATGCAGACAAGCTGGAGGGGGTTTAGAGGAGGGCAATGAGGATGATCAGGGGTCTGGAAACAAAGCCCTATGAGGAGAGATTGAAAGAACTAGGCATGTTTAGCCTGGAGAAGAGAACACTGAGGGGAGACATGATAGCACTCTTCAAATACTTGAAAGGTTGTCACAAAGAGGAGGGCCAGGATCTCTTCTCGATCAACCCAGAGTGCAGGACGCGGAATAATGGGCTCAAGTTACAGGAAGCCAGATTCTGGCTGGACATCAGGAAAAACTTCCTGACTGTTAGAGCAATACGACAATGGAACCAATTACCTAGGGAGATGGTGGGCTCTCCCACATTAGAGGCATTCAATAGGTAGCTGGGCAACCATCTGTCAGGGATGCTTTAAGGTAAATTCCTGCATTGAGCAGGGAGTTGGATTCAATGGCCTTAAAGGCCCCTTCCAATTCTACTATTCTATGATTCTATGATTCTATGATTCTATGAACCCTATACCTAAAATGGGATCGACACCTTGGATAGCTCCTTTAGAGTTCTTGCTGGTTCTGATAGAAACCCAGAATGGAATCACTGTCCTACTTAAGTTGGAGCCACCAGCCTCACTGGTGTACAAAGGATTGTTAACATAATTTAGCCCATAGGGTGCTGCCTTATTCTTGTCCAGAGAATTTCTCTATCAAACCCAGTATGGTCCACTTTGCAAGCACTTCTCCGGGGTTCCAAACAATGCCCCCCACCCTTTTCGCTAGAGATGTCAACCACTTAACCTGGAATTTTCTACATACAAAGTGGGGGGGGGGGGCTCTACTGCTGAGCTATAGTCCTTTCTTAAAGGACCTTCTCCACCAGCAAGGTTGGCATGGTGCAAATCTCTGAAATGATAGGTTCCCTAAAAAGAGAACTTAAAGTGCAATCCTATGCATATTTTGACAGCAGAAAAGTCCTACAATGCCCAGCGTGGCCCAGTTGTAGGATTTTTCTGCTGTCTAATCATGCATAGGATTGCACCCTTAAGAGTATATGTTCTCACATATGCACATTTTGTGCACACTTTCTCCTAAACATGCTTATCCTTGTGTACATTTTCCCTACATTTTTCTTACATCAGAAAGCATGCAAAAATGTGGATTTCAGAACACAACTCTAGCTCAGCCTGCTAAAAGGCTTGGGAGGTATGATTTGGGTACATCTGTAAAATAGCAAAAAAAGAAAGAAAGAGAAGAAAAGAAAAGATACTTCGATGGAATTAATTTCTCACCCATACTTTATGGGAACTTATGATTCTGGTTCTTAAGGAATTACATTGGCTCTCTATTTGCTTCTGAGCCCAAGTCAAGGTGCTGTAGCTTACTTCAAAAGCCCCAAATGGTTTGGGATCCAAATAGTAGAGAGAGAGCATCTTCAATATACCAGCTTGCCCATGTCTTGCGATCTTCAGAGGAGGCTCTTCTTCAGGGACAGCTTGTTGTGTAGGAACTAGGCAGAGGGCCTCTTCTGTGGTGGCACCCCATCTTTGGATTGTCCTTCCCATTGAAACTCGACTGGCGCTGAATCTGCTATCATTTCAGTGCCCAGTTAAAGGTGACCTATTTATCCAGGCAATATGAAGTATTATGCTGGTGTGTGTGCTCTGTTGTTTCATGCATTGAGTTGGTTTTATTGTGGCAATATATTATTGTCTTGTATTGTGGCATTTTTGTTGTTGCTTAAGCCTCACATTCCACCCTGATATCCTAGGTTGGAGGGTGGGTGAAAAATACTTTTAATAACTAGGTCAATAAAGAAGCATACACACATACACATGCTCACATACACTAAGAGTCCTGCTTTTTCAGACTTTCTGAATACACAGAAGAACCTACATCTGCTCAGCTTTGTTCAATGTTCAAATGTAAGTGCCGAGCTTGGGGTGGGATCTGCCAAAAAGATCCCACTGCCTCCCCCCATGGATTTTGCCTACACTTGTGAATAGGGGATTAAGCAACATGTTGCATGGAATTATTTTGCAACAGGAGCCAATGTCCCACAGACCCTTTTCCTACCTGAAAAACGGCTGGATGTTATTGAGAGCCCCTGCATGATTTTAGAATGCAGTTTGGGAAATATCACATGTTACCTGTGGCCTGAACATGCAGAAGAGTTTAGCCTCTGATTTGTTAATCTGTTGCTTGTTTCAGGCCCTGACCATATTAAAGGTCTCTAAAGAAAGATGTGATTTCCGTTCAGGCAGTATCACTCTCTCCATTTTTTTCCTCGATAATTTTGGTTTATATTCTGGCAGCAGAGCAAATGTGATTTGTTTGAGTGATTGCCTCTTGCATTTGTGTGTATATTTAATCAGCGGCAGACTTAACATCAGAACTCTCTGTGTGTGTGTGTGCATTTTGTAAAACTTATGTTCTATAGGGGCACCCATCACATTTTCTGCAACTCAAACCTTTGAGTGCTTTGAAAATCCACATGCTTTATAAGACAATTTCTTGAAAAATAGCAACAACAACAACAAAGAAACAAATGACTCATTTTTCATTACACACATTTGGGAATAATCTATTCAGCATTGCTGCTGCAAAGCCTTAATTGATTCCAATGGGGTAATACAAGCCCAACTGAAATACATGAGGAGTATGGTGTAGCGGCTACAGTGTTGGGTTTTTAGAATGGTGAGATCTAAGTTCAAATTTCCTCCCAGCCATCAAGCTTACTTGATGGCACAGGTCATTCAGTCTCTCATTCTAACCAACCTCTGCCTAACCTACTACAGCACCAAGTGTCTTTGGGCTATTGCCTGAGCTACATAGTTCTGACCAGTGTTGTGCCGAAAATTTCAATTATTCCATTTTTGGTATTTTGTGGAGGTGGGTGGGAAGAAAATGAAAACTCTGGCGAAAGAGGCTGGGAGAGGTGAGAATTTTGGAGAATGTTGTCCTTGTGGAGGAGGGCAGGGTTTCTACATACCTTTTTAAGTGTAGGAAGTTTTGAGGGTTATTATTATTATTGTTGTTGTTGTTGTTGTTGTTGTTGTTGTTGTTAAAAAAGCACCCATGGCACTTTCAGGAGCCCAGGAGCTCTTCCTGAATGCCTATTGGAGAAGGCAAGGTCACATGTTCTCTGTTAGGCATTCAAAAAGAACTGCTGGGCTTCTCAATGTGACAGGGGTGGGGTTTTGTTTTTTTACCTTCTCAAGAATTGCCCCTCCTCCATTGGGGTGATTGAAAAAGCATCCATTGGGGGAGACATAATGTCTCTCTGTGTGACTGTTTTTGTGTAACTGCCTATATAAGTGTGTGTGTGTATGAGTGAGTGAGTGAGTGAGTGAGTGGAGGCCGGTCCCTCTGAAGTCAATGGGGATGTGAATCTGCTCTGAGTTTCAGTCAGAACCAGTCAGAACTTTAAAGGAACACTCCAAGGTACTGACCCCATAGTTCCTTTAGAGTTCTGACAGGTTCTGACTGCATCCCAGAGTAGATTCACAGTTTCACTATCATTTTGAATGTTTTAAGGATGTTTTTAGGATGTTTTAGGATTTTTATGCAGTTTTCATAATATGTGTCATGTTTTAATCAGTTTTATGTATTTTATCATGTTGTTGTTCCCCGCCTCGATCCAGACGGAGAGGCAGGTAAGAAATAAATTGTTATTATTATTATTGTTATTATTATTGAAACCACCAGCCTCTGTGTGTGTGTGTGTGTGTGTGTGTGTGTTTGCATGTGAATGGAATCTAGGCAATTGCAGTGGAGCCACATGCCAGCAGTAAGGTGACCCAGGCACATGTGGCTCCTGATATGTAAGCCCAGAACCAATTTGGCCCTCTGCCTGAAAAAGTTTTCTCATCCCACCATACAGGACACAATAAAAATGCAATCATTTACCTGTATCATTCCTCATGCCTGCGACTTGTTGGGCCCACCTATTAAGCATTTTGGACTGCTAGGTGTTTGCAAACTCCCATGATTTTTTGCCATCCAGATCAGAATTAGAATCAATGGATTTTCTAGAGCCACCATATATGGCTTGTGGCTGGTATTCCGTGTGGCCTTCACTTGCCCCACGGACGATGCCATTGTAGTCATATTAGATCATGCTGTGGTATAGATCTGCCTTGATAAAGAATGATCTCTAGCTAGGGTGCCCCATTTGTGGGCCTCCAGAAGGTTTGGCCTACAACTCCCAGCATAGCTAACATAGCCAAAAGATGAAGGATCATGGGAGTGATTGTAGGCGAAAATGTCTGGAAGGCCACAAGTTCCCCATCCCTGATCTATTGGATTGGGAAGCAAAGAAGAATCATGCTCTGTACCATTTTACCACCTAGCGCCAAGAGCAGCGCACCAAGCATTTTACACTCCCTGACGCTCTCCACGCCGTCTTAGTTTCAGCTCAAGCTGATTGGATAAATGAATTTTATTCAATCTCAAGGTTCACGTTCAGCCATTCAATAACCGCCTTAATGAAATGTTTTCATTGTGACAAATAATAATAAAAAAATCTGTAATAGGCACTGAGATATAAAATCCCCTTTTCATAATAAGGTCACTCAGACAAATCTAGCATGAAAGAAAGCAACTGCTCTGTGAAGTCCCAACAGGAACTTGAGTTAAGGGCTTGAATTGAGTGAGCCAGACTGCCGTGTTGCTTTTTACATCTCACCCAGGTATTTCATTCTAGCATCTGCTTATTTGCACAGGTAATATGAGACCTGGAGTGGTTTGGGGTATATGTTAGGACAGCCTGAGTTCAAGACTCAGCTCAGGCAAGGAATACCTGACAAACCATTGCCACTCTCAGCTACAACCCTCCCATCTGTTATAATGCCTTACAGCAGGGGTGGGAATCCTTTCTTCTGCTGGGCACTGCATACTCTCTTGAGGGCCACATGTCAGAGATGGGTAGCAAAATGACTACTTCATGCATTGCAGCAAAAGATCCGGCAGACCAGAGACTCCCCTCTTACCTGTGAAATGTTGGAAGAAGATTAACATGTCTGAAACATGTCATATAGTTTCATTACATATGATGAAACATGCAATGCACGTGATGCATTATGGCTCCTTGGCGTGTCTTTACAGATGTGTAGGGATGTCGGAGAAATCTGCAACAGGACCAAGCACATTCAGATTTTTATGAATCCGGCATGCAGATTCCACACTCCCACCCCATCGGATGGATTCTATGGATTCTAACCTTCGAGAATTTTGCACAAATTTTGTTGTACAAAAATACACTTTGGAAAAAAAATAAGGACAAAAGGTGCATTTCCCCTATAGGCTAAAGCATGAAAATGCACATTTGTGGGAATTCACACATTTCCGATGTGCGAATTTGTACATGTGCAAATCGGAAAACTGTGGCTGGGATGACGGCAGAACGAAAGGCATGTGACAATCCACAAAAGACAGACAGAACGATTTTGCACAGTTTGTACATCCCTACTGATGTGTGTTCGTTCAGATACAGAACATAGAGGACTCCCAATTGCTCAGCTTCCAAAATGTGTGGGAACTTCCACACGTATGGAAAGACCTCCCTGCCATAGGTGTTTGCACTGTGCATTGAGAACTCTGAGCAGAGCTATGTTGTCACATGACATCAGAGGTGGGGCCACTCAGTATGGCCCCATCCCAGTCCATGTGCTGTCAGTGGAGGATGGTGGCTCTGATTTCGATGGGGCTGTGATTGCATTCTGGGTTTCAGTCTGAACCAGCCAGAACTTTAAAGGAGCTATCCACGGTGCTGACCCCCACCCCCACCCCAAAATGGATTCAGCAATTCGGATAGCTCCTTTGGCATTATGCCTGCTTCTCACTAAAACCTGGAATGGATTCACAGCCCCACTGATATTGGAGCTATCAGCCGCCACTGCGTGATGAGCTCTACTGCTCTCCATAATGCCTAAATAGGACTGCTGTCCTCTCAAGACCAATGTGGTAGGAATAGACTTAAATGTTTGGGCTTAACTAGGCTGTGGATTGCATTGTGATGCTTCCATTTATCTTGCCTCCTCATTATATGTAGAGTTTGGATGTTCCCCAAGCCTTTCGGATAAATGAGGTTGCACGGTAATCTGCTGAAACAAAGAAATAAAAATAGTGGTGAATGGAAGCTAATAAAGCAGAAGACATGAAGGTAGTAATTTCGTTTCTCGCCCAATTGACGAAAGCAGGCTGAGATTATTGGGTTAATTTCTGGGCATCTTATTACCAGAATGATATTAAGAGATTGGAGAGAGAGAGTTTCAAGCAGTGGTTAGAGGGCTAAAGAGATTGATTTATAATGAAAGGTTAACAGGAATATGCATAGCACTTCACTGAGGTGGGGTTGTAATAACCAGCTACTGATGTGATAATAACTGACTACTTAGTTAAAGACAGACGGAAGAGTGTCTGAAAGGGCCAGGAAAGGACAGAGTCTTTTACAGAGTCATGTTTGGCAAATTCCTAGCTGCTTGACTGCAATAATCTCTCAGTGCCCTGCTCTGCAGTGTCTGATAACCAGGGGCAGCCCGCGACATTTTGCTGCCTGAGGCAGAGCAGCAAATGGGGGCTCTTCCCCTCTCTCCCAAGTCATGCTGCATAGTAAGGCCAGCCAAATCGCATTGGCATGTGAGGCAGACATTCCCACAAGCACTTCGCCCTAGGAGGAAAAAAGACAATAATAATGAACTACATATCTAAAGATTTTATGTCTTTTCAGGATATCCCAAATCATCTGCCTGAGGCCAGTTACCAGTGGAATAGTAGTAAATATGGAAGTGCGGGAGCTCATCATGACTGTCCCCATAGACACGCCTCCAAGCAGAGTAAAAAAATTCAGTCAGCTGTGTTGAATAGTATCTTCTCAAACTGGGGGGAGGTAACGAGCGGGGTACCGCAGGGCTCAGTCCTGTACCCAGTGCTCTTCCACATTTTTATTACTGACTTGGCTGAGGAGGTGCAGGGAATGCTTATCAAATTTGCAGATAACACAAAATTGGGTGGGGTAGCTAATACCCTGGAAGACAGAAACACACTTCAAAGTGATTTTGAGAGACTGGAGCGCTGGGTTGAAAACAACAGAATGAAATTTAATAGGGATAAATGCCAAGTTCTACACCTAGGAAAAAGAAACCAAATGCACAGTTACAAGATGGATATCCATCTTGTAACATAGCTCAGCAATACGACAAGCGAGAAGGATCTTGGAATTGTTGTAGATCACAAGCTGAATATGAGCCAACAGTGTGATGTGGCTGCAAAAAAAGCAAATGCTATTTTGGGCTGCATTAATAGAAGTATAACTTCCAAATCGCACGAGGTACTGGTTCCATACTATTCAGCATTGGTTATGTCTCGTCTTGAATACTGTGTCCAGTTCTGGGCACCGCACTTCAAGAAGGATGCAGACAAGCTGGAGGGGGTTCAGAGGAGGGCAATGAGGATGATCAGGGGTCTGAAAACAAAGCCCTATGAGGAGAAACTGAAAGAACTAGGTATGTTTAGCCTAGAGAAGAGAAGACTGAGGGGAGACATAATAGCACTCTTCAAATACTTGAAAGGCTGTCACACAGAGGAAGGCCAGGATCTCTTCTCAATCACCCCAAAATGCAGGACATAGAATAATGGGCTCAAGTTACAGGAAGCCAGATTCTGGCTAGACATCAGAAAAAACCTCCTGACTATTGGAGCAGTACAACAATGAATCCAATTACCTAGGGAGGTCGTGGGCTCTCCCACACTAGAGACATTCAAGAGGCAGCTGGACAACCATCTGCCAGGTATGCTTTAAGACTGATTCCTGCATTGTGCAGGGGTTGGAGTCGACGGCCTTATAGGCCCTTTCCAACTCTACTATTCTATGATACTATGATTCTATGAACCATACCAATAAACCAGCTCTAGCAATTTTCCTCTCCATGAGGAGAAGGTGCCTTGTAGAGCTAAAGGGTCTTCATTGCCATTCATGATCAGGCCAACACAAAAATGTTTCACATTAGAACTAGGATTGTCAGATGAATCCGTCCGAACAGTGAAGCTTGCTGAGCTTTCATCAGCTCTCCCCCACCCCTAGCACTTCAACTCATTTCTTGCCAGCTCACAGATTGTCTGTTGAAAAAAAAATGAAAACATCGCAATTTGCAGAAAATTCTATTTCCACATTTTTTAAAAAAGAAAGTTCTTGGATTTTGGGGAATCCTGTGGCTCAGTTTACAAATACAAGCTGAGGTGGAGCTGCCATGGAAACCTAGTGAGCCTCAAAAGGGTGGGATTTCTCAGCGACAGACATCCTAATTAGAAACATCAGAAACTCTTGAAATGGGGATGGAGCCCAATGGACTCCACTACACTTGGTGCCCGTACAACTCTTGCTGAGCTGTGGGATGTTCCTGGATGAGCGCACTAAGTGCTGCACAGTCTGGGAGTAACCCAGAGCTAGCTGCTCCTTGATGTGACCTGCCATTTTTATGCAAAATGGCATCTCTGTAATTTTCATACTTTTAACGTTGTGCAAAATGGCAGCAGTAAAGGGCCATTTCCACAACATTAGAAGCATAGAGCGGCCCTCTGTGCCTCTAATGTTGGGGAAATGGGCCTGTACGGCTGCCATTTTATGCAACATTAAAAATATGAAAATTACGGAGTTGCCATCTTATGTAAAAATGGGGGCTCGCATTGAGGAGTGGGTGGCTAAGGGGTGCCCCTGGACTACTCACTGAGCTCTCCAGGGGCTTGCACAGTCCAGCCAATGGGGGCAGACAGTAGCAGTGACTCTGTGAGGGCATGCCAAGTGTAGACCAGGTGAGTCCGTCCATCCATAGCCCTCATTACAACAGGGAACAATATATTGTTCCTGGGAAAATTCATTGGGAGGATTGCAGCTGAGCTTAGAAGGAACAGAGAAGTCTGAGGGAGCAGTGTCCCTGATGATGATGTCAGTGTCCCTGCTAATTAAAACCTGCTGTAGTGGCATTGCTGTGAGCCTTGGCTCCACTACACCAGGTACTGAGAAGCAAACAGGATGTGGTGATGTCTACTGACATAGACCACTTCAAAAAGGTTGGACAAATTCATGGAGGATGGGCCCCAACTGAACAGCTGTTAACCATGAGAAGAAATGGAACATCCATGTCTGAAGGTCTGGATACTTCAATCACATGAGGGGAACAATAGCAAGGAGGGCTATTGTCGTATTCCTGAGCTTATGAACTTTCCAGAAGCATCTGGCTGGCCACTGGGGAAAACAGGATCCCTTTGGACTAGACGGGTTTTCAATCTAATCCGGGAGGGCTCGCCTCCCGTTTCTTGGATAATGTGAGACTGAACACACTATTTTGAATATTGTGGAAACACAGGGAGGGTAAGAGACTTGCACTTTTGGTTCCTCCCCCCTTCTCCACTGTCACATTGAGAAACAAAAGGAACAGACGGGCGGAGATGGCAGGAGTCTATAAAATTATAAACAGACCTATATATGTGCAAGCTGTGTACATGTAGTCTGCGTATGCACGATTAGAACACATGCCAAAAGCAACACTTCCAATGATGCGGACAATCCTCCACTTGCATGTTCAATCAACCTAGATGGGCAAAAATGGCTCCCACATATTGCTAAAATAGTCTGACTAAGCATCTGGTTAGAGCCCACCAGGGAACCTTAAGAAAAGCATTCTGGGGATCAGCCTAAATGTTAAGATGGAAATGTGTGTGAATGCATCTTCATTTACCTTTTTTGTAAAAAAAGCAGCCATGAGGGAGGAGGGTGAGCTGGATTGAGACTGCAATCTGAGAGGAGGGGGACTGCAACCCTTTCTCTCTGAGGAGGAGCTAGACATCAAAGAATCATTCATGGCAGGAGACAAGTGGGAGGCTGGGCCCTCAGGGGAGATGACCATGGTTCTGTCCCTACAGAAGGAAGGAAGTTCCACCTCTGAGGTGAGGTGAGGGTGGGCGACCACCTAGCCCCCAAGAGTGTCATCGCCTGAAGGGGCAGGCCAGTAGGTCTCCTTTAAGGAGAAGCGTCCAGATAGAAAGGAGGAATCCTCAAGAAGAAGGAACAAGGCCTGTAGTTGAGCCCTGGGTGGGGCTCAGGAAGCATTGGCAATATATGCCTGCATTATCCGTCTAGCCTTTGCTGGAAATAATATCTTCTACCAGCTCCAGTGCCTTGTACCCCTGAACTTACTCTGTGATTGGACCTTTTTGTTACTGACCTTGGACTCCCACTTGACTCTGCCTCTTGGACTGTGTTTTTTATCTGGCTGCTTATCTGTGTTTGGACTTTGACTGCTCTTCAAACCTCTCTCTTACCTGGTAAAACTGTGTATTTGACCATTGACTGTTTATTGACTTGCTTTATTATTGCCCCATAGTTTAACCTGACACTGAGCCTGATCAGGCATAACAAGACAGTTGGAGGTGGAAGCAGCAGAGTCCCCTTTTGCTCTGAATGCTTACAGTTTTTGCATGCTGGAAGAGGGCTGATGTCACATACAAAGCTGCTATTAATTCCCTTAAATTGTTTTCCTTTCAAGTGAAAGTACTGACTGACCTCAGTGATAACAACATATTGTTATTGTATAATACTTACTTATTAGGTAAATATTTTTAGATTTCATTAAGCTGAAGAAGCTTTAATAGTTTAACTTTTTTTAGCATTTTAATAAATAATGTTGCCTTCAGGAAATGAAGTGGGTCAGTTGAGATTTCCCCTGATGGGTCTTTGCCCAAGAGGAAAGGTCATCTTGCCTCACATATTTCCACAGATCACCGCAAGGTCACTTAAGCAAAATTGCCGACTCAACCACGCAATCACGGGTGGGCAACTGTGTTTATGCTGAAACAGATTTGCGGACTGAAAATATTCTTTTCTTCTTGCAGTAAATTACAGAACACAGTTGAAGCTGAAATAAAGTTGGGGTGGAAATGAAGAAACTTAATTGCCTCAAAGTAGATGCAAGGAACAGTGAAAAGGCATGTTGCTATTGTATACAAAAGAACTTGGCACAGGGAGTAGAAGGACAGCTGGGTAAATGTAGGCTAACATCATTCAGTTGCAAGATTTTTGGGGGAGACCAAAACCAGTAGCAATTTTTGAGCTTTCTCTCTGACTGTCAATCTGCCTTTCTCTTTTGCTGTGATCTAAAATGAAAAGAATGGCAGTTTTCTTTTATCCCAGAGATTATGAAAATGGCTCCATTAAAAATGTGTATCTAAACAGGGTATCCTATCCTTTGTGATCTAAATTTTGTGCATTGATGGGGCATATTTACAGCATTATCATAGTCCTGTTTATTCAGAAGTAAGTCCAATGGAAAGCTGATCTACACTTTTATGTAGAAGGAGATGAAAGACTTCTGACCACTGTGGTTTATGGAGAATGGGAGGTCATAGAATAAATACTCCCGACATTTTTTTTTTGGGGGGGGGGGAGATTCTCTCTAGCAGTGTTCATAAGAATGTAAGAAGGTCCTGCTGGACCAAAGGCCGATTCTATCACATGGTGGCCAGTCAGATGCCAATAGAGAACCTACAACGTGAGCTTGAGTGTAATATCACTTAGGGATGTACGGATTTTGTTAAACACATTCTGTCTGATCATTGGTAGAATCAGATGTTTTTAGGGATGTATGAGAATTTCATTCCACTGACCTGTCCCATTCATTTCAATCGGTCTACTCTAAGTCTGCATGTCCATGGATACGGGAGGTAGTCATTGATCCTGTTCAGATGACATGCTAAACCACAGTGGTTTAGCATTTTTAGCTAAACATTATGGCTTAGGGTGTTGTGTGAACTATGACTTACCAAGTTGTTGTGAACCATTCCTAACCATGGTGGCTATATAATCACGGGTTAAACATGCTCACTAATCACTTGCTTCAAAAGCAAAAGACAGTGGCTGCATTCAGAGAACACAATAATCAACTGGGGGGTGGGGAAACAGTCGTCAGTTGTATTGACTATCGTGTTGTCCGAATGCTGCCATAGTCAACTCAGTGCTGATCCTAATCCACATCACGGTTAATTATTTATTATCATGTTGTGTGGGGAGTACCCCCTAGATAAACAACTGTAAAGTTGATTATTACCCCACCATTGACTATTGTGTTGTCTGAATGCAGCCATTATTTTTAGAACCAACTGATATGTAGACAATGTGGTGCACATGATACAGCACTCCAAAACAAATGACCACCAAGCATGCATATATAACACATACACATACATACATATTTTAAAATGTGAAATGTTTTGGTATAAAACACCAGATTCAGTCACAAATAAGAGTATGCTACAATACCACTTATAAGCTAAGCAAGTAACAGCCCAAACCTCAGTGAGGGAACAGGGATTAACAATCAACACTTGTATTTAACAGCCAGTCAAGCCAGATTAATAAACATCACGGCTTGTTTCATCTCATCCTTTACATTGATATCAGGTTTCACCAATATAAAAGGAGTTGCATTCAATTTTATTCAAAAAAGCACCTTTGACTGTACACTCCCCTTTACCGTCCACACAGGTAGGGCATTCCCATCTGTTGTCATGGTGCCAACACTTCACAAGATGTTATGTCAATGTTCTCAGGGTAGTACAATCAACATTAGCCTTGACGTTACAGCAATCAAGGAGCTTTTGGCCTTCCCATACAAATCTGTCAGTCACAAATGGGGTTTTCAAAACAGGCAGTATTTCGGGAGACAGGATTTTGCCTGTTTTTCTGAAGCCAAATTGCAAATAAAACCTCATGTGGGATCCAGCTTCAGGTCTGGTCACTTTAGTGGGAAGCCCACTTCACCTCAGGAAGCACCAGAAATGGTCTCAAGTGGTTCAGGCTTCAGGCTTTGCCCAAATCCACTGTATATACCCGGTATACACCTACAAAATGCAGCGTCTCTTTTTGTCACTAAGAGTTTTTCATTAAACCTGCATGAAATATGTTTTAACTTTCCACTTCAAACATTGACCTACAAGGTTAAAAGACTGATCCTGCTTAGATCATTCTTACTGGAGGATATCTCACATGCCCTTTTGTTTAGTAATAGCCTAGCCACATAGATAGCAGTAGCTGAGAAATTCATGCAGAATATATAAGCACCTACCCTAATTTACAAAGTTCTTTAAAACTGGCATGGAAAGAGCTTGATTTTTTTTTTTAATGTGGAAGATAGCAAAACTGATAGATTCATTCATCCAGGCATTGAATGCTTAGCTGTATGGATACATGAGAATTTCATTTCTGTTTCCAAATCAACAGAACTTGTCCCGTTCGCAATCGTGAATGCACATGAAAACACTTAAAAAAAAAAAACCCTGCACATTCCCAAACTTCTGATCATATTTGAAAAATGTGTGTGCCGTTTAAATTGCACACTTTTGAAAAATGCTCACGGAAATATACATTTTTCCAGTTCAAAAAGTGCACCATCCTTACTTAGATCTTACAATTCTGAGTTTGAATCTCTGTGTGTTCAGTCATGCGTGCAGTGGTGAATTAGGGATGCCAACACTGTATTGCAAAATTCCTATGTTTATGCATAGGAATTTTGGGCATAGCTAGTCTTAGGATCTCTATAGCCTACAGTGTGGTTTCCTGCTCCTTCCCTTTCTCTCCCCCACTCTCTCTCTCTCTCTCTCTCTCTCTCTCTCTCTCTCTCAGACCTTCCACCATTGCTGGGAACACACGTTTGCTCCCTCTGCTGCCAGAGTTATAGAACAAAGAAATGGACTGAACAAACTATGCTTGGAAACTCTATACTACACCTGCAGTTTTATGCAATAACATTCTGAGTAAACCATTTTACCTTTTCCTCACTAAAGAAGGGCATTGTCTTCGTTCAGCCTTTGTGTAAATGCGGGATTGGTAAATGCTCATTCTGTTCTGCCTTCTGTTTGTTTGTTTTTTTCCTCTGCTAACTGCCTTTTTAACAGGAAACAATATCAAATAGCCCCATCATACACACACACACACACACACACACACACACACATACATACATATATATATATATATATATATTCTTACAGGCATCTCATCATTAATAGCTATATGGCAGGAGGAACAACACATGCTGGGAATAGCTGTACCTATTGAATTTGGCCAGTGCAGATGGGTGACAATGATGCTTGGTTCCCTTGTTTTTGATAAGAGTGGGAGAAACTGACAGATTTGCCCACAAGCCTTCAATGCATACACATTTAGAGTAGTGTACATGTTTATGTTGTCTCATATCAACTTTGACCCTCTGAGCAGTTCAGCTTTGGGTCTCTCTCTTTTTGATCAAAGAAATCTGCAGTGAGGATCTCAGTTTCTGGGTTGCAGTTCATCTGACCAATTGTAAAATACGCTTGGTTGACATACCTTGAATGTGTAGTCACAAATACAATTGGGGGATAAAATGACCAGCACCAGCACTGAGGATGTGGTAATGTTTGGTTTACTAAGCACCGAGTTCCATCTGTACCATGTTAGAGACCAAATGCAGCAGAAGAGTCATGGGTGGTTTTGATCTTTTTACGATGACGTTATAGTTTGCTGTTCACCACAACTAACACTTTGCGTTGGGTAAAGAAAGCCGAAGTTCATTTGTGGAGATGACCTCAAAGAGCCATTTGCAATTAAAGTTGTCTTTGGAACAACCACACAATTTTCTATTCAGGTCAAAGATGCTCACAAAGATACTGATTTCAGCTAGGCATGAGGAAAATCTTCCCATTAATATTTGGTGATATTTCTACTAGCCAAATGCTGGCATCTAATATTTGGGGCACAACATATCTGTATCAGCAAGCATGAAACATTTTAATTATATTCATAAGATCTTTCTAAAATATGATTTTGCATCCTTACACAACATATGTATAATTGGTTCAATGGTGTACCATTTCCCATTTATAAACACAAACCCACCTTGCTTATTTATTCTTACATTTATATCCCACATTTTTTTCCTCTTGAAAGAAACCCAAGATGGTTCATGTGAATATCCTACTTTCTATTTTATCCACATAGCAGCCCTGTGAGATAGGTTAAGCTGAGAGTCAGTGGGCTCATCTACACCTATGAGCCTTCTAGGATGTGGGGAGGATCTCGGGTTTTCCGGTTTCCGGGATCCTCCCCCAGCATCAGTGTGACATCTTGGAAGCCAAGTGGTGGTATGGTGTGGGTTTTGGTTTTGGTTTTTTTGTTTTGTTTTTGGAAGAAGGAGCTGGTTGCACAATTGCAAAGTCCTGATCCTCTGAAAAGGTAAGTAAAAAAAACCCAAAACGTGCCGATAGCCATCCTGGGGATGTCGAAATTGCTTCCCCCACCCTCGATGGGCACGGAATCACTCTGTGCAGGTCAGTGCCTGTTTAAAGAGCCCCGCTACTCATGGGGAGGAGGGAGGACCCAGGAGTACACGCCACACCGCCCACGGTTCTCAGGGTTGTCCCGGGACCACGGGAAAAATCAGGACAACAGTAGTTCATTTTATCCCAGGACAACTGAGAGGTTGTCCCCAGTTTTTCCAAAAAGGAAAAAAGATAGAAGACAACAGAAGAAACCAATGTGGCTCCAAAAAAAGCTTAGAGATGATCTAAAAATAAAAAGGGATACATATAGCAAGCGGAAGGAAGGCCAGGCTACAAAAGAAGAGAACAAACAAGTAGCACAGAAGTGCCAGAATGGTGTCAGGAAGGCTAAAGCTGAGAAGGAGCTGAGGCTAGCGAGGGATGCAAAAAGCAATAAAAAGGCTTTCTTCAGATATGTGAAAAGTAAAAGACAGAGGAAAGAATTGGTGGTTCAACTGCTTAATGAGGATAACAAATTGGTAACAGATGACAAAAAAAAAGTCCGAAGTGCTCAATTCATACTTTGGCTCAGTCTCCTCCCAAAAGTGGGTCTTTGACCACCCCCTGGAAAAAGTTAAGTACAAGCTGAAGGAGCAGGATTGCAGTTTGAGACTGATAAACAAATGGTCAAGGAACACCTACTTTCTTTGAATGAGTTCAAATCTCCAGGGCCTGACGAACTGCATCTTAGAGTAATAAAGGAGTTGGCAGAAGAACTCTCAGAACCACTGTCTATTATCTTTACGAAATCATGGAAGACAGGTGAAGTGCCGGACGACTGGAAGAGGGTTAATGTTGTCCCTATCTTCGAAAAGGGCAAAAAGGAGGAACCTGGGAACTACAGACCAGTCAGTCTGACATCCATCCCTGGGAAAGTTTTGGAGCAGATTATAAAGAAGTCAATCTGTAAGCACCTTGAAAACAATGCAGTGATTACTAGAAGCCAGCATGTATTTGTCAAGAACAAATCCTGTCAGACTAATCTGATCACATTTTTTGATCAGGTAACCTCCCTTGTGGACTGTGGGAATGCTGTGGACATAGTATATCTTGACTTCAGCAAAGCTTTTGACATAGTGTCCCATGACATTCTGATTCACTAACTAGTGAAAAGTGGGCTAGATGGAACAACTATTAGGTGAATCCACAGTTGGCTACAGAATCGGACTCAGAGGTCACAAGCAGGGTACCGCAGTGCTTAGTCTTGAGCCCAGTGCTCTTCAACATTTTTATTAATGATTTGGACAAGGAGGTGCAGGGACTGCTTATCAAATTTGCAGATGACACAAAATTGGGTGGGATAGCTAATACCCTGGAAGACAGAAACAAACTTTGAAGTGATTTTGAGGGACTGGAGCGCTGAGCTGAAAACAACAGGATGAAATTTAATAGGGACAAATGCCAAGTTCTACACCTAGGAAAAAGAAACTAAATGCACAGTTACAAGATGGGGGATACTTGGCTCAGCAATACAACAAGCGGGAAGCATCTTGGACTTGTTGTAGATCACAAGCTGAATCTGAGCCAACAGTGTGATGTGACTTCAAAAAAAGCAAATGCTATTTGGGGCTGCATTAATAGAAGTTGCAGGGGCCCTGCCTTTTGTATATGGTCACTCTAGTATAGTGTCTGCAACTTTAACTGTTGTGATGAAGAGGGAATTTCACCGGGAACTAATTGCATGCAAATGACACTGGCTGAAATTCCCTTTTCTCTATAACTGTTAAAGTTACATGAGCCCTGTCCTCCTTTTCAGATGGTCAGCCTACCCCCCTGTGAAGAAGTTAATTCATGTGCAAATGCCTTTTAAAATTAACAGACTCTCTCTCTCTCTCTCTCTCTCTCTCTCTCTCTCTTGCACACACACACACACACACACACACAAACATCAAAGCACAGGCAGTGTGCTGTGGATCATAGACAGGGTGTTATGGGGGGCATTCTTCAGACAGCAATGTGTGTTACTTCACTTACTTCAAAACAGAGATGTAATCCAACACCCTTACAAATTTCTTCACCATATTTGTAGGTAGAGAAATGGAGTGTGTGTGTCTGGGATCATTTCATCAAATTCTATAGGGGAAGGAAACATTCTCCAAGTTTCTCATGGGTGAGGTTCACAGTAATAATGCATTTCTCCTCTCCCTGTCATTACAAATGGCAGCAATAGCAATGGCATTGGAAGCCTGGCCAGCATTTGGTATCCTCCATGGCTCCATAATACCCGACATCTAGCATTGTTCTTGGACATTGTGAAGGGAAGATGGTGGCCTACACACACACACACACACACACACACACACAAAATGATGGAGAATACTAGGAGAAATGTCTGCAAAAGTCTTCTTTTTTCTAGGTGGGGGTGAGAGAGGGAAAAAAAACCCTCCAGACTTTGTTCAGAGAGAGAGAGAGAGAAAATAAAATCCCCTAAAAACTTTTGGTTCAAGTCCACTTCAAAATGTGGTAAGCCAGCCCTGCTGTGGTGGCGGTGGGGCTCCTGCTCTTTCTGCTGAGTGGGGACCTAGACATCTGCCCCATAGTCCTACCCCAATGGCACCACTGAAATAGCTTTTCATTATGAAATTTAGTTGGAACCCCCAACACTGAGAACCGGTTTATGTTGGAATACTAGGGACAAACAACAGGGAAAGGTCATCACCTTGATGCCCTGACTGTGATCTTCTAGAGACATCTGGCTGGGCTATTTAGACTTTGGTCTGATCAAGCAAGGCATTCAATACATACTAGGGCAGTTCAGAAGAATAGTTCCCCACCCCCCGCTCCTCAAATACTTCACAGGCTCTAAATGCCTGAACCACAACAGTTAACTTTGTGTGCATGAAGTAAGCAGGATAGTGAGACACCCTATGAAATACCTGTGGTTAGTGGCTTCTTGGGTAGGGACAGGGGAAGAAATGCATTTTTAATCAATGTGATAATCAATGACATATGGCATTTTGCTCTTGATTGGCAATTCCTCCCCCCTCCTTTTCCTTGCACACAAGAGAGTTGGCAGCGTTTGGAACTGGGAATGCTATCCACCCCCACCCCCAACCCCACCACTTTTACAGATACTTTAAAAAAAAACAGACATAACTCAGGACAGAGTAGGGCAGAGACTGCAGATTTACAGAAGATGCTATGCTTCAAACCACAGTTTGTCTAATGTTGACAAAACGACCTTGGTATTTATTTCTTATTCCCCTGCCAGATTGACTCCAGGCAAGTTCCCATGATTCTTTTACAGTGCAATCACATCCATGTCTACTCAAAAGTAAGTCCCAATCCTAAACACACTGGGACTACATCTCACAATGATATGCAGTCCCAGCAATGGGTTTGGGATTGCAGACTTAATTAACCAATTAAGGGTAAAGCATAAAGTGTTGGTTTTTACCTTTGAAGCCCTACAAGGTTTGGATCCAAGTTACCTATGGGATCACCTTCTCCTGTACAATCCGCCCCACACACTCAGGTCCTCTTGGCAGAATTTACTCCAGTCAGCAAAAACTAAGCTGACAGCCGTTATCCAGAGGACCTTCTCTTCTGCCACTCCCAGACTGTGGAATGGCCTGCCGGGAGAGATTCGTCAACTTAACGGTCTCCTGGAATTTAAGAAAGCCATAAAAACTGATCTCTTCCGGAAGGCCTACCCAGTTGAATTTTAAGATGTCTTTTAATAATGTATTAGTTTTATATGCTTTTAATCAGTTATATGTATTTTATGGTGTTTTGTATTTGGTTGTACCCCACCGATCCAGAGGGATAAGCGGGTAAGAAATATATTATTATTATTATTATCATCATTATCATTATTATTATTATTTCATCCTTCTTGCTCGTGGCGTTTTTTCTAGAAGGACATGATGGGGTCATTGCCAAGTCATGCTGTCTTTTACAGATTCAGGAATTTCCTTACAATTGAGCATGAGTTAAGTATGACTTCTTTCTGGATGTTGGTGTGGATGTATTTTGGTAGGCCCAGTTTCTGAAAGTTTTCTGTATAATTATTTTATGTGATGCCGGTGACTAAGGTGACTTAACGGAATAATTGTGACCTTTTCCTGTTGCCATAGATCTTTGACTTCCATGGCCAGTGGTGTATATTTATCTCTCTTTTCTTCTTCCTTTTCAACAACATTTTTGTCATTCAGTATTGCTATGTTGATGAGGTATGGTTTGTTTGTTTTTTGTCTATGACTGTTATGTCTGGTTGGTTGCAGGGTATTGTCTTGTTTGTATGAATTGTTCTGTCCCAGTGTATTTTATGAATTGCATTTTCCAAGATTTTTTTGGGTGAGTATGTATAGTATGATGTAGGTTGTTTGGTAAGGTTGAATTTGATGGCCAGTTGTTGGTGAGTTATTATTATTATCATTATTATCATCATCATCATCATTATTACATCCTTCAACCATCCACAGCCCCCCAAACATGACTTAATATATCACACAGACAACACACTAAGCCACAGTCATTAAGCATTTTGAGCTAACATTATGGCTTGATGTATCATGTGAACCATCCTAACCATGATGGCTACATAACCATGGGCATTACCTGTAAAAGGGTTAGTTATCTAACCATGGCTTATGTGCTAACTGAACAGGCCCACGAAGTATTAATTAAGTTATTATTATTTTAAAAAACGTGAGTATGTTGCAGTGTGAAATCATAGGTTGTTTGAACTAATTCACATCAAAACCAGAACCTTCAATTGTAATCAAGTTGCCTGAGTAAATCTGGACTAATGGAGTAATATGCCGCCAGTGACCAATGAGAAAAAACACTAGCTTGGCATGCAGAAGATTCCGGGTTCACTCCTCAGCATCTACAGGTTAGGGATTTCCATTGATGGGAAATCTGGACCTTTCTAAGACTGATAAATTCCACTGCACATCCAACTCGACTTGCATTTGTGAGTTGAACTATGAGTTTTCCCAAACTCTGGGAATGTTTTCCATGCTTTCTTTTATTTACAGAAATTGCAGCTGCAAGTTGCATAATTTGCATGAATTGCAGCAGAGACTTGTGCAAATTGTGTGAATCATGCCCAAAATTTGCACAAATTATGCAAATTGGAGGTGCAATTTGCACAAATGTCTATTTCTCCAAGCAATTGAAAAATGCGGAAAATCTGCTAGGTGGCCTGACTCGCTGTGGACTGATTCAGGTCAGCTAGATGAACCCTGGGGTGCTGAGTTGATGAATGCTCATTGTGCTCCACCCTCAACCGGATTCCCCCAACATCCCTTCTCTAGGTAGGGTTTGGAAAGACTCCTGTCTGAAACTCTGGGGTACCGCTGCTACTCTGTATAGGGAAAGAGTGGGGAATGTCAGGCCCGCAGGCTAAATCCAGACCTCCAGGGTCCCCCAGGTGGCCACCTTTCCCTTGGCCCAACCCCCTTCCTCCCTATCACTGATTAGTGGTTTTCTGCCTTTTGTACTGTTTTTGCTCCTTTCTAAAAGAATGAAATGCCTCTCCTCAGGCTTAGTTAGGGATATCTTGAGTGTCCGACTGAGCCTAGGGATCCGACGGACTCCCCTGTCCCCCCCCCGGACCAGTTGGGCACCCCCAGCACAAGCGTAGACCCATGCTCAAGCACACGTGAGGCCCTGGCAAATGCTCAGCAGCCATCCAGTGCCTCTGGTAAAATTGTGCACTTCCCCCATTGCATTAATGCAGGCTGCGAGTAAAGGTGTGAACAGAGTGTTTGTTCCCTTACCCTTGGCTCGATGGGGCCTTTATAGCAGCCAGTGACACAGTGTGTGTGGGGGAATTACACAATTTTTGGATCCTCCGTTGTGTGCACTATGAAGGCTCTAGAACTTGTGCATTCCCCCCCACTGTGTTAATGGTAGCCCCATCGGTTGTGTTTTCAGAGACAGAGGCTCAGTTCGGACGACACAATAAACAACTGGTGTGGGGGAAACAATTGTCAGTTGTTTTGACTATTGTGTCATCTGAATGCTGCCATAGCCAATTCAGCGCTGATCCTAATCCACACTACAGTTGATTATTTATTACCATGTTGTGTGGGCAGTACCCCCTAGTTGAACAACTGTAAAGTTGATTATTACCCCACCATTGACTATCGTGTTGTCCGAATTCAGCCATAGTCTTATCAGCCTTCTCTGACTGGGAATCCAGCCAGCAGTGATGCTCCCAGGTTGCCAGGAGTAACAAGCAGAGATAAGCAAACGCACAGGACAGTTCACAGAGTCCAAGCAGCAGAAACGCCGAGGCAAAGTCTGAAGTCTGGTCCAAGGTCCAATTCCTGATAAACCCAATCTAAGGTCAGAAATGCAGACCACGCGGCGTAATCAGCAGAACCAGTAACAGTCACAACGGTTGGTGCCAATAATGCTGTGTGGAACTTCGAGGCTTGCTTTTATACAGGACCTTAGCCTGGAACCACCCAGCTCCAGCTGTGGCTCATTAATTAAACTTCCATCTCAGCCAGCTGTATATTCACAGAGCTAAGTTTCTGGCCTGCAGTTGAAGTCTTTTCCTCGCAGGCCAGACTCGTTCCTACTCTGCACCTACAGCCCTTTCTTTGGCAACTAAGGAGGGATAATTGCGAGGTTTCCCGCTTCCATGATCATCGCTCATGGGGCTCATGCGAGGGAAGTTTCCTACAAGTAAAAGAGAGCTGTTATGGGAGGACGTGTGCCCCATGATGGCGGTTCTGAACGTGCAACGGCAGGAGTGGGTGGGACTGGACAGATGGGTACAGGCAAGGAAACTTTTTTAATAACTCCTCCCAGATGTGCATCACCACACACGCACTGCAACACAGAGGGATAGGTACTCTATCAAAGATGCACTCCTGCACATCTATATGTTTGTGTTAAAAAAAACAACCCACATGGTCGGTGCCAAAACACACTGATAACCAATCAAAATTGTGCCGAAAATGGTAGATGCCCACTCCCACACATATCTGAAACAGCTGGACATACCCCTGACAGCAGGTTGGCTATTTGCCAAACCGGGAGCTCACGCCAAACAGCAACAGCTTCAGAAAGGGGGGTCACACCAGGCACAGATGTTGGGACTGTAGCGAGCGAGGGGGAAAAGCCACTATAAATCCAGTCAGCGATATTCCTGAAGAACTGAGGGGTCAACCCGAGATCACCGCGGGAGTAGGTGAACATCATGTGGACTGGTAGGGACAACTGCGATATTATTCAGAAATAAACAGCTGATGCAAACACGGCCTTGCTCTCTGTGCTTCAATTGCTGTCTTTCATGAGGATGGGTGGATGACTTGCTTCTGGCTCAGAAATTGCACCATTGGGACTGGAGAACCTGGGGGAGGTGGAAGAGGATGGCCTTCACTGGGAACTCCTGAGGGGTCTGCATCCTCTGCATGTCCACCCTCTTCCTGCAACACTGCCTCTGGAATATCCTTGAGGGAAGGAGAGTCCACAGACTCAGGTAAGTCAGGTTCCTCCTTCTCAGAAGACACCTCAGGAGGGGCCATGACACCATTGACACTGCAGGGGGAAGTGCACAATATCTCCAGCAGGGGCCGATGGCTGTCAAGCACTTGTCAGGCCAAGGCGAGCTTCAGAAGAAGCTGACGCAGCCTGACAAGCAAGAGCGGATTGCGACAGCAATGGGGTGAGTTCGTCTACCTCTGGGCTTAGTAAGTGGCAGTAAGAGCTTGAAACTAAAGTATGCTGGTATCTTTTGGATTTTCGGCTCCGCCCCTTTTGTCTTTGGTCCCACCCACCACTGGAATGTGGTCCCTGAAAGCATCTTTGAAATGGAATTCAACCTTCAGGTTGAAACATGTTCCTCAGCTCTGGTGTAGACAATACTGAACTAGAAAGACCAGTGATCTCTCTGGATATAAGACAGCTGAATATGTTTATATATTCTGGATGCTGGTTGGCTGCCATTTCCTATAGCTGAACCTTTGAATTTATTTGTTTATTTTACCCCAGTTTTCCACCATTGGATCAACAAGATGGTGAAGAGCTTCTTAGAAATAATAAAAAGGGAGATAAAAGATTAAATTAAAAACTGCAATAAAAACAAAAGCATCAAAAAAGCAAGATATAAAACCTATTTTAGATTACACCTGTCCAAGGATTGCTTTAAAAACAATCTATTTGACACTAACTGGGTTTAATATTATATTCAGTGGTTTCCTTCAAAAATGAAATAATGGAGCAGGTTATTAGTACAGTATGTGCTGTTCAGACACTTTGTTATTTGATGTTTCCTTTTCAAGAGTGCTGTATTGTTCAATTCCCATCACACAATGAAAAGAAAGTACAGCAAATCAATACTTTAAAAATAAACATAACATAAAAAATAAAAATAAAAAAATCTTTAGTTCCAAAGTGGTCAAACGCTAGGACTGCAGTAATGCTAGGACTGAAGCATCATACCATATGCAAGTTGAAGACATGAATTTGAAGTGGAAGATCTCTTTCATAAAATGACAGCCTGACTACATTATATATACTCATATGCATATACAGCACACCTATCGTTCATTTATTTTTCAGTAAGAAGCAGAATGTGTCAGGACAGCTAGCAATGGCATTGTATATCATTAATACAAATAATTTCCATTAGGCAAAAAATATCTCGTAACTCATGAGGGGGCAAAGTCTCAAGTGAGCCATGAAGGTAATTCCCCCTTCGTTATTATGATCACTCTGCTCAATAGGCCTTTGATGTATGGAGTCCTTTAGATTATTTAATTAGATAACTACTCAAGTGGAGCATGGTTTTCTTGACGCTTCTTTCATGGAGCACCATGTCAAGGGTTAATTTAAGTTTCCGTAAGTTATGGAGTCATTGAAGTTTGCCTGGGATTTTTTTTCTCCTTCTGGCAAAGGTTCACCTTAAAAGTTTGAACACACCCCATGCAAGTTTGTCAACTTCGTTCCTTTTGTTTAGAGCGCTTTGGGGTTATGTTTTGTAGATGTGGAACCAACCATCATCACTTAGTGGAGCATCACTTCTAAATGGGGATTATTTCAGTTATAAAGCATACAATTGGCATGTTTATGGTAGGGATGGGAGAGACATTCATACAGTTCCCATTTAATTTCATACTCTTGACCCACTGAAAAGTGGTTATCTTTCAAAATTCTCATGTCTCCAAAATGTCAATAGAGGTCTCCATTTTTTAAAAAACTTACAAAAATGCACATAGTAGAGAAAATAACATTCAAAATGCATTATATCAGGGAACATTGCTTTCAAATATGTGCATAAAAATGCATGTATTCAGAGAAATGTGCATCAAAACAAAAACAAAAAACAGACAAAAAACACCCAAGGGTCTTTGGCAGTTGGGTGGCATACAAATCTAATTAAATCAAATTAAATTTGCCTACACTTTTCATGTGAACTTAAAAAGAAATTATCAACGTTTGGGATGAACTGAACTTAAGGCTGGAGAAATCTACACACTGAAGAAGAATCAAACAGAAGTTTGGGGGGGGGGGAAATGAGAAACTGAGAGAATCTGAAATTTATAGATTCACCCATCTCTAGTTTTCAGATCCCTCCAAATTCAATCCTCAATGTGTTCATTTAAAAGGCAACCGGTAGCAGAGAATGACCCCAACCTGAGAACCTGGAATGCAGTATACTAGTTGGGACAAGAGAATGGATGAGGTTGAAAAGGGAACTCAATAATCTGTGAAACATATCTGAAAAGAACTCACAGCAGACATCAGATCAAAACACTAGATAGACAGACAGACAGACAGACAGACAGATGATAGATGTGTGTGTGTGTTTTAAAAAATATATATGCATCACAGCCTTGAGATTAGATGGGGAGAACCACATGAGGGGAGAGAATGGGAAATAGTCACTGCCCCTCCCCACTCTCATGCGTCTGATGGCCTGGCCTGCCAACTTCCACACCATTTCTGGAAAGTTTTGGAGAAATTCTGATGGGTTTGTTTGTATGCTTACATTACTTATGAGATGACTGAAGAGTTGCGTAGGTGTCCTGTCTTTCATTTTACAATCATTTCCCTCACAGTCTGTAGCCTCCTTGGTTTTCCACCCAAGGAAAGATATCATGAATGTATTCTTCCCATAGGGCCTTTTCAGATCAGGAAGTGAAGGTAGCCTGGGAGACTGTAGAGCAATGGTGAGATGTGTAATGGAAAGAAAAATGTAGACAGTACTCTCAGCCACCTCACAGTGATTAGGCAAGGTCAAAAACATCAAAAACAAAAAAAAGAAAGAGACAAGCTGTTCTACAACCCTTCCCAATGTTGAGCTCTACCTGTGAGAAATTGTTGGAGAATTTCTCCCCCCCACAAGAAATTCAGTGAAATTGTCCCCCCAATTTCTCTACCCACAAATAGGGTGGAGAAATTTGACAGCCCCCTTGCACACAAGGCTAGAAAGCACTCTGTTTTGCAATTTGGTTTGAAATACCTTCAGGCTTTGAATGTTGCACTGACTCCTACCTTTCCCATACTGCAACCTCCTGACTAAAACCTGAAATGGCACCAGCCCTTGACATCCCCTCCCCTGTCAATCATGACTTGGCTCAGGAGCTTGTCCATTAGATTCAGTGGCCCCCTATTGCCTGTGCAGCTGGAGGCGCTGTAATAAAATTGCTGGAGGTTTCCTCAATGTAGTTACTACATCTTTGCTCCTCCCCAGTTCGGTGAATCTCCTTCCTGCAGATCAAAGTGGCGCCTGACAACAAAGCTCATTCCCTATGTGAGAAGGTGGTTGCAAAATATACATACTCACACACTGCCTTTTATTTATTTTTATCGTTTAATTAGACCAGCTCAAAGTGTGTGTGTGTGGGTTTTGCATCAATCGCTTAACGGAATGGGAATCTGCAGGTTAAAAATCACTCAGTGGTTCAGTGTAGCTCCCAAAGCAATCGGAGGACAGGTTGCTGTCAAGTTCAGTGAGAACTGGATCAGGCCCCCAGGATGTGAGTTTCTCATCCTATTAAGATGAATGGGAGATAATCAAAGCCTCACCAGTGCTGTTGTTTCACTCTGTTTGAATGCAGGCTCAGCAAGAAAGCAATGAATTGTTTTAGCAGGGCGAGGGACATGTTTGTACTCATAAATAGGAACTGAGTGGTTGTTCCTTCTTGAAAATAAGATCAAAATTAAGCATTGTGTATAGAGAAGCAATCTCTGCAAAGCCACCTCCTCCGATGCTCAGGCCTTGGTTTGAAAGTCTTTTCAACAGCAGGTTTCCTTAAACTAGTAATATCCCCCATTCCTTTTCTTAAAATGAAATCCTAAACTCTGATAATAGAGCATAGCAAGATGCAACTTTTCCAGGTATCTTGGGCTGGCTTCACAGTTCTTATCTTGAAAGGGTTATGGTCTATCTGAAGCATGACATAGAAATTGTCAGCCCCAGCTCCTGTCAAAGGGAGAAGAGGCACAAAGCAAATGTGTAAGGCTAGGCCTAACATTCCCCGAAGAACTTTTTTTAGTACAGTTGTAGAAGCATTGAGGGGTGGGGAAGTGAAGTTAGGAGAAAAAAGCATGGTGTAGAATTGCTGAGGGCTTGGGAGGGGGAATTTTGGGGTTTAGAGACTTCTATTTTCCTTTCTTTGTCTAAATAGTTTTTTGCTGTCATTTGCCCATTGTTGCAGTGTCCTCCTTCATCAGGGCCCATTTTGCCCCACAATGCTAGGCTGACCAGGTGGCTCGGGATTTCCCGGTCCTAACTGGGAATCCAGGGGCAAACCGGCCCAACCGGAGGGCGGGGGGGCAAACCGGGGTGGCGGGGGGTCACGCGGCGGTGGCAGCAAGCAAGGAGCGGCGGTAGACCCGGCGGCAGAGGAGCCCGGGAAGTGGCCGCCCCAGCAGGTAAGCACGAAGGGGGGCACTTACCTGCTGGGGCGGCCGCTTCCCGGGCTCCTCCGCCGCCTTCGCCGCCGCTGCTGGGCTCGTAAGGCCAGAGGCCACGTGGAAGAGGCAGGAGAGGCCCGGATCCGGAAGTGACGTAACCAGCCCTCTCCCGCCTCTTCCACGTGGCCTCTGGCCTCCTTGGGGCTCATCGCGATGGCGATGAGCCCTGAGGAGCCCGGACGCCCGCGCCCGCCTCTTCCGCGCGGGCGTCCGGGCTCCTCGGGGCTCGTCGCCATTGCGACGAGCCCCAGAAAAGCCAGAGGCCGCGCGGAAGAGACGGGAGAGGTCCGGTTACGTCACTTCTGGATCCGGCCCTCTCCCGCCTCTTCCGCGTGGGCAGCGACGGACGACCCGGCGCGGCCGCGCGGGCAATGGAGGACCCGGCGCGGCCGCGTGGGCGGCGAAGGAGGACCCCGCGCGGCTGCGCGGGCGACAGAGGACCCGGCGCTGCCGCGCGGGCAGCGAAGGAGGACCCCGCGCGGCTGCGCGGGCTACGGAGGACCCCGCGCGGCCACTCGGGCGGCGACAGAGGACCCCGCGCAGGCGGCGGAGGAACCCGGCGGTAGGTCCAGGCTGGGTTTTTTTGGGGGGGTGGCTTGATGGGGGGGTTGTTTTGGGTGGGGGGGCGGGGGGGACCGGGATTTTGATTTTTTGATGCATTTGAGGAAGACTGCTACATATCCTAGGCTGACCATATGAAAAGGAGGACAGGGCTCATGTAACTTTAAGTGTTGTAGAGAAAAGGGAATTTCAGCCAGTGTCATTTGTATGCCATTAGTTCCTGGTGAAATTTCCTCTTCATCACAATAGTTAAAGTTGCAGGGGCCCTGCCTTCTTTTGTATCTGGTCACTCTAGTATAGTGCCTGCAACTTTAACTGTTGTGATGAAGAGGGAATTTCACCAGGAACCAATTGCATACAAATGACACTGGCTGAAATTCCCTTTTCTCTACAACTGTTAAAGTTACATGAGCCCTGACCTGGATTTTATCTGGTCAGCCTAACATATCCTGCAGATCCTTTGTGGGGTAAGAATCCTCCTGACGTAGGAGGAACACTGCTACCATGGGGAAGCAGCAGCAAAAACAATTGTTTAAGGGTGCAATCCTATGCATGTTTAGACAAAAAAAATAAAAAGGCCTACAACTCCTAGCTGAGAGTTGTAAGCATTTCTGTCTGTCTAAATATGCATAAGGGGATTACATCCTAAACGAATGAGGGAAAAAAGTTTTTTTTTTTAGAAGAAACTAATGGTGGTGCTAATGTTGCTGACTGAACATAATGAAAGCCCCTCACATGAGAAAGTCATCTGACTGTCTCCAGACCATCCTCAATTGCACAGAAAGTGCCTTTCCACTTTCAAAGCCTGAGAATTTTACACTCGGGATATCTTTAGTCATGCATAAAGACCAATTGAAATC
The DNA here is from genome assembly GCA_029215795.1 of Anniella stebbinsi. NCBI lineage: Eukaryota > Metazoa > Chordata > Lepidosauria > Squamata > Anniellidae > Anniella > Anniella stebbinsi. The sequence goes on from JARDYH010000001.1 coordinate 351,648,302, forward strand.
AATGGGACTTAAGTTAGTGAGAAGACCAGTTAAAATCAATGGAATTTAAGTTAGTCATGATGACTAACTGAAGTTCTACTGATTTCAATGGGTAGTCACTAAGTAAGGCCCTTTCCACACCAGATTTGTGGCCTGGGTTGGTTGGCCCCCGGCTGGTCCCTGTGAGTCAAAATGACGCACAGGGACTCCCAGGGGTGGGGGGTGAGCAAGGGATTTTTCTGGGAAAACAGAAACCAGAAAAATCCCAATGTGCCTGTCAATCCTGGGTGCAGCCGTGCTTACTTGCAAGTAAACATGGCTGCAAAATGGGCACGGAGCCGTGCGGGGAGCAGGGGAGGGGGTGGCACCAGTTTTACCAACCCCGGGAGGGCAGGGAGGGGGTGAGGCCTGAGCGCGCATCGTGTTTTTTTTTTAAAAAAGTCACCTTTTTTGGAGAAGCGCTCGTGCGCTTTCCGTGGTTGGAAAAAATGGAGGCCACAGTTCATCGCACTTCGTGATGCGGCTTCAGAGCGCTGATCCCGGAAGTGGCTACTTTCGGGATCGCCTGCTCCCTGCCTTCTACACCCCAATGATGTAGAAAGGGCCTAAGACTAAATAGGAATCATGCTCACTGTCTGGATAGCCTTAGATGCAATGAGACCACCAAGCATAAGGGTGCTTCCCTTCCATGGCCCCTCACATCAGAAAGAGTACTGGATGTGCTCCTTCACTGGAAAGATCCCTCCTATCCTCACTGAACCTGCCAGCTACAGGGAATCAAGCAATCTGTCATATCAGATTAATTGCAACACTTCCACCCTCCACCCCCAATTGTGACAGTATGAGACCACCAGACCACCAATTATATGATGGAGCTGAACAAAGTGCTGCTGGCCGCCAGTTATGAGAGACACCAAAAGAAATCCTACTTGGCTCCATAAGGAGACTAACTGATCCCATGCTGCACATCCTGGAAAGGTTCTGGGAGGCTATGGCAGAAAGAGCACTCTGAAGGAGGGAAGAAAGAACCAGCCTTTTAAGGCTGCCCACATCCCTCTCCCAATTGGCCCAACACTCCACCCAAAGACTGCCATATTGGGACCTTTTGCAGTCCATTCCTACATGGGGGTGTGGTGGCTCAGACTCGCTCCCACAAGCCAGAGAAGTGCCATTATTCCAACAAAAGACATCTCACCTTTAATGACGATGCTCTGCGGGAAGGACTATAAGATCAGTCTTCACTCAGTGCATTTGGAAAAACGTTTGATAGTTAAGGGTCATGGAATAAATCATCACTTTGTCTTAGAGTTTCTTGACACCCTCAATGATTTCCGAAGTTGGATTTCCATTCATTTTGACCATATTAAGTATAAGTTCCTATCCCCCACCCCCAAACCCTGGGAGAATTTGAAAAGTACTAATTGATGTCTTTCCCTGCTTGAAATTCTCACCCTACTTCGGATTTAGAAGCCCACCAGCCTGCCATCTATCCATCCAGCCAATGAGGAATCGGTCTCCCTAGTGCCGACAACAGTAAAGCCTCCAGTTATGTCAGCAACAGCCAAGGAGGCTTCTCAATATTTAACAACATCGCTTCTAACGCAAGCAAGCTCTTTGCCTATTTTTATTTTCTCAGGAGAGCTTAAAGCTTCCCTGTCAAAATATGTTCAATGGACAGTCAGCGACTCACCTTCTAATGATGAACTTTTTAGCATTCTAAAAAGACAATGACTGCCACTGTCAGAAACGTATTTTAAAACCCAACCCGACATGGTGGTCTCAGCTACACTGCATAATGTTGTGGCCGGGCTTGCAACAATGAACTTCCAAAGAGCTTGTCTGTTATGATGTTTTCCTCTCTCTCTCTTTCTCTCTGGAGTATTGGGTGCATAATATTGTCAGGTTAACTCCCCAACTCTGGTGCGATATTTAATTTTAATCATCTCCGTTGCCATCCAGTAATAACATTTATTACATTATGCGACTTGGCATAGTTCATAAAATTGAATATACATGAGGATGATGGAAAGAGCGCTGTTCATTGAAGGTGTTCTTTGCATTTATAAGGTTGTTATTTTTTAAAAAAATCACCCACCCAAAATATTGTTGATGGAAATTATTGCTACGGTCATATTTGTTCAAGCAAAAAAATATATGGTATAACAAGAGTTCTCTCTCTCTCTTTCTCTGTTCCCCATGTTTTACCCAGAGAAATGGGGAAGCCATTTGATATGCAAAACAAAACAAACCAAAAAAAAAAACCCGATGCACAGTATCAGTCCAGAAGAATATCTTTTATTTATACTTTTTTAATATGCAAAGAATTTATGCAACTTGGATAGGCAAGAAGAAAGGAAGCTTTCACTAAACAATGATTGCATTATGTAGACTTCTGGGCCTGTATTTTCAGAGCATCCTCAAAATTCAGCCTTAGAACCTATCCTGAAGATTTATGTATGCATTTTTCATCTTTCGACTTCTTGTCAAATGAGGATTTCTATACAGAGGAGCTGGATTGTGCATGTAGAGTGCCCAGTGCAACAAGACCTTGATTCTAAGCTGACTCGTTTGAGTGATACCATAATAGATGTAACAAAAGATGCAAGACTTCATCCTAGGCTTGCAAATTCATCAATTCTTCTACCAACCATGCATTGCGGGTATCTATGGACTTTACAGAAAAGTGCTGTTTTGTGAAACCAAACTTCCCATCCCGGCTCTTGTTGAGCAGGCTTTTGTCCACTCGGATGCTTGGATTTCCACCGTTACAAATTTCAGGCCAACCATACTAGGCGACTGGGGTTATAGGTACTCTATGCTTCTACAAATGTATAGTGCCAGTACAGACCTTGTTACCGGACATATAATTTAGTATTCTGTATTTAATAATAATAATAATAATAATAATAATAATGCAAGACTCTCACCTAGGATGAATATGTCAGTTTCACTTTCTCCAGCATTCCAGATTCTCAAAGCTTAAGTTCTGTTTCTGCTATCTGTTTTAAACATGAACAAGCTTGCAGATTGTGGTAAACTCTGATAAAAATGAACTGAGATGAAATTCTAACCCCATCTGCACTGCCCAGATGTTATAGGCACATGAGGAGATTGTCAGGGGGAGGAAGAAGTGGCAACCCCAGTTCAGTACCTAGTTGAATGCACAGATCAGGATCTTGGAATTGTTGTAGATCATAGGGGTGTGCACGCCAAAAAATATCATTGTTTATCGTTATCATCATTTTGGACCCAAAAAAATTATCTTCATTCATATCGTGGGTGAACCGTATCGTCTTCATGATAATTATCGTGAAAAAACTATATTTTTTGCAGCCCTATTTTTAAAGAAAAAATGTCTATACCCTGTATTTTAAAGGTTAGAGGCTTGAAACTTGGTCACAGTGCTTGTGGGGTATGCCTAAGTATGTGTATGAAATTTGAGAATGACCCCCTCCAACCCTCGATTTTATATAATTTTTTTTAAAGATTGTTTTTGTTCTGACAAGTCTGAATGAACGCACGTAGCGAGCTGTCATTCTGATCTGTCAGAACTGAAATGATCTTTAATAAATTCATATAAAATCGAGGGTTGGAGGGATCGATCTCAAATTTGGCACATATGTGTAGCACAATGACTGGCCTGATAAATGGCTGACAGCCATCAATAAATTAAAAATAAAGAAGAATTGCTCTAACCGTCTGCCGTTATAGACTATGCAAATCAACAGGTTGCTGCAAATAATACATACATACATACATACATACATACCTGAACAGGGTTTACAAAATTTTGTTTGTTTGTTTATCTCATTTATTTTCATTATTAAATACTTCTTCTGTTCTGTCATTCATTTGTTAACATCACATATAAATCATATATAGTTATTTACATTTGTGTTCGTCCCCCTGTCTTTTTCTGTCATTAACTTTGCTTGTGGAGCAGCAGCAACACAACTGATCTTGTTATCTGTCACCATTTTATTTTCCTAGAATGCGTTTTGCCTGGTGTGGAAAGGGCCAAATAGATTTATATACATTCAGCCTCTAAGCTGATCTGCTGCTGAGGAAGGATTTAACCTGGGAAGTATCACTAGAGGAGGGTGAGAGGAGGTTTCCTCAAATTGCATCCTAAAGCCAAGAAGCTCCAGGGAATAGAGAGAGGAGGTCCTCTTGAGGTCTGCCAGACTGATCCACCCAAAGTCACAGGGCCTGTTGTGTGATAGTAATGCAGGCAGGCCTTCTTTGGCACATCACTGAATGTGTAAGTCAGGGTACAAAAACTGCACCCCATGGCTGCAGGTATCACCCAATACCTATCTGGTAGCTCCCAGACTCCCAGCATGCACTACCACCACCACCAAAAAAAAAGAGGGAAACACACTCTAGGAACAGGTCCTGCCATAGAATCTTCATTCCTACAGTGTCCCTGAAGCATCCTTGGAAGCCATGCTTAATGGTTCCTGCCTACTTCCTAGGATGCTCTGGGGACTCCCTAGGAATGAGGCTTCTGTGGCAGAAACCATAGAGTTGATTCCTAGAATGTATGGCCCTTTCCACACCAGGCATTTTGCCTGGGTTAGCCTCTGGGTGCTTCCTGAGAGTCAAAATGATGCACAGGGAGTCCCGTGGGTGGGGGCGAGAAGGGGATTTTTCTGGGAAAACAGAAACCAGAAAAATCCAGATTCTTTCATGGTCCCTGGTAGTTCCTAGGACCGTGGAAGATATGCCCGCCCGCCCCAGGTGCTGATGTGCTTATGTGTGAGTAAGCGCAGTAGCAAACTGCGCACGGAGCATTACTGCGCGGCTCCGTGCCCAGCAGGGGAGGGGGTGGCACTAGTTTTGCCACCCCTGGGAGGGCAGGGAGGGGGTGGGGGCTCGTGCGCATGGTTTTTTTTTTTTTAAGTTACCTTTCATTTTGCAGTGGAGCGCAAGAGTGCTCTTCCCCGTGTTTTTTTTTTTTTTTAAATGGCAGGCACAACTTGCTATGGCCTGGGAGCAGCCTGGGCTGCACACAATTGGTGTTCCAGGTTCACTGCCCCTCCAGCCCTCTATAACCCTCTGGTGTAGAAAGGGCCTATGTTTTTCCTTTTCTTTTTTGGGGAGCAGGAGAATGAGGTTGGGGTGGCTGTAAAGGGGGAAAGTAGAAGGCTTCAACACCTTGATGCTGTGACATTAAATATTGCTGCAATATTAATATCTGTTGCTGTTACGGTAAGTGTGAGCGGTGTTTGTGTATGAGCACCATGTGAATGGTTTGAGATTTTTCCCTAGTTCACACCATCTGAACCAAACATGGACCCTTCCCCACATGTGTTTAGCAGCTGCAGCAAATTACACTTTTTATGGCCATGATTTTGCGCAAATCGACTTGTGCCATCCCCACCCTTGAAGGTTCCACAAGTTGGCCCAACTCATCATGAGCTGAGTTGGGCAAACTCATGGATGACTGAGCCAGAACCCAGGACGCCGAGCCAGTGAAAACCCATTGATTTCCATCCCAAATGGATTCCTCCAGTATCCCTATTCTAAACATATATAGTAAGTAAATAGTTTATTTGTGTAGCAAAAGCGATTACAATAAACAAAACACATAAAAAACAAGAGCATAATGCACATCAGTTTAAAACAATAATAAAACCTAACAGTAAGGGATTACTCATCATGACAGTTCAACTTGTCACAAACATTCCTCCTTAGAATTGCTGCTCTGAAAGCAAAGTGGGCCACCTTTTCAGAAACCTGGGGCAATCTATCCCCCAATAAAAAAAAATTGATCAGATACCCATCAGATATGCCTGATGGCAGGTCTAAATCCCTAAACAAGGCTGTCCTTAAGTCTTCATGAATTGGGCAGACAAGCAGATAATGAGGGAGGTCTTCAGGCAGGTTGGCCCCACATGAGCAGACTCTTTGTTCATAGGGAATCTGATGGTAGCATCCAGAGATTATAGCAGAGCTCATAGACTAGAATCGTAAGGGCCACCTAAACATATATAGGATTGTGTTTTAAGTAGTTAATCCTCCCCTTGGCCTGACATTGGAGCCATCCCTCAATTGCTTTTTAAGCCACCCATTGAGATATGGGACATACAAAACACTTTATAGAATAAATGGCATATGAACAGCAATGGCAGGCAGTTGTCTGCCAATAGCTAAGGCTACAAAACCTGAGGTTCAAGTCTCAGGGTAACCAACTAGCCAATTTGATGGTATCAACATCACGCTGTAATGTCAAAGTGCCTCTGTCATTAATCACAGGCTAAAGAATAAATTTGCCTTCTCCATGTGAAGAAAAGGCATATTACGCAGCTACAGCATGATTTTGATACATCTTTTAACTAACCAAAAGTAGCATCTTGACAATTTTAATAGGCTAATTATACACTGATGGTCATCTAGGAATGTGCTCATTTTCAGGCCTTTATGTCCTGACAATTGTAAAAGTTATCAGCTGGAAAATTGGCATGCAAACACAGAATTTCAATCACGAAGCCCCAGCAGGACTTGACTTAAAATATTTCCTTTGCAAAGAGGTTCTGTCTGGGGCATGCAGAGGAAATGAAAGGCTATAGACTCTTCAGGCCCCAGAAACAGCCAGCAACCTGGTGCTAAGTGATTAAGAGCCATTTGACACGTTACATTTTTAAGGTGCATACCTCGGAGAGGAATGTAGGAAACCGCTTCAAACCCAGTCAGGACAGTGCTCTCTGTATCTCAGTACTGGCTACACCAGGAGTGGCCAACCATTTTTCTGTCAAGGCCCACGTTCCCTTAGGGGTACTCTCTCAGAGGCCACATGCCAGTAGTGGGTGGGGCCAGACCCAAAAGTGAGTAGGGTCACCCCCTTCTCTACAGTTGCTCCAATAGCAGCTCTCATGTTGTTGGAGAAGAGAATCCATTCTAGGGGGGTGTCTATATGCCCCATTTACCCTATCGAGGCTGCACAGTATCACTGCATTGACATGTCATTGCAGCAGTGAATTCCACTCCAGTGGGGGTGTCTGTACGCCCTATTTACCCTCTTCTGTCTCTTCAGTGGGGCTGCGTTGTTTATATGATGGAGTCGCCAACTCATAGCCACAAATAGCTCCCTCCCCCTTGAAACTGCGCTTTTTGAAAGTGTCGATTTCCCACAGCTTTTCCCTTTGCTCCAAGGTCAGGAGCGACAGCCGAGTGGGGATACTGAAGCTGGTGGAGAAGGACAAAGCTTCTTCTTCTTCAGCAGCAGCAGCGGCAGCGGTGGCCAGCTCCTGCTCATTACTCCCACCAGCCTGCATGTCCTAAGTTGGAGAGGCTGCAGGCAGAGGGGAAGTTTTTGGTGAAATGGGTATCAGTGCATGCAGGTATTGATTTTTTTAAAAAATAAAATAAAACAAGCAAACAAAACCCCAAAACACCACTACCAATATTATTATTTGGGCGAAGTATAAAGTGTTGGTTATTACCTTTAAAGCCCTACATGGTTTGGGTCCAGGTTACCTGCGGGATCGCCTTTTCCCATACAATCCGCCCCGCACACTCAGGTCCTCTGGGAAGAACTTACTGCAGTCGGCCAAGACTAGGCTGACAACCGTTACCCTGAGGACCTTCTCTTCTGCTGCTCCCAGACTGTGGAATGACCTGCTGGAGGAGACTCGTCAACTTAACAGTCTTTTAGAATTTAAGAAAGCTATAAAGACTGTTCTCTTCCAGCAGGCATATCCAGTGGAATTTTAGAATGTTTTAAGGATGTTTTTAGGATGTTTTAGGACGTTTTTATGCAGTTTTAATAATATGTGTCTTGTTTTAATCAGTTTTATGTATTTTATCATGTTGTTGTTCCCCGCCTCGATCCAGACGGAGAGGCAGGTAAGAAATAAACTATTATTATTATTATTATTATTATTATTATTATTATTATTATTGGGGGAAAGGCTTCCTGAAGAACCCTCCATTTGCTCCCCTTCTTTTGGGTCCATATCTCCCCCCTCCATCTCTCTCTCTCTCTCTCTCTCTCTGCTCCCCTCCTATTTCCTCCTCCTTGGGTTATAAACATGTGCTGCTCATGCCTAGCCCCCTTCTGCTGTCTAACTTTATTGTTTCTCCCTCACAGTAGCGATGCAGCAGGGTTTTGAGGGAATCAGAAATCCACGTGGCAGTGTATAGACACCCCATGAGTTTCAATCAGAACCAGTCAGAGCTCCAGAGGAACTACCCAAGATGCATCTTCTTTTGTCAGCTCCCCTCTCTCATTTTTTCTCCCTTTCCAACAGCACCTCTCTCTCTCTCTCTCCCTCCCTGCCCCTCCCTGCCCAGAGGACTGCCAGGAAAGGGACAGAGTGCTCTTCCCAGAGGTCTGATTTCATCGCTTGCAGAGAGCTTTTGAAATTAGGCTGAGGGCTGCATAAAATGAGCCTGAGTACCACTTGTGGCCCAGAGCCACCCCTGGCACACTGACTGGGATGTTTTAACTGTGAATTTCAATGAAAACTGAATTTGACCTAATGTAGGATGTTTGGCTGCAGTGACATAATGGCGGTGACCCAAGGTTGGGCTCTGCAATGTTCTAATGCTTGAAAAACAGATCCCACAGCATTGTGGAGCTGGTGTCCCTTGATTTTCTGGGTTTAGCAGTGGTTCGTACACTTGGGTAGGTCCTGCTCTGAGGTCAGCACTCAGCAGATGCAGGCAGCTTAAGAAACGGTGTGTATGTGTCGTATTAGGAAAAGCACACACACCCCTCTCTTGCAGCAAGGCAGTGATGGTCATGCAACAACCTTCCTTGGTGCCCACAACCTGGAGGAAAGAGGTGAAACACAAGGGTGAACTGGGACCACAACTTCTATAACTGAGATGCACAGCAAGACCCTAACAGCTGTCTTGAGATCAGTTGACGCACCTCTGTATTTATGGGGAAAGCCTAACCAGGTTCAGGGATTAGAAGTCTATTCCCTACACCTAGGCTGACCAGATAAAATCCAGGTCAAGACTCATGTAACTTTAACAGTTGTAGAGAAAAGGGAAATTCAGCCAGTGTCATTTGTATACAATTAGTCCCTGGTGAAATTCCCTCTTCATCACAACAGTTAAAGGTGCAGGCACTATACTAGAGTGACCATATACAAAAGAAGGCAGGGCCCCTGCAACTTTAACTGTTGTGATGAAGAGGGAATTTCACCAGGAACTAATTGCATACAAATGACACTGGCTGAAATTCCCTTTGCTCTACAACTGTTAAAGTTACATGAGTCCTGACCTGGGCTTTATCTGGTCACCCTACCTACACCTGCCTAGCTGCCCAGTTCCTAGTATAGGAGTCGAGCACAAGAAGCCCCAGTGACGAAGTGTCTCAACCCCAGAGAGAAACTGTCAAGGTAAAAAGAAGTTTATTAGCACACAAGTGAATGAAGCACCAGTGTGAGTTGAGCAACTAGGTGAGGAGGCCATCACAGATGAATCTTCCCTGCTTTCTCTTTGTTTAGGCCAAGGCTCCAGATTAGTGTACACAGAAGCTGTTTCTACACCGGCCATTTTGTTTTGTAGGATTGCCCCGGGTGGTCCCACTGCGTCAAAATGACGCACAGGGAATCCCGGGGGCAGGGGGGATGGGCACGGGTTTTCCCAGGAATAAAAAAAAATCTCTGGGAAAACCTGGTTTTTCTGGTGGTCCCGGGAATGTCCCAAGACCGCGGGAGGTGTGGGTGCCCATCCTGGCTGGTGCCCACTTACTTGTGAGTAAACAGGCACCAGAAACAGGCACGGAGCTGCGCTGCGTGGCTCCGTGCCCATCAGGGGAGAGGGGGGGAAGGAAGTCTGCCATCCCCAGGATGGCGGGGTGGGTGAGTAAGGCCCCTATTTCAGTTGATATTTTCCCCCACTTACCTTTTGTGTTGGAGTGCAAGTGTGCTCTTCAAATCTTCTTCCCCCCCCCCCCAAAAAAAAAATGGTGGCTGCAACATCGCAAAGTCCTTGGAGGAAGCCAGGATGTCACATTTCCTGGTTTGGAAAGAGGATGATGATCCCGGAAGCAGGTACATCTGGGGATCTTCCCACCTCCCTACCTCTACACCCATAGGTGTAGAAAGAGTCTGACTGACTGACTCACAATTGCCACCTCATCGTGGGGACATCCCACCTTTCTTCCCATGCAGTTTAATTGGGCACTTACGTCATCAAATTGCACTATTTCAGGGTCATACTTAAAGGGATTTTAAAAGTGAATGGCTGAATTCAGTGGCTTGCCTTTGTTTAAAGGTTTTTTATTATTATTAAAGAAAGACCACCTCATCAAACTATAAGTAATCCACCCATATGAAAGTGCTATGACCAGCAAGGGTGGAAGAACAGATACAGAGCAGCAGGGGCCTTTTGGGATACATGGTGCATCAATTACAATTTTTTTTTTAAAAAAAGCTATGGGTTTTGCATTTTAATCTCAGTCTAATACAGACACAGATGTGGTCATCTTTCATTCCTATGTATAAAGAAAGAAAAAGAGCAAGTAGGAACAACCAACCATCACTTGGTTCTCACTGCATGCCAACACTGGCCAGCCCTGCTGAGAACTGTGCCAGGGCTGGAATAAGAGAAGGCAGGAGTGGTGTTTGGGACAAGGGCCATTGGCAAAACTTCCTAAGGGAGGGAAAGCAAAGCTTTCAAGAGAAGGTTCTTGGCTTATGCTTTTGTCTCCTTTTTAGAAGCACTTGAATTCACCCACAAATGTGAAAAAAGAAAGAGAGAGAGAGAAAAGAGAAAGAAATGTAATATAGGCTGATCATCTTCTTCTTGTTACATTATCCCGCCAGCCGTTACCATCCATCACCGTTGTTAAGAAGCCTGGTGACATTCTAAATGGCCTATGAATATTACATTGATACAGAAACTAATTCCTTGGATGAATTTTAACTTTGCTGTACCTCTCACTTCTTTTTACATTTAGCTATAGCTAACTACTTCTCTGGCTTTCTCTCACTCTACCCCACCCCATCCCCACCCCCACACATAGTTTTTTAAAGTGTTTCTATACATTCACTGCACTTCTATCCAGTGCACTGTAATGAAGTTAGAAGAACAGGTTGAAAAAAATCAGGAAGTTCTGGACAGCATTTAAATTTTGTTTGGAAAATAAAGTTTATAGGATATAGTGATGGCAAAGCAACCATGTATGCCTGTGCAGCCATTTCAGTGAAATGATTGAAACCTTTCACCATATTTGTCTGAGTACTCTGCTTCTCTGTGAAGTGAGGGTATTCTGGGAGAGAAGGCAGTACTGAAAAAATCTAGAAAGTTACTTTTGGATATACATCTGTACATTAGCATATACACATTTTATGCAAATTGGCGCCTTTTTTGCCTCTTTTTGGTTGACATACAAGTGACCACTCGATCTGAACATCTGGTGATGCAATCCACTGATCATTTTTCCATGCACCCTAAAGCCCTATTCAAGCATGATTAAAAGTGGTGAAATTCACCATGCGAGCAGGAACGAGTTTGCGCTGAATAGCCTGGCTCCCCAACATCACACTAATGAAGATCTTCCCATAGGCATCCACATGCCAACATCTCTGGGAGGAGCTTCATTATGATGCAACATTGGGGGCATGGCTCCTTGGTGTGGCCCCGTTCCTGCTTGCATGGTGACTTTCATCAGTTTTAATCATGACTGAGAAGCCTAAAATCTACCCAACTTCCAGATGAGGTGTTGTTGTGGAATTGCTTCTTAAATCCTTTTTTTCCCCATAACCAATTTCACCTCATAAAGACCAAAAGCTTGTCTCTTTGCAGGTGAAGGAGGGGGGAAATAGCCAGATGAGACAACTGTATATGGTATAAAATTCAGGCCACATTTATTAAAGATCTGCAAAATTAAATTGGGCAGGCCCTAATCTATGCCAGCCACTAGCTAGGCATTATATCGGGTGAAGCATTCTATGTCTGGAGAGTGGTGTCAGACGATCGGCATACCCAGGCCATACCCCTTTTGGGGAGGGTAGACCGACCCATGCCACTCACCCCCCCCGGGCCGCATGACACCGGATGGAGTGACGAGAGTCGGCCTAACAGGTGGCCTTATCCTCCCACTGGGGCCGCACAACCCTCAGCTGAAGGCCTCAGGTATCACCTGTCACCAAACAACAGTGCCACAGAATGATCACCATCCCTTTCCTCTAAGCGTGCCTGTCCTACCAGCCTGAGCCAAATGTGACCAAATTAACCAGGATCAAAATATTAATTCCTAAGACACTCTCTCCCCACTTACAGTGTGAAATGAGCGAAAAGACACATAGCATAGGCCAATCAAACTGTGCGACAAAAATTCCTACTTGGTCCCCAAAAGGGCAACCAGGTGAAACTCACACTGCATACAGGGAGGGAGGGAGGGAGCCACCCTTTGGAGAGCCTGGATAGCTGGGCGTTGCCACCTTAATATAGGTGCAGCTGCCCTGTCCCAGCTTCAGCACCAAATGCCCAATAAAGGAGGAAAAAACATGTCTCTTCTCCCCTCCCCCACTTGCAATAGCCTCCCCATGGCCATATGCCAGGATTCAATTGGAGGGCATTTCCAACAGCTTGTAGTACTGAGGTGCTAAAAATCGCTGGACCCCACCCACCCCTTCTGTGACTCAATCTCAGACTGTGACGATTCGCGAAAGTCACTCCACTGAGGGTTTTTACAAATTTAATTGGTCACAAACATGGGCCTGAACACAATTTGTGGCCAAAAATCCTTACCTTTCCAAGCTTGCGATGTGTTCTGCAAAACAACAATAGCAAAATGCATTCTTCAACATGTACCCATTTGGAAAATGTGCAGAGAAAAATGTGCATGTTTCCAAAATGTGCACAAACACTTTAGTCACTTGGTCTATATGTCCCAACATACGTAGGTTTAAAATGCACATGCATCTTAGAAAGGTGTGAATCAGCAAAAACTGAGCTTGCTGGAGTATTCAGAATTCCATCTCAAAGCTCATTCGGATTCAAGTTTGTAACAGGTTGTGAGCGTTGTTGTTGTCTTTTCACATGAAAACCTGTGTGTATTTTCATGAATATTTTTTCCAACCATACACAGCAATTGTGTGCACCTTTGAAATGTACACATTCTTTTCCCACAGATTAAAGAGTATTTGTGTGCATTTTTTGAAAAAATACTTTTTTCATGAACTTTTTAATTTCAAATGTATGCATGCTGTCGAATGCATTTTTATTTGGCCCATGAATTACACTGTAAGCTTGGAAATTCATGGACTTCGACTGCAGATTGCATCCGAGTCAGTGTTCCATCCGATCAGGTGCACACAAATTTCTCATATACCCCTAGCACTAATTCATGTGTAAGTTACAAAAATATGTATACATTTCCATAGGGAATTTTATCATCATCATCATCATCTTGTGCAAAAATGAGATGGGATGAACTTGACCTCAGAAACCAACAATCTTGGTGAGACCAAGATTGACACATCTGCCTATTCCTACTGACGATGCCTGTATTACGGCACCAATGGCCTTCTTCTAAGCGATTTCATAATTGTGTTCTATTGCTTCATGATGAGCTTTCTAGTAGTTTGGCCTACTTCTGAGGTTAAACACCACTGAGATGATAGGATGTGATAAGAATAGAACTGGGTAAGAACAACAGCCCTGCTGAACATCCTTCCTTTGCGAGGCCATGTACTCTGTCACCCCACGCCCCAACATCGACCCCTAAGAAGTGTTTACTCTTCAAGCCGACACAATGTGGTTCATGTGGTGAAGGATGAAGACAGATAAACTGGGGGCGTTTCTTCCATTCTTGCAGTCATGTGTTGTTATCCCCCCTCAGTTCTGTTGTCTGAGAAAAATAAAATATAGAGAGAGTGAAAGAGGGTAGAAAAATAAACCAATCTCTGGGAGAGAGGAGATTGTTTATTTTGGAAGATTTATTTCAGAAATAATAAAAGCAACGTACAAATGTGTGTGAGGAGACATTGGCTAAATTTGGACGACACAATAAGCAACTGGCGGGGAGAAAACAATAGTCAGTTGTATTAACTATCGTGTCATCCGAATGCTGCCATAGTCAACTCAGCGCTGATCTTAATCCACACCATAGTTGATTATTTATTACCATGTTGTGTGGGGAGTAACCCCTAGTGAACAACTGTAAAGTTGATTATTACTCCACCATTGACTATCGTGTTGTACGAATTCAGCCACTCTGTGTGTGGGCACATGTCACTGGAGATAGAAGCCAATCTGAAACCCACTTGCCTGTATGCCACTGTCGAAGAACCCTGGTGATTTTGTGTAATGATGATAAAAGCTCAGGTTACAAGCAATAATGGGTGAATTAACCCCAACAGAAATTGTAACTTGTTCATCAGGTTCTGAATTCCTCTCTCCAATCTTAGATTAATGTTGCCCATTATTCTTAGATCTCATTTTGTATATATAAACAGCTACTGAAACACTGATTCCCCCCATCCCGCCGTAAGCCACGCCAGGCTTAATTACTCCGCCCACCCCAACCTTCTCCTCCTTGAAGCACCATGTGCACATACTTGTAGCAAGCTTGGCCATGCCAGGGTGCATCATGATAGCATTCAAAGAAGTGCTGCCTAACTGAAAGGACTAAGCCAAAGATGATGCAGACAAACTAGGCACTGAGAATCATAGAATCATAGATCATAGAATCATAGAATAGTCGATTGGAAGGGGCCTATTAGGCCATCGAATCCAACCTCCTGCTCAATGGTTCCATTGTAGTACTGCTCTAACACTCAGGAAGTTTTTCTCGATGTCCAGCCATAATCTGGCTTCCTCTTACTTGAGCCCATTATTTCGTGTCCTGCACTCTGGGACGATCGAGAAGAGATCCTGGCCCTCCTCTGTGTGACAGCCTTTCAAGTATTTATAGAGTGCTACCATGTCTCCCCTTAATCTTCTCTTCTCCAGGCTAAACATGCCTCATAGGTCTTTGTTTCCAGACCCCTAATCATCCTCATTGCCTTCATCTGAAGCCTCTCCAGCTTTTCTGCATCCTTCTTGAAGTGTGGTGCCCAGAACTGGACACAACACTCAAGATGAGGCCTAACCAGTGCCGAATAGAGGGGAACCAGTACCTCACATGGTTTGGAAGCTATACCTCTATTAATGCAGCCCAAAAGAGCATTTGCTTTTTTTGCAGCCACATCACACTGTTGGCTCATATTCAACTTGTGATCTACAACAATTGCAAGATCCTTCTCACTTGTAGTATTGCTGAGCCAAGTATCCCTCATGTTGTAACTGTGCATTTGGTTTCCTTTTCCTAGGTGTAGAAATTGGCATTTATCCCTGTTACATATCGTTCTGTTGTTTTCAGCCCAGCGTTCCAGTCTATCAAGATCACTTTGGAGTTTGCTTTATTTTTATTTTTTTTATTTTGCAGTAATCTTGAGTTGTCTAGTATAACTATGTTACATTCGGCAAACCTGAATAGCACATCAAAAGTATTGGCTACATTCCTACATCCAACCCACATCACAGTCACTCTCCATATCTGTTCAAAACCCTGAAAACGTCCACTTCGAGAACACCTACTTTCCTCATCCAAATCAATTACATGAGAAATTCTGGGGTGATATGACCTGTTCCTCTGCGGGTAATTAATAAATTCACTTGGGAAACGTAGAACATTCTATGCATTAAAAAAAACACAGAGTCATTCATTCATAAGTTTATGTCTTTTAGCCATAGGCCATTGCAAAACACCAAGGAGCAAAAACATCCATCAAGACAGGAACAAATATAAACAAGGCAGGACAAATTACACATTCAATGTGAAAGGATTCACATTTAGGAATACATCTTGAAACATTCACATTTTAAATACCCCTTAAATCTTAATAAAATTACTCGCTGAATCACTGCTAGGATGACTACTAAGACAGGAATAAGATAAAATTGTATGTTCAGTTTAAAAATACTCAAGTTTAAAAGCAAACCTTAAAATTTGGTAAAATTACTCTGAAAGTAAACTCTTTCAAATCATTGAATCCCCCTTATTGCCATCTTATTCAAGATTCCCGCTCTAAATGACTTTGCTGCGATTGCAAACAGTGCAACTTGGTAAGAAACATACCCCTGCTTCTCAGATAGAAGGTGGACTATTATATTTTGTGCTGACTTCCTGCTACATTGTGGCACAAGACGTGACCCCCCCCAAAAGAAGCCCACCACTCTCTGGGGCAGGTATACAGTGGGCAGCACCATAAATAATGCACTCATCCTCCACACAACAATTTCCACAAACACAGTCACACTTTCCAGAAAAAAATATCATCTTCCCAAGAGCATCCCAAAACAATCATATATTTTGTTGCTTCCCCCACTCCCTACCCCCATAATCATGTTTTCCAGTTTTCCTAGTGATGCTCTTCATTGTGGCGTTTCAGATATTGTATCCGTCATACTGTATTACATGAGCAAGCATGGAAGACATGCTCTGGAATGACAGCACAGTGTAGCATATCAGCCAGTGGGAAAAAAGATGGGGGGCAAATAGCCTTTTTTTCCCTTTGTAAAAAGTAGTGAAAACAATACTTGTGGTGATGTGTGTGCATATGTGTGTGTGTGTTTGTATATATATATATATATATATATATATATATATAATTTTGAACTCTGATCTCTTTTCCTTGCTGTTGTTATATTATTATTATTGCTATTTTAATAATGTGCCCCATGTTTTTAATCAGTTTTATGTATTTTATCATATTTTATTTACTGTTGTTCCCTGCCTCGATCCAAACAGAGAGGCAGGTAAGAAATAAATTGATTATTATTATTAATATCCCACCTTTTCCCCAGTACTGGGACTCAAGGCGGTTTACAAATTAAAACATATACAGTTAAAATAAATAGAGACATACAAAAATTAAAAATATAATTAAGCATCGTACAATAAATAGAGATATACAAAAATTTAAAATATAACATTTTAAATACACACACACACACACACACACATATATATATATCCAAACTATAAGCAGCACATTCACAGAGGTCTCAGGAGTTCTGTCTATAACAGGACTAGAGAAGCCCTTCCTGCATTATCTGTGTTATCTATGGGGGTCTGCAATTTGTTCTATACATATTTTGCATCCAGAACGTCTCTATCCACAATTCGTGCAAGGTTCCCTCCATGATACTAGCTGAGGGACAGAACAGGACAGAGGAGGATATTTTTATTATTATTTATTTACATACAAGATTAATGTGCCACTCTACATCCAATAAAATTCCCGAGCAGTGAACCATCCAAAGTAATTAAAAAGAAAGAAAGAATAAAAATGCATAGTTCAAAACTTTAAAAGCAAATTATGCTAAAAAACCATGGCTGGTCAGACAGGGAAGTCTTGTTTAAATAATAACAAAAAATGTCTTGAGTAAATACTGAAAACAAAATGTTTATGACTGTCTATCATCAAAAGGCAGGGAGTTCCATAGAGAGAGATAATACTGAATGAGCTCTAAACAGGCCACAGGTCCATGCAGAACCACGGGGAGGGCCTATTTGATGGCCTCAGTGAGTGAGCAGACTGGTGAGGAGGAAGGTGATCTTCCAGACATCAGTAACCTAGCTATCAGTCACCTGGAGCAGGCTGGAGAAAAGGTATATCCTGGGGAGCATCTGAAGAGCTGGATGAAGAGGCCTGAGTGTAGGGTTGTCGCGAGCATCCGACTGGGTCAGAGAGGGCAGCAAAACAACAACAACAACAAACCACGTCCGGCCCTCACAGAGCCAGTTATGTGTTCTTGGCGCAAGAGCAGACCCGCACCCAAGAGCTTGTGAGACCCCCACGAGCACTCATCATCCACCTCCCCAGCTGCCAACATTGTGCACTTTCCCCCTCCACATTAATAGCGGCCGCCATTGGTGCAAAAGGGGGAAATGCACAATTTCCAGAGCCTTGGGAAATCACACATTCCCCTCCCCTGCACCAATGGGGGGTTTAAAGTAGGGATGTGCACTGGATCGGACCCGATCCACGATCCGAGTCCGTTCCAGTGGGAAATCGGATAAATTATCCGATTTCCGATCCCACAGCTGGATCGGCCGATCCAATCCGAACCGGTCCGAAAAGGCTCCGAACCGGTTCGGCGGATCGGCGGATCGGCGGGCGCCCACTGGCGCCCACCGCTGCTTCCATTGGCGGGCGCCAGCGGGCGCCCGCCGATGTAAGTGGACAGCGGGGGGGGAGGAGGGGGGCGCTTACCTTCTCGGCCCGTCCGCTCCCGTCCGGCACTAGCAGCTACTACCAGCGGGCTCCGCGGCCTGCTCTAGGGTGGCGCGCCGGGTGATGTCATCACCCAGCGCGCTACTCTAGAGCAGGCCGCGGAGCCTGCTGGTAGTAGTAGGCGCCGGCGCCGGACGGGAGCCGCCGGGCCGGGAAGGTAAGGAGGGGGTGCGTGGAGGGGAGGAGGGGGCGCGCGGAGGGGGGAGGGGGGCCCTTACCTTCCCGGCCCGGCGGCTCCCGTCCGGCGCCGGCGCCTACTACTCCCAGCAGGCTCCGCGGCCTGCTCTAGGGTGGCGCGCCGGGTGATGTCATCACCCGGCGCGCTACTCTAGAGCAGGCCGCGGAGCCTGCTGGTAGTAGTAGGCGCCGGCGCCGGACGGGAGCCGCCGGGCCGGGAAGGTAAGGAGGGGGTGCGTGGAGGGGAGGAGGGGGCGCGCGGAGGGGGGAGGGGGGACGGGAGCGGACGGGCCGAGAAGGTAAGCAGTGGCGGGGAAGGGGGCTTACCCCCCCCCCGGAGCCGTCCGCTTCTATCCGCTGGCGCCCGCGGGCGCCAGCGGATGGAAGCGGGCGGCCCCAGGGGGGGTAGGGAGCGCGGGGGAGGGGGCTTACCTGCCGGGGCCGTCCACAGCGGACGGCCCCGGGGGGGGAGGGAGTTAGGCCCCCCCTCACCCACCCGCCGCCATTTTTTCCTCATAGACTTGCATTGCAATGCAAGTCTATGGGGAAAAAAATGGCGGCCGATCCAAAAATTTACGATTTTTGGGTCGGGATCGGACTCGATCCGGTCCGGGGGGCCTCCGATTTTGTCTGAACCGGTCCGGGACAAAATTGGAGGTCCCGATCCGGGTCCCGATCCGATCCGGGGGGTCCGTGCACACCCCTAGTTTAAAGGCCCTATTAATTGGCACAGGGGGGATGCACAATGTCCCAAAGCTCTGGAAATTGTGCACTTCCACCGTTTGTGCCAATCATGGCCGCCATTATCGTGGAAGGGGCACAATTTTGGAGGCTCGTGGGAGTAGGCGGCAGCAGTGGCAGGGTGGGTGCCCACCTTGCACCATGCAGGTGATTTCGCCCATCCCTACCTGACAATCTCCATTTGGCCTGTGGGCAGGAAAGTTCTCCATCCCTGATATCTAAGAAGTAGAAACAAAATGATGGACAAAGTTTGACCATGGTTTTTTCGTTATTATTGTTATCAGTGGCACAGCTAAGGCTGGACCTCAGAGTGCAAAGTCCAGGGCCCTACAGCACATGGTGCCCCCAAGAGTAAGGTGACCAGATAAAATCCAGGTCAGGGCTCATATAACTTTAACAGTTGTAGAGAAAAGGGAATTTCAGCCAGTGTCATTTGTATGCAATTAGTTCCTGGTGAAATTCTCTCTTCATCACAACTGTTAAAGTTGCAGGGGCCCTGCCTTCTTTTGTATATGGTCACTCTAGTATAGTGCCTGCAACTTTAACTGTTGTGATGAAGAGGGAATTTCACCAGGAACTAATTGCATACAAATGACACTGGCTGAAATTTCCTTTTCTCTACAACTATTAAAGTTACACGAGCGCTGACCTGGATTTTATCTGGTCAGCCTACCCAAGAGACTCTCCATAGTCCAGCAGGTGATGAGGGTATCAGGTCAGCAGAAGCAAATTCCATTTTAGTCTTGTCATCACGGTGGTGTTTTGATTTAAGTGAATTTAAAATGAAGAACTGCACATCCTCAGAGTGTTGTTGTTGTTGTTATTATTATTATTATTATTATTATTATTATTATTATTATACAAGGTTGGCAGATACCTTTGTTGTTGTTCTAACATGACAGGAATAAGGATAGATGGATTTTGTTAAATCCAATCCGTCTGTGTTTCACAGATTCTCAGGTGTCTTACATTCCATTGCCCATTCATTGACCAAATTGGATTTTGTTTTTAAGGGTATATGTGAGTTTAATTCCAGTTGTGTAAGTGCACCTGGATATGAATGTGCATTGGAACCAGTATGCACTGGATACCATCATTGGCTTTATAAGAACTTATCAAACTCCATAAAGTTCTTCATCAACGGAACAGAAATACCTTGAGATTATGACCTCCATCACACCTAATCCCCCCCCCCGGTTTGCCTCTGTGTTTTTTGCTTCTGAAGCAGAAGTGCATCAAGCTTATGATATCTTTCACCTGAACAGCTGCTCTTTCTCTCCTTCACTTGTTTGCTGTCCACTCCACTGCACTCTGGCCCTCCCCTTCTCTTTCTCCCTCCAGTCAGGTCCTGTCAGATGAGTACTTCAACCAGACCACCTTTAAACTGGCTCTTTGATGGCATAGAGGGAGTACAATCCTGTCTCTGCAGAGATTCAGGCATGGTATGATTTAAAAAAGGGCTTTCGAGCCTGGGATGCAAAGTTTGGGTTTTATATTGGGGCTTAGAGCTGGCTGCTGAGAGAGATGGCTTTTCCCTGCCAGGACCTGATGCAATCCATTCGACCCCTCAGTTCCTTTAAAATGACACGGAGGCTTTAAGGCATGTTAAATGCATTTAGGGAAAATAATCCAGACTTTTAGCATTCTAGGAAAGGCTAGGGAAAACGCGGGGTGTCAGCAGGACAGGCACAGTGTCATGTGAGTACCGTGCTGCAAATTCGCACACCAGGCATGGTGAGAGTGCACTAAATCGTTGGTGTGATGGAGCGCTATTTTTTTTAAAATGGACATGAGAAAAAATGAAATGGACAGGTTTCTCCATTCATGCTTTGATGTATTACTTATTGTGCCCCCCTGATATAATTAATGACTGGATTGTCCACACTTTTCCAGGTTAAAAAGCTGCATTCCTGTGTACTGTAATATATGCAAGTTCAGTGAAATCAAAGGGAAGTATGCTCATCTAACAATGTAGTAATTGCAGTGTAGGATTGGTGAGTGCTTTTGTGACTCATTCATTTAAATTAGAGATTGCAGCTATTCCATATAAGCAAAGAAGGGTTTAACATTTACTCCAATGACCCCCTTGTTGGAGCGACGTTATTGTCATGAAGTAAAGTGAGTAATCGGCTGCCTTCAGTCCACAACACCATCTAGTTCAGGGGTGGGCAATTCTGGAAGGTCCAGGGACCAATCCACCCCCCTGCACACCACTGTTGAACTTGGCACTGCCAAACCGCTGCCAGATTTCAGTGCTGAGGGGTGGGGGAAGCTGCATTTTCACTTTCAAAAAGGAAACCCTGGGAAAATGCTTGTTTTCAGTAAAAGAAGCTGCACATTCCACACATGCATTAGTTTGAAGTGAAAATGCAGCTCCCCCCTCACCATTGCACATATTATTATTATTATTATTATTATTATTATTTCATCTCTTTCTTGCTCGTGGTGGTTTTTCTAGACGGACATGACGGGCTTTCCAAGTCTTGCTGTCTTTTACAGATTCAGGAATGTCCTGACAGTGGAGCATGTTTTAGATATGACTGCTTTCTGGATGTTGGTGTTGATGTATTCTGGTAGGCCCAGTTTCTGGAGGTTTCCTGTGTAGTTTTTTGATGTCGGTGACTGAGGTGACTAACAGAATAATTGTGACCTTTTCCTGTTGCCATAGTTCTTTGACTTCCATGGACAGAGGTGTATATTTCTCTCTCTTTTCTTCTTCCTTTTCAACAACATTTTTGTCATTCAGTATTGCTATGTCGATGAGGTATGTGGGTTTTTCCTTTTTGTCTATGACCGTTATGTCTGGTCAGTTGCAGGGTCTTGTCTTGTCCATATGAATTGTTTTGTCCCAGTATATTTTATAATCTGCATGTTTCAAGATTGTTTCGGGTGAGTATGTATAATATGGTGTAGGTTGTTTGATAAAGTTGAATTTGATGGTTGGTGAATTATTTTTGCAACTGTATTGTGTCTGTCTGTATAGTCCATTATTATTATTATTATTATTATTATTATTATTATTATTATACTATCCCACCTTTTTTCTTAATACTGGGACCCAAGACAGCTTTACAAAATGAAAACATATACAAAAGTTAAAATAGAATTAAACCAATGGTAATATTAAAATATATTTTTAAAAAGAATTAAAGGCAAATAACAACAATAATAACAAAAATCCAATACATTTACACAGCTTCAGAAGCGCATTTCCAAAATTTAGCAGACGACAGTGGCAATTTGGGGTGGGGGCCTTTCGTCCAGGCAGGACCCTATGGATTTGCTTAGTAGAAATGTCAAGTTAGCAACTCAGGAACCACTCCCAAAAGAAATCACAGGCTATCACACATACGATAGAGCAAATATCTTTTCTGCAGCCCCAGAACCTGAAGCAGTGGGTTGAACTTATGAGAAAGGGAATTTTGAGTAAACATTTAGAAAAACATCCTGATAATACAAGCTGTTCAGCAGTGGAAAAGCTCACCTCGGAAGGTAGTGGATTCTCCTCCATTAGCATGGAGGGTGCTGTAGTAGTGGATTTTCTGCATTGCCAAGGGATCAGACAAGATAACCTTTAAGGTCATTTCAGTTTTATGATTCTGTGAAATTCTCTTTGCTTTTTTGGATACTGATATGTCTAGATACATTTCTGCAGAGATTTCTGGACAGCCCAGTTTATCTAAACCTCAGTAGTAGTAGTAGTAGTAGTAACATTAGTTATGAATGGCCTGAAGTTGTACCACAGTGCAGCATATTCCTCACAAATAAAATAGGATCCCCCCATATCCTCCTACCCCACGCAAGCAGCTACTCATCTTTCAAAAGCATATATAAAAACATGCTCTTTCACCAGCTTTCCCTGTCATGTGGTAAAAAAGCCCCCACAATCTACAATCCCACAAAAGTCATGAAAGGGGTACAAGAATCCACCAGCCAAAAATGAAGAGGAGCACGGAGAAAAAAGGCTGCTTTAGAACACCTTTTCTTTTAAGCAGTCCCTTTCCTCTGTCAAACAATTTGAGCTAGATAGTTTGTGCCAAATCCTTTTTTTGTAGGTGCTGTGTGACAAACCCTACTCTCTATCAAGAGAGCACCATGAGAGAAGAGGGGTCAGCACAACAGGGCCTAAGATTTTAGGATTAATGTGAACTTCCACATAAACTTCCTGCCTGTCTCAAATAAAATCCTATATGATAGAGACAGAGAGAGAGAGAGAGAGAGAATTTTTGAAGGGAAAAACCTACCTACTTTTGGGGGTGGGGACTACCATCCAGTTTGGTGTAATGGTTACAGTGTTGGACTTGGAGTTGAAAGATCTGGGTTCTAGTCCCCATTTGGCCATGAAATGAACTGAGTGACTTTGGGCCAGTCACAGACTCTCAGCCCAATCTACCTCACAGAGGTGTTCTTGTGAGGATAAAATAGAGGGGAAACTACCACCCAGTGTGGTATAGTGGTTAGAGTGTTGTACTGGGAGTTGGGAGATCCAGGTTCTAGTCCCCCCATGGCCATGAAGCTCACTGGGTGACTTTGGGCCAGTCACAGACTCTCAGCCCAACCTATCTCACAGGGTTGTTGTTATGAGGATAAAATGGAGAGGAGAAGGATTATGTATACTGCCTTGGGTTCCTCAAGGAGGAAAAGGGCAGGATATAAACGTATCTCTCCACATTTTGTCCTTATTTCTCCTAACATACACACTTCAGTATGCTGTTTTGCATAATATACAAGTTTTTGAAAGCACTTCTCCTCATAAAATGAGTTTGTTCATACACTTTATGTATTTGAGAACTAGGGATGTGCACTGGATCGGACCCGATCCACGATCCGAGTCCGGTCCAGTGGGAAATCGGATAAATTATCCGATTTCCGATCCCGCAGCTGGATCGGCCGATCCAATCCGAACCGGTCCGAAAAGGCTCCGAACCGGTTCGGAGGATCGGCGGATCGGCGGGCGCCCACTGGCGCCCACCGCCGCTTCCATTGGCGGGCGCCAGCGGGCGCCTGCCGATGAAAGTGGACAGCGGGGGGGAGGGAGGAGGGGGGCGCTTACCTTCTCGGCCCGTCCGCTCCCGTCCGGCACTAGCAGCTACTCCCAGCGGGCTCCGCGGCCTGCTCTAGGGTGGCGTGCCGGGTGATGTCATCACCCGGCGCGCTACTCTAGAGCAGGCCGCGGAGCCTGCTGGTGGTAGCCGCCGGCCCCGGACGGGAGCGGACGGGCCGAGAAGGTAAGGAGGGGGTGTGTGGAGGGGAGGAGGGGGCGCGCGGAGGGGGGAGGGGGGCCCTTACCTTCCCGGCCCGGCGGCTCCCGTCCGGCGCCGGCGCCTACTA
This sequence comes from Anniella stebbinsi, assembly GCA_029215795.1. Lineage (NCBI taxonomy): Eukaryota > Metazoa > Chordata > Lepidosauria > Squamata > Anniellidae > Anniella > Anniella stebbinsi. Next base: position 351,672,778 of record JARDYH010000001.1, read on the forward strand.
CTCCCAGCAGGCTCCGCGGCCTGCTCTAGGGTGGCGCGCCGGGTGATGTCATCACCCGGCGCGCTACTCTAGAGCAGGCCGCGGAGCCTGCTGGAAGTAGTAGGCGCCGGCGCCGGACGGGAGCCGCCGGGCCGGGAAGGTAAGGAGGGGGTGCGTGGAGGGGAGGAGGGGGCGCGCGGAGGGGGGAGGGGGGCCCTTACCTTCCCGGCCCGGCGGCTCCCGTCCGGCGCCGGCGCCTACTACTCCCAGCAGGCTCCGCGGCCTGCTCTAGGGTGGCGCGCCGGGTGATGTCATCACCCGGCGCGCTACTCTAGAGCAGGCCGCGGAGCCTGCTGGAAGTAGTAGGCGCCGGCGCCGGACGGGAGCCGCCGGGCTGGGAAGGTAAGGAGGGGGTGCGTGGAGGGGAGGAGGGGGCACGCGGAGGGGGGAGGGGGGCCCTTACCTTCCCGGCCCGGCGGCTCCCGTCCAGCGCCGGCGCCTACTACTCCCAGCAGGCTCCGCGGCCTGCTCTAGGGTGGCGCGCCGGGTGATGTCATCACCCGGCGCACTACTCGAGAGTAGGCCGCGGAGCCCGCTGGTAGTAGCCGCCGGCGCCGGACGGGAGCGGACGGGCCGAGAAGGTAAGCAGTGGCGGGGAAGGGGGCTTACCCCCCCCGGAGCCGTCCGCTTCTATCCGCTGGCGCCCGCGGGCGCCAGCGGATGGAAGCGGGCGGCCCCAGGGGGGGTAGGGAGTGCGGGGGAGGGGTCTTACCTGCCGGGGCCATCCACAGCGGACAGCCCCGGGGGGGGAGGGAGTTAGGCCCCCCCTCACCCACCCGCCGCCATTTTTTTCTCATAGACTTGCATTGCAATGCAAGTCTATGGGGAAAAAAATGGCGGCCGATCCAAAAATTAACGATTTTTGGGTCGGAATCGGACTCGATCCGGTCCGGGGGGCCTCCGATTTTGTCCGAACCGGTCCGGGACAAAATTGGAGGTCCCGATCCGGGTCCCGATCCGATCCGGGGGGTCCGTGCACACCCCTATTGAGAACTCCTATGCAAAATTAGGAGAAGTACAAATTTCCAAGGATATCTGAATTTTGTTCGTATATTGCTTTGAAAGTTAACCCAAAATGGGTTCATGTCATACAATGTCTGGTTCACATTAAAATATGAACTGAACTCATTTCTGTCCCATCCCTACTAGAAACTACTGCCCCCCACATGTGGTTGACTTGTGGTGAATTTAGAAATAGCTATCATAGGATAGGTGGTTATCCAAAGCCAGACAGTAAGCATTAGGGGTGTGCACGCCTGAAATTATTGTATCGTATCATTATCGGAAATCACTTTTTTAAAAAAAATCGGATCAGATTATATCGGACGTAAATTGTATCACGTTTCCAATAATTATCGGAAATACGATATTTAATTTGCAGCCCCATTGTGCCGTACAGAGCTGAATTTTTAAAGGAAAAAAATGCCTATAACTTCTGTATTTTAAAAGTTAGAGGCTTTAAAGATCCTGCAACTTTTTGACAGGTCTGAATGAACGCACGTGGCGAGCTGTCATTCTGACCTGTCCGAACTTAAACAATCTTTAATACATTCATATGAAATCGAGGGTTGGAGGGATCGATCTCAAATTTCATACACGTACTTAGGCATACCCCATAAGCACTGTGACCAAGTTTCAAGCCTCTGACTTTTAAAATACAGATGTTATAGGTTTATTTTTATGGCAGTCCGATAATCCGATATAATCGGGCTGAAAATTTTCAGATCGGATATTTATCGGAGGTTTTTCTATCGTATCGTTATCATTAATCAGATGTCAGATAATGACCTTATCGTATTGTTAGCGGACGTGTTAACGATATGATACACATCCCTAGTAAGCATACAGGAAAATTTCACTGCCTTTTCCCATGCTGCCTTTCATAACTGCTCTTCACTGACTGTCCACAACAATGTCCAGTCAATTTTTGATATCTTCACCTGTCTAGGGCCAGATCTACACCAAGCAGGATATAACACTTTGAAAGCGGTTTGAAAATGGTGTGTGGAATGTGTCATGGGCCCCAAAAGTTGTCAATACCATTATAAACCATTATAAAACAATAGTGTAGATCCTGCCCTTCTGTGGCTAGATTAGGCCCAGCATTCGAGCAGGATAAAGGGCAAGTCAGTAAACAAACAAAGAAGTACAGTTCAATCAGTCCCACAAGAGTGCAGTTCAAGCAAGAGTGGTCAGGAAACAGGCAAGGATCAAGAACACAGCATTGCCAGTCAAGAAGGAAGTGCCAAGAAATGGTCTGAGAAATGGTCAAGGTCAAAGCACAGGTAAGCAGCCCAATACAGATACAATCCAAAAAGCAGAGTCAAGCAGGGCTCCAGAGGTCAGCAGCACAGAGGCTCAGTCATGAAACAAGGTCAGTGGGTAGACTGGAACTGAAGACTTATGTAGCTCCCATGGCTCAGCTGCTGTTCATCACAGTCCCTCTGGCAAAACTCCTGCTCATGAGAAGAGCCTTGCTCATGAGGAATCCTTTAATCATGAGAAACCCTCCTTTGTAAATGGGCATTCCTCCTCACAGGGGTTCTTCTGGTCTGCCTCTTAAGATGACAATGCTTCTGAGGAGGATTCCACCATCTTTTCATTAACCTACCATAACCCTAATTCTGATATTAGACCAGTCCTCATTTCCCTGATATATCAGTCTTCATTGTCTCTGGAAATGCACAAAGAATGTAACAAAGAACATGATAAAACAGAAAATGGAAATGCCTATTTAAAGCAGCTGTTTGGGTGCCAGCTGCTTAGCTAACAAATGCAACTTTAATGAAATCAAACAATCCGGCAGGATTTATTGATTGCTAACAATAGTATTAAATACAGTCTGGTAGACTGGGCTGTTAATGTTCTTTTTGTTGGGCCAATTAGTTGAGTTGGTTTGAATTAGAGATGCTCTGAGGAGAGGAAGAAGAAGGGACATACACATGAGCGCACACAAAATCCCTGCCTGTGAATCAGACCCTTTCTTCCTGTTTTTAGAATAAAGTGAGGCTGAGCTGCATGCAGAACAAAAGATTTGGATGCTGCTCCTGCTGTTTTGGGGAAAGGTGACTGTACTAGTTATCAAGGCCTTTCACCTCTCAAACTGCAGTTCAAATCCATCTTGGGATCTTGAACGGAGAGGCCACAGTGTTTTTGATTCCTCGGACCCCATCAAACGGTGAAAACGACAAGGATGCCAATGCATCTGCGGCATTGCAGAGCCAATTTCTACAAGGAAGGGATAAGAGAGTCCTCTTGAAACTTAACTCTTCAGACTGACCTCTATCTGCCTGCATATCTAACCATGCAATTGCAGGGAGAAGGAAGTCAGCATTATTGTAAGGGGATGACCAGAAGTCATCACAAGCCCTTGCTTGTCCCGCTTTCCATGAATCGATGAAAATCCAGCTCCGACTGCATAATTCCATGACTCCTCTTCCTAGCCAAATCCCCAGCTTTTCACAGAATTATGTAGCAGTCATACTGAGTGCCAGTGAGCTGGTGTCCTCAAAACAACACACTGCTTCCCAGAAATCTATGCTGATTTTCAAAGAGATATTTTAAACGGCTTCTGTTTGAAGAGCATCTACGGCAGTCATTGGCTGAATGTATCAGTGAGAATTATGGGCTGAATATATCAATGAGAATTATGATGTCAAGAGACCTCAGAATCATCCTGCTCTGAATATGAATTTGGTGTGCTTGTAAAATGCAGCTGTATTCCAAGCAGAGTACTCAGTCCACACCCCCTTGATAACCCTTCTCTAGCTTAAAATGTAATCTGAACTGCTTTGGAGAAGAAATCCTTCCTCTCCTATCGACCCGACTGTGTTGGCAGGGGCAGGGAAGGAGGGAAGTCTCCCCCCCCCCCATATCCTTCCTAGTACTTGGAATGCTGCAACAATAGTGTCCTATGTGTCTGGGGACATGGGAAATGTAGTTTGTGCATTTCCCAGGCTCATTGGTGCCTTTGATACTGTTGTAGTGGTGTTTCAAGCCTTAGTGAGGAGAGAGGGAGAAGAAGGCAGAGAGATCTCCCCCCCCCCCCCAGCACTCTTTCTCTCTCTGACACCATTGTCATTGCTTTTACTGCTACAGCAGCTGGAGCAGCCAAGTCCAATGGTAGGAAAGGGGGCTTCATCCAGGGCTGATGGAGGCAATATGAAGTGGGACAGATAGTGAGAACCCAGGTGTGAGGGAGTCCAGTTGGCTCCTGATCTTGAAGAAAGGCTGCTCCTGGGTTTAGTAGTAGACACTGGTGACTGATGGACAGAGAAGTGAATGGAATGCTCAGGAGTTCCTCCAGCCAATGCAGATGTTTGACCATAGATCAGTGGTGTAGTGGCTTTGTAGTAAGGAATGGGCAGGAAACAAGGGTGTTGACACCATCATGTCCCCAGTGAGATCAGTGGAAATGAGATGGGTTCATAACTAGGATTAGAAGTAAACAAGCAATTTTCTTTTAAACATAGCAGAGTAGGCTGGGCCCATGGAACTGGGTTGGAAGAAGATCACTAGTGAGAATTAAAAGGTGTATCTTCAGTTAGGTGTTTCATTTTTCACATATCATTTCCCATTTACCAGCTAAGTCTTTGGCTGCATTCATTCATATCAATAGAAGACGCTGGGCTTGGGACCATGAATAGCATTGGTCTGTATAGCAGAACTGCTGCATGCTCTGAATTCGTATAAACTTAGGCTTTCATTTTCATCTCATTTCACCTATATGGCAAGTCACACTCTCACACACTTCACTATACATCTCACCTAGGACAACATTATACGTAGAGATGTGCATTCGTTTCTAAATGAAATGCAAAATGAAACAAATGCACCTATCACGGCCACAGGGTTGGACTCCACACACATACCCAACGGGGCATTAATAAAAGAAAAAGCATCCCAGTGGAGACTTTTTTTTTCTTTTTTGTTTTTAGCATCCCCATGGAGGGGGTGGATTTTCAGCATGAAAATATGATGGGGGAACTTACATCCCCTTCTGAGTCACCATGATCCCAATCTGAATCAGGCCCACACATGCTTACACTAAAGTAAGGAAGCCAATCACACATAGCTCTACTGTGTGTCATTAGCAGAATCTTTAGTTTGGCTCATAGACATGTCTTGGAACCTTTGGACAATTACATTAGGGTAGGCAGGTAAGCTACCTGGATATTTTCTACTAAGTGTGTCATCAGATGAGTGTTTTATACACACTCGTTACTGGTCACTCACAGTTTTTTGCCGGTCCTTTTGATGACACCACCTACCTCCCACATATCTACTGGTCCTTCTGCTCTATTTTCCATAACAAAATAAGACCCGGTAACTCCATTTTTTTTTTTTTAGGTGAAACTTGCTGCCGTTTCCTGCTGTGCGCAGGAAAAGCAGCACAATAAAAATGCCCACTGCATGGGTCACGTGTTTGTTGTTGCTTCCACTTTCTTCCCCTGTGTGAAGAAAGAGGAAGCTGCTTGTCCCTATTGAGGGACAGAAGCAGAAGGCAAAGTGACGGTAGGGAAAAACAATTTCCCCCTTGTCTGATGACGCTCTAAATTGCTGATGAAGGGAGGGGAAACTCTGTTGACATGGGGGGGCTGAGTTGGCTTTGCAGATTCCAGTTGGGGTCTACAGGCCAGCAAGGAGCAAAATGTAGTGTGGGCAAGGCCACACTCTGTGGAACATGACTTGATTCACATGCACACATACTCACACACTCACATAAACCAATTTTCACAGAGAACACAAACTCCTCCCTCTCTTGATCTGATCCAACATAACACTTAGATTCTTATGTGTGCATTTCACACTAAAGATTGCACCTAGCTGAACCAGAAATACAGCATAATACCCATTTGGTTGTATGTCAAACACACACCCACACCCACACACACACACGTCTTCAGTTTTAGAACATGACAGCCATGCAGAATAAGACCAAGGGTCCATAAGACCAAGGGTTTTGTAAACTGCCCAGAGAGCTTCAGCTATGGGGCGGTATATAAGTGTAATAAATCATCATCATCATCATCATCATCATCATCATCATCATCATCTAGTCCAGTGTTCTGTTCATACAATGGCCAACCAGCTACCCACAGGAAGCCCACAAGAAGGACATGAGTGCAACCATCTCTTCCTGCCCATGTTCCACAACAACTGGTATACATAAGCAAACTGCCTGTGATACTGGAGCTAGCATACAGCCATGAGGATGAGGAGCCATTGATAGCTTTCTCTTCCAGGAATTTGTCTAGTCCTCTGCTAAAGCCATCCAAATTGGTTCCATCATTACATCTTGTGGTAGTGAATTTATTTATTTACTTATTGCATTTATACCTTGCCTTTTTCCCTTCAGGAATCCAAGGTGGCGTACATAATCCTCCTCCACTCCATTTTACCTCACAACAACAAGCCTGTGAGGTAGGTTGAGCTGAAAGCCTGTGTCCATAGTTTAAGTATACACTGTGTGAAGAAGTCTTTCCTTTTACCTGTCGCAAATCTCTCACAATTGAGCAAGGTTCTACTATCAGAAACGGAGACAAATACCACCCTATCCACTTTCTGTACACCATGCACAGCTTTGTACACCTCTATTACTCACCTTTTTTTCAAAGCTAAACCATCCCAGGTGTTGTAATCTTTCCTCATAGGGGAGTTGCTCCATCGCATTGCTTATTTTGGTTGTCCTTGTCTGTACCTTGTCCAACTCTTTCTTGGGTGGAGTGAACAGAATTGTACACCCTATTCCTTAAACACAGCACACAGTTTTTTTAAAAATAAATAAATAAATAAATAAATAAATAAATAAATAAAAGAAATCTTTAATCATTCTATCACCACATCCCATATAAAATCTATTACAGCAGGGTCCATAAAACTAGTAGTATCCCCCTTCCTCAAATCTAATCATGTGGCCATTAAGGCATCCCAGTCTATCAACTTCTAAACATTTAGCATTGCAGCTCTGCACCGCTAGCAATCAGGCTGCCATCAAAATATTATAACATAATTAATTGAGGCTCTACATAACCCCCCAGCATAATTGGCAAAGCATTGCATTATTAACATATTAATACATTGACCCTTGCTACACGAGGCTCATAAATTGAGATGTGTTAACGCTGCTGAAGGATGCTGTGATAGAAGGTGGGAAAGTGGAATGTAGAAAGGTAATGGAGCTCAAACCAATCAAACAATAGCTTTGTTCAAAGAGTTAACACAAAGAGATTTGTGTTAATAATTTTTCCCCAGAGAAGGAGAAGGAGAAGATGGAATGAAACCAGATTCCACTAGGAGTTTGGAGAGAGAGAAAAAAAACATATCAGAATGAAGAAAGCACAGGCTTTTTTTGGGGGGGGGGATATGTGACTAAATAAGCACATGAGTGGGGAGGGGAACTATAATTTGGGAGGTGTACCAATGCTTCCCCTTGTGGGAGAACAGATAGCAGCTTCAGGCATGGACCCAGCCTTGATTTAACAGTATCTTGGGGAGGATGGACTGGGGTGATTAGATTTTTGGGCTGGATACAGATAGGTGAGTATAGAATACTTCAGTTGAGTCAGACTAGGAAGAATTTTGGAGGACACCTAAGTGGCCATCCTATGGTCCCTGGGAAGGTATTGCAAGGGCCATAGGATTGATCATATATACTTTTGAGGGTGGAGAGAGATGTCTACCTTCAGAGTTCCAACCTCAGACCACCCCACCTCACAGCCTTTGTAGAAACTCCCACGGCCTTCACCCATTAGAGGCTGATGGCTCTGATGTAATTCAATGGTGAATCCATTCCAAGTGTCAGTCAGAACTCTGAAGGAGCTATCCAAGGTGCTGGTTCTGAATGAAACCTGCAGTGGACTTGCTGCCCCACTGTCACTGGAGCCAACAGCCTTCACTGCCCTTACCTCTCCATCATGAGCATGTTAGGGGCAGGTGCTTGGGGGGGGGCATGGAGAAATTGTGGATCCAGCTGAAATCTCTCTTGGCTCCCAGACACTTACACCCAGCCTGGCCTAGGGAGGAATTCCCTCTTATTGGTTTCAGTCAAACAAAATTGGGTGACTTATCACTCTAACTACTTGACTCCAGATGTCGATTTTGTCCAGATGTCCATTTTATTCCTGCTGACCGCTAACTGCAGTCAATCAATGGGGGGGGGGTCATTACATATGCAGAGCAGCCTGATACCTCCAGAACATGCAAGTGCCTTTTCCACCACAAGGCCAGCACAAGGCTTCCTGCCACCTGGGATGTGAGGAGGCAGCGTCTGAGCTCTTACTGCCACACACCACTGCCAGAGGAAGGGGGAGTATGAGCCTCCACTGTTGCGTGCCACAGCCAATGGTAGGGAAGCAGAAGCTGCCCCTCCCTTCCACTTCCTGCCACAATACTTCACTCAGAGGGGTCCTCCTTCTGAGCGAGGTCCTGGCAAGCAGGTGGCCGTGGAGATTGTCTTGCACAGTGGCACACAGGCGATCTCCAGGGTCCCCACCCTGCCAACGCCTCGCTCTGAAAATGAACCCCTCAGAGTGAGGCATTTGGCTGGGTGGACCTTGTGGAGAGCAGCACCGGGTGCTTTCTTGCTGCAGCCTGCAGAGCAGCCACCCACCTTGCATAGTGTGGGTGGCTGCCAGTGGCAGCTGCTGCACTGGAGAGCCGCAATGGCCGTTTTCCTTGTTGCAGCAAATGTGGGAATTTGCCGCCGCAGGAGAGTAGCTGGCGAGGCTCTCCGGAGTGCCCACCTGCCCTATGCCTCACTTCGTGACGGCAGCAGCAGCAGGAGGACCTTGTCAACAGGTATGTAGACTCTGCCACCCTTCCCAATCTGCTGCCTGAGGTAGGGGATTCACCCAAACGCCTAACCTAATCAAGCCATCTAAAGCACATCTTAAATCGGCCAGTCCAAAGCCCTGGCAAGGGAAAAGTCCATGCCTGAAATGTTGCTGCCACCTGTAAAATCAATAAGGTCCATTCAAGTTAGGGACCTCCACCCAAAGTGGGACACACTATTCTATATATTTCTCCTCTTAGGCCTTGGGAAAACCTCTTCCTCGGTTAGCCAACTCTGAAAAAGTAACCTAGAACTTGAAGTTAGTGTTCAGCCTGGGTAGAGTCCCGAGAAGGTCAACTTTGTTTGAGGACAACCTAAGCTCTTCCAGTCCTTCCCTTGTTTGCACAGACACACTCCTGTCTATTCTTCTCCCTAGTGCTCACTACCTTCCACTTTTTAATCATTTTCCATTTTGTTCAGCCCGTGAACCAAGGGGAATGCAGTGTGGCAGTGTCCATGTTCCTTGTTTAAGTCTTCACCAAAGAAAAAGCTAGGAAAGGGATTTGGCAGGGGGACTTCTTTCCCCTTGTCCCCCACCATAGAAACAAGCTGACATGTCCAGAGGGCTGTCTATACATTCTGGAAGCCTCGAGGTGGCTCCACGGTGGAGCTGTATTGATTCTACAATGCAGCAGCAACCTCGAAGCCATTATGGGGCTTTCCAGAGAAGCCTCACATTTTAAATTTGGGGACTTACCCTGACTTTTCCGGATGGAGTGAGGCAAACATGACCCGTCGGACTTCTAATCTCACGCCATCCTTAACGTGGAGTCTCCGTCCACCCAGGCAGAGGGCAGGCTAGTGAGCTGAATGGCTGCCAGAACGCTTCTGCACTGCCTTCAGCATGGGGGGGAAGACTCTTTTTTTTTTTTTTTTTTTTTGCAGTTTCGAAGAGGAGCCTGAAAATGTTTGTTTCCTTACCATCACTTCCCCACCCCCTGCTTCTGTCCCACAATACTTCCTCTTTCTTCACACAAGGGAAGAAAGGGGAAGTAAACAATGACCACATGGCCCGTTCCATGCCACTTTTCCTGCACACGGCAAGAAATGGCAAGGAGTGGGAGATGCATGGGAGGTGGATGATGTCATCAAATGGACCTGCGAACATCCATGAATGGGGAGTAATGAGCGTGTGATAGAACACTTGTCTGATGAACTGAAATGAAATTGAAATAAACTGTTGCAGGAATTGAAAATTTGCATTCATAAATACCAACTTCTATTTAGGAGCATTATAGAAATCTGGAAATTTTAAAGGTTTGAAAAACCCACAGTTTCCCCCTCTGGGTTTGCATTGGTGGAAAGGTAAGAGAAATGGAAATGTTAGCAATATTTACTGGACTATCGATTCGAAACTCATCTAAGTAATTAACAGCACAATCTTATGTATGTCTGACTTAGTTCAATAGGATTTGTTCCCAGCTGTGTATAGGTTTGCAATCCTATACCCACTTATCTGGGAGTATACCCCATTAAATTAACAGGACTTACTGCTGAGTAGACATGTACAGGATTTCACTCTAAATTCCACTTTAAAGTTTTGTTTTTAATCCAGCTTGTCCTTCATATACACACACACACAGGCACACACACACGAGTGTGTGGGAGACAAATCCTACTTTTAAGAACTATGACTTTCAAAATGTCTTACCTGAAAAAAAATAGTTTTTGTTATTTTTTTATATAGTTTCTTAACTTGCACAGTGCTCTAGAGGGAGCCTAATTAAATCTAACCAAGAGATTAGAAGTGGGGAAAATTAGCAATACAAGGAAAGGAATGTACAATGATCTTCCAGATTTCTATTGTGCTTGTCATCCCAGAGGAACTCAAAGCATTTGACAAGATGGAAGGAAAGGGATGACCTGTATTGCTCAGGTGAGTTCACAGGAAGACAGTACGTGAAGCCACATACAGTGCCGTCAAATAGCACCCATGATACAATTCAGGGCATTTATAATTTTTGCCATTTAAATTCATGCCAACACTTTAACATTAAATGGCAATATCTCCATCCTCTCTCTCTCTCTCTCTCTCTCTCTCTCTCTCTCTCTCTCTCTCCCCTTTACCTCTTTCACTCTCAACTATCTTTGATAGCACACATTAAATCTGAATGTTTAGAATTACATCCAGGCAAACACATGTTTGCTCAATTCGGATGACACAATAAACAACTGGTGTGGGGGAAACAATCGTCAGTTGTTTTGACTATTGTGTCATCCAAATGCTGCCATAGTCAACTCAGCGCTGATCCTAATCCACACCACAGTTGATTATTTATTACCATGTTGTGTGGGGAGTACCCCCTATTTGAACAACTGTAAAGTTGATTATTACCCCACCATTGACTATTGTGTCATCCAAATTGAGCCATAGTCTCAATATAGTTGTATCAAGCAGAATTTCCTGAGACAGATGCTGTGGACATGAAGCAAGTTACTTCCTCAGGAAACGTGAGCACAAGGCAGGGATGGCATACCACATATTTTCCCACACAAGGCATGATACAATACCCCTTTCACAGATGGGTAGCTAATGACGCTCAGAGAAACAGACACAGGTGAAATCCACACACACAGCACATGCAGCCAATCCATTGTATGAGTATCCCCAGAGTAAATTGCCCAATATCACCCAGTGAGTTTCCAGGCCTCATTTTGCTCTTAGTTTGACACTCTAACCCAGGGGTAGGGAATGTGGTGTAGGCAGCTACCAATGTTGAGCCTGACACTTTGGTCCCAACTGAGACACCTTACTCATTATTAGTAGTATTAGTATTAGTATTATTTTCTTTCTTACTTGAAACTGAGATTGTTTCAAAGCAAAATGGGATCCTTTAGGTGCTGCCATCTTAATTACCCATAATGCTTCTGGGCAGGTTACTTGTCCTTTCTGACTGAGAGGAGACATGATGGAGGTGTACAAAATGATGCATGTTGTGGAGAAAGTGGATAGGGAGACATGTTTCTCATTCTCTCAAAATACTAGAACCCAGGGTCCTCCCATGAAGCTGATTGGTGAGAGATTCAGGACAGATAAAAGGAAGCACACTGTCAAACTATGGAACTTGCACCACAGGATGTAGTGATGGCCACTAATTTGGATGGCGTTAAAAGGGGGTTAGAGAAATCCCTGAAGGAGAAGGCTATCAATGGCTACTAGTCCTGATGGCTATGTGCTACCTCTAGTATCAGAGTCATTATGCCTATTTGTACCAGTTGCTGGACGCATGGGTGGGAGGGTGTAGTTGCAGTCATTTCCTGCTTATGGGTTTTCCCATGGGCATCTGGTTGGTTACTGTGTGAACAGAATGCTGGATTAGATGGACCCTTGGCCTGATCCAGCATAGCTCCTCTTATGTTCTTACCCATGCCAGTCATCTTATGGCTTTGTGGGGGGGGGGGGGGACAATTTCTCAAATTTCCAAATGTGCCCATGGACCCAAATTTTTGCCTAACCCTGCTTTAACCACTGTGCAACACTAGCTATAGAAACAGCCATTTCCTTTACAGTGGTATTTGCAGTGCAGAATTAAGTCTATTCCACTGATTTGCTTGAGTTTGCATGCCTGGCTTCTTTATCATTTAAATTCCCGATGTTGAAACTCTGCATTTCACAGTTTTCAAGACATGTGTTTGAATATGTTATTTTTTGAACAAGATGGTCATCAGCAGTCAAAGGACTTTTGTTGTACAATATGCCCCACACCCTTTATTATGCTAGACTGACACTAAAGCCGAGGAGAAAATTAAACTAATTAGATACAGCTGCAACCTCAAGGTTTCTGGAGCATGTTTTCAATGGAAGATGGGGCACTGCCTGACCTTAGTTAGGTCATGGATTCTGGCATGATCTCAGCCCCAGGTGGTACTGTTTGCTTTGAGAAGTGCAAAAATTTCAGACTTGTAGAGTGCAGTAATTACTGTGGTTGGGCGATATTTAATCGTAACAATTAAACATATGTATCCATTTCTATAGGTTGACGGGTAGCTTAGCTGCAGAATGTACAGCAGAGGAAACATGTGATAGAACTTTGGCTGGTTTGTGCCATCTCAGAATGCAGACAAGGGGTGCCATATGTTTGAATGCTCCCTAATAAATCCCTAAATATTCTACCCATAGTTTGACAAGGTACAGTGCAGAACAGATATATCATGTGAGTAAATCCTCTTTCTTCTTTCTCTATAAGGACCTATTTTACTTGGTTCTCTCTTCTTCTTTCTCATCATCTTCATCTTCATTGTCTTTTTTCACTGACCAGTGAGGCTGGACTTTTCTTCTGTTTCATGGAACTGTGGGGAGAAATGTTGTCTTGGATGACTTCTAATGGAAAGTACTGGGAAGCCTTGCCTCACTGCAGCAGCTAGTAGATTGGATTTGCCATATGGTTGGATTTGGGACCAAAGGTGGTATGCATCTCCCTCTATGGCAATTACAACCATGTACCATCAAAAAGAGCCAAGTGATCTTAGTGGCATGGTGCATCTTTCACCAGCTAGGACCTCTCTTAAATAAAAACAACATGGTCAGAGTTATCCATACTCTAGTAACCTTAAGGATAGACTACTGTAATATGTTGTTCATGAGGCTTCCCTTGAAGACTGCTTAGATATTGCAGTTAGTTTAAAACAGGGGTGAGCAGAAGGTAGATCTGAATCTTCTGGTAGGTCTCTTGATGACTTGCAGTAGATTTGCAAGGATATCTGACTCCCAATTGTTTAACAATAGCTGCAAGAAAACTGGCTATTTCCACTCAAGTTTCTCACTGAAATGAAGAAGGCATGGGGTTACTAGGAGTGGATTGTGATATGGAAGAACTTTGAGATCCATAAGTTTTAGTACTCAACACAAATTCTGACTCTAAATTGCTGGCCATGACTACACTTTGTGGTAACAAATTCTATAGTTTGATAATGTGATGTGGGAAGCACTACTTCCTTTTCTCTGCACGGAATCTCCCACCAATCAGCTTCATGGGATGACCCCAGGTTCTAGTACTATGAAAGAGGGAGAAAAATGACTCCTATCCACATTCTCCACATAATTTTGTACACCTCCATTATGTCTCCCCTTACTCGCCCTTTTTCCCAAGCTAAACAATCCTAGCTGTTGTAACCTTTCTTCATAGGGGAATTGCTCCAGTCCCATGATTATTTTAGTTGTCCTTTTCCCAATATCTGCAATATCTTTTGACCAGAACTGCACAGATTATTCTAAGTGCGGTCGCACCATAGATTTATATATCTCAAGTCAGCAATGTTTGCTTCTCAGTGAAGAAGGCAGCTAAATGAACAAAACAGAGTTAGAGTTGTGGGACAAAATTCTGCTCTTCTTGTTTTGATACTCTCAGTGGCTTTTCATAGGGAGAAAGTACTTTGTGAATGCATAGCCAAACCGAAAAAAGAGGAAATGCATCACCAAAGAAGGGGACAAAAGAACACACACACATTTTTTGCCTAAAACTTGCATATGCTGCTTTATATGTATAGATGCACAATAAGAAAGAACTCCTGGAATTGAAATAGAAATGCAATGCATCTCTCCATAGAAGGGTAACTCTGTGATCAGGTGACCTGTGTGCTGGCTACTCAGTCTGCTGTCCAGATGCTGTTGATGGGCAATGCGAAGACCACTGCTGTCCCTGCTTGCAGTTCTTAACCTTTAAGCTAGATTTGTACTGGGCAGCCCTTCAAATAGAGGACTGTCCTCTGTAAAGTAAGACACAGGACCACCCTACTTCACCTCTTCTACACTGTTATGGTGCAAGGAAGAAAAGGAGATTTCACGGCATCTAGAGTGCCAGAATATGGGAAGTGGGGGGAAGGCTTTGCGGTTGTCAAATAGTTATGGGGAACCTCTTGCAGCTTGAGGGATGAATTAAAGTTCATGAAAGCTTTCAGGGGCTGCATTTTAAGAATATAAGAACATAAGAAGAACCATGATGGATCAGACAAAGTTCTATCTAGCCCAGCTTTCTGTTTACACAGTGGCCAACCAGCTGTCAACTAGGGACCCACGAGCAGGACATGGGTGCAACAGCACCCTCCCACCCATGCTCCTGAGCAACTGCTGTATACCGGCTTACTGCCTCTAATACTGGAGGTGCACATAGCCATCACAATCAGTAGCCATTGATAGCCTTCTCCTGTTTTAAAGCTATCCAGACTGGTAGCCATCACCACATATGGCGGTAGTGAATTCCAGTGTTTAACTATGCATTTCCACACATGTCCCCCAGCAGCTGGAGCTAACCACCATTTTAGTGGTGGGTGGCTCCAAAAGAAAAGGGGTGGTTGGGACCGAAGGCCAAAGGGGTGGGGCCAAAATGCAAACAATGCAAACAAAACCAGCCTATCGTAGCTTAAAGCCCTGCTGCCAGTAACTAGGCATTAGGAGAGGCATTTCAACCTTTTATAAACCACCAAATGATTGGTGGTTGGGAAAAGGGGTGGGGCCAGAGGGTGAGGGCATCTGGGGAACCCTCGAGGAATTGATTGGGACCCCATGAGGGCTGGATTTTGTCTCCTGGTCTTTAGTTCCCCGCCCCTGTTGACATGAGATTATTGTACCTGTGGAAAGGCTTTGATTAAATGAATTGATATTGAGGACAGGGAAGAAAATATAAAAGAAAGCTATTCTAGCTGAAGGAGAAGCTGGAACAAAGGTATGGGGTGGGAGATGGAGGAGAAGGGGACTATAGTAGATGCAGACATGTTAGGCTGACCAGGTGGCTCGGGATTTCCCGGTCCTAACCGGGAATCCAGGGGCAAACCGGCCCAACCGGGGGGCGGAGGGGCAAACCGGGGTGGCAGGGGGTCACGCGGCGGTGGCAGCAAGCAAGGAGTGGCGGTAGACCCGGCGGCGGAGGAGCCCAGGAAGTGGCCGCCCCAGCAGGTAAGCACAAAGGGGGGCACTTACCTGTTGGGGCAGCCGCTTCCCGGGCTCCTCCGCCGCCTTCGCCGCCGCTGCCGGGCTCGTAAGGCCAGAGACCGCGCGGAAGAGGCAGGAGAGGCCGATGGAGCGGCTGCACGGGCGGCGAAGGAGGCCCCCGCGCGGCCGCGTGGGCGATGGAGGAACCCGGCGGTAGGTCCAGGCTGGGTTTTTTTTGGGGGGGTGGCTTGGTGGGGGGGTTGTTTTGGGTGGGGGGGCGGGGGGGGGACCGGGATTTTGATTTTTAAAATCTGGTCACCCTAAGACATGTGTTTGTGTAAGAAGCAATGACGAAAATAGCAAAGTAGGAAAATGAAAGAACTTAAAAGTGGCAATTAAACTCCTGAATATGACATGAAGTTTCAGAAGGAGCTAGTGCCAGTGAATAGAGAGGGTGATGGGATCACAGCAATGGAAGTGATTGGAGCAAAGGTTCAACAAAGAGGACATGTGAAACCTCCTTGAGCAGTTTTATCAAAATTTGTCCTTCTCTCAAAATTACGATGATGATGATGATGATGATGATGATGATGATGATGATGATACAAAATTATCCATGGTGTGGAGAATATGGATAGGGAGACATTTTTCTCCCTCGCTCACAAAACTAGAACCAGGT
This sequence comes from Anniella stebbinsi, assembly GCA_029215795.1. Taxonomy (NCBI): domain Eukaryota; kingdom Metazoa; phylum Chordata; class Lepidosauria; order Squamata; family Anniellidae; genus Anniella; species Anniella stebbinsi. The sequence continues at coordinate 351,689,197 of JARDYH010000001.1, forward strand.
GTCATCTCAGGAAGCTGATTGGTGGGAGATTCAGGACAGATAAAAGGGAGGACTTCTTCACTTGGCACATTGTCAAACTATGGAATTCACTCCGCACAAGTTGTAGTGATGGCCACCAATTTGGATGGCCTTAAAAGGGTGTTAGACAAATTGCTGGAGGAGAAGGCTATCAAAGGCTACTAGTCCTCATGGCTATGTGCTACCTCCAGTTCTTAGGGGACAAGCACAGAGGGTGCTGTTGCACTCCTGTCCTGCTTGTGGATTTCCACTGGGCAGTTGCTTTGCCACTGTGTGAACAGAATGCTGGACTAGATGGACCCTTCTTATGTTCTGCTGTTGTTGTTGTTGTTGCTGCTGCTGCTGCTGTTCTTTTGTCTGAAGAAGAAGTTCAAAATTCACTGTTAATGTCACTTAGGGCACAAACCTATGGGATTGGTCCCTGAATGATTATCCTATGCTCTATCGAGCTCTTGTCCATAGGGGAGGAGGAGCAACAGAGGTTTCTCCATGCTCCTATGCAGGGCCTTTATTGAAAACTCATGCTTCTGTGGGTGGGATAGGAGCTTAAAGACCATTGAACCTGGCAGATCTACAGCCCCTCCCCTCCCCATGTACCCATATGCCCTATCCCTCCTCCTCCTCCTCCTTCCTGGAGGTGGAGCTTCGACCTCAGAAAAGGAGCTGCTGTGGAACCTTCCATGGCTGTTGGGTGTGGCTTGGGAGGATGGGGTTTGAAATTCCCATACAGATTTTTCCCTCCAAAATCATAGTTCTGTCTACAGCCTCAGAGGGGGAAATCCCCAGCAACCAATGGCACATCAATTGCCACCTAAGAGCTGTATGATTCTCCTTTTAAGGGAAAATTTGGTAACCTCTGTGAGCTGCCGAGCTACCCTTTCACACTTTCCCCCCCTAGCTTTATCTAAAACTTCAGATTCCCCAGATTTTGTCTGTGTTTTCATCTCTTTAACGTTGGGGCTTTGATCTAAACAGTAAAGAATGAGAATTGGTGGAACATTTCACAAACTCCCCTTAAGCCTGAATCTAATATTCAGTCCCTGTCACAAACGAAGCGAAGCCTCGGAGGATCTCAGAGGCACACTCTCCGAGCGGGTCACTGTATAATAATTACCAGTAATCACTGAATGCTGCCACACGGTAACTTTGGAGCTTAGAGTAGCAGGCTGGGAATACCTGGTCCTTCCTTCCACAGCTTGTGCAGGGACACCAGATGTTTCCAGCCTCTGATGTGACCCATGGGAAGCTGAGCGGCCCACCCTCTTAAGCTGAGGGTTAGGGCCTGAGACGGGGAAGAGAAGAATGGAAATGGAAGGGAGACAAAATAATGGGATAGAAAGCTGAGGGGAGAGGCCCTTCTGTAATGCCAATATCAATGGGAAACCCTTCAAAAACACAACCGTTCCTTCAGTAAGTAAAGAAACATTGCTTTTCTTTCCAGAGGGTAGGCAACTCAAAATGAACCGCTAAAATGTGCTTTAAATTTAACCTTTAATGAGCACATTGCCGCTGCTTTTATGATGCTTAAACTAATAAACACATTAGATGTATAAAGCGATGATACCCTTCATATTTCCGCCACTGCTCACACTTGGTTTCTGATCACTTATCTGGATAATTAAGCAATATCAGTAAGGAGGCAGATAGCAGAAATCTGATATTAATCCATCCCTCTTAATAGCAACGCAAAACCACTGAGGTGGGAAGCAGCCCTCGCCGCCTTAATCCCCTTTTACCAACAGTTGGGCATCCGCATATCTCATTTATTCTCAAAAGTAGTTTGACACATACCCTCTCTGGCTTATGCCTAATTTAGGCTTTTAAAATAAAATAAAAATAAAATCAAGATATGCTAAGGAAATTACAAAAAAAAAAAAGTGGGGGAGGTTGAAGATTACAAAGATTACTTCTGAGAATAATTCATAAGAGGTTCACGGCTTTGCAACAGAAGGAACTGAAAGCTAAGTGTCTGGAACTTGTGTGTGTTGCTTTCTGGTGCAAGTACTCTATTCAGAATTCAATTTTAGGAGCAGGGGTGACAGCGAGTTTGCAAATGTATGATTTGCAGCTAGATAGAAATAAACTCTGCTGTTATGAGAAGAAATCCGGATGACTTCTAGAAGGAGTGAACTGTTTTCTGGATAAGGGGTGGGTGGGAAGAGAAAATAATTCAGATGGGAAAGGCAATGTTTCTCTCTGGTGAAGAACTACTCCTGAGTAAGATGTGCAGAATATTCCGCAATTTCTATTGTCATGTCCTAACATCTTTGGCGGAGTATACATTTCCTGGCCAAAACTGTTGTTGATGATTCTGGTTACTATGAGCTTCTTCAGATGAGTGTTTTATCATACGCTCGTGACTGGCCACTTACAGATCTTTGTGGGTTATTTTGACATCACCATGTCCCTCCTGCGCAACTCCCGCTGGTCTCCCGCCCCTTCCACTATTTTTTTCCGTTGTAAAATAATCCTCCAAAAACATGACTCTTCTGAGCTATAGCAAAATTGGTCGCTACTTCCTGCCGTGTGCAGGAGATGTTTTGCTATAAAACTGCCACTAGAGGGTACTGTCCCACTACACTGAACAGGCCATGTGGTTGCTCCTTTCTCCTCCATGGGATTCTTCTCATCCCTGTCATGGAAGAAAAGCAGCGAAAGTAAGGAAATACAATTTCCCCTCACCTGAAAGCACTCTATAGCTCCATCCATGTATCTGGTGACAGACAGAAAAAAGCCCTGCACCAAGAAGTTACAATCTAGAGAGTGATATGTGGGAGCCAACAGAGGAAGAGGAGAGAAGGGTAGACAGGCATAAAAAAGGAGAAGAATATGCAATGGTTTTACTTGTTATAAGTATTTCGTTTTAGTTACCATTAGGGTAACCTTTCCCAAGATTCAATTCCCATCAACCTAGTCATCATGGCCAACCATCAGGAATACTTGAATTTTTCATTTCAAACACCTGGCAGGAGCCAGGTTGGACAAACCTGCATTACTGTATGGGAACTAAGGGATGGTGTCAAAAAACTTAATATGTGTATATATTAAGGCTGAGCAAGCTTCGGGCCTCAGATTCAAAGTTTGAATCACAGAGGCCATGTTTTGGCACATCTGCCATTTTATGATGGATCCACCACTTTCTCTCACAACCCTAGGTCCCCATGCAGTCTACAACTCCCAGCATGCAGTGCCTGGGAGGGCTGGACTCACCTGGGCCCAGAAGCAGAGGCTATACATGTCCTTGTTGCTGCCATTGGAACTCCTCAGTGTGATTGCTGGTGTCCTCTCTCGTGGATCACCTCCTTCACCGTTTGAGCTCCTGGGCCCCAATAAATCCAGCCCTCCCAGGCACTGCATCCTGGGAGTTGTAGGCTGTACGGGGGCCTAGAGCTGTAAGAGGAAATGGAGGATCCATCACAAAATGGCGGATCTGGCAGAAAATGGCCTCCGTGATTCAAACCTCGAATCTGAAGACCAAAGTTTGAACAGCCCTAGTATAGGTGTATATTTTTAATATGGTTTTTTAAAGTACTATTTTTTTTTCAAAAAAAAGATATACACATTTTTTGAAGATGATTGCAAGTTGAGGAATGTGCAAGATTCCCCCCCCCCCAAAAAAAGGACTCCTGGTCGTGTTCATGATTGTGAATGGGTCATATTGTAATGATTGGTGAACAGGGGGGGCGGGGGAATCCCACACATTCCTAATTAAAGGCAACATGGAAAATTGTATTTGAAATATTTGTTGTTTCCCCTGTTCTGCTGTTGTTTTTGTGCCATTATCTGCCCCCCATCTTCTCCACTGCAAGCTGGTGTCTCTTTCTCCCCCTTGAATCAACCAAATGCACAATCTATTCCTATTGCCTAACGCATAGATGGGATAGTGGGCTTCTGTTGCTGGACTGGTGATAGCAGAAGTAGAGCAGTAAGACTTTTGGACAAACACCTGGCAGGTTTTTGGCAACCAACTAAAAAGTCCATAAAAAAATAATAATAATAGAGCCCCAATAAAAAGCAACCTGGATCTTTTTCTTTCTTTTTCAGTCCCATCCTACCTGGAGACTGTATGCATTGTTGCATTGAAAACAATACCATTTCATTGCTCTTGAGATGCCAGACATCTCTTTAGCCGTTGGATACTGCAGGCAATTTATACTGTAAACCTTTCACTTGGTCAACGGAAGACCTGCAATAACATTATTCAAATTTTCCAGTCTTATTATTTTCAGCCCAAGATGGACCCCAAGAATAAAAACCCTAATCATCAGAGCAGTTTTCTGCTATTATATTGACCTTTAATTAAAGGTCTGGCAGCACTTTGTAAGGATTAATTAAGCATAACTTTTTCATTTCAGGCAAGAATATAAGGCACCGAGTTAAAGGTTTCATCTCGAATTGCCAAGATGCAAATGTAACTGGAATATATATATATATATATATCCTCATAAAAAAGATTGCTCAAATACTGCTGTATGCAGACATAGCCATACTTAGAGCAGACAAGAGGTAGGGAACCTCTTACAACCTGAGGGCTGAATTCATTCATTTTTGGAGAAGCTCTTGGGGGGCAGGTCCCAGTAGTTGGTAGGGACAAACTGTGGGAGTATATATATCAGCATATTGTAGCTTAAGGCACTTGCTACCAGTAACTAAGCCTTAGGAGGGGTATTCTGCTAGTGTTGTGCTGTAAATTTCAATTATTCCATTTTTAGCATTCCGTAGAGGGCAGTGGAAAAATGAAAACTCTGGCAAAAGAGGCTGGGAGAGGTGAGAATTTTGGAGAGTTTTTTGCTTGGGAAGGGGGGACATGGTTTCCACATACCTTTTTAAGTGTGGGAAGTTTCGAAGGGACTTCTTTCTTTAAAAAACAAAACACCACCCCCTTCACTTTCAGGAGCCCAGGAGTTCTTCCTGAATGTCTATTGGAGAGGGAGAGGTCACTTGGTCTCGAATAGGCATTAAGGAAGAACTGCCAGGCTCCTCCAAGTGTTGGGGGTATTTTTTTAAAAAAAATGGGGAAAAAATAGAAAGACAACCAGGTAAACAACCAGGTACTCTTTTTAAAATGTATGTGGAAAAGCTGCCCCCTCTCCAAGGATAAAATTTTCTGAAATTCTCCCCCTCCCTGCAAAAGAGGCAGAACAAACAATGTTTCTTTCACAGGGAGAGAGAAAGTTCCTGAAAATAGGGGGCAGGATTTAGCACAACAGTAATTCCAGACTTGTAGAATGGGGGGGGGGGGGGGGAAACCTGCGCAAATGTCAGAAACCACTAAACCTTCAGTGGCTGAGGGAAAGTGGGGTGGATCAGAAGAGGGGAATCCCAAAAGGCCATATTTGAGGTTCCCCACCATTGGAGAAAGCCAATTGAAATCAGTGGGACTTAACTTAGTGGCAACTAAAACTGGAACCAACCCCATGTTTTTCTGTAGCCTCCTCTATGTACATTGTGTTTTACAGAGTAATGAGAGAGACGAAGGCCCCATTCAGAAGAGACCTTAAACCACGGCTTTAACCATGGTGGTTAAGCCATAAAGCCAGGCCGTGTTTAGAAGACACCTTAAACCATGGCTTTAACCACAGTGAATAAGGATTTTTGGCTTAGTAGCCATGGTTTAAGGTGTCTTCTGAACATGGTCTGGCCTTCTGGCTTAACCTTCTGGCCTTCTGGCTTAAGGTGTCTTCTGAATGGAGCCAGAGAGAGAGAGAGAGAGAGTTGCCTGCTCCAAAGAGTTTATAATCTAAATTTTGATTCTCTCTGTGTGTACACATTTGTGGAAAGAGGCAGATAACAATTGGAGGCGAGGAAAGTGAAGAAAGGGGAAAATAGTATCAAGTCTTGAAAGACCATGAATGTAGTTGTATGCACTCAGGTTTATCTTCATATAGTCTCAAGGCCATTTCATACATTACACAGAGATAAATCCAGGATTGTCAACAAGCACTCAACAGGGAGCTGCAGTCAAATATGGCTTCTGGATGAGTGCATTGTGTCTACAAAAACATGTTGTTTGGCATTCACACCCAGTGATGCTGTGTTAGGCAGTTTTACTCTGTACAGAACAGACTTACAGAAGGGACCACCTCTTTATTTATGGTAAGCTAGCCATGTTGAGGTTTGTTGGGGGCAGGGAGTGGGGTACCGTTCACTAGAAACATAGGAAGCTGCCTTATACTAAGGCAAACCATTGCTTCATCTAGCCCAGTATCGTCAACATTCATAGCATCATAGAACAGTAGAGTTGGAAGGGGCCTATAAGACCACTGAGTCCAAATCCCCTGCTCAATGCAGAAATCCACCTTAAAGCAGACATGGCAGATAGCTGCCCAGCTGCATCTTGAATACCTCTAGTGTGGGAGAACCCACTACCTCCCAACTACCTCCCTAGGTAATTGGTTCCATTGTCGTACTGCTCTAAAAATCAGGATTTTTTTCCTGATGTCCAGCCGAAATTTGGCTTCCTGTAACTTGAGCCCATTATTCCGTGTCTTGTTCTCTAGAATATAGAATCATAGAATATTAGCGTTGGAAGGGGCCTATAAGGCCATTGAGTCCAACCCCTTGCTTAATGCAGAAATCTACCTTAAAACATACCTGACAGATGGTTGTCCAGCTGCCTCATGAATGCTTCTAGTGTGGGAGAGCCCACAACCTCCCTAGCTAATTGGTTCCATTGTCATACTGCTCTAACAGTCAGGAAGTTTTTCCTGCTGTCCAGGATGATATCTCTGGGATGATCGAGAAAAGATTCTGGCCCTCCCCTATGTGACAACCTTTCAAGTACTTGAAGAGTGCTACCATGTCTCCCCTCAGCATTGATGTGGCTCTCCAGGGTTTCAAGCAGGAGTTTCTCCAGCCCTACCTGAACTTGCCAGGGATCAAACCTGGGAAGTAGGTGCTCTACCACTGAGCTATGGCCCATGTGATGAATAGGACACAAAGCTTTTGCCCCAAAGTTTCTCCTCTTGCATATTGTCTAAGTTACCTAGCAGGCATCTCACCATCTGGGCTCTGTTCTCCAGCATCCCCAGTCAGTGTAAACCAGCCAGTCTTTCACGTACAATATCCTATGCATGTTATCTATCATTTTATTTATGAAATAATCATTCTTCTATTTCAATGACAAGAAGGAACAGCAGTGTGTAGACAGCAAACTGAGGTGCTGCCTTTACCTACCCGCTCATTTTTCTCTATTTGCACAAAAACAGTCGAATGTTTTTACAGAATAGGCCAATAGTGCCACAGGAACGGAATTAGAGCATCCTTAATTAATATGTCAGAATATAAGAAATGGGGGAAATATGTATAATTAAATTCTTGCACTAAAAACAAGAATTTAAAAAAATGTGACTAAAATAGAGCACTGCCTCTTTTTGTTCCTTAAAAGAAAGTGTCACTTTTCCCTCTGCTTGCTCTACACTGCTCTGTAGTGAATTACTGGTGAAGAGACCTGACAGTTCAGGCATTCCAAATAGTAGACACTCCATGTCAAGATTAGAGAATCCTCAAAATGTTCAGTTCCTGTATTATTTCCATACATTACTGACGTCATGGAGAGGATGGAGTTTTGGCAATCAGTGATGTACTGCGGGAATAATTAGGAACTGTTCAAGAAAGATGGTACAGAAATAAGATGAGTCAATTTTGTATTTTGTGTTATATATGGCCAGAACAAGTAATTATCTATAAGTGTCACAGGGGCTGTTCAGAAATGCTTTGGAGTTGATTTAATCTAGAGATGGGTGGAACCGCTTCATTTCATTCTGGAAGGTTTTTGGCAGAGAGTGGGATGAATCCAAAACTCCAGAGTGCATTGCAGACATTGAAATGTAGGCATGTCAGCGGATCAACATTTTGTGTATTTTCTAGAAACGAAAGTTTCGCTTTCTCCCACATTCATTGTATTTTAATTACTTTATTTTCCTTTTATTTATTTACAATATTTATATACTGCTCCCTGTTCAAGAATTTCGGAGCGGTGGACAACTCCAATAAAAGAATAAAAACAGAATAAAACCACAATTGAAAATACAGTTTTAAAAGAAAAAAGGGGAATAAAGCCACAGCTGGATATTAGGGGAAGGCTTCCTGGAACAGCGATGTTTTCAGGAAGCGACGAAAGGAATGCAAAGTTGATGCCTGGCTGACCAACAGAAGCAGGGAATTCCATGGGATGGGGGCCACCACACTGAAGGTGCTTCCTGATTATGAAGACACATTTTTGTTCTTATAAAAAAAATTAACCTAACAAAATCAATGCCCAGCCCTTGTGTTTTCCATCAGGATTGGTGAAACTTTTCTTCAGTGTTTTTTTTTTTTTTTGCTTTTTTTTGTTTTGTTAAGAAGTTACAAAAATTCACAAATTTCCTCATAAACATGAGGTTTAAAAATTAGATTGGGAGAAAGTAGGGATGTCAGAGAAACTCATTATGAAACCAAACAAGTTCAGATTTTATGAATCTGACCCATGGATTCTATAGCATACTAGCTTTTCACCCTTTTGGGTGGAGTCCATGGACTTGCAGACTGCTTTTTTTTTTTTTTTAACTTCAGAACTTGCGTACAAATTTTGTTGTAGAAAAATATGCAATAATAATAATTAAAAGATCCGGCTAAAATGTGCATTTCCCCCATAGCCTAAGTGTGAAAATGCACATTTGGGAGGAATATGTACAGTTGCACATGTGGAGGGGAGATAAGGGTCCTTGGTGGGGAGTGTTGTTCCCGTCCAAGTTGTTTTTTAGCAGGACACCCTTTCCCCACCTCCATTCAAGCTCCACTGACTTGAATAAAGGTGGGAATAATAGTCCACTGCCCCAAAATGGCTGTGGGGGTAAGAAAGGTGAGAATCCAGAAGGGGGGGGCAGTAAAGTCAGAACCCAGAGGAGGGGTGCAATAAGCAATTGATATATCTGAACAAACATCCAAAAAAGAGTGATGACTATAGGACATATGCACAGATGTAGAGAGTGCAGTAAGATCCTCAGACCATTGGATGAGAGGTGGTCTTGGCGAATGCCAGTTTGCCCCAGATGTTGCATTGTTGATGTCTGGCCTAGATGGATGAATCTGTCAGATTCAGTACCTCCAACATTCTTCTTCTTCTTCTTCTTCTTCTTCTTCTTCTTCTTCTTCATCATCATCCCAGACATGGAGAACTTTGTGCATTTTGGTAAATTTTTACCCAACCTGAAATGAAGTGAAATGCTCACCCCTCCCTAACCTGAAGCATGGCATCTGTTGATTTGGCAGCATGAGACATTTGATGAACTCTGTGCAATGAAGGAAGAAAATGAAGAGCATGGTGTACAGAGGGCCAAAATTCAATCTCCTGGTAAGTTAACACTTAACCCAAAATTGTCAGCCCTATATCAGATGCCAAAATACGTCATAACACATCCTCCCCCACCCCAATTAGTTTACAGATTTGCTTGCTGCCGTCCTGAATAATTCCAGAAACAATTCATATCATGTTGGGAAATGATCTCAAGTGTGATGCCTGTGATAATTATCACACTACTGTTGCTCCAACCAGGTCATTAAGGGCAGAAAGGAGGACACTGGAAGAGCATTAATGAGCTCTCATTGAAGATGTTAAAAAGCTTGTATTGATCTGTTTGTCCAAGGAGGAGATATTTAAGCCGTTGCACAGAGGGCAGGAGAGACAGTGATTGCTATCGCAAAGCCTTTTATCCCAAACCTTTTCTGTTTCTGGCTTCAATATTGTCCATCCTCAGCACGTCTGGTTCCGGAGGTCATGCAGTGTTAAGAGGGTTTATTTGGTGTGTTTTTTTCACTTTGCTCCCCCCCTCCCAACTCTCTCAGAATGATATAGAGCACACGTTTAAGTTTTCCTACAGAGCTCCTTTCTGTAAGATGTGTTTTTTCTCAGAACATGCAGTTTTAGGCTCAGATAAAACAAGATTGAGCCCAAGAAGTAATTTGGCTTAGCCCTTCCAGATCTAAATCCTTATAACTTGAAACAGGAGGAACCTTTTACATAAAACAGTGACCCACCACTTTTATGCAAAATCGCGGCTCAGTGATGGGTCTGGCGGTTCGTCCAGGGACCCAAACAGGGGTGGATAAATGGCAAGGGCCAGTGAGAGGGGCACGGAGCAGGTGTGGGGTGGTTTGTCCATCCCTAGCCACAAGAGAGGAGGCCACTGAGTATTGAGCGGGGGAAGGACACCACACAAAAAGCCATGTCCTTGGTTTCCACCAACCTGACTGACCTTCGTAGGTCTGAGAGCAGGGCCCTTGAGTCTGATCTTAGGGCCAGGGCAGGTTCATATGGGTGTGGGCAGTCTTTCAAATAACCTGGTCCCAATCCATTTTGGACTTAAAATGTTACTTTTAGTGCATTAAATTGAGCTTGGGAGTGAATAAGCAACAAATGCAAGGGATGCAAATTTGATGCAATATGATCTAACCACTAGGGATGTGCACTGACCCCCCCGGATCGGATAGCGGATTGGAATCGAACCTGGGGGGTTGGATCGGATCGGATCGGATTGGAGGATGGTCAGATCGGATCGGACCGAATGTCCGATCCGGATCGGACGCCATTTTGAATGCTTTTTCCCATAGCCAAGTATTGTTTTACAAAAACACCTATACCGTTTTCATTTTTAAAGATAGAAGGATAAAACTTGGGCACATTGTAGACTGGTTAGAGATAGTTATCTGTGAGAAAATTCAGAAAGATTGGTGCATGCATTTTGTGGCAATTAATTTTTTAATAAATACCCAGGAATGCCTATAACTTTGTCATTTTTAAAGTTACACACATGAAACATTGCCACATTGTAGGTGGTACCTTGGGACCTATGTGTGTGAAATTTCAGAAACATAGGTGCTTGCCTTGTGTGGCAATTAATTTTAGAAAAATGGGTAGTAGTGGGGTAAATACAGTTACACCTCCCATTTTTTTTATTTTTAAAGATACAAACAGGAAACTTGGGCACATTACAGGTAACACTTGGCTTGATATGTGTGTGAAATTTCAGAAAGCTAGGTGCTTGCCTTGTGTGGCAATTAATTTTTGAAACAATGTGGAAAGAAACACCTATAACTTTGTCATTTTTAAAGTTACACACATGAAACTTTGCCACATTGCAAGGAATTAAGCTGCAAGGAATTAAGAAAAAAGGAGAGGGGGGTTTCGCCATTTCTTGAGCGCTCCTTAATTAGGGCTGCCCAAATGATAATGGACGGGTGGTGTGTGTGCGCGCGCGGGTGGCGGCGGCGAGCTTGGCAGCGTATCCTGGCTGCCGAGGCCAGGTGTCTGGAGCGGAGCACGCGCTGTCAGTTGGTGAGCAGAGGGGCCATTCAGGCCGCCCCTCAGGGAGCTGTGTCGGCGCATTGAACGCCCTCCCCATCATCCTCTTCATCATCACCTACCCCCGCAGCCCAGCGGAGCACAACAGCCCGCATTAGGCAAGCCCTTAAGGAGCCTCACAGCAGCCAGGCAGAGGCTCTGCTGCCCAGGAACTGGCCCGCACACGAGGGCAACGGCGGGGTGCACACACAACGCCGGCGAGGGGGAGGAGAAGGGGAGGAACAAAGGATCAAAGAGATCAAGAGAGAGTGATCCATCCTTGCACGCATGGCTGCAAAACTGAGCTAGGCTCAGCCGTTCTGCTTGAGTAAAAAGTGAAAGTAGGAAAGCAGACACGAGCCGAGTTCTTTTGTTTCTCCTTCTGTAATGGATACTAGCAAGGATCAAAGAGATCGAGAGAGAGTGTTTCCTTTTCTACGCGGGAAGCGGGAGGGGGAGGAGGGGAAGACCAGGCCTCTGTAGAAAAACTTTTGAAACATTTAATCTAAAAATTCCATAGCCATCAAATGCCTGGACCTATCATTCTGAAATTTCTGACACATATCTACCCCTAACCCATCTACAAAGTGAGCAACTTTCAGACTTCTAACTTTTAAAATAAAAAAGTTATAGGCGTTTCTTTCCTCATTGTTTCAAAAATACCTTGCCACCACATGCCTGGACCCAGCTGTCTGAAATTTTACACACATATCAAGCAAAGTGTTCCCTGTAATGTGCCCATGTTTCCTGTTTGTATCTTTAAAAATAAAAAGTGGGAGGCATAACTGTATTTACTCCACTACTACCCATTTTTCTAAAATTAATTGCCACACAAGGCAAGCACCTATGTTTCTGAAATTTCACACACATAGGTCCCAAGGTACCTCCTACAATGTGGCAAAGTTTCATGTGTGTAACTTTAAAAATGACAAAGTTATAGGTGTTTCTTTCCACATTGTTTCAAAAATTAATTGCCACACAAGCCAAGCACCTAGCTTTCTGAAATTTCACACACATATCAAGCCAAGTGTTACCTGTAATGTGCCCAAGTTTCCTGTTTGTATCTTTAAAAATAAAAAAATGGGAGGCGTAACTGTATTTACCCCACTACTACCCATTTTTCTAAAATTAATTGCCACACAAGGAAAGCACCTTTGTTTCTGAAATTTCACACACATAGGTCCCAAGGTACCACCTACAATGTGGCAAAGTTTCATGTACGTAACTTTAAAAATGACAAAGTTATAGGCATTCCTGGGTATTTATTAAAAAATTAATTGCCACAAAATGCATGCACCAATCTTTCTGAAATTTCTCACAGATAACTATCCATAACCAGTCTACAATGTGCCCAAGTTTCATCCTTCTATCTTTAAAAATGAAAAAGTTATAGGCGTTTTTGTAAAACAATACTTGGCTATGGGAAAAAGCATTCAAAATGGCGTCCGATCCGGATCGGACCTCATCGGATCGGATCGGATCGGAGGTTGGTCAGATTGGATCAGATCGGATTTTTCCCGATTTTGGGGCGGATCGGATTCGGATCGTGGATCGGATCCGATCCGATGCACACCCCTACTAACCACTTAGCCCATCACAAGTATAATAATAATAATAATAATAATAATAATAATAATAATAATTGTATTTATTTATCACCTGCCTCTCCCTCTGGATCGAGGCAGGGTACAACAGTGTACAACACCATAAAATACATATAACTGTTTAAAAGCATATAAAATGAATACAATATTAAAAGGCATCTTAAAATTCAACTGGGTATGCCTGCTGGAAGAGATCAGTCTTTGTGGCTTCCTTAAATTCCAGGAGACTGTTATGTTATCGAATCTCTACCAGCAGGCCATTCCATAGTTTGGGAGCAGCAGAAGAGAAGGTCCTCTGAGTAACGGTTGTTAGCCTAATTTTGGCTGACTGGAGTAGATTCTTCCCAGGGGACCTGAGTGTGTGGGGCCGATTGTATGGGAGAAGGTGATCCTGCAGGTAACTTGGACCCAAACCATGTAGGGCTTTAAAGGTAACAAAAAACACTTTATACTTCACCCGGAGACTAATTGGCAGCCAGTGTAGTGATTTTAAAGTCGGTGCAATGTCACCCCTAGGTGTACTGGTGACCAACCTGGCTGCCATATTTTGAACAAGTTGAAGTTTCTGGACTAGGCCCTATGTACAACATATTGCAGAAGTTGACCCTCAAAGTTACCAGTGCATGCACTACCATCTTTAGGTCTTCCAACTCTAGGAAGGGGCACAGCTGGCATATCAGCTGAAGTTGTTAGTAGGCACTCCTGGCCATCACATCTATCTGAGATGTCATCTGAGTGACAGATCCAGGAGCACCCCCAAGCTGTGAACACAGTCTTTCAGAGGGAGTGTAACCCCATCCAGAACTGGTTGACACACATCCAAACCCAGGCAGCTGCATTTTGTACCAGCTGAACTTTCTGGACTGCCAATTGGTGGGCCAGGTCACTCACCAGAAAGGTCTGAAGAGCCATCAGTCTCTGGTACATCATCTGGAAACTCTTCTTCTTCATCTCCCCCAGGAGACTCAGTTGTGAATTGTTCTTGTTTAGCTCTATTTCTGGGGGGTTTCAGAAATAGTCTGTCTGAATGCTTGGAAGCTGAAATACCATCAACGAGAGAGGAAAAATCTCAATGTGGTGAAATGAAGGTATGTGTGTGGGGTGAGGGGAGAGAGGGAGGGAGAGATGGAAAAGAAAAGTGGAAGAAGAGAAAACCACCCTGGACCAAGCCATGCTTATGTTCTGGCCTGACAATGATTTGAAACCTTCAGAGACTGACAACCTTCCTCTGGTAAATGACATGTTATTGATATGGTAATTTTTATATTAACAAACATGTGATGGAAGGTAGTCTGTGATGTTTTCTTGCTTGGGAAAAAAAAATAAGAAGAAGAGAAAATGGAAGGCTGCATGGAGCATTCTAATGATGCTCTTTTGATAAGCCAAGCAAGAACTGTTCCTGATTCGGACACTATATTTACAGGTAGACCTACTCTGGGGTAGACACATGTGGTGAGCTAGACAGAGCGTCTGCATAGTAACTGTATGAGAGGAGGCACTGTAGAGTGTGTACATTTTCCCATCACAAGTGCAACAGCAATTTTAAAAAGAAAGAAAGAAAAGAAAACCTCTGTTGTGACTATGGGAATGATCCTGATAGTTGTATATGCCAATACATTTTGCTCAGGGAAGAAATGGCAGTCGTGTTCTGAGGAATTCCTTCAAAATCATGAGGGATAAACACATCTTTTTTATTTTATTATTATTATTATTATTATTTAAGTAAAGCTGGTGACACAGATAAAATTCTTCATAGCCTGAGGTAACCATGTGACAGGGTGTGACAGATTCAGAACAAGCTCCTCTTTATCATAGCTTCACACATGTGAAGGCAATGGAATCTGCAAACACAACTCTCTTCCTTGATGTAAATTAAAGATGCTCACTAAAAAGACCTAAAAAGGAAGTTAGGCATACTCTTACAACACACACACACACACACACACAACATTAGTGCTACATTTAGTTGCATTTGGAAATCTGACTTCCCCACACCCTCCGTTCAGTTCAGCCTTGCTTCCATTTTTCAAGCTGTTAAATTAGTACTTGGAGATTTGGGCTCTCTGCCTAAGTTTAATCAGCACCGGTATGGTTTCAAGTCAACCGGCTTTTCAAAAGATGATTCTTGCAGGTGTCACAGAATCACTTACACTTGACAATTTCTCCCAGTCACAAACGGGTGTGTTACATGTATCTCTACCCATGTGCTCACTTTTTCTTTAACATCATAAAGCTGTAGGAAGATGACACACGTGGAGATAAGAAATAGCCCGAAGTCCATCCAGTCCAGCATCCCATTTAAATGCTTCACAGAAGCCCACGAGAAGGACAAAAGGCAATAATAATCCCCTCCCCCCATGCACACATGAAAGCAATCCCTGACTTAAAACAGAATAATCTAAAGAGAAGTCTTCACCATTTCACAACTGAGACCATCTTTAGCCCCCTGATGAAACCCACTTTTTAAAATGTTCACTGAATCCAAGTTATTATTCTCCTTTGTTCTGTGTTCCTCCTTTTCTCCTTTGACTCCTGCTCTCCCTCTCTCTGGGATGTTGCAGGAATCTATCCAGGGGTGAAGTTCACTGAACATTTAGCAGCTCAACACCCGTCCCCTGCCCCGGACTCCGGCATGCTTACCCGTGGGCTGGCCCAACTCAAACTGTATTGAGTTGGGCCAGCTTGTACATTACACCAAGTATGGCACAAACTGCAGCCTGTATGTATGTATGTATGTATGTATGTATTATTTATTAAAAATGTATCCCAGCCTATATCACTGGGAACTCAGGGCGGCATCCAGATAAAATCATACAAACAGCAATTTGCGTAATTTGTGCACATTGTGACATAATTCAATTCAAGGCCTTACACAGCTCAGGACCACGATACCTGACTTAATGCCTCTCCCAACATGAATCTACCCATACACTACGTTCAACATCTAAGGTCCTCCTCCGGGAATCTCAGAGGATGGCAACAAGGAAGAGAACCTTTTCTGTGGTGACCCCCCAATTATGGAACGAACTCCCTGACAAGGCCTGCCTGGTGCCAACATTGTTATCTTTTCGGCACCAAGTCAAGACTTTTCTCTTCTCCCAGGCATTTAACAGCATATGTTGAGTTTTTTTTAACTGACCCTAGAATAGTTGTTTTAAATGGATATTGTCTTGGTATGTAATCTGTTTTTATGTTTTTTTTAATGTTCAATGTTTTAATCTTTGTAAACTGCCCAGAGAGCTTCAGCTATGGGATGGTATATAAATAAAAATAATTGTCTATTCATGTGGGTGGGGAGGGAAGGAAACTCTGTGATCTGGCCTGACTTAATGCAGATCAAGTCGGAGAAGCCCATGGGGAAAGTGAGCTGAATTTTTTATGGTGGGGAATTGCTGAAAGCTCATGAACTCCACCCCCAGATGTAATTCCTACATCCCTTGTTCAGCCTAACCCCTATGCAACAATGTGCACAAATTTGTATTGACAAAGGGGGGGGGGAACACAAAAATAAATCCCAGATTTCGAGAAAAGCCTGCGGCTCAATTTGTAAATCCAAGCCAAGGTGGATTGGCTGTGGAGATCCGTTGGGCTCCCCAGAATTTCAAACAATGGACATCCCCAGGTTGAGTAGGCCTTGGATATGCTGGATTCAAAACCTCTTCATTCCCCAGAGGAGCCCTAGGTTCCCCACATCTGCCAAAATGACAACCTAGAGTTGGCATAACTAATCACCCATTGGAATAAATAGGGGCGAAAAAAGATGGTGCGGGATAGGGTTCCTTCATACCTCCTGCCTCTTGAAAGGGTTTCAGCAAATACATAAGAAATTCTTAATTTTCAAAATATGCCTGTTTTTTTTAAATGCCTTCCCACAAACTTCCCCCTTCTCATGCCTTAAAAATAAATAAATAAATAAATAAATAAAATGGTTGAAACTCGCCAACCTGCTTAATGTTTTTATTGCATTGCACAGATATAGGTCTGACTTCAGAGAAAGCAGTGAAAAACAAAAAGTTCCTTGCCGTCTGACTACACTTTAAACAAGGCCTGTCCCATTGCAAGCAGCTTGCCAAAACGGCAATCAACCACTGTGCATAAACAAGCACTTCTTTTCTACTTATTTCACACCGGTGTTAGCACAGCAGTCCCACTCAGAGGAAAAGAGCAAAACCTTGGCAAATGCAAAAGAAACTTCAGAGTCTTCCTGGAAGAGGAAATTGGAAAGGAAAAGATTAGCGCATATTTGTTCAGACAACAGCCGGGAAGATAACAGAACTGTAAGACAAGCCTGTTCCTAGTTATTAAAATGCATGTTTAAATATCCCAGCCTCCCTAAACCATCCCTGGGGAGGAGGGAGAGTTGGAGGGGAGGATTGTGGGTAGGGAAGAGAAGAAGCATATATGCAGCCAGAGGAGTTTTGGATGTTTTTACCTCAGTCGATCACTTGGGTGAAGAGGCAAGCTGAAAATGAAATAGAAGTGTTCCCATTCTGTGGAATGATCTATAGCCTTCAACTGGTGTAGGCCACGCCATTTTGAGTCTCTGCATGTATGTATGTGTAACCCTGTGCAGTGTAACCAGCAGGTGGAATGGCAGCATAGCAAGCCTTTTTTAGTTACTGCAAAGATAATCTGAGAGGACTGTGAGGAGAAATTCAGTGGAGAAGGGGACAAGAGAGAAGGAGATTTCTAAAGGAAGGCTCTGAAGAAGAAACTGTGAGGAGACAGAGAAAGAGGAGGCTAAGGAGGTTCTGAAGAAGAAGCTGTGAGGAGACAGAGAAAGAGGAGGCTAAGGAGGTTCTGAAGAAGAAGCTGTGAGGAGACAAAGAGGAGTCTGAGGAAAAACCAGGGGGGAGAGAGAGCAACAGCAGCATTTGGCCTTTCAGTCCATTACCAGTCAGCAGCAGCCTGAAAACCAACTGCCAGTCACTGAAGCCTGGTATTGCTACCTTTGACTCCTGGACTGCACAGATTGAAACAAGTTTTTTTAAAAAAAATAACCTACTGTTGTGGACCATATAAACATTGGACTTATAGCTCACAAATCTAATTTGTGGCCGTAATACTCTTAATTTGCGTGAATTCCACCTGCAATTTGAGCAAAATGTGCCTGTAATTCGTGCAAATTAAACATATTACAGCCAGAAATCAGGCAAATTCAAGTTATCACTGCCAAAATGTGTGCAAATTACACAAATTGCAGTTTCAATTTATGTAAATGTTGATTTAAGAGGGGGGAAACCCCAAATCCACGAGCTGGCCTGACTTGATCTGCCTAAAGTCAGGCCAACTCGTGGGCAAGCAAGCTGAAGTCCAGAGGCCAGACTGATGAAAACCCATTGAACCTCACCCCCTTGATGGATTCCTCCAGCATTCCTAATTATATGCAAACACAACATCCAATTTATGTACCTTGAGCATAGCAAAGGATCCAGACAAGTGACCCAGGGGAGAATGAGTGGTGAAATCATGATCCCTTTCCAGCAAATGAAGCATATCCCTTTACAATTCTAATATCTGCATAAATCTGTTCATTCAAATCCATACATTAGAAATCCTTTCCAGCTAATTTTGTAGTGTGTGAACAGAGCAAAAACCAATTGTTGAAGGACTGAAAAGCATGCAGACTCTTCCTGTTCTAAGTTAAGCAGCTGATAACAATCTAAAGTAACTTCCTCTGATTTCACCGGGTGGTCTTGAATTTATACCAGCTCAAATAAAATTTGGAATTGCCTCATTGACTGAGACCTTTAGAATCAGAGTTGGAAACTTTAAAACTTGCTCATCTGTAAAATTACAGCTATTCTATCCCTAATGCTTAAATATTGTTTTATGAAAATGCAAAATAATAAAACCCCACAAAAACAGCAATAAAAACTGATCATTAAGACTTCTCCCTCATTATGCCTGTTCACTGTTCATCCCGTTTCGATACTAGCTGACTTCTAAGGAAGAACTTAATGTATTCTGAACATAATCATGATAGAGATATATGAGAAATTCATTTCAATTCATATATATATATATATATATATATCAGATTTTACCCAGTTCACATCTTCTTGGCTGGACTTAGATGAAATCTGCGGTTGAAGTCCATACATTTCTCAGCTTGCAATGTGATTCATGAGCCCCCCCTCCCAAAGGAATTTGACAGCGTGCATCCATTTGAAATATGTCCATGAAAAGTGTGTATTTTTGAAAAAATGGGTGCAAATACAATTTAATCAATGGGAGACGAATGTGTACACTGCAAAATGAATATTTTTAAAAGGCATACATTTCAAAATGAGCACATTTTAAAAATGTGCACAGCTGATGTGTACATTTGGGAAAAAAACATGCACAAAAATACACATGGATTTTTATGCAAAGAAAAACAACAACATCGAAACTTGCAGTCTGCTATGGACCCAAGTCAGAAGGAGCTTTGAGATGAAATTCAGAGATCTTGGGAAAGCTTGTGTTTTGCTGATGCACACATCCTTAAATCATGATTATAAAATATTTATATTGCACTTTTTAAATTCATCCTCATATTACCTAGAGATAGTGATAAATTTCATAATTCCTTGACTTTGAATATGAAGATTGGTGACTCACACTGGCTCATCTTAAATATGCTTCTTCCTTTGGTTTCCCTATAGGAGATCCAGTGAGAGCTATTTTTGATGCTGGCTCCTCAGTTATCACACTCCCTTCCCATCCTTCATAGTTATTTTGAATTTTAACTGGCATTAAATGATAGGGATGGTATATTTTAATCTGTTTTAGTATTAATTACAGATTCATGTATGATCTGGACTATGTCATTATAGTGTGTGTATGTATTTCTCAGTACCGGGAAAAAGGCAGGATATAAATAAATGTAATAATATTGGGAAGGTATTTTGCAGTTGTTTTTACATACTACCAACCACATACTTGGAGTGGGTCATTTATTTATTTATTTATTTATTTAAATCAGAGAAAGGAAGACAAAATAAATAGAATCAATATTTGTCTCAGACAAATGTATGAATTTAGTTTGTAAAAAAAAACAAAAAAAAAAAACAGATTCCAGGCTAAATAAAGCTGGGTGCCTTCCCAATGGGAAAGAAGGGTACATTGGGTTGCTGTTGTTGTTGATGATGTTTGTCGTGTACGGATGCATCCTGTTCTGGAATTATGTTGTTGTTTCCCACCCACCCCCACGCCATCCCTACACAGTCTATTCCCAAAGTTAAATGACCATGCAGCTCAGACTATTGAAAATGTGCCCTGTGTAATTCCATTGAAATGAATGGGTGCTACATAAGAACACCACGAATGTGCTCTCATTTCACTGAGGCTGCTAGATCAATGTTATAAACAAAGCCTTCCTGTAATTCCATCTATCTATTTATCTATGTGTGTGTGTGTGTGTGTGTGTACACACAGTTGTACACACATTGACAATTCATCTCATAACTGAGAGGCAAGCTTTGGAAGCAAAATCTACAAATTGATTAACTCAAAGGGGTTGCCATGGTGACCGATTACTATAAAGTAACTTAAACCGGCCCTTTGACATTGAGGGAGTTCAAAGGTCAGCCCTGCTTGTGCTAGGACTCTTTTGACAACTTCCTGCATAATTTGACTGTTATTTGCGTGTCTGGTCACTGTCTGACCCCAAAGTCTGGAAAGAATTGAGAAGTAGTATGTATATCTGTATCAGTGGGACCTCCAAAAGGGCACTTTTAATCACATGTTGGTGAGAAACTTTTATTCGAACCTAGTGCAGGCAGCCGCTGGGAGAGTGGCTGAAATCCTGTGGGTTATCAGGATCTCACTTGCCTGGCTGTAATTGGGAATATTTGGGCAGCTGTAAATTGTTTTCTTTGCAGGAAGATTGTTTCATTGGTTCATTGAAGGTGAGAATGTGCAACAAGTTAACCACTGAGAAAAAAATGACTCAATATTTTGTGTGACCTCCATTGGGTATCCCACTGAATGAGGTTCAGTGTGCAGCAGCAGGGGAGAGATCCTTCTCCATGGTGATAGCCCATGTGTGGAATGCTCTCCCCAGGAAGACTTGCTGGGTGCCTACATTGTCACCCCTTTTGGGACCAGCCAAAGATCATTAAAAAACAAACAAACCAGGCTTTCAAAGAACTTTAAACCCAAAATGTTTTTATTCTGCTTTTACTGATTTACAAGGACACAAATATGGACGTTGGAGAAATCCACAAAGGAATCCAAGGAGGTCAGATTTTTATGATTCTGAGCTGCGGATTCTACAATGGACCAAAGTTCTTCCTGTTGAACAGAGTCTGCAGACATGAGGACCATTTTCCTAAGCTTTGGGAAATTTGAGTAAATTTTGTCAGAGAAAAATACACAATTTTTTTAAGGGGCCAAAATGTACATTTCCCCCATAGGCTAAAAGGTCAAAATGCACATTGTGGGGGGGGGGGATATGTGAGCATTTATGCATGTACACATTTGGGCAAATTCTCATCTGTGCAAATTCGGAAATTGAGAGAAAACCCAACTCTATCAATGTGAAGACTATGGAACAAAAGGCCCCTGACAATCCGGAAATCAGAGATGGAATGGATTTTACACAGTCCATATATCTTAGTTGCAAGTAGGCCTTGGAGGACTTTGGCAAGGTCTATAAAGGGAAAGGAGAGGTCAGAATTTTAGGGCCTCTCCTGCCCCGGCCCGGCACTGCCAGCATGTCTTTTTTAGATGGGTTCAAAATAACAATGGAATGAAAATCCACCTGGGCCTGTGAGGGCAGCAGATGCCCCCATGTCTGGCCCTCCCAGGCCCTGGCAGACATGTCCAGCAGATTAGTGCCCCATGACTGGCTGCAGGACAAAGTGGGTGCAGGTCTGGATTGAATAGGCTGACCATATGGAAAGGAGGACAGGGCTCATGCAACTTTAATTGTTGCAGAGAAAAGGGAATTTCAGCCGGCGTCATTTGTATGCAATTAGTACCTGGTGAAATCATCTCTTCATCAAAGCAATTAAAGTTGCAGGCACTATACTAGAGTGACCAGATACAAAAGAGGGCAGGGCCCCTGCAGCTTTAACTGTTGTAATGAAAAGGGAATTTCACCAGGTACGAATTGCATACAAATGACACCGGCTGAAATTCCCTTTTCTCTACAACTGTTAAAGTTACATAAGCCCTGTCCTTCTTTCCATATGGTCAGCCTAGGATGGAACTCAGTTCTGCCCTCATCTGCACTCACCCTTGGTCCTTTTCCCCACTGCATTAATGGTGGCTGCAATTAAAGCAGTGGGGGATACGCAATTTCCCCAAGGCTGGGAGGGAGAAAATATGAAATTTCTCCAGCCTCAGGTAAATTGCAATTCTTCCCCCCCCACACACACACACACACATACACAGACACATTGATGGGGACCTTAAATCGCCTATTAACGAGGCCTTTAAGGCCCCAATCGGCAGAGGGGGAGAACTGCGATTTCCCCAAGGCTGGGAAAATTGCATAATTTCCCCCTCCACTCTAATGGTGGCCCCAATTGAGGTGGGAAGAAGGGAGGCAATATGTACTTTCCCAGGCCTCTGGAAACTGTGCTTTGCCCAGGGTTCGGCCAGCTTGGCTCCTGGAACAGGGCTGGCCGAGCAGCGCTCGACAAACTCACGGGTTGAGAGCCCCACAAGTTCTCTAATCTCTAGGCTCAGAAGGGCACATCTAGAGGAAAAGTGAAGCAGGAGCAACACAGAGAATGTGAAAATAAACTCTGTCACTCCTCCCACCCTGCTGGTAGCAGCCCGACAGGGCAGTGGATACACAGAAGCCTGTGAGTTTGAAGGCTTCGATCGAATGTGGGCATGGCATGTAGGATTGTACCTGTACAGTGAAACACAGCCTGAGCTTCAGGTAAAAACAAACAAACATTGCACACACACACACACACACACACACACACCTGAATGGAACATACATGCTTTGCATTGCAAGTTAGAGTGGAAAATCAGTTCAGTTTTTGATATGAATAAGAACTGTGAAAGTATATGACTCTCATGCATTCTATCTGTATCATATCTCTCTTGACCTTGAGATATCACAATGAAACTCAGTATGTATATTTAGGTGTAGTGTAGTTCTAACCTAAACAAACCAATTATAATCACACATCCTTGGAAGTAAATAAATGGCAAAGAAGTGCTGTTGAAATGAGTGTGTTATTTGCAGATAAAAATGTTGAGGAGTGGGTTGTTAGGGCCACATTTACAGTCACAAGCTTTAGTTGCATTTTGTTTTTACTTTTGTTTTGTTTTATTTTTACAAAAGAAAAATAACCTTCGTTTGGTCATATTTAGCTTCATATATCCCTGGGCTCGTTTCTGAATGTGAAAACAATCCAAACAATGACCCTAGTGTGGAATGAAAAAATAATAATGAATACATTTTGTATCAACATAAATCCACCCCCTGCTCACACCAAAACAAACCAATAACTTATTTAGTTGATATTCAAGGAAGGAAAGGTCAGTAGTTTCAAGAAACGATGGCTTAGATTCTAAGGTAAGTTAAATTAGGGTGCAATCCTATGCAAGTTTAGATAGAAAAAAATATCCTTTTCTGTCTAAACATGCACAAGTCCAGGAAAGAAACATTTCCCATACCCTTCCTTTTTCCTGCAGTCATCTGTGACCCCTGAAAACCCGATGGTCCTTCATAAGAACATGGAATATGGCATGGGGAGCCATTATGGCAAGGAGGGGCAGGAACGTTTCCTTCTGTGAAATTCTGATTTGGGTAACTACTCTACATCCCTGCCCCCTCATCCCACCCACCATTGTTCAGGAGGGCCTCCAAACAATCACGTGGAGAGAACTGGCAGCATAGGGCATGTGAGAAATGCAGCTCCTTTGGCACGCCAATGCTAATGCCCTTGACATGTTTAGTCAAGCGTCATCAGAACAGTATTACAAATAGAATTTTTCAAGCACCCACTGTGGCGATCGTAAGGCAACTTGGTAGTCCACAAAGAACAAGCAAATGGTGGTCCACAACCTAGGACAATGGAAATGCCTTTTGCATAGGATGCACCTAAAATGGGCTTCATGCCAAAACTAAAATTTCAAGTTATTAATTTGGTTGAATTTGCATCCCATAATTTCCTCGAGGTGCAAATAGGGATGTATGGATTTTTTAAAAAAATAGTTCTGTCTGTGTTTCGTGGATTGTCAGGTGCCTTTTGTTCCATCATCAGCTCACTGATGGAATCGGGGGTTTTAAAATTTCTCAAATTTGCACAAGTTCACATTTGTGCAAATGTGCAAATCCACCCCCAAAATGTGCAAATCCACCCCAAAACATGCAAATCCTGCCAAAATGTGCATTTTCATGCTTTAGCCTATGGGAAAAGTGCACAATTTTGGCTGGTGTTTTTAAAATGTTCCATATTTCCTACAACTAAATTTGCACAAAATTCTGGAAAGTAAAAAAAAAAAAGTCCACAAGTCTGCGGGATGTGTGCGATTCTGTAAAGGCAGAATCCTTGGGATGGATTCATAGAAATATGAATTCATTTGATTCAGTTGCAGATTTTTCTACGACATCCATGGGTACAAATATCAATTCTGTCTAGCACAGTGGAAAACATAAACCTTTCAAGGTACACTGTGGACTTCCTAAAACAGTGTCCACATCTCAAAGGAGAAATGTGGACAACCCAGGATTTTCTTTTGTTTCGAATGTTTGTGATCTCTTTGAATCTCCAAGCCAAAGGCAGATGTTCACTACAGAGATCACATTTGTTGCACAATTATATAGATAGACTACAGAGGGTACTGCACTTAATAGGTGTTTGGTCTCATTCAGTATATGGCAAATCCTCTCTTTGATTATAGAGTACAGGACAGCCAGTGTTTCTTCCTAGGAAAAAGAAAGATGTTCCTGCGTAAACGGAGATAGAAAATGTGTTGTCTGTGCAATGTTTTTTCTTTCTTTTTTTTTTTTGCAAACCATCCTACTTTAAGCTAGTAAAATTACACAGGGAAAAAGAAGTGGAGCTATTATGTGTTATTTTTCCATTCACTTAATGATGCATTTCAGTTCACTCGGAAATAAAGAGACACGCTTGAGTCAATAAACAAGGACTAACCGAACAGAGTCTATCGAAACGGCACTGTCTGAGCATCTAGCCTAAATATGATATCTCTGCAGCAGCAAAAAACTCTGCTCTGGGATATTGCTATTTATTTATCAGTGAGCATTTTGGTTGCTCAAGAAGGCCCAATATAAAAACAGACCCCCCCAAAAAGGAATCAGGCCTCACACATTTTCTAAAATATCCCTAATGCACACACACAAGCACTCACAAAATCATCATCATCATCATCATCAGCAGCAGCAGCAGCAGCATATGTTAATAGAAAACTCAGGTGGTTGAGTGAAATGAGCCCACCCACCCCAAATAAGTCATGTTTGTAAATTAAAAGAGAAAAAAGTAAAGGGGAACCCCTCCCCCAAAAAAGAGCCCAATGAGGACTGAGCATGTGCAAAGTTCTCTAGGAGCCATATAAAGCCTTCAGTTTAAAAAGAAAAGTGGGAAACTAGGGTAGGGGAGTGTTGTATCCTGGAGGAGGCGCTGACTGGCTGATTCCTGTTCATGCTGAGATGCCGCTCAGTCACTACATAACCCAACCATTATAGTGTGACACTCCACATGCACATCCCAGGTTCACCTCTGGCTTCTCCAGCTGAACACCATTAGACAGGAACCCAGGTAAGCCACTAGACAGGAGTACAATGAAGGGTAGGTTGTGCCTGAGACCACTGAAAGATGCTGACAGTTATTGTGGACAATTCTGGGCTCAATAGACCAATGGTCTGACTCTGTATAAATCATCTTCCTATGTGCCAGTGAATGCCACCTTTTGTTGAGAGTAGGGATGCATGAATCAGGAAAAACCGAGCTCACTGAAATACTCCAAATTCCATCTCAAAGCTCATTCCGAATTATGTCTGTATCAGATTGGGAGCTTTTCTTTTCTTTTCTTTATGCATGAATATCTATGCATATTTTTGCGCATATTTTTCCAACTGCATCTGTCAATTGTGTGTGTTTTTGAAAGATATGGTTTCTTCTCCCACGGATTAAAGTGCATTAAAGTCCCCCAAAAGTACACATGCTCTTCACAAATCACGTTGCAAGCTCAGAAATGCATGGATGTTGACAGCAGATTGTATCCGAGCCCAGGTTCGGACCAGAATGTGTGAACTGGGTAAAATCCTGATATCAAAAAGCAACTGAAATTAATTTCTCATACATCCCTAGTTGGAACTGGTTGAAAAGTGCTCTCTCTCTCTCTCTCTCTCTCTCTCTCTCTGTGTATAGTATGTATGTGTTTATACTTAGGATGAAATGAGAGGGGGGAATCAATGCAACTTTGGAGGGCAGCCCAGCGGGAGAGCCCCTCCAGCCTGATCCTGTACTGTGGGAGACATGAAGGTGTTTCTATCCCCATTTCCCCACCTGACCATTCCTTTGGGTCTTCCTGGCCTCCAGCAATAAGAAGAAGGCAGAAAATTAGAGGAATGTAAATAAGGAAGGAAACTTGCCATTTGTCACTTGAAAGTCCTTATTTCATGGCCTGTTCCCTGTACTCCTGGAATTTTGTGTCATTATCTTCTGTTAAAAGGATTCGAATGATATTATTTGCATGGGAGCTCGCATACAAATTGTGTCGCCCATGTCACAAAGTTGCATTACAATGAAGGGAGTGATGGCTGTGTCACATGTACGTGACATTCTTTGTGTCATTAAATTTAAAGTCAATGCTGGCAGTTATAAACCACTCACGTCTCCAGCAAATACATCACTTCTGATCTGAAATGAATATTTTAAAACGCCAACTCCAACTGCATCAAACGGCAATAACCTGCAATGTCATCTCTTCTTCCTTACCCCCCTTTCTTGTTCTTTTCTATATATATATATATATATATATATATGGCTCTAAACAATGGTGGACATGGGGGGGTCTGAAAATGCAGAAAAGAAAAAAAGAAAAACAGAATAAAAACAAACAAACTAACTAAATACATTTTAACTATCTCTGAGTCAAAAAAAAAAGGGGGGGGGAGAAAATGAATCCATAGGTTTCAGGTAGTCAGTTCTCTTGGGGATCTTTTTAAAGCCCAATTAATTATTTGATTTAAAATATATATATATAGATTTTTTTTGCAGTGACTACTGTCACAGATTTTGCTGCCTTCATTTCAGGGAGATTAGATGCATAATTGCATCTTCGAGATCCCAGCACCAATTGTTGTGCATGAGGTTAGGATCTATTGTCTTGCCAGAGTCCAACAATTCAGCCAATGGGGCAGCCTTTGTGGAATCTGCTCCACACTCCTCCAAAGATTCAAAGGCAAAAGGTGACGATGAAGACTCCGAGTCTCTCTGTCTCTTTCTGTCTCTCTCTCTCTCTCTCCCCAAATTTACAAGGGACTCCTTACAGAAGGAGGCTGGGAATAAAGGAGCTCTCTGTACTAAATTGCTGGCACTAGAATGGAACCTTGAAAAGTACATGGAAATGAAGAGGATGCATTCCTCCCTTATAGTGAAAGGAGAAAGCCAGTTTCACAGGCTGCAGTTCTGCTAAGGATTACAAGGGTGGGGGAGAAATTTGTTCAATTCACATTGTGATGCGAACTGACCTAATGTTGCACTTTCAGACCAGTCCACAAGTTGAAACTCAGCTATCCCTCTAAATCCACACTGTCCCATTTTTGTAATGGGGATTTCTAGTTAAAAAGGTATACAAAACATGTATATGGGGGGATTGGTCAAAAATGCATTTTCCTAATAAAATGCAAAAGTGCTTGCAAAAATGTATATATTAGACAAAAATGCATATATATATATATATATGTATGTATATAAGAAGTATAATTAGTGAATTTCTTTTATTTTTAAGTGCTCTGGTAATATCATGCCTGTTCTTCTTGTTGCCTTTATTTTTATTATTACTTCATTTGAAAAAATAAAATAAAACTTCATGATAAAAATGCATAGAAAATGCATGTATTAGTTGAAATGTGCACCAAAACATTGTGTACAAATTTCATGAGAACTTTAACAAAACCCCATAAGGTTGGGATGAATCAACTTAAGACTGGAGAAACGCTCAAAGTTTGAAAGAAACCAAACTTAAGACTGGAAAAATGAGAAACTGAAAGGAACCAAAATTGACAGATCTGTTCATCCCTATGATGTGGTCTACCTGAACAGGATTGTTCCATTTTAAAACTGTCAAAAGGTTTCAGGTTTTTTTTGTTAATACAGACATAATGCTTTAAAGAGTGACTTAAGCAGATTAGACAGGTACTCGTCTCAAGAAGCTTACAGCGTTGGAGGGGAAATCTGGTTTGAAGGAAGGAAACAAGAGAGATGCAAAAGTAACACAATAATACAGAGAAGAGACAAATACGGACTAGGGTGATGACTTACGCATTGCTAAAAAACAGGACAAAAGTTAACACCATAGTGCATAAAATGGTTATGTCCTGATTGAGATGTCACAATGCAAATTTAGAAATAATTTCTGTAATTTCAATAGAAATGCAATACATCTCTCCATAGTGGGCAACATTGTGATCAGGTGACTAGAGTTCCTTCTCAGTTTGTTGTCCAGTTGCTACCTGTTGATGGGCAATTTCATAGCCCCTGCTCTCTCTTCTTATGGCCCCTTATCATTAAACTGGATTTGGGCCTGACAGCCCTTCAAATAGAGCAGAAGTGGGCAACATTTGGCTTTCCATATGTTTTGGCCTACAACTCCTATCAGCCCTAGCCAGCATAGCCAGTGGTGAGCGATGATGGGGTTTGTAGGCTAACACACACACACCAGGGCCACAAGATGCCCTGCCCTGAATTCTGTAAGTTAGCACACCTAGCCACCTTAATATGGAGGCATGGGGTGAAAGGAATGCTGGTGATGAGCAAATGTAGTTGGCTATTTAGTCTTTTATTTTTAAGGGGGAGTGCTGGGTGTCAGAGCTGAGGGATTAAGGCAATGGCATCACAAGAAGATGGGAAGTTGTGAGAAGAACAGGCCATCCATTTTTCTACTCCAATCATTCATTTCACTGTCCATTCAGTATCCACTGTTGTGGGTGAGTTTTTGCATTAGTGATACCTCCGTTTCTCATTTTTCAGATATGCTATCATGATGTATTTAAGCCCCATTATACAAGCACTATATAGAAAGGGTTATATTAAGATTCTCCCCAAGTCAGCCCAATATTCGACAGATTTACTCAGGACGAAAAAAATGAGGTTACATTCATTGAAACTTGGCCAGATCTACACCAAGCAGGATATAGCAGTATGAAAGTGGTATATAAAAGGCAGGAGTCACACCAAGCAGAATATAGCAGTTGTCAGTACACTTCAATACCGCTATAAAGCAGTCTTGTGACTCCTGCTTTTTATATACCACTTTCATATCACTTGCAAACCGCTATGTCCTGTTTGGTGTAGATCTGGCCTTGGTTCCTACAATACAGACTTGCAGTCAGTCATTGCTCTTACTTATAAAACCAGTGTTGTACAAATAGGCAGTCATCCAGCAGTGTGTGTGTGTGTGTGTGTGTGTGTGATATTTAAGGAACTGATCTCACTCCTAAAAAGTGCTAGAGAAATTTTACATTATAAAATCCAGTTATCAGCAGAGCAGCGTTTTGATGTGGGAGGAAAATCGGACAAGCAGTCAGTGACAAGTCCATGAGTACTAAGCGTAACAAAATGAAGACAGATGGTTCCCCTGGCAGTATTCACTTATATCTACAGTCCAAGGATCAACAAGACCAAAGAAAATGGGAGGAAGCAGGGCAAGAGAGTCCCACGGAGGCCTCAGAGAATGATTCTAGGCAAGCAAATGACTCCATAAAAGAGAGGGTTGGCTAAATGTCCTCCAGGACTGACAGATAGCACCCCTTGAATTGTACTGATGGGGAGGGATACACCATGCTCTGCAGTAGCGAAGGGCAAATCAGTCCCTTTCCAGATAGTGTCACATTCCTTTGGGTTCTCCCCTAACACCATGCAGTTCCATTTCCGAATACATTTGTAATTAAGAAACAAAAAACAATGCAAACAATTGTGTTTAAATATTTTTTAAAAAATATTTGCATATCTAAACATATTTTAAGTATGTGTGTGTGTATATATATATATATATATATATAGTATACTTTATGTTACACTATATATATATATATACTAGTGTGAAGCCCGTGTCACCACAGGCGCTAGTGGTCTGAGAATGATTGGATGTACACAAATGAACCAGCTGGAGCAATGGGAGAAAGCAGAACAAAACACAGCTTACTCAGTCTGATATTCAAAAGAGGCACTGAATCCTGTTTTTTCAAAGGTGAAAACAAAACAAAAATGAGCAAAATCTGTCTGGTACACAAATGGACCAGCAAAGGTGAAAACAAGAAACAAGATGTTCTTCTTTTTTTAAAAGGTCATTTAGCATTTCTATAAGTTTCAGGTTAAAAACATATGATGTCAGATCAAAGCAATAGGAGACTGTTTGGTGTGGAGAAAAGAAACATACTGTTTGCTATTGAAGCCCGAGCTCTTAACTTTTTCAAACTTTCAAAATTTTCTGCATGTCTGCACTACTCAAGCTGCAGTTGGGGGGAAAAATGAGCAAAATTGGTCTGGTAGATCTTGAGTAATAAACCTTACACTTCTGTATTCTTATAGAACTCTGTGTGTGTGTGTATGAGAGGGGGGATCCCTTCCAACAGCCTTGGAAGGGAACAGTGAACAGCCTTGAAGTTCACTGTGAGAAGGAAGTAAATGCTTCTGTCCAGCAGGTGTTTCCCCTTTCTCATTTGTACTTACTAGGGATGTGCACTGGATCAGACCCGATCCACGATCCGAGTCCGGTCCAGTGGGAAATCGGATAAATTATCCGATTTCCGATCCCGCAGCTGGATCGGCCGATCCAATCCGAACCGGTCCGAAAAAGCTCCGAACCGGTTCGGCGGATCGGCGGATCGGCGGGCGCCCACTGGCGCCCACCGCCGCTTCCATTGGCGGGCGCCAGCGGGCGCCCGCCGATGAACGTGGACAGCGGGGGGGGGGAGGAGGGGGGCACTTACCTTCTCGGCCCGGTGGCTCCCGTCCGGCGCCGGCGCCTACTACTACTAGCAGGCTCCGCGGCCTGCTCTAGGGTGGCGCGCCGGGTGATGTCATCACCCGGCGCGCTACTCTAGAGCAGGCCGCGGAGCCTGCTGGTAGTAGTAGGCGCCGGCGCCGGACGGGAGCCACCGGGGCGGGAAGGTAAGGAGGGGGTGCGTGGAGGGGAGGAGGGGGCAGGGGGAGGGGGGAGGGGGGCCCTTACCTTTCCGGCCCGGCGGCTCCCGTCCGGCGCCGGCGCCTACTACTCCCAGCAGGCTCCGCGGCCTGCTCTAGGATGGCGCGCCGGGTGATGTCATCACCCGGCGCGCTACTCTAGAGCAGGCCGCGGAGCCTGCTGGAAGTAGTAGGCGCCGGCGCCGGACGGGAGCCGCCGGGCCGGAAAGGTAAGGAGGGGGTGCGTGGAGGGGAGGAGGGGGCGCGCGGAGGGGGGAGGGGGGCCCTTACCTTTCCGGCCCGGCGGCTCCCGTCCGGCGCCGGCGCCTACTACTCCCAGCAGGCTCCGCGGCCTGCTCTAGGATGGCGCGCCGGGTGATGTCATCACCCGGCGTGCTACTCTAGAGCAGGCCGCGGAGCCTGCTGGAAGTAGTAGGCGCCGGCGCCGGACGGGAGCCGCCGGGCCGGAAAGGTAAGGAGGGGGTGCGTGGAGGGGAGGAGGGGGCGCGCGGAGGGGGGAGGGGGGCCCTTACCTGCCCGGCCCGGCGGCTCCCGTCCGGTGCCGGCGCCTACTACTCCCAGCAGGCTCCGCGGCCTGCTCTAGGATGGCGCGCCGGGTGATGTCATCACCCGGCGCGCTACTCTAGAGCAGGCCGCGGAGCCTGCTGGAAGTAGTAGGCGCCGGCGCCGGACGGGAGCCGCCGGGCCGGAAAGGTAAGGAGGGGGTGCGTGGAGGGGAGGAGGGGGCGCGCGGAGGGGGGAGGGGGGAGGGGGGCCCTTACCTTTCCGGCCCGGCGGCTCCCGTCCGGCGCCGGCGCCTACTACTACCAGCAGGCTCCGCGGCCTGCTCTAGGATGGCGCGCCGGGTGATGTCATCACCCGGCGCGCTACTCGAGAGTAGGCCGCGGAGCCTGCTGGAAGTAGTAGGCGCCGGCGCCGGACGGGAGCCGCCGGGCCGGAAAGGTAAGGAGGGGGTGCGTGGAGGGGAGGAGGGGGCGCGCGGAGGGGGGAGGGGGGCCCTTACCTGCCCGGCCCGGCGGCTCCCGTCCGGCGCTGGCGCCTACTACTACCAGCAGGCTCCGCGGCCTGCTCCAGGGTGGCGCGCCGGGTGATGTCATCACCCGGCGCGCTACTCGAGAGTAGGCCGCGGAGCCCGCTGGTAGTAGCCGCCGGCGCCGGACGGGCCGAGAAGGTAAGTGGCGGGGAAGGGGGCTTACCCCCCCCCGGAGCCGTCCGCTTCTATCCGCTGGCGCCCGCGGGCGCCAGCGGATGGAAGCGGGCGGCCCCAGGGGGGGTAGGGAGCGCGGGGGAGGGGGTTTACCTGCCGGGGCCGTCCACAGCGGACGGCCCCGGGGGGGGGAGGGAGTTAGGCCCCCCCTTACCCACCCGCCGCCATTTTTTCCTCATAGACTTGCATTGCAATGCAAGTCTATGGGGAAAAAAATGGCGGCCGATCCAAAAATTTACGATTTTTGGGTCGGGATCGGACTCGATCCGGTCCGGGGGGCCTCCGATTTTGTCCGAACCGGTCCGGGACAAAATTGGAGGTCCCGATCCGGGTCCCGATCCGATCCGGGGGGTCCGTGCACACCCCTAGTACTTACCTCAACCAACTAATCTTCCCTGTTTCTCCCCCCTACTCCCTGCTCCCAACTAGGAGAGATTGGTTGAGTGAGATAACTAGGCACAACAGATGGGAAAATCTCTACAGCCAGCAGCATCTCCTTTCCTCTCAATAGTTATTTATTTATTTAAAAAAATTCTAACCTGCCTTTCAAGGCATAGTCCTCTCAAGGCAGTTCACAAAGGACCGTTGACGAGATCTTATAAAACATATTTAGCAAACACAAATATGCATTTAAATTAAGCTCCCCATGACCATCATGAGGCACTTAGCTGAAGAAAGAGGCCTTCAGAATTCTGGATGCTCAGAGTCTGTTAGCCAGCCTCCAGTTCAATCTATCAAAATGACAAATTCCTAATCTATGATCTATCATTCATGGAAATCTATAACAACAACAACAACAACAACAACAACAACAACAGATGGGCTTTTACTTATTAAGGACAGAGCCCTCCTGAAATGTGGACAGTCCATAGGATGGGAACAACCCTATACCAACTCTCCACGTCTCCCTAGAGAGGCCGAGTGAGTACTTGGAGAGGCATTCTGGCAGCCTAACCTCACAGAACATGCTTTCTAAGCCACTTATCATCTTCGTGGCTCTCCAAATTAGCCTTAACGTCAACATCCCTGAAATGGTGTGGCCTGAAGCGAAGGGAAGGGAAGATTGTTGTGAACCTAATGGGAGTGCCAAGCCAGGCCTGCTAAGAAATATTTTGTTGTCCTCTCTGTTAGTTGGTCTGCCGGTGTGCCTGTCACTTTCTCTGTTTCTAGAAAGCTGTCTCTCAAATAGTTGTTGGACTGTCAACAATCAGAAAGAAAGAGTTCATTTAGGCTTTGCTTTAGAGGAAAAACAACAACACTCGTATATTACAGCCAGTGTGATGCAGCGGTTAGAGTTTTGGATTGGAACTCGGGAGATCTGTATTCACTCAGCTATGACTTTGGTGACTTTGGGTCCAGTCACTGATTCTAAGGCCATGTCTACACCAGGCTTTTATCCCGGGGTCATCTCCAGGTCGTCCCTGTACATCCACAGGGATGATCTAGGGATGACCATGGGAGAACAGAAAATGGGGATATTCTGCTTTTCTGTCATCACAGGTCCTAAAACGGGCATGGAGTTGCGCGGCTCCGTGCCTATTGGGGGGGGAGCAATTTTGCAACCCCCAGGATAGTGGGGTGGGTGGGTAGGGAGTGTTTTTTTTAAAAAAACAAACACACAACTTACCTTTCCATGGATTGGGGCCATGCAGTTCCTCTTCAGTTAAAAAAAAATGGTGTCCACAGTGCCCGCGACGTCCCTCTTTCCTTCTGGGACATCACGTGGTGATGTAGATGGTGGGGGAGGATTGCAGAAGCAGGTAAGTCTGCGATTCTCCCCCCTCCCTCCCTCTACATGCTTAGATGTAGACATGCCCTCAATCTAACTGATCTCACAGGGTTGCTGTGAGGACAAAATGGAGAGGCAGAGGACAGCGTAAGCTGTCTCAGATTCCTTGGAAAAGGCAGGTTATAAATATAATGATGAATGAATGAATGAACAAACAAACAAACAAACAAATAAATAAATAAAATCCCATGACAATCACAGGTTGTATCCAGGGTCTGCCTTCCATGAGGAAGGGGCAATCCACTATATATATGGGAAAAGGGACACAGATACATAGCAGGCAGGTACAACAATGCTCTTCCTGTGCTTGGGATAGCTGTAGCTTTTGAATTTGCCTGCTGCAGATTTTCGGATCGGGATAGGGCCCGATCCGGTCTGGGGGGCCTCCAATTTTGTCCGATCCAATCCGGGTCCCAATCTGATCCGGGGGTCCCTGCACATCCCTAGTCCTGAATAATGTTCAAGAATTATTAGAGAGACACAAACATTTGGGGGACAGAGAGATCCTTTGTCTCTCCTTCTCAGTATCTTTTCATAGCTAATTGCAACATCCTTTTGCGGATGCAGTACAAACCATCCCTTCAAGCTTTGAACTGGCTTTTTTTTTTAATCAGAAGAAACTGTTCTTCCTCAATGAATATCAAAAGCATTTAAAGTGGTTTTCTAGCCAGATGCATTACTTTTGACCTCTGCTGAAAAACCACAATAACAAGAGTTCAATGAGCTTTGCTGCTCTTTTAAAATCCTCTTGGTTCTCAAGCCTCAGTGCACATGGGGAATGCCATCACAGATAGATAATGTCTTCATAACAGATTTGAGCAATCTGTAAACCGTTGGAAGATGCCTATTCTCAGGACTTCTTATGTAAAATAACTAGATAATGTATGAATAAACTAATACAACTAGACCAGGGGTAGACAAATGGGTTGCCCTCCAGATGTTTTGGAGTCCAGCTCTGATCCTATCTGGATGGGGAT
Source organism: Anniella stebbinsi (assembly GCA_029215795.1). NCBI lineage: Eukaryota > Metazoa > Chordata > Lepidosauria > Squamata > Anniellidae > Anniella > Anniella stebbinsi. The sequence continues at coordinate 351,724,459 of JARDYH010000001.1, forward strand.
AGCCTTATGAAAGTTGTCCATGCTCTGGAAACCTCCTATTTGGTTTATTGCAATATGTTATATATTGGGCTACCTCTGGAGATAGTTCAGGAACTTTTGTCAGTTCAAAATAGAGCTGCTGGGTTACTAATAGGGACTGTGTAGGGATCTCTGCAGAGGGACCCCCAAAACACATGGGCAATTTGGAGTCAGAGAGGAAGGAAGTGGAAGGTTGCATAAGACTACCTGTCCCACAATGGAACTTGTCCAGGTGCAAGCTAATCAGTTGGAAAGTAACCAGCCAGGGCCCTCTTCATCCATGGGAATGACAGAACTGGAGGAGGAAGAGCTAGAAATATGAGATCCCAGGGTGAGATATTGGGCTAGCAGAGAAAAGCATTGTCAACTCCAAAAGGCTGAACATGCAGGGAAGGTACCTCTAGAAAGATCCTACCACTCAGGTTGTCAAAGAGATGGCTGGCACCAGTTTTTGCTGCAACACAGTGCATTAACCAAAGGTAGTTGCTTGTACCCTAAGTGTTTTGTTGTTATGCAAAGCTGTCTAGAGACTTTGTGGCTATTTTTGGATTCCGATTGTAACCTGAAACACTGCTGTTCTAACTGTAGTTTGCATAATAAAAGTCATTGTTTTGCACTTTGACTTCTCTGATGCATCACAAAAGACATCTGAGTCTGCGCACTTGACAGATTGGTCAATTTAACTATGGATACCAATGCTTTGTCAGCTGCATTGGCTTCCAGTCCATTTCCAAGCCCAATTCAGTCTATTGATGTTGACCCTTAAAACCCTAAATGGCTTGGAACTAGAGTATTAAATGGCACATCTCCTCCTGCATGTACCTGCTTGACCCTTAGGTCATCTTCAGGGGCAGATAGGTAGGTGAGGGCCTTCTGAATTGTTGCACCCCACTTATGGAATAAAAGCAGTTCCCCCAGCACCTACATTGTTATCTTTTTGGTTCCAGGCAAAATAACTTTCTTTTCTTCCACTTCTAGGTTATTATGGCAGTTTTATCCATCCCAGTACTGTTTATTATTTTGCATGATACTGTACTTTATTATTTTAAATATCAGTATTGTATTGTATTTTTTAAAAAACAACAACAACAATAACCTATGTTTTGAAATGGCATTTTAGGTTTTTTTAACTCATTGTAATCTGCCTGGAGAACATTAATTATTGGGTGAATTAGAAACATACTAAATAAATAGTAAATTCCAACTCCCATCAGCTCCACCAAACACAAACAATGGTCAAGGAGGATGGGAGCTGTAGTCCAAAACATCTGGAGGGCAACCAGGCTGCCTGCTCCTAAGCAACTCTATCCCTTTACAACTGTACTTCTATGAGCTGTTGTACCAGCACGTGGGCTCCATCTGATAGGACTGAGCCATGAATGTGGTCTGGTGGCTCCAAGTTTGGTGGGGCTGTGAATCCATTCTGGGTTTCAGACAGAATCAGCTAGAACTCTAACGAAGCAAACCAAGGTGCTGAACCCATTTGGGGTATAGGGTTTAGCACTTTGGATAGCTCTGGATAGTTCTGATTGAAACCCAAAATGGATTCACAGCCCCACTGAAATCGGAGCCACCAGCCTCCACTGATATGAGCCCCATGAAAGAGTTAAAGCTACAAGAGGGCTGAAATGACTCATCCTCTCAAAACCTCTCCACCTTCTGCCCTGCTTGGACTAAGATTTGCTTAAATCCCATTTCACCCAGGTGCATTCAATTACAGAAGCGATCGGGAATAAATCAACATTAATTAGTGGAAGATAATATACGTCTCTCATTAATTTGGCCAGATGAATATGATCGGATCATATCAAGGATGAGAAGCAAGAGGGTACGACTCTGCATGGTGGGTGCGTGGGTGGGTGCGTGGGGGACTCTACAGCTCGCTTTGTGCCGCCTTCTGCGTCAGCAGTAGGAAGAGCTGCTCTTTGATGTTGGGTTCAGCCATTCTGGTTTGTAAATATAAGAGAATGAAAGCATGCTATCGTCTAGCCCACTTCAATCAAGCGAGACTGAGGCATCTCAGGAGCTGTTCTTCCTCTGCCATAGCTGTTGCTTAGAAAGAATGAAGCAACAGAGAGAGGAGGGGGGTGGGGAGCAAGGTATCTCTAAGTGTTTGAGATTGAGAGAAGATATGCACCACTTAGCTGAGAAGTCAGTGATTTCAAATTGCTAACCATATGTTGCCCACTTATGCAGGTGAGCATAAGCAAATGTATAGAATCAGCAGATCTCTCTTTAGGGTGACCCTATGGAAAGGAGGACAGGGCTCCTGTATCTTTAACGGTTGTGTAGAAAAGGAAATTTCAGCAGGGGTCATTTGTATGCAGGCAGCACCTGGTGAAATTCCCTCTTCGTCACAACAGGGAAAGCTGCAGGAGCCCTGCCCTCTTTTGTAGCTGGTCGAGAGGGCAGGGTTCCTGGAGTTTTAATTGTTGTGATGAAGAGGGAATTTCACCAGGTTGTCCTATGTGGCGACCAAGGCAGTTTCTTTCCAATTCTGGCCTAAATCCTGATCTAGAAAATCAGTTTCATCCAAGAATGACTGGGGTTGACTGGTAACCACTTGGCCCAGCACCCTGCCCAGGAACATGATTTTGGCAACTGGCTTGCAGTTGTTTTGATCTTCTGCATCTGGTTTAGGTGTCTTCCAGAGCAGCTTGATCACCACCTCTGTTTTTAAGAGGACAGAACTCTCTGCAATTTACAACTTCCTGGACTTAGCCAGACAATTTTTCCCGATTAGATGGAATAAATCAAGAGGGTCAAGACCTGAGTATACAGGTGGTAGGTCAGACTTGGCCAAGCACCTTGCCTATATCCTCAGACCTAAACAACAGGAACTTCTTCAATAAAACAGGGCCAGACGGTGCTTTGGACACCGCCATTAAAGGAACTTCATCAAATGTGGAACCGATGTTGTGACAGGTGCAAGAGAAAGACCTCTGACAAAAAAGCTGTTGCCAGTTAGAGAAGACCATAATGGAATTAGGCATCTTCATCTGTTCAGACATTCCCTTTAAAAACCCTCTCAGGTAATTCACCTGAACAAGAATCTCAAAATAAGCTTTCCCTTTTGCTTTAGCCAAAATTTCAGTGTCAGCCCCAATCAGGTCTGCCAACAATCTCCAGGCATTTTAAGGGGCATCTTTAACCAGCCCGAGGGGTCAAGTAGAGAATTAAGACACAAGCCCGGGTGGATTCTCCTCACCTTCTGGTTTCATTATGAAAGTTTTGCACATCCCCTAAATATCTTCTTAATTGTTCTCAAACATCTGCCCTTTCTAAATCACCTTCTTCTGATGGAGCTGCAAAAGGCATTACTATTTTAGGTTCTTCCTATGCTAAAGCTGAAGCAGTAAGCTGGGGACTTTCAGAAGAGATTGCACGAAAATGTCAACAGATGGCTTGCTAATCATATTGAAAAAATACTCCTTGCTGTTCTAAAATGGCATATTTTTTTTCCAGTGACTAGATCAGAAAGGAATGTTTATGATATAAAACATATTACTCACAACGTCTTTTAATTATCATACTTAATCATCAAGGTCAGGATGATAATTGTTTCTAAAAATTAACACCTAATTTTTCCAAGAAACTTACCCAAATGCATGGTCAGATTCAGGAAATTTCCTCTCACAATTAGAAAAATACACTTGCTCCTCCATTGAACCACATGTATATGCAAATACCTTGAAACATTTTCAAATGCATACCTATTCAAGGCACAGCCTAATTAGTCCGACTGCTACCTTAGGAATGCATACAATTTAACCATATGCCCCAACCGGGGTGCCATGTGCGTGCATAGCAACGAAACACATTGGAGATGCACTTTTCATAAGATAATATTACTCAGGGCCACACAAATGCATCCACGGAACATAAAGTTATTATGACCTATGGGAAATAACTTTTTTAAAACACACTCAAACACCCTGCGAAAATAGCTTGATAAATACCGCTTCTTACTTGATGATGGATGAGTAATGCTTGTGGATCACCAGTCCACATGCTTTACTTTCTTTAAAAAAAAATATGCACATATTATCCTTCAATTCTTAGAGGGTGGGACTGGGCTATCTTTCCCTTTAACTTTATTTCTGAACTGATCTGAATGGTTAAGATAGAGATGCCATGCTATGAGGAAAAATTGGGTTTACAGTTAGAGATTTCTATTAATGGTGCCTATGAAACATTAGATTTATAGGTTGGGGATAGCAGATTGCCAGGAACATGTCCAGGAACAAAGATCTGGACCTACAGAGAGCTCAGGCCAAGAACTTTCAAGGTGCTGAGATCAATCAAAGTTTCAAATGAATGGAAACAGAGTTAAAAATATATGTGTCTCTCCTTGAATTGAGGTTGTTATCTCTGGTAGGTGGAGGTCATGGTTCCTAGAGAAACACAGTGATCCATGAACGATTTAGGTAGTCAGCAAGATATGTGACCAAAACACTATGGAATTATGATGCTGTAGAATCCCTTAAATAGGTTGGATGTGGAATCAGCTGGCCAGTTTGGACTAAGGAGCTATGTACATTAAAAAAGGAGTTATTTACATTAAAACAATACACACACACACACACACACCAAAGCCTATTTAACATTACAGAAGGTGGCCTTGTCCCCTACATTAAAGAGGACAGTCCTCTATTTGAAAAGCTCTCAGAGGGTGGACCTCTATTTGATGATGTCTTTGTATTTCAAGGGCCATCCAAAGTCTGGTTAAAAGACAAGAATCATAAGACAAGAGGACAGTGGCCTTGAAATTGACCATCAACTGGAAAGCAGACTGAGCAGGCTCAGAGGTCACCTGGCTGCAGTCTCCTCCTCTATGGTGAGATGTATCTGTATTTCTATTAAATTGTAGTAATTATTTCTAAATGTGCATCTTGCCCTTACATGCCCCCTTGCATGGCTACTACAGCATGGCCTTTTTGTTTGTACTGATCCTCACCAATGCATGGTTCTCATCAGAAGATGATGAAAGATATCTCTTTTTGGGTAGATCCAGAAGAGCTATATGAATCATCCTTTATACAATGGATAGCTCGAGGTCAAATGAGAGCTAAGGGTTATAGAAGAATGACGGCTATTATTATTTATCATTTCTATGAGCCCTTTCAGGGAGACAAAAGCTTTATAATCTTATGTCATTCATTTCAAGCCTGTACTGTGAGAAAGGGCTGAGAAAAAGTGACTTCACCCCAAGGCCATCCAACGAGTTTCAGGACCGAACAGGGACATGCGGCTGTTTATTGAGGCCTATAATATTCAAACCGAGCCTTGACGTTTATGCAAAACATGGAAGCAGAAATATATCCTTTTGTCTCCTGAGTTTGGGTGCCCATTTTTGATGATGATGATGATGATGATGATGATGATGATGATGATGATTGTGTACTAGTTCCTTGGATAGGGGAAGGGGCAGACAGAACCAGGGCAAAGCCTGATGGGTCAGGTTGGAGTCAGGAGGGAGTAGGTGGGGCATAGGTCAGTGGAAGCCTGGGGGTAAGGATGATGGAGTCTGATAGAATCCCCCACCCCACTCAGCTGTCTGGACTGCAATCTGCGGACCCCGCCCCCAGCTGGCCACCCCTGCTTGCCACGCAAGCTGCTTACCAGCCGGTGTGGTATGTGGCTGCCCATTCCCTCAGCGAGCTGCCATTTTGCATAAAATGGTGGCTTTTTCTTTTGCTTAAAGGGCAGCGATAAACTAGCTATTTATGCAAGATTAGGCTGACCATCTGAAAAGGAGGACAGGGTTCATGTAACTTTAACAGTTGTAGAGAAAAGGGAATTTCAGCTGCTCTCATTGTATGCAATTAGTTCCTGGTGATATTCCCGCTTCATCACAACAGTTAAAGTTGCAGGCACTATACTAGAGTGACCATATACAAAAGAAGGCAGGGCCCCTGCAACTTTAACAGTTGTGATGAAGAGGGAATTTCACCAGGAACTAATTGCAAACAAATGACACCAGCTGAAATTCTATTTTCTCTACAACTGTTAAAGTTACATGAGCCCTGTCCTCCTTTTCATATGGTCAACCTATGCAAGATTAGAGTTATGAACGGACTCGATGAGGGAATGGGGGGCTGTGCACTGCTCATTGGGTGTTTGCAGTTCATCCAGCAGCACACACGGCACAGCAAACAGGGCGGGGCGGCCAGCAAGGGTCCGTTGACTGGCACACAAGGAGGATCCCGGTGAGTTTGTCCATCCCCAACTGGTGGTTCCAATTTCAGTGGGGCTGTGAATCCATTCTGACTTTGCCTGCATACTGGAGAAAAAAATCAGAGTATTGTGACGAGTGAATTCTAACATGCTCTGCCAGGTAACCCAGAGGCCTGAAAAGCCAATTGACTCCAGGTTCTTCCAGGCTCCACCTACGGCTGGAATGGAGAACATGTAGTCCTCCAGATGTTGCTGTGCTACAGCTCTCGTCATCTCTCACCATTGGCTATTTGGTCTAGGGCTGATGGGAATTACAGTTCAACATCTGGAGGCCCACATGTTCCCCACCCCTGACCTACAGTTTTTGGCCCTGATTTGCAATGAACTTTCTCCATGCCAAAACTTGTCCTCAGGGTGCCTTTACAGCACCAGATTGGTGCCACCTCCCTCTCAAACCCTGCACTTTCCCTTCCCCGGGGTGACTCAAGGAATCCCGACACCGAGAAGGGAGCGTGGGGTTTCTGGGACCAAAGCCTCCCCCACCCTCTTCCTGGTGGAAGACACCCAATTGCAGGTCACCTTCTACCAGGCAGCGCCCAGCCACGCCTCCACTGTGAATCCGGAGAAGGGCGAGGGGCTGCCTTGACATTGTCTTGTGCATCCCCACCTCACTCTGGAGGAAAAATGTCGGGATAAGTCCTCAAAAAATTTTCTCCACTGCTTCAGCAGAAAGCCCTGGGGTGGGTGCGTGATTGCCACGGCGTTGTATACTTGCCGCTGTGCTGCCGCACACCCATGCTGGGGCTTTCCAAGCAACCCTAGTTCCAGGGTTGACCTAGCATTTTCTACCTTGGCTTCACCCACCCTGGTTCCATCATTCAGTCCTGTCCAGGTGGGCATTGCCTTTAAAAACGTCTGCCACCATCTCTTTGTTCAATGGAAAGATCAGAATTGTTTTTTTGTTTTGTTTTGTTTTGTGGGGGGGAGTGGAAGAGAAAGAGAGAGTGGGGTTTGGGGACAGAATGACAGAGAACTGAAGGTGGGAAGGTAAAACTCTTCTTTGTTCCTGTTCGCTGCCTGCCAAACTTGATGGACCTTTAGCTATTAATAATAAGGTTAATAAACAATAACTGTAATTCATGGCAATAATAATATGTTCTCAAGTTGGAGAAATGTACATATGTGCGTGATCAGGTATGTAGGCAGAGAGACGGCATTTACCTTTTTTTTATTTGACACCAAAAGATTCAGCACTGAATCTTGTTCTTCCTCTTTTTAAAATAATAATAATACATGTTTAAAAATTGATGCAGAAAATTATAACTGGACTTTTAAAACATTCCGCCGCCATGACTGGGGGATAGAGATCAGTGTCTTTCTTTTGTGCAACTTATTGAAGTTTGATGTCCTTTGAGGGATATTTTTCATAACCCACTGTTTGCTGCCCTGTCTATCCAATTATTTAGAACAAGCAATCTGTCATTTCATTGTTTCCCTCCAATTATATAACTTTGGTGACAGTCATGACAGAGAGCGTTGTCTTTGAATGTGGAAGCAAAGACCTATCGGCGCATGTATGTATGCATGTTCATGCACCTCGGTGGGAATGTTTTGAGCATTTTAGAGGCTGGGCAGAAGGCTTTGGAGATAATTTCAGTGAGCCATGTTTTTAAAAGAGTAGAAATTCTTGAAATGTGGATGAAAATTAACATTAATTAACATTAGCATTGTCAATTGAATGCATATCATACAAGCTTAGGATCTTTCTTTACATTATGACAAGGATGAATAATCTCTTTCAGCCTGAAGACGAAATTCCATTTTGGAGAGCACTTTAGGGGTCACATTTCAGTGGGGGGTGGGGCAAAGACAGAAATGGGTGGGGCCAAAATACCAGCATATTTTAACACAATAACTCTTACTGCCAATTACTAAGTCTCAAGGGAGGCATTTCAGCATTTTAAAATAGGGTCTGGGAGTTGTTATTTATACTGAAATCCACCAATATTATTAGAATTAGAGAGGGTAGACAGGGAAACACAAGAGCCAGTGTAATGTAGTGGCTAGAACGTTGGACTGGGAGTTGGGAGATCTGGGTTCTAGTCCCCACTCAGCCATGGAAGCTCACTGGGTGACTTTGGGCCAGTCACCGACTCTCAGCCCAACCTACCTCACAGGGGTTTTTTTGTTTTTTTTTTTGATGAGAATAAAATGGAGAGGAGGAGGATTATGTATGCCACTTTGGGTTCGATGGAGGAAAAAAAGTGTGATATAAATGTAATAAATAAATATGTCTGATTAAATAGACATATTTATTTATTATATTTGTAATGTTGTGGGGTAATAAAGTATAGGATAATGAGGAAAAGGCTATGTAAATTATGAGGCAATGTGAGGAATTATTGTGAATAGGATAATATTATGAATGACTATATAAAGGAATTATGCATTAAAACTTGACACAGACCAGATCTATACTGTGTGTCAAATCAACACAATTTGTGGAATAAGAAGCAAGATATAACACTATGAAAGTGGTATATGGAATGTGGATTGTGTCCCAAAAGTTATCAGTGCACTTTAATACTGCTACAAAGCAGTAGTGTAGAACTAGCCTGTTAAGAAAAGAAAGAAAGAAAAGAAAAGAAAGAAAAATATTTGAAAAATGAACATGAAAATGTGTGCTTTTGACAAATGTGCACAAGTACACTTTAATCAATAGGAGAAGAATGTGTACATTTCAAAAATGCACACAATCGATCATTACATTTGGAAAACTATGTAGGAAAATCTACATTAATTTTAATGTGAAAAAGAAAACAAACAAACTTTGTAATCTGACATGGACACGAATCAGAAAGAGCTTTGAGATGGAATTTGGAGAAATTCAGTGAACTTGAGTTTTGCTGATTTGCACATCCCTACCTGAGGATTAGGTTAAGACTGTCCTCTACTCTCAAGCATTTAATGGCATATGATTAGGACCTTTCGACAGCAGTCTTGAATAGGCCTGTTATTAAAGTTGTTTTTAGCTATTTAAATTGTTTTTAATTTTTTGTATGTTCAGCCATTTTAGACTATGTTTTATTATTATGTTGTAATGTTGCTTAATGTTTTAATGTTGTAATCTGCATATTTTTTCTTGTGTGTGAACTGATGTGAACTGCACAGAGAGCTTAGATTGTTGGGGGGTATAGAAATGAAATAATATATGTTAATCGTTGTGGACCAATATTCACTTATAATGGTTATGTGCTGATATTCATTTGAAACATCTGCACTGGCTGCCCCAATCTAGGTGCTGTTTCTGATCCTTTAATTGCCCAAATGGCTTTGTATTCTGACTGTCTCAGTGAACATCTCCTCTTGCATGAGGCCCCTCCAGCTCTGAAGATCTATTAAGGAGGGCCCAGACCTGATCTTATGTGGAGGCCAGATTAGCCTCCACCAGGAGCAGGGCCTTTGTGCAGCAGCCCCAATGCTATGGAATTCTCTTCCAAGAGAAATTAGTACAGCTTCCTCCCTGTTGTCCTTTTGCAGGGATGTAAAAAGCTTTGACAACAGATGTTTGGGTTGTTTGTTTGCTTGTTTGTGTACCTTGGCTATATTGTTTCTTGCTGTGCTGTTTTCCCATCATTTTGAAAAGTTTTGTTCTGGTTTGTTTGTTTGTTTGTTTGTTTGTTTGTTTTAATTAACACTGGTGTAGGAAATATTTTAATATAAAGTTAATACTATGAATATGTGAGCAGGCAGTCCTTGAGCTATGCTGGTACTATCCACGTAGGCCTTCATAGATCAAAATCAACACCTTAAGTTTTATCCAAAAATGAACTGGAAGACAGGAATGCCTTTCCAGTACTGGCAAAATGTGATCTAAGTGGCCGGTAGCAATCCGTAATATGCCCTCCATATTCTAGACTGGTCAATAATATGGCTGCCATACTCTGGATCAATCAGGTGGTCATATTCTAGACCAGAATAATACGACTGCCTTATCATGAACAGGAAAAATACAGCTGCCATATTCTGAATCAGTCAATGTTATGGCAGCCATATTCTACAGAAATCAATACTATTGACAAACTGTCAGGATTTTCCCAGATTTGTCCTGGTTTTTGTTCTATCCTGGGTGTAAGGGGGGATTTTCTGTAATTTTCTATAATGACCTGGAATGACACACTTTCCCCTTTATGACCGCCATTAGTGTGGCGTGGGGAATGACGCACTTTCCGGAGGCCCCTATTGGAGCAGTGGGGGGAGAAATGACACGCTTTCCCCTCCTCCTCTCCAATCAGGCCCCTTAAGGCCCTGATTGGCATGGAGGAGGGGAAAGTGCGCTTTCTGGGGCCTCTAGAAAGCATATCATTCACAACCGCCATGCTAATGGGAGCTGCCAATAGCATGGCAGGGGGAATGATGCACTTTCCAGAAGCCATGGAGAGCATGCTTTCCCACCCCCACTGGGTATCCTCTTTTTTGGTTTCCCAGATATGGTCACCCTATGACCACCAAATTTGGAACCAGATGCAGTTCCTGAGTAGTTTTCAAGATAGCTTCACACTATTCAGCGACACTGATCATTGGGAATTGTAGTGTTTATATTTATTTTGCAGTTAGCACAATCAAATCCCAATACATTACAAATATATGAGAGAGTGGTCTTGCCATCCCCATTTCAGGCAGAAATAGCAGCATAAATCCCTTTTGCACATAGCCTTTTCACTGTCCTTTCAAAACACTGATCAGATGTTGGAAGCTGAGCTACTTTGCGGGTGTGGTGGATTGGCAGGGGCTGGACGTAGGTTTCAATTTTCTGTCTCTACCAACACAAGTTTTGTCAGTAAGTCTGCCAAAACCAGGCAAGCAATAGTTGGCAGCTTTGGTGGAAAGCTAAATTGGGAATTGAGCGGGAATTTTTGTCATCCCTACAGATTTGCGCTTATGGACGGCTCTCTTGTCTAATGAAGTCCATTTGCCTGATAGAAGATACTTCATCGACTTGCTGTTGGTTGACATGGGCTGCTTTTTTAAAAACGCTTGCTCAGTTGAATGCTTCAGCCGAAGATGCTGGAGAAAAGTTATACTGTGTTTAGTCATATGTTTCTGATGGGGTATCTGGAGAGCATAACTAGAAGGATAATGTAATTTAATTTGAGGTCCTGCACACTGATTATATCTGAAGGCTCACTGGATGAAAAAATGAATAATAAAATGTAAAACATCTACTGCTGCTACCTTTGATCATTCTTGTTTGTCTCATATTCTATGTACAGAAAGTCCAAGGAATTTTCCTGGCGGGGTTGGTTTAAAGAGTTTAGTTATCCAATTGGGCTACATTGACCTGGGAACAAATCCCAGCTCAACTATAGCCTCACTGGGTGGCAAGTGTGAGTCATCTTGTCTCTGCTTGAGTGAAATCCTTTTTAAGGGCTAGAGGTAATGAGAGAAATTGCCCCAGGCCTCGCACCTGGGGGGGGGAACCACGGTGACAAATAGGATATTCCAACTTAAAAAGAAAGTGACATTGGCACAAGGGACAAGGAGAAGGAAGGCTGGGGGTTCCAATAAACACTCAGACCTCAAGCTAAGGATGGGTAAATCAGTGAAATTCGCTAACGCTAAGTTTCTCATTTTTCCTGTATTAAGTTCATTACATTTCTGCCTCAGTTTGCAAATAATTTTTCTTTGATTGTTTGTTTTAAAGTCAGCATTTATCGAAATGTATGCATTTCGCTACGCACCTTTCCAAATAAATGCATTTGTGTATATATGCACTTTTCTAAATATATATGTATTTTTTCTACATCATTTTCCCTAATATAATGCAGCATTGTCCACCCTTTCCCCTAATATACACACACCCGTTTCTGCATCACAGTTTGGGAACATGCAAGCATTGCTCCATCCGGTTTGTGCATTGTTTCAGGAAGGGCGAATTTGGTTAGTTTGAATTAAAATGCAAAGCCAATGAATTTCGTGCCTATCCCTAACCACAAATTGTTTCCATCTTCAAAGGTGCCTGGCATGAGTTCCTGCTCACCTATTCCCATGGTCATCCTGATAATTTGAGCAGTGGTGTATGTAATCCCAGGCAAGGCATGGGGCTTTTGAGTTGAGCCAAAATTCATGTCATCATCATAGCTGATGTGAACCAATAACAAGCATATCTGGCCTCTTACTTCTGATTACTAGAAGCAAAATATCTTCTATACCCCTTTTCCGCTGGCGGTGACAGCCTAACCATACAGCTGCACCCAGGACTTGACTTTGCATGACACTGATTGGCCAAGCAGAGCTGACCATCATTCTGCCGGTGGAAGGGCTGTCCTGCCTGTTTGGCACAGAGGAAAATTAATTGCTATTCAATGCTCGAGTTTGGACTTTTTGAGCTTTCAATGTTTTCTGCATTTCTACACTGCTCAGGTTTCTGTTTAAAACAAAAATGAGCAAAATTGGTCTGGTAGATCTTGAGTAATAAGGTTTACACAACTGTATTCTTAAATGACTGATTATTATTATTATTATTATTATTAACAATAAGTCTAAGGCATTTCAGCCTGCAAAGCTCTTTCTCAAGGATGCTACAATATAAAAATAAGAATGCATGTTATGCTATCATGAACCCATCTTTAATTCATTAAACAAAAAACCTACAGTTTACAAAAACAATGTTAAGGCTCTACAGATTCCAACCAAGCACCAAAAAGCAGGGAAATTGGGAGTTAAGGCTCACAAGCCTTAATGCCACATCCTCCCTAAGGATGCAGAAAGTGCAAGCGAAATTCTCATTCTCCCAAAGCAGATAAACCATGAGGACAGGGTGGAGAATATGATATGCAGAGGTGACTGTGGGGTTGTGGAAAACTGATCACGAACAACTTAGGGCCACCTACTTCTCTTTTTTTGTTTAGAGCAGCCCTTCCCCAACCTGGTGCCCTCCAAAGGTGTTGGACTACAACTCCCATCAATGCAAGTCAGTATGTCCCATGGTCAGGAATGCTGGGACTTGTCATCTCAAACACCTGGAGGGCAGCAGGATGGGGAATGCTGTTCCATACCCTTACCAAATACAGGGTCTGCCCAATACTTTTCTCTCACACACATCTCGCATATAGCAGCACTCTTGATAACAAAAGGGGCACTATTCATTACAGATCTAGAACCAGAGCATGTGCCAGGCACTTCCAACTTTTGGTCAGTATCCTGCATTTCAAAGAACCAATGTTTTTTTTTTATGTATTTATAAAAATAGCATAACATGCATGCTTATTTTTATATTGTAGCATCCTTAAGAAAGAGCTTTGCATGCTGAAATGCCTTAGACTTATTGTTAATAATAATAATAATAATAATAATCAGTCATTTAAGAATACACATTGTTTACTTCCTCTTTCAAAAGAAGAAGTAATGAGGGACAAACGTGCTGGCGGAGAAGCGATGGTAAGGAAATGTGATTTCCCCCCATGTGATGACGCTCAGAGTCAGGTGAACAGCACTGTCACTTGGTTGTGGGGAGAAGACGAGAGCCCACCCCACTCCAACCCCCTGGCCTGAGGAAGGCCTCTAAGTGGTGCCTAGAGCCACAGTGGTTCCTGCTTGAAAAACATATGAAATCCACTGGTGTTGCTTATCCACCAGGATGACCAAGAAGTTCATCTTAGTGATGGTGAAGTGCTGAAACTTGGCTGGACTGGGCCCTATGTTTGCCCTGACATTGCCGGATCATGGGAACAAAATGTGTCTGTGTGTTTTTGTGTGCATTGGAAATTCAACCAGAAGAAACAAATCCTTGATTTAAAAGAATTAGTACTCGCTGCTTATTTAAAACATCCATCTAGCCCTAATTTTAGCTACCAGAAATTGTTCAAACTGAAAGCAGATTTTTGAGACTGCTCTGGTGAATCTCCAAATGTGTCTGCTTTAACCACTTCACTTTGTGATCACTGTATGCAAAGACCCTTTCCCACCCCCATCCCCCACCCCATCTTCCCTCTGATAGAGATATGAATGCTTAGCTAGACGACCCCTCTTAATGCAAGACACTGATTAATAAAATGTGTTATAATAGGTGAGACATGCTCTTTAAGACTTTCAAAGCTTTGTAGTCACCATTAATTCAAGTGCAAATTGAAATATGGTTACATTCTGTTAAAAAAAGGGGGGGGACTCAGACTTCAAGGGTCCTCGTTTTACTTACACTTATGAAGTCTGAGATAATTCACCACAGACAGAGCAACAGCAACTACAGAGGGTATCAATTTGGCTTCTCTTTCTCTCCCTCTCCCACCCTCTTTAATGCTTAATATATTTTCAAGAAGAGAAATAAAGTTCTAATATTCTCCCAGTTTTATGGCTCAAGTTCCCCCTTGCTTTCTCCTTTTTTCAAAAAAAAAATCATTGCATTTGAATATGGAAGTACAGCAGGAAAAAAATGCATTTATAACAGAGCCAAATATTCTTCAGTGTTGATTTTGGGGTACAAGCTAGCACTTCAGCTGAGGTAGGACCTAGACTGTGCAAATATTCACTCATAAATCATAAATAAATCATAAAATAGTAGAGATGGAAGGGGCCTATATGGCCATCAAGTCCAACCCCCTGCTCAGTGCAGGAATCCAGCTTAAAGCATCCCTGAAAGACTGGCTGTCCAGCTGCATCCTGAAGGCCTCTCGTGTGGGAGAGTCCACGACCTCCCTAGGTCATTGGTTCCATTGTTGTACTGCTCTAACTGTCAGGAACATTTTCCTGATGTCCAGCCGGAATTTGGCTTCCTGTAATTTGAGCCATAGAATCATAGACTAGCAGAGTTGGAAGGGGCCTATAAGGCCACTGAGTCCAACCCCCTGCTTAGTGCAGGAATCCCTTTTTAACCTTGTTTGTCACCACCATTACTGCTGCCATTCGTCCCTGGCCATTGCGCCTTCTGTCTTCCTGGACTTTCCCAGCCAATGCGGGATGACACAGTGAACAGAATGGTGTCACAATCCCATTCAACCAATCAGATTTACTACGTGGGAGGAAAGTGAGGATAACTGAAAGAAAGCAAGTGAGGGCAATGTAAGGGAATAAACAAAAATATTTCACAATGAGTGCTGGGGAAAAAAAACATAGGAGAAAGGAGACTTGTGGCAGGGGGAGCATAGCTAAGGAGGCTCATGAGAAACTATGCCTTTTTTGTTCGTTTGCTCTACCCCATTTTGTACTGAATTTTAGTGGCTTATAGCCTAATCATCCATGCAGGACTTCATTATATTTCATGTCTTTTGTTCCCGTTACACATGTCTGCTACGCCAATAATTATTTTTGTCTCATTCTTCCTGCTATTTCAGTATTTGATTCCCTTCTGCTGCCTGGGCCTGGAGCAGGCTACCCCTTCCTAATTTTCAAGGTACTTCTCTTTCTTCAAAGGCATTCACCATGATTATGCATGGTGTGGAGAAACTGAATAGGGAGACATTTTTCTCCCTCTCCCATAACACTAGAACCCAATGGGGTCATCCCATGATGCTGATTGGTGGGAGATTCAGGACAGATAAAAGGAAAGACTTCTTCACACATCATATCAAACTATAGAATTTGCTACCTCAAGATGGGGCCCAAATGAGTTTATTTTTTAAGGCTCACCAGAAGTTGAAATATTGTTCTGCTTCTGATGATGTCATTGGGCCTTCTGACAACACACAGAACCAAGGTTAGGCTGCTAACCTTTTTGCAGCAAATGGTTAGTGAGTGTGTTTAAATAATGGTTATATAGCCACCATGGTTAGGAATGGTTGACACGACACACTAAGCCATAAAGTTTAGCTCAAAACGCTCAACCACCGTGGCTTAACATGCCATCTGAACAGGGTCTTATGGAATACAAAGAGGCTTCCAATCCCCTTCCCTCAATCTTCTCAGTACATTTACCTCTTTCTCATCCATTCCCATTTTTCTGTCTTTCATTCAAATGAAACACCTCCCCTACAACCATGATTATCATGCAAGAATGTACATTTTCTGGAGATTTCCATAGCTTGTAAGCCAATCAGATAAGTCAAGCAATGGTGCTATATCATGTTTAGTATGCCTAGCACCCATCCCAAAGGGTGGGGGAGGAGAAAGCCCTATAGAATCTCCCTTTTGTATACGATCATTTCAAATAAAAACATAAGAACACAGAAAGCTGTCTTATACTGGCCATGTCTACACCAGGCTTTTATCCCGGGGTCATCCCCAGGTCGTCCCTATGCATCCACATGATGCACAGGGGATCCTGGGATCAACTGGGGATGACCTGGGGATGACCCCGGGAGAACCCCAGGAGAACAGAAACCGTGGATATCCCGTTTTTTCCGTCATCCCGGGTGCTAAAACAGGTATGGAGCTGCGCGGGATGGCTCCATGCTCATCAGGGGGGGGGGGGGATGGAACGTACCTTTCCATGGATCAGGGTCACACGGCTCCTCTTCATTTTAAAAAAATGGCACCTGTGGCACCCGCGACTCCGTCTTTCCTTCCGGGACATCACACAGCAATGTAGACGGTGGGGACAATGGTGGAAGCTGGTAAGTCCGCAATCCTCCCCCTCCCTCCCTCTACTCCTTTAGGTGTAGATATGCCACTGAGTCAGACAACTAGTCCATCTAAGCCAATTATCATCAACGACTGGAATGGCTGTCCAGGGTTTCAGGCAGGTGTTTTCCCAGCCCTACCTAGAGACAATGTGGATTGGATCTGGTACCTTCTGCCTACAAAGCACGTGCTCTACCACTGAGCTGCAGCCTTTGCCCAACTTGCCCAGGACCACAAGACAGTTTACGCGAAAGACTGCTGAAGCTCCAGACCTATGCACACTTCCTTATTTGTGAGCACGTCCTATTGAAATCCATGGGATTTTTTTTAGAGTAAACATGGATAGTATAAGGCCCAGTGAGCTGGTTTAAATGCTCCACCCACATACATGGAGGCCACCAAGAAATGTTTTCCATTGAAAGAAGGAAATAACCCCCCCCCACACACACACACCCTTTTTGTAGCAGTAGTAGTTTAGGAAAAGAAACTCTTTCAGTAACCAGCAGTGAAAGGGTCAAAGCCATAGTATTAATGGACCCCTCCCCCCGAGGACAAATGTTGTTTACAGTATATGTTTAAAATAATATTCCTGGCTAGGAGGTCTTTCCCTTAGGATAGTGCAATTACAACAGTAACGAAGGATTAATTAAAGCCTTTCCCACAGGTGTTGCTGGAGATCTTGAATCGACCAAACGGGGATACATTACCGACTTGGCACAGAGGTGAACAGACCAGAAGCTGTTCACAATAATTACTGAGGCACAAGGGTAGGGTTGAGCTGCTGCTGCTGCTTTTCTCTTACTCTTTCTCCAGCTACCTGACTATGATATCATTTTCATAGGTATATATAATGCTAAAGAGCCTCACACATTTTGTGTGAAAGAAATCAAACAGGAAGACCAGTCCTTCTGACATGAAAACCAACAAGGAGGGCCATCTTTCTTTCTTTTTTTTTGGTTTAAGGAGAGTTGATTTTCAACACCCCTTCTTTCCCAAGGGACCCCCCCCCCAGGCTGTTGAGTGGGAGGAAATAAAGCAGCAGCCAAGGATTTCCCCCACCCCAAACCCCTTGGAATACTTGGCACTCTGGGGTTCATGCATTGAGCCTTAGGGTAATGCTGATCTGCCAATATACCTGAATCATCTGGTGAAGTGATCTGTGTTGCTGGCACCTTTGTTTTGATGCCAACGTTCTCCGAGACCAGATGGATGGAACAGGCCAGGGCCGATGCATGGAGGAACCTGCCACAGGGCAGGGAGATGGTCCGTTTACCCATTTGGGTGGTTTCAAAAGGGGATTAGGTGCAATCACGAAAGAGGATAGGCCTATTAGTCATGGTGGCTTGCAGAATGTCTCTGAATGGCCATGGCTGGGTAAACACACCAGGAAGGCTGCTTCCTTGAAACCATGGTTATGGATCTCCAGAAGGCATCTGGTTTGCTCCTGAAGGTCAAAATGGGCAAATCCATCAAGCACAATTTTGCTCAGGTCCTCATTTTTCTATGGTTCAGTTCATTCTGTTCCATTCCCACATGGGTAGCAATGGTGACCTCTGGCAGACATGGGTGGCAGCAGGGACCGGTGATAGCACTGGAAGGAACAGTGGCTGGCTCTAGCCTCTCAGTGACATCTGGCACCCTGTGTGCTGAAAGAAGCACTAGGCAGGAGCGACCACCTTTATTTCCCCCTCTGGAGCCTCCTCTGGAAGAAGCCTTGATTCTAGCAAAGTAAACAAGAAAGTTCCCACAGGCTAAAAGCCCTTTGGGTCCCTGTGTGGAAGGATCTATTATGATGGCCATTGGGGTGGTCATTTCTTTAAACCAGCCTTTTATTCAACCATATTTAAACAAACAACTCCTATTGTCCCATAATCACTCAGAATTTGAGTGATTATGGGACACACACACACACACACACACACACACACACACACATGTTTTGCAAAGTTTAGACCTATTCTAGCACTCAAAATGAACATATCAACAGAGAGATCAGTTTTGTGCCCTTGGGTTTGCTGTGTCATTTATGCAGGAGCCATGCTGCTTTTACTACAGCTGATGTCCAACCCCACCTTTAAACAAACAAAATGTCACATCTTTTGGAGCGTTTATTGATACTTTGGAATTTTTCTCAGAGTGTCCTGCCTACAGAAAGAGTTCATAAGAAAAATATAGACTCAAATATGTAGTCTTCCCATAATTCTCAACGGCACACATGAATAATAGGACCCAGTATGGATGCTATATGCCATCACATCTCATGATTGCCTCCTGGTACCTAACTTAAACAATGTTGTGGCCTGGGATTCATATTTGTCCATATAATTCTACTCTCAAACTGATCTCCAGGAGTCCAATATTTTTAAAAGATAACATTATATACTATCGATTGAGCGTTGCCATGTACATATTATGGGAGCTGTGCAGAAGACACATTTGCTTGGTGGGGTTTCTGCCTCTGATGTTTCCCAAGCGATTCTCTTCATATTCTGTGCAGAGTGGGAGCTTATGCCTACCCACTGGAGCCATGGGGATTCGTTACAAAGCTTATGATCTGAGCAGTATATGCATTGTATTTCCACCCTACCTGGCTATATTGAAAGCGCATGTCATCCGGGCACATCTGGGAAGTGTTTCATTGATCACACGGGGACTTTGAATGTGGGCCCTGTTATTTTACGATGTTAGGAAGCCTGGCCATAAACCCCCTTCCTGCCACAAGAGTCCCTTGGTATGCACAAAGCAAGAGAATGGGGAGGCACAAAGAGTAAAGAGGCATAGCTAACAATTCATCCGTTCTGCCATAAAGCCACCTAGGTGGTACCTTTAACATCTCCAATGCATTTTTTAAAATAAAAATAATCTCAAAGAAAACACAACATCCTATGGTAGTCTCTAGATGAGCAGGCTTTTTACCTATACATGGCTTCAATCAACAACCACCACCACAACCACTCCACACACACACAAACACATATACACTGTATGTCCACTTGATGAAGGTCTAGATGGATTTTTTTTTTAAAGGCTTAGATGAAAATACAGAATATACAGATTTGTATGGGCACCTGATCTGGCTCTGAAAGAGCTATGTCTGGGGAAAGCCATTACAGATGCTCATAGTATGCTTTTGGGGTGGAAAAATCTGTCAAGCTCAGTTTCACAAGTTATTATTATTTATTACATTTCTATACCGCCCTATAGCTGAAGCTCTCTGGGCGGTTTACATTTTCCAGTTCTCGTTTTCCATTTCTGCATCTTGTGAATTATTTTAGTCCATACGAACACTAGCACTCATTTTTATGCACATTTGTTTTTTAAATGTACATATTTTATGCACACTTTTCAAATCTGCACATCTTTGCAAAAATGCAATTCACACTTTTTCCCCCAAATATATATATTTTTCTCTTTCAAATGTACACATTTTTGTATCCATTTTTACCCTTTTGCGAACTGTAGGAAAGTATGGATTTTGACATCTATATGTTTTTCGGTTCATGTTTAAGTTTGGAATGTACACATAAGGTAAGGTTGCATTGAAATGGGAACCAGATGAATTTCTCATTCATCCCTAGTTGGTACTGCATGGTTTGATTGGTTTGATGGGGCTAGGGATGGACATAGCCATCACTTTTTGGCATTTCTCTTCCACTCACCACAATCATAATTCCAGTTCAACTCACAATGCTATCTTCACGAACGTTGAGATTTTTTTTTTTACTGTTCACATGAAAATCCGTAAGCATTTTGATACGTTTCTCCTAAGACATACATTTCCCCATGCATTTCTGCCCAGAGCCTCCTGTCCTTTGCTGTAACTCTTCTCCTTGATGTTGCTGCTGTTCACCTGCCCTCTCCTAGAGAGTGAGTAGTAACTGGTTTAAGGAGAAGCAACAACAGCATCTCCTTTCATCTGAGCCTCTCCCTCTGGATGGTGGCATGAATTTGGCTTAGAGGAGTGGACAGGGCAAATGCATAGTCAGCATCAATAACGATGAGGAAATATGGGGATACTCAGAGAGGGGGCTGAGGGAATCTTGCCCAATTTCCCTAGCCTCCCTCCCTATCCAGCCTAATGATTGATAGCCTTCTTTGTTGAGGAAACCATGGAATCAGCCAAAGTGGTCCACCCATATAACCCACCTGCGGTATCCTCAGGCAGACATGCCAACCTCGTCTATCAGATGTTCCATGAACACAGATGTCACACCTTTGGAGCAGCGGGGCCAATTTGGAAGTGTCCTCATCATGTTTAATCTAAACCAGGTCTAAGATGAAATGACCCCTCCACCCCAACACTCAACCAGTGTATTTGCAGTGTGTCACGGTGGTTCATTACATACTGATCTTCTGATATTCTTCTCAAGAAAAGCTGAAATATCTGCTTGTGTTATCAATTAGAGAAATTAAGCCTGTTTGCATAATTCCTCTTGCTTTGCATAATTTGTTCAGATTTTGCTAGTCATGGGCAGAGGCAAGGCAGAAAGAAGCCTCACCTCCAACCACTGAAAAGCCTGTCCAGCCATCTCTTAGGATGCTGAGTTCCCAACATGTATTACTTACACACTTTCAAGTACACATTTCAAGCCATAAGGGCTAGATCCTTGCTGTTGAAACAATGAACACTGGGATTCTCGGGAACATCAAACACTCCCAGGTCAAACTATTGCTTCCCTCGCCCAGTCTTCTCCCAGATATCTATCAGAGATCCTCTTTACATCACCTGGCACCTGGCTGCCTTTTAACTCGAGATGCCAGAGATTGAACCTGGGACCTTCTGTGTGCAAAAGGGCCATAGCTCAGTAATAGAGCACATGCTTTGCATGCAAAAGGTAACAGATTCCATCCTCAGTTTCTCCAGGTAGGGTGGGAAAGGAATCCTGCCCTAATCCTGGAGAGCTGCTGCCATTCAGTGTTGACACTATTGGTCTAGATGAGACAATGGTCTGTCTCGGTGTAAGGCAGCTTCCCATGTTCTTATGCTGTATCACTCAGCTACGGTTCCTCCCCCTGAGCTACAGTCCCTCCCCTCAGGACGCTGAATTCTGTACCACATGTCTGTTCTTTTCTGTACTTGAATGACTCTGTAGAATTCACAGAGCCCTGGCTACAAGCCGTCACCAGCAGGTGGTGCTGGTTGTTGATGTACAAGACGAAATGCTCTTTTGCCAATTTGCTGTCACATACCTGTGGTAAGGAAACACTCTTGCGAGCAGACAGATAGGGAAAGCAAGCGGTAAGCTAGAGGCAATGAAACATCATGAAGGAAGCCTTGCAGGATGAAGAGGTAGCCTGCTCTTCAGTCTGGCTCACCTCAGCCTGCTTTTCT
The DNA here is from genome assembly GCA_029215795.1 of Anniella stebbinsi. NCBI lineage: Eukaryota > Metazoa > Chordata > Lepidosauria > Squamata > Anniellidae > Anniella > Anniella stebbinsi. The sequence continues at coordinate 351,746,540 of JARDYH010000001.1, forward strand.
GTTGTAGCTTAGCTCTTGGTTTGGGTGGCTCCCATTTCCTTTCATTCATGGTGATGAAAATCTCAGCAAACCCACCCAAGGAAGCCTGGGTTATACCTACAGGGGAAACTTGTCTGTGGAAGGATGTTGGGAAAGGAAGCTGGTGGAATCACAGAACCGAAGAGCTGAAAACCCATCTGTTCCTCAGCAAAACATGCCCCATCAACCTCTGCAGGGATCAATTTACAAAGCCCTGATAACAGCAAGGAACACTTCCCCTTGCTTGTTAGCCCAGAGGTTGATCTACTTTATAGAAAATGATGGATCAGGTTCCTTTGGGGAATGTGATGTCCCCTAAGGCAGTCTTACTGAACCTAATGCCCTTGGACTGCAACCCCCATCATCTCAGACCATCAGTCCCATTGGCTAGGACTGATAGGCATTGCCATCCTGAACATCTGACTTTAGGGCAAGAGGTTGAAGAAAGCTGCCCAAAGCTCAAGAAATGACCAACAGGGAATCATGAATGGGCAAGGAAGCCTGGTCTGGCATGAATGAATGGAGGCAAAATGAATCTGCCCTTAACCAGTAGGCATTACACTGTCTTCTGTCAAGCAACATGGAGCTCAAAGTAGGAGCCATGCTGAACATGCACTGATTCCATGTATCATTGGGTTGCTGATCAGGGAAGGGAAATACAAGCCATTCCATCTGGGAGTTGGCAATAGGAATCTGTGATCCTCCTAACTCAGGAGGTCAAATGATGCTGGAGGTCCAGTGTTGTGCTACTGAGGAGTAGAAAGACTTGCAGACCTGCAGACTTTCCTCAATGTGGCTGTCTTATTACTGACAGAGGTCATGCAGTCCTCCCTCTGCACTCTCAGGCTCCTGTTTCCAACCTGCCCCCCCAGCTGTTTCAGCCCAGCCTGAAGCCTACCTTAAGCCCCCATGCCTCCAAGGTGCCTGCAAGATGCTCATTCATGTTCATCTAAGCATGGTCTAACAAATCATCCCTGCAAATAGAACAACAACAACTACTACTACTACTAGTAGTAGTAGTACTACAACAACAACAACAGAGATTTTAGGGTGCAGTCTTTGCATGTTTGTAGGACTTTTTCTGTCTAAACATGGATTGGATTGCCCCCTTAGTGTCAACAGAAGCACAAGACATTTCCCATCACTATGCCCCCTAAAACAATTATCTCTCTTTGAACAAATAGGGGGTGATGTATTCTTGGAGCTTGCTGATCCATCTTCAGCCATTCCAAGTGTGAATAAACCTGGGTCCTGTCTATATGTGGGGAAAGCCCTGCAGTGGCTGCAGATCTGTGCTGTGTCAGTTATATGATTGGTCGCCTTCCACCAGGAAGAGGGCCAGGAGCAGCTCTGGTACCCAGATGACCGCAGAAAACTAGGGATGTGCACGCCCAAAAATATCGTATTGTATCATTATCGGAATTTTGGACCCAAAAATTTATCGTCTCCGATTATATAGTAGGTGAACCATATTGTATTGTATCGTATTTCCGATAATTATCAGAAATACGATATTATATTGTTTCTCCGTTTTGCCCTAAAGACTCTAGAGTTGATTTTTGGGTCAAAAAAGCCTAAAACTTCTTAATTTTCCAAGTTACAGGTTTGAAACCACAGTGCAGACTGAGTGTTGCTAGTCTTGTGTGCCAAATTTTAGAACAATCGGTGCAAGCGTTACTCGGAAGTAAGCTTTTAAATACACTGTTTCAGGTGGCTGAAATGTGGTTCTTTTTCAAGAGACATCATCCAGTACACATGGGCATCTCACAGATGGCCTTGAGGGGACTTATCTGTACCCAATTTCAGATGCACAGCTGCAGGCGTTACTCGGAAGTAAGCTCTCAACAACATGCACTGTTTCCGGTAATGCACTCCTTGCTGCTGCTGCTGCTGAGACTTATAGGTGTATTTTTATGAATACAATGAACTTTCAAAACCTGTGGATAAACCTAAGCAGTGCCTTCCATATGCAGTCATAAAAGTAAAATGTGTTAATCAGAAGATGGTGAACTGCTGCTGCCTTGTATCATTGATTAAGCCACACATGTCTAAGTACAAATTAAAAGGCTTGGGGGGGGGGGGGGTAGGGGAATAGCATGGGTGTTACAGTTATTTTAGCCAGCCTTAGCAGGCAGGGCCTCATTGGCCAGGAGATACCCCAGGTAGCGAGGAAACCTGGAGGATCCCATCAAAACAACCCTCACACACCGCCTTGACCTAATTGTGCTTGAAAAATGACCCAATCAGCCCGCCATCCCCATGCAGGCAGGTGGGCAGCTCTTCATGCAGAGCTGCACACATTGGCTGGAACAGTGGCAAATAAAAGTCGTGTTCTGGGTAGGCACATTGGCAAATTAATATAACTCACGTTCTGGGTAGAGGTGAGCACATTGGCTGGAGCAGAAGGAATAGTCATGTTCAGGGTGGAGGTAGGCACATTGCCAAATAAAAAGACACGGTCGGGGAAAGAAAGCTTTCCCCCAATGCAAGTCTATGAGGAAAAAATGGTGGCGGGTGGGTGAGGGGGGCCTAACTCCCTCCTCCCCCCTGGGGCCGTCCGCTGTGGACAGCCCCAGCAGGTAAGCCCCCTCACCCGCGCTCCTTACCCCCCCGGGGCCGGCCGCTACCATCCGCTGGTGCCGGCGGGTGCCAACGGATGGAAGCGGATGGCCCCGGGGGGGTAAGCCCCCTCCCCTTCCCCCTGCTTACCTTCCATGGCCATCCGCTCCCATCCGCCGCTGGCTGCTACTGCAAGCAGGCTTCGTGGCTTGCTCCTGAGTAGCGTGCCAGGTGATGTTATCACCTGGCGCGCTACCTAGGGGCAGGCCACGAAGCCTGCTCACAGTAGCGGCCAGCAGCAGACGGGAGCGGACGGCCATGGAAGGTAAGTGGGCCGCAGGCTCCCCTCCCCCCCTCCCCACCTTCGGGGGACGTCCGCTCCCATCCGCCGCTGGTACTACTGCGAGCAGGCTTCATGGCCTGCTCCTGAGTAGCGTGCCAGCAGCGGATGGGAGCAGACATCCCCGGAAGGTAAGCCCCCTGCCCCCGTTGTCCGCTTCCATCGGCAGGTGCCTGCTGGCGCCTGCCGATGGAAGCAGACAGCCCCGTCAGGGAAGCCCCCCCCCACTGTCCGCTTCCATCGGTGGGCACCCGCTGGTGCCTGCCAATGGAAGTGGCAGCAGGCGCCAGTAGGCGCCTGCCGATCTGCCGATCCATCCAATCTGGATCGGGATCTTTCTGGATTAGATCGGGTTGGATCGAATGATCCAGTGGTGAGATCGGAAATTGGATAATTGTATCCGATTTCTCCTGGATCGGATCCGGATTGTGAATCAGACCCGATCCATTGCACACCCCTAGTAGTTACCTAGTAATAAGGAAAATGCTAAATACTGATTTGAGTTTTAGTCACGTTCAGGGTACAGGTAGGCATTGGCTGGAGCGGAGGGAAATAAAAAAGTCACGTTCTGGGTAGAGGTAGGCACATTGCCTGGACCAGAGTCTCAAAAAAGAAAAAAAATGCATGAGGGGGTCCAGGGGATGCTTCTGCAGTCCCTCACTAAAGCAATCCCTCCAGACTGGAAACATTGGCTGGAGCAGTGTCTTTAAAAAAGAAATAAAATATGTGAGAGGGAGAGACAGCCACCCCAGAACTGCTCCCAGCAATAATAGCATCTCTCCTAGACCCAGAGCCACCTCGCTCAAGGCACGCCTTAGAGCCACGTTTCATACTGCTACAAAGTGATTGAAATTATTTGCAAACTGTTTGTGTGCTGCTTTGATCACAGATTGGCTGAATTCGGACAACACGATCGTCAATGGTGGGGTAATAATCAACTTTACAGTTGTTCATCTAGGAGGTACTCCCCACACAACATGGTAATAAATAATCAACCGTGGTGTGGATTAGGATCAGCACTGAGTTGACCATGGCAGCATTTGGACGACATGATAGTCAGTACAACTGATGATTGTTCCCCCCTCCCCAGTTGACTATTGTGTTGTCCGAATTCAGCCATTGTGTAGTGTTATCCTGTGTAGCAGGCTACAGGACACACCAGCACACTCACAGTCAATCAAGCAAACACACACACACACACACACACACACAGAGAAATATAATTTTTAATTTTTTTTGTTTTTTTTAAGAAAGTTAAACAGGGAAGAGGACAAAACACACTCCCTCAGTCACAGTACCCCCACTCATGCTAACCTAACCCTTCAATCAAACCAAACAGAAAATGTATAAAAACTATAACTCAAACACACAAGCAAAGAACAGCCAAACGAACCTGAGACACAAAGATGCAAGACTACAATGAATCTTCAACAATTCGCCACCAAGTAACTAAGACCCAGGAGCTAGGACAGAGGTCCAACAAAATCCACCCTTCTCCCCTCAATGCATAACTCCCAACAGAGCTGGAACACCAAGTGTGGGGGTTTTATGTGGGGATATCCTTAGCCCTCCTCCAACATTGTGTTTGGAGCCAGCTGGAATCCTTGCTGCACGATGGGTCACTGAATCTGTCAGTCTCATCAAGCACACCCCATCTTCTAGCTCCGTCCATGTGGCTGCAAAAGAGAAAGAGCCTTCCGATAAAACAATAATATACAATAATTGTAGGATTTTTTAATCGTCTCTGATAATTATCATAGGCTTTCCTATTGTATCGTTATCGTTAAACGCATGCATGATAAAGAGCATATCATATCGTTATCGTACATTTTAACGATACGATACACATCCCTACAGAAAACCCTATGCTCCCTCCTTGGCATTGGGATTACCAGCGGCACCCCAGGAGAGGGAAACTGCAAGATTTTGGAGGGAGGTGGCGCCAACCTGGCACTGTGAAGACAGCCCCCAGGTGGACATAGGCTTACTACCTCTGCTACTGGACTAGTAGACATTGATAACCTCTATCTATATCTATCTATCAGTCTATCATCATCATCTATCTATCTATCTATCTATCTATCTATCTATCTATCTATCTATCTATCTATCTGTCTGTCTATCATCTATCTATCTATCTATCTATCTATCTATCTATCTATCTATCATCTATCTATCTATCTATCTATCTATCTATCTCTATCTATCTTTCTTTCTTTCTTTCTTTCTATCCATCCATCCATCCATCTATCTATTGCTTTTCAAGTATATAACCTGCCAGAATATTTTACTAAAACAGTTAAAACAATACAACAGCTATGAAAACCACCACAATTAATCAGAAGGAGATGGCAATGGGACAAACTTTGAAGAGCCAGATAATTACTATGTCAGCACAGCAGCGTGATTGCCAGAGAATGACCTCTTCCCCATGGACACCTCCCACATTGGCTCAGGAACATATGGGACCATTGATCATGTGGGGAATCCCCCTGGTCATGTTGTTCTTCCCTTGCACCAGTGCTTCCTCTCCCCATTTCATGACTTGAAGAAGAAGGATCTGACTGTAGAGTTTGCATATGTTATTATTGCAGCAATCTGGGAACTGGCCACAGGGAAGTGGTTATTGGGTAAGTATTGTGCCACGGTATTAACTCACCAACTGAGTCATAGCGTAAGAGAAGCATAGTGCTACACTGGTAGGAGAGAGACATAGCCATTTCATGGTTCAGAGGCAGGTGTGCTTTGCAGTCCGAGGAGGATCTCCTGCATTGGAACTGAGACTAGAAGAATGGGCATGAGATGGTCCTTCACAGTCCTCAACGTCATTGCTAAATGAGCAGCTAAGTTGCCAGGAAACACCACAAAATTAGGATTTGGGGCCAAAGTTTGGAAAGCCGCTCAAGTTAGCTGTAACCAAGGAGGACATGGGGAGGATGTGTTAGGAATGAATAGAAGAACTGTCCCCTTGAAGATTATAGTGGATATCTACAAGTGTTGAGAGGTTAATCTTCATCACAATCATCATCTCCACCCAAATTTATGCTGCTGTTTTCTTTTGGTGTTTGTGTTTGGAAGTCTGTCTCTACAGCCCACCACCACAACAGTAGTTGATATCAACTACTTCAGATGAGTTGGGTTGTCCCTGAGGGCTCTACGTCTGATGTGAAGGATGCAGCAGGGCCGGGTAGCATCAGCAGATAGCATTCTTGGGCAGCTGCCCAGGAGGGCCCACTATTATGCTGACACCTGACTTGGCTCCCCCGTGTCCCTTACGCCAAGCAGTGATCACCCCCCTCACACACACAGAGGATAATCCCAGACTTACCTGCTTCTGGGATTGTCCTGTTCTGTCTTGATGGAGGAAGTGGAAGTTCTGCTTCCTCCCGGGTGCAATGCAATCGTCGTACCTGCCATCCCCCCCCCCCCCCCCGGGCCCTGGAGCTTCACGCATGAGCACTCGTGCGCTAATGTACATTTTTTAAAAAAAATAAAGAGTGTGAGTGGCCCCCACCCCCTCCCTGCCCTCTTGGGGGTGGCAAAATTGGTGCCACCCCCTCCTCTGATGGGCATGGAGCTGCATGGTGTGGCTCCGTACCCATTTCGCTGCTGTGCTTACTCATGAGTAAGCATGGCAGTAGCCGAGACGGGCACCCACATCTTCTGTGGTCTTGGGAAGTTCCCAGGACTGTGGAAATATCAGGATTTCCCAGGGATCCCTTATACCTGGGAAATCTCTTGCCCATCCCCTCACCCTCGGGAGTCCCTGTGCATCATGTGAAAGCACAGGGACCAGCCCGGGGCGATTCCAGGCAAAAATCCTGATGTAGAAATGGTCACAGACATACACCAGGCAGCATTTTAATTTCCCATGATGCCCCCAGACATAGCTTTGCTTGTGGTACATACTGGGAAATTGAAAAGGTGTATTCTGGGAAATTAAATGGGTGGCTCGGACTGCTGTTTCTGCCTGCTGCTGACCTGCTGCCACCCAGTAATGCCACTGGCATGAGCCAGAACGCACTCTGTCAAGGGGCCTCTCAAACGTGAAGTCAGCCCTGCAGCAGGACCTCAGAGTCTGACCCCTGACCTGCAGGATCAGAGAAGGCTCATATGCCATTCTTCCCGACACTGGGCAGCTTTGCCCCCTGTAAGATGCCAGTCAAGTGACCATGGAAACTGCTCTGAATTCCTTGGAGGAAGAGAGGAAGAATCAATATGTGGCAGGCCCAGAGAAGATGGGAACTCTGGGTCATGCATGCCCAAAAAAGAGGGCATGCATGACCCCAAAATGGGACAAAAAGAGGGCACTGGTTTGCATAAAAATTGAGCGTGCTGATTTTATATGGATGGATGGAAATGTAAAAATCACTTTTCTAGTTGAAATAGAAATACAGCACATTCAATAGTGTGGAAATCCTTCGTCAAGTGACTTGTATGCCTTGCTCAGTATGTTGTCCAGATCCTGTTGATTTAAATACCAAGTTCTCCCTTTGTATGGTTCTCTGTCTTTAAACTAGGGTGACCAGATAAAATCCAGGTCAGGGCTCATGTAACTTTAACAGTTGTAGAGAAAAGGGAATTTCAGCCAGAGTCATTTGTATGCAATTAGTTCCTGGTGAAATTCCCTCTTCATCACAACAGTTAAAGTTGCAGGCACTATACTAGAGTGACCATATACAAAAGAAGGCAGGGCCCCTGAAACTTTAACTGTTGTGATGAAGAGGGAATTTCACCAGGAACTAATTGCATACAAATGACACTGGCTGAAATCCCCTTTTCTCTACAACTGTTAAAGTTACATGAGCCCTGACCTGGATTTTATCTGGTCACCCTACTTTAAACCAGACCTGGACTGGTCAGTCCTTCCAATGGAAGATGCCTTCAAAATAGAGGACAGTCTATTCTGGCAGCCCTTTGAATGGAGAACTGTCCCCTGTGACGCATGACCACACTATTTGGGTGACACGTTCCCAAGTTTGTTACACAAAACAGCCAATGTGGTATAGTGGTTCGAGTGTTGGCCTGGGAGTCAGGAAACTGGGTTCTAGTTTCCAGAGAAGCTCACTGGGTGAACTGTGGGCCAGTCACAGACTCTCAGACCAACCTATCTCACAGGGTTGTTGTGAGGATAAAATGGAGAGGAGGAAGATCACATACACCGCCTTGGGTTCTTTGGAGGAAAAAAGGCAGAATATAAACGCAATAAACAAACAAACAAGGTGGACATGATCTCCACCAAAGTTTTGATTTTGGTGGAGCGACAGAATAAATGGCTGTATGACTGCAGGCTCTAATCAGTGGCATGTGGATGAATGCCAAGCTCGCTTTCTTGTTCGCTCACTTTCTGGAGATGAAACCTTTCAGTTGCTGGGCTTCGATGGGATTTGGCCCAATGCAGTGCAGAGAACCAAGTGCGAACACGGGACTCCAGGAAACAGCACCTCCAATGACGCGCTGCTGTTGAGCAGCAAGGAGCCGAAGAGCAGCGGCTGTTGTTTCCCAGGCAGAAATGGTTCGGCAGGAAGCCAGTTCTTAATCACGCAGCCACATCATATCATTACGGAGAGTCACTCGGCGCAACCACTCACTGCACACCCTGCACCTCTGCAGCATGAGGCTGGCTTCCTGCCAGTGGTTTAGAGAGAGAGAGAGAGAGAGAGAGAGAGAGAGAGAGAGAGAGAGAGAGAGAGAGCTGCTATCAGCTTATATAATTGCTTCCCCTGATGAAACAACCCACTGAAATGGCAGGGCGAAAAAGGAGAAGCAGGGGGAGGGAGGAAGAGTTACAGCAAGACCACAAAGTTCCCAGACTTCCCAAGTCCAGACCTATTAAGCATCAATTAAAACTTCTGGCCATCTTCAGATGTCCACCACAATTGGCCTTTCTTGTCATCTTCACTGGCAGCCTCCACAGACAGGCCATAGAAGAAGCGTAGCGACGGACGGGCCCATCCCCCCTCTCTCTCTCAGCTAGCAAAGTGGGGGAGCGTGTACAGCTGCTGTCCCTGTGTCTACCTACCTGTGACTCGATTAAATGGAGCATGACAGTTAAGACTCGTACAATAGCGTTGGTTTGGCTATACGGCAGACATCCACTGAGCGAAGAAAAGAGAATCACATTATCCTCAGGCACACTGAATAAAAACGGCCTTATCTTATTTATCGGTCAACACTTTGTTTTTTTAATATGTTAGGTATAGGGTGTTTATATGCAAAGGAGGACAGGGCTCCTATATCTTTAACATTTGCATAGAAAAGGGAATTTCAGCAGGTGTCATTGGTATGCATGCAGCACCTGGTGAAATGCCTTCTTCACCACAACAGTGAAAGCTGCAGGAGTAGGCTGACCATATGAAAAGGAGGACAGGGCTCATGTAACTTTAACAGTTGCAGAGAAAAGGCAATTTCTGCCGGCATCATTTGTATGCAATTAGTTCCTGGTGAAATTCCCTCTTCATTACAACAGTTAAAGCTGTAGGGGCCCTGCCCTCTTGTGTATCTGGTCACTCTAGTATAGTGCCTGCAACTTTAATTGTTGTGATGAATGATGGGATTTCACCAGGTACTAATTGCATACAAATGATGCCGGCTGAAATTCTCTTTTCTCTGCAACTGTTAAAGTTATATGAGCCCTGTCCTCCTTTTCAAATGGTCAGCCTATGCAGGAGCCCTTCCTTCTTTTGTATCTAGTCAAGAGGGCAGGGCTCCTGCAGCTTTCACTATTGTGATGAAGGAGGGGATTTCACCAGGTGCTGCATGCATACCAATGACACCTGCTGAAATTCCTTTTTCTATACAACTGTTAAAGATACAGGAGCTCCTTTCCGTCAGTTACCCTAGTTAGGTAGGATTAAGGTAGGCTGACCATATGAAAAGGAGGACAAGGCTCATGTAACTTTAACAGTTGGAGAGAAAAGGGAATTTCAGCCAGTGTCATTTGTATGCAGTTAGTTCCTGGTGAAATCCCCTCTTCATCACAACAGTTAAAGTTGCAGGCACTATACCAGAGTGACCAGATACAAAAGAGGGCAGGGCCCCTGCAACTTTAAGTGTTGTGATGAAGAGGGAATTTCACCAGGAACTAATTGCATACAAATGACACTGGCTGAAATTCCCTTTTCTCTACTACTGTTAAAGTTACATGAACCCTGTCCTCCTTTTCATATGGTCAGCCTAGTTAAGGGCAGGGTCATTTACAAAGGTAGGCACGGTTGGGCACCTGACGAGGGCCCACGTCCCAGCAGGGAGCCCCGGAAAAGAGCTGGCTGGAGCAGCAGCTCCTTTTCACCATTGCAACCTGCTTGTTTACCTGCCTCTTGTTCAGGCCCAGGAAATGGCAATGGGAAGCAATAGATTGCGCGGGCTGTCTGACGGCTGGCTCACTGCCTATCAAGCAAGGAAGTGGTAGCAATTATGAGAGGTTGAGGAGCCTTAGGAGTAGTAGATTTACTGGGATGGCAGACTTAGGCCATTTCTACTTCAGGCTTGTGGCCTGAGATGTCCCCCTGCTGGTCCCTGTGAGTCCAAATGACGCATAGGGATTCCCGGGGATGGGGCGGGGCAGCCATGGGATTCGCCAGGGATAAGAGATCCCTGGAAAATCCTGAATCTTCCGCCATCCTGGTAAATTTCTGGGACTACAGAAGATGTGGCCGCCCAACCTGGGCGCTGCCGCGCTTACTCTAGAGTAAGCATGGCAGCACAAATGGGCACAGAGCTGCGCCGTGCGGCTCTGTGCCCACCAGTTTTGCCACCCCCGGGGGGGCAGAGAGGGGGGTGCGGGCCCAATTGTGTGTGGCTTGTTTTTTTAAAAAAAGACTTACTGCAGCGCACAGGTGCTCCTGCGCTCTCCTCGGGGCCCAAAATGGTGGGCACGATGAGCCTCTACGCCCCATGGTGCAGAAAGGGCCTTACTGAGAGAGAGGGGCCATTACAGTTGTGTAGCCCGAGCCTTTATAACCTAGAGGTTGCACCGGTTGAGGGCTTCTTTCACCTATATGTTTATTTGTTATTAATAGTTTATTTTTTTCATTTTTCAGAGTTTGGGGTTTGTTTGTTTTAACTACCAGCTTCCCATTTTCTTTCCCCACTCACCCACTGCCCACCTCAAAGTTTTGTGGTTTGATATTAGATGTTTTCACTTAGTGCAAATCACTTGTTAACAATTTGACTTTTAATGGAAATGGGAAAGGGGGGAATTAGCAAGAGCAGAGAGATGAAGTAGGCCAGAAGGGGAATTTATTAGTTTTAAAATCTGGATTTACAATGTAATGTAATTTTTGTTTCTTTTCTTTTAATTTGTACTTTCATGGTTGGAAGGATTCCTTAATACAATTGTTAAGGGTACAAGTCAGCTATAAAAATGAGCTTAAATTTCACAATTTAAATATATTCAGAAAAATCTTTGCTTGTTTGTACACTTTCTATTGGAAAAATAAATATGAATTAGGTAAATGCCACATGGAATCGATCCACCTAGACAAGCATTCTGTCTGCTGAAGTATGTATCCAGGAAATTGGCAAGGCTTCAAGGTATACTGCCCCTGAACCAGCAGGATCGATCTAGTTATCATGACAAATAGCTGTCAATTAACTATTCCTCCTGGAATTAATGTGACTCCTTTATAAAAGCCATCTGAGCTATCGACCATCGCTGCATCTTGTGATCGTGAATTCTATAGATTAATCAACTTGTTGCCAGTCAGCTTCATTAGGCGACCTGAAGTTCTAGAGTTATGACTGGATAAACATATTTCTATTCATAGGAAGTTGATTGGTGAAAGAAAAATGGTCTTCTTAGATCTGCTCTTATGAATTACATATTTTATCCCCCAGATTTTTGCAGTGACAAGATGAATCTAAGGTAACACATAATATGAGAACTAAAATACAAGGAGCTCACTTTCAGACAGATCTATGCTTCCTTTCTGACTTCTCTGATATTAAAAACATATAGGTTCAACAATTTTGTCTCATTTCCCTAAACATTCCTCGGAGCCTGTCCACACACACTACAAACCTATACTGATTTTACAGCAGCGTAGCAGGCACAGTTCACTCCTCAGAGTGACTGTATTTCACTGTGGCCGTTTCTACACCAGATGGGTGTAGAGCGAGGGAGGAACAGTGATCCTGGAGGCACCTGATCTAATGCACATGGCAGCATGACGTCACGGGAGGAAGGAGGGGGCGTCGTGCATTGCGGCTGCCATTCCCCCCCCCCAAACTGATCCAGAGAGCTCACTTGTGCTCCAATGGAAAAGGGTGAATACAAAAAACAGCCCAAGTCAGGGGGCAACCCTCCCCCTGCCATCCTATGGATGGCGGACTTGCTCCCCCCTCTCCCCTGATGGGCAGCCACATCTCCCATGGTCTCAGGCCATTCCCAGGACTGTGGGAAAAATCAGGTTTTCCCTGGGATCCCTTATCCTGGGGGAAACCCGTGCCCATCCCCCCTGCCCCCAGGAGTTGCAGGTACCACCCAAGGGCAATCCCACGTCCAAAGCCCATGTAGAAACGGCCTGTGATGATGAGATTTTTCTGTAGAGATCTCTATTCCATTTTCAAGAACTACAGTTCCCAGGATTTCCTGAAAGGAGATTTAAGACTATAATGTAGATACAGACCGTTTCTACACTGGCCTTTTGACCCCGGGTTGTCCCTCGCTACTCCTTGTGCATCCAAATGATGCACAGGGACTCCCGGGGGCATAAGGGGGATGGATATGGATTTTCCCAGGGATAAAAAAACCCTGGGAAAACCCAATTCATTTAGCAGCCTTGGGACCTTCCCGAGACCGTGGGAGGTGTGGGCACCCATCCTGCCTGATGCCCGCTTACTTGCAAGTAAACAGGCACCAGAAATGTGCAGTTCCATGCCCATCAGGGGAGGGAGGGCTACATCTTCACCATCCATGGAATGGTGGGGTGGGGAAGGGGTGCAATTTTGGTGGGGGAAATGTTTTAAAAAACCCACTTTTTGTGATGGAGAGGGGCCTTACTCTTGCGGAACCAGCCCTGCTGCTTTAAAAAAAATGGCAGCCACGACATCCTGGCTTCCTCCCCGGATGTCGCACACTGCGACATCCCCTCTCCCCCCTCTATCCCAGAACCCTGGGAGGTGTAGAAAGGCCCTAAGAGATGTTAGTGGTATGGCAGGGGTGGGGATGGGATGGGAATGACTATCATAATTTGAACTGTGATTGCTATTTAAACAGATGTGGTCATTGGAAGACTAACTGATTTTATTTAATAGATTTATATTAGGGCTGTTAATGGACCTCCCCCTCCCTGCTTCGGAAGCCGATTCGGAGCTTCTGAATCAGCTCCGATCTGCCTTGGCCCACTGCAGCCCAGATCCACTTCAGCCAATTATTCAGATATCTGACAGGCTGCCCTCGCTTGCCCCCCTCACTTGCAAATCCCCTTCTCCTTGCATGAACCCAGTGCAAGTGCTGGCAGCCATCCACATATCTTCTCAAGGGTTCCATTTTAAAAATGGTGACTTGTGCATTTCCATAAGATCCTCTGGAAATGGCGGCTATAAAGCAGCCATGTATGCAACATGACACAGCTTGGCAGGAGCATCTGTTGGGAGTGAGAGAAGGGTAGTCTGGATCAGGCAGAAGTGCTCAAAAGTGCTTCAGGCCCAATCCAACCTGCTTCGGGCCACTTCGGCACAGATCTGACCTGTTCCGGATCTGGATCAATTTTCCTCAGAATTAGGATCTGGAGCAGAAATATCACTAAGTGGTTTACACACACACACACACACACACATTGTGGCTCTTTCTGGTGGTGAAGATGTACATTTAAATCTCTCTCTAGCTCTCTTGAAGCATTCAGTATTCATGGGGCACTTGTGAACAAGTGAGACAGTCCTGTTCCTTAGATCCCAATGTGTGTGTCGGCCACATACTCCAGCTGATGGATGCCTGTTGTCAGGGTCTACTTGCATATGGATGTATGCATAGAGAGCTCCCTTCATAGGGATGGGAACCCTGGTTGACAAGACTTCCCATCACTCTGGGGAGAGTTTTCTGCGCATCGGCTCACTTCAGACTGACATTTGGCTGACCCACATGTTGGCATTTAGGGAGTGGGGCAGTCATGTTTGTTCAAGAAAGCCTTTCACACCTTTGATACTAACCACCTCCAGGAGGCTCTTCTCTCCTATACCAACTTAGGTGAAAAGGGGCATTATGGGGAAAATCTCCAACCCCTTACTATCTTTGAGTATACTAAATGGCCATTCATTTTTGTTTACTTTATAATATAACTATGTGACAACAAGAGATGGATTAGTCCATTTCTGGTCCTTGCAATTTTTTTTGCGCTAAACTGTGATTAATATTTTTGCATCCACGTGGAATGAGAAATTTACATGTATTTAAATGCACATTTTTGAATGCATTTTCTCACAATATGGATTTCTAAACTTTAGTTCTCTCATTTCTAAACATATTCTATCCTAAAAGAAAATTGTATCTAGTCAGGGGGGCAGGGCTCCTGCAGCTTTAACTCTTGTGATGAAGAGGAAATTGCATCAGGTGCTGTACGCATACAAATGACACCTGCTGAAATTCCTTTTTCTACACAACTGTTAAAAATATAGGAACCCTATCCTCCTTTCCATGTGGTCACCCTATCTTGCAGGTCAATGGGCTGCCTAAAAGGAAAGTTTTCACGTAGTGGTCCTGTTCAGAAGACACCTTAAACCCTGGTGATTAAGGCTTTTGGTTAAGCAGCAGGGGTGTCTTGTGCAATGCATTTTGCTAAACCCTGCTCACTCACTAACCATACATGGACTGTCTGCAGCAGGAATAGCTGCTCTAACCGTGGCTTAAAGTGTTGTGTGTGACAGCACGGCTTGGGGTTAATGCTAACCTCAGAGAACCACAGTTTCGCTAACCACAGAGCCTGAAGTGTTGTCTGAACAGGCCCTGATTCAAAAAGTTACCAATGGGGAGTGGGGCAGGAGGGAAGAAAACCTCTCTAGGAAAAATATTTAACAGTTTGGGGGCAGTCCTGGAAAAGGCCCTCACTCTTGTTCCCATCAAATGCCAATCATAAATCGGTGTAAAAGTGACCAGCAGTATTTTTTATTTAATTTTTTTGAGTGGGGAAGATGTTCATCTCCCACAAGTGAGGTGGAATCATACAGATCTCAACTAAACCTTTTTTTTTTGTTTTTGACTTCCTTCGAAACTGCTTAGGCATATTACCCAAGCCAGTGATGTGGCGTGGTTTTCACATTTAAAAAGTCAGAAATTCCCATTGGGTGCCCACGCCAAGAGCCCTTGGGGTGTGTATGCTTAATATAGCTCTTCAGATCCCACCCTTTCTCCTTTTGCAAGAGCCTAGCAGTACCGTGCCTTAACGGCCTCCTCTTAGATATGGTTGCTTTTCTGTCATCCGGGAAGAGGTGCAGCCGACACAGGCCATGAAGTCTTGATAAAAGAAGACAGAACAGTGCATATGTCTCCATGTTATACATGATTAAAATAAAGCCACCAACCTTATTTTATGATGATGTTTGTATAACATATGGCTTTCTAGAGACAGTCCTAACCATTACCTCTTTATCTGTTTAAAGCAGGATTCTCAGCTATTTATTATAAGCAAGCAGTTCACTAATATACTGGCATTTTTATCGTTAAGGTCAGTACAATGATAGAATTTGCTTCTGCTTTCCTTGTTGCTTATAGAGAGAGAGAGAAAAGCCAGATACTTGCAAAGGTTGGGTTATTTCCTCGCTCCCCCCCTTCCCCCCCCTTTCTTTGCACTTAGCTTCTGACATTAGCAGGGTACATGTTTTAGTGTCTATTTCCCACTGGAGCTAAAACATAAAATTAATAAATGATGGTAGGGCAAGGAAGAAAGTATCGAGGTCTGGCTTCATGCAGATCTCACTGTGTTTTTCCATTTGTAAAGCTAATCAAACACATTTTTTTAAAAAAAAGAAGAAGAAGAAAAGAAAAGGAAAGAAAAGGAAAAGGAAAAAGAAAAAACAGCCATGGTATTGCCTGCCTGCCTGACAGCTCTGAACTCTAATTAGTGTGAGTGTCTTTTCAGATACCGTACAGCACAGAGATATTGTTGGTAATTTCATGGACATGTGTACCGTTGGTTTTCGTTTGGCTAGGCCCAAGTCAAGACAATCGTTCACTGCATTTGGTGTGTAAGCAAATGGAACACAGGAAGCGACTTTATTCTACCAGCTCAAGTCGGTTTGGCCAACCAGCCGAGGATCGTCTACTAACTGGCTGCTGTGCTCCAAGGTTTCAGGCAGAGGTATTTCCCCCCCCCCCCTCCTTACCGGCTACCTGATCCTTTACATTGGAAGCATCAGGTATTCTCCAGAGGCCGTCTGCATGCAAAGCATGTGCTCTTCTACTGTGCAACGATCCCTCCCCTGGCTTTAATCCAGTCGGCTTAAAGGAGAGATGCTGAACCTTCAGCCAATTCTGGTCTACCAAGCCTCTGGATCTAGCCCCTGGGATGTTCCCCAGGCTGTGAGCCCTACAATTAGGTCACATCCGCTCTGTGCATGTGTGCGTGCTTCACTGTGTACATGTGCAGGGGCTGGTGGGTATGCGAGAATATGTGTGCGTGTGCGTGCATGTCCATGAAAGCATGCTCATGCTAGCAGTGTGGGGTGGCCCCACACATTTTAGGCTATGGTCCCACCCGCTCTTGGCGTGTATTCTCTGGCATGCCTGCTTGGCATCCATACAGTTCTCACGCCAAAAAAAAGTTCTGTGTTCCTGACTAAAAGTAACTGAAGGGTGTGTATGTGTGGTATATGCTATTATCAGTTCATCTCCCTATATTCACTATACGAAGCATAGCCTGCTAGGGTTCCTTCTTATGAGCTGGACCTCCTGAGCGACTCCTTAAGGATCTCTGTCTTCTTAAGAGTCCCACCTTCTTTCTTTTTACCTTCCTTTTCCCAGTAACATGGAGTTTAGGCTGAAGACATGGGGTGATTGGCACACCAGACACTTGAGGTTTAACAGAACAGTTTACCAATATATTAAACCAAGCAACTTACAATAAAAGGTATTCAGTCTATAGAGCTGAGTGATTAAAAAAAATACATTAAAAGGAAATAAAAGTTGCAAAAACACAAGTTCTTTTACCCTTAGCTGCACCTAGACTTCTCCAAGCTGCATGTTTCTGCTCCTTCCTTATGGTCTGGCCTCTCACTCTTTCATACTCCCTTTCCCCAAAATAGAAAGTACTGTTCCTACTTTGAAGAACTGAAACTTAACTAGAGAAATGAAATTTAACCAGGGAATGAATCTTAACTGGTGAAATGAAACTATTCCTCTCAGGGATACCCCCTCCCAACAGAAAAGCCCAGGCCTCTAAGGCCTGACTTTAATACTTTGCCTCAGTAGGCCTCAAAGCTTCACATAGCCTAAGGGCCAGCCCCAAAGGTAGGCTTAGTTGGGCTCCTGCCAAGGCCCGTATCTCTGCAAGGGGCCCACTGCTGATGCCAAGATCTGCTGGACCTGCTGGTCCTTCTCCTTACAGTTGCTGCCTGTTCACCTGCCCTCTCTGAGCATGCAGCTCCAGTCACTTGACACTTGACACATGCTCTTCCCCTGGGTCAGGGTTGGATAACCTCTTTCTATCTGAATTCAGTTTCAAAGAAGCCCTTGGAGGAAACGGATGATTCCATGGAAGGCCAGGGCTGAAAGGCAAAGGAGGCCACAATGCAGCAAATACCAGGACTTTCGTGAACTGCCCAGAGAGCCTTGGTTGTTGGGCAGCATAATGTTGTAAATAAAATAAAAATTAAAGCTCTTACTGTCAGTAGCTCCACTTTAAGAGAAGCTTTTGAACCTTTTCGAATGGGCAAAACCTACCCCCCACACCAGGAAACTACCAAACAATCAGTGGAAGGGAGTGGAAGGGAATATGGCCAGGGGAAGGGGATGAGGTCATTTGACACACCCCCCCCCCCCAGGCATAAGGTTGCCTGCCCCTGTTCTGGATGATGGTATCAAATGGCACCAGAGCAAATGAATAGGTAGCAGGGACAGGTGTGAGGAGAAGGTAAACCCACTCAGGGTGGGAGTCCACTGAAACACCATGCCCAAGATGGCTTGCTCCCAAAAGCTGGTGCCGGCACACCGATAGGATCGTTCCAGATGTGAGAAGTTGTTGCAAGGATTATTGGAACATTTAGAGCTTGGAGTGACTCTCAGAAGGACATCACTACTATGAGAAATCTGCAGACATCTGTGTTATGGAACTTATCACAGGTCTGATTCAGACTGAAACCTTACTTAAAGATGTGCTTTTACTGGCACAGGTGTTGTTTTCACTACGGTTCCTCCCACACAAATCCTATTGTAGTGTTGTGATGTAGTGTTGGCCTACCACACAAATGGCACCTTGGGGTACGTTGCTTGGGGGGAATGTGTTAAAATGGCACCAGGATGAATCACATGGGCAAAAGCCTTTACATGGATCCAGACCATGCCTGTGCTGGTAAAGGAGTCTTAACATTTGTTCCTGAATGTTGCCTAAAGACCATTCCATGCCCTCATTGGCTGTGTCCCCACTCCCCACCCCAAGGTAGTGACTTGTTGGTTCAGATCAGTGCTACTCAAAATGTATGTAAACTGGAGTGCCATGGGGCCTGCAGCCTTGGGCATGGTCCTTCCTTTTGCCAGCAGCATTGGCCAGTAGGGTGAGGAGGTGGTTGGCAGAAGCTATGGAAGGCTCATGGGCAGGGATGGACGTTTCTGAAACTCTAAGCCCTCAACATCTGCCTCCCTCTGCCAAGCCCTGACACTGGACCAGATGTAGGTCACAGAACCATGTGTCCTTCTACCTTTTCACCCTCTTGGCTCTACTGCAGTCACTATGACCCTTTCCGCTCCATAGGGGCAGAAGGGACAGGAAGAGGGGAAACCCAGAAGTAGCCACTTCCACACTCAGTACGATGAGGCCACACCACAATGCGGTGGCCTGGGCTTCTCCTGGGCCGCCACAAGTTGCGCCGGCCATTTTTAAAAAAAGATCCATGGAGGTGCCCATGAGCACTTGTGCGCAAAAGGTTAGTTTATTTTTTTAAAAAAACCTGCACGCAATTGCGCCCCCCTCCCCCCACCATCCTGGGGATGGTGATTTTGCTTCCCCCCCTTCCTGATGGCTTCTGAGCCGTGCGGTATGCCTGGGATGGGCAGCCACACCAGCTGCTCATCTTGCTTCCCTTCCAGGAGCAGGGAACGAACCAGGATAAAAGCATTCCCTGAACTCCCAGGAAAATGGAGGGCTGGCCCCTGCCTGCTTGTGGGATGCTCTCCATGAGCAGGCAGGAGCAGCAGTTCAAAAAATGGCTGGTGTGGAAAGGGCCTATGTCTCCAACAGATTTTCTGTCAAGGTTTCTCTGATTTCAGTCCACTTAGCACTAGACTTGGTTGGTCCTTAGTTTGTCACTTCAAAGGTATTTTGAGGACATCAGCAGCAGCTTTTAAGAACCTGTTATCCAAGCTCAAAATATAATGTGAAAAACAACAACTGAGAAGTTGCCATGAAACAAAAACCAAATCAGATGCTCTCTATTGGTAAACATGAGGAGAGTCCAACTGTTTGGATTTTGTTTTGTAGCTGCTTGAAAGGGCTGAATTTCAATGTTTTACATAAGCCTAAAGAGTGATCCTGGTGGAAAGGCCACATGCTTTATCTCTGCCTAAGGAGACTAAATCTGTTCCTATGAAAAGGTTTATTTGTTCGGGCTCAGTTTGTCCCATCAGGATCACTAAAATTCACCAAGGAGAGATGGAACCACCTGGTTTCACTCTAAGTTTTGGCTTAGAGCAGAATGAAAGCATTCGTGATGGAAGCTATAATCCAAAAATATCTGGAAGACACTTGCAGTAGGGCATGAGTTGTGCCAATAGAGTTCATGGAAAAGGTAGGTTTTAAGAAGGGTTTTCTATCACTGCAATGCCACCTGCTGATGCATCCACAGGACTATACTGACGGAAACTTGAGGTCATCTGTTTGGGGCTCAGATATGCAATGCTTTACTCAGATGGAAATTATATTCTCCTCCATTTGGACCATGATCATAGGGCCTGGTAGGTAAGAAGATCTGATATCTGAAATCACAAGCTCAGTCCAGCTAAATGAGCATCTCAAAGACCCCAAGGAATCATCTCTCCAGTCTTCAGGACTTCCTCTGTGGATCCTTGGTGGCTGTGATGAATCACTCATCATGAAGCTCCAAAGCACCATGGGTTCCAGGACAGCAAACACCCTCTTTAACCCCTGTCAATGCTCCACTGAGGGCTGGAAGTCCCATCAAGATCCACACAGAGACATTAAGGAATAGTTGAGCTCTACTTGTCTATTCAGAGCTATTTTTCTGGTTGGAGCTGTCCATGGTCCAGTTGTTTCCACTTCCAATGCACCATCTTTGTTACCAGTTCCTTCCCTGTACTCTGTTTCCTATGGTTGCTATGGACTTCCAGTAGTTGGTTACAGTTGCCTGCTACTCCTACTATCTTTCCATGGACTTCCAGTCAATCCTCACAGAACACTGCTGAGTACAAGCAGGACTACATTTCTTTCCCAGTCATGCAACAGGTGTGGGAAGTACCACTATACCACTAGGAGATGATTTTGTTGGAGTTCATGTTTGGGAAGAACTTTCCAAAACTCACAGATTCATTCATATTTGGGGTAGAAAGATTATGAGATTTTTAAAATAATGCCAATGTTGGAGAAAGCAAAACTGACAGATTCATCTATTCAGACCCAGGGCTTTGAGTGCTTAGCATTTTAAAGTTATGGTTTCAGTCCCCATGTATTCAGCCATGTTAGCACTGAAGAGGGATGTTGGAGGAATCTGTCCAGGGACTGGAGCTCATCAGCTCGACCCCATGGACTTTGGCTCGTTTTCCTGTGAGATACCCTGACTCAATCTGCGTTACATCAGCTCAGTTTGCAGATTTCCCTGTATTATTTATTTATTTAATTAATTAATATAAATAGAAATGTGCCCAAATGGCAGGTGCAATTTATGTAAATTATGTGCAATTTGTGTCAATTATGCGCACCTGCTATTTGCATAATTTATACAAATTTCAGCAGTAATTTGCGTAACTTGGCAAACTGCCAGCACAATTTGAATAAATTACACAATTTGTAGCCAACATTTGCACAAATTACATGAATTGCACCTTGCAATTTGCGCACATTTCTATTCATGCTGAGCTGGGGGCTCAACAGGAGTCCTTTGACCCCTAAAAAGAGCCAGATGCCACAGTGATGGACATCCCTAGTGCTGAATTTTGTTACCATTTGTTGTTTCTGACAGGCTTCTCGCCTTTAACAGTTACATGACAGCAGGTACAACATGTCTTTCTCCATGCTAGAAATAGCTGTACCTACTGCATCTGGCCAGTACAGATGGATGAGAATGTCTTTTCATTTTGGTTTTGCTAGGAGTTTACCAAAATTCACCCAATTCTTCATAGTCAGTATTGAAAGATTGTTTAAAAATTGAGTGTAGAAAAATAGTGATACTGACATATCTGTCCATTCCTATCTACAGCTGGTGATATCAACTTTTGCTTCGCATTGAGTAGGAACATTGACCCATCCAGCCCAGTCTGCTATGACTGACATGGGTTTTCCAGGACTCCAGACAGGAGACTTTTCAATCCTATTAAGTTGAGATTAAAGATGCTGGAGAAATTTGAGATGGACTAAGATGAGTTTGGATTACTAAGAATCCATCCTGTGGAATATGCTGCTGACCAGCCTTCCCAGGCCACATGGAGTCCGCAGATTTCAAAAATTATTTATTTTTACTTTCCCAAAATTTACACCAATTCACTTGCAGGAAAATACCGAAGTTTCTGCTGAGACACATGCCATGCTGGAAAATATACATGGGGAAAAGACAAATAGAATGGAGGGCAATATGCTAAATGTTACATACTAATATAAATTATGTCAATTGTTGCAAACTTTCTTATGGAATTATTTGCACATTTTTCCACATATTGGAGGAAAAAATCCAAATCCGTCAGTGAACAGAGGCTGGAACAAACAACACCGCACAATCCACGAAACACAGGCAGAACAGATTTCATAAAATCCAGACATCCATAGTTGATATCCTTTAACTGGGAATGCCAGCAAATGAATCTTGGGCTTCGATGTGCTCTATCATTTGGATTGCTCCATTCCCCATCCTATGAGACCAACTCATAGGCATCCTGCAGCTACCTGTGCCTTGCTCAGGCTCACAGGGTAAGCTGGACACTGTGGTGGTACACTTACTATGCAATAGCTCATAGAGACATCACCACAGCCCACTCAGGATACATTTAGGCTTGGGGCTTGTTCCTTTTTGTCCACAATCTATCACTGTAGATTAACCATTCCCAGCATCATGGTGGATAGCAATCAAGCACAACACCACGTCTATTTCACACTTCTAATTTTGTTTCAATTTGCTATCTCTTCTGGAGCTGGAAGGAAATGACTTCATTCAGATGCTTTTAATGTATGTGGGCTTTTCATGGAATATTAATCTACTGAAAATATTGTGAAAGAATTTGGGAAGTCATGCTCCCTATGCATGTGATCACGCTTTTGTTGCTGCTGTTTTTCCTTCTGGCTCTCTAACTACCAAGCACAGTGACCTGCCATCCCGTATTCTATGCAGCGGTGGTCAGATGTGAATGTGAGGGTTAAACAAAGGGCAATCCTTTTCATCGTTACCTTTCATAATGTGATCTTCTATTAACTAAATGCACCATAGCCTTCCCACCCATGATAATGACAGGCTTGAGTTCAGGCTGATTCTAATTTCAGTGGGGGGGGGGGGTCTTGTTCTTCTTCTTAGATTACTTCCTAAATGAGGGCACCAAAGTGAAATCAGCAGCCGGTTCTGACTCTAGAAATGTCAGACCCTTTTAGTTTAAAGGGCCAAGTCTGTGTAGAGCAGAACCGGAACTAGGCAAGTACTAATGATGGAAGTTGAGTTTCAACTATTTCTCATTTATTTTTCAGAACAAGCAGGATCGCATTGAGTTTGAGTCCTGAGAAAGCAATTTTCTAAAATTAGGGGCCCAAAATTTGTTTCTGAGAGAAACACCTTAATCAAAATCACCATCCTTGTGTGCCCTGTGTTGTACATTTGTCATGGGGATTAGCAACCTCAGCGTGAGTTTTCTACCCCATAACTATCATTTAGTTTGACTCGCTGCATGACGGGTCAAGACCATCATGTAGTTACTTTGTCTGTGCATGGTCTATGTTGAAGCTGGTAGGAGGGACTGGGAAAATCAACAGTGTGATGGGGCCAACTCATGTGATGAACTGTACTATCTATTTATTATTACATTTATTATTAATGTAATTGTGGCTTGGGACCACAATACCTGAATGGAACGCCTCTCCTGATACGAACCTACCCGTACACTACGATCCACATCTAAGGTCCTCCTCCGGTTGCCTACTCCGAGGGAAGCATGGAGAGTGGCAACAAGGGAGAGGGCCTTTTCAGTGGTGGCCCTCAATTATTGGAATGATGTCCCCGACAAGGCTCGCCTGGCACTAACATTGTTATCTTTTCGGCACCAGATTAAGACTTTCCTCTTCTCCCAGGCATTTAACAGCATGTGTTGAGGGTTTTGTTGTTGTTGTTTGACCCAGAATAGTTGTTTTAAATGATATTGTATTTATAACTTGTTTTTATGCTTTTTAATGGTTTTAAATTTTGTATATCATTTTATTAATGCTCAATGTTTTTAATTTTTGTAAACTGCCCAGAGAGCTTCAGTTGTGGGGCAGTATATAAATGGAATTAATACTAATACTAATACTAATAATAATACATTAATATCCCAACTTCTTTCCTCTTCCAAAGAACCCAAGGAGGCATGCATAAAGCTCCTCCTCTTCATTTTATCCTTACAAGCCTGTGAGGTTGGTTAGGTGGAGAGCCAGTGACTGGCCCACAATCACCCAGTGATCTTCATGGCTGAGTGGGAACAAGAACCTGGATTTCCTGAGTTTCAGTCCAAGACTGTAACCACTACTTCACTCTGGCTGTCCTAACCACTAGGCCTCATTATACCATATAAATGGAGGGGAAAACATTCCTAGGGGATAATGATATTAAAGGCTCCACCCTTAAAGGCAGCATAGAAATATTTTTTAGGTAGAAATATATAGTTGATAGGTTGGGGGGGCCTAGACTTCGTCATCTGGATTTAGAAGCACCTCTGAGCACATCCAGGGACTGACTCATAAGGAACAGAAGTGAAAAACTGGAAATAGAAGCAGCTGGGTGGGGGGAGGGAAGGGAAGTAGCATATTAGCAGCAAGTAACAGTAAAAGGAGTCCATTGTGGGTTGATATCATGGGAGGGTGAAGTTTGCCATATTGCTTAGAGTCTGCTCTGCTCACCCTAGGTGAATAAAGAGGCAGATGGAATGCCAAACTAAATTCAGAAGTATGTCACAATAGCCCTGTCCCAAGCTATCCAGTACCCAAGTGAATGAAACATACCACCTCTTCCCTGAGGAGCAAATAAAACTACCCTTGTGACAGTTGTGGGCCAAATCACTTAGTGCATTACCCAAAGCCTGTCTAGTCCTAATTAGAATTTTGACGTGTAATGGCCCAAACAGTTGTGACTCTTACCTGTCTCCCAAAAGACTGTGGGATTCATTTTGTAATTTTCCTTCACAGGAGATGGCAGCCTTCTCTCCACTGGGTTATAATATTGGTTATTCGATTCCCTTAGGATATAATAGTCTTTGCATTCACAACTTACTAAAACCATGACAACAGCACTGCCTGACCCCGAAAGCATCAGACTATGCTTTCACATGATTTTGTGCCATTGATCCCAATGGGCTTAGGTGACCATAAGAAAGGAAGCCTGCTCTAGCCCATTCCACACATGTGAATAAGGGGGGAGCTGAATGATAAAGAAGAGTATGTGATACAGTCTGTATCATCTTAGAATGGCTTCAGGGATATATGAGAAGCACTGGTAGAGGAAACACGAGTGAACATCTTCTTCCATCATAGCTTCCAGGTGTTGACTGAACAGGGGGGAGATGGGTTCAAGCAAAGGAGAAGGTGCATCTTGCCATGGGGATGTAGAACAGTCTCACTTCTCCATTCCAGGAAACCCAGAAGCAAAGATGAAGGAAGTATAAGTAAATTAGTTACTGCTTTGGTTGAATATCTATAGCCACCCTCAGCTATACATGGTGCAGACTGGACCACACATCCTTTCTTTGTATTGCAGATAGTTCCCAATGACTCAACTGGAAGGGGTCAGTAAAGGCGTACCATCCACGGAGCTTATTCAT
Organism: Anniella stebbinsi; assembly: GCA_029215795.1. NCBI lineage: Eukaryota > Metazoa > Chordata > Lepidosauria > Squamata > Anniellidae > Anniella > Anniella stebbinsi. The sequence goes on from JARDYH010000001.1 coordinate 351,771,823, forward strand.
TTTATATTATTACATTTATAGCCTGCCTTTCTGCCCAAAATGGCCCTCAAGGTGGCTAACAAGGATGAAACGCAGAAAGAAAAGAAAACAGAATTTTGATTAAAACTTAAAAACAAATCAATGAAAGACACAATTAAAAACAATAGCAATAAAACAGAAAGGAACAGTACAAAACCAGAAGGCCCCAAGTTCAATTCCCAGCTTCTCCAGGTAGGGTCCTACCTGGAGAAGCTCCAGCCAAACAGTGTCAGCAATACTGGGCTCAATGGACCAATTGTCTGACTCAGTATAAGGCAGCTTCTTATTTTCCTCTGCCAAAGGCCTGCCTGAATAGAAATGTCTTTGTTTGCTGGTGGAAGGACAACAAAGAGGGAGCCAACTTAGCCTCCCTGATCAGGGAATTCCAGTGCCTAGGAGTGACCACTGAGAAGGACCTCTTTTGCATCCCCATCAAGCATGCCTCCGATGATAGTGGGACTTAGAGAAAGAACTCCCACAAAGTTCTTAAAACACAAGCAGCCTAATGTGGGAGAAGGTGGTTTTCAAATAGCCTGGTCCCAAGCTTGGTGGTGGAGAGGCCACAGGTCGGTGGTAGAGCACATGCTTCAAATGCAGATGGATCCAAGCTCAAAGCCTGACATCTGTAATTAAAAGGATTCCAGGAGTGGGAAAGGCCCATGCCCAAGGCTTAGGTAGTTAGAGTAGAAAACATTGGGATAGATGGATCAATGGTCTGAATTAGTATAAAGTGGCCTTCATATTAGAGCTGTGCAAGCCTCACCTCGGATTCGGAAATCCAAGGCCTCGGTGGCCATTTTATGACAGAATTGCTATTTTAAAACACAGCCCTAGCACTCTGTAATGGAGGAATAGCCTACAACTCCCAGCATGCACTGTCTTGAAAGACTGCACTTACTGGGGTCCAGGAATGGTGGGCACTCATGGTCTTGCCACTGTCATGATCACCTGCCCACCAGCACAATCACCTGCCGGCACGATCCAGGATGTGCCAGTCCATGGCAGGGTCACCACACATTCTCAGAGGAAGCAGGCAGCTATGGGGCATTCATGGAACATGTGGTGACCCTGCCATGGACTAGTACATCCTGGATCGCAGCAGTGGGCAGGTGATCGTGCTGGTGGCAGCAGTGAGTCCACAAGTGCCTGCTGTTCCTGGGCCCCAATAAGTGCAGCCTCCCAGATACTGCACTCTGAGAGTTGTAGGCTGTTCCTCCATTACAAATTCATAGTGTTTCCATCATAAAATGGCAGTTCCATCATAACATGGCTGCCAAGACCTTGGATTTCCGAATTCAAGGCTGAGGTTTATACTAGGGTGACCAGATGAAATCCAGGTCAGGGCTCATGTAACTTTAACAGTCGTAGAGAAAAGGGAATTTCAGCCAGTGTCATTTGTCTGCAATTAGTTCCTGGTGACATTCCCTCTTCATCACAACAGTTAAAGTTGCAGGGGCCCTGCCTTCTTTTGTATATGGTCACTCTTGTATAGTGCCTGCAACTTTAACTGTTGTGATGAAGAGGGAATTTCACCAGGAACTAATTGCATACAAATGACACTGGCTGAAATTCCCTTTTCTCTACAACTGTTAAAGTTACATGAGCCCTGTCTTCCTTTTCATATGGTCAGCCTAACTCAAGGCCTTCTGATTGCAAAACCAAGGGAGATTCACTTGTTTCAAAGGAGACCCGTACCAACATCTCCCTTGCCATGCAAAGCAAGAAGCTGTGAGTCTGGCCAGACATTCAGACATAGCTGCAATCCCCTTCCCCATCATCCTGTTCCCATTTCTATGTAGAAATTGTCTCCTTATGCCCTTATTTTATGTTTATGACTTCTCACGTAAGATCTAGAACCAGTTTTAAGACTGGAAGTTGTAATTGTGCATATTACAAACATGTGTAGTGTCATGAGACCCTCAGTTCACAGTTCTGTTCTTAAGGCATGCTTCCTGTTCCTGGAGTGACTGTATGCTTCATTTGCAAGCAGAGTTATAACCTACCAACAGAAATTGCACCATCTAAGGCCCTTTCTACACCATAGGGGTGTGGAGGGAGGGAGGAAGGACGATCCCGGAAGTACCTAATACACACCATCGGCGCACAGGGACCAGCCAGAGGCCATCCCAGGCAAAAAGCCTGGTGTGGAAAGGCCCTAAGTCTCTTTGATGCAGCAATATTCCAGGCTTCCGAATCACCCTTGCATGCTTTGAACTTGGCCTTTGAAGTATTTTTTTTTCCTGCCCAAGGATGAGGGAGGTTGTTATTGGTGATTAGTGAATAAGAACACAAGAAGAGCCCTGCTGGATCAGACCAAAAGTCCATCTGCTTTAGCATCAGGATTCATACAGTGGCTAGTCAGATGCATCTGGGAAGCCCATGAAGGTGCTTACTGCCCAGAGAGGAGGTAAATAAATTATTATGATTATTTTAAAAAATGAGAAAAACAATAATCTCATTGGGAGGCCAGGAAGGTCATAGCCATTCCCCTGCTGTTGTCCCCTAGAATGCAATTCCAGCCGTGTCTACACCAGCCATTTATTCCCATTTATCCCCGTGGTGATCTCAGGTCGACCCCTCAGTTATTCAGGAATATTGCTGACTGGATTTGTCACGGCTTTTCCAGCTCTCTCACTACAATCCTGACGTCTGCGGCTGGTGTGCCCCCCCCCCTTCCCAAAGCTGTTGCTGTTCAGCGCAAGCTCCTGGCTCGGCGAACAGACAACCCGGGCAGGATCTACACTACTGCTCTAAAACGGTTTATAACAGTTTTGACAACTCCATATACAGTTTTCAAAATATTTTCTAAGTGTTTTATCCTGCCTGGTGTAGAACTGGCCCCGCTGTCAGGAGTTTGTCCAGCAGTTTCAGTTGTGTATGGGAGTGGGCATCTGCCATTTTCGTAGGGTGTCCAGATCGCCTGGGGTTTCCCGGTCCTAACTGGGAAACCTAGGCTGATCCAGGCCAACCGGGGAGCAGCGGGGGAAAACCAGGGTGGCGTGAGGTCACACGGCGGTGGCAGCGAGCGGCGATGAGCGGCGGTAGACCCGGCGGCGGTGGTGGTGGAGGAGCCCGGGAAGCGGCTGCCCCAGCAGGTAAGTGCCCCCCCTCACGCTCCTTACTTGCAGGGGTGTCCGCTTCCCTCTGGAGCACGAGGCGCGAGGGGGGGCACTTACCTGCTGGGGCGGCCGCTTCCTGGGCTCCTCCGTCGCCGCCGGGTCCGCCGCCGCCGGGTCCTCAACCACCGCCAGGTCCTTCACCACCGCTGCCTGGCTCGTGAGGCCAGAGGCCGCGCGGAAGAGGTGGGAGAGGGACGATTACATCACTTCCAAATCCGGAAGTGATATAATCAGCCCTCTCCCACCTCTTCCGTGCGGCCTCTGGCCTTACGAGCCCGGCAGCAGCGGCGAAGGACCTAGCGGTGGTGGAGGAAGACCCGGCGGCGGGGGACCTGGGGGCAGCGGCTGACCCAGCGGGGGCAGCAGCGGAGGACCCGGCGCGGGCGGCAGAAGAGAACCTGGTAGTTCCAGGCTGTGTTTTTTTTTGGGGGGGTAGCTTGGTGGGGGGGTTGTTTTGGGTGGCGGGGGGTGGCGGGGGGGGACCAGGATTTTGGTTTCCAAAATCTGGTCACCCTAATTTTCGGCACGTTTTAGGTTTGGTTATCAGCGTGTTTTGGCACCAACTGTGTGTACTTTTTTTTAAACACAAACATATTGATGCTCAGGAGCGCATCTTCGACACAGTACCTATCCCCACCTGCGTTGCTGTGTGTCTGCACTGGTGCACAACTTGGAGAGTTATAAAAAAAATTTCCATGCCCCGTACCCATCTGTCCAATCCTGTCCACTTCTGCTCATGCACATTCGGAACTGCCTTCACAGGGCACATGACGTCCCACAACGGCTCTTCTTTACTTGTGGGAAATCTCCCTCTCATGTGCCCATTGAGCAACAATCGCGGAAGTGGGAAACCTCACAATTATCCCTCCTCTGTTGCAAAAGGGATGTAGGTGTAGATTAGGCCTTAGTCTAAATTACTGGCCACATTATGGAGCAGTGAATTCCACAAATTCGATATGCATTGTGTGTGCTGTTGTGAAATATGTAGATCAGTGGGTGTTCTCCTTACCACGGTGAATGCAAACCTCTCTAACGTCAATTTCATATTTTCCTGCTTTAACATTTCTAGATCTCAAGTTCTTTCTCTCCCGAATATGAAGAACTTTGTGGATTTGGGTGAACCCTTGTCAAAACTGAAATGAAATGAAATTCTTATCCATCTACACTGCCAAATTCCATAGGTACAGCTATTCCCAGCAGAGAAAGGCACATGATGTAGTTGCCTGCCGTATAGCTGTTAAGGGCGAAGAACCTATCAACAAAAAGAGGTGGCAACCCTAAATAAACAATAAACCCAGAATTTTAAGAGCAAAACCCTGAAAGCCCTGGACCTGGATGAATGAACCTTCTCCCACATTCAAACTATTATTATTGTTATTGTTATTGTTATTTAATCTCCAGTTCTTTTGCCCCTCAAATTTCGTGTATTTTGGTAAATTCTTATCAAAACCACTCTGAAATGAAATTTTCGCCCATCCTTGTTATAGAAATAGTGCCTAGAAAATGTGTAAATAAGTAAACTTCCAACAATGCTATCCACATGAGTCCTAGAACAGCAACATACTAAAGTCAGGGTGACCATATGAAAAAGAGAACAGGGCTGCTGTATCTTTAACAGTTGTATAGAAGGGAATTTCAGCAGGTGTCATTTGTATGTATGCAGCACCTGGTGAAATCCCCTATTCTTCACAACAGTTAAAGCTGCAGGAGCTTTACTAGGGTGACCAGACACAAAAGAGGGCAGGGCTCCTGTAGCTTTAACTGTTGTGACAAAGAGGGAATTTCAACAGGTGCTGCATGCAAACAAATGACACCTGCTGAAATTCCATCTTCTGTGCAACTGTTATATGATACAGCAGCCCTGTCCTCCTTTCCATATGGTCACCCTAAAGTTGGCCAAAAAAATGAAAATGAAAATGAAAAACAAGAGTGAAATGAAACACAAATACTTCAATTCTTCAGGCCATTTCACTCAGCCATGGACATGGGATTGTTTCATTTCACTGAATATACTCACAACAGAAGCTGCAACCAATCCCGTATGTCAGATGAGTGTATCTGTATAAATTGCATGTTCCCAAAGCCCTGTTTGTGTTGCATTCACACATTGTATTTTGAGGTGTACATTTTAAAGAAAGTCAAGTATACCACTAAAAGCATAATGCGTGAAGTGGATCTCAGAAAGAAGGAGAAATGGTTTACAGGTAGAAGTTTACTTCTTAGGGTTTCTTTGCTTGCTTCATTTTTGCTTTTAATTGATCCAATAAAAAATCGCACGAGATTTTTAGGCTTTCAATCACAGCACATCCTTTGCTCATGCTGCACCCCTCCAGGGGGCCTCACCAGAAGGATTTAAATCATTCAGACAAATATTTGCTGTGTGCTGTGTGGCGTCCTAAAAATAACTCACTACTTTTTACTACTGTAAAAAAAATTGCTTTCTCTCCCCTCTCCAAAGCAGATCTGGCACGTCAGTTCCAACCATGAGATTCATATGCATTTGGAATCAATGGGGAGCCTTTACTCACAACAGGTTGGATTGTCATTTATTTTGTATATATATATATATATATATATATATATGATCTTTTAGAAGGTCAAGAGGCTCCCATGGGAGCAGTATAATAAGGTGGTGTTGCACAATTTGTGTTATACAGACAGTCTACTGAGCTTAAAGCTGAGGTTCCAGCAAAGTCACTCACAAAGAGATTCCTCTACAACCTTAGAATGGCAGATACTGAAGCCGCACATCCATCTTGCAAAATCATACACAAATTCCAAAGCGTGATCCAGTGATTCATGGACATTTCACATATGCACACAAACCAAGCAAGGCTGCAACGTGGATGTTACATTATTGGGAGAATCACATTATACTGCTTTTTCTGGATTGTATCACTACAGAAGAAGACCCATGCTGGATCTGACCAAGGGTCCATCTCTAGTCCAGCATTCTGTTCACACAGTGGCCAACCAGCTGTTGACCAGGAACCTACAAGCAGGACATGGGTGCAACTATACCCTTCCACCCATGTTCCCCAGCAACTGGTGTCCATAGGCTTGCTGCAGGTGACTGGTTGCTTGTTCCCCCCACCATGGAACAGCAAGAGCAGCAGCAACAAAGCACCACTTGCCTGCACAGAGAAAAGTAGCATGCCAGACAGGACTAAGCTAGAATCCTTCCCTGCAGTGATTCTTATTCTCTTATTTAAGTGCGAGAACATTCAAATATGTGGTTTCTTCCTACAGTCTGAACTGATAAGTCAAGCTAGATCTACATGATGTGACTATGTTATTCATAGACTGCGCTGAAAATCAAACCTGATGATGCATGACTTGAAGCTGGATTCATGCCTACCTGGAATGATGTGGCTGCCGCTTCCCTGTGGCTGAATTTCACACCTGTTTTATTGGTGGAATCATGCGCAGGCACCATTTCAGGAGGATCATATGGGCACTGTTTGGTGGCAGTGGCAGCGGTTTTTTAAAGGGAAGGAATATTACAATGATATCATTCATCTACAATGCATTCCACTACCCCAGGCATCCACCACTTCATTCAGCTACATGCCTGTCCAAGCAACACATTGCTTGGAAGTTGTAGCTAGTAGCAGCTAAATCTTTCTAAGTTACTTACTCTAAAGCAAAGGTACACAATGTTTTTGGCCCCAGGGCCACATCGGGTGGCACTAGGGGGGCACATGCATAACAATAACCAGCACTAATACTAAAATGAATACGAATAATAATAATTTCATTTCTATACTGCCCAATAGCAGAAGCTCTCTGGGCAGTTCACAAAAATTAAAACCATAAGGTACAGCATGGCATATGAAATATGGAAGCTTAAAACCACAATATAAAATTTCAAACAGAGCAGTAATGCAGAGATTTGAAATACAAATTTAAAACAGTGGAGTTAAAAGGCTAGGATGGTAAAATGCTAAAAAAAAAAAAAAAACTGGGAAAATAAAAAGGTCTTCACATTTTTATCACACATGCATGCAAACTTGGGCCCTTCTTGCCACGCCCGGCTTGCCTGGGCAGGTGGAGGCAGTTGCGGGTGGAGGTGAGGACGACGCATGGAGGCCAGCCATAGGCAGCCTCCGTATGGGGCCACCAGCTGGGGTTGGAGCCATAGGCCTATTTAACTGGCCTCCGTGGCTCCCCTTCCCGCCTTTCTTTGTCATTCGGAACCCTCCTTCCCTCTGTAGACAGCGTGGGCTTGCTGGCTGCCTTTTTGGAGGCCAAGTAGGATTTTTTTTACCTTCAAACTTTATTTGGGGTTTTTTTCCCGCCTACTTCACACTGTAAGACAATGGGGGAGTGCTAAATAGGTTAATTGGTTGAATTTGGTCACATTTTATTGAGCGCAGGTGTGCAGGCATTGGGAGCAAGTACAGGTTTGGTGAGCATTTACAGGCACCGTTGTGGTGATTGGTGACATCTGAGGCCCTCACCTGGGAGTCCTGCGGCACCAGGTGTGGGGATAAGGGTTACCTCTGAGGCCAACCTTATTCACCCTTTCTGAGTTTTGCAACCTGAGGGGAGGTGACATAGGAAGGCCTACCTACCCCAAATGGGGAATCCTGGTAAGTGTTGACTCACCAGCGACACCTACCAGGATATTGAATGGCTCGCCCGATCCCAATTATGGCCAATACGTTGGCCAAAGACAGGATGCCCGCATAGGCCTCCATCTACCTTGTGCGTTAATAAATGTGGCCCTTGTTTAAATCCAACTTATCGTGTTGTCTCTTTAATCTCGCCGTCCATTCCTGCACTAGTAAGGGCATCCCTTCCTTATCTCCAACCTCTCATCGGAATTAAAGGAATGGTTGCACTTGCTTGCACTAGCAAGATAATCCCTTCCTTATCTGGTTCCCTTCTATTCGACACTGGTTAGGCCTCATCTCGAGTATTGTGTCCAGTTCTGGGCACCACACCTCAAGGAGGATGCAGAAAAGCTGGAGGGGGTTCAGATGAGGGCAATGAGGATGATCAGGGGTCTGGAAACAAAGCCCTATGAGGAGAGATTGAAAGAACTGGTTTAGCCTTGAGAAGTAAAGATTGAGGGGAGACATGATATCACTCTTCAAATACTTGAAAGGTTGTCACACAGAGGAGGGCCAGGATCTCTTCTCAATCATCCCAGAGTGCAGGACATGGAATAATGTGCTCAAGTTACAGGAAGCCACATTCCGCCTGGACATCAGGAAAAACTTCCTGACTGTTAGAGCAGTTCAACAATGGAATCAATGACCTTGGGAGGTTGTGGGCTCTCCCACACTAGAGGCATTCAAGAGGCAGCTAGACAGCCATCTCTCAGGGATGCTTTAAGGTTGATTCCTGCATTGAGCAGGGTACTGGACTTGATGGCCTTACAAGCCCCTTTCAACTCTACTATTCTATGATTCTCTGATTCTCTGATCTCACAGAGATTTGAGATAAAGAGGGAATTCTCTTGCTAGGACTTACCTGGGAAACCCCTGGCAGCTCTGCAACCACAGGAAATTCTGGTTTGGTGGTCCACCAGAAATGCTTGGCAAAGGCATATTGCACTTTTTGCACTCTTGTACTAAATTAAGCACAGGGGGCTGATCCAGATCAGAACCCTGGCATGGTGTTTAGGGGGCTTTAACTCCCCCTGCCATGGCCTCAATCCAGATTGCCCACCCACCCACCTGCAATTTTCATTGCCAAAATGTGATCCACTCATTTAATTAATAAGACACAACCTTTGGGAGATGGGCTGAGGTGGCATGCAACATGCTTGCGCATAAGAAATAGTCCTTTCCCCAAGGCTGCCTAGTGAGCTTCATAGGTAAGTGATGGTTTGAAACTGGTTCCCCCATCCACAGGCAATGATCTTTCCACTTCAGCCCAATAATCCTGTCTCCCAGTGGCTTGCACAATTTATAGAATGAGGGGGGCATGGGGGGCATGAAGAGCTTTAATGTTTATGTATCATTGTCAACTGAGATGCTTACTGCACTATCATTAAAGTAAGCTTCTACAGTATCAGGGGAATGAGCAATGCTAAGGCCTTTGATTTTGATTTTGCATGGCTTAGGTATACAATAAACCATCCTCCTTATGTCAGAAATCTATTTTGCTCCAAGGGGGTTGCCGCTCAGTCCCACCTGGCTTAGTTAAGACCCCACAAAATAATATTGATGAAATGGCAAGACAGGGGTATTCAATATCCCTATTCTAAGTGTGGTTCTGATGATCGAAAGCAGGCCATAGAAACCTGGAAAATTAGGATTCCAAATTGTGCGGAGAGCCTCTATTGATAGAGAGTGCTGTCACCTTCAGACAGGCAGAAGATAGTGATGGAAGGGGCGACACAAGCACACTCCCCCTCCATGTGCATTTGGTGTACACAGAGCTTCTTTAGATGAACAATTTATAGTACACTCATGATTGGCCATTGACGGAAGTTTGAGAGTCATTTACATGATGTTGTGAATGGCCCGGACATCTCCTGCAGTATCCTTTAGAAAATCTGACATGAAATGAACTACTTTTAAAGTGTTATTAGCTGGGCAAATGTGGGATCTTCTGCCACTAGATGGCACTGTCTCAATGAAAGTGAATGGAGAGGAAGTATTCAATCAACCATGTGGTCGCCCCTCTCCAGCCATGTAATTAAGCCCATAACAATCATGCCAATAAGCAGGAAGTACAGACACCCCAGGCAAGCAATGTGGTTTTCCCTTAACGTAAAGGTGTCTGCAGTTTTAGAATGCTGCAATAGGTCTATTACATTTCAGAGGGATTCATGTCCTCTAGATGCTGTTGGGCATGATGGAAGTTACAGTCTGACAACATCTGGAGGGCCAAACATGCCACACCCCTGGTATATTGTATTTTACATAGATTTCTCATGAATACTTCAAATAAGGCCAGTTATTATCATTATCGGAACTGGGCAAAGAAAATACTGACTCACTTATTTTTATATATTTCTTTAAAATGATTTTTAGACCACTTTATTTTATTCTGTCTAATATAAAAACATATGAACATAGGAGCCATGCTGGATCAGACCAAGGGTCCATCTAGTACAGCATTCTGCTCATACAGTAGCCAACCAGCTGTTGACTAGAAACCCACAAGCAGGACAAAAATGCACCCACCCACCCATGTTCCCCAGGAACTGGTGTACATAGGCTTACTGCCTCTGATACAGGAGGTAGCACATAGCCATCAGGACTAGTAGCATTGATAGCCTACTCTCTCTCTCTCTCTCTCTCTCTCTCTCTTTCATTTATATCCCACTTTTTCCTCCAAGGTAGTGTACATGATCCTCCTCCTCTCCATTTTATCCTCACAACAGCCCTGTGAGGTAGGTTAGGCTGAGAGTCACTGATTCACCCAGTGGGCTTCATGGATAAGTGGGGAGCAGGACCTGGGTCTCCTGCTGCATAATGTTGGATCCAAACCATTTAATCCACTAAAATATAGGTGTTCTCTCTCTCCCTACTGCCCTCTCTCTCTCTTTCTCTTTCTCTTTCTCTTTCTTTCCTTCCTTCCTTCCTTCCTTCCCTCCCTCCCTCCCTCCTTCCCCTAGGCCTCCTTGTCATTCTGTCCCAGACAGAAGCTGAGCCACCCCCATATGGATTTGGGTTCTAGATAACTTTGTTTTACGCTGATGGCTTATTCCAGCTGCTTCTTGTCTCAAAGGAAACACAGATTGATAGACCCAGGGCCCACCCAGTGACAAGAGAGGCCCAGCAACAAGGACTCACTCACATTCCTTCCCCACCCCCCACCCTTTTTAGGGAGGGTGGGGGAAAGGGGGACATTACAGCAGGGTTGATTTGCCATATGCTGTCGGAGAAATGAGAAATCTTGGAGGCTTGATAGCCTTAATCCCCACTGCAGAAGTGTATAAAATTTCACAGCTAAACTGCCAGAAAAGCCAAGACCACACCAGGAAAGCCGTCTGCATACAAGAAGATACCTGCCAGGTCTTGTCTGCCAGAGCCTGGACTAATGATGAATACACAATGTCCCAATCAATCAAACTGGATTTGTCTTTGCCCCAGGTCTAGGTGAGGTCTGGTATGAGGTGACCATAACTGTCAAGCATGCAGGAGTTGTGGCCAAGAAAATGACTGCATATTTATACATTTTCTTAAAAGTGGAGATGAATAAACGTCTTTATTTCATAACCAAATGCCTCACTGTGCGCCATCTTCAGTAGGTAGGCCTCTGAATATATGTGCATCAAGTTTATATACCAAGACTTCAGTGTCTCTGTTTCTAACACATATTATATATGCAGGTAAAGTCTGTGCTTAATATTCCCCCCACCCTCTCTCTCTCTCTCTCTCTCTCTCTCCCTCTCTCTCTCTCTCTCTCTCTCACTCACTCACACACACACACATACATACACACACACATCTCTCTTCGCCAACATGTTCTTGTTCAGAGCTTTGCATATGATTTTAATATTTCCACTTGGAAAATGATCACAATAAGAACTGAGAAATGCACCATTCTAGCAGAACCAAACCACAACTTTCATTATTATTATTATTATTATTATTATTATTAAAAAAACTGCAGAGGGAGCGGGCTTAGCTGTATCACCAGTATTAATTCTCCATCACAGTCATTACGGCCTGTCAGATAAATTGGCTGTGTTAACATTTCATAAAGGACGTATTTGCATGGCAAACCACAATGGCTCCAAACGAAAAGGGGCAGCAAGCTTAAAAACAGAGCCATGTGTTATGTGGTATCTGTGTTTATCTCATAGATTCTAGTGGGTATAATAATGGCTAAGTTTCATAGTCCTGTACTCCAATCCAGAAGTTCTTTGGATTGATTCTTGTTCCTGAGGTGCCATTCACTTCTGCTGAATGGGCAGCTCTGAGTTAGGGTGACCAGATAAAATCCAGGTCAGGGCTCATGTAACTTTAACAGTTGTAGAGAAAAGGGAATTTCAGCCATTGTCATTTGTATGTAATTAGTTCCTGGTGAAATTCCCTCTTCATCACAATTGTTAAAGTTGCAGGGGCCCTGCCTTCTTTTGCATATGGTCACTCTAGTATAGTGCCTGCAACTTTAACTGTTGTGATGAAGAGGGAATATCACCAGGAACTAATTGCATACAAATGACACTGGCTGAAATGCCCTTTGCTGTACAGCTGTTAAAGTTACATGAGCCCTGACCTGGATTTTATCTGGTCAGCCTACTCTGAGTGCCCATCCCTTTGCCTACAGAGAGGTGTTCCTGTATGAGAATGAATGGGAAGTTTGTGTGCATTGGGGAGCTTCATACATCATTCATCTTTTTTAAAAAAATTATTTTAGCCAATGGCTGTGAAAAAGCTCCATAAATGTGCCAGAAATGCTTCCTTAGGGCACAATCCTATGCATGTTTAGACAGAAAAAGTCCTACAACTCCCAGCATTCCCCAGCCAGTGTTGCTACAGCCGGCACAACCCACAGAGGCTGCTGGGATAGCACCAGGAAGACTGAGGGAGGAGGGCAGGTGGGGTGGGATGGGGTCTCTGTCACTCAAAGGGTTAGTTGACTAGTAATTAACTCATTAGTAGTCTTCTACAGGAAGGGATCTCTCATTTGCCTGGATAAGGGTTGCTGGAGATATCTGCCAGGTTTCACTGTTGTGATGAAGAGGGCATTTCACCAGGTGCTGCATGCATACAAATGACACCTACTGAAACTCCCTTTTCTATAAAACTGTTAAAAAATACAGGAGCCCTTTCCTCCTTTCCGTATGGTCACCCTACAAATCTACCCCCATCGGATGCCGTTTGAGCATTATAATTTCATACTTCCAATATACTGGGGCCTGTTGGATTTCAGAATGCCTGAAGACTGCAGAAGTGGACCTTTAGTTATGCTATAGGTTAACAATGTGTTTTCATCCCCATTTAGAGCTTCTGACACCAACACTGCAATGTTTACAAATCCTGCCCCAGCCAATCTTTTCCGCACTGTTTTTGAAGAGCTTTGCAAGATGATCCAGCTACATAACTTCTATAGCCTGTACTTTCCCATGATACACTTTTCCTGTCATATTCATGCTCCCAGAATGTCCCATGGTGAAACTGGCCGTTCTCTTCTCCCACCCATCCCACCGTGCTCTAAAGGGAGCTCAGGATTCAGCTCCTGAATTGGACGCAGATGTATTTGCACTGCAGGCTTCTGTCTGCACACTTCCAAATTCAGCAGGGATTACAAGGTCCAAGTTAATGATTCAAATCTCTCTTTCAATTATGAATGGCACATGAATGCATTTTAAAAAATAGGGCTGAGATGAAAGCTCCCATGCAAACTTGTTTTGGCTTGAAAGGGGGACTGCAGGCAATCTCCCAGGCCACCTCTCCTCCAGAGCAGCCGCCTGGTCCTCTGTTTAACCAGAGCTAACAGAGGATCAGTGGCTGCTCCAAAAGAGAGGGATCCCAAGAGATCACCTGCAGCATAGGTGATATCCTTGGACACCTCACCAGTCAGGCAATGCCTAGCTCTGAGGAAGGCCCCTCAGAGCCAGAACAATATTTAGTGTGGCTCTAATTCATGAATTTAATATTTATTTCAGGGGATTTTGGTACCTCGGTTTGTTTTTTTAAAACAAAAGTGATTTACAAGAGAAAATCATGATAAAATACAATAAAACCAATCATTCAAACAATAAAACAATGTTAAAAGCAATAAAATCTCATTAAAACAACCAGGGGTAGCTGGCAATGCTAGCAGTCAGGGAAACGCTTGGGTGAACAAACGTGTTGGCAGATGCATGCCATACTATTTTATTTTATTTATACTGACCAATAGCCAAGGCTGTCTGTGCAATTCACAATTAAAACCATAAAATACAAGTTAGAACTTAATAAGGTCCTCCTCCAGTTGCCTACTACTAGGGAAGCTCGGAGGATGGCAACAAGGGAGAAGGCCTTTTCAGTGGTGGCTTCCCAATTATGGAATGATCTCCCTGACGAGGCCCACCTGGCACAAATATTGTTATCTTTTCAGCACAAGTGAAGGGTTTTTTCTTCTCCCAGGCATTTAACAGCATATGTTGATTTTTAAAATTAACCCCACATCTATCTTCAGGCCTGGCTGAGAGTCTCAAAGTTTTTTTAAATGTATACTTTGTATGTTGCCTGTTTTATGCGCTTTATGTTTTAAATTTTGTATATCAATTTTTAATGTTCAAATCTTTGTAAACCGCCCAGAGAGCCTCAGCTATGAGGTGGTATAGAAATGCAAATAATAATGCCATATAAAACCAAATTACCACCAAATCCACACCAAGCAGGATATGAAACTTTGGAAACGGTTTGAAATCTGTATATGTAATATGTCCTGGGCCCCAACAGTTGTCACTACTGTTATAAACAATTTTAAAGCAGTAGTGTAGATCTTGCCTATGTTACAACCCAGGGCAAACCTATGTGGAATGATATGTTTTCAGAGGCATTTAAAGGATGTTACATTTTCTGCCTCCCAAACTACACAAGGGAGCGTTTTCCAGAGGATTGGTGCCACTACAGAGAAGGCCTGCCATCAAGGTTCTTCATGGTGACATTTCATTCATTTTGGAATGGCTACCAAGACCTCCTCTGAAGATTATAAATGTCGCCTGGGTGTATATAAGGGAAGGTGGTCTGCTAAGTATCTGGGTCCCAAGTTCTTTAGGGCTTTATAGGATAATAGCATAACCTTGTATATGATTCAGTAAATTCTAGGAGCCCATCTGATGCCAGGCTTAACAGTTTAAAATGTTTTAAATGTCAGCTGTTTTATGTTTATGGTTTAAAATTTTGTATATTGTCTTTTTAGTGTTCAGTCTTTTAAGTTTTGTAAACCGCCCAGAAAGCTTCGGCTATGGGGTGGTATATAAATGTAATAAATAATAATAATAATAATAATAATGATGATGATAATAATAATAATAATAATGGTTTTTTTTCCACATGATGGGCACTTCATTTGAGGAGGCCCTTCTTTGCGCAATGGCCAAACAAACCTCAGTAGGCTGTGACATGGTTAGCAAGGCCTCCCCCTCAAGATGTAGAGACCAAGGCAACCTTTAGGGGAGAAGGTGGCCTCTCACTTAGGGTGACTTTGAGCCTATCTACAAACGCAGGATAAAACACTTTGAAAACGTTTTGAAAACTGTCTATGGAGTGTGTCCTGGGCCCCAACAATTCTCAAAACTGTTATAAACTGTTTTAAACTGGTTTAAAGCAGTAGTGTAGATTAGGCTGACCAAATAAAATCCAGGTCAGGGCTCATGTAACTTTAACAGTTGTAGACCAAAGGGAATTTCAGCCAATGTCATTTGTATGCAATTAGTTCCTGGAGATATTCCCTCTTCATCACAACAGTTAAAGGTGCAGGCACTATACTAGAGTGACCATATACAAAAGAAGGCAGGGCCCCTGCAACTTTAACAGTTGTGATGAAGAAGGAATTTCACCAGGAACTAATTGCATACAAATGACAATGGCTGAAATTCCCTTTGCTCTACAACTGTTAAAGTTACATGAGCCCTGACCTGGATTTTATCTGGTCACCCTAGTGTAGATAGGCTGACAGTTTTGAGAACTGTTGGGGCCCAGGACACACTCCATATAGTTTTCAAAACGTTTTCAAAGTGTTTTATCCTGCGTGTGTAGATAGGCTCACTGTAATCAACGAAAAGGTCCACTGAAAGGCCTAAGTGTATTTCTATACCAAAGGAAACTGAGAGTGTGCTTAGCCACCTCTCTTCCCCTAGGAGGAATATTGGAGAGTATTCATCTCATGCTTAACATACAGCTTGGTTATCACTGTTGTTTGCATGCCACTGCGGTTGATATCATTGAAGAATACACTGTGGGAGCACGTGGGAGCTTTTAAGTACTACCGAGAGGACAGATTCTCAAGGTAAAATGTGTCTGGCCATACATTGTTCTGTGGAGTTCATGGGCGGGGTGCGCAATGGTTTCTGCATGATGGAAGAGCTCATAATACACTGGTTGACTTTGTATGAGGACATTGGCCCTAACACAATGCTAATAGAAGCATCTCATAATAAAATCCTAATTGTGTGAGTGATATGGAGGCTTCCGCTTTATCTACCATCTCCCTGTTTCTAAGCCACTACGATGCTCTCTCATAGGAACAATATAGCAGTGACCATATCAGATGACCCCTGCTACATTTTACCGGTACTCATAAATCCTAATCTGGCAAATTCAATCTCTTTTGGCACAAGAAGGACATTTTAAATCTAGATGCTTCAATCCTGGTTCTCAGCGAGAAAAGTATTAAAGCAGAGCTGATACAGCTATCAGATCAAATACATTTTCCACAATTCTGCCTGGGATGGATTAAAATGTAGGCCCTTGTGATCAAAGGGCAGGGAATGAAAGGAATACACTTGTCTGTGTCCTCTTTTTGCATAGACTCAACACACTTGCTGCCTTGCTGCACCCCCCCCCCCTTTCCACAGAGTGGAGGAATCTAAACATGCTATTTGGGGCTGCAGGTGATGTTTCCCAAACTACCTGTATTATGCAAATGACCTGCTAAGACAACTGAAGCGTCTGATCATTTTCAGCATGAAAATGGAACAATCAAAACTATAGAAGCCGAGAAGCTGAACAGTTCCCTGCAATTATCTGTTTTGAAGCAATGCATTGATTTGACATTCTTAAGAACCCACAGATGTCTGATTTCGTAATATAATTTGTAGAAGTTAATAAAGAGGCACGTTAAACAGTTGCCAACACACATCACGTATACATGGGTTCAAAGAACTTTTCAAAAAGTTTGCAGTCTTGAAACATAGGAACCAGGTCCGGCCCTCCCATAAAGCGAGGTGAAATCCCTGCCTCAGGTGGCAGAGCAGGAGGAGGGGCAAATAAAATGCTGTCCACAATGCCAGGAAACCCTCCTCCCATGGTTTCCACTGGTAGGAACTGCTGGGTGGGAAAGAGGGTGCTGCTTGCTGTTGGGTAGGTGGGGGCTCCAGAAAGTCCCACCTGCCCCTCTCCCACAGTGGGAGAGTGGAGCTGATGGGGCTATTTGAAGCTGCTGCCCAATGGCACAACTATGGGTGCTCCAGAGAGCTATGATCGCCCTGCTCTCCCACTGGCAAATGCTCCAGAGCGACCACCCTCTTGCTCGCCCTGAGGATTCTCTCAGGGCAATCCAGAGGATGGGAAGGTGAGGAGAGTCTCTGAAGAGTTTTGTCGGACATAAACAGTGGCCAGCTCAACCAGGCTCAAATGCCTGGCTCTGAGGACAGATTATCAAGGTAAAATGTTGCTGGCCATACACTGCTGTGTGGTACAGGGCCCAGGGTACAGGGCCCAACATCAGTCATCAGAAAAAGCCTTAGTAACAGGATGTGTCTACAAAAGGCATCAAAAATGCATCACAGATGATATTTCACACATGGGCAAGGGAAGAGCATATACAGAGGGCAGGGGGCATTAAGAGAAAAAAAATAGAATTGTCCTAAAACGATACTTAGCATTCATGTACAATGAATACTTAGCATTCAGAATGTACAAAACATTGCATACTTTATGTTTTTGCAACTCTTACAACCCAACTCACCTGTATAATAATCCAATATTATTTCCCTCCTATTGTAGAGGGGGGATTCAGGTTTGCTTAATTCCACTGAGGAAATGTATGGCAAAGGTGGGATTCAAACCAGAGGCTTTCTGATCCCACACTTACTCGCTTACCTACTATGGTACTGTAGCTCATCATCATCGTCATTGTTGTTATTTTACTACTACTACTATTTTATTGGCATTTCAAACACTGAAGGACTCTGTGTTTTATTCTAGAAAAAAGAGATCGCCCCACCTCTACCACCTTACCATCTCTTTTTTCTTTTTTCCCTCTTCAGCCATGTTGGCAGCTGCTAAGCTCCTCCTCCATCACTTCATCATACCTGCCTTCCATGTCCTGGTCCCAAGAGCATTCCCCCCACAGACATTTCCTTCTCATGGGTCACATGATGAGCCAGATGAAGAGTTTGCTGTTTGCAGGGTGATAAATCAGAGATTGGTGACTGGGAGCTAAGGAAAAGGATGAACACACCAGTTGCTGATGACCTGATTCTAGAACCAAAAATGACTGGTGTTGCTTTAAGAGCATGCAGATGACTAAATGGCTGTCCATATCTTAAAAGTTATAAAGGACAAAGCAAGGTCTCAAAAGGAAATATATCCTGATGTTATCCAGGAACTTAGACCAACTTTTGAATGAATTGGGGAAAATAATGGGTGAGAATTTTGATTCAGTTCGTTCTTGATAATTTAGCAACTATCTCTAGAGTCAGGATGTAAAGAACTTGAGATTTTTTAAAAATCTAAATGTGGAAGAAACAGAAACTGACAGATTTATCCATCCAAGCAAAGTCTTGGTTTGAAAGCCTGTGTATTCGCCCATGTTTGTGGTAGCGAATTCAGGTGACAGGCTCCTCATGTTTAACAGCTATATAGTAAGCAGCTACAACATGAATCTCTCAATGTAGTTATTCAATTCTGCTGGTGCAGATGGGTGAGAATTTCATTGTGTTTGGTTTTGATAAGAATTTACCAAAACTCACAAATGTCTTCATACAAAGTTAGGTTTTTTTAATAATAATAATAATAAAAAATCTGAATCCAGGAAGACGTGAAATGGAAAGATTTGTATAGCCCTAATTTGGAATCTGAACTCCAGAAGAACTTGACTTTTTTGAAGTATAAACGTCGTTGATGAGTTTCCCATTACCTGGATACAGAAATTATAATGTTGCACTAAAGTTTGAATGAGAGAGAGAGAGAGAGAGAGAGAGAGAGGGAAAGACATTTACATAGTTATCAATTTGTACTATAATGACATGAGCAAATAATTTATTACACTTTTTTCTGCTTGCGAAATGTTGGCAAGGAGGTCCGAGTTTCAGTGAAGGTATCTGATACTTCAAAATTAGTCATCTCAGACTTTTGATTATGATATCTTCATCTACATTACTGAGACCAGTCTCTATGGCACCATTTCCTAATTATTTGCCTTTACCCTAGAGGTGTTTAGCACAAACAAAGGCCTTTTCTTGCTACATCATCTGAGATGTGACTGTTCACACTACTCCACAATGACGTGAATGAATAGTATTCATTTGGCCTTTGGACATGGCTTTGAGCTAAAAACATCACTGGTTGATCTTGTTCAAGTAAAACCATCTTTAAGAAGACAGCATTGATAGATTTTTATTCATTCTTTGGTAGTGCTGACTAGGCTGACCATATGAAAAGGAGGATAGGGCTCCTGTAACTTTAACAGTTGTAGAGAAAAGGGAATTTCAGCCAGTATCATTTGTATGCAATTAGTTCCTGGTGATATTCCCTCTTCATTACAACAGTTAAAGTTGCAGGCACTATACTAGAATGACCATATACAAAAAGAAGCCAGGGCCTCTGCAACTTTAACTGCTATGATGAAGAGGGAATTTCACCAGGAACTAATTGCATACAAATGACACTGGCTGAAATTCCCTTTTCTCTACAACTGTTAAAGTTACAGGAGCCCTGTCCTCCTTTTCATATGGTCAGCCTAGTGCTGACCACACTATCACAAGGTATATTTGACACATTTATATAGCAAGATGTTTTGGCCTCAATGACACATTTATAGGGATATCAAAACTATTAAGGTACTTCCCTAAGAAGACATGGCTGGTACGCATGTAGCCAAGGACACCATGATTTCCCACAGAGTATAAAAATAGTGTTTTAAAATTTCCCCTCAGATATTAGAATATGAATTTGCCTGATGACAGTGGCCACTACTCCAGTCCAGAACAGGCCAAGAAACAGATGGGATGGGATGGGATGTTGGATTGTGCCCTCTTTACATGCCTAAAACAGCCTCCCTCCCTCTCTCTCTCTCTCTCTCTCTCTATCTATCTATCTGTATTCTCAGTCCTTCCATGTGTAAGTCTCTCATAAATATCATGGGAATTAATTTATGCATGTTGCTGTTCTATGCTGAAGTGATGCTATGTAAGATGCATTTTTATGTTCTTTCAGTCTATATTGTGTGTAAATCAGTGTGCAGAGTGGGGGCTCTGCAGTGGCAGCCAGGAATGAGGTCTTAAAATGGAATGAGCCACATATGCATGGGATTTCCTTTTCACCCACTTTGAACTGGGGGAGAAGTGATATCTGGAGATAGCCTGGAGTATATTTGTGATTGCAGAATACCAGTTTATGTAATAGTATGTACAATGGTAGAACTGGGGTGGGGGGTTAGAAGGAGGAGAAGAAGGCATGCATAGTAAGAACATGCAATAAATGCAGATGTGGCATAAAAGAGAGTGGGGGAGTGGGAGAGAAAGAATAGAGTGGTGCCAGTGAAGAAGTCATTTGCAATGACAGAAAAAGGTAACCACAAGAAAGGTATCTCAGGGACCCAAGCATGTTAAAGGCCAAACAGTACAAAGTGATTGCTGATTCTGTAGGGACCAGGGAGAGATGAAAAGAAGCAAGATGGAACTGGTTTGTCCTTTTATCTGTTCCCCTGGAAGATGGTTAGCTTAGAAGTTGTAAGCCTTGAACCAATAAACGTGTAGCTTTGATCATCTAATCATTCATTCATGGAGTTTGCTGCAGAATCTATCATCTATCTATCTATCTATCTATCTATCTATCTATCTATCTATCTATCATCTCTCTCTCTCTCTCTCTCTCTCTCTCTCTCTCTCTCTCTATCAATCTATCATCTATTTTTTATCTA
The DNA here is from genome assembly GCA_029215795.1 of Anniella stebbinsi. NCBI lineage: Eukaryota > Metazoa > Chordata > Lepidosauria > Squamata > Anniellidae > Anniella > Anniella stebbinsi. The sequence goes on from JARDYH010000001.1 coordinate 351,792,729, forward strand.
TATATCTGCCACATAACCTCAGAAGAACCCTGTGAGGTAGGCCAGACTGTGAGATAAACACACCATGAGCTTTGTGGATGAGTAAGGATTTGAACCTCAGTTGAAATAAGACTCTCTTATCCCTATAGCATACTGGCACCCAGCTGGCTCAGGACCACTTTTCCCACCGAACTCCTAATCACCCAGGATCACTATCTATCTCCTGATTACTAATTTTAAGTACTTCATGCTCACCTTCCAGCTCTTGCATGTATACCTGGCTAACTGTTCTCAGAACTTTTTATTATCTCCACAACGGCAAAGAGACAACATCTTCCACCCCATTTGAGGGCAGCAGGCTAGCATAGCGGGGTGAAGCATAGACCACATGGCAAACACAGCACTATCCCCCCACACCTCACCACCATCCTGCCAGCATCTGCCACCTGAGGTAATCACTTCAGATTGCCTAACAGTAGGGCTGCCCCTGCTGATAAAGCAACCTCTCTGATTCCACAGTGTGTGCCATTAGTTTGAGTCTGGGGACAGCAAGACTCATGCCCTTACAAACAGAGTATGTAATATATCACAACACAGCAAACCTACATTGCTCGTTGCTGACAGGAAAACAATGGCCTTGTGTGTGTCCTTAAGGGTCTGCCCTTCCCAAAGGATAATCTGATTCTCATATACGTTGGCATTTGGCAAGTTGCGGCTTTGTCCTAGATAAATAAATATATTTTCCTTTTTTTATTGAAGTGGCTGCCCAGAATGTTATGAAATCAGTCAGGGAGTGAGCGACGGGTGTGGTTTTTTGGAGGAAGAAAAGGACATCTTAATTCTGAGGTAATCTTCCTCAGGGTAAATTTGTCGACGCAACCTGATTGAAGTTGGTGATGATGATCAGTGGGTACTAAAATGTGCCTCCCTCGCATGGGAACCTGGCAGTGGACTCATGTCCGGAATGATTCATTTTTTTTTCTAACCTGGTTCAGAAGGCACTTCTCCCCCAACCCCCAACATACACACAAACACACCTCATGCACTCTTCCTTTGTCTCTTTCTCCTTCTGTCATTTAGACAAGCTGGTAAAGAAATACAACTGGAGGGAGGGTGACACTTAGAAGAGTTAATATTAAATATTATTTTTAAATCCCACAACATTTAGGGACTAGAATAACAAAACAAGCCAAGCTTCCCCCACAAGCAGAGTGTTAGCTTGGCGAAAGTCACTCCTTTTTTTTTCTAGATGTGTGTGGGAAAGAGTATGTGGCACCATACCACAGAGCCTCTCTTTTCCAATCCCTTACTGTTACTGAGGGAAAATGGAGTGTTCAGATGCCGTTTCGCAGTCACATTTTGTGAAAAGTGAAGCAAAAGCGTCGCTCATGCTCCCCAAAGCAGTGACTGAAAAAAGATCCCCCTTTTTATGTTTCCAATGAACACACCACTGGCAAGTCAGGCCACCTTGGACAGCAGTAATTTTTAGTCAGAGGATTGCCTCAAAAGCCGGAAAAGCCACAGAGTTAATAGGAACCAGGCAGAGAAAGTGAAGACTAAACCAAGAATCCATCGGCAGAACCTTCCAGAATGGTTCGGCGGTGGGAGGTCTGGCTGAGTCACGCATGGCCACAGATTGGCCTGGCACCTTCCGAGCAGAGGATCAGATTGGGGACTTGGCATATGGATTGCAGCCTGTGTTTTAAACTCCTCTCACACTTTTCTAGAAGATTTTCATCAAAGCTAGTAGCTGTGCCAATAGAATCTGAGCCGGCTAAATGTGTGTGTGTGTGTATATATATATATATATATATATATTAGTCCCTCCATGTGTAAGTCTCTCATAAATATCATGGGAATTAATTTGTGTATGTCCCTGTTCTATGCTGATGCAGTGCTATGCAAGATGCATCTTTATGCTTTCCGAGTCTATATCGTGTGTAAATCAGTCACTGTGGACTGATACCGGCAACCCTTTGGGGAGTGCTACAAGAAGGGATAGTGAAGGAATACATGCTTTGAAATGAGGAGAAGGACCCAGATTCGACTACATTAACTGACAAACATGGGCCTGGAAATAATGCAAGCAATGAGGCAGACACAGGCAGCAAACAGGTACGGACAGAGGTTTCCCATATTTGCTATTTGAGGAAGCTGTTGACAGATACTCTGAATTAAATACGGTGAATGTAACAGAAAGTCAAGAAAGAAAAACATGCCCAGAAAGTTGCTGTAATTTATTAGCGCACTGAAGAAGCCCTTCATGTTTAATCAGTTGCAGCTGTGTCACATTTGATCTATTCTTAGAAATGGATCTCATTAGGGTTTGTAGTTTCCCCTTCACACAGGGCTAAGCCATGAGGGATCGTCCAGGATTATTGGATCCTGCACACAATTCCCTTTGAGTCATACCCCACAAAGGATCATATTCTATATTACCTGGGGACTGGTTCTAAAATGGATCTGGATTTTTGAGCTGCAAATGGTCCTGTTCTAGCCATCTCCTCTTCATGTTGCCTACTAGAAACAGTGGGTCAATTGGGAGCGTCCTCACATGGAAATTCCCTTCCTCTCATGGCAGGTAGATCCTATATCCAACCTGTAGTCTGTGCCACATAGACAGCACACCACATGCTGCTCCTATGGTCTTTCTCCACCAGCCATGCTCATGAGCCAGAATCCAACATGGACTGAAATTGTGTAGGTTGCAGAAATTTGACATGCCTCAAGAATGCATCCAATCTCTAAAAATATGCGATCTGTGGGTCGTGCCTATTGCCATGTGCCATTCACAACCTACTAGCCACCCATAGTTGGAAATTGGCAACCCATACTTGGCCAAAAGTCACCTCTCTCTTCTGCCCTTCTACTGGCAAAAAGAAGCTTGTTTTAACCTCAGGCATTAGCTGGAGAAGAAACTGCCAAAAAGGCACAAGTAATACCGGCTATGTATTTCTTACAGCCTCCCTTGTTAGAGAAGGCACACAGTCCCTCATTCCTAAGCTCTTCCCTATATCACAACAATCACTGGAGTTCATGAAAACCACTGTGCTTTTTTGCTTAGCAGCAACTAGATTCAATATGCAATGACATGGAAAATGGGGGGGGGGGGTGTCTTGTGAAGCCATTGCATGCTAAACCAAATCATGTAATCATATTTGCCATGTGGAATAGGGTTAGGGTGACCAGATAAAATCCAGGTCATGGCTCATGTAACTTTAACAGTTGTAGAAAAAAGGGAATTTCAGCCAGTGTCATTTGTATGCAATTAGTTCCTGGTGAAATTCCCTTTTCATCACAACAGTTAAAGGTGCAGGCACTATACTAGAGTGACCATATACAAAAGAAGGCAGGGCCCCTGCAACTTTAACTGTTGTGATGAAGAGGGAATTTCACCAGGTAATAATTGCATACAAATGACACTGGCTGAAATTCCTTTTTCTCTACAACTGTTAAAGTTACATGAGCCCTGACCTGGATTTTATCTGGTCAGCCTAAATAGGGTGTTGATGCCAGGGGTGCAGAACCTCTTTCAGCCCAAGGTTCATATTCCATTTCAGAGAAGCTCTCAGGGGCTACAATCTAGCAGTGGGAGGGCCTGGAGACAAAAGGGGTGGGGCCAAAAAAGACCAGCATACTGTAGCTGAAAGCTGCTACTGCCAGCAGCTAAGCCTTAGGAAAGGCATTTCAACCATTTAAAATGGGGAAATATTGTACAAACACCAGGAAACCACCAAATGTTTGATGGTTGGGAAAAGTGGGTGGGACCAGGGGAAGGAGTGTGGCCCTCTGGGAACTCAGAAGAGCAGAATGGGATCGACAGGGGCCAGGTATGGCCCCCAGCTCTGAGTTTCTGCACTCCTGCTTTATGCTCCCATAGGATGAGAATATAACAAAGAGCACTTGGCAGATGTTTTCCATTCATCCATAACAGATGAGACCAAGCACATGGGCTCTTCCTCTTCTTCACTTGAGACACAGCTCCATCTCTTCAGAAATGGAACACGAGTGAGATAGGAAGTAAGAAGGTGGACCACTTTCACTCTGTCATTGTCTAAGATGCAGGATAGCAGTAAAAGGATCATTCAGGTTTAATTTGTATTGAGGTTTATCATTCAATTCATGTTGAATTTTGTTGAAGTGAATTTGGGGGAATCTAGATTCCTCATCTTCCTTTGCCAAGGTTGCAGAAATGGAGTTTGGTGGCCAGGGGAGGAGTATTTAATCCTTCCTCCTCTGTGTTCCCCTCCCCCAAGAGCTTTTCCCCAGTTGCAGTGTCCAGAAACAACTTTCCCATGGTTGGGGCCCATGTGAAGGGTTAATCACCCTTCCCCAATACAATCACTGGCCCCTTTCCCTTGACATGTTTAGAAAGATTCTCCTTTTTGACCAGCTGAAGTGGCTACCCAAGGGCTCAGAAATAGGGGAATGGAATGGCAATCCACCCTTGTTCTTTCTTCTCTTCACCTGCATTTCTTCTTGGTCTTTCACATGTTGAACATGTAACTTGGCCCTTACAGACTCCAAATTCTTACCAAAGTGGACAATATAGATGTGTGTTTTTGACAATACTACATTAGGAACAATGCTACTTCAGAGTGGGGTCCACCATTTTCCTCCCTCCTTCCCAACCATGCGTATGGAACAATGTTATATTACAATGGCCCTAAAACCATTCCAAATGTGGCATTGTGGGAGAACATTGTGTCCCAACTTGTGGCTGACCAGAGCTGCTCCCTCAGACACTCGCTGAGCCATGGCACATTTGCTGGACCGCTCTTTGAGCAGGCCATGTCTAAGCAACCACCTACCTTCATCCAGAGCCTGCATTGTGCACAACAATGGGGACTCCGGAAATTCCGTAGTTCCCAAGTTGCATAAATGGTGGCAGTAAAGGCACCATTTATGCAACTTGGGAAATACGCACTTTCTGGAGTTGCCATTGTTGCACACTATGGAGGCTCCTGAAAAGGGCTGGCAGCTTGCAGTTTCATCGGGGGCTTGCTGGGCTGCGAGGAAGCTTATGCACCACCGTGAGTAGGGGTGGGCAATGGCAACAGCTTGGCGGGCACCCGATGGATCCGGTCACAGGTGAGTCCATCCATCCATGTTCACAGCTCTCTATTGTCGCTGAGAACATTAATCCCCTCCCCAACTAGTGTGAGATTGCAGCTGAATTCAGAGAAAACGTGGGATTCTGAGCAGGGTGGCTGATGATGTCAGCATCCCTGCCAATCAAAAAGTGCCAGTGCTGCACTCCAGAGAGCCCTGGCTCCACTACACCACTGCTTTGGCAGCCAGGGTTTGGCTGCCAGCAGTTCCACTCCAGCTCAGACTTTAATCTGAACTGTGAAAGAATCTGGGGCTTGTGCAGCCTGCTTCTCCTTTGCCAGCATGTTTTCTAAAGGAGCAGGTCAGAGGTGAGGAAATTACCTTTCATTCCACCCTGTACAGCATAGTGCGTTCCCCACCCCCAGTCCTAAGATTACAGTGTAAAAAAAAAGTTTTTAGAGATACAGTAATAGCACAATTCTTACTGGCAACATGCAACCCAAGATTAAGTCCTGGTTTGCTCGGAGGGGGAGGGGGTTGAGGGGAAGAAGGTTCAGGTGCCTGTTACAATAGCAAAAGCCTATTAACAGCACCAGAGAGGCAGGAGGACTTCACCAGATAACTAAATCCATTGATCTCTAATCCTCTGGGCCCTACTGACTCTGGAAGAGTTGCTTGCATGGCTTCCGTCCAGAACCACACAACTGCCAAAAAACACTTAGCTCTTTGGCAGCCAACAATGAGTGCCACTCTGCCTGTGGGAATGACATGAAAAGAAATGGTGTTTGGAGCTTACCCTGACGAACATCAGCACAGTGCGAGCTGATATTCAAATGAAACGGTGAGGCGTTTTCAGCCATGTCTTCGAAGAGGGACGAGGGGAGGGAGACAGTGTGTGTGTGTGTGTGGGGGGGAACGGGACTTGTGTATGCTAATTAAAAGAGACTGGGTGGCACGTCAGGCTTTCTCTGTTGTAAGTTTTTCTCTCCAGAGCTCCAGTTCAAAAACTTCCTGAGGGAAGACATTACTATTCATGTGCATTTCTTGCAGGCTTAAGACATTCAAAAGGGAGCACCATTGAAGGTGGATGCAATTCCTTCTTCTTCTTTTTTAACCTTCTCTTTAGGATGTCAGTGCAGTGGTGATGCATATGGATTAGCAATTACGCTGTACCTCAGTGGCAAAAGAGTTTAAGAAACTATTGGGAAATAGTGAGGTCTCTATAGCGATCCCATTAGTCCATATTCACAGCCGTTCCTTAATGCACCTCAGTTTGCTTCTTGTCTTTGTAAATGGAATGTGGTTTGGAACAAACAGCAAACTTAGGAATATATTAGACAAGTGGAATCCATAAATTCATGGATGTGGGTTCTTGTTTGTTTTTAAATGTCTGTTTATGCATTCTAACTCTGTGCCCATTTTTCTTTCCCTTTCTTATACACTCCCCATTGATACATGCTTGTGTCGTTCACTCACACACCCCATTCTCAGGCCTCATCTACACCAAGCAGGATATTGCACTATGAAAGTGGTATGAAAATGGTATATAAAAGGCAGGAGCCACACCAAGCAGGATATAGCACTATGAAAGTAATATATGGTATGTATCAATGGGCCCTAAAAGTTGTCAATGAACTTCAATACCACTTTAAAGCAGTCGTGTGGCTCAACAGTCCTGCTATAATACCACCATCTGGCCACCTGCAGTGGTGGAGCTGCAGCATAATCAGGCCAGCCGGTCTCTCATCTGGCAAGTCATGATGGTGGTGCGGAGAGGGAGTCCCCTGGTTCTTGCTGCTACTGTACCTCTGGTGTCTTACAGAATTTGAACTGTTCACTCTCTGCTCTGCCTACTGCACAGTGTTGGCAGTGAATAGGGTGCAGCAAATTTGGGCAGGTGTGGCTCTCATAAGAACATAAGAAGAGCCATGCTGGATCAGACAAAGGATACATCTAGTCCTGTATTCTGTTCACACGGTGACCAACCAGCTGCCATGGGAAACCCATATGCAGGATATCAGTGCAATAGCACCCTCTTGCCCATATTCCCCAGCAAATGGAGTACATAGCCATACTACCTCTGATACTGGAGGTACTATATTACCATCAGGACTGATAGCCAGTGATCACCTTCTCCTCCAGGAATTTATCCAACCCCCTTTTGAAGCCATCCAAATTGGTGGCCATTACTACATCTTGTGGTAGTGAATTCCATAGTTTGACTATGTGCTGTGTGAAGAAGCCCTCCCTTTTATCTGTCCTGAATCTCCCACGAATCAGCTTCATGGGATGATCCCATTGGGTTCTAGCATTATGGGAGAGGGAGAAAAATGTCTCCCTTTCCACATTCTCTACACCACGCATAATTTTGTACGTCTTCGAAAGAGACATGGAGGAGAATCACCCCATTTTTGTCAAATCCCATCTGGTGGCCCTTTGCAAAAGTGAACCATCCTCACTTCTTCTGATAATCTTTAACGTGATAACAATTCACAGAAATGGTTGTGCTCTTGAAATTAAAAAAGAAATTGAATTTGAATTCTGGAATAGTATGCAGATAATAGCCCACCGGCTTTTACTGCTCCCCCCCCTCCAGCCCAGGATTTGGCCTGCTGAGCAGACATTGATTTTGCATGGTAGAATAACTCATCAGATTTTTGGCAGAGTCCCAGAGACGAAGCGGCTGATTAGACTGTGGACGCACCTGAGTGCACAACCGAAGGCAGCCCCCTGGATACCTTTCTCATGTTTTCACAGGTGGGTTTCAGCTAAATTAGTAATGGGAGCTCACCTCTGATTTCTTCTCCCTTCTGGCTCAACGAAAGCATGCAAACACACACACACACACACACACACACACACACACTATTCCAAAGGGTTTGGAATTCTACAAGACCAATGGAGGGAGATTGAAATAATTGGGCACAGTCATTTAAGGCTAACGGAGAATATAGCAGAAGTTTTAAAAATGTGTGGCAATGTTGTCGCCCTGAGAATATCATCAATTCCATGAGGCTTTGGGGTTAACTCATCAGTTCCGTGTCCCAATCAGACTTGAACGCTCAGTGCTTGCAAATGCATTTGGTCACTTTCATCTCATGTTTAGCTTTGGCTTTTATATTCCATCCCATTCTGTGTAATTGTTTACCCTTCCTTTTTCCCACTGTTATCACCCCACACTGCTGAAATTAAGGGCATATCCACACCAGCCAAATGACGCACAGGGGATCCTGGGGTCCACCAGGGATGACCTCTCAGTTGTCCCGGGACAACTGGGACTAGTTTTATCATGATTTTTCCTGTTGTCCTGGGACAAGCCTGAGGACTGGACAGTGTGGCACATGCTCCTGGGTCCTCCCTCCTCCCCATGAGTAGTGCAGCACAACAAACAGGCACGGAGCTCGGGGGGGGGGGGGCTCCGTGCCCATAGGGGGTAAAGTCATGAGCTTTTTTGTCATCCCTTTACGGTGCCGACTTCCAACATTTTTTTTTCCTTTTAAAAACCTACTGTGGTGCTGGATCACGCCCTTGCACCCATGGAAACATCTCCTCTTCTGGGGGGGGACCATGCTGGAACGTCCCTCTTTACTTCCGGGATGGTGCACTGGCACTTAGACACAGAGGGCAATCCTGGAAGCAGGTAAGCCCAGGATCCTCCCCCCCCCCCAAGGCCCATAGATGATAGATGTAGATGAGCCCTTAGACTGTAAACTACTTGGAGCAGGGACATTTTTTTTCTTTTCTTGGTGTTTGTTTATTTGTTTTGCTTTGTTTGACATATATTACTCTGAAATTGCCATGTCCACTGATGGTGCTATAGAAAGAAAGGGGTGGGGAAGGAAAGAAAATATCTAAGATCACTGAAGGCCAATTCACACGGTGGGCTGTATTCAGAGTTTGGTCATATGGTTGTGTGAATGCTTCCCTATGCTCTCCTTTTGTCAATAAATGATATGATATTTTACTGCACAGCCACTGGTCTGTGCTCAGAAGATTTTTCAGTAGAGATGGTCAAGGAATTTATGGGGTCTGTATTCCAAAGCAACCTTAACTGATCTGTAATGTCTGGACTAATGTGTGGATCGAAACATGATTCCCCTTCAGAATTTACACTGCAACAATTTTTATAAGATGGTTTGACATTTACCTTTTTAAAACACCCTTTTAACAGATAATATTGCTCCAAGCAGCTTGAGAACATGCACAATGAAAATGGGATTGCAAATGCCCCAACGGGGCTGGGATATGATGATGTGTCTTTCCTCCCAAGGATGTGGTATTGGTGGGGGAGTATGATCACCTGCTACCTGGTCTTCAACTGGTGATGCTGTGGATTGAACCTTGGACCTTCTACATTTTATTTTCTTATTACATTTATATCCCACTCTTTTAACCCCTTAAGGAACCCAAGGTGGCCCAAAGTCACCCAGTGGGTTTTCATAGCCAAATGGGGACTAGAACCCAGATCTCCTGCCTTGCAGTCCCTGACTCTAACCACTACACCACACTGGCTTCTAAGCATGTGCTCTACCACTGCACTACAGCCCCTCCGCATAGTACATGCCAAAGTTGTGGTTTTTCAGTGCGTGGCCCCCTTACATACCAGTTCAAGGATTACTGAGTGTGAGTTAATGTAAAGGGAGATAGATTAGGTTAGAAAGCATTTCCTTTTGTTAAAAAATACCTGCAGTGACACGATTACCTGCAGAGTGCCTCCACCTCCATGAACCTATCCATACACTATGCTCATAATCTAAGGCCCTCCTCCAGGTACCTCTTCTGAGGGAGGATCAGAAAGCAGCAACAGGGGAGAGAGGGACTCCTCAGCGGTGGCCCCTCAATTTTGGAATTATCTTCCCAATGAGGCCTGCCTGGCACCAACATTATTAACATTGTGGTGCCAGGTTAAGACCTTCCTCTTCTCTTCGACATTTGGCAGCATATGGTGAGATTTTAAATAGGTTCTGGATTTTTCTTATTGTTGATTGTTCAAAATTGTTTTGGATATATGTGTATCTCTGGCTATGCTGTTTACTTATATCCTTACATATAAATGCTTTTTTATAATGTACTTTTAAGGGTTTTAATCTTCGTAAACTGCCCAGAGAGCTTCAACTATTGGGAATGAATGGAAATGATTGCATTTCTAGAAAAGAGTGGGTAAACTTGAGGTCCTCCAGATGTTGCTGAACTGCCATGAACACAAATCATCCCTGACCATTGGCCATGTTGGCTTGAGCAGATGGGAGTTGGAATCTAGCAACATCCAGAGATCCATAGGTTACCATGTGATGTCATGTGATCACATGGGATTTCTAGGAAGTGTTGCTGGGCTGAAAGCCTGTATGCAAAGAGCTCCACATGGCTGCAAGCAGGAACAGAGCTTTTCAATAGCTTTAAGAGCTTTATTTGTTTTATTCATTTATTACATTTCTATACTGCCCAATAGCTGAAGCTCTCTGACCTTCTTCTCAAAGCCAGCTTTCCCTGGATCCTACCAGCTATTCTCAACTGCATCTGTAAATCACCTCGGGAGCTCTATTTGGGCTGAAAAGTGTCTCCTGAATTCATAAATAAATAAAAACATTAGAACTCACAAATAAAATTAAAAAAATAATTCAACTGATCTGGAGTGATCCTTCCCTACTTGTCTTCTCTACCTATATCTCCAACAGGCTGGAAAAATGCCTGGATGGATTGCATATTTAGTTTCCCTTTATCCCAAAGCAAACAAATCTGATTCTATTCCTGTGGCAATATCTGGAGTAATTACTTTACTTTGTTTTGTTTGTGCACACAGATGAAATTGCTCCCAATTTGATCCAGTTTCTCCCTTCCCATGCTTCATGCTGGGGATGGTTTATCTGCAGGCTTAGCAAAGCAGCATGTTGGGTGCTCTTAACCAACTGCTTGTGTTTTGGGCGAATAGCAAAGTGATGTTGAAGCCTACAGCTATTTGCAGAGGGCATTTTTTTTAAGGACAAGGCTTTATAACAATGAATGGTGTAGAGAGTTCCTAACGTGATATTCTTATTTGTTTATTTGTTTGTTTGTTTTGTTCTGTTTTAGAATACTAGAACATAAGGTCACCCACTGGAGTGATCTGCCAAAGGCTCAGGGCAGACAAAAAGAAACATCTCTGACATTGTGCATGATTAATTTACAGGAAACATTATCACAATAAGCTCTGATGGGTTAGATTACTTTAAAAAATAAAAAACCCTAAAAAACATGCAAGATATATCCCACTGAATATTACAGAGTCTTAGAGTTGGAAGGGATCTTGAGGATCTTCCAGTCCAACCCCTTTCCTAATGCAAGACGTACCTACAGCATTCCTGATTGATGGTTGTCCTGCCATGACTTAAATACCCCCAGCAAAGGAGAACAACCTCATCCCCTCTCCAGACTTTTAAGAGCTAAGCATCGAAAGCCATCGGCCTGGATGGACATAAGAAGAGAACTCTAAGAAGAGCCCTGCTGGATCAGACCAAGGATTCATCTAGTCCACCACTCTGTTCATACAGTGGCCAACCAGCTGTTGACCATGAACCCGCAAGCAGGACATGGTGCAACAGCACCCTTCCACCCTGTCAGTTTGGATTTCTACCACTTCTTTTTTTAAAAAACAAAAAAACAAAAAACCCTCAAGTTCTTTCCATCTCAAATATAGAGAAATCCATGGGTTTTGGTAAAACTTCTTATAAAAAATGAACTGAAACAAAATCCTCACCTATCCTTACCCAATGGTTCTAGTCCTGCCTTTGGAGCAACAGAGAACAGGTCTGCTTTATCTTCTGTGCCACTCTTCAGATATCGGAAATAGGGATGTCTGAAAAATCTGCACAGATTCAGCTGAGTTCAGATTTCCAGGGCCAGATCTATACCAAGCAGGAGATGACACTTTGAAAATGGTTTGAAAACTGTATATGGCGCATGTGCTGAGCCCCAACAGTTGTCACTACTGTTATAAACTGTTTTAAAGCAGTAGCGTAGATCCTTCCCAGGAGTCTGACCTGCAAATTAGGCAGCAGACTGGGGTGGGTTTGTGTGTGTGTGTGTGTGGGGGGGGGGGGGGGGGTTGAGTCACCGACCATTTTAAAAAACTTTTGGAGGGAAACTGTGTCAATTTGTGCTTCCACTAAGATGTCCTTGTGCTAATGTGCATTAGCACAAGTGGAATACAGTTCTCATAAATCCTAAAAAAATATCCAAATCTGTCTATGGAATGAAAGATGCATAACAATCCACAAAACGGGACACAGACGGGACACATTTAACAAAATCCATACATCCCTTATTTGAAGGGAATTATCATATGCTTGAGACAACAACTGGGATAGTCCTTGCCTTCCTTCTCTCTATGTAAGCTTCTACAGGCATTTGGCTGGCCATAGATGGAAACAGGATGTTGCTTGATATGGTGTGGGTAAGAATTTTGTTTCAGTTCAGTTTGGATAAGAATTTACCAAAGTTTATGACATTCTCTGTATTCAGGACAAAAAACAACTTGAAATTTAAAAGAAAAAAATTATGGAAGAAACCAAATAACAGGATTCATCCATCCAGGCATTGAGCGTCAAGGGCCCAGCTCTTAAAAGTTCCAATGAGTTCAACCATCTTAGTTGAGATTGCTACCTCTTTTTTTCTGATAAGCTCCTCCTCTTTAACAGCTATTTGGCTTTTAGGAACATCATGGTCCTTGCCACGTTGGGAAGAGCTGTACCTACGGGATGTGGCTGATGCAGATGGTCGAGAATGTTGTTTCAGTTTGATTTTGATGAGAATTTACCAATTTACCAAAATTTGCTAAGTTCATGTTTGGGAATGAAAAAAAATGTAGAATTGTGTGAGAAAGTTCAACTGATGGATTCACCCATCCCTACTCTAGATGGAGTTTCAGCAGATCCAACCAAGTTGTTTTGATATTCCTAATGCAGGTTCCCCTTGGATTCACTCAAATATTGCCGTATCTTCCAACAGCTGATAACTAAACGATATTGAACATTATAAACCACATTTTTAATTGGGAACTGCAATCACTACTGGAAAAGTGCTAGAAGCACTTTGATGGTGATGACTTCGTAATTATAAAAACTTATCCGAGTTAATATAAGCCTTGCCAGCCTCATCTATGAATATAGGCTGCTAAACAGCCAGATAAATCCTAACTCCAGGTTGGTATTCTTAATTTCCACCAGGGACCATAGCAATAAGTTCGTCATTCCTCCCCCACCCCTCCCACTTTAAACTAGTGAACTGTGACAGAATTATTTTGCAACTTAACAACTCTGCAAATTATTCTCATTTCCACTCTGGCATTCCCGCCCCCCCCCCCTCCAACCCCTCACAGGGCTGATTTAACTAGTGTTAAGTATAAAACACTTTAGCGAGGTAAGCTTTGTGTAGTCACAAAAACGAGATTAATGCACATGGGTAATTTCTGGCATTGGTTAAATGCCTGTAGTGCTGAACTTCGCAAAAGTAGGATTGATGAGTTCAGCCATTAGGTGCTGAAGTGTAGAGCTGTGAGGGAGACGACTTGTTTCTTGTTTAAATTGAAATCATTTCAATTCATTTCCTTCTTGGTTGGACAGAAGCATGTTTTTCAATAGGGAAGAAATCTTGAGGGAATCCATTGACCTAGCCAGTCATATAATGCAAAAAGTTAATGGGCAAAAATGATATTCATCTGCAGTTTATAATAGCATTTCTCTTCTCCCCCCCTGCAACCCCCACCAACTCTCTGAACCTCACAAAAGCAAGCATATTATAAGAGCAACCACAAGGCTGGTAGACATACAACCTTCTCACAATTATCAAGTTTGTGGCAATATATATATATATATATATGGAACACAAATTTTGATGCTGAGATAATAAATTATAAATTATGGAAGTCAGAGGCACCGAGCAACTTGTAAGCAACAGTCCCGTCTCTTAGCAACAAGCCAGGGGAAAGCTGCTTGTTGATACGACCAGAGCAGACAGGATTGTTTTGCAGTGATTACACCAAGGCACCAGGAACAACATTTTAACACCTGCCGCAGGGCACACTTCTGCACCTAGCTATGCATCTCTCCCGTGGCCCACAAAGCCTGGGCTAGATGCCAGGAGGCTTCTGAGGCCTACCTCTCAACCATAGCAGGCCAAGGGAAACAAAATGGACCCCAGAGGAAAGATCAAAGAGGCAAAGTTCAGGTGTGCGATACACTTGTGCTGGAGTTCTATTCTTTCCAATACCCTTCTAGGAATTAGAAATGATCATGGGGTTCAATATCTATTCTTCCTAGGCTGACCAGATAAAATCCAGGTAGAGCTGTAGAGAAAAGGGGATTTCAGCCAGTGTCATTTGTATGCAATTAGTTCCTGGTGAAATTCCCTCTTCATCACAACTGTTAAAGTTGCAGGGGCCCTGCCTTCTTTTGTATATGGTCACTCTAGTATAGTGCCTGCAACTTTAACTGTTGTGATGAAGAGGGAATTTCACCAGGAATTAATTGCATACAAATGACACTGGCTGAAATTCCCTTTTCTCTACAACCGTTAAAATTACATGAGCCCTGACCTGGATTTTATCTGGTCATCCTAATTCTTCCTTTTCTCCCAGAGTCCATTGCTTCGACTTTCTTTAACACGGGAGGTGGATGGACCTGCTTCTTTTGTAGCACAAAGGTCCCCATCATCTTGGATACAGCTCATTTGAACATAACTCAATGTATGTGTTTAACATGCTGCATAATCATGTTAAGAACGACCAGGCTGGCTGGTAAGAAGACGGCTTTTTCAGTTGTGGCACCCTGGTTGTTGAATGAGCTTCCCAGAGAGGCTTGTCTGGCACCTACGTTGTGCTCTTTTCAGCACCAGGTGAAGCTCTTCTTATTTTCCCAGGCATTTTAGCCTTCAGTTTTAAATTTTGTTGTTGTACTTTAAATATTTCAATGCTGCTAGGTTTTATTTTGTTTTTGTTTTATTTTATACTGTAGTTTTAAACTTTTTCATAGTATTTTACAATGTTGTATTTTATGGTTTTCAATGTTGCAAACCATCCAATGAGCTACGACTATTGGGTGGTCTAGAGATATGATAAATAAAAAATAAGAATGCAGGAGATGCCAATCTATGGTGATTTCAATATGCAATTGTTCCAAACTGGCTGCTTTGACATTAGATCTATCCATTTTGCAAAGTTGTATTAACCACGGGCTTCTTGAAATACATCATGAACCCATGAGATCTGATCTTGCTTTGAGTTCCAAATCAAGTTCCCAAGAGGATTTTCCAGCCTTATGTCTGACTTCGCTAGCATACGGGATAGTGATATGCTTATTTTCTGCCAAGATATGGCTGCTAAAGAGATTACAAACCACACATAAAGAAGTGTGCCATTCTAGCTAGCAAGACTCAGAATAGGGTGATGAACATTTCTTTGGTGAGAGAAGGTGGCCTAGAGTTCAATGTCCCATTGTACAACTTTGCAAAATGGATAGATTATCCATATTATCACCATAATTTTGTATTGGTGGCCAGAAGATCTAATTTAGGAGTTGCCATGAGCCTGTAGACAACACAGGTCATCCATGCCCAAAGGGCAGGTATCAGCAAGTATGAGGTTACCCCAAGGTTTGTAGAGAAGAACAAAAACAAAAAAAAAAGTTGTAGGGGGAAAAAATCTAAGGGAAGGGATTCAGAACAGCAATGAGACGAAAATCTGCCTGGGCCCACAAGGGCAGCAGATGCCCCCAAGTCCAGTCCTCCCGGTCCCTGATGGACAGACCCATCACTGCCAAAGGATAATGGCGGTATGGTCTGGGTGGAACTCCCCCGCTGCGTTAATGGTGCCCCCCCATTGCTAATGGCATGCTGGGGGAATTGCATACTTTCTGGAGACCCTGGAAAGTGCACTTTGACTCCCCCACCACACCAGTCATGGCCTTAAGGGCCCTCTTAATCCAAGGTTTTAACAGGGCCTTTAAGGGCCCCATCTTTAGGGGGGAGGAGAAGATGCAATTTTACCAAGGCTGGGGAAATTGTGTATTTTTCCCCTCCACTCAAATGGTGGTAGCCATGTTTGGCACAGGTGTGTTTGTGTGTGTGTGGAAAGCAAAGCACACTTTCCAGGACCTCCAGAAAGTGCACTTTGCCTCCCTTCCCCCCATGCTGATCCAAGGTTTTAAGAGGGCCACTAAGGTGGCAATTGGCACACAGAGGAGGGAGGCAAGGTGCACTTTCCAGGGCCTCTGGAAAATGTGCAATTCCCGCTGAACAAGGACTGGCTATGTTCATTGGCTGACTGTTGGAAGGGGGAGGGAACTGTGTAGGAATGGAATGGAGTATCTTGAAGAAGATCCCTCCACTCTACTCTGCAACATGTTGTTTCAAGCCCCACTTGTACACTCTAATGCTGAACTCAGTTCTCCAAGTGCTCCTCCTGATGTAGGTAAAACAGCCCCATTCATGGACTATCAGCCATAAGCAGGAACCCAAAGGTTTGACGAAGTAGGAAAATTTTTTAGGAAGAGAAAACTCCAAAGGGGCCACCCCAAATTAGACCAATTAGTGTTGAACATGGAATGCTGAGTGAGTGTGTGTGTGTCTGTGGAATGGAGTAATTTGGAAGATGGGAAGGCTGACTGGCTGGCTGGAATCCTGAACAGAAGCACACCACACTGCCACATTTTCTTGCAGGGCTCACCTGTATTCTAGGACAACAAAGCAAAACAAAACAGAAACACCCAGGACATTCTATAGTAGGGTGACCAGATTTTGGAAACCAAAATCCTGGTCCCCCCGCCACCCAAAACAACCCCCCCCCCCACCAAGCCACCCACCCCCCAAAAACACCAGCCTGGACCTACCGGGTTCTCTTCCTCCGCCGCCTGCGCCGAGTCCTCCGCTGCCGCCCCCGCCGGGTCAGCCGCCCCCCCCAGGTCCCCCGCCGCCACTGGGTCTTCCTCCTCCGCCGCCAGGTCCCCCGCCCCCGCCGCCGGGTCAGCCTCCAGGTCCTCCGCTGCCACCAGGTCCTCCGCCGCCGGGCTTGTAAGGCCAGAGGCCATCGCGATGAGCCCCAAGGAGGCCAGAGGCCGCGCGGAAGAGATGGGAGAGGGCCGGATCCGGAAGTGATGTAATTGGCCCTCTCCTGCCTCTTCCGCGTGGCCTCTGGCCTCAGGAACCCGGCAGCAGCGGCAAAGGACCTGGCGGTGGTGGAGGACCCGGCGGCATTGGCGGCGGAGGAGCCCGGGAAGCGGCCGCCCCAGCAGGTAAGTGCCCCCCCTCACGTGTCGCGCCCCTTACCTGTAGGGGCATCCGCTTCCCTCCGGTGCTTGAATCTACTGAGAAACAGGGTTCGCGGCCTGTCCCTCGCGCGCGCTACTCAGAGACAGGCTGCGAAGCCTGTTTCTCAGTAGATTCGAGCACTGGAGGGAAGCGGATGCCCCTGCAGGTAAGGAGCACGAGGCGCAAGGGGGGGCACTTACCTGCTGGGGTGGCCGCTTCCTGGGCTCCTCCACCTCCGCCGCCGGGTCTACCGCCGCTCGTTGCCGCTCGCTGCCACCGCCGCGTGACCCCCCGCCACCCTGGTTTTCCCCCACCGCCCCCCGGTTGGCCCGGATCGGCCTAGGTTTCCCGGTTAGGACCGGGAAACCCCGGGCGATCTGGTCACCCTAGCTGTGGGCAGGGGCTGTGTGGGGTGTTTTGCAGAGAAATGTATAATTCTTTCTCATCAGATGTAAACATTTGGATTTCCTTCCACACCTCAGAGAAAGTGCTTCTGTTCCATTCCAGCTACGCTATGATTTCTTTAGCACGTCATCAGATGAGTGTTTTATCGCATGCTTGTTATGGGGCACTCATGGTTTTTCGCAGCTCCTTTTGACAATGACGTCCGCCTCCCACGCATTTGACAATGATGTCTACCCCTTCTGCTCATTTTCCCATTGCAAAAAAAGATCGAGAAAATCTGACTTTTTCAGCTGTTGCAAAATGTCCTGCCATTTCCTGCTGTGCGCAGGAGAAGCAGTGGGATAAAAATGCCACTAAATGTGCCACGTGGTCATTGTTTACTTCCTCTTTCTTCCCCATGTAAAGAAAGAGGAAGCATTGTGGGACAGAAGCGGGGGGAAGGGATGGTACAAAAATGTGATTTCCCCCCGTCTGATGACACTCTTAGTCTTCAAATACCAGGATCTGCCTTCTGAGGGAGGAAAGAACTTTCCATAAGAGGAAGGGTTTCACTCGACAAAGATCCTTCTACTCAATCATGGGGGATCCCCCCTCCCATATGGTTCACCCAATTCAGCAGGGTCTCCTGATTCGCTGTGTAACATTATCAGAGGATTAGAAAGGCTGCTGTGGGATGGAGGGGATGGGAAAGTCCACTTCCATCAGAGCAGTTGATCCAGCGTAAATCTGGATCCAGCCCAGTATGAATCAGAAAATCCACACTTCCCTACAACAGCCACACTGATTTTGAATGCCTTCTGGAATGTGTTGTGCAAGTATTACTGCACCCTACTGAAATAGGTAAGTAATAAATATCTCTAGCATATTCTCAGATATGGAAATATGTTTCCTGATTAAAGGAACATGTCTCTGAGAAGTTATCGTGGGTCAGGGTGGGGTGGGTGGAGATTGGGAAGGTCCTGACTTGTTGCACAGATGTTATTCAGTTAAGCCAATTTCAGAGAACCATAACGGCTGTACAATTCTTGTCTTGCCTTTTCCATTTTTGCAACACCCCAGCGCCATATGCAATAGCAAGCCAGTCTGCATTTGAAAATGAAATCAAAGTTATTCTAAGCTGGAAAGTAACCATTTAGATAATCCCTGTCCTCATTAACATCACATATCCAGCTTTGTCGATAAAAGTTCCAAGTGCATGCCTCACTTCCTTGTTACGTTTTTTTATCAGCAGGAAAACAAACAAATCCAGAGATGATTTCACACCCTGCTGTAGGGGACTGAATAACTCGTGGGGTGCTCAGCCCACAAATTCGTGAAGTGCTGCCTGGCTGGCCCTTTTTGGGAGGTGAACCAACAAAACAAAACATGCAACAGGAAGTAAGGGAGGAAAACACTATTCATCCACCTCCAGATCTCCCCACTGTCGCTAGCAGGATTGCTCTACCTCCCCCCATCCCCTACCCATCACCACTTTAAAATTGGATGTTGTATAGAATTGCCCTTTCGAAGGTACAGGTGAAACAACCAGCCTAGGTGGCACATGGGCGGAGTGGGGCTAGATGAAGTTAGTTTAGAACTGGCATCTTAATGATGCAGGAAGTTTTTTTGAAGTGTTGGTTCTCACCAGGAGAGGGTGCTATTTGGGTACCACTTAAAGCAGCGATTTTTAAATTTTATTTTGGCTACATTTCTATCCTACCTTTCTTCCATCATGGAACTCAAGGTGGCACAAATAGCAAGGCAGGTTCCAGGTCATCTCCCATCCTGGCCTACTTAGGTTCTGCAAGATAGCTGTTTCATATGCCCACCATTAAGATGCCTGGCCCAGCACTGAGAAAGTGAGCACTCCCCTGTTAGGAACATAGGGAGCTTTCTTATGTTGAGTCAGAACATGGGTTCATCTAGCCCAATATTGTACACACTGACTGGCAGCAGCTCTCCAGAATTTCAGGCAAGAGTTTTTCCAACCCTACCGACAGATGCTGGGGATTGAACCTGGGACCTTCTGCATGCAAAGCAGGTGCTCTACCAATGAGCCAAGGTCCCTTCTGTTATCCTACTCAAGCACAGGAACACAAATACACTAGTCCTTTAAAACAAAAGCATCAGTGAACGCAACACCCCTCAAAAGTTATACTTGGCCCAAAGCAGCACTGTGTAGCCATTTTGTGGACCTTCCATTTTCTTTACAATTCACCCCCTCAAATTTTCACAGTTCTCCTCTCTGGAATTGAACAGCCACAAACCGATCTGTTGCCCAGTGGCAGGAAAGTTGCTTTCCCCCATCAATGGTGCTGCGAAAGTTTTGTGCACTACTGACCCCAGGATTGGGCCTGTTGTGAGTATGGCGTGAGGGAAACGTCAGGGGTGCTTTTGTCATTTGGAAAGGCCTGAAGGCCCACCAGGCAAAAGCAGGTTTTCTCCGCTCCTTTCCTTGTGGGTGATTGAATATGAAGTCCTGCACGCTGCACATCCTCCTTCTGTGATATAGTTTTAATGCAGTACCTCCAGGCTCTGCTGTCCCAGAATGCAGTGCAACACCCTGGCAGTAGTTCAGCTGAAGACTAAACATTTGGCTCGCTGACAGCAGAGCTGCCAAGTGTTGGCAACAAGAGACACACAGGGAAGCAGCAGGCTGCTAAACCCTTTCACATTTTTAATTAGATCCACACACCCATGTCTTTGAGCTATCATAAATATACAGATGACACAGAGAGCATTATTTAGGGGGTAAAACACACACACACACGCACACACACACACACACACACACAAACAGCACAGTGGTATCTCTTACCTTATTAAAATAATTTACCTACAGCGAGGTGGGGGAGAAGAGGGGCCGCGGGTGACATTTTGCACTGATCGGTCTCTGCGACTAAGCACATTTATCCTGTGTGCTACATAGGCAGGTCTTTTGAAATCACTGACACCTAGACTTAGTTGCAATAGCATCGCCAGGAGAGGGCATAATCGGTACCAGCTCTAATATGTAATTTCCCAGCAGAATGATAGATCCGGGCTTTAAGTATCCTTGAGTGTATGCCTTGCAACAGTGATATTGCTGTTAATCCTTCTTATTTCCTTTCCCTTTTCTGCTATCCTGACTTTCCCCCGACACACTGAAGGAATGCAGGGAATTGTACTTTTTCTTTGTTTCCCTTCGGAAATCCCTGTCTATACACCTGACCAGATCCTGAGTTTCTCAGCTGCCTTCTACTGAGTTTGCTGTTTTCTGGCTACTAGCTAGGGTGATCGTATGGAAAGGAGGACAGGGCTCCTGTATCTTTAACAGTTGTAGAGAAAAGGGTATTGGCATGCATGCAGCACCTGGTGGAATTCCCTCTTCATCACAACAGTTAATGCTGCAGGAGCCCTGCCCTCGTGACCAGATACAAAAGAGGCCAGGGCTCCTGCAGCCATAACTGTTGTGATGAAGAGGGAATTCCACCAGGGGCCACATGCATACAAATGACTCCTGCTGAAATTCCCTTTTCTATGCAACTGTTACAGATACAGGAGGCCTGTCCTTTTCATATGGTCACCCTGAGGCTTCTCTAAAAAGACAATGTTTCCAATCAGTGGGGTATTTAAGTATAGGCTGACCATATGAAAAGGAAGACAGGGCTCATTTAACTTTAACAGTTGCAGAGAAAAGAGAATTTCAGCCGGTGTCATTTGTATGCAATTAGTACCTGGTGAAATCCCATCTTCATCACAACAATTAAAGTTGCAGGCACTATACTAGAGTGACCAGATACACAAGAGGGCAGGGCCCCTACAGCTTTAACTGTTGTAATGAAGAGGGAATTTCACCAGGAACTAATTGCATACAAATGACGCTGGCTGAAATTCCCTTTTCTCTACAACTTTTAAAGTTACATGAGCCCTGTCCTCCTTTTCATATGGTCAGCCTATTCTTAGAAGACAACAATAATTCCAGGGAGCCCATGGCAAATTAACATGAGGGCAAGCAGTTCCAATTTAAGTCTCCTGGGAATTTTAACTATGCTGTTATTGTCCTGTCTGTCCCTGTTTACTTGCTTTAAAATCTCTGCACATTTTATCAAGTACATTTGGGAACTCCCACTGAAATGTCTCCTAAAGTAAAATCTGAACCAAATGTGTGGGTGGATGGGTGGGGGGAGGGGGTTCTTTCTCAGGTGAATCTTAAAGGGAAACTGGGGGGGGGACGTTCCTGGCAAAATTTCTCAGAGGGTGTTTCAGACATCCCTATGAAAAAGCCCTTCACATAGCCACCTCGTTTTGCCTAACTGAAATTCAAAATGATGACATGGACCATTCCTCAAGCAAAACATCTCCATTATATTTCAAGGGAATCCCCAAGGGTGTGTCAATACAGCTAGCCAAAATTTCTCAGGCATATTTCAAGGTTTTGTCAAAAGCCTGGGCAAACATTTGAGAAATTTCAAAGGAAGCTGGAAAGGTTTGATAAGCGTAACCAAGTGATTATCTGCAATCCTGTGCTCACTTACCTGGGAGTATGTCCCAGTGAACTCAATGGGACTTTCCTCCACTTTAACAGATGTAGCTGAGGTGATTCAGCCTAAGGGCCAAATAAATTCAGTTTTGGGGAAACCCTGGGGGCTGTATTCCAGGAGTGGGCAAGGCCAAAAGCAAGAAGCATGGGACAATCCTCCCCCCCCCCCCAAAGCATTTTTTTTTTGCATTAAAGTTCTTTCTCTGCGTACTGCAATACTGTGAAGTTCATCGCCCAGTGAAGATCATTTGGCTCCAGCACTGATTTTTTTTTTTTTTTTGCTATCATTCACATGGAGTTTTACCTGAGTGGGATGTTACTCTGCTGAGGGGGTTTAAATGCGATCGCTCCATGTTCTTTGATGTTACTGCTCTTGCAACGTTTTATTGCTTTGGGGCTTTTTTGTAGACTGATTAGGTGCCATTGTTCTACAGAAGAGAATGTGATATAAACATTTGTTTATTTACTTATTAAAATAATTTTTAGCTGCATTGCCAGTGCTTAAGGTGGCATTTCAATAAATAAGGGACGCCTGAGGAATTATGAACTCCGATAGGAACTAACCTGATCCGTAACTCCTGGCTAGCACATTAGTTGGAACTTAGTTATCCAGCAGCTTTTGAACTTCCTGAATATTTTTAACACAGTTCTCAGCTTGAAAAACAGATCAAAATGCATTTTTAAAATGTGGATTTGGAGAGAAAATGCATTCAGGAATGCATATTTTGAAAAAAAAATGTCCAGAAAAGTGATTATGAAAGAAAATACTTTTCAATGTGTGTGTGTGTGTGTGTGTATATATATATATATATATATACACACACACAAATATTTACACACACACGCAATATACAAAAGTAATAAGAACTGGAAATAGATTCATTGTCCATTCCCAAATAAGAAAATAAATAAATACAATTTGGGGCTTTCTCTACATATCCTCTTTGGGATCTGGCTATTTCTAGGAAGGGCAAATGATACTTTTATTTGTTCACCAACCATGGAATTCCCCACCAGAATAACTTAGGAAATGAAGAAAGACAGACTCTTCTGAGCAATCTGCATGCATGCATCTCCTAATGAGAAACTGTATGTAGTTTTCCATGTGGAAATTAATAATTTGCATGATGCAGACAATCATCTTGGGAAAATCTTTGTTCAGCCAGGAGCTCAAATAAGTAGACATGGGGGAAGCCACTGATTCTCAGCTGAGTTTCCTAATCTATGAAATGGGAAAGACCTATCTCACAGGAAGACTTGTAAAACCAGCTGCATACAACTGAGCGGATGTTCTAATCAGGAAGGATGTCTGCATTGTCAGAGACTTAAGATGAGATGGAGGAACCGTAAGACACTGCCTTAAGATTCTGACTATGCAGATATCCTGACTACAATATCTAGTCATGCCTTTCTGCTCCTATTCCCTACCCAACCCAACCCAATCAACCTGCTTTTTTTTGTAACATCTTGCGTGATAAGGAGATCTGAAGATCTCAAAAGCTTTCACATTGTGTTGTGATCTTTGAATTGGTCTAATAAAGATATTACACTAGGGATATGCATTGAATCGGATCCGATGTCTGATTCTGATACGATTAAAGTGAAATCAGACATCTGATTTCTGATTCCGATGTTGTTTCAAGGAGCTCCAACTTTATCAGATCCGATTTTTTTCGGTCTGATTTTAATCGGATAAAATCTGAGAATTGGACACCATTTTGAATAATTTCCCCCATAGTCTAGTATTGTGGTACAAAAATGCCTATAACTTTTTTTATTTTTAAAGATAGAAGCATGAAACTTGGCCACAATGCAGATGGGTCTGAGATGCGTATGTGTGAGAAATTTCAGAAACATAGGTGCAGGCATTTTGTAGCTATGAATTTTTTACTTTAAAAGTTCCATAAGTTCCAAAACCGTGGGAGGAGAAGGCGGGGGAGGGGGTGCTGTTTGACAGGTGTAAAAACCCACCATTTTGGAACTTTTAAAGTAAAAAATTAATAGCCACAAAACCCCTGCACCTATGTTTCTGAAATTTCTCACACATAAGTACCTCAAACCCATCTGCAATGTGGCCAAGTTTCGTGCTTCTATCTTTTAAAATAAAAACATTAAATGAGTTTCTTTCCTCATTTCTCCAAAAATACCTTGCACTACACACTTGAACCTATGTTTCTGAAATTTCTCACACAGGACTACCTACATGCCATATCTAATGTGGCCAAGTTTCATGCTTCTATCTTTAAAAATTAAAAAGTAGAAGGCATAACTGTCTTGCCCCCAATGCAACCCATTTTTTCAAACATTCATTGCCACCAAAAGCCAGCACCTATGTTTCTGAAATTTCACACATGAGTACCAACATACCATCTGCAACGCGGCCAAGTTTCATGTGTGGATCTTTAAAAATAAAGAAGTTATAGGCATTCCTGGTTCGTTTTTCAAAACATCAAAGCCACACAATGCCTACACCTATGTTTCTGAAATTTCTCACACATACGCACCTCAAACCCATCTGCAATGTGGCCAAGTTTCATGCTTCTATCTTTAAAAATAAAAAAGTTATAGCCATTTTTGTACCACAACACTATTCTATGGGGGAAATTATTCAAAATGGCGTCCGATTCTAAAATCAGAGGTCCAGTTTTTGTATCGGAATCAACTCTAAAGTGATTCGAGGGATGCCCAATTCAGGTCAAAATCGGAAGTCCCGATTCCGATATGATTTTCGTGGCCGTGAACTTCCCTATATTACACTACATGGGTAGAGACAGACTTGCTCATGTCTGGCTCCGTTGGACACCTGTTAAATCTCTGCCACCACTCTCACCTGCTCATGGTGCTGCACGAGCCATGAGGCTGCCCACCCTCATCCACAGCCTCCATATTGCCAAATAATGGACGCTCCAGAAATTGCATATTTCCCAAGATTAATGCTGCCCACAACATACCTATGCATGGGGAATATTTTCTTATGGTCCACATGTCTGCCTTTCTTTTTTCCTCTTTCTTTCTTTCTTTCTTTCTTTCTTACAATGCAGCTAGTGAAATGAAATGCAGCTAGTATGTGAATATAACCTCCCCCCCAAAAAACCCCCAAAATACCTACCAAGTTTTGTTTGCCACACTTTTACATAACTTCATGTATTTGGTGCCACGTGCAAGACATTCTTTGATGACAGGCTGTTAGCCAGGATGCTATGAGATGAAAAGGATGTCTGAAAGAGAAGACACGTAAATAACAGGTGAAGTCAATAGGGTGGTTTGGTGCAGCTCTGCTAGCCGTGTTTAAGGTGACGTCTGAAAGAAGGCAAACTCTTGTGGTGTAAGCATTCAACTGTGCGTGCTTGCTGGTCCCACCTGGCACTGCAAATCCAGAGGGGGAAATTCCCCATGAGAGAAGCTCATTTGGAATCCATTGTGTCAGCAAACAAGAGCGCCCTACAGGACAGCCCAACATGTGGGGTTGCAAATAAAAAACTTAAAAAGCTGGGGGGGGGAGGGTTGTTGTCGTTTTGTCTTGGAAAACTGACACACAGGAACCTCACATCTCCCTCGTTATGAAGTCTTCGCATTTTTATTCCGAATAGAAACTGTAGCTGTATCATTAACCTGCAGCGAAAAGAGTGAAGCACAAAACATGTTTGTTACTGGGACCCCCAAGGGGTTGAGTTTTCCTTCTTGTATTCCCCTCCCCCCCCTAATTTTAAAGAAAATTTAACAAGGAAATGAAATACTTGAAATGCTGGGGGAAAATAAAGGATCACATGCAATCCCGCCTGTGAGCACAATTTTTTATAAATAGACACTCTGGCAAACATCAAAGAAATTGCTGCCGAGAGAAACTAACTGATCATGTATATTTTACGTTGCCCATTTATTCTGAACAGACTTGGCCACATAATGCCGCTTAACTCTGAAAGAGCAAGTAAAATACTGCCCATCTGGGATGTTACAGAATTCTTCCCCCCACTTTTAGTTTTTGTATCTATCCCCCTCCTCACAATGCATTAATTAAACACAGCCACATTTTACATCACCTGTTTACATAATCTGAAAAACCTGGACAAAATGAAGTGACCTAATCCAATGAAACAAGAGAT
Source organism: Anniella stebbinsi (assembly GCA_029215795.1). NCBI lineage: Eukaryota > Metazoa > Chordata > Lepidosauria > Squamata > Anniellidae > Anniella > Anniella stebbinsi. Next base: position 351,819,045 of record JARDYH010000001.1, read on the forward strand.
GAAATAATCTTAGACATGCATCTGGAGGTACAGAAACCATGGACACTAATGAGACAAAGTAAGGTAATAGTTTTTATTAAACTTATGCTTGTTTCTTTAGGATATGCTAGCTTTCAGACTTTATGGAGATCTCTTCTTCCTGAAAATCTTTGGGAGGTTTGAACACCTCTGCGCCTTAGCCAACCGATGTACATTCAATAAAAGATATCCTTTTTATCCAGCTAGTTCTTTGTGCACTCTGGAAACAATATGGCAACTGTCTCCAATTTAGTACCCTCCAGGTGTTTGGACTTCAACTCCCATCAACCAATGCCAGCAAAGTGAATGGTCAAGAGTGCTAGGAGTTGTAGTCTAAAATAACTGAAGAGCACCAGAATATAGTGAAGGGTGAATGAGTAATGTTCGTAATTGCCAGGTTTCTCCCAACATCAGTTTGCTGCTCTGCATCTCTCCAGTGTTCCACAAAGCCTGGGCTAGATGACAGGAGGCTTCTGACCTCTCAACCACAGATGGCCGAGGAACTCTAGAGGAAAGATCATAGAGGCAAAGTTCAGGTGCACTGGGCACTTGTGCTGGAGCTCTATTCCTTATAAATGCCTATAATGTTGTGGAAATGGCCCCTTTAAGGCCACCATTTGTCCAAATGAGCTAGTAATGGAGAAGAACAAGCAGCCATTTTGTGAGAAATGGCACTTGGTGAAAGAGCTGGCACACTCCAAGCTGGGCAAGCACTGGGGTCCATGGCCTGGCAGCTTGCTGAGGGAGAGGCCGCCCGTACGCTGCTGCCGAGTGCCCCATGAACTGCCCTGCAGCTTGCCCCACTCCACTTGTCAGGGTCAGGTAACTGGTGGAGGCTCACCTAGTGCCACATGGGATGGCCCATCCATCCCTATTCTGTAAAAAGTTGGCAAGATAAAGCATAGAGAACTTCACAGTTCCGGGGCCAATGCAGTCAAGTAGCTAAGGCAATGGAGTAATAAGCCTCTTATAGAAGTTTTACATAGAAATGGGAAAAACAGGAAAGCTTGAGTTGATCAAGATACTCCAAGTTCCACCTCAAAGATTGGTCCTCCTTGTGTCCATTCCTGACTGCATGCATTTTGTTGTTTGAACAGAAAAAGTACACACTTTGTTATACATAAGTTCCCTCCCCCATTGATTAAAGTGTGAATGCACATTTTTTAAAGTACACACTTTTCGAATCAGTATCGCAAGTCCAGGATTGTATGAACTTTGCTCGAACAATGTGCTCCCTTTACGGGGTGGGAAATAGTACCAATTCTGTTTAAAAACAAATCAAAAGGGAATGATCTAATTCTGCAAAGTGTAGAACTGAGAGGAGAGATGTGGTGGATGCTTAAAATAAACCTGCCGATATTATACTGTCCTTATATAAACCTATTGTGTACAGTTCTGGTCACCACACCGAAAACAAGGAACTTGTAGAGATGGAAAAATGGAAGAAAAAAGTAACCAAAATGTCCAAGGGGCTGGAGCATGTCTCTTTTGAGAAAAGGTGACATAATCTGGGATTATTTAGGTTAGAAAAAAGGCAAAGTAAGGGGAGACACGATAGCGATAGACAAAATTATGGATGGTGTAGAGAAGTTTTCTCCCTCTCTCATAATGACCCTGTTGAGATGACATGCTAAGCCATGGTGGTTAAGCATTTTGGGGTAAACATTATGGCTTAGTGGGTCATGTGAACCATTCTTAACCATGGTGGCTACATAACCATGGTTTATACATGCTCACTAACCATTTGCTGCAAAAGGGTTAGCAGCTTAATTATGGCTTAGTTTGTCATCTGAACAGGCCCAATACTAGGATCGGGAGTCATCCCATGAAAATAATTCAGGACAGATAAAAAAGTACTTCACGCAGCGCCAGATCTACACCAAGCAGCATATAGCGGTATATGGTATGTGTCAATGGACCTCAACAGTTGTCAGTGCACTCCAATACCGCTATAAAGCAGTAGTGTGGCTCCTGTCTTTTATATACCGCTTTCATACCGCTTTTGTACCACTGTATCCTGCTTGATGTAGAACTGGCCATAGTTAAACTATGGAATTTGCTACAATGAGATGCAGTGGCAGCCACAAATTTGTATAGCTTTAAAAGGAGCTGGGACAAATTCATAGAGGATATGGCTATCAATGACTACTGGTTCTCATGGTCATATGCTACCTCCAATATCAGAGGCAGAATGCCTATGTATACCAGTTACCGGGGAACCGGAAGTGTGCTGTTGTAGTCATGTCCTGCTTATGGGCTTGCCACAGGCAGCTGGTTAACCAATGTGTGAACAGAATGCTGGACTAGATGGACCTTTGGTCTGACCCAACATCGCACTCCCTATGTTCACGTTGGGGGATGAAGGGAGAATAGCTCAGTGGTAGTGCACATGCAAAAGTTTCCTCATTCAATCGGTAACATCTCCAGCTAGGGTGGGAAATACTCCTGTCTGAAAGCCAAGAGAGCCACTACAAGCAGTCAGTGGAGACAAATACAGTGCTCGATTACTCTGTTCTGACCCAGTTCCCATGATCTATCAACAGGTCTCACTGCTAAGCTCAGATCTATGAGCTGTAGGGCCAAAAGGGCGCTTGATCTGTGGTTGGGGAATAGCCTGTTCATTCTCAGATGGCAACTAGCCCGGGAGCATTTGAAGGACAAAAACAGCCACTGGCCAGAAAACCAGAGTGACCAGAAACAAGATGGAGAAACCATAAAGTTCCATTGACCACCCAATATGGATTTCAGACCAAGGTGGGAGCAGAGAAAGGCAAAAGCCAGGAGAAATGCTAAGAGTGTGGTTAAGTTTCAAAATTGGAGGCAAGGGGTCTTTCTCACAACGGTTCTGGCCAGCTGGTTCCCTTCCACAAAAAAGGAGGCCAAGAAAGCAGCAGTTGTTTCAGCTAGAAATGTGTGCAATGAAAATTGCACAGGTATTTCCTTAGCCATTAAAAAAAAAAACCTGTCTCTAATTAGTTGATGGCTGTTTTTCATTATTAAGTACACAGAAATAAGGAGCTAATTTTATCGAGAGGAAAACACTGTATTAATGTGGCTAATCTCTTACTGGAAGGAAATGGTCGCAGGTATAAATAAGAGAGTAACATTTCATGTCTTGACCATCATTTGACACACAGCAAAACAGTAAGCATCTAATTAGTGCTATGGAAATATGTTTCACATATGTTTAAGCAGTGTACAGAAGGAAAACTTGTCCCATTATGAAACCTTGAAAATGAAGTATATGAGATGGAATTAGGTTTGAGTCCTTCTAACATTTTTTCTTGGGGGAGATGATTTCCTATAGCATTTGCAATTAAAGCAGCAGGGATCTGCAAGATCTGGGAAATGAAATATCCAGAGAAGATGGGATGTCCACCCAGGGTCCATAGGATTGCTCTGCCCGATGGTAGTTTAAAATAGAAGAGCAAAGGAAAGAAACCCTCACCTTCACACTATTGCAAGTAGTTGCCTTCCCACCCCAAAGTCAACCAACATTTATGCCTCCCCCAACGTCCCCAAAATTCTCTTCCTCCCTCAGTCGCCTGTTCATGGGGTCAAAGCGCCAATAAAGGTAATGGTCTTAGTTCCAGATCTCAGCTCTGATAAACTCTCCAGGCTTTTTGACTGGTTTGGCCCCCAGTTGCTCCCTGTGAGTCCAAATGATGCACAAGGAGTCCCTGGGGTGAGGGTGGGCAGGCACGGGATTTTTCCATGTTTGCAGAAACCTCAAAAATCCTGATTCTTCCACGGTCCCGGGAACTTCCCGGGACCGCGGAAGAATGTGCTTGTCCATCCCAGGTGCAGCCGTGCTTACTCATGAGTAAGTGCGGCTGCAAACTGGGCACGGAGCCGCACTGCACAACTCCATGCCCAGCAGGGGAGGGGGTGGCATCAGTTTCACCACCCCCGGAAGGGCAGGGAGGGGGGTGGGGGCCCACATGCATACTTTTTTTTTAAAAAAAAAGGCTTATATTTTCGGGGGAGCGCTCGTGCGCTCTGCGTCGAGGGGGGGGGATGGTGGCTGCAACTTGTGTGTGTGTGTGTGTGTGTGTGTAAAAAGAGAGCTTGGCTATTGGGCAGTACAGAACTGTAATAAATAAATAAATAAATAAAGTTAGACAAGCATTGCAGGACTCCCTATTTATAATATGTGGGGAGTTCACAAGTGCCATTCCTAACACCATCAGCCACCTCCACCATGTCTGGATACAGTTCCAGCTGAGAGTCCCCCTCCCTCCAGTTACCAGCTGCCATCATTGGGGCCAGCTGAGTGGGAGGAAAAGAAACTGGAGGAGGAGGAGGAGGAGGAGGAGGAGGAGGAGAAGAAGAAGAAGAAGAAGAAGAAGAAGAAGAAGAAGAAGAAGAAGACCTTCCATTGTCCTTAGATCCAGCTCAGTGACCTGCTGAATTACTATATGCTGAACTTTATCTAGAGCTTCATTTTGGTTGTTTTCCTCCTCCCTCCCCAGTCCTTTTCCTTTTGTGCCATGATGTTTAGATTATGTGCTTTCAGGCAGGGACTGTCTTATTCTTTCTGATCTTTGCAAGCCACTCTGGGTGCATGGAAAAAATGCTGTAAAGTAAATAAACAAATAAATAAATTGCATTACTTTCACTAGACAATCCTTCCTGGTTTGAAAATTAATTTTCCAAAGCCAAACAAAAAAATACATCAAAATTAATTGTAATTATTGACACAGGATAGTCTATTTAACGTTTCCTCCCACCACTTTTTTTGTTTTTAACTTTACAGACAAAATAGAGGCAGAATCCTATCACTGCATAGGTCTCTGATTTGTATATGCAGTAAAATCATGCCATATTTAATAAAAAGGAGGTATTATGATTTTGCCTTTAGCTAATTTCAATTGATGCATATATATATATATATATATATATATATATAATTTCTGTTGGGCTACTTGCTACAGTTCCATACACCAAGACTATAATGTTAGATGTTCTGCAGTTTTCCAGGGTTTAGCTATTACCCTGCAAGCTGTCATCAGCATGAGTACAATTCATTCCTCAGAAGTCACTTTTGCACCTTGGTCTTTCCTTAGTGTTAATAGAGCCAATGCTGATGTAACACATATATTTTGATGCGTAATGTTTTCTAGTTTTTCAGAATACCATGCCCCCCAAAACTGTAACACAACAGGACATGACCACCACATATGAATCTTCCTTCTTGTGCTCCCATATCTAACACATCTTTTCTCTCTGTCCCTGTAAAACCAAGGAGGATTTTTTTTGTTTCTATGGAGTGGGGAAGTAGTACACTCTCTCCTTTCCCATGCTATTGGCCCTGGAGAGGTCTAAGAGGTATGCAGTGCCGCATAGAAGCCAGGGCTGGCAACTCCACCAAAGCAATCTGGGCAGATGCCTAAAGCCTTGGCACCTCCAAGGGGCCCACAGGCATACTTATGCATGGGCCCTGTCACAGTCACAGTGCCTTCTGTCAGGATGCATGTGGACTACGTTATATCTTACTAAACCAAATCCAGCAACAAAGTAAATTACCGGCATACCTCGAGTGACTGATGACAATCCAGTTTTTGGACCCCACTGACAACAGAGGCTGGCAGTTTGGAGAGATTCAAGGCCCAAAGATTCCTGGAGCTGGGCCTTACAGGAGAGATGGGGTGATGGTTAGAACATTGCAATGCAAAGAAAATACAACAATGGAATCATAGGAATAGATACTGTTTCTTTCATCCAGTTCTTTATGCTAGGAACTAGGCAACAGATGGACTACAGGCTGCATCAAACATGCCAAGGCCTTTCCCACAGCCTGAGCTTCCCCCAGAGGGCAAATGCACCATGGGCCAGTCATTCCGGGTATTGCTCATGGGCCATTGCCTGCTCTTGTACAAAGAGGCCTAGATGCCTTAGGGATGGATAACTGATGGATATCTGAACCACCTGTTCAGTGTGCCATGGTAAACCAGTCAAGTGTAGTGCCAATGGAGACAGCAGCAGCAGGACAAAATGAGATGCCATCATATTTTGTAGCAGACACTCTATTTTAAGCAGGATGGAAGGCCTATGGGGCAAATTCAACTTTCCTGGGTTCCCAATCCGAGAGGGCCATGTCCCCGTCCAGCCAGGCCTTGGGCTGAAAGCGCTTCAACACCTCTGGCTTAAAGGCTCCTTTGATTCTTACCTTTGGTGGCATGGGAACAGGAGGCAACATAGCTCTTTCCAGCTTAGCATGGTGGACTCCACTTTGTAGCTCCATCCTGTGTCAGCCGGGATGCTTCCCACAGAACCCTAGAACTTCTGGCATTACTGAGCATTGGGGGAAAGAAACGCACCACAGACTCCCCCACGCTAGTAAAGGTAATTCAAATTGCTGGTTTTGACCTTTAAAGCCCTAAATGGTTTGGGACCAAGTTTCTTGAAGGACCACATTCATCCATATCTGCCCGCCTGCACTTTGAAGATCAAAAAGAGAGACTCTACTCATTTGCCCACTGGCGAGGGCAATTAATTGGGTGTCTATGCGGGAGAGGGCCTTCTCTGCTAGGCTGACCATATGTAGGCTGACCATCTGAAAAGGAGGACAGGGCTCATGTAACTTTAACAGTTGCAGAGAAAAGGCAATTTCAGCCGGTGTCATTTGTGTGCAATTAGTACCTGGTGAAATCCCATCTTCATCACAACAATTAAAGTTGCAGGCACTATACTAGAGTGACCAGATACACAAGAGGGTAGGGCCCCTGCAGCTTTAACTGTTGTGATGAAGAGGGAATTTCACAAGGAACTAATTGCATACAAACGACGCTGGCTGAAATTCCCTTTTTTCTACAACTGTTAAAGTTACATGAGCCATGTCCTCCTTTTCAGATGGTCACCCTATCTCTGCAGCATCCCCAAACCTCTGGAACAAGCTCCCAAAGGTGGTCCGCCATGCACCTTCCTTGCAGGCTTTTTAGAAGGGCAAAAAAAGGAGAGAAGCAGATTCTCAGAATGCTAAGATACTTTATTTCCAAGCCCAACGCGTTTCAGCCTATGTTGTTTTTTAAGGCTTTCTTCAGGGGGTTGAGTATTTCTGCAGACATCTCTTATCAACCCCTGAAGAAGGCCTTAAAAGCAACATAGACCGAGACGCATTGGGCTTGGAAATAAAGTATCTTAGCATTCTAAGAACCTGTTTCTCTCCTTTTTTTGCCCTAAGTTGGATGCTCACCTCCTTTTGGTTTTTAGGCTTTTAAGAAGGCCTTGCTGCTATTGTTGTTCCTCCTGGTTTTATTGTTGGTTTTATTGTTTTAATTGTTGTTTATTTGCTTTTAATATTTTTCATATTGTTTCGCTTTTAATGTTTTATGTATTTTATTGTTGTGAGCCGTCTTGTGAAAGCTTCTGCTCTGAAAGGTGGCACAGATATCTCTTAAATAAATAATGTTGGATTGGACCTTAAGACATCCCTAAATACAATGGTTCATCTAATTTAGTACTGCCTAATAACCTGGACCTTTTAATCAGTGGTTAGACCTGCAACCTTATGCAAGTAAAGAACAGATCCAGCTCTATGACCTGGTGAACCATGTAACTAAGAATGTAGCACCAGAGTTCACTGCTTCCCTTCCAATCTCTTTCCCTTTTGTGTCATGTCTTTTAGATTGTAAGCCTCTGGGCATGTCATGTCTTATTTCTTATCTTTTGGCTGAAGAGTTAGGTAAAATATTTTATGATTACATTTATATCCTGCCTTTGTTTTTCTCTCTCTCTCTTGCGAGGAACCCAAAGTACTTTACACAGCCCTCCATCTCTCCATTTTATCCTAGCAACAACCCTGTGAGGTAGGTGAGGCAGAGAGTCAGTGACTGGACCACAGTGAGCTTCATGGCTGAGCAGGGACTAGAACCCAGATCTCATGAGTCCTGTCCGACACTCTAACCACTACACCACACTGGCTCTTTTTTAAAATGAATAGATGGATGAATAAGGAAAGTACCTTGCTGCTGATCTTGTTAGATTTTTCAGCAACATTTGATATTATGGATCACACTTCCGCCCTCTCCCCGCTGCCATGTTTCACACTTCTTTGAAACAAGCAAACAGAACAAAATGTCCATTTCAAAATAAAATAAAATTAAAAAGTTATATGCTTTTTTTTTAAGAGTGAGGAGTGATAAGTGAGGAGGTCAAAGTCTGAGGGCATCTTAAATCACTCATCACAATTATATAGATTTTATTCTCTGTGTATGTGTGTGTGTGTATGTGAAAACAGAATAGAAGATTTGGCCAGATCTACACCAAGCAGGATACTGCAGTATGAAAGCAGTATATAAAAGGCAGGAACCACACCAAGCAGGATATAGCAGTATGAAAATGGTATGTGACAATGGGCTCCAACAGTTGTCAGTGCATTTCAGTACTGCTATAAAGCAGTAGTATGGCTCCTGCCTTTTATATACCACTTTCATACTGCTTTCATAGTGCAATACCCTGATTGGTGTAGATCTGGCCACTGGATTGCCAGATCATGCATTGAGCAAAGGCTGTGACTACGTGACCTCCATCAAATAGTGGTGGTTTTAGACTTTTCTGAGTTATCGTTGTCTGATGCCAGTTCAGAATCTTGGGAATGATCTTGCATTGCACATAACGTGGTTGTATCTCCAGAGCTATTTAACAGCTGTATGAAGCAGGTGAGAGAGATCAACGGGATCTTCAAGACTGGGCAGCATCAATATATTGATTATAATGGGCTTTATATTTGTTAATAATTTGAGTTTGTGTTTTCATTAGGGAAGTTGTGAGCACCCCTTGGACTTCCCCGCACCTGGACCCACTTGCAAAGCTATTTCCTCCCCCCTCCCCCGACCCACTCACCAAGTGGCCACATGCCTGCCAAGCAGGTCCAGCAGCTAAACATCCCCATAGTGAGCCACCATTTGCGTAGAAAGGGCAGCTCAGGGATTTCCGTAAAAGTAATGTTGCACAAATGGCAGCAATAAAGAAGCCATTTACACAATATTACAGATGTAGATGGAGCCTGTAATGGAGCATTTCTGAAAGAAAAAAAAAACATTTTTTTCGCAAGATGGCAGCTCGCTCAGAGAATGGGCAACCACCAGGTGATTGTGGACCATGTGGTGGCTCGGTGAACAGGGTTTAGTTAGCAAGTGGTTTAGTAAACAGGGAGGTCAAGTGGGGTTGTGTGTGTATCTGGCACTAGAGACTTCTGCGATATTACTAGCTGGAAATATTCCTGCCTGAAATCCTGGTTGGGAAATGTTGGGAGTTGTAGGACCTTCTTCTGTCCATTTCTACACCAGCATTTTTTTGTGGGATTGCCCCTGGGTCGTCCTTGTGTGTTCAAATGATGCACAGGGACTCCCAGGGGTGGAGGGAATGGGCATGGGTTTTCCCCAGGATAAGGGAGCCCTGGGAAAACCCGATTCTTCCCACGAACCCAAGAACGTGAGTAAGCAGGCACCAGAAATGGGCATAAAGCCACACCGCACGGCTCTGTGTCCATCAAGGGAGGGGAGAAGCAAGTCTGCCATCCCAAGGATAGTGTGGGGTCAATTTTGGGGGGCATTTTTTTTTTTTTTTTTTTTTAGAAAAATAACCTTTGTGATGAATAATAATAATAATAATAATAATATTTATTTGTAGCCCGCCTCTCCCTCCGGATCGAGGCGGGGAACAACAACAATATAAAACATAAAAATCACAACAGTTAAAAAAAAATTAAAAAACAAGAGAAAAATACAACATTAAAAACATCTTAAAGCTGTGTGCTCTTCCGGCCCTTAAAAAAATGGCCGCCATGACAGCACGATGGCCCAGGAGGAAGCCAGGCCATCGCGCTTCCTAATTTGGAAAGAGGGGGTGTAGAGAGAGAGAGGGGGGGATGATCCCGGATGTACTTGCTTCCGGGATCGTCCCCCCTCCCTCTCTCTACACCCGTAGGTGTAGGAAGAGCCTCTGTCTAAACATGCATAGGGTTGTGCCCTTAGCATTTATTCCTGCTGTACACTACTGAAGCGTTTGCATGAGCTGTGAGATGTTGAATAGACATTTGCTGCTTGTCAGTATTTTTCTTCTGGGTTGGGAGGGTGGAGGGAAATAGGTTTAGAAGAGATATACAACGAAGGTGACGAGGGGGGGGCAAATAAATACCATCAGAAGCAGCAGATTACATCCGTTTAAATAAAATAGATAATGTGTGCCCTGAGAGCTAACCTTTACCATACAAAAGAAGGTTATATTTTAGACCTTATTTCCTTGCTGTGCTTATTTGTATTGAGAGTAATGTAGTTAATGCGCGGTGGAAAACATACACGAAAACACACACACACATCCTTGAGTACTTCTGGTATTTATTCCATTTCTCTTCCAGGAAAATGCTCTGAAATGCCATAGTGATAGAGAAGGCGGCAGAGGTTACGGCTCCCCCTGGAGATGGGGAGAGATCTCCAGGTGAAAACATGCATTTTATCCCCTGAAAAGTTGTTGGCTTTTCTTACCACCTTTTATTCCACATAAACTTGCATTTTGCATTGCTTTTTCACTGCTATAAAAAGACAATCAAACTTAACATAATATGTGGTGTGGATTGACAAAATAGGTTAAATTAACTGGGTTTTTTTTTAAAAAAAAATCTTCACTCTGTTTGTCTAAGACCATAATAATGATGATAATAATAATAATAATAATAATAATAATAATTTTATGTAGCACATTCCCCTGAAAAGTGCTTCACATATAAGTATCTCAGTACACCAATCCTGTAAGGTGCTCAGGGGTAGCCAATGTGCTGCTCCATAAACACCTTTCCTGGTACCCACCAAGATGCCCAAGCTCTCCCACTTTAAAAATGAAAATAAAATAAATAAATAAATAAAATAACATGTTTTCTTACCAGCACTTGGGAACGCTCTGAAATAGGTTTCTGTTGGTTCTGAAAATGGTGGCTTCAAAGGAATTGTTTGGTGTGCTTAGTGGGGCTCAGATCCCACCTCTGCCTTTCACTTGGAGGCCATTTTGTAGTGGTGTCTGCTACCCCTTGCCATGATTGTTATCCTCTTATTACAGATGTGAGAGCAGAGTCCAAAAGAGAAACAATTATAGCCACCCAGTAATTTCTTCATTGCAGGTTACACTCTTAACTATTACTTCATAAAGGCTGTGAATCCATTCTTTGAACCCAGAATGTATTCACAGCCTCACTGAAATCGGAGACACCAACCTCCACTGGTTGCAGTCACGTCTGAAAATTTAGTTTCAGTTCATAAAGAGCTTGCATTTTTGTTGTTGTTGTTGTTGTTGTTGTTGTTTGTTTGTTGTTGTTTTATCCACCAGCCATGATTATTGCAAATTCACAGCTGGTAATATTTACAGAAATCGGGACTTGAGTAGAGAGAAGAAAGAAAAGAGATTCAGGACAGATAAAAGGAAGTACTTCTTCACACAGCACGTAGTTAAACTCTGGAATTCACTACCACAAGTTGTGGTGATGGCCACCAATTTGGATGGTTTTAAAAGGGGGTTGGATAAATTCCTGGAGGAGAAGGCTATCAATGGCTACTAGCCCTGATGGCTATGTGCTACCTCCAGTATCCAAGGAAGTAAGTCTGTATACACCAGTTGTTGGGGAACATGGGTGGGAGGGTGCTGTTGCACACATCTCCTGCTTGTGAGTCCCTGGTCAACAGCTGGTTAGCCACTGTGTGACAGAGCACTGGACTAGATGGACCCATGATCTGTTCTAGCATGTCTCTTCTTATGTTCTCAAGAGTTCACTGCATACCCTCAATGTTTAAACCAGACATCGAGTCAGAAAGAGCTATGGAAAAAGATGTAGCTACTACTCACACGTTTAAATTCATTCATTTATTTATTTATTAAAATATTTGTATACCACCCTATATGATTAGGATCTCAGGGCAGCATACACATTATTATTATTATTATTATTATTATTATTATTTCATCTCTTTCTCGTTCGTGGCGGTTTTTCTAGACGGACATGACGGGCTTTGCCAAGTCATGCTGTCTTTTACAGATTCAGGAATTTCCTGACAATTGAGCATGTTTTAAGTATGACTGCTTTCTGGATGTTGGTGTGGATGTATTTTGGTAGGCCCAGTTTCTGAACGTTTTCTGTATAGTTTTTTGATGTGATGCCGGTGACTGAGGTGACTTACGGAATAATTGTGGCCTTTTCCTGATGTCATAGTTCTTTGATTTCCATGGCCTATGGTGTATATTTGTCTCTCTTTTCTTCTTCCTTTTCAACAACTTTTTTTTTTGTTATTCGGTGTTGCTATGTCAATGAGGTATGTTTTTTTTTCTTTTTTGTCTATGAACGCTATGTCTGGTCTGTTGCAATGTATTGTCTTGTCAATATGAATTGTTCTGTCTCAGAATATTTTATGATCTGTATTTTCCAAGATTGTTTCTGGTGAGTATGTATAGTATGGTGTAGGTTGTTTGATAAGGTTGAATTTGATGGCCAGTTGTTGGTGAATTATTTTTGCAGCTGTATTGTGTCTGTATAGTCCATTCCTGCCAGAATTTTACATCCTCCTGTTATGTGGTCTATTGTTTCTTGGAACTGATGGCATTTCCTGGATTGTTTCAGGTGAATATGTATGATGTAGGTTGTTTGATAAGGTTGAATTTGATGGCCAGTTGTTGGTGAATTATTTTTGCAGCTTTTCATTTATTATTATTAATAATAATAATAATAATAATAATAATTTATTTATTTATTCAATTTATACCCCACCTATATAGATAATACCTTAAGCATAATACAAAGTTAAAATGTCTGTTCTGACTATAGCTTGGGAAAAACATTCTGAAAAAATCACCTCCCCTACTCAAAATTGTGCCTTTTATGTGGGAATCCACATCCCATGAAAGTTCATATTAACCCTGATAGCCTTGCTGAACAGAAGATCCTGGGAATTCACTGTGAAGAAAAAATCCAAGCTGCTCACTTAAGTGGTTGAGTCCATTTTTCTGCTAATTAACTGGCTAAAGCATGAAATGAGCAGCTCTTTTTTATCATGCCCATCATTGCTCTGCCCTCTGGACAATAGGTATTACAAGGTCTCTGAACATTACATATTATTGGGTCTCTGGACATAGCATATTACCAGGTCTCCTCTAGTGATTTCAAGATTGCCTCTTAACTGAGGGCAGGTTAATCCCACAGCAATCCATCTCCGTCCAAGTATACACACAGCTCTTTCCCACATAAAGAGCTACTCAAATGCCCTTCAAAGTCATTACTGACCCTCAGGGGGCAGCGAGAGGCCCTGTAGAGCTGTTTGTGCTTTTTCATAATGTATTATATGTTCTTGATAATTTCCTTTGTGTGGTCAAAAACTTAATGAAGCTCATGGCTGGGCTTCTCTGTCAATCTGTGTCTCCTCATTACAGAAAGTACAGTCAGGAGGAGGGATAAAGAAAGAGAGAAAGGGATCTTTGCCAAAGGCTACAGAGAGCCAGTGCAACACAGGAGTAGGAATGATGGACTAGGGCCTCAGAGACGCGGGTTCGAACCTCCGCCCGGCCGTGATGCTCCTGTGATAACCTTGTACCAGCAGTCCCTGAAAAGGGCTTGTGAAGTGTTCCCAAAAGATCTTTCCAAAATAAGGGGTGAACGGGCAACAAAATGGCTAAGAAGCTTCAATGCAAGTTAAGTATAAAGTGGAACATTTGTTTCAATGTATAAAGAAATAAAAATAAGCCAAAGGGATGCACATTGGAATAGTTTAGGGGGCTGGCTTTACGGCGGTGGATTGCTGCCGCAATGATTCAAAGCTCTGTGCTTTTGCTGCTGTGGGGTGGCAGTAGCTAGTCTTGATGCCACAGGGAAAGTGTGAGGTTTCCAGCACCGGTCACCTCCCCGTCCTCTGTCCATATAGATGGCGATCAATCAGGGGTCGCCACCAGTGTGGCCAGACCTCCTTTGAGACTCCAGAGCAAGGCTCAGGGGCTGTCTTGACACTGTCTTGCGCGTCCTGGCCTCAATCCAGAAAAAAGGTCAGGACAAGTCCCTGACTTTTTTTCTCTGCAGCATTGGCAGAAAGCCCCGCAATGGGTGCACAATTGCTGCTGCTTTGTATAATCGATGCCGCACCGCTGCACATCCATCCCGGGGCTTTCCGAGAATTTAGACTGCCCCAAGTTAAACCCCTCCTCTCCATGCAGGCATTTAATCTTTAATCTGTTGCTCTGATAATTAATTTTACTGGTGCCTTCTTTATGTTATATACATTTTTAATGTTGAATATTGTATGTGTGGTTTTTTAAGGGGGGAGGTATTTTCTTGCTGTTGCCATTGTTTGGTTTTCTGATTGTAAACCTCCCCAAAGACATTTGCCATTTTGGCAGTATACAAATCTATCAAACAAACATACAAACAAATAGGAGAGTGATCTTATGGTCCCTGGTACAGCATCCGAGAGACCATAGGCTAGAGGGCCTTCTCAGCAGTGGCCCCACATCTGTGGAACAAACTCCCACTGACGATCCGCCATGCACCATCCTTACAGGCTTTTAAGATAGGTCTTTAAAACGTTTTATTTTACTATGGCCTTCTCTTAAATATTGTTTTGCTGCTGTTACCCTTGCTGTTTCATTACTAGTTTTTAATGTTAGCTTTTATTGTTTTAATTAATATTTTACTTTTATGTTTTTATTGCTTTTAATGTGTATGTTATATATGGTTGGTTTTATCTGTGGTTGTAAGCCACCTTGGGAGAGCTTCTGCCCTGAAAGGCGGCTAAGAAATGTTTTAAATCAATAAAAATAAATGTGGCGGGAGTCTGGGGGGTGGGGGGTGGAGCCATGGCTGCTTTATTGCCTCCATTTGCGTGAGTTGTCTTTTATGGAAAACAATGAATCACCATTTCTGTGTAAAATGGTGGCTCACTGAGGAGTCGGGTGCCCGCTTGTTGGGTGCCCACAGACTGCCAAGAAGCACAGCCAGGGAGAGGAACAGAGGCAAGTAATTAATGGCAATTAAGCGAGCACAGGGTGGTTCATCCATCCCTAAGGCTATATCAGAATCCTCCTCCCAAGACACTCATATAACCTCAGGAGGGGATTCTGAGATCTGATTCGCCCCTCCCTCACCTTCTCACAGCTGCTGTGGAAAGAACTGAGATCACAAATGCCACTTTGGGGAGGGGAAAGGAGGTGTTCCAGTGGGCAAGGAAGAGAGGAGAGAGGAAAGGCTGGGGTTAGAGAGCCAGAGTGGTGGTGGTGGCAGCTGTGAAAAGGGAAACAGTCGTGGATGCCCATTGTCCATATTGTGCTTATGGACTAGGAACTTACTGTGTAGCACCAGTAGCAGTAGCAGTTGCTGCTTAATGAAAGCGAGGCTTCTCAGAGCTTTCAATTCTGCAGCTTGTGTATGGGAATCATTCTGTCACCCAGAAAAGGTGAAGAGAAAGCTAGGCTACATCATTTGGATGCCATGTGTTTTCTATGTGTCGTGTGGCTGGTGTTTGGCTTTTTCCTTTCTTCTTTTTCTTTCGTAACTGGGGGAGTTTTCTATTTTGCCATCCCTACCTATATAGTGAAGTGGTACAATCCAAAAGAGTCATACCACGAGTCTAGCTCTTTGTCTAGTCCGGGCCACTAACCCTTTCCAGTGCCAATAAGCTGTCAGGTGGGTCAGGTGCTGGAGGAAGGGGGCACCTACACTCATTACTGGTGCCCCCTTCTCCACAAGATAGTCTGTGACATGGTATAAAAACTATCCAGGCCAGCTACCGTGGTAGTCAGATTGGTTTAGAGATAAGGTGTGGCCTCTGAAATTGGCCTGCAATGCGAGGTAACAAATGTGACAAAAAAACTAAGCCTGTATGTGCGACCCCACTTGACTGCATAGGGGCCTTGTGTTGGGAAGAGGAGAAACGTGAGCTGTCTTTATAGATTGGAAGTACTTTTGCTTCTCCACTTCCAGGTTCCTTGTCACTCATAATATCCAATGAAATGCTTCATGAACCAATCATGCAGCTGCCCTGAAAATCTTCCAGAGGAGCTGTCAAACACCCTATTAACACACTTACTGACACTGGCCACCGATGACTGTCTCTCTAACATGCCAGACTCAAAAGTATAAATAGTTTTGTTGGAGGATTTACTTGGCACACTAGAATATTAAAGTGCTAAATAATAAATAATGGCCACGTTTTGACTTTAAAACATTTCAAAAAATGGAACTGCAGCTATCTCTCGGCTTGGAGAAAGTATGTTCATTCACCGAGCAGGGTGATTTGGCAATGTTTTGAAATAGGATGGAACATCCAGCTTTTGGAAAACAGCATAATAGGTATTTGTCTTTTAGGCTTCTTGAATTCCCCCGATGTGGACATTTTCATATACCCAAATGAGTAGTACTCATTTCTCTTGCAACAATTGAACTGTTGTGAATATTCAAGTGCTAGACAAAGCTAGACATGGGTGAGTCCATCCATCCCTAGGTGTTTTATTTGGAGTGTGTGTGTTCAGGCCTTTAATCTTGTAAAGCCACTTTACAGCCACTATTTACGCAACTTGGGAAATTCACAATTTCCGGAGCCTCCATGTTGCGCACAAGGGAGGCAACAGACAAAGGCAGGGGCTCATGGGTGGTCACTGAGTCATGTGACACCTGAATAACAAGCTTGTGAATATGCTACATCCCAGCAAGGACGCCCCCCCCCAAAAAAAAACAAGGATCTGGATACCCAAAAGTTCCCCTTTTGGCCCTGCCTAGAATCTCAGAGGGTTTTTATCTGAACAATCCTACGGGCCCCTGGACCCATAGGATTGTTCAGGGGCCCGTAGGATTGTTGTAATCTCAGGACTATGGGATTATTCCAGGCAATAATAATCCCACCCCCATAAACCTTTTAAAATAATCACACACACCCCATGCAAATATTCAAAAAATATTCCCCACCATTTTTTCTGGTATCTCCTCTCCACCCCACCCAAAAAAGACAACCAAAGAAACTTCTCAGGAACATTTCTTAAATCCCCAAATAAAACGAAAGGCCTTAAAACCAAGGGAGAGACTCCCGGTTGCAGAGCCAGTTGCAGAGAGAACTTGTGTGCTCTAGCCAAGTGACTCCACAATTATATTTCTTCTCCTCAACTCTCCTGTTGTTTATTTTACTAGGGGGCAAATGAAGTACACAAGTGCTTAAGCCCGGAGATGGCATTCATCCCACCCCCCTCCTCCAGATCCAATTTATTCTATTACTAAATAGTGCCAAAGGTAATGTATTTAAAAGAGATGTTGAAGTGATCAGGTTGAAATTTATGTTCACTAAAGGAAAGAGGTGGCTTAATTGAATTGGCGCACTTAACTCGTTAACCCTTTGCCTCTAGGACTAATAAGGATGAACTCTGCATTGCTAATAACCACAAAGGTACAAAGTTGTGCTTTTCATCCCTGCTTGGAAAAAATGAGAGGGAGGGGAGGAGGCATAAAGGGGTGAGAGACTGAGAGGAAGAGAGAGAGAGAACTTGGCCAGATGAGATAGGTCTATTGCTTGCAGAACAGAAAATGAATGACAATAATATAAAAGCATTTCCTTCCCATTTGAGGTGCAAGTATCTTGAAAAAGAGGGTGCCTTTTCTTGCAGTCTGCACGGACTAGACGGGTTTCTCTGTGGTGTGGGCATGCAGCATGGAATGAGGTCTGGAGCAGGATCTACACTACTGCTTTAAAATGGTTTATAACTAGGGATGTGCATGGCCGAAATTATCGTATCATATCGTTATCGAAAATTCTGACATATTTTTTTTCCGGAACCAATCATATCGGGGGGATACCGAAAGAAAGCTTTCTCCCAATGCAAGTCTATGGGGAAAAACACTGGGCTGGCACTCCCTCCCTCCCCCACTCGCGCTCCTTACCCCCTGCTGCCGCCCCGTAGTACTGCTAAATAGACTTTCCGGCTTGTTCGTCAGTACAGAGGAGCGCCGAGTGATGTCGTCATCACTCAACGCGGCTCTGTACTGACGAACAGGCCGGAAAGCCTGTTTAGCAGTACTATGGGGTGGGGGCGGCGGGGATGGCACAGGTAAGGAGCCAGAGGGGGGAGGGAGGTGAGGGAGGGAGGGGTCCTTCTTACCTGGGCCTTGTCCACTGCCGTCCGCTGGTAGGAACTACTGAGAACTAGGCTTTGCGGCCTTGGTCTCAGTAGAGTGACAATGCGCCAGGTGACATCATCACCCGGTGCGCCAGCACTCTGCTGAGAACTAGGCCGCAAAGCCTTGTTCTCAGTAGTTCTTAGCAGCAGATAGCAGCGGACAAGCCTAGGTAAGGAGCCCGAGGGGGGAGGGAGGGGTCCTCCTTACCTGGGCCTTGTCTGCTGCCGACCACTGCCGTCTGCTGCTAGGAACTACTGAGAACTAGGCTTTGCAGAGCAGTAGTGGGAGGGGGGAGGGAGGGAGGCCCGGCCCTAGGTCCGATAATCCGATATGTCCGATAGTTATCAAACATATGGATTTCGGATCAGATAGGACCTGAGGGAATGTGTATCATTATCGTTAATCGAATGTCCAATAACGACCTTAGCAGTTCGTTATCGGCCATCGTAATGTTACAATACACATCCCTATTTATAACAGTATTGACAACTGTTGGGGCTTTCAAAACATTTTCAAAGTGTTATATCCTGCTTGGTGTAGATCCGGCCTGGGTCAGTACCTGGGCAGAAGACTCCCTATGAACTCTGTGTATATATACACTGCAGATGTTGGAGAAATCTGTAGTGAAATTGGATGAGTTCGGATTTCTATGAATCCAAGCCATGGATTCTGCAGCGGACCAAGTCACATGGATTCTGCAAACAGGACTTTTTAAAAAAAAAAAAAAATTCTGGAATGTTATGCAAATTCAGTCAAAGGCCAGATCTATACCAAGCAAGATATAGTGGTATGAATGTCAGTGAACCCCAACAGTTGTCAGTGCACTTCAATACTGCTATAAAGCAGTACTGTGGCTCCTGCCTTTTATATACCGCTTTCATACCGCTTTCATAGTGCAATATCCCGCCTGGTGTAGATCTGGCCATAGAAAAATAAGTAATTTTATTTTTTAAACGACAATGTGAATTTTGAACATATAAGACCAACTTTGGCCCACTTGCATTGGTTGCCTGTATGTTTTTGAGCCCAATTCAAGTGCTGGTTTTAACCTATAAAGCCTTTCATGGATCGGGACCACAATACTTGATGGAACACCTCTCCCGACATGAACTTACCTGTACATCATGCTCAACATCTAAGGTGCTCCTCTGGGTGCCTACTCTGAGGGAAGCTCAAAGATTGGCAAAAGGGAGAGGCCTTCTCGGTGGTGCCCCCCCCCCCATTGTGGAATGATTTCCATGACGAGGCCTACCTGGCACCAACATTGCTATCTTTTTGGCATCAGGTCAAGGCTTTTCTTTTTTCCCAAGCTTTTGGCAGCAGGTGATGAGTTTTAATCGATCCAGGATCTGGTTTTTTAGGTTTAGCTGATTGCTTAAAGTTGTTTTTAGCTATATGTTCTCTCTGTGTATACAGTCTGTTGTGTGTTTTTATGTTTTTAAATTTTGTATATCATTTTTAATCTTTTGTAAACCACCTAGAAAGCTTTGGCTATGGGAAGGGTATAGAAAAATAATAATAATAATAATAATAATAATAATAATAATAATAATAATAATAATATCCCCCCATAGAAAAAAGCATGAAAATGTGCATGGGGGATTTGCACACTTTGCAAGTGTGAATTGGAGCAAATTTGAGAAATTGGGGGGGGGGGGAATGACTCCATCAATTTGTAGACAATGGAACGAAAGGCACCTGACAATCCTCAAAATGCATACAGAACAGATTTTCCAAATTGCATACATCCCTAATATTCAGCACCTTGAGTTCCAAAGAAGACAATCGGACATAAATTAATACCAGCAAGTTGGAACTGCGGGAACAAAAAATGTTTCAGCACCCCCTCACGTTGCAGGCCATGTCTTTCCCTTAGCCTCCTATGGGCTATAAGGAGCTCAAGCAGGGCATTCTATTCCACTTCACTCCACCCAGCCCAGGTTGTCCACTTTTGTTCTAGCGAACACTTAACGTCCTGTGGCTACTGAGCTTGTACCTTTTTTCTGGGGATGGGGGTGGGTTGCACCATCAGGCACTTCTGACAACCTTGGGGTCCATTCTACCTAGCATGCTAATACCTCTCTCTTGTTTCTCATTGGTCCTGTTTTGGCTCAATTTATGTCAGCACTCAGCATCTGAGGTCAGAAGTAGGGTATCACTGTGTGAAAGTCTTCAGCGTGATTCCAGAAAGAGTTGGAATCCAAAATAAAATGAAGTCAGGACTTACAGGAAGCTCCTAGATAATATCATCCTTGAAGTCTTCAACAAGATATGATAGTTTCCATCCAGGATTACACAATGATGACAGAGAGAGAGAGAGAGAGATAAGTAATGGAATGCTGGTAAGGATGGGTGAATATACCTGAATTTGATCCCCCAACCGATGCTCAGAAATTAGCTCTCTTTCCCACCCACCCCTGAGCCCAACGTCAAAATTCAGCTCTCCCACCTTTAACATGGACACCATGTGCCCTGAAGAACTGTCTCCACGGTCTTCTGGGACCTAGGGTGCTGTCATGGTGGCATTAATGATGCCAGGGAAAGAAGAAAAGCGGAATTGAGGCCTTCCAGAGAGAATTCCCTGTTGCTATCACCAACAACTGAAGTGATGGGGACCCCAGAAACTAGGGATATCAACGTAATTACAAGCTGACACGTAGCTGCATTGGAGTTTGGGCTTGGCTCAGAATCAGTTGGGGGAATCAACTTGCAAGTTTGCCATTATGATGACATTTCACCTCAACACTAGTTTCAGGTGCCGAATGGCTTTTTGGCAGGAGTTGTTCTGTACTGCTGAGGCTGAATAACATTCCAGTCTCATTCAGTCAGGCCGCTTTGTCTGTGAGCCAAGTGATGTGTTCATCAGTCTCATATGATATGCCTGTTGCTGACCTATACCACCTTATATTGCAGGTGGAGGATCAAGTGCTTGAATCATCCCCCATATCTCTATATCTGTCTATCTGTCTGTCTATCCATCATCTATCTCTCCATCTTAAATCTCTCTGCACATACAAAGCAAACATCTCAGAGCAAAGGGTTCCAGCTAGTCTTGAACAGTCATTTCAACTTCAATGAGACTTTTTACTAAAAAGGGAATTCGTAATCACAACTCTGCTTCCGTGTGTGTGTGTGTGTGTGTGTGTTAACTTGTATTATAATTTTCCATTGTAAAATACAGTCAAAGTGAACTAAAACAAGGGGGGGAAATAGCCTCAATGCTCACTGATTGCCATCATATTAAACTATCTAATCCCTGTTGCCCATGGCCAGATAGCTCCCCAATGTAAATGTGTTGTGGGACCATGTGGACTAGCTCTGCCCCAAACCACTGACATAACCCAGTGGTCACACCTCCCCACCAGCCATGCATTCAGTGCATGCAAGCATGGATGTTTTGAGCAAAATCACGCCTGCAAATAGCACACTTTGCACAAAATTGCAGGTGTCCATTTATGCCTGCAATCTTGCACAAATTTTACATGAATTGCACTATTTACTAGGGGTGTGCACGGACCCCCCGGATCGGATCGGGACCCGGATCGGGACCTCCAATTTTGTCATGGATCGGTTTGGACAAAATTGGAGCCCCCCCGGACCGGATCGAGTCCGATCCCAATCCAAAAATCGTAAATTTTTGGATCGGCCGCCATTTTTTTCCCCATAGACTTGCATTGCAATGCAAGTCTATGAGGAAAAAATGGCGGTGGGCCATCCGCTGTGGACGGCCCCGGCAGGTAAGCCCCCTCCCCCGCGCTCCCTACCCCCCCTGGGGCCGTCCGCTTCCATCCGCGGGCGCCCACGGGCACCCGCGGATAGAAACAGATGGCTCCGGGGGGGGAGTAAGCCCCCTTCCCCGCCACTGCTTACCTTTCCGGGCCGTTCCCTACCGTCCGGCACCGGCGGCTACCGCCAACCGGCTTTGCGGCTTGCTCTCGAGTAGCGCGGCGGGTGATCACCCGGCGCACCACCCTGGAGCAGGCCGCGGAGCCCGCTGGTAGTAGCCGCCGGCGCCGGACGGGAGCGGATGGGCCGGAAAGGTAAGGGCCCCCCTCCTCCCCTCCGCGCGCCCCCTCCTCCCCTCCACGCGCCCCCTGCTTACCTTCCCGGCCCATCCGCTCCTGTCCGGCGCCAGCGTCTACTACCAGTGGGCTCCGTGGCCTGCTCTCGAGTAGCGCGCCGGGTGATGACATCACCCGGCGCGCCACCCTGGAGCAGGCCGCGGAGCCCGCTGGTAGTAGCCGCCGGCGCCGGACGGGAGCGGATGGGCCGGAAAGGTAAGCGCCCCCCTCCTCCCCCCCCCGCTGTCCACTTTCATCGGCGGGCGCCCGCTGGCGCCCACCAATGGAAGCGGCGGTGGGCGCCAGTGGGCGCCCGCCGATCCGCCGAACCGGTTCAGAGCCTTTTCGGATCGGTTTGGACTGGATCGGCGGAGCCAGCTGTTGGATTGGAAATCGGATAATTTATCCGATTTCCCACTGGACCGGACTCGGATCGTGGATCGGGTCCGATCTAGTGCACATCCCTACTATTTACAGCCCATTTTTGTGCAAATCACAATTTCCATAAATAGTTCTATCCATGATTTTCTGCAAATCACAGCTCGAACATATAAAAGAAAAAGCTGAAAAGTTCTCAAGTTTCAGGAATTGACCCGTCGCTCAGCAAACTCAGCTTTGAATTTCAGTGAGCTTGTGCATCTCTGATATTCTTTTCTTAATAAATAAATAAATAAATAAAGGCCCTTTCTACACCTAAGGGTGTAGTGGGAGGGAGGGGGTTATCCTGGACTTGCGTGCTTCCCCCAGCTTCTAAACGGAAGCGTAACCTCCCAGAAGGGAAGAGGGAAGTCGCACCCGCCATTTTTTTTAAAAGGATTCAGAGATGGGAGTGCAATTGCACTCCTCTGAAATTGTGTGTAAAAAAAGAAAGAAAAAAGCCCCGACCCCACTCTCCCCAATGTCCCCCAATGTCCCTGGACTTCCCCCAACCAGGCTCCTTCGCTCTTGCTGACCCTCACTACTCACAGGGAGGAGGGAAGATCCCGGGACTGCGGGGAAAATTGAAGTCTCGGTTATCCCAGGAAAATGGAGGGGTTGTCCCTGCCTGCTCCCGGGATCCCCTTTGCGTCATTTGGATGCACAGGGACGACCCCGGAAAAAATCCCTGGTGTAGACATGGTCAAAGCCACAAATAGGCTGTTGCTCAGGCTGAGACCCAGAGGATCAATGGGCTGCCTTTGTGCGTAGAATTGTGCCAAAGCCTTGGGCAGTATTCAACACTGCACTAGCAGGAGTGACCAGGAGTGCAACAGGAAACTAGTGCAACCAGAAACTAGTTGAAATTATAGCTTCTGGAATGGGACAAGTCAGTGAAGCTCCCTACCTTATAAATGGTAGTTACAGTCCGTTTCCTGGGTTGTGCTAGCAAGCACTATATTCATGTTGTGCTAGCCATCAAATTGCCAGCACTGGATACTGCCCCTTGGGAGGATAATAGAATTGCCTTGGTCTTCTCTTCGCAGCCTTGAATAGCTTGCCACATCGAAAGTCCCCCTGTCTTATCCCAGTCTCTAAATCGGCCCCCAGAGTTCAACTGCAATGTATGTTTCAGTGCGAAATAAGATGCTTGTGCCTTTGCAAATTCTTGCCCTCATCGGTCCTTGCTAGCTCCATTTCATAAGATACTTTCCACCTGCTGGTCTTTTTTCCAGCTTCTTTTCAGAAGACACTCTAATTATATTTTCTTAAATCAACCTTTAGCCTGTCCCAACACTCAAACGGCTAAGCTGCCACAATTAATGCTCCTTTCAAAGGGCATCAAATAAAAAAAAACTTTGCTTCTTGACAAAAAGAAAAAATCTATAAGAAGAAACCAAAATGTATTCCATTAGAGAGCTACAGAGAGAATGAACTCCAATTAAGCTGGACCCAGGGATCAAATTCACATTTGGTAGGTCAAGTTGAAAATCAGGACACTTTCTCTTCATCGAGAACTGATTTATGAGATGACTGAGATTTAGATCTCTCTGGAATGTTGGTCTTTTATATAATGTAATTTAGGGCCAAAGTACACATAACGGTACACATGCCATTTGAATGTCTTTCTTTCTTTCTTTCTTTCTTTCTTTCTTTCTTTCTTTCTCTCATATCAGCTACTGCCCCACCCCATCAGAATTAAGACTTTTGTGTGCAGGGAGAAGATGTTTTTATTTAAAAAAAAAAAAACTAGCTGTGACCTACTTTGCAGAGGACAGTTGTCCATTTGAAAGCAGCCTGTATTCGAAGAGCTGCCCAGTCCAAGTCTGGTCCTTCTCTGTGAGCTGTTGCCAAACGAAGTGAGGCAGGTGGCAACCAGGAGGAGGGCTTTCTCTGCTGCGGCACCCTGGTTGTGGAATGAGCTTCCTAGAGAGGTTCGCCTGGCACCTACATTATACTCCTTTAGACGCCAGGTGAAGACCTCAGTATTTTAACAGTGCATCAGTTTAATTTTTAACCTTGCTGTTTAAATTTGTATTTTAAATCTGTACTAATTTCTGCATGGCTGCTCAGTTTTATCCTGGTTGTACTTTTATACTGTATTTTATATTATGTTTTTATATTGTTGTTTGTTTTATATTTTGAATGGTTTTTATGGTTTTAATTTTTTGTAAACCGCCCAGAGAGCTTCGGCTATTGGGTGGTACAGAAATGCAATAAATAAATAAATAAAAGTATATATATACACACACACACACACACACATATCACAAGGGAGAGCAGAGGCCTTAAAGTTGCCCATCTACAGTTGACACCAGGGCAGTAGTCTGATCACACATACTGGCTGAATTCGGACAACACATTAGTCAATGGTGGGGTAATAATCAACTTTACAGTTGTTCATCTAGGGGGTACTCCCCACACAACATGGTAATAAATAATCAACCATGGTGTGGATTAGGATCAGCGCTGAGTTGACTATGGCAGCATTCGGACAACACAATAGTCAATACAACTGACGATTGTTCCCACCCCCCCAGTTGTTTATTGTGTCATCCGAATTCAGCCACTGTCTAAATTCAGGGATAGGTGAACCACCCTGCAATCGCCCCCCCCCCCACTTTTCACCAGACCACTGCAAATTCCCCACCACTCTTCAGCTCCTTAGTTGAGCCAGCGGGAAGTCCTCAGGTACCTGGCAAGCAGCAAGATCATCATCATCATCATCTTACCTGCCTCTCCCTTTGGATCGAGGTGGGGCATTTGGCAATATCTGAGGGTTTGTTTTTGTTTTTGTAGCTGTTTGGGTTGTTGTAGTGGTTTTAAATGTATGTGTGTATTGTGTGTATGTTGCATGTTTTTGCTGTTTTAATTTTTGTATATTGTTTTAAATTGTTTTTAATCCTATGTAAACTGCCCAGAGAGCTTCGGCTATGGGGTGGTATACAAATGTAATAAATAAATAAACAACATTAAATACAACAATATAATACATAAAACTGGTTAAAAGAGGAAATAAAACTGATACAATATTAAAATAACAGTCACAACATCTTAAAATTCTTAGGTTTAAAATTCATCTGGATAGGCCTTCCAGAAGAGACTAATCTTTATGGCTGTCTTAAACTCAGAGAGAGCATCAAGTTGATGAATCTCCTCCGGCAGGCCATTCCACAGTCTGGGGGCAACAGAAGAAAAGGTCCTCTGGGTAACAATTGTCAGCCTAGTTTGCTGACTAGAGTAAATTCTCCCCAGAGGACCTGAGTGTGTGGGGCAGATTGTATGGGGGAAGGCGAACCCCACAAGTAACCTGGACCCAAACCATGTAGGTAGGGCTTTAAAGGTAATAACCAACATTTTGTACTTTGCCCTGAAACTAATTGGCAGCCAGTGGAGATCAAGGGTCTGAGCACATGTCCGCCAGAAATGTTTGCAAACATTCCCCAGCACAAATGTCCAAATTTGCACGGATTTCCTTGCGGACAGAAAGTTGCACTTTAGTCTAGGAGAGGAAAGTTGAGCAATTAGGTCATTTTTGCAACCTTGCTCACACAGAGGAAGCAGTGCTTGCAAACATAGACAGGATTTGTGCATGAGTTGAGGAGTGAGACCCTGGCCAGATCCAAGCGGTATATGGTATGTGTCAATGGGCCCCAACAGTTGTCCGTGCACTTCACTACCGCTGTAAAACAGTAGTGTGGCTCCTGCCTCTTATATACCACTTCCCTACCACTTTCACAGTGCAATAACCTGCTTGGTGTGGATCTGGCTAATGTTTGCAGAATCCTAGCAATCTCGAAGATTGCCCCTTTGCCTATCCTTACACACTTGCTGGAACAGTCATGTGGCCTCCCTATTCAGTTGAGAAGGAAATTTTGCAAGGTTGCAGTTGGCCTGCCAAGCCAAAGTCTCTCACATCAGATCTGGTTTCTTATGCCGCTCTCTGTAATAAGTACAGCGAGCGGGGGGTGGGGCTTCGGCATCATTATTACTATTATCATCACCCACATTGCTATTGCCACTTCCTCCCTTTTCTTTACAGTTTATGTTATTACATAAGCCCTACAAGTGACAAGCAGAGGCATACTGAGGTGTCCCCATAAAGCACAACATAAACCGTAAATCATATGAAGATAATTTGGAGCTTTGAAAAGATTTGGAGCCTTGAAAAGCTTGGAGTGGCTCAAAAATATAACTTTCCTCTCAGCATACTTACATGTCTCCACCTTAGTTCAGAAGCCTGGAATGTTGGAAATAGAAGCAAATATTGTCAATAAGGCCAAGAGAGTCAGTCACTTCTTTTCTGAATTACCCTTTCTTCTTGGTGTTAAATTATCTATCAATTTATTATTATTATTATTATTATTATTAGCACAACAATGTGCCAGTTTAAGACCAGAGTTAAGGCCCCAGCTCCAAAAAGCCAAGCAATTGGAAGCGAAGACCGAGGCCTTAAATTGGTATGCCCTGTGAACAATAATGATGTTGTCCAATGATCACGTTGTCCAATGATGATTAAAGTTGTGCTTGCTTGCAACTTTCCCTCCATGCACCCATGTTTTTCCTTGGTCTTTCAGGCCCAAATTCAGATGGGAAGGATGGATTGCCTGGAAGCAGAAAAAATTTCCCACGTTGTCCTGATCCTGTATTGTCTTTTAAAGCATACAAACCTTTTTGTATTGCTAGAGGAATCCTCCTGTGGGATTGACCCATGCCAGTTTGTTGCTTACGTCAGTAGCTTTAATGTGTGTGTATATATATATATATATATATATATATATATCCTCCTTGATGTGTTTGTTTCTACTGTCCCTATTTACTATTTATAAGGATTCATCCTTCTGCTAAAATAAAAAAGCCACCATTTGGGTGGGTACAGACTCCCCACAATAAAGCCTGCTGAAATTGGAGCTTCTACCCCCTTCTGCTGCTCCTTGGCTGCTCTGTATGTGCCCTCCATCCCTGCTGAGGTTCTGGGGCTTGTAGGGAGGCAGGGGGGATACCCTACAAGGGAAGGCAATACCTCAAGCATTGGTACTTGCCAAAAGACAAGTGTCCCTTCCTCTGCTGTCACCACCCAGGGATGTATGATAAATTTGTTTCATTTCATTTTTAATCAGGATTTACTCAGTTCATACCTTCCAGACCAATTGTGGACTCAGAGTTCATTTATTTCTGACCTTACAATATGATTCACATCCCCCCAAAACCTGTTTTTGACAGCATGCATACTTTTGAAAATGTGCATGGAAAATTGTGTGCTTTTTTGGAAATGCAGACAAATACCCTCTCATCAACAGGAGAAGCATGTGAAAATTTCCAAGATGTACACAAGCGATATGTACATTTAGGGGAAAATGCAGATTTTCAAGTGAAAAGGGGGAAAAAAGGAGTTGTAATCTGATATGGACTCAAGTCGAAAGGAGCTTCAAGATGGTACTTGGAGAAGGGAGACCATATGGAAAGGAGGACAGGGCTCATGTATCTTTAACAATTGTATTGAAAAGGGAATTTCAGCAGGTGCCATTTATATGCATGCAGCACCTGGTGAAATTCCCTCTTCATCACAACAGTTAAAGCTGCAGGAGCCCTGCCTAAAGTGATCAGATACAAAAGAGCTTTAACTGTTGTGATGCAGAGGGAATTTCACCAGATGCTCCATGCATGCAAATGACACCTGCTGAAATTCCCTTTTCTATACAACTGTTAAAAATACAGGAGCCCTGTCCTCCTTTCCATATGGAGAACATTGGCAAGCTCAGATGTTACTGATTCATACATCCCTTCCTCTTCCCTTTCCCTGAAGGTATGGTAAGAGTGGGGGTGGGGGGGAAGGACCCTGCTAATTTGGCCCCAGATTTCCAAAGGAGTTTTGTCTGTCTGCCACAAAAAGAAATCCTTTCTGTTGTTCTTCACTTCCTTTTTCAATATGGCTTTCTGTCAAGGGCCACTTAGTTTTTCAGTATTTTGCACTGCACCAGGAGGAAATCTATTTTCAATTGAAATGCTAATGGGGGAGTAAACTGTATAATAAGTCTGCATCCCCTTTGGGCCCACATATAATTTACACATAAAATGAAACTGCACATGGCCTTGTTTCTTAGCATATTTGTTTAATTATCTTTCTTTGAAACCTTTTTTTCAATTAATGTTCATATATATATATATATATATGGAATTTAAAAAGTCAACTTAACCACATACCTGATAATTAAATAATGTTTGGGGAATAATTCAATTAACTAATAAAGGAAATCTGCCCAGCTGTAGCGTAAGTAACTTGTGCAATGATTTTAGCTAATATCTCCTCATCACAAAGGATATTAACCAGGGTAGCTAGATGCAAAAGAGGACAGGGCTCCTGCACCTTCAACAGTTCTGTAAAAGATGGAACGTTAGTAGGTGTAGCTTATCACATAATCCCTAGAGCATTAAAAACTTTTTTTTGAATTTCTGAATTAAAACTAGGATAGCTAAATGCCAAAGTGAACAGGGATCTTGCACTTTTAGTAGTTGTGTAGGACAGAGGGAGAGTTTACCTAGCCCTATGCCATGTCTACACCAGGCCTTTATCCCGGGGTCGTCCCTAGGTCGTCCCTGTGGGTCCATATGAAACACTGGGGATAATGGAAACTGGGGATATCCTGGCTTATCCGTGGTCCTGGGACCACCCCAAGGACCATGGCTGAAACAGGCACGGAGCCATGGGAGATGGCTCTGTGCCCATGGGGTGGAAGCGGGGCAGCAATTTCACCATCCCCAGGATGGCGGGTGGAGGGGTTTAGCAGGGGGTGTTTTTCAAACCTTTTCTGCCATGTACAGCTCCTCTTCTTTAAAAAAATATATATATGTGGCCACGATGTCACTTTGTCCTTCTGGGATGTCACATGGCCGTCTAGACATTGGGGGAGGATCGTGGAAGCAGGTAAGTCCGCAATCCTCCCCTCTCCATCTACACCCTTATATTCCATGTGACTAGTTCCAGTTACTAACCAGGTTCCTGAAATTTGTACCAGTAGAATTTTCTTCATAGCCTTCAAAGACAGCCCTACGTGGAAGGTGTTGCAGGAATCATTTTTAACTCCTTCACTGCCAGATCTACAATGCAGGTCACATCGAGCTCACTCAAGTGGGCAATAAAAACAATCCAGTTTTAAAGAAAGCCCTAGGTATTTAGGAGAACGCAAGTGATGTCAATTCCGCCGCATTATTAGTAGCATTTAGCACGGTTGTGAAAGTCATTGGCAACTAATGTGCTGTGTAGTAAATGACAGGCAATATCTCGAGCAATGTAATTGTACTAGGGTTCCTGGCAAAGGGTAAGCACAACAGCAATAATGTCTCAGAAATAAAAGTAGCTGTTGCGTTTGTAAGAGGAAGCTTCATTTAATCATTAAGAGATTAGATGTTCACAGCAGTGCATGAAATACAATCAGGTAATTAGGGGGTGAACTTCAAAAGTTTTTATTGTTCCAGATGACAGATACAATGTCTGTTTGTGTATGTGTGTGTGTGTCTGCTGTGCTCCGGAACAGGGGACTTTATTTTTCACCAGGATTTAAGAAAGTGTGAAGAAAGTGAAGAGTCCATCATTCAATGGACTTAGGATAGGCCTGAGCAACCTGTCATCCATCAAGCTAAATGTCATCCATCAGCCTGCTACTGCTTGACTATCCCTGTTTTGATTTTCTTCATCTTTTCCTTTTGTTTTTGTTTCAGTTATTCCAGGCAGGAAACAAAAACAAGAAGCTTTTTTCCCCTTTTTTAGTGCTCCAAGAAGACCATAAGAACATATTGGATCAAAACAAAGAAAGCCTTCCGATAAGGGCTACACAGATGCCTCTATGAAGCTTACAGGCAAGACATGAAGGTAAAATGCCTGCCCTGTTATTTGACCCCAGCAACACGTATGAAGAGGTATACTGCCTCTGCTCTCTTGGATCCATGTAGCTATAATTTCTGAAAATGGCTCATAGGCTATATTCGGCTTGATGGGTCAAACACTGTACTGCTTTGCCTTTGGGCCTATTGCCTTCCCCACTCCTGGAATGAAGACAGGAAACAGAACTTGGATGAAAATGCCACAACTTTATTAACCATACGGATCTGCAATGAACATCAAATATATGACATTGTGCTGCCGACTTATCATTTGAGGAGACGGTTGGGAGAGTCTCCCAACTCTTTCTTTTGGACACTCTGGTTAATGCATGCCTTCCATTGCCTGTCACCCCGAGGGTGAGCTGTGGGGGCACCTGTATGCTCCACTTCACCCCCAAATGGGCCAAAGCCTCTAGGGCCCAAATGTAGCTGCCTTCCTACAACACTTCAAGCTGGCTGACAATGAGATGTAGGTTGGGTAACCAAGGTGCTCACAGGCTAGCCTATCATACATCCCTTCCTGCTTGCGCTTCCTGATAGTTTTGCCAAAGGTAGGCAATTAGCCACCTCAAATGTGTGCCAGAGCCTTGCATGTTTAACCTCTTCCAGCCCAAGAGAGAAGTTTTCGGAGGATACATCCAGAGGAAGTGCCATGTATATCACATGTGCGTTGTACTTCAAGCGGTTACAGCACTTTAATGTTAGGTGCAAGAAATTAAAAGAAATTACAATGTGTGCGTGAAAATCGACTCACTTTGAAGAGTTGTAGTCTGAGTTCTGAGTTCGGTTTGCTTGAAATCTGCAAGGTCCCCACCCATTCTCTGAAAAAGAAAAGAAAAAGAGGAGGGGAAAAGTGAAGAAGTCATGATGATGTTTGTCACAAATAACAAACGACTCAGATTTAGTTATGCATCTGAGCACCGCTGCTAGTTGGAATGCTCTGATGTCTATGTCAGCAAAATATAGGCTGGAAACAAAAGGGATGAGCCAATGTAATTGCCTTCTGCTGTGATCTCTCCGTTTTTCAGTTGAAGAGATCATGTTGAGGGGTCTCTACCGCTTCTTTTCTCATAAGCTTTCGGCACTTAGAAATATTTTCTACCATTCTTAATTTGCCTGGAGCAAGGCTTTTATCTAGACTTTTAGCCAAGAGGCACCTGCTGAAATATTCATCGGCAGAAATTGTGCCATGGGTGTTTTTCCCCATTTGTCCAGTTGCGTGTCATTATAATGAGCCCGAGCAGGATGAAAATAGTATTTGACACAGAAGAATGGTGTCCTCACAACGTTTTATTAAACAGGCAATTAACCCTTTTTGGTAGGGAAAAGTAGAACCTAATCAGAGCTGAAAAATTAGTTGTCCATTAATGCTCTTTTTTTTCTGGTTAAAAGAAACTTCAAAACTGGATATCTGAGAACACCTTCTAAGGAATTGCAGGAGGGCAGAATATGATTTCCTGAAGTTTCAAGTCCTCCTCTTCCTCCTCCTCCTCCTCCTCCTCCTTCTTCTTCTTCTTCTTCTTCTTCTTCTTCTTCTTCTTCAAGAAAGCTTTAGAAGTCACTACATTGTTTGCAAAAATAGTAGAAGGAAACTGAGTAAGTTTATCAGCATTAAGCTGTGGAAATGACCAGCAAACATCTTCTCAGAGAAAGGGGTAAAACAGATCTTGTTGTAACAATGGTCCTAGAGCACATTCATGGAATGTGAATTGGGCAGGTGAAATTGGCATATTATTGGCCACTGCTCCCACTCTTGAACCTCGATTCATTCAGATCAAGTTCTGAACATAAACTACATACATAAATAGCCCATAGGCTTTGTTCAGTGGAGGTCAGGCACAAAAGACAAATGAGCACAACCCCCATTCCTCACACATGGGCATTCATTCACTAAACATCTGTACTGTGCAAGGCTCAGATGATATGGAAGAACATACCTAAGGTATTAATGTCAACGGATCTGGAAGGGTACCTTACTCCATTTAAACTGAAAACTAGTTCCACCTCATGACCACTGTTGGCAATGCAGAGAATGGCATGTGGCTTGCCATAGTGTTTTGAAAACACAGAAGGGTGAAACAATTTTGACATGCCACTTTCTCCCATGTAGAACGAATGAGCAATTATGCAATACCAGCTATTCACCTTTATATCTTGTTCAATGACTTCATTAATAGTGACTTCGCCATCGATAAAACTGTGATCAATCCATTAGGCATTGCCAAAATTCTTGCGGTGTGATATCAGAAGAGATCCATGGCACTGCTTCCATTGGATTGATTTTAGAAGATTTGGAGGGGGAGGGGGAGGATATCCTTGAAAGCTGGAATTCTACTGCCTTTCAGCTGGTCTGTTGTGGTATAGGTAGGGATGTATGTGAAATTCACTTCAGTTCATTTTTGCTCAGGATTTACTGAGTTCGAACCTTCCAGACCAAACATGGACTCAGATGTGATCCTCATTCAAAGTCTACACATTGAGCCTGCAATCTGATTTGTAGGTCCCCCCCACAAAAAAAATGTATTCAACAGCATTTATCCAACTTTGCAGACTGCCCACTTGCTGTGCAACTCCTTCCCATGGACCAATAAGAACTATGATATAAGGAATAAACACAGCAAGTTAAAACACAGATAGGTAAAACAATTGTGTTTTAAAAGGAGCCCAAATAATGATTGTAGTGAACTTTAGTTTATGAGGCAGGGATGTTATCAGGTTTTTGTTTTGTTTGTTTGTTTTGAACTGCTGTTTTATATTTATTTTTCTGGGTGTTGCTGCTTTGTTTCTACTTTTAAGTAATGTTATTTTAGGGCACAATCCTGCTCGTGGATATTCAGAAGAAAGCCCCATTCAATTTACTGCAAAGTAAAAGTGTCCAAGGCTGCAGCCTTACAGAGCAATCCTACCTGCCATTATGCTGGGCAGGAGTGCAATGGGGTGAGTTTGGGGTGGAATCCACTGGTGGAGCATCTGCCATGTCCATTGCCTGGCCATTTCAATCTGGCCAGGGCAGGGGGGTGGAGACAGCCATTTACTTTCCCCTCCCACTGATTCCAATAGGAGAGAATTAACTTCAGCCCTGTGATTGGCAGAATAACTCACCAATTCTGTAGGTGCATAGAGGGAACCACGGGGGTGTAGACGTGGAGTATTCATACCCAGTTTTCCCCTGGCAGAGCACCACTGAAGCATTCCGGTGGTGTACCGAAGAAGACCATCAGGGGTGTGAGTACTGTCCCTCCAGCTGGCTTCTATCTTTGCTAGTGGATTAGCACTTAATTTTTTTCCTAAATTCCTCCAGCCAGCCTCCTGGGGAAGTGAGAATTGGGCCCTTAGTGTCTTTCTAACTTTCTCAGCACATTCATGTGGACGAATGTATGATTAGTCAGCTAAATGGATTT
This sequence comes from Anniella stebbinsi, assembly GCA_029215795.1. Lineage (NCBI taxonomy): Eukaryota > Metazoa > Chordata > Lepidosauria > Squamata > Anniellidae > Anniella > Anniella stebbinsi. The sequence goes on from JARDYH010000001.1 coordinate 351,852,950, forward strand.
CCCCTTCAGAACTTCTACCCCATGTTTTGTTATATCCTTATTATATTTTATTTTATTCTATCTATGTACAGATGTATAGTATGAATTGGATCCAGATTTAGTCATACTTAGAGTATACCTATTGAAATCAATGGGACATAATTAGTTGTAACCAACTCATCATTGATTTTGATGGGTCTACTCAAAGTATGACTAAGGCCCTTTCTACACCATAGGGGTGTAGAGGGAGGGAAGGAGGGTGATCCCAGAAGTATCTAATACCCACCAACTGCACACAGGAAGGGAGGGAGGGAGATCCCGGAAATACCTAATACACACCATCGGCACACAGGGAGGGAGGGAGGGAGGAAGGGAGGGAGGGAGATCCCGGAAATACCTAATACACACCATCGGCACACAGGGAGGGAGGGAGGGAGGAAGGGAGGGAGGGAGATCCCGGAAATACCTAATTCGCACCATCGGCACACAGGAACCATCCCAGGCAAACAGCCTGGTGTAGAAGCTGCCTAAATCTGGATCCTTGGTCTTGTTCTTTGTGGGATATAAATGTGTGAAATAAATAAATGAGGAAGGAGACTTATCTAATATTGTCAAAAGAAATTCTACTTTTTTAAAAAGCAAACAAATAAACACATTTTATGCATTTACATTTCTTAAATATTTCTTGAGCTTTTCATGTGAGGATTCTAATACGGAATCCCAAGACTGATAGTTTCAGACACTTATATAAAGGGATTTCCATCTTTCTAGTTGACATTGTTGGCCAAAAAAACATTCCTGAGTGTCAAAGCAAAATATTAAAATGTCAAAGCAGAATGTTACAAGCATAACACATGATTCTGATTTCTCTTAAAGGGTGGGGGAATGTGTAATGTCAGTGACATTTCACGCCAACTCTAATTGTTGATTGGAGTCATTATTATGATCAATATATAAATAGATGATGAAAGGAAATTCCTGCTCTTCTGCAAGCTTGTAAATACTGTTAGAAAAGAGGGGGAAAAAGAAAAAAAATAACCTCAAGAGAGCAGGTTTGGAATAGTGTTGATTTTGGAGAAGGATGTGTGAGGTATCCACACCATCAGATCATTTTTTGTGGATTTCCCCTATCTGCACCATCTGGAAATGGATGTAACACAATTTGTGTTCAGAAATCTGAACGTTTCAGAACTTGTGATGCATTCTTGTGAAGGGAGAAAATACATCTGATAAAATGTGTGCCTTCGAAAACTGTTTAAAAAAATGCATATACGTATTTCAAAACTGCATACAAACCCACTTGAGTCAATGTGTACAAACTATAGAAAGGTCTCTCTGTGCTCCAGCCCAGACCCCACAGAATTGAATGGAAGCAGCGCAGAATGCATGTCGAGGTGTGAAGGAGAGGAACTACGTGGAATCAGACTCAACAGATCCATCCATCCTGAGTCTAGAATAACATAGCTTTGACCATCTCAGATTTATTGCAGACCGAATGCTCATAGGTTCCTCCATGTGACTGTGAAAACTGTGTTGTCAGGGATGCCAATCAAGTAGAGGAACCTATCATCTTTCAGCCAAATACGTGTTCATTTTCCCTTCAGACCTTCTGCCCAATGTCCAAAGATCTGGACTCCTGTAGACGGAGCCAGCAAATGCAGAGAGGTCTGGGTGGGGCCCAACATGTACAGCTCTGCTACCCTGGCCCTGTGTTCTTGGGCTTGCGTGTTTTGAGAAAACTTTACAAGGCTGTGAAAGTGATCATAGCAGGTAACGCTGGTGGCAAGCTTTCTCGGGACAGCTCATTCCTCTGTTTATGATGAAATTCCAGGTATCAGCTGCCTTTTCATTAGACAGTTATTAGCATTTTCTGTGTGGAGTTTAGTGGGGCTAAATGGTTATCCAGTTTTCTTTTGCTATGGAAAATAAACTCTTTTGATGCTTTCCCATTAAAATCATGTTTGCCATTTACTGCCATTTCTCACCCTTCATGGGCCTATTTTTCATCTTTAAACACAGCCAAGGTTGGCATTACGCTCGTCTTAAAGAACCTTCTTGAAAGCGCCAATGTTATTTCCATCAGCGTCTTTCAGATCCCACAGCTGCATTAACTCAATGAAGCAGTCAGTCTTGTCTTAGGCAATTTTGATGTAATCAAAAAGTGCTCTAACACCCTTGGCTGCACTCACGCTTCTAAGAGGGTAGCATTATGATTTTATTTTCTTGGAAAACGCTGTTTATGCTATACAGAGTAGCAAAAAAATGAAAATATTTTTTTTAAAAAAAAAATTGAAAAAGGGATGTTTAGAGGAGTTGATGCCAGCAAAAGCAAAAGGGTTTTTAGGGAACAACACAGGATGTGCCGTGCGGAATCAGACAAAAAGAAAGGAAGGACAAATCTTCCACTTTCACTTTCTCTCCAATTCTCTTTTTTTCCCATCTAAAATTTGATTCGCTTATTTCTATCCCTAATTGCAGTGCATGGGGAATTTTTTATCGCGATCATGGCTGGGGAGGTGAAGGTCAGTGGAGGCTGGTGACTCCAGGTTTGGCAGGGCTGTGAATCCATTATTGGTTTCAGTCAGAACCAGCCAGAACCCAAAAGAAAGCTATTTTGGGATAGGGTTTAGCACCTTTAGAGTTCTGGCTGAATGGAAATCTGTTTCTACCAAAATAAAAGAGAACTCTATCAAACTATTTATTTATTTATTACATTTGTATACCGCCCCATAGCCGAAGCTCTCTGGGCGGTTTACATAGGATTAAAAACAATTTAAAACAATATACAAAAATTTAAAACAGCAAAAACATACAACATACACACAATACACACATACATTTAAAACCACTGCAACAACCCAAAAAGCTACAAACCCAAAAACAAAACAAACCCATATCGCCAAATGTCTGAGAGAAGAGGAAAGTCTTGACCTGGCGCCGAAAATTTCAGCCAGTGTCATTTGTATGCAATTAGTTCCTGGTGATATTCCCTCTTCATCACTACAGTTCATTACTATAGTGCAGGCACTATACTAGACTGACCAAATACAAAAGAAGGCAGGGGCCCCTGCAACTTTAACTGTTGTGATGAAGAGGGAATTTCACCAGGAACTAATTGCATACAAATGACACTGGCTGAAATTCCCTTTTCTCTACAACTGTTAAAGTTATATGAGCCCTGACCTGGATTTTATCTGGTCACCCTAATATATGTGTACTTATCAGTTGGAAATATCTGGCATTTATGAAGTGTAGAGATGTTGCCAAATTCCACTCTAGGCAAAATTCAGTAGTCAACCTGTGATTCTACCTGTGGTGGATCTTGCAGTGGAACAGATTGGGGGACTTGATGGAATCAAGACTCTTTCTTTGCATACACTAAACCTTCATTCTTGACCTACACACTGAGGACCCCAAACCATCACAAATAGTTTAATATTAAGGTGTCCATCTGAGGGAACAAAAACATGTCTTCTAGCCCATATAGACACCGCTCAGATGACACACTGTGCCTATCTACACTACTGCTTTCAAACAGTTTATAACAGTTTTAAAGTAGTAGTGTAGATAGGCTCACAAAGTCATGGTGATTAAGCATTTTGAGCTAAACGTTATAGCTTAGTGTGTTGTGTGGTTGGCAGCTACATAAATATGGGCCCTGTTCAGAAGACACCTTAAACCATAGTAGTTAAGGCTTTTTTGTTAACAAAAAAGCCTTAACCATCATGGTTTAAGGTGTCTTCTGAACAAGGCCACAGTTAGGCTGGCCATATGGAAAGAAGGACAAGGCTCCTGTATCTTTAACAGTTGTGTAGAAAAGGAATTTTCATCAGGTGTCATTTCTATGCATGCAGCACCTGGTGAAATTCCTTCTTCATCACAGCAATAAAAGCTGCAAGAGCCTAACCCTCTTTTGTATCCGGTCACTCTGGTATAGCTCCTGCAGCTTTAACTGTTGCGTTGAATAGGGAATTTCATCAGGTGTTCCATGCATACAAATGACACCTGCTGACATTCTCCTTTCTATTCAACTGTTAAAGATACAGGAGCCCTGTCCACATCCTAGCCACAGTTTATACATGCTCACTAACCATTTGATGCAACAGGGCTAGTGGCCTAACCATGGCTGTGTGTTGCCTGAACAGGCCATAGAGACTATCAACATTATCTATCCCTCTCCAGGCTGGGCACAAGTTTATTTTATTTGTTTAATGTTAGAATTTACAACCAAAATAAAGTGCTCAGAATGGTTTACAAGAAACATTAAAATAGAATATGCAGTTCCCTTTTGCTGAATTAAATGAGAAATTCATGAGTAGGTATTTTAAGAAGCAGGTAAGAGATGGTTGGATAATGTTTCCATTAGTCTTTCCAAGGAGTTGACATTACCTTTCCACATTTGTACTTTACCCTTTTCTCTGTTTTAAGTTTTAAGGAGTCTGCTATGACATCAGTTTTCTTTTTCATCCTATTAAAAGTGAATACTAGAAATGGGGTGACTACTTATAAATTGTCAAAAAAAAAATGAGGAAACACATCTCCAAAAACATAGACAAAAAGGGGACAGCAATTTTCATAAAATTTGCATACACTAATTTATATGTATAGATGAAAATTTGGAAATCATTACTATACTTTAAATAGAAATGCCCTACAACTCACCATGAATGAGGAAGACTGTGAAAACCAGATTAGACAGGACAGCCCTTCAAATAGATGCTGCTTTCAAATAGAGGATAGATCTCTGTCAGCCCTTACAGACTTTCTTCTGTAAAGAGGCTCATGGTTCCTGTGAAAGTTTGAGGCCTGCAGAAGTAAGGTAATAAAGTCAAACCTTAGAGACCTGAAATTTTCTGTTGGGACTGGGTATCCCTGAGAGGAGTCGTTTCATTTCTTCAGTTAAGGTTCATTATCTGGTTAAGTTTAATTTCCTCAAAGTGGGAACTTTACTTCCTATTTTGGGAGAAGAGGGTATAAAAGTGAGACAGACCAAACGCAGCAGCAGACCAAAGCCAGAGAAAGACCAGAACTTATGGAAGGAGCAGAAACAGCTTAGGGTAGAGAACTTGAGTTTTGGCAACTCTTATTTTCTTTTAATGCCTTTGTATCACTCAGTTCTATTGACTAATTTCTTGTTTTGCATTACTGGTAAACTGTTTTTTTTTTTTAATTTCAAAATTAAAATTCAATGAAATCAAAAGAAAAAAAAAATCCCTCTCCATTCCCTCCCCATCTTAGTCGATTACAGAGTTTTTCTTCTTAGTTCTTTCATTTTCATGTTCTTATCCAGGGTGGTATATTAAATTTCCATTTCATTTATTAATCATCTGCTAAGCCACACATGTCTGGCCTGTTGCTCACCTCATGTCTACACCCTAAACCTCACATTACTGGGAAGGGGGAGGGGAAAAGAAGGAAGGTGGGATTTTTAAACAGGCAAGGATCCTTAAAGAGTTGTTCAGGAAGTCCAGGTCATAGAAGGAATCTTGAACATCCCCTAAGTAGAAATAGCCTTGTAGAAATACAGGCCTTGGTCGAGTGCTGGGCACAACCATACTGAGCTCTAGAGCTTTATACCACATTAAGTCCTGTGGTTGGACCATTGCATTTAGCATGGATTTAGTATCATGGAGAATCAAACCCAACAGTGAAATGGGATGAGGTACCAATAGTATTCTGACCAGAGAGTGGAAGTGTTCCTGCATAAATATTCTCCCATAGGTAGCCATGGTGGTTTTTCCTTAGAGATGATTGAGAATTTCATTTCAGTTTGGTTTTTATTACAACTTACCAAAATACCAAAGTTCTCCATATTCAGGACAAAACAGAAACTTGAGATTACAAAGATTTGAGTGTGGGAGAAACCAAAATGTCCAAATTTGTGCATACAGGCCCAGGGGGTTGCGTGCCTTGCTCTTAAAAGTCTGGCTTTGAATCCTTGTGTATTCAACCATGTTAGTTCTTAATTAGAGTCGCCACCTCTTTTTTTTTCTGACAGGCCTCGTGTTTAACAGCTATATGGCAGGCAAATACATCATGGTCTTCTCCACGGTCTGGGAATAGTTGTACCTATGGAATTTTGCTGGTTCAGATGGGTGAGGATTTGATTTTAGTTCATTTTTGATAAGAATTTACCAAAGTTCCTGAAGTTTATATTGGGAGAGAATTTGTTGAGTTTTTTTGGGAAAAACAACAACAAAACAAAACTGAATGCTGGTGAAAGCAAAACTGAAAGTTCTCCTATAACTATTAGTTCTGAATGAGTGTCCATTTTTCCCTACCATAATAAAGGGGTTTGTGAACTGGCATCAGCGTTGCCAAAACCATGCATTTCTTCCCCATGCTTCTACTGGTCCATCACACTTCTTAACTCATACAAGGGTTTAATTTGGGGTGGGCCTGTTTGTTAGATGTATACATCTGAACGGCTGCCATTGGATGTTTCATTGCTATTTTAAAAATGTGTTCCATGTTTTTAATCTGTTTTATGTATTTTATCATATTTTATATTCACTGCTGTTTCCCACCTTGATCTAAATGGAGAGGTGGGTAAGAAATAAATTTATTATTATTATTAGGAACATGATGCTCAAATTACGGCATGCACATGGTCCTTAACTATTCATCTCCTATATGGCTAGCCTGAATTGATCAAGTCCATGGGATAAATTGCCCCAGTGGGTGACTTTAAAAGGGGGTTAAATTCCTGCAGGAGAAGGCTATCAATTAGGGGTGTGCACGGACCCCCCGGATCGGATCGGGACCTCCAATTTTGTCATGGATCGGATCGGACAAAATCGGAGGCCCCCCGGACCGGATCGAGTCCGATCCCGATCCAAAAATCGGAAATTTTTGGATCGGCCGCCATTTTTTTCCCCATAGACTTGCATTGCAATGCAAGTCTATGAGGAAAAAATGGCGACGGGTGGGTGAGGGGGGGCCTAACTCCCTCCCCCCCAGGGCCATCCGCTGTGGACAGCCCTGGCAGGTAAGCCCCCTCCCCCGCGCTCCCTACCCCCCCTGGGGCTGTCCGCTAACATCCGCTGGCGCCCGCGGGCGCCAGTGGATAGAAGCGGACAGCCCCGGGGGGGTAAGCCCCCTCCCCCCTGCCACTGCTTACCTTACAGGGACGTCCGCTCCCATCCAGCGCCGGCTGCTACTGCCAGCAGGCTTCGCCACTCTAGAGCATGCCGCAAAGCCCGCTGGCAGTAGCAGCCGGCGCCGGACAGGAGCGGACGTCCCTGAAAGGTCAGCGCGCCCTCCTCCTCCCCTCCGTGCGCCCCCCTCCTCCCCTCCACGCGCCCCCTGCTTACCTTTCAGGCACGTCCACTCCCGTCTAGCGCTGGCTGCTACTGCCAGTGGGCTTTGCGGCCTGCTCTAGAGTGGCACGCCGGGTGATGTCATCACCCGGCGCGCCACCCTGGAGCAGGCCGCGAAGCCTGCTGGCAGTAGCAGCCGGCGCCGGACGGGAGCGGACGTGCCTGAAAGGTAAGCGGCCACTCCGCGCGCCCCCCTTCTCCCCTCCGCGCGCCCCCTGCTTACCTTTCAGGCACGTCCGCTCCCGTCTGGCGCCGGCTGCTACTGCCAGCAGGCTTTGCGGCCTGCTCTAGAGTGGCATGCCAGGTGATGTCATCACCCGGCGTGCCACCCTGGAGCAGGCTGCGAAGCCCGCTGGCAGTAGCAGCCGGCGCCGGACGGGAGCGGATGTCTCTGAAAGGTAAGCGCGCCACTCCGCGCGCCTCCCTCCTTCCCTCCGGGCGCCCCCCCCGCTGTCCACAATCATCGGCGGGCGCCCGCTGATCCATCCGAACCGGATCGGAACCTTTTCAGATCGGTTCAGATTGGATCGGCTGATCCAGCTGTCGGATCGGAAATCTGATAATTTATCCGATTTCCCTCTGGATCAGATTCGGATCGTGGATCGGATCCGATCCAGTGCACATCCCTACTATCAATGGCTACTAGTCCTGATGGTTATATGCTACCTCCAGTATCAGACACAGTATACCCATGTACACCATTTACTGGGGAACATGGGTAGGAGGGTGCTGTGGCTCTCATGCCCTTCTTGTGGGTTTTCTATCGAAAGCTGGTCGGCCACTGTGTAAAAGGAATGCTGGACTAGATGGACCCTTGTTATGATCCAGCATGGTTCTTCTTATGTTCTTACAGGTTTATCTTTCAGATCTTTTCCCAGATTGGGATTAAACCTGTATTTATTTGATCTACATAAATCACAAGCCATTTGCTCACTCATTGCTTTGAATTCCTTCTCATTTTCAACTGGAGTTGCACGAGATTGTACTTTTCTAAAGTAGCAAAGATTTATCAATTTTGTATTTAAATCTGAAGCTCAGAGCTCTAATCGTAATTTAATATGACTAAATACGTGCATACTTTATGGTCAATCATCCAGATCTTTTACAAGGTCCCTTGGCTTTGGAATTGCTAAATCTTAAATGGTACTATATATATATGAGCCTTGTCTGACATGACATATATTGAAACAGACTGCAGAACGATCACTTAGTGATGAGAACCTTGCTACAGTTTTAGTGAACCAAAGCTAAGAGGCAAATTATTCAATTATAGTAAATTTACAGTAGCTTAATATTTGATAGAAGTGGTTCTTCTATCATCAGAGCGTTGCATTGAAAACCCTTGAGCAGCAAAATAGCTCCGGAAATTCTGAGGATGTTTTAGCCACTTATTAAGAAAATTCATCTATCTTGATCTTTTATGAACACTTTGTGCCTCTTATGGCTTGTGTGCAATAATTATGATAACATATTTTCCATACACCCTTTTGACTCTTCAGATTCGTCCTAAACTGTGAAATAATCCAGTAGGGGGAGCAAGAAGGTAGACTGTAGTCATCTACAAAGAAGGGGTACACCACATACTTCATATGCAAGAAACAAGAGCTCTTCCAAATGGCTCTAATCATAAAAGTTGGTGGAGGTATGGAATCAGGATCAGCCAGAGCTGGAATTGGAGGCCTCCAAGGTGGCAGATTGGTGCCCATTTGGGATGATTTGAGTAGTCATGTTGATCTCTTGCAGGCAGCAGAAACAGCAAAGAATCTTGTGGTACCATGAAGACTGGCACATTTATTCTGGCATAAGCTTTCATTGGACTACAGCCCACTTCATCAGTTCCATCTGATGAAGTTGCATCTGATGAAATTGACAGTGTCTGTAAAAGCACATACTGGAACAAGTTAGTTAAGCCTTTAAGGTGTCACAAGACTCTCCATTGCCCTTTTTGGTGGTGAGCAGCTGAGGGTCCAATAAGATTCCTCCCCCAACGAGCCATACTAACTCTTCCTAGGAAGGTGCTTTTTAGTAGCACTGTGCCAAACATTTTTCGCACCGTTTATTCGACTCTTCTCATTCAATTTGATTTAAAAAAAAAAAGAAATTGCTTCCAAAAAGGAATCCAAAGTAAAATTTCAGAGAAATTGTTAAGGATTGGGTTTAGTTTGTTGTGCTTACCTTACTTAAAAGACAAATGTCCTGTCTTTCATTGTACCTCAGCTTCCTGCACTTCAGTGATCTTGTTTGGACAACATGCTAAGCCACAGTGGTTAAGCATTTTGAGTTAAATGTTATGGCTTAGCGTGACTTAGCAGTTCTGTTCAGATGGCCCTTCCGGCTATGTAGTTAGTGAAACTGTGGTTCTCAGGGTTAGCACTAACTACAAGCCATGCTGTCGCACACAACACTTTCAGCCTCGGTTAGAGCCACTAACCCTGCTGCAGACAGGCCGGCTGTGGTTAGTGAGTGAGCAGGGTTTAGCAAAAATGCATCACACAAGGCACCTTAAACCCTGCTGCTTAACCAAAAGCCTTAACCAGCAGGGTTTAGGGTGTCTTCTGAATAGGCCCAGCATGCCGTGTGAACCATTCCTAACCATGGTGGCTACATAACCACAGTTTAAACATGTTCACCAAGCATTTGGTACAAAAGGCTTAGCGGACTAACCATGGCTCAGTGTGTTGTCTGAAGAGGCCTAATTAAAGCCAAGGGGAAGACATCATGAGGTCATTCCTCCCATGGGGCCTTTCAGATTAGGAAGTACAGGAAACTAAGGAAGCTACAGAGCCATAGAGAGATGTGTAGTAGAAAGAGAAACACACCACACACAACCGCAGCACATCCCACTATTCCACAGTGATTAGGTAAGCTCAAAAGCACCACCAAATTAAATTATAAAACACCCTGAGAATGAGGCAGAATAATGGAAGCCTCTTTCATGGGGGGTGGGGAGGAATCTTTCAAGAAATTGGAGGACAGAATTTGGCACCACAGTAGCTCCACCTCTTTCCTGGAACTAGTTGCAACAGTCAACAAGAGCCATCACACCTGCACTGTAGTAGATGCAAAATGGGGACCAGCCTGCCAACACAATTTATGCCATTCCCACTTACAGTGGCAGCACACACGCAGCCCTCCCCTCCAAAAATAAAACCCCTTAGGGGGGGGGAAAGGAAGACGGTGTGCTGCCAATGTGAGAAACTGTTGAGAATATCTCCTCCACCTGGAGAAATTGGGTGAAATTGGTTCCCCAATTTCTCTGCACAGAAACGGTGGAGACTATCAAGGGGCCATTTGTGCACTGTTCTCCTTTGTACCATGTCAGATAATTTGCCCATTTATCCCAGTATTACCAACTCTGAGAGGCAGCAGTTCTCTACAGCCTCAGATAAAGTGGGGTTTTCTCCATCACCTCCTTGATCCTTTTACCTGGAGATGACTGGGATGAAAGCTGGGACCTTCCTCACGCAAATTGTGCTACCACTTGACTACGGTACTTCTCCACCTACCGCCTTTCCATAGTGCGTTTAGGTCTGGTCTTTCCCTGGGCAACATCTAGTTTGTGCTTTGCCTATCAAACTTACTGTATGCCCAGAGGGTGCTACTTCATATCTTGTAGTAGTGATGTGCCCACCTTTTACTCACTGGGAAGGAATATAGGTCAACTGTGGTAGATTGCATGCTTTATATGCAGAGAATCCCAGGTCAAATCCTGTGCAACTCCAGTCGAATGGATCACATAGTAGGCGGCCTTCAGCAACATGCTTTCTTTCACCTTGGGCTCTCCTTGGCCACTTCCACATCGCTAAGAAAGTGGACAAAAGAGGGCACAGATTTGCAAAACTAAAATAGAAATAAAAATGCTCATGATCATTTATAGGCACAGATGCAATTTTCAAAATAATTACTATAATTTAAATGGAAATACTCATCATGTTACCACAATGGGAAAGACTGAGGCCCTTTCTACACTGTGCGCTGATGGTGTATATTAGGTACTTCTGGGATTGCCCTCCCTCCCTCCATGTGCACCAATGGTGTGTATTAGGTACTTCTGGGATTGCCCTCCCTCCCTCTACACCCCTATGATGTAGAAAGGGCCCAAGACAGGATCTACACTACTGCTTTATAATGGTATTGAACACACTGACAACTGTTGGGGCCCATGACGCATTCCATATATGCCAAGGGGTGAGGGAGGGGCAGTTTTGAGATTGACATATGTGGCTAAACAATAGCCACAGTCTCCTCCCTTAGGAGGAGGGATTGCAAATTATGTATGCAGAAAGAGCCCATAGTGCACTTTCACAATGTGGCTGAGACTGACTGAATGTCATGGAAAGTTAGATTACTGCAATGCGCTCTACGTGGGGCAGCTTACAGCCATTAAAAGCAATACAAACACGTACATTAAAATAATATCAGTTGAAAACAATAAAAGCTTCAGGAGAACAGAGGGGGGCTGTCTCTTCTAAAGTTCCATTTAACAGGCATTTTTTTCCCTAAATCCTTCCTTTCAGCCAACATCAATTTTTCAAGAAGTGAAGAAAATAGGTTGTAGGCCCTCCTCACACCATGTCCTTTGTTGGGTGTGTGTGCTTTGTACTGAGTGGGTCTTCTCTGCCACGAAATTACAGTCAATGGGAATTAACCAAAATGCTTACAGCTCCCTCATTTTTTAAAATAAAGAGATGAGACTTGGCACTATGGTAGCTCTTAGGTAGGGCTTTAAGCATGCCAAGTTTGAACCAAATCTCTTCATTTGTTGATTTGTAATATTTTTTTTTTAAAAAAATCTCCTCAAACCATAGACCAGCATAAACACACACACACACACCCCTGATTCTTCATTAATCCACCCCTGTGCATTTATGGAGGATAAAAGCTCCCTCCATAGATGTGAAGGGTTGGATTAATGCAGAATTAGAGGGTGTGTGTGTGGGGTGTGTGGGGGTGTTTATGCAGGTGAACAGTTTGAGGGGGAAATGAAAAAGTTCAAACTTGGCATGCTGAAAGCTCTCCTTAAGAGCTTGCAGGGTGCCAAGTTCCATCTCTTTATCTTTAAAAATGACGACGATGTATGCATTTTTGTTAATTCCCATTGACGATGATAGCACGGTTCTCAGAAACACGGAGCGGTTCTCGGTCGAAAACCTGATGGTGCGGGGCAAGGGGGGCACTCCAACATCACAGAGAATAGCACGGTCAGCTCCGCCCCACATTCGGGGCAGAGCAGACCCATGCTGCACACCCCTATTAGATACAGTGTAGTCTACAAATTCACTAAATAAATAAAGATTATTCTTCAGAAGCGCAATATAAATTCTAAGTATTATTGCATGGTTCACAGGAGTCAACTCTGAGTAGATTCCCAAATAATACCTGAACCAGCCATTCATTTTCCCATTCTGCCTATTCCCATTTACAGCAGCATGTGAGATTGTTTTGAATAAACAACACTTCCTCTTTCTTCTTTCAAATGCATTTGAAAAGACTTTCACCCCGTACAAGAAGTAGGTATGTTTTAAAGCTACTAATCCCCCATTTTATCCTGAGTATAGAGACAAGGCTGTGGAGCAAAGGGTGTATGATTAATAAAGAAGGATCTGCCTGCCGTTCTAATTTCTTTTATTAACACGTACACCTTAGGCTGGTCCGAGTGAAAAGACAACAGCATCATGGAAAAGAAAGGGAAGAGATCATATTTTACCTTTTAACCCGGGGATTGTCAATTTCTATCAGTGGAAGCAAGGCCTGACACACTCAGGGTGGCTTTATCCTGATTTGCATACTGTGAATTCTTTCATCAGCAGCAGGGATTGTGACAGGGGCTAATTAGCATTTCCACCCCTCTATTCAATTCTTTTCTTTTTTGACGACAAGTGCCAGAAGCAGTGGAGGAAGTTTAACTAAGCCCAGATTTTTATTTTTTAAAAAAGAAATATAGGTTCTGGTTTTGAAGGTTAAAATAATAATAATAATTGAGCCACAGTTTCGGCAGGGGTTCTTTTGGTGGGGGGAGGAAATGTGGGATAAGGAGAGTGAACTCGGTTAGGCAATGAGGTACAGAAATAAAACATGTGAATTCTATGTAGCCACCAAAGGCATAAAGGCCTGCCTGTTCAATGAAAAGCTTATTTACCAATCATTCTTTGTATCCAACTAGGGATGTGCATTGTATCGGACCTGATACCCGATACCGATACAAATTGGAGGAAATCGGGCATCCGCTCTCCTGTTCAGATGCTGGCCGCAGGAGGTGCAATATCTCCCAATCCGATTTTTTTCGATCCGATTAATATCGGAAAATCGGACCTCCATTTTATAGGCTTGCATTGGGGGAAAGAAGAGCAACAACGCGATGGGTGATGACGTCACCCGGCGTGTCGTCCCTCTACTGAGAAGCAGGCCACAAAGCCTAATTCTCATTAGATGGAAGCAGCGGACGGCAGTAGATGGCAGCGCGTGACAGCGGCAGGTAAGGAACGCGAGTAGGGGGAGGGAGGGGGAGGGCCAATATGGGGAAAACACCTAAAATGGCGGTCTGATATCGAAATCAGAACTTCCAATTTTTTATCGTTATTGGATCTGATTAACAATACGATACTTTACAAAATCTGAAGTTCCGATTCCGATTCCGGTTCGATTTTTGGTGTCCATGCACATCCCTATATCCAACCCAGTGTGGTGGGTGTCATGACCAGACCTTTTCCCCTTGGTGTAGGGGAAGGAGTTTCAGACTATCAATCAGAATCAGATTCTGAAGCTGAAGAATCAGGACTAGAAACATCCCATCTTACACTGGAAGTTGGGGAGGTGATTCCCTCAGGCTCTTCACCCGCCAGGGCTGAAGCTCCACAGGACTTTGTCAGTGAGAACATTAACAACACAGTCTATGGGAACTCAGGAATCCTCTGAGGGGGAGGAGACTTCAGAGCTGACCGATCCCAGAATACACTTTTGGTTCAAACGGGCGAAGCTAAATGTAGACGAGAGGTGGTCAGCTCAGCTAGCATCTCGCCTAAGGCTTTTTCAAAGATATCCTCCTTGAAGTGAAAGGGACTCAGGGAAACAACCACCCCCTTGTTGAAAGTACAATTGTCTCGCTTAGTTTAGCCAAGTGTTACCCTAGAGAAAGGTTCCTAGGTTTAACCTCTCTTGTGGGGCAAAGAGATGTTTATTTACTGAATAAAGCTTTGGGGATTACTTGACAGATCTCTTTATTGTCTTGTACTTCAGCGGGAGGGCTTAGAACCATGATAGCAAGTGAGGCCGAGGCTTGAGCCTAGTTCCATAAAGGGGGGGGCACCACAGGGAAGACTATCTCCCTTGTTGCAATCCTCTGAGCTTCCCTCAGAGTTAGACACCTGGAGGAGTTCTTGTTAACTCCCCCTAGAGAGTCCATAGAAATCCCTTTTATTCTGGGGTAGGTTTTTTTGAGAGGGGGAGGGGAGGGGATTGCATGGATATATATAAACACAAGTCCCTTTAAATGGAATTTTTAGCATCATGGACAGGCATGGTCAGGCACCTGCTGAGAAACCACACACCAGCAGAGGTCCACTGAAAGAGCCCTTCGGAATCGCTCTTCTCCACTATTGCTACCTGCAGCCCAGACAATGGTGGTCTTGAGAAGGAGGAGCAATAGATGCCATGGCCTACATGTTCCCTGGCTCCCTACTTGTCAAGCAAGGAAGCGGTAGCAATAATGAGAGACAGAGGATGAGAAACAATGGCTCTTTCTACATCTAAGGGTGTAGAGGGAGGGAGGGGTGATGATCCCAGACATACCTTCTTCCGGGATCCTCCCCCAGTGTACAAACGTCAGTGTGACGTCCTAGAAACAAACAGTAAGGATGTACACTGGATCGGATCCGATCCACGATCCGAATCCGATCCAGGGGGAAATCGGATAAATTATCTGATTTCCGATCTCACTGCTGGATCAGCCGATCCAATCCAATCCGATCCAGAAAGGTTCCGATCTGGTTCGGATGGATCGGCGGGCGCCCGCTGGCACCCACCGCCACTTCCATTGGCGGGCGGCAGCTGGCACCCGCCAATGGAAGCGGACAGCGGGGGGGGGGGGTTCCCTAGCAGACAACGGGGGCAGGGGGCGGCGGACGGCTGCTACTGCAAGTGGGCTTCACGGCCTGCTCCTAGGTAGCGCGCCAGGTAATGACATCACCTGGCGCGCAACTCTGGAGCAGGCCGCGAAGCCCGCTCGCAGTAGCAGCTGGCGGCGGATGGGAGCGGATGGCCAGGAAAGGTAAGTGCGCCCCCCGGTCCCTCCGCCGCCGGCTGCTACTGCAAGCAGGCTTCACGGCCTGCTCCTAGGTAGCGCGCCAGTTGATGACATCACCTGGCGTGCTACTCTGGAGCAGGCCGCGAAGCCTGCTCGCAGTAGCAGCTGGCAGCAGATGGGAGCGGACAGCTAGGAAAGGTAAGCAGGGGGCAGGGGGGAGGGGGTTTACCCCCCCCGGGGCCGTCCGTTCCCATCCGCTGGCGCCTGCGGGTGCCAGCGGATGGAAGCGGACGGTCCCGGGGGGGGAAAGGAGCGTGGGGGAGGGAGCTTACCTGCCGGGGCTGTTCACAGCGGACAGCCCCGGGGGGGAGGGAGTTAGGCCCCCCTCACCCACCCACCACCATTTTTTCCTCATAGACTTGCATTGTAATGCAAGTCTACGGGGGGGGGGGGGGGGGGAATGGCGGCCGATCCCAAAAGTTCTGATTTTTGGATCGGGATCAGACTCAATCCGGTCTGGGGGGGCTCCGATTTTGTCCGATCTGATCCGTGACAAAATTGGAGGTCCCGATCCAGGTCCCGATCCGATCTGGGGGGTCCGTGCACACCCCTAACAAACAGGGATGTCACAGGCACCATTTTTTTGAAAAAAAAAACACAACACAGGAGCTGGGTGTGCAATTGAGCTCCATCAAAAAGTAAGTTGTTTTTTTAAAAATAATAATAATAATAATAATAATATATTTATTTATTACCCGCCTCTCCCAACGGATCGAGGCAGGGAACAGCATTAAACATAAAATACAAAACTGATTAAAAGCACATAAAACCAATACATCATTAAAATACCAATAAAACACCAATAAAACACTTTAAAAACACTTTTAAAAAGCCCCGATCCTGCTTTCCCTCACCGCCAATGTCCCTGGACTCCCTCCCAGACTGGATCCTTCCCTCTTGCAGACCCCCACTACTCACGGGGAGGAGGGAAGAAGCTGGGACGGATGCCCACACTGCCTGCAATCCTCGGGATGGTCCCGGGACCATGGGGAAATCAGACTAACTGGGGAACCAGTTATCCCACGAAAATGCTGGGGTTATCCCTGCCTGCTCCCGGGATCCCCTGTGTGTCATTTGGACGCACAGGGATGACCCAGGGAAAAACCCATAGTGTAGACATGGCCAATGACAGTGAGGGAGGCAGGGCCATTGAGATTGTCTTTCCCAAGGGCCCTCAAAACCTGGAGCAGGCCCTGTCCTCTCCCCCATGTTACTTGAATAATGTATCCTCCAACACTTCCCAGGTTAAAACATCTTGTAACTCCCACTTGTTGCCTTCTAAAGCATTAAGCATTAGTAACAATTTCTTTAAAAACAACATAAACATGTTTAATAGACTATTCAGTCTCATAATGGATGCACTTACCATTGAATAGTTGCAATGGAAACACTTTAGTCAGCAACATTGACTCTCTGGATAGGCAGTTAAAGGTGATAGTGGTGGAAGAGAACCTATAAGTATATAGGGATGAGCAGATCAGTCAACCTCAGTCTAACCAAGCTTGACAGATTTTTAATGTATTAAATTTTGTATATTGACTTTTAATGTTCAATTTTTAATTTTTTGTAAACTGTCCAGAGAGCTTCAGCTATGGGGTAGTATATAAATGTAAATAACAATAATGATAATAATACCAAAATCTGCAGATTTTTGTGTGCATTTTTTTTAAAAAAATATACAGATTTCCAAAGCAATTTCTATTACTGTAATGCATCTTGTGTGCACTTTTCTCAAATGTTCATATTTTATGTTCACTTTTCCCTAATAGGTACAATCTTTTGTGAGCAGGTTTCCTGAGATGAACCACTTGGCAATGCTCAGGAAAATATGGATTTTGGTACCCAACTCTGAGTGTCATCACACAGGGGAAAATCGTGTTTGCTTATGATCGCTTCTCCGCCCACATGTTAGGAAGTAACCAATGTGCATGTGGCCCATTCATTGGGCCATTTTGATCCTGCTGCTTCTCCTGCACACAGCAGGAGATAGTGGCAACTTCCACCTTTAAAACTAAGTTGGACATACTGGATTTTTTTTGGGGGGGGGTCACATGAAGAAGGCTAGAAGGGGCAGGAGGTGCATGGGAGGCAGTCCACGTCATGACAGGGATCCGTGAAAATCTGTGACTGTCCAGTAACGAGGGTGCAATTAAACGCTCGTCTGATGGAGCTCTCTATCTCAGGTCATTTAAAGGCCAGGGAAGTACAAATTGGATAAATCCATTAAAAAGACTCAACAGAATGGATTTACTAGCCATCTTTACTAGTATACTAACTCCCTGAAAACCAAAAAAAAAGAGCTGTCACCAAAAATTTTCCAAGGGAAAAAACTGAAAGTGTGCATTACAAGGACAGGTCCTCAGAAATAGAGATTTTTCCTGCTCCGATGAATAGGGAAATTTAAAGTCTGTGGAAGGAGTGTCATTTTATGTTCATGCAAATGAAAGAGAGATAGATCAAATTAGGGAGTTATTAGTCTAGATTGCAAAATTGGCGTCCTTGAGCATTACTCTGAGGAAGTCCAATCTAAGTTTGTGAGAAAAGTGCTAGAAGTAGTAGTCTGTGATGACATCCATCACTAGACCAACTTGTGAGGGACCCATCAAAAGAAGACAATTGCCATTTTATGGATTTCATCCCAGTCTATCAGGACAATGAAGGCTCCCTTTGGAATAGTAGTTGCGATTGGGGTGCCATTGGAAGTGGAACGATGTGGAGCTGGTTTGACTGTGGAATCTTTGGGGAGGAGTTTCAGGGTGTTTGGGGGGTCACTGAAGGACTTGCAAACCTATTCCCTTTTACAGCTCACTTTTGCATGTCTAATTTATGACCCCGGTCAGCACATTCTAACTAGGAATGAGGGAAACATTTGACTCAGGTTGTTGGAGGGAAATCCAAGCATACACTGCAAGTCTGAGGAGCTCACACCCTGAGGCCCCATAAATCTGTCCATATATAGGGAGGACTTGAGATGCTGTCATTTGACTGAACTCAAAAGACTGTTTCCTTTATCAGCTTAACAATGGAAAGATTTCAGGACTTTGCCTCGCTCTGTTCCCAGTATGTAGAGCAGTTCCTAAGAAGAGCACAAGCTATAAATCAAGAAGTTGCCAGTTAAAATCCTTCTTCAGTTGTGAAGGAAACTTGCCATTTTATCACAAAATTACAAGAAGTGCATGGCTGCTGCTGAAACTTTCATTTTATTGATTTAAGAGGTGTACGCTTGACCTTTGCTCTCGCAGCACCTTGCAAACTGATCCAGTTCAAATGATGAAATTATCAGTAAAATCCTAAAACAAAGGAGCAGACAATAGTGCAATAAAAGCATCAGGAGAGTAGCAATGACAAATAATAAAAAGCAAAATCGCATCTTAACTGCAGATAAAATAAAATAGCAGGATATGAATTGTGATTAAAAGCCCGTTTAATGACCATGAAAACTCATCAGAGTGGACGTCAGCTGAAAGATGGCGAAGAAGGCACCAGGCGCGTGTATCTAAGGAGAGAGTTAGGGCTCCATCATGCCAGCGATTCAGTGCACTCTCGCCATCCCTGATGTGCAGAGTTGCGCACGGTACTCACATGATGCTGTGCCTGTCCTCTGACACCCCACCTCTTCCCCAGCATTTCTTAGAACACTAAAAGTCTGGATTATTTTCCCTAAGTGTATTTAATGCGCCCTAAGCCTCTGTGTAGTTTTAAAGAAACTGGGGTCTTGAATGGATTGCATTTTCCTGGCAGGGAAAAGCGATCTCTCCCAGCAGCTGGCTCCATGCCTCATCCTCATCAGAATCCTCTGCTTCACACTGGAATGCCCAAGGGCTGGAGATCATGGCAGAATGGAACATCACCTACTAGTTCAGAGTTTCAACCTCTGTGCATTTGGCCAAAGTTCCGAAAGGGTTGTCTTCATGCAGCTGTGTGCACTTGAAGGCTCATCACATGATCCAGAATCTTGAGGACAAAGGATTCGTGATTAGGTGAACAGCCTATGTTGTATAGCTGTAGAGGAAAAGAAGCCCAGTTCAGAGCTTCAGCTGAATGCATGGAACATGGGGGCGGGGGGAGGGGGGAAGCAGGTGCATGGAAGTTGGGAGAGGTCTGTGCACGAAAGACAATGTATGAAGGGGGCTAAAGTAGGAATGGACAACTCACGTGGGTCTGACTTGTCCACCGCTTGCCCTGCCACCACCACCATTCGTCCCACACTTGTGTTGCATGATTTTTTGGGAGGCAGCTCAACGGACATCCAATGAGTGTCCAGCAGCTGTCCGCCCTCTCCCGAAGCCTCCATTGAGCGCAAAAGTGGAGGATCCAGAAATTACGTAATTCCCCCATAATCACGTTGTTTCTGGGGGAAATGCATAATTTCCAGAGCTTCCATTGTCACGCAGAACGAAGGCTCCGGATCAGGGTGGATGGCTACTGGGCACTCAGCAGAACCATGGGCCTGCAAACGCGCTGTGGGCACCCAACTGGGTCTGGCGGGGTGGACGCGGGGGAGTGGATTGGACTCCTGGACCCAGTCAGGCACCACAACATCCCTATAATCAAGATCATCATGGAGGAGAGCAGGAGAAAGAGAAGTAAGGCTACTGTTTCCGGGAGCAGCAACTGTGTCTTATAATGAGTTCCATGTGCCGAGGAAATATCAGGATAATAACACTGACTGACCCGAGAGAGCTGGAAAGCCCACAATTCAAATTTCACCTCAGAAACACCAGATGGCTTTTGAGAAGCTCCTGTCTTGTTTTGTTTTTTCACCACAGCTCCAGACGTGCAGTATGGGGCAATAACTCAGACCTACCTCACAGAGGTGCTGTAGAGAGGGGTTACTTATTTGAAGCAGTTGGAACACTTGAAATGTTGTCTATAAATGCTAGAATTATCAGTCTTATGCATTTCTTTCTTCTGGGAAGTTTTATGCTTTACGATAAGAAGCGCAGAAGGCAAATGCCTTTGATTTCCAGTGAGCAAATGCTACACAAACACCGCTTAGGCTTCTACCTGGATTGTTCTTTAATTACAGAAAATTAAATCGAAGAGATTTCCCTTGCAGCCCCGTGCCTCTAACTGTGTTTGTGGAAACATTCTGCACTTTCAAAACTGCAGAACTTCAGTGCCTTTAGGATACAACAGTGCTTTATTTGGATTCAAATGATTAAAGAGCTAATTTTCCTAGTGGGAGGTTGGTACATTTATACCATATAACTGTGTTATAGGGAGATGGGTGCTTTTCAGTTTCACAACAGCCTAGGGAATTTCAAGTCACCCAACTTTGCGTGAGCTGCAGTTTAGGCTATAGACTGCTAGGAAAGCAAGAATGAAACCTCACACTATGTACAAACAAAGAGCTTCTGAAGGCTTTATTATATAGCTAGGGACCCTTTCTTTCTCTCTTGGGGACTGAATTGTGCAAATCTCTTCTATTTGATCAAGATCCGCTCAGTTTAAATGAGTGCATTCATTTACATCACAAAGTTAATTTAGTCTGTATTATTCCACTGGTGTTTTGTACTCATTTTAAACGTTGCTGTAATTGTTCATTTTAATCTGTTTTAAAAACATATGTGTGTGTGCGCACACACACTATATGTGTGTGTGTATATGGTCAAATTTGGCATGTCTGACCTCAGCCAATTTACAAGTAAGGGAATTGTGGGTGTTTGAGCCTATCTGAAAGCCACATCTTCTCACCTAGAAATTCTTACCTCTTAATGATAGATATGTAGGTCCCACCTAGGTTCACTCAGTGATGGGGAAATGGAATGTGCATATGCTCAGAGGAACTCTTTCCTTCAGCATTACTTTTCCAGTTCCAGGGTGGTACCTTGCTATTCAAAGGGGAGAGTGTGTTGATATTTGAAACTAATGGTTCAGTTACCATTAATTATCATAGAAGATGATCATCTTGTTAATATTTCTGCAGACATCTCTTATCAACCCACTGAAGAAGGCCTTAAAACAACACAGGCTGAAATGTGTGGGGCTTGGAAATAACATATTTTAGCATCCTAAAAACCTTCTGTCCTGAAATGGATGCTCTCCTCCTTTTGGTTTTTTGATATTTGAAAGAACACTCAGGAATGATGTGGGCCCCCATTCACAAATTCATCCTGGTCCCCAATTGAAGGAAGTTTTCCTTGAAGGCCAAGGTTGGGTAGCAGGCAGTGGCAGCTCCAGCTGGCCTCTCCTTCTCTCCTCATGGTTCTTCTAACCTGAAGAAGATGGTGCCACCATATTGATACCGGAGCATTTTCTTCCAGCTGGGATCATGGGGGTTGTATTACAATTCCCATCTTATCCAGTGGAAAATGCCAATGTCCCATTGTAACCTGAAACAGTTTTATTTGGGTTATTTGGACTATTACTTGTAGTAATGTTTTCCACAGTCTTGCTGATACGTTTTCCTATACTCTGACCAATGGAAATATGGTATTTTAAAATGATCTTTTCTCAATGTCTGCAATTTCTATCACAGCTTCAGGACATTATTATTATTAGTAGTAGTAGTAGTAGTAGTAGTAGTAATCAATGCATGAACTATCCTCTGCACCCTTGAAAGTGAAACTCTTCTTATGGATATTTTATAGTATCACTTGAATGCTGGTGGAGATTGATGCTGGATCCCCTTCCCTTTCTCCTTCTCCTTCACATAAGCACATAAGTAGAGCCATGCTGGAGACCAAGGCTCCATCTAGTCCACTATTTTGTTCACACAGTGGCCAGCCACCTGTCGACCAGGGACCCACAAGCAGGACTCGGTGCAACAGCGCCATCCCACCCATGTTCCCCAGGAACTGGTGTATACAAGCTTACTGCCTCTGATACTGGAGGGAGCACATAGCCATCTGGACTTGTAGCCTTCGACAGCATTCTCCTCCAATAATTTATCCTACACCCTCTTAAAGCCATCACTACATTCTATGATAGTGAATTCCATAGTTTAACTATGCACTTTTTGAAGAAGTACTTCCTTTTACTTGTCCTGAATCTCCCACCAGTCAGGTTCAGGGGATGACCCCTTTGGGTTCTAGTATTATGGGAGAGGGAGAAAAATGCCTCCCTATCCACATTCTCCACACCATGCATGATTTTGTACACCTCTATCAGGTCTCCCCTTAGCCCCCTTTTTTCTGAGGTAAACAATCCCAGCTGTTGTAACTTTCCCTCATAGGTGAGATGCTCCAGTCCCTTGATCATTTTAGTTTTCCTTTTCTGCTCTTTTTCCAGCTCTACAATATTTTCTCGCTCTCCTTCTCCTTCTTTTTGTAGTTGCATACAGTACAGTAATCTGGGTTCAGACAAGTTGGCTTATTGAATGAAAACCTTTCCTTTCCTTTTTTCTTGTCTGCATTCCAGACCTCAAAAGGGGGAAAAAGAAGGAAAGAGAGAGAGAGAGAGAGAGAGAGAGAGAGAGAGGCAGGCTGGGATTAGAGCCAGACTGAAGTGTACCAATGCAGTCTGTCAGCAAGCCCTCAGGTAACAATATCATAATTTATAAATTCTACCAACAATAGACTAGCAATTAAAGATGTAAGTTTCCCTTTCTCAGTCCCTATTTTCAGCCAAAAAGATCTCAAAAACTCAGGCAAAGGCATTCGTGTTGGGGGGTGGGGGATGGGTTAAAAGAGGGAGGAAGAGAAAGACAGAGGAAGGGAGGGAGGAGAGAACGGAAAGGACTTCATTCTTGCTTCTGTTGTAACTTGCCACTTTCGTCTTGTGTACTGAAGGCTGACAGCTAGCCAGACACACTGACATGCCTCTTCAAGTGACCCAAAGTTACTTTCACGCCCAAGTAGTTTTGAACATTTAATTGGAGTTATTTTTAATAGAGCACAGAGGGCCAATGATTCAGTGGGTTTAAAAGTCATCGGAATTTCAGGACTGCGTGTTTTCGGAACTCTGCAAACATCCTGCCAAATCCACCCTTCCCCAACCTAGGCCAGATCTACACCAATCGGAATATAGTGGTATGAAAGTGGTATATAAAAGGCAGGAGCCACACTACTGCTTTATAGTGGTACTGAAGTGCACTGACAACTGTTGGGGCCCATTGACACATACCATATACCGCTATATCCTGCTTGGTGTGGCTCCTGCCTTTTACATACTGATTTCATACCATTATATCCTGCTTTGTGTCGATCTGGCCGACAACTCACAGCCACACTTTGTTATTCCCCATGAAACTGTGCTTTTTCTACATGTCATTTTACTGTGACTTTTCACATTGCTCTGATGTCACCACAGTCGTTTGCTATCTGCCAGTGGTGGCTTCAGTTCGTATAAGGAGAGTGGGCATAATTCGGAGCAGATCCCAATGCAGGGTAGGCAAGGGGAAGGAGATGAGCTTGACAAGCCTAGTAATGGCCGCCATGATGATATTAAAGTTTGGGGAATGAAAATAATAGCAGTTGTTATTTATTTATTTATGTATAGCACTTTTATCCCACCTTTTAGCCAAAAAAGGCTCTCAAGGCAGCTTACAAAAATAATTCTTCAGACAATCCCTGCCAAATGGCTTACAATCTAAAATTCATGACACAAGATGACGAATAATGCATAAATTCAAGGAACTGTAGCAGCAAATCTGCTACTGACTTCCAGAGTTGCGCAAAGTTGCCAGAGAACAACAACAAAAATGTTTTTGTGGTGCCCATTACTGCCATCTGACAATAGCAATGAGATTTTTCCTGGCTGTATAGCCCGTGGTAGAAGGCACTCCTGCCATATAACCCTATTGATGCCACTTCGCAGCAGCAATGTTGGGGGGAATGAGTAGGCAAAGCGCCATTGTATAGACGCGCGCCCCCTCCGGAGGGCACCAAGTTGGGGAAGGCTAGTTTATTCTGACTGGCATCTTCGTCAGGTGAGGATGTGGATGTGCTGAACCAGTGTCTGGCTGCGACAATGGACTGGATGAGGGCTAACAAACTGAAACTCAATCCAGACAAGATTGAGAAGCTGTTAGTGGGTGGTTCTGCTGACCGGATGGAGGGTGTTCAACCTGTTCTGGATGGGGTTGCACTGCCCTTGAAGGAGTGGGTTCGTAGCTTGGGGGTTTTCCTAGAACCATCTCTGTCACTTGAGGCTCAGGTGGCCTCAGTGGCACGGAGTGCCTTCTACCAACTTTGGTTGGTGGCCCAGCTACGCCCCTATCTGGACAGGGATAACCTGGCTTCAGTTGTCCATGCTCTGGTAACCTCCAAGTTAGATTACTGCAATGCACTCTACGTGGGGCTGCCTTTGAAGATGGTTCGGAAGCTGCAGCTTGCGCAAAATGCAGTGGCCAGATTGATAACTGGGACCAGAAGGTTTGAGCATATAAGACCTACTCTGGCCCACTTGCATTGGCTGCCTGTATGTTTCTGAGCCCAATTCAAGGTGTTGATTTTAAAGCGTTACACAGCTTGGGACCACAATACCGGATGGAATGCCTTTCTCGACAAGAACCTACCCGAACACTATGTTCAACATCTAAGGCCCTCCTCTGAGTGTCTACTCCAAGGGAAGCTCAGAGGTCGGCAACAAGGGAGGGGGCCTTCTCTGTGGAGGCCCCCCAATTGTGGAACGATCTCTCTGATGAGGCCTGTTTGGCGCCAACATTGTTATCTTTTCAGCGCCAGGTCAAGACTTTCCCCTTTCTCAGGCATGTAGCAATATCTGATGAGCCTGGGTTT
This sequence comes from Anniella stebbinsi, assembly GCA_029215795.1. Classification (NCBI taxonomy): domain Eukaryota; kingdom Metazoa; phylum Chordata; class Lepidosauria; order Squamata; family Anniellidae; genus Anniella; species Anniella stebbinsi. The sequence goes on from JARDYH010000001.1 coordinate 351,878,233, forward strand.
GTTTTGTTTTTTAGGTTTATAGCTTTATAAAGTTATTACAGTGGTTTTAAATGTATGTGTATATTATGTGTATATTGTATGTTTTTGCAGTTTTAATTTTTGTATACTGGTTATAACTGTTTTAATCTTATGTAAACCGCCCAGAGAGCTTCAGCTATGGGGCGGTATACAAATGTAAGAAAATAAATAAATAAAATTAAATGTTCCAAGGTCTCAGTAGAGAACATATGCTACACTATAGAGAGGAATGCTATAGAAGGAGCTGAAATAACGTATTGAATTTTGTGATATTGAGGCCGTTATTTGCCAGGATGTAAGAGTATGCAAGCTTGTATAAAGAATAAGTTGCTGTTAAACATACACCAAGCTCCACCCTGTAAGTGTGTGTGTGTGTGTGTGTGTGTGTGTGTGTATGCATGTGTGATTGCAATTTGCACATATACTGAGTTGTGCGTTATATATGTGCAGCTATGTCACTAAGAACAGCCATGCTGATCAGACTAAGGATCCATCTAGTCCAGGATTCTGTTCACACACTGGCTAACTAGTTACCTATGGGTAACCCACAATTAGGACATAAGTGCAACAGCAACCTTCTGCCCCAGTTCCCTAGCAATTGGTGTACATAAGCTTACTGCCTCCAATACTAGAGGTAGACATAGCCATCAGGACTAGCCACCGTTGATATCCTTCTCCATGAATTCGTCCAATTCCCTTTAAAGTCATCCAAATTGGAGGCCATCACTACGTCTCGTGGAAGTGAATTCTTCTACGTGTTATGTGAAGAAGTAATTCAATCGTTTATCATTAACTATGCATTGGCTCAATTCGGACGACACAGTAAACAACTGGTGTGGGGGAAACAATCGTCAGTTGTTTTGACTATTGTGTCATCCGAATGCTGCCATAGTCAACTCAGTGCTGATCCTCATCCACACCACAGTTGATTATTTATTACCATGTTGTGTGGGGAGTGCCCCCTAGGGTTAGCGAGAGGGTTAGGGTTAGTCAACCCACCATTGTCTATCATGTCGTCCGAATTGAGCCACTGTGTGAAGAGGTCTAAGTGGATGGAGGTGGACAAATTGTTCTATATCCAGATCAGTCAAAAGTTTCTTCTATCCCATTTTTTTGCTTCCAGATACATTTTTTAAAAAATAATATTTACAGCCATTTTTTGAACATATTTCTTACAAAATCCACATCTTTAAACATGTTTTCTCTCAGGGTATGCACAACTAAACACATTTTATCCTTTAGAATATGCAGTTTTACCTGCTTTAGGGTATGTTTTTTGAGCCAACTATTGCATCACAATATTTGGAGAAGTGTGGAAACCGAAAGATTAATGCATTCTGGACTGCACATCAGCATAAGAAGTGTGGAACTGGTTGGTTGTCTTCAAAATGTGGATTGAAATCCCCGGTCATCTCTACCTGTGGCACATTACATCTTTTTTCCAGCTAAGGCTGGTATGCCAACTGCGGCCGGTCCTGACTAGAAAAAGCCTGGCCATCATAGTCAGTGCTCCATTAAATGCCATTATAGATGGGGCTGCCTCTGAAGCCTTCTGGGGAACTTCAGTTAGGTTGGAAAAAATTGTGCATTTCCCCCATTGCATTAATGGTGGCTTTAGAAAGGGTTCATAGGACCTGGTGAGCGGGGGACAGATGGTAGCGGCGATGGGCAAGCATCTGCCGAGGCTGTTGAAGGCGATTTCACTCGCCCCTACCCCAAATTGCCTGGGACCAAGGTATGACAAAGCATGAAAACACATCTCTGCACCATTGGGAGGGAGTTCAGATGACCTCCCCATGCTTTGAAAGAATGTGTGAGGGGTCACACATGCAACATTCTCACACACCATCCATGGATTCAGCTGACATATGAAGAGTCTCTACATTTGCAGAGATCTTCTGTGAGAGGGATGGCCCTGATGGGGCTAAGGACCCACCTCACTTAAGGAGCATTATCTGTGCACATCAGTATGTTTGTAAAGCCCATTCACATGCCTGTCTGATGTGCTACACTTCCGGATGCAGGCAAAAAGATTTTTTATTATTATTCCAGCAGGCTTTTGGAAATACTCTAGACCTGTGTTAATGTATTTTTTAAAAAAAACAATTGTTACTTTTTAATTTTTTTTAATGTTTTTAATTTTACTGTAGGTTTAATTCTGTTTTAACTTTTGTAAATTTATATTTATATGTTTTAATTGTACATGTTTTAATCTTGTAAACCACCTTGAGTCACAGCCCTGCGGAAAAGGTGGGATATGAATAAATTAATAATAATAATAATAATAATATGCAGATCATAAAATATACTGGGACAGAACAATTCATACAGACAAGACAATAACTTGCAACCGATCAGACATAATGTTTATAGACAAAAAAGAAAAACACACATACCTCATTGACATAGCAATACTGAATAACAAAAATGTTGTTGAAAAGGAAGAAGAAAAGAGAGACAAATATACACCACTGGCCATGGAAGTCAGAACTATGGCAACAGGAAAAGGTCACAATTATCCCATTAGTCACATCAGTCACTGGCATCACATCAAAAAACTATGCAGAAAACCTCCAGAAACTGGGCCTACCAGAATACATCCACACCAACATCCAGAAAGCAGTCATAATTAAAACATGCTCAATCGTTAGGAAATTCCTGAATCAATAAAAGACAGCATGACTTGGCAAAGCCCATCATGTCTGTCTAGAAAAACTGCCACGTGCGGGAAAGAGATAAATAATAACAATACAGCAGTAGTGTGGCTCCTGCCTTTTATATACCACTTTCATGCCGCTATATCCTGCTTAGTGTAGAGCTGGCCCAAGGTTCTACAAAGCTTTAACCAATGTGAGGGAAGCTGGCAGAGAGGATGAGCAGAAGAGAACTCAGCTTTTTGTTTGTGCACAGTCAGATTTGAAAAGGAGTTTGCACAGTGAATGTGCGTAACCTTCAGCTTTGTCCACCATATCATCCCTTTGTTGAATATGTCACCAGTGAGGCAAAATCAGGATGGAAATGCCATTGGATGATGCTCTCACGCTTCCCTCTTCCCCACCCCACCCACTCCACACAAATAATGTGCAAAGCAAAGTCGCTCTGAAATTCTGACACTGCTTTACAAACCATCAAACACTGACTAACTTGGCTCCCATTCCTTTCTCTCCGGTAGGTATTGCTATCAGGGTTTTTTTTATAACTGAAAACAAGTGTTGCCAAAGGAAACACAATACTTGCCCAGGGTGACACAAAAAGCCAGTATTCAAGCCAAAAACAGATCCAAAGGCTTCTGAATTGCCTCTCCTTCCTATAATGACCTCTAGGTAAGCTCGGTCTTCTGGAGTTTACCACTGAGAGTCCGCAGGTGTGCCCCTAGTGGTCTCCCCAGGGGTCAGACACACATACAACTGAAGACGAATGAATTGGACCTTGAAATCAAGCATGGCTATCTGAGGAAAACAAGCTTTCTGGAACATCTTCCAGTGTTGCTTAGTTCATTCCAGGTACACGCCCTTTCCTAGAAAAGTTCCCTCATGTTATGAGTGCTGGTACTGCTGTCCTGATAAACTGAGGTTATGAAAGGAGTTGCTTTAGGCGTTGTTGTTTTGATCAAGGCAAGTACTCTGGCGAGGCAGGATGGGAATGAGGCCATGTATTTGTGTGTGTGTGTGTGTGTGTAGAATGAGATGGGGCAGATGAGAGGGCGAGAGAAGGATGGCAAAAATGATCTTGAAAAGAAATGGCTGAGAAATCTGACAATGTAAGTCTTGTATGAAGCTTACATGTTGTGAGAAATGTGATGTGTTGGTTCAATTAGACTGACAAGTTATTCCTCCCCACCCCCCACCCCACTCTGCTTGCAGTGAATTAGCATTAGCAGAAATTTGTGGTGGGTGGGGTGAATTATACGCTAATTTGATGTTCTGGACACCGGAGACTAAGAAGGATTCGGATAAATCAGAATGAGTTCAGAAAAGGGAAACAAAGATGATTCAGAGAATAGAAAGAATGCGGAAATATTGAAGGAACTGGGTATATTTAGCCTTGAGAAGAGAAGACTGAGGTGGGATATGATAGTACTTTTTCAAATATCAAGAGGATTATCACACAGAAGAGGGCTGCAACCAGTTCTCTGTCAACCAAGGCTGTAGGATATGAAATGACAGCCTTAAGTTAGGCTCCCTCTACAAGGATTCGCTTTTGCGCCCGGTTCGGCGATTATGCGCATTATCGCAGACGCGCATTTACTCCTAATCCCTCTGCACGGGAGGCGGCGAGAGGCGGCGAAGCGCATTAATAGATGTCCAAAAAGCGCTTTACAAGAAGTTAATGCGCATAATCGCTTGTTCACACGGGGAAAATGCGCTTTAACGGCCGGAGCAAAATAAAACCCGCGATTTAACGCGCATTCGAAAATGCGCATTATCGGGGAGATAACGCGCCTCTACGCCCGATTTGCGCTCCGTTCTTGTAGAGGTAAAATTTTTAATGAACCTTCAAAGCGCATTAAACCTCTCTTGTAGAGGCACCCTTAGAGGAAGGCAAATAAGGTCCTTTCTACACATAAGGGTGTAGAGAGAGGGAGGAGGGAGGATCGCAGACTTACCTGCTTCCGCGATCTTCCCTGGGCATCCAAACGGAAGTGTGACATCTCAAAAGGAAACAGGGATGCCGCGCCCATCGCACCGGCAAGTTTTTTTAAATTGCATTAAAATTAATTGCAATTGCACTCCTCTGTAAAAGTAAGTACAAAACAAAAACAAAAACACCTGACCCAGCTCCCCCCCCCCCCCCGATGTCCCTGGACTCCCCCTGGCCCAGCTCCTTCCCTCTGCTGGCCTCCACTACTCATGAGGAGGAGGGAAGAAGCCAGGGCAGGCGCCCACACCGCCAGCGGTCCTCGGGATCGTCCTGGGGCCGCAGGTAAAATCGGGATAACTGAGGTCTCGGTTATCCTGGTAAAATGGAGAGGTCATCCCTGCCTGCTCCTGGGATCCCCCGTGCGTCATTTGGACACATAGGGATGACCCAGGGATAACCCAGGGGAAAAAGGCCAGTGTAGACATGGCCTTTGATTGAATTTCAGGAAAAAAACTTCCTAATGGTCAGAAAAGGAAAAACTTCCTAATGGAACCAACAGCTTAGGGAGGTGGTAGACTCTCCGTCACTGGAGATATTCCAGCAGAGACAAGATGGTCATCCATCAGGGGATGCTTTAAACTGGATTTGCTCACTGGGCAGGGCATTGGATTCAATGACCCCTTCCAGCTCTATGATTCTATGTTGTTACAAGGGAAATATCAGGTTTCCAATCCCCTGTTTCTTTTATAATACTAATGCTGGAGGAAATTGGCAGTAAGAGGGAGGGGCTTGATTCTTATCCAACCCCCTGAATCATTTTAATGATTTCTCCTAGCTGGTCTTTAAAAGTGGAAATGAGACAAGTGGAGAGAGAAGGGGGACATCTTGCAGAGATTATCTACACAATCCTATGCATGTTTACTGGAAGTACGGGTGTATGGATTTTGTTAAATCCAATTTCTCTGTGTTTTGTGGATTGTCAGGCATCTGTAGTTTCATTGTCTGCTCCAAGGGGGGCAGTACCCAATGAGGCACTTACATCCCTGCTGATTATTCTGCGCCCTGCCAATTGCTTCCGCAAGCAGTGGGTCCCACCTATTCTGTGGCACAAGTAGGAGCCATCACTTATGTAACAGAGATTTAGTGCCTCCTACAGGAAGCCCCAGAACAAGCAGAAATGTTTGTTTCTGGATCGGGGCAGATTGGCAAAATCTCCATTCCACAAGCAGTGGACTCCACTTTTGAGTTCATGGGGGCCTTTCATTGTTTCATTCATTACTTTCTCATGATTTCCTAGTATGCCCGACCAACAAGCAAATAGAGAATGACAGGTTTAAGGAGAGCATGTGTAGGGGGTGGGGGGAGATCCCAGAGGCTTGTGCCCCTAATCAGCAGATGCTGATATTCCCCTTCAGAATAAATGCAAAAGAAATAGCAGAGGTGGTGGTGGGGCGGGGGGAGGAAGAAACCTGTCTCTCTGAGCTGAATAATACGATTCTGAATTTTTCACATCCTCAGAGGGGAGGACAATGCAAGGTCAATACATTTCTGTTTCCCTTTTATTCCAGCAAACTGAACAGACAGTTTTCCATGTTGGTTTTTGTTTTTTAAATGGAGACAAAAATTCCTATATTTTCATTCGGTGTTAATAGAATGTGCAGATAGAGAAGCACCCAAAAAAGAAAAGAAAAGGAAGAGTGATATTCAAACACAAAATTGCCCCTTAGGATCTTGGCCTCCCATCCTAAAGCATAGTAAGATTGTCTTCTGGCCAGTAACGCCAATCTATAGTTATTATATCTCTTTGTCTCTTTTCATATCTCTTAATAGAAACATTGTTGTAGCTGCTGGCTAGAAAATTAGCCAAGTGAACTCTCTCTCTCCCTCTCTCTCTCTCTCTCTCTCTCTCTCTTCTCATCAGATTAGTGGGGGAATATAACAGGGCCTCGTTCACTCACTTGCTTTTTTTCTTTGCAGGCTGGTACCACAATGCAAAAGGGAGCTACAAGCATATTAATTTAACTCTGCTTCTCAAATACGGTTCCATGGATTGTTGTCTCAATATCTATTTGCCGTTGCATCTTATCAAAAGTTCCTGAAAGTGTCCAGTTGTGTTTCTTACACATTCTGTTCCCAGGCAACCAATGAGAAGTAAAAACCTAACACCTTGTTTTAGGGATGGACAAATCTGCAAATTTTAGGGATGGACAAATCTGCAAATTTAGGGATGGATAAATTTGCAAATCTCAGCATCTAATTTTCCAGTCTTAAGTTTAGTTCATGCTGAATGTTTAATTTTTTTAAAAAAAGTTCACATGAAAAATTTGTGTATATTTTTGTGTCCATTTCTTTCCTGATCCATCCATGTTCATATGCACAATTTTTGCAAGCAATTCTCCTGATAATTGCTTGCAAAACGCTGTCATCATTTCGGCACCAGGGTGAGACTGCCCCCTACTCCCAAGCATTTAATGGCAGTTAGTGGTGTAAAAGTAAGGCATTTATGCCAGTCATCGAAACAGGTCTACTATTTTCTTGAAAGTGTTTTTAGCTGTTTAAATTAGTTTAAATTTTGTATATTGAATTTTTTATGCTGTATTTTATGCTCTACTTTTAATGCAATATTTTATTCTCTTATGAATTTTGAGCCGCCCAGAGAGCTTTGGGTATTGGGTGGTATAGATATGATAATAATAATAATAATAATAATAATAATAATAATTTTAAAAGTATTTTCACTGATATGCTCATTTTAATGTGCACTGTTCACTAGTATATGCATTTCTGTACACACTTTTTTTGAGGATAGAATTTTGTTGCAAAATTTGGAGAAGTGCACATTTCTAAGAATAATTGGGTTTGGGTTCAAAAACGTCAAATTAAAATGTGAACTGAACAAATCCCTCCCCCATCCCTACTTCCTTTTCATGTTGCTTTTATTTTCCTTTCCAAGGGACACTTTCTTCATAATTCATGTCCCTGGTTTCTTTCTCCCTCTATTCAGGGTGGGAAAATATCACACTTCCCTTTATGGCAAAGAGGTCACTGGCATCGTTGCTGCTCAATGCCCCACTCCCCAACCCCACAATAATTCAGGTTCAAGTCACATCACTCTTTTGGAAGGGGAAAGGATGAATTCTCCAATCAGTTTTCACGTGGCAGAAACGGTGTCTCTCCAAAGTGTTCTCATGTGACAAAAGTGGATTGTTTTCACAAAATCTGTGCATCCCAAAATCTGCGATCACGTCGGGTGGAGTGTGGGAAGAACAACTGGATAAAGCTAAGGAACGTGTAAGGAGCAAAACCGACATGGCTTTAAATCTGCATCTAGGAGCTATGACCCACACACTTTTCTTTATAGTAGGTGCAGGGCCCCTGATCCAGATCTTAACCCCCCCCCCTGCAATTAGGATGGATGAACGAGTGATGTTTGAGATTCCTAGGATTTTCTGAACAATGTCTTGCCATATATCTCATGCCCAGTTCCTGTTCCATAGTCAAATTATGGAACTTGCTACCACAAGACATAGGCCTAATCTACACCTGCAGCCCTTTCACAAGGGAGAAGCGGTGATTGCGACTTTTCCCGCTTTCACAATCAGCACTCATGGGGCACACGCGAGTGAAGTGTCCCACAATGACAGAGTGCTGTTGCAGGAGGACATGTGCCCATGACAGTGTTTCCACATGTGGATCAGGAGAAGTGGTTGGGGCTATGCAGATGCTGCTGCTACAGGGCTGTTTTTATGACTCATCAGAGATGTGCACAAAACAAATGCATAGCTACACATTGGGTGGATAGGCAGTCCATCGAATATGCGATGCCAGGCAGAGAGATGTTTGTGTTAAAAAAAATACACACTCTTGGCACCAAAACACACTGGCTCAATTCGGACGACACGATAGTCAATGGTGGGTTGACTAACCCTAACCCTAACCCTAGGGGATACTCCCCACACAACGTAATAATTAATCAACTGTGGCGTGGATGAGGATCAGCGCTGAGTTGACTATGGCAGCATTCGGATGACACAATAGTCAAAACAACTGACGATTGTTTCCCCCACACCAGTTGTTTATTGTGTCGTCCGAATTGAGCCACTGATTCACATCCAAAACATGTGGCAAAAATGGCAGCCACATCCACTCCCACACACCTCTGAAATGGCTGGACACACCCCTGACAGTGGGTTGGCTGTTCGCTGAGCCAGGAACTCATGCCTAACATCAACAGCTTTGCAAAGGGGGGCACATTAGCTGCAGACTTTGATATTGTAGCGAGAGAGCCCCCACCCCCAAAATAGTGACAAAAGCAGTCAGGGATATTCTTGAATCACTGAGGGGTGGGCCTGAGATCACCACAGGATCAGGTGAATGTCATGTGTCCCGTAAGTGACAACTCTGATACAATCCTGCAATAAACGGCTGGTGTAAATGCCCCCCCCCCTTAGTGATGGCCACCAATTTGAATGGCTTTCAAATTCCTGAAAGAGACGGATATCAATAGCTACTAATCCTCATGGCTATATGCTATCTCCAGTATCAGAGGCAGTACTCCTATGTACACCAGTTGCTAGAGAATTTGAGCAGGAGGGTGCTGTTGCACTCATGTCCTGCTTGTGGGTATCCGATCAACAGCCGGTTGCCCACTGTGTTCCCACTGTCCCAGCATGGCTCTTCTTATGAGCTTGTATACATTTTGATTGCTGCTTGCTCTGTGCAAATGGGAAAAGTGTACAAATCAAGTTGCAATCGAATATGAAATTTGCAGAAATTTTCAAAAATTTGTGTAAATTTCCTAATTTCTGGAACTTTTCTCCATAGGTTAAAGAAGGGCTGATTCACTCTGCAGGGGAAATGTGCACATATTAGGAAAATTATGCAAAAATCAAACTGGGAAATTGTGCAAATTGAACACGAGCACATATCTGACCATTTGTGAACATTTGGGTGGACATATGCTGATGATCATATTTCAGGCTTCGATCAAAGTGTGCTCACATATTGGGGAGCAAAACCAAAATTATCATACATTGCTACCCACTACCCTCAGCCATTTGGTATTCTTTGGTGGTTGTTTCCTGGGAAGGTGCAATGTGAATCCTTAAAATTCAAGCACTTCATTCTAATTATTTACTCAAACTCTTGCACATTCATAAGTACACATGACAGTATTTGGCTAATCAGAATTTTCCCACTTGGGATGCAACATTCTCAGTAGTAGAAAAATCAGAGATTTTTTTTTAATCATTTATTTTATAGAATAGATTTTTTCTTTTTCTTTTTTTTTTAAAAAAAATACCATTGGACTGATAATAGTGTAGGCCTAATACAGAATTTAGAAATCATTAACACAATTTTAGAGAGCGGGAAGCCCACTATCTGTACAATTGCATATAAATGGTAAAAATAATATTCATTCTTCTGTGCATAAAAGAGAGAAAGAGTATTCTAATATAAACAAATCATCTCCAGCTTATTTCTCTATCTACACCTCTTCCTCTCTCTCTCTCTCTCTCTGCCTCTCTGTTACAAATTGTTGTTACATTGAGCTTAATAATGAATGAAAACAGTTGATATTTCTAATGACATAGGGTAATCTCGGGTGATGAGTTTCCTTGTTTGCAAAATCCTTTTTAAAAAAAAAAAAAAAAAGTATTTTTCACTGAACTTCATCGGCAGAAAGATTTATATTATTCACCCGGGGATACAATTGAAAGCTTATGAACTCGCTGAAATACAGTCTAGAAGGTCTTATATCATACATGAGATAACAGTTTAGCAAAAAAAAAAAAAAAGGGGGGGGGGGAATCAACTACAGCTTGTAAGTGACTAGGCCATATCCAGAATTAGATCTTGGCCAAATAAGAGTTGGGGCTTATTATTTAAAAGAAGAGGGGGAGGGGAATGAATTAAGATCAGGTATGAAACTATCTTGAGAAATAGGTGTTGATGTGCCCTTGAAGATCTCTAGTGACCTTTTTGCAAAATCCCCACACAAGCAAAGTAAAAAGGTCAGACTTTGGCGGACTGGGAGTTTTCTGTTGGAAAGGGGGTAACCCTGAGGGAAGTAGTTGCATTTGTCCAGTTAATTTTCATTTCCTTGGTTAAGTTTCATTTCTTCAAGACTGAAACAGTAGTTTCTGTTTTGGGGGAAGAAGGTATAAAAGAGTAAGACAGCCAGATAGGAGAAAGCCAGAAAAGAGCAGAGCATGAGGAACGAGCAGAAAAGGACGAGTGTATAAGGAAGAAGAAAATGGGAAAGCCTAAATGCAACTAGGGTAAGGTACTTGCATTTTTGCAGCTTTTATTTCTTCATTTATTTTCTTATATTTCTATACCTCCCCATAGCAGAAGCTCTATAGGTGGTTTACAAAGATTTTTTTATGTCTTTGAATCACCCAGATCTATTGAAATATACTTGTAATTTGGTTGCTTTAATATTCTAGTAAACTGTTGTGTTCCACTTGAAGAATCTGGATGGTCACTCACTCCATGTATACAACCTAAACCTCATGGGATTGGGAAGGGGAAAGTAAAAGAAGGAAGGTGGGACTCCTAAGGAGGCAAAAGGGAGGTAAAAGAAGGAAGGTGGGACTCCTAAGGAGGCAAAAGGGAGGTAAAAGAAGGAAGGTGGGACTCCTAAGGAGGCAAAAGGGAGGTAAAAGAAGGAAGGTGGGACTCCTAAGGAGGCAAAAGGGAGGTAAAAGAAGGAAGGTGAGACTCCTAAGGAGGCAAAAGGGAGGTAAAGGAAGGAAGGTGGGACTCCTAAGGAGGCAAAAGGGAGGTAAAAGAAGGAAGGTGGGACTCCTAAGGAGGCAAAAGGGAGGTAAAGGAAGGAAGGTGGGACTCCTAAGGAGGCAAAAGGGAGGTAAAAGAAGGAAGGTGGGACTCCTAAGGAGGCAAAAGGGAGGTAAAGGAAGGAAGGTGGGACTCCTAAGGAGGCAAAAGGGAGGTAAAGGAAGGAAGGTGGGACTCCTAAGGAGGCAAAAGATTCTTAAGGAGTTCCTCAGGGTGTCTATGACATAGGTTGAACCCTGACAGCTTGAAAAGAGCCCCACACATCCAGCTGTACATATGGTAGGCCCTGCCCACACAAGTAGGTTCCCAAGTAATGGCATGGTTCCCACTCTTATGGATAGAGCCTCCTACACATTGAGAGGAGGGGCAGAGGCAGTCAGCACCCCCCCATTCATTAATCATTGAGCTGAGTGCCTGAAGGCTGCTCTGTTTAGGGATGTGTGACTCAGCAAAACTTACTGGAGCTCCTCAAGCTTCTTTGGACTTATGCCCATATCAGATTGCTAGCTTTGTTTTTTGTTTTGCTTTTCTTTCCACATATTTGCAGGCACATTTCCCTAAAGGTACTCATCAATTCCACATTTTTGAAGTGTATACACTTTTATCCCATAGATTAAAATGTGTTTGCGCACATTTTTCAAAAGTACGTGTTTTTTCCCATACTCATTTTTCAAATGTAGGGCTTTTTGAATACAATTTTTCTTTTGTTTGTTTCATAAATTGCTCACTTTCCAGAGGCCCCAGAAAGTGCACTTTACCCCCACCACCACCACATGCTCACAATCAGGCCCTTAATGGCCTTCTTAACCTTTAACCACTTGAAGGTTAAGAGGACCTTTAAAGCCCCAATTGGCACAAGAGAATGCGATTTCCTGAGGTTGAGGAAATCACATATTTCCCCTCTTCACCCTAATGGTGGCCCACCCTAATGGCAGGGTGAGAGAAATGCAATTTCCCCAAGAGGATAAGACAACCACCATTAATGCATTGGGGGGAAAGACAAAGGGGGCACAGTCAGGGCAGAACTGCACCCGACTGATCTCAAAAGACCGAGACCAGTCTGGCATAGGCCTGTCCTGGTGATGGGTTCTTACACCTGGGCCTGTGAGGGCCGGACATGGGTGCGTCCACTTCCCTTATGGCGAAAGTGGATTTTCGCCCCAACGCTACTGCAAGCTCAGAAATGTTCAGACCAATCACAGATTGTGTTTGGGCCTGGGAAGTATGATCTGAATATCTTCTGGCTAAAAATGAAGTGAAATGAATTTCTCACATATCCCTAGTAGAGAGATTAAGCAACTGCAGGACTATGGACCTAATAATGAAGGCTTCCAGGGCCAAATTCAGTCTTCCATTCCTCAAGTTGCCAGTCCATAGGCAAGAAGGGTAAGTATCTATGACAACAGGCATTGTTTGCAAGAAAAGTTGCTTGCTTGACCCCACCCACCAACTCCAGCATCTGGACTTTTGAACTGAGTCTGTTAATTAACAGAATGTTTTTCTTCTCTTGTTCTTCTTGAGAAATATCTTTTAAGAAATCTGAACAACAAAACAATATAATAACACTTAGTACATAACTACATTCTGCAATTTACCTTCATTATGGAACAGGAATAGAGATGCTTCAAAGTACAATCAGTCAGGACTTACCTCATGGCAATCATTCACAAAAGCTATTTTTGTGGTTGCCTATCCAAAGTTATCAGATTGGTAATACACATAATAGGGGTGTGATGGGGATGTAATATGGATGCAAATTCCTTCTATTGGTTTCCTTTCATCTTTCATAGCTGGCACAAACTCTTCACCCATCGCCTCCATTGCCTTGCTTCCTGTTGACTCAATATGGATGCCCCCCCCCAAGTCCTTGGGTTACGCCCAAACCATTTTGCAAACTTTGTTTGGGATAAATGGGAACTTCTCTCAATAGGATTATAAATGGCAGGAGGTTGAATGGGAGGAAAGGCAGTGATTCTGTTTAATTAGAAAGTTGGGAGTTGGAGACATCAAGTATGTGGCTAGGGTTGGGAACGGGAGGAATGCTCAAGCTTGCCAGAAGTCTCCAAGCTCCGCTTTAAAGTCTGGACTATGTTGCTCCCATTTCCATTTGTAACTTGTTTTTCTTTCCATTTGGGGAAAGTCTGCATTTTGGTACAGTTTTTTTGTAAGTGTGCACTGTTACCAAATGTGCTTCCTTTTGTGCAGGCATTGTGTACCCTTGTCCACATTCCCACAAACACATCTTCATTAGTCCCAACAGGGAGCCTTAGACCTTGGCCATAGAAAATCTATGGCTAAGAGGAAGACCTCTGCCTGAGTATCCACACACACACATACATAAGATTTGGGAGACAGGGCCACTTGGCATATTTATTGATTACAAATGAGGGATGTGTGAGAAATTTGTTTCAGTTTGTTAATCAGGATTTAGCCAGTTCACACCTTCTGGATCAAATGCGGTCAAAGTCCATACATTTCTGAGCTTGCAGTATGATTTGTGGACCAAAGAAAATGGGTTCAACAGCTTGAGTATATATGAAAAAATGTGCATGAAAAATGCATACATTTGAAAAATGTGTAAAAATGCACTTTAATCAATGGGAGAAAAATGCATACATTTCAAAGAGATGCACAATTGATGCACCTACATCTGGAGAAATACACACAGGTTTTCATGTTAAAACAAAAACAAAGCTTGTAATCTGAGTTGGAATGATCTTAAAGATGGAATTTGGAGGACTTTGGCGAGCTCAAGTTTTGCTGATTCACAGATCTCCATCACATACAAGAATTTGAAATGTACCATAGGCGTGTGCAGCACATTACATTAGGGTGTGCACCACGGATTTTTTTTAAAAAGCAACCATTTATTGAATACTCAATCATAAAGGACATTATTTTTATTCATTTATTTTAGAGATGTGCAGCGGATCGGATCGGATCCACGATCCGGATCCGATCCGCCCAAAAGTTGGATAAAAACGTTCCGATCTGATCCAATCAGCCATTCGATCCAATCCTATCCAATCCGAAGGGAGCCGATCCCGATCGGAAAAAATCGGCGGATCAGTCCGCCATTTTATGGCGGTCTGATAGTGGACTTAGAAAAATAATGTGCTGTAACTTTTTTGTTTTAAGAGGTAGAAAGTTGAAACTCCCTGACATGTGAGACTGGATGTGGCTACTCATGTGTGAAAAATTCCAGAGAAATTGGTGCAAGACTTTAGTGGCAATGAGTGGTTTATTATGGCGTTTTACATTGGACTTACAGCAAAGAAAGAATGTGCTGTGTAACTCTTTCATTTTAAAAGGTAGAAAGTCAAAACTCCCTGACATGGGAGATTGTTTGTATCTATTTATGTGTGGAAAATTCCAGAGAAATTGGTGCAAGACTTTAGTGGCAATGAGTAGTTTATTAACTTTATTATTTTAAACTTCCATAAAGGGGGGGAGGCTGTGTGTGTGTGTGTGTGTGTGTGTGTGTTTGTTTGACAGCTTGATCCACCAATTGTGTTTTACACTACATCAATGCATCACTCAATCCTGTTAACGACTTCCTGCAGCCTCCAATCGCAATGCTGGAGGAGGGTTTAGTAAAAACCCAGTATATATTCTCTTTCTTTCCCATTTGGATCTCTGTGGGGTTTAGTTAGTTGGAGTGGAAGGAGTGTGGTGGAGCTGGAAGTGGATTTTGGTGGAGTATCAGCAGAGTCCCCTCCATTCCTGACTTCACCCTTTGAATGCCTGTCTGCCGCTGCTGTTGCTGCTGTCTGCCAGATCTCACCTGCGAGTTGAGCCCGCTGCTCCGCTTGCTTAAGCCAAGGGATGCTGGTGTTCCCCTCAAGGGAGCATCAGCAGAGTCCCCAAATTTCAATAAAATGCCTGCCATTCAATTTAAACTGTGCCCCTGTGTCTGTGAAATGGGGGCAAATGTACACCCCTTCTGTGCACTCCTCACATTAGTGTGGTGTCTGTGAGGACAGCATCTAATGAGAGAGCACTTTGCAATGGTCTTACTTACCAGCACAAGCCATTTTTAACCGTTCCATTTCAGAAATGCTCCTGTGTCTGTGAAAAGGGGTCAGAGCAGATCTTCTGTACGCTCCCCAAGTTTGAGTTCAATTTCTGGGGATGGGATCTAATGAAATCAATTTGCAGTTTACATGCAACGAGCAAACCCATTTTTCACAATTCCATTTCAGTTAAACCATGCCCCTGTGTCTGCAAAAGGGAGTAGAGCTACATACGTACAGCCCTTCAGTGTGCTCCCCAACTGGGGACATAGTCTATGATGTTCTGCCAAAAAACAAAAAAAAAAACATTTTGAATGTGGTGTGCCCCTGAGACACAGGAGTAAATTGAAAAAGGAACAGATGACTTGTGAAAAAGTGACTTTTGAAGGCTTACTTACAAGTAATGCCTGCACCCCTGTGTCTGCAATTCTGAGCACATGACTGGCAACATCCCATCTGCACTTGTACAAAGTTTCATGATTCTGTCTTTAAAAATTCCAAAGTTACAGGCTTTTCCTCCTCCAAAATCAAGTCTAAAGGGGCTAAAAGGCATCCGATCTGAAAATCAGATATCTGATTTTCAGATCGGAATCGGATCCGAGCTGGAAAGCCTCTGATCTGATCCGATCCAAAGCATCAATTCTGATTCCAATTCCGATCCAATTTTTTTTTTACTATGCACATCCCTAATTTATTTATTAAACACTGTAGACACTGATGCCTACTCTTGCCTGAAAATGGGAGGGCAGTTGCAGGGGAGGGGAGGGGAATGAGGAGATGCTCCTCAAGCCCCAGCCTTTTTGGGGCTTTGTGTTGACATTGGCTGGAGGCGGGGCTTACAAGCTGATATTAGCCTTCAGGGGCCCTCCTCCTGTCCTCTTTGAAGTGCCAATCCTGGAAGAGAGGTTCCCAGTAGAGCAATTCCTTTTTGCTCCTGTTGCCAGGAGGGCAGCCAGAGGACCATTCCTGCTGTGTCTGGACCCCCCTCTCGATCCCTACTCAATGCCCCCTCAATTCAGCGCTTACTGCTTGAGACATTAGGGTGTTCCTGGGCACACCTGGCACACCCCTTGCATACCCCTATGAAATGTACATGTGGATTGTGGGGGAATTAACTTGGTAGAGCAATGCAGTCTAAACATAGGTGTAATGACGACAATGAACTTGCAAGCCTTCACTGAGAACTGTATTCTCTATGAGGAAATTGCCTATGTTCTCAGAAAGGCTGATTCCTGAAACCTAAAATGAGTCTGAAGGGGCAAGGGTGGACTGGGATGATACCACAAGGAGGAAGGGTCCATGATTTGTGGACCCTCCCCAAAAAAGGGGTTCGACAGCATGTGTATCTATGAACAATGTGCAGGGACTGGGTAATGAGAAGGAAGGGACTGGGTAATGAGAAGGAAGGGAGTAGGTAATACGGAGGAAGGGACTAGGTAATGCGGAGGAAGGGACTAGGTAATGCGGAGGAAGGGACTAGGTAATGCGGAGGAAGGGACTAAGTAACGCGGAGGAAGGGACTAAGTAACATGAAGGAAGGGACTAGGTAATGCAGAGTCCCTAAACTTCATGGGACTAGGAAAGAAAGGGGTGAGTGGGGTGAGCATTGTACGTGTAATAGAGGGAGTGGGTTGAATGGAAATTAAGCTAATTGATATGGGGTTGTGATCCAGCTACATCCATCATCCACTCACTGTATTTTATAAGGCTATGGGTAGGGGTCTACCTAGACCTTATAAAACTTACACACTCTGATTTAAAGTGTCTTTTGCACTCAACTTTAGCTTTCCCAAGTCCTTCTTAGCACAATTTCGTGGGACTGTGTAGTCACTCAGCTCTTGGGGCCAACTTCAGGACCCATGAGGAAACCAAAAGGAAATCTGCAGAAAGTGTCTAAGCCACAACCTTTTCCACTGGCCAAGCCAGGGAAAGATGCATTCAAAAGCTAAATCAATTAAAGATTAAAGCCAAACACACAACACACAGCTGCGCCTGTGTACTCCAGCCAAATCAGTTAAAGATTAGAGCCAAACACACACACACACACCTGCACATGTGTACTCAGAAAACAGGAGTAGAGGGGGTGGAGGATACATTTGTAGCAGATTGTCCCAGACCCAATACCTTTCCCTGGGTAGAAGCCCTTTCCTGGAAACACGGGACTTGGGAACACTGAAACTTCAGAGGATTGGAGTAATGCCAGCAAAGATGTCCCCCTTTAAAAGAGGCTCCTGTTCCCCGGAAGGAAACACAGAGCTACCCAGCAAAGTGAGTGCTTGTTCAGCAAAAATTAAGCTAGGGAGAGGCAGAACATCAGAATGGCTATTAGTCCTGATAGCTATGGGCTCCCTCCAGTATCACAGGAAGCCTATATACACCAGTTGCTGGGGAACATGGGTGGGAAGGTGCCTTTGCATCCGTGTTCTGCTTGTGGGTTCCTGGTTGACAGCTGGTTGGCTAGACTAGATGGACCTGATGGTCTGATCCAGCATGGCTCTTCATATGTTCTTAATATCTGCATTCAACAGAACTTGAATGGGTGAAAGCCCTTGCCTCCTGGAGTGGTATCTAAATTGGATGCTGGTGTTTGCCTTTGTGGAAGAGGATTGGCCAGAATTTGAGTAATGGTTCCACAAAAGACCTGAGCATACGAACTTGCCTGTGATGAGAGCAGGTGAAATTTGCCCACCAACCATCTGCTTGGTGCCACTCAGAACTAGCGCACCTTGCTGCTGAAAATCTTACTTTTTAGACTTTTTACACAAAAGAATTGACATCACAAGTGGTGTGAAACCCTAAATAAAGACTTGCAAATGTTGTCAGAATACTGAAAATGGTGGTCCTTGTCCCCAAGACAAAGGACTTGATCACTCTTCCAGTAGAAGCTATTCCTCACACAAAAGGAATATGTGGCGAATATTGTTGTCTCAATGATGCGCATTGAGGAAACCTATTCATAACACCTCACAGTGTTCCAGAGAGAAATCACTCTAAGTGTGAGGCATGCATAATTTTACCCCCTCCTTTTGCTTTTGGGCATATATACGTTTATACATTTGATTAGAGTTTGATGATGCCTGATCTAGCCTTGCATAGGTAACATAGCTGTGAAGGATTCTCCCTTTGTCTGTGTTTCTCCTGCCTTGCTGAGATCCATGGTTGAAAGACTCAAAGCTACACTACTGCTTTAAAATGGTTTATAACAGTTTTAAACCGGTTATTAACCAGTTTAAAACTGTTATAAGCCCTTTTAAAGCAGTAGTGTAGATAGGCTCCTAGTCTCTGGCCAAAATGGAGTTTGCTTAGTTCACTCTGAAACTGAGCTACTTCCTAATAGCACCAAAATGGACACTTCCTCGCACTGATTAAAGCATGACAATTTTTTTTGTGTGTGTTTTAATGTGCATTTTCAATTGCATTTTTTTCTTTTTAAAAAAGGACGTTTCAAAGGTGGTTGCAAGCTCTAGAATGTGCAAGCCTTGCAGCCACAAACAGGGCTTATTTCTCAGAATTGGGGGGGGGTTTGCAAAATTCAGTGAGGCTGCTCACTTTAGAAGACCTTCCTCTTTTCCCCCCTTGCCATCATTAGCAACTGCCCTTTCCTTCCTCCCCACCCCCTTTTTTGGTGGCAACTGCCATTCCCCACCCCTTCACAGAGCACAAGAATTGCATCTTGGGTAATCGAAAGGGAAGAAAATGGTGGCCAAACATCCATAAAGGTGGAAGGAAGGGAGGGATGGGAGAATCTGCAAGTTTCCAATTCACCAAGGTTCTTCAGTTTCCACCTTGAAGCTTGGTTTATCTTGGGGCTGTCTATGTGTCTTCTAAGTTCCACAGTCACTACGCAGTTATACGATGCAGCTGCCAACTCGCAGCCACCATGGGGCTTTTTGTCAAAGCTGCACAGTAAAAAAGTCAGGTACTTACCCTGTTATTTTTCTTCAAAGTCAGGTGACCACAGCCCTTCCACTGTGTGACATTGCTCTGGGGTTGAGCCGAGAGTGGATGGCAACCCCTGATTGGTTGCCGGAAGCCGGGCAGAGGACAGGTTTGTGTTAATTAACTTCTCTGATTCTGTGTTAATTCATCCCAATTTATATCCAAAACTGTGCATTTGTGGAGGGAGCTTTTATCCTTTACTTTGCCGGTGCACAGCTGTGCATCTCCAGTTTATAAAAATACAGATCTGCTGCATTCCCTGTCCGTTTGCTCTAATGGGGCAAATCTGGGGTGGGGGTGCTCTCAGAGAAAGAGCACCCACCATTTCACCCCATTAAGCAAACTGTCTGGGAACTGGAGATGAACAGCTGTGTATCAACAAAATAAAGGATAAAAGCTCCCTCCACAAATGCACAGATCCTCCCTTTAGATCCTGCCCTGGATAACTTGATTTTTTTTGCTTTTTCTCAGAACAGTGGGCATAATGGGACAGGAGGGGGGGGAGCTATTACTTCTTCCCCACCCCACCCCCACATGGAAGTATGTTTCTTCCGGGTTTGAGGGACAGCCAGCTCTGCCATATAACACGGAGGCCGTTATCACACATGCTGTTTTAAGCACACTCACCGTGACCTTAATTCAGATCTTCAGCAAGGGACTCGCATGACATCCTTCCCCTCACGCGGTTCTCATGCCCTGAGTGTTCCATTTTTAGTTTCTGTTTCGATTTAACCTTGAATGGACAGAGTCAATTTCAGGCAAGTTCAGGCAAGTTCAGGCAAGTTCATCAGGCTGAGCTGAGGTATCGGATCAAAACCGACCATGTGTGATTCAAAAGGCTACACTCGCATAGGCAACGGAGGGGGAATATGCATAAGCAAACCGGATAGGTGTGATGAAGGCCTGAAGGAGTTCTCCGCAGCTGATTTCATCATACTGCGGAGAATAAGAGCAATGTGTTTTCTTCCCACGCTGGTCAAGATGAAGCCCTTGTTCTCTTTCTTGAATGCGAGCTTTTTGTTTCTCTTTTGTCAAATGGGGAAAATGCGTAGTTGGTGGGCATTTTTCAAAGCATGTGCCCAAGTGCATACGCATGAAATCATGCGATAGTAAAAAAAAACAAAAAAACAATTTTGAAAAATGAGCTTGTTTATAGTGTGCACTTTTCCAACAAAGATATTATTTGAACCTGATCACAAACTTAGGAATATGCTCCCATTTGCATGGAAGGTTACAAATAAGGATGTCAGAGAAATCTGCAATGGAGTCAAATGAGTTTGTATTAGGGATGGGTGAAAGAGCTATTTTTGAGATTGCTAGGGTTCTCGAAATATTGTCTCACCACTTGTCTTGTGCCTGATTCCCCTTTGTGTTTATAGTCACTGCTTGCTTTGCGCAAATAAGAAACTTGTGGAAATCAAGCAGAGGTCAAACAGAAGATTTGGGTAAAGTTCCACAACTTTTTGGAAATTCCTGCTTTAGGCTAAAGTGGGGCTGATTTTGTCTACTGAAGAAACTTGTTGAAATGAGGAAAGCTATGCCAATTGAACTGGGCATCTTGAATGAGACAAATGTGAACATGTGTTTGACAATTTGCAAATATTTTCGGTGGGCATATGCTCATACCACACTCGGATTCACATTCAGCGCTTTGAATGGGGCATCTTCGCATGTTTTGTGAGCAAAAGCAAAAATTCTCATACATCCCTTGTTCGGATTTCTTTGAATCTGACCTGTGGATTCTGCAACAGACTAGCTAAATCTGAGCAAGGTGGATTCCATGGACTTCCCAAACAGTTGTTTTTTGTTTTTGGTTTTTTAGCGCTAATGCAGATTTGCAAAAAAACTTGTACTTCCCTAGAAAAAATCTGATTCTATCAATGAGTGGATGATGGGATGAGAGATGTCTGACAGATGGCGAAACACAGATAGAATGGATTTAACAAGATCCATACATCCCCAGTAGTAAATGAGGCCGGTTCTGATGCTTACCAAACTGAAACAGAATCCTCGCACAACCTTAGCTGCTAACTGTGAACAGCCTCACCCCCAACATGCACACACATAATTTCACCTGCCTTCACCTTGTTCAGAGCCAGAATCCCCCTCCCCCATGGATCTTCTAAGTCATAGAAATATCCTCAGCTGTATTAACAGGACCCTATTATTTCTAATTCAAATTAAGCCCTGGATCCAATACAACTTTTTCACTCCATCTTCTGAGGATATATAATTTTAAGATTCTTGTTAAACTCTGTTTACAAGCAGCTCCACAGAGGCCTTCATCTCTGCTACAAATCTGTGCTCCAGTTCAATAATTTTCAAATAAAAAAGGAGGTCATGTTTCCTAATGAATACTGAAAAAGAATGGTTTAATATAGATCACTACTTCTTCCGCAATATATTAAAACTCACCTACTCTCTTCCCCAGTTGTTGGAGTGTTCTCTATATTCCCCCATACATTCTTGTTAACATTTGAACACTCCTGGGCTCTTGTACCTGCTGCCCTCAATTACCTTAGCAAGGAAGGGCTCTTTCTTGGCTCTGTTGCCATTTCTTTCTACCTGCTGGTACGGAGGAAGAAAAAGTGTCACTATGCAGGTAAATGGGAGCCCTGAGATGTTTTCACTTACCGAGAAGCAAAAATCCATCAGAAATCTCTTCCTCTCGAAAAGCACTAGAGAACGTAGTTCTGAAAATCCCCTCTCCAGCTGCATGAGCGGGAGACTCTGTATATCAAAAGAAGAAGGGGGAAATAATAGGATGATGATGATGATGATGATGATGATGATGATGATGATGATGATTTCAAACAAGGCATGGATTGTAGAGACATTGGTTGCTTTCAGTCCAAACTTTAAATTTCTATTGGCCAGGGTTCATTACTGTAATTCCATGGGGCATCCAGACAATGTTGTCATCCTTTAGTGATCAGCCCATTTTTTAAAAAAAAATCTTCCTTTCTTGCTGCTGCTACTTCTTTATTTATTTATTTATTTATTGCATTTTATACTGCCCAATATCTAGAGCTCTCTAGGTGCTTTACAAACATTAAAACCATAAAAACCATTCAAAATATAAAACAACAACAGTATAAAAATACAATATAAGAACACAAGCAAGATAAAACCAAGCAGCAATGCAAAAATCAATACCAATTAAATACCATATTTAAAACAGCAAAATTAAAAATTAAATGGATAAACTGTTAAAATACTGAGAAAATAAAAAGGTTTTCACCTGGTGTCTAAAAGAGTATAATGTAGGTGCTAGGCAAACCTCTCTAGGGAGCTCATTCCGCAGCCAGGGTACCACAGCAGAGAAGGCCCTCCTCCTAGTAGCCACCTGCCTCACTTCCTTTGGCAGGGGCTCATGGAGAAGGACCCCTGAGGATGATCTTAGTGTTTAGGCAGGTACATATGAGAGGAGGCGTTACTTCAGATAAACTGGCCCCAAGCCATTTAGGGCTTTGAATGTTAATACTTTGAATTCGGTCCAGTCTTGGACCGGCAGCCAGTGAAGCTGTAAAAGGACTGGCATAATATGGTCTCATTGGCAAGTCCCTGTTAATAGTCTGGCTGCCTTTTTTGTACCAGCTGAAGTTTTCGGACCATTTTCAAAGGCAGCCCCATGTTTAATGCATTGCAGTAATCCAGACGAGAGCATGGATAACTGTAGCTAGGTTATCTCTGTCCAGATAAGGGTGCAGTTGGTATATCAGCCTAAGCTGATAAAAGGTGCTCCTTGCCACTGAGTTCACCTGTGCCTCAAGTGACAGTTCCAGATCTAGGAGCACCCCCAAACTATGAACCCGATCCTTTAGGGGGAGTGCAACCCCATCCAGAACAGGGTGAACATCTCCAAGCCAGACAGATGAACCACCCACAAACAGTACCTCCATCTTATGTGGATTGAGTCTCAGTTTGTTGGCCTCATCCAGTCCATTACCATGCCCAGGCACTGAATCAGAACAGTCACTGCCTCACCTAGGTTTGATGAAAAGGAAAGGTAGAGCTGGGTGTCATCTGCATATTGATGACACCTCAACCCACATCTCCAAATAACCTCTCCCAGCGGTTTCATGTAAATGTTGAAAAGCATAGGGAATAATATAGAGCCCTGTGGGACCCCATGGCCTAGGTGCCACAGCACAGAGCAATAATCCCCCAGCACCACCTTCTGGAATCAGCCATCCAAGTAAGAGTGGAACCACTGTAATGCAGTGCCTCCAACTCCCAGCCCAGATAGCCTATCCAGAAGGATACCATGGTCAATGGTATCGAAAGCTGCTGAGAGGTCCAAGAGAATCAACAGGGTCACACTCCTCTTGTCCCTCTCCCAGCAAAGGTCATCCCACAGGGTGACCAAAGCAGTTTCCATTCCAAAACCAGGCCTGAAGCCCGATTGAAATGGATCTAGATAATCCGTTTCATTCAAGAGTGCCTGGAGTTGTCCAGCAACCACCCGCTCAAACACCTTGCCCAAGAAGGGGATATTAGCCACTGACCTATAGTTGTAAACATCCTCCGGGTCCAGGTTAGGCTTTTTCAGGAGTGTTCTGATTACCACCTCTTTTAATGAGGCCGGCACCATTCCCTCTCTCAAGGAGGCATTTACAACCTCCTGGACCCAGCCGGCGATACCCTCCTTATTTGATGTAATAAGCCATGAAAGGCAAGGGTCAAGCACACAGGTGGTCAACTGGACTTGGCCAAGCACCTTGTCCACATCCTCGGGCCTCAGTAACTGAAACTCATCCAATGAAACTGAACCAGACAGTGCTCTGAATGCCGCTACTAGTGGAACTGCATTAAATGTGGTGTCCAATTCATGATGAATCTGAGCTACTTTATCTTTAAAGTACCGTGCAAACAATGTCTTCTTCTTCTTCTTCTTCTTCTTCTTCTTCTTCTTCTTCTTCTTCTTCTTCTTCTTCGGCATCGTCTTCGTCTTCGTCTTCGTCTTCTTCTCTGAATGGGGACAATCCATTTAGCAGGAAAGACCCAGATCAGATGCCCAATTCTCCAACATGTGACTATCACTTGCATTTTCCTCCAAGGAGCTCAGCACAATGTACATGATCCTCCATCCTCTGCACTTTTCATCCTCATAACAACCCTGTGCAGTAGGTTAGGCAGAGAGATACTGATTATCCCAAGGGTATCTATTGAGCATCATGGCAGAACAAGGAGTCTGAGCCTGTACCTCCCTGGTCCTAATTTATCACTCTACCCACTACACTACACTGGCTCTCCCAAACAAACAGCCAGTATTGTTTAGTGTGGTTAAAGTGTTGGACTGGGATGTGGGACCTCTGGATTCTAATCCCCACTCAGCCATGAAGTTCAGTGGGTGACTGACTCTCAGCCTCACCTACCTCACAAGGTTGTTGTGATGATAAAATGGATAGGAGGGGTGGAGGAGGACCATGTGAGCCACCTTGGGGTCCTTGCAAGGAGAAATAGGGTGGGATATAAATCTAATGAATGAATACATGAAAATAAATAAACATAAACCACAGAATGGTGTCTATCCAATGTTGTTTAAGTAGAAGATTAGCTGGCATGCCAGAAAGGTGTAGATTTCTTTGACAACTCCTGAAGAGGAAATGGATATCCCCTTATAAATCTGATTCATTTAGGTGATTTTGTATAATTTCAGCCAGCAGAGTTGGCATCATGTTTTGAGGTTTATTCTGTGTTCCAGAGTCATCTCTGCAATATAGCCCATTCTATATCTTGTGTGCCATTCAAATAATTATTTGTAAAATTTATATGTGTCACTTTGGTGATAGCACTTTGCCATTTCTCCCCCCCCCTTCATGGGGGCTAATTATAGGTTGTTCCTCCCCCGCAAGCTCTCAAGGTACGAATTTCCGCCTCTTGGAGTTCTTCAGAGGCCAAAAAAGGCAGCCGAGATCTCCAAGTCCTTACTCTTCTTTGGGATGACCATGTGTCTAAAGAAATCATCCCCCACCCCCATGAAGAAGGACATATGTATAGCATGTTACTATTGGGCAGTCTATTGGGTAGACACTCAAGAGGGAGAAAAGCACTACATGGGAAACCATCAAACAAAGAGCAGTGGAGCTGGTAGCTCTGATGTCAGTGGGGCAGTGAATCCGCTCCGAGTTTCAGTCAGAACCAGTCAGAACTCTAAAGAAGCTATCTGCACCTTGGATAGTTCCTTTAGAGTTTTGACTGAAACTCAGAGTGGACTCACCACCTCCACCGACAAGTCCACTGACCAATTTAATTGAGGGGGAGGGGAGACATTTTCCAGAGTCCTTAACAGCCTGCTATAATGGCAATAGTTGAAAAGAAGAATCCTCCTTTTGGCTGCTATTTCTCAGCCAGCCATGCAGCGAGGTCATTTTAGACCTTATGTGGCCCTCTTTTAGAAAGCCATCTGTGAAGCCCACAACTAATGTTTCTCTTATTGTCACCTCCCCCACCATGCACACACACTCACACTCACACTCACACACACACACACACACACCACCACCAATACCCCATGCTTTGCAACTTCTTCTATATTCCTGCACTTTAGATTCACTTGAATCACAGAACCACCTGACTATAAGAAGAAAATGGCATTTGACTCATCACCTCTCTGGATAATCATTTGCCCCTCCAAGCTGTGGGGGCATGGACGTCATCCTCAAAGCCACCACAATCCAAAACCTGCAAATGGTAATACCTGTTCTGGATGGGGTTGCACTCCTTCTGAAGGAGTGGGCTCATAGATTGGGGGTTCTCCTAGAACCATCTCTGTCACTGGAAGCTCAGGTGGCCTCGGTGGCACAGAGTGCCTTCTACTAGGGATGTGCACTGGATCGGACCCGATCCACGATCCGAGTCCGGTCCAGTGGGAAATCGGATAAATTATACGATTTCCGATCCCGCAGCTGGATCGGCCGATCCAATCCGAACCGGTCCGAAAAGGCTCCGAACCGGTTCGGCGGATCGGCGGATCAGCAGGCGCCCACTGGCGCCCACCGCCGCTTCCATTGGTGGGCGCCAGCGGGCGCCCGCCGATGAAAGTGGACAGCGGGGGGGGGAGGAGGGGGGCGCTTACCTTCTCGGCCCGTCCGCTCCCGTCCGGCACTAGCAGCTACTACCAGCGGGCTCTGCGGCCTGCTCTAGGGTGGCGCGCCGGGTGATGTCATCACCCGGCGCGCTACTCTAGAGCAGGCCGCGGAGCCTGCTGGTGGTAGCCGCCGGCCCCGGACGGGAGCGGACGGGCCGAGAAGGTAAGCAGGGGGTGCGTGGAGGGGAGGAGGGGGCGCGCGGAGGGGGGAGGGGGGCCCTTACCTTCCCGTCCCGGCGGCTCCCGTCCCGGCGCCTACTACTACCAGCAGGCTCCGCGGCCTGCTCTAGGGTGGCGCGCCGGGTGATGTCATCACCCGGCGTGCTACTCTAGAGCAGGCCGCGGAGCCTGCTGGTAGTAGTAGGCGCCGGCGCCGGCCGGGAGCCGCCGGGCCGGGAAGGTAAGCAGGGGGTGCGTGGAGGGGAGGAGGGGGTGCGCGGAGGGGGGAGGGGGGCCCTTACCTTCCCGTCCCGGCGGCTCCCGTCCCGGCGCCGGCGCCTACTACTACCAGCAGGCTCCGCGGCCTACTCCAGGGTGGCGCGCCGGGTGATGTCATCACCCGGCGCGCTACTCGAGAGTAGGCCGCGGAGCCCGCTGGTAGTAGCCGCCGGCGCCGGACGGGAGCGGACGGGCCGAGAAGGTAAGCAGTGGCAGGGAAGGGGGCTTACCCCCCCCGGAGCCGTCCGCTTCTATCCGCTGGCGCCCGCGGGCGCCAGCGGATGGAAGCGGGCGGCCCCAGGGGGGGTAGGGAGCACGGGGGAGGGGGCTTACCTGCCAGGGCCGTCCACAGCGGACGGCCCCGGGGGGGGGAGGGAGTTAGGCCCCCCCTCAGCCACCCGCCGCCATTTTTTCCTCATAGACTTGCATTGCAATGCAAGTCTATGGGGAAAAAAATGGCGGCCGATCCAAAAATTTACGATTTTTGGGTCGGGATCGGACTCGATCCGGTCCGGGGGGCCTCCGATTTTGTCCGAACCGGTCCGGGACAAAATTGGAGGTCCCGATCCGGGTCCCGATCCGATCCGGGGGGTCCGTGCACACCCCTACCTTCTACCAACTTCGATTGGTGGCCCAGCTACGCCACTATCTGGACAGGGATAACCTGGCTTCAGTTGTCTGTGCTCTGGTAATCTCCAAGTTAGATTACTGCAATGCGCTCTATGTGGTGCTGCCTTTGAAGTCGATTCAGAAGCTGCAGCTTGTGCAAAATGCAGCGGCTAGATTGATAACAGGAACTAGAAAGTTTGAACATATAAGACTGGCGCTGGCCCCCTTGCATTGGCTGCCTGGACGTTCTTGAGCCCAATTCAAGATGCTGGTTTTAACCTATAAAGCCTTAAACGGCTTGGGACCACAATACCTATGGAACGCCTCTCCAGATACAAACCTACCCGTACACTACAATCAACATCTAAGGTCCTCCTCTGGAAGCCTACTCCGAGGGAAGCTTGGAGGATGGCAACAAGGGAGAGGGCCTTTTCAGTGGTGGCCCCCGAATTATGGAATGATCTCCCCAGCAAGGCTCGCCTGGTGCCAACATTGTTATCTTTTTGGCGCCAGGTCAAGACTTTTCTCTTCACCCAGGCATCTGACCGTGTATGTTGAGGGTTTTTGTTGTTGTTGTTTGACCCAGAATAGTGGATGTTGTATTTATAATCTGTTTTTATGCTTTTTATGGTTTTAAATTTTGTATATCATTTTTCTAATGTTCAGAGTTTGTAATTTTTGTAAACCGCCCAGACAGCTTTGGCTATGGGGTGGAAGAAGAAGAAGAAGAAGAAGAAGAAGAAGAAGAAGAAGAAGGGGGTTTTGTTTTGTTTTTGACATCATCATGTCTTTTCATCAGAGCATTTTAAAGAAGTAAATACATTGGGATTTGAAAGTGAAAGAACTGGATTACAGATATGTCCTAGGCGAGGCCCAATTTACACTGCTGATTCTAATTTTTAATAACCCCGATGACTTGGGATCAAATTATCTGAAAGACTGCTTTCTCCCATATTTACCTATGCACACCTTAAAGTCTTTTTCAGAGAGGCCCTACTCTGTGTACTCTCCTGCCAAGTAAAATGTAACCACTAAGGAAAGGACCTTTCTGATAGCAACACCACACAGAAGTTTGCCTGGTGCTAACTTTATAGTCTTTTCATTTACCCAAGCTTTTTAATTAACTGACGTTTTCTTGCCTGGGCCTCTCATCTTAAAATCTGCCTTTTAGTTTTAATTGTTTTCATTGCTTCCTATTGCATTTTAATGTGTTACTTCTGTTGTGAGCCATCCAGAGCACTTGTGTTATGGGGGCGATGATACAAATACAGTAAAAAAAATATGAGTTCGCTGTATTGTTCTCAGGGTCTTTGTCACTTTCTAATAAGCCCATCACAGCCCTGACAATAATGGACATATTTTCAGCTTTCTCGGGTCAGGCAACCTATCAGACAGAACTATATGGCTTCATGCCGAGTTGAAAGTGATTCTTAGCGGCTTACACTACAGTACACCATGCAGGGACTTGTGCTACCGACTTCTGGATTATGGACTTCATCCGAGCCTTTGAAATGAAGTAGGCGGCCAATTTATGCACGGCTCCCTAAAACTTTATTGACACCTGATGGAGAATTTCTCTCATTTATTTAAATGCACACAGAGAGAGTGGAAGATATTTAGCAGAAATAAGCACATACACATTTTCCCCATCAGAATACATGGGGATAAAGAAATCAGTAACATTATCACCCAAGATGGATGAAGGTGAGGCGTGGGGAATTCTATGCGCTGCAGTTATTTCACCCCTGTTTTTCATTACATGGGCAACCTCGGAGCAACACTTGTTAGCATTTAGAAAAAAAGGGGGAAAATCTAGTCAGCTGCAGGGGAGCCATTATTGTTGAAATGTACTAGCATTATCTTGCTTATGGGGGTGGGGGGGCATATTGTTTATGCAGCCTATTTATCAGTGTAAGAATGTATCTTCCAATATAGCAATATCTTGCTGGTAATAGCATACAAGAATAAAGGAGTGTTCATGAATAGCAAGTTCCTGCCTGTAGCATGTACATCTGAGATACTAAAGCATTATTTACCTATCATTAAGATATGGTGTGTGTGTATTTTAATCTGGTCCAGTTTCTTCTTCTAGCTGAAATCATATTAAACTCTCCAGTTATTTTATCTGACTTCTATTGGGCAGGTTTTCATGAGCAAGGCAAAGTGTATGAATATATAATTCAGGAACGGAGTAAGAAGAGAGAGACAGAGAGACTGTTACGCTTCTTATATTCTTATATGAACAGAAGAAATGTAATTTGGCGGTTGTTGTTTTAAAGGCAGATTGCATTTCTTACACATTCTCTTTAAGGCCAACCACTTGGTTAGGAAACTTGATTTCTATGAATAATAATAATAAAAAACATTCAAACAATACAAAAACATGTAAAAGATGGCAAACCACAATGACAGACTATAATTCCAAATGCCTAACAGAAAAGTATAGTATTTATCCAGTGACAGAATGTCGTTAGGAACTGGGGTCCTATGAGACCCCCAAGACAGACAGTTCTAGAACTGGGTAACACAGTGAGAAGGAATCATCCCAGACATCCAGCATCCCTACTTCAGCTGGTGATTGGATAAGAGGTAGGGTGTCCATGAGGATCTGTGAAGCTAGACAGAATCATGCAGGAAAAAGAGATCCTTTAAGTAACCAGGGCCTTCTCTGTGGTGGCCCCCAAATTGTGAAACGATCTCCCCGACAAGGTCCGCATGGGGCCAATATTGTTATCTTTTCAGCGCCATGTCAAGACTTTCCTCTTCTCTCAGACATTTAGCAATATCTGATGAGCCTGGGTCTGTTTTTTGTTTTGTTTTGTTTTTTGGGCTTATAGCTTTATAAGTTAGCATAATAGTTTTAAATGTATTTGTATATTGTATGTTTTGCAGTTTTAGTTTTTGAATATTGTTTCTAAATGTTTTAATCTTATGCAAACTACCCAGAGAGCTACGGCTATGGGGCGGTATACAAATGCAATAAATAATATTAATATTAATATTAATAATAATAATAATAATTTACACCAAGCAGGATATTGCACTATGAAAGCAGTATGAAAGCGGTATATAAAAGGCAGGAGACACACTACTGTTTTATAGCGGTATTGAAGTGCACTGACAACTGTTGGGGCCCATTGGCACATACCATATACCGCTTTCTAGGGGTGTGCACGGACCCCCCGGATCGGATCGGGACCCGGATTCGGACAAAATCGGAGCCCCCCCGGACCGGATCGAGTCTGATCCCGACCCAAAAATCGTAAATTTTTGGATCGGCCGCCATTTTTTTCCCCATAGACTTGCATTGCAATGCAAGTCTATGAGGAAAAAATGGCGGCGGGTGGGTGAGGGGGGGCCTAACTCCCTCCCCCCCCGGGGCCGTCCGCTGTGGACGGCCCCGGCAGGTAAGCCCCCTCCCCCGCACTCCCTACCCCCCCTGGGGCCGTCCGCTTCCATCCGCTGGCGCCCGCGGGCACCAGCGGATAGAAGCGGACGGCTCCGGGGGGGGTAAGCCCCCTTCCCCGCCACTGCTTACCTTCTCGGCCTGTCCGCTCCCGTCCGGCGCCGGCGGCTACTACTAGCGGGCTCCGCGGCCTACTCTCGAGTAGCGCGCCGGGTGATGACATCACCCGGCGCGCCACCCTGGAGTAGGCCGCGGAGCCTGCTGGTAGTAGTCGCCGGCGCCGGACGGGAGCGGCCGGGCCGGCAAGGTAAGGGCCCCCTCCCCCCCTCCGCGCGCCCCCTCCTCCCCTCCACGCACCCCCTGCTTACCTTCTCGGCCCGTCCGCTCCCGTCCGGGGCCGGCGGCTACTACCAGCGGGCTCCGCGGCCTGCTCTAGAGTAGCGCGCCGGGTGATGACATCACCCGGCGCGCCACCCTGGAGCAGGCCGCGGAGCCCGCTGGTAGTAGCTGCTAGTGCCGGACGGGAGCGGACGGGCCGGGAAGGTAAGGGCCCCCCTCCGCGCGCCCCCTCCTCCCCTCCACGCACCCCCTGCTTACCTTCTCGGCCCGTCCGCTCCCGTCCGGCGCCGGCGGCTACCACCAGCAGGCTCCGCGGCCTGCTCTAGAGTAGCGCGCCGGGTGATGACATCACCCGGCGCGCCAACCTAGAGCAGGCCGCGGAGCCTGCTGGTAGTAGTAGTTGCCGGCGCTGGACGGGAGCGGCCGGGCCGGGAAGGTAAGGGCCCCCCTCCCCCCTCCGCGCACCCCCTCCTCCCCTCCACGCACCCCCTGCTTACCTTCTCGGCCCGTCCGCTCCCGTCCGGCGCCGGCGGCTACTACCAGCAGGCTCCACGGCCTGCTCTAGAGTAGCGCGCCGGGTGATGACATCACCCGGCGCGCCACCCTGGAGCAGGCCGCGGAGCCCGCTGGTAGTAGCTGCTAGTGCCGGACGGGAGCGGACGGGCCGAGAAGGTAAGCGCCCCCCTCCTCCCCCCCCGCTGTCCACTTTCATCGGCGGGCGCCCTCTGGCGCCCGCCAATGGAAGCGGCGGTGGGCGCCAGTAGGCGCCCGCCGATCCGCCGATCCGCCGAACCGGTTCGGAGCCTTTTCGGACCGGTTTGGATTGGATCGGCCGATCCAGCTGCGGGATTGGAAATCGGATAATTTATCCGATTTCCCACTGGACCGGACTCGGATCGTGGATCGGGTCCGATCCAGTGCACATCCCTACCGCTTTCATACTACTTTCATAGTGCTATCTCCTGTTTGGTGTGGCTCCTGCCTTTTATATACCGCTTTCATACCTCTTTCATAGTGCAATATCTTGCTTGGTGTAGATGAGGCCTAGGTCTCAAACCATTATTAATGCAACTGATATACATTTCATAAATAAAAATCAAGAAATCTCCCTGTGATATTCCATTGCATAACAGTGATTATGACTGTCAGATATTACTAGTACTGGCATTGCATTTCAGTCATCAAACACTGCAAAATGCCAATTTCTGCAACAACACATACTGAAATCAAATATAATTGAGTAATGTTTTTTTCAGCGAATACCTGAATATATTAATATTTATTTCAGTATTTGTATATGGGCCAAAAACTGACAATCTCTTGGTGGGTAACAATAAAATACCTAGAGAATATGTGAAAGCAATATTTGTGAAGGAGACATTTTGGGAACTAATATATTTCAGCTGTGTACATAGCCAGGATAATCCAAAACCTTTAGGCAGAGCTTCTGCATTGGCAGGTAAAGGGTGGTTGATCAGATGCCGAGGAGGAGAGAAGGTCTATACCTTTAACAGGAGGTGGAGTTTGGGCATTTGCAGATCTTCTCCCTCCTGCTTGATGGCGGACTGCAACTGTGTGATTTCCCCTTCTTATTTGTTGATTTTACCACTCCCTCTAATAGTGAACTTGGGTAGTGTGTGCCAAAAGTATTGCAGCTAAAACAGTGCCTCTGGATAAGGCCGTTTCTACACCAGCCTTTTTCCCCGGGGCCTTCCCTGGGTTCTCCCTGTGAGTTCAAATGACATACAGGGACTCCCTGGGCCAGGGGTGGGTGGGCACAGGTTTTGCCAGGCATAAAGAAACCCTGGAAAACCCTGATACTTCCAGCGCTACCCAGGACCATCTGGAGGCCACAAGAGGTCTGGGCAGCCATCCTGCCTGGTGCCCGCATATGTACAAGTAAGTGTGACACTAGAAACGGCACAGAGCCATGTGTTGTGGCTCTGTGCCCGTCAGGGTAGGGGTGGCAGCAATTTCGCCACCCATGGGATGGCAGGGGAGGTTGGGGTCCAATTTCAGGGGGACTTTTTTTCTTACTTTCTTGTTGGAGCAGGGTCCTGCTCTTGTGCGACCAGCCCAACTGCTTCCAAAAGAAAAATGGCGGCTGCCAGGTCTGCTTCCTCCCCAGGCGTCGCACACCATGTGTGTACGCTGGGGGAGTCTCTCGCGATGAGGCTATCATGAGAGCCTCCCCCTCCCTCCCGGAATGCTGGGAGCTGTAGAAAGGACCTAAGGGTGAGATTTCAGCATGCTTGAGGGATACACACACACATACATTTTTCTTTTTTATAATTTTTAAAGATTTTCATATATTTGACAACCATAAACATTATAACATAGAGTAATATAATATATTATGATATGGTATACCCCCTTCCCCCCAATAAATAAATAACAAACAAATACATACAGTGGAGTGAAGCTTATTCCCCTTATTACTTTTTTTAATTCTTGATATTATAATGTTACTAAAACTATATTCTATATTGGAAATTTCATACCATTTATACAGTCCATATTACCTTAGCTATATTTGACATATATATGTCAGTGACTCCGAATCTATTGTATGTAAAATAAATTGTCCCCATATATTGTTAATTATTAGTGGATCATCTTTGCCTTGTAGTACTCGTAACTTATGCGTTATTTTTTCACGGATTACAGTAGACCATATATGTTTCTATACCTTGCCTCTTTATCAAGATGATCCAGGTTTTTCCATTGTTGTACTATTGTTTGTCTTGCAGTTGCTATTAAGAGAGTTACTAATTGTTTGGCTGCAATAGATTCATTTTTTTATAGTACAGAGACAATAAGAATAGTTCTGCTGCAAACTGAATACATTCCTTTGTTATCCGTAATAATTCCTGATGTACCATATGCCAGAACTGTTGAACCCGTGGGCATTCCCACCAGAGGTGATAATATGTACCTCTGGTGGAGCATCCCCTCCTGCAAGCAGACTTCCCATCTGAGGTGATATGAGCCATTTGCACAGGAGTTCTATACCATCAATGCAGCATCTTCAAAGAAGTTTCCTTAATGCCTGCTGAAACTGATTTGTAGGGGTTTTGTACCCAAAGTTGGTTCCATTGGCTATCCGGTATATTAAAGCCAAAGTCTGTCTCCCATACCATTTTCAGTCCCTGTAGAGAACCTGTTTGTACTTCAACTAAGATACTGTACAAATAAGATACAATTCCCTTCCCTGTAAACCCAGTTGAGAGATTAATTTGTTCAGTTGCCGTTAGTGGCCAAGTAACATGTAATTCGGTGATTGGGTCCCACAATATGTGCATTAATTGTATCTCTTGTATCCAATTTAAGTTCCATTGTTGTACCTTAATTTCCAGTTGATCTACCGTATAAG
Organism: Anniella stebbinsi; assembly: GCA_029215795.1. Classification (NCBI taxonomy): domain Eukaryota; kingdom Metazoa; phylum Chordata; class Lepidosauria; order Squamata; family Anniellidae; genus Anniella; species Anniella stebbinsi. The sequence continues at coordinate 351,912,843 of JARDYH010000001.1, forward strand.
GAGTGTTATGTAAACGAAGCAGGCCATAATCTGCCCACTGTGCTATTTTTCTTCTCAATCCTTCATCTAGTAGTTTGGAATATGCTTGTAATGGAGTCAATGGAGAGCACATTTAGTCTGCCACCATTTCCAAATAGTAAAAAGTTGTTAATGTATATGGGCTTTTAGTTTGGCGGATATCTCCTATCTTTAATATTCTGTGAGGTACAGCCCACATGGGGCCCATCTCCAACATCTCCTGCTCCAATCCAATCCAATTCTTTTCGTTTCTCATTATTATGAATCCCAATTATCTTAATTGAAAAGCTTCATAATATATCGATAAGGAAGGGATTCGCCAACCTCCACTGGCAGTTTTTTTTTTAATGATAATATTTCATTGCTAATCGAGGTGTTTTGCCCTGAAAAATAAATTCATTTATTTGCTTTTGCCACTTTCTTAACATTTGAGGCTGGATGAGAATGGGGAGGACTTGGAATAGGTACAAGAATCTTGGAATCACTTTCAGCTCAATTGCTGCTATTCTTCCTAAAATTGATAATTTTAGTTTTGACTATGACATCATATTTCATTTCATCTCTCTGATGAATGGTTTATAATTTAAATTAAATTTTTTGGCCATATTACATGGTATTCGTATCCCTAAATATTTGAATGAAGTATGACACATTGGAACCTGGAGGGTCCTACACACATTTAATTGCTGCTGGGGAGGTATATTAAAAATAATAATAACTGATTTCTCAAAATTTACCTGTAGGCCTGCCACTTGTGCAAAAGTTATCAATTCTTATTTCAATATTGATGCTGATTGTTCCGGTTCAGATTAGGGATGTGCATAGTATCGGATCTGATGTCCGATTCTGATTAAAATTGGAGGAAATTGGGCATCCGATGCATGATTCTGATGCAGTCCCTTGGAGCTCTGATTTTTTCCAATCTGATTTTCTGATCCAATTTCTGGTCCGATTTTAATCGGAGAAAATCAGAAAATTGGATCGCCATTTCCATGTGTTTTCTCCATAGGGTTGCCTTGGAGAAATAAATGGCTGTAACACTTTTATTTTAAAAGCTAGAAACTTGAAACTTGATCCCATTGCAGATGGAATGTAGTTACTCATGTGTGCCAAGTTTCATAAAAATGTGTGCAAGTGTGTATTTTCTATGAATTTTTGAAAGATAATGCTTTTGGGTTTGACAGCTGTCAAACCAGAACCACGATCTTTCAAAAATTCATAGCCATGACACACTTGCATAGATTTTTCTGAAATTTTGCACAGATGACTAGCAAAATCCCATCTTCCAGGTGCCCAAGTTTCATGTCTCTAACTTTTAAAATAAAGAAGTTATAGGTGGTTCTTTCCCCCAACACTAGCCTATAGGGGAAAATAGGCTTGCGTTGGGGGAATTTTTGTTATTTTAAAAGATAGAGACATGAAACTTGGGGACATTGCAGATTGTATGTTGCTAGTCATGTCTCCAGGCATATGAAGTGAGTCATCTCCGATATGATATGATTTTTTTAAAAAATTGGAAGTTCCGATTCCGATATGACTTTCCTGGCCGTGCACATCCGTAGTTCAGATAACATCAGTATCATCTCATCTGCATACATATTCAGCAAATGTTCTTCACCCCCTCCCCAGTAGCCAGTTATAAGGGTGTTAGTACATAGAACATTAGCTAATGGTTCCAGGGAGAGGGCAAAGAGCAGAGGAGATAGTGGACAGCCTTGTTTTGTCCCTCTTTCAATCGGCATTGGTAATGAATTCATCTGATTTGTTCTAACTATGGCCCTATTTGTAGTGTACAGACTTGAAACTGCTGCAATAAATTGATGTCCCAATTGATATGCTTGAAGAACTTTTAACAAATATGGCCATTCAAGACAATCAAATGCTTTAAAAACATCTGAAGATAATAAGGCTAAGGGTTGTTGTTTTTGTATGAAGCATCCCAGATTATATTCAATAGTCTTCGAAGAGGATCTACAATATGCTGTTTTGGAATAAACCCTGCTTGATCCTGATTCTGATCCTAAATCTCCTATAATATGATGTAGTCTTTATACTAATATAGGGGAATGATTTCTGATCTCGATTGAGCAATGTTATAGGGCAACACAATCCCACCTGGGTGAAATCTTTCCCTGGCTTTGGCAGTACTATAATACGAGATAATTTACATGTATCTGGGATAGATTCCCCCCTCCCAAATGGCATTAAACAGACTTGTAAGGTGTAGACATAATGTTTCTCTAAATTTTTATAAAAAGAACTTCCAAACCCGTCAGGGCCTGGGCTTTTATTATGTTTCAATCTTTTAATTGTTTGATCTACTTCCTCTTTTGAAATGGTTTATTCAAAATATTGTGATGTTCCGGGGTCGCAAGTGTAATACCCCCATGCTCCAAAAAAAGTTGTGACATTTTCTAAGTTAGTATGTGTTGATTGATATAGGGTTTTTATTAGGGGTGTGCACGGACCCCCCGGATCGGATCGGGACCCGGATCGGGACCTCCAATTTTGTCACGGACTGGTTCGGACAAAATCGGAGGCCCCCCGGACCGGATCGAGTCCGATCCCGACCCAAAAATCGTAAATTTTTGGATCGGCCGCCATTTTTTCCCCATAGACTTGCATTGCAATGCAAGTCTATGAGGAAAAAATGGCGGCGGGTGGGTGAGGGGGGGCCTAACTCCCTCCCCCCGGGGCCGTCCGCTGTGGACGGCCCCGGCAGGTAAGCCCCCTCCCCCGCGCTCCCTACCCCCCCTGGGGCCGTCCGCTTCCATCCGCTGGCACCCGCGGGCACCAGCAGATAGAAGCGGACGGCTCTGGGGGGGGGTAAGCCCCCTTCCCCGCCACTGCTTACCTTCTCGGCCCGTCCGCTCCCGTCCGGCGCCGGCGGCTACTACCAGCGGGCTCCGCGGCCTACTCTCGAGTAGCGCGCCGGGTGATGACATCACCCGGCGCGCCACCCTAGAGCAGGCCGCGGAGCCTGCTGGTAGTTGTAGTCGCCGGCGCCGGACGGGAGCGGCCGGGCCGGGAAGGTAAGGGCCCCCCTCCCCCCCCTCCGCGCGCCCCCTCCTCCCCTCCACGCACCCCCTGCTTACCTTCTTGGCCCGTCCGCTCCCGTCCGGGGCCGGCGGCTACTACCAGCAGGCTCCGCGGCCTGCTCTAGAGTAGCGCGCCGGGTGATGACATCACCCGGCGTGCCACCCTGGAGCAGGCCGCGGAGCCCGCTGGTAGTAGCTGCTAGTGCCGGACGGGAGCGGACAGGCCGAGAAGGTAAGCGCCCCCCTCCTCCCCCCCCCGCTGTCCACTTTCATCGGCGGGCGCCTGCTGGCGCCCGCCAATGGAAGCGGCGGTGGGCGCCAGTGGGCGCCCGCCGATCCGCCGATCCGCCGAACCGGTTCGGAGCCTTTTCGGACCGGTTCGGATTGGATCGGCCGATCCAGCTGCGGGATCGGAAATCGGATAATTTATCCGATTTCCCACTGGACCGGACTCGGATCGTGGATCGGGTCCGATCCAGTGCACATCCCTAGTTTTTATATATAAAAAAATTGCAAATAATGTATTAATTTGCATTTAATATGAAGTCTTCTTTACACATGGAAAGTATCTTTCCCTTATTTTTCCTCTTTTGTAGAGCTCTTGCTAGTAGTTTTGTAATTTTATTTCCTGACTCATAATAATGTTGTTCCAAGTCAAAAATATTAAGCAGGGTAATGAAGGTAGCTATCTTTTTTTTTAAAGGTCTGATAATAATAATAATAATAATAATAATAATAATAATAATAACAATTTATTTCTTACCCGCCTCTCCGTCTGGATCGAGGCGGGGAACAACAGCATGATAAAATACATAAAACTGATTAAAACATGACGTATACCATTAAAACTGCATAAAAATCCTAAAACATCCTAAAAACATCCTTAAAACATTCTAAAATTCCACTGGATATGCCTGCCGGAAGAGAACAGTCTTCATGGCTTTCTTAAATTCTAAAAGACTGTTAAGTTGACGAGTCTCCTCCGGCAGGTCATTCCACAATCTGGGAGCGGCAGAAGAGAAGGTCCTCTGGGTAACGGTTGTCAGCCTAGTCTTGGCCGACTGCAGTAAGTTCTTCCCAGAGGACCTGAGCGTGCGGGGCGGATTGTATGGGAGAAGGCGATCCCACAGGTAACCTGGACCCAAACCATGTAGGGCTTTAAAGGTAATAACCAACACTTTATACTTTGCCCAGAAACTAATTGGCAGCCAGTGGAGAGATTTTAAAGCTGGCGTAATATGGTCACCCCTAGATGTACCGGTGACCAACCTGGCTGCCATATTTTGAACTAGTTGAAGTTTCTGGACTAGGCATAGAGGTAGCCCTATGTACAGCGCATTGCAGAAGTCGAGCTTCGAAGTTACCAGCGCGTGCACCACCATCTTTAGGTCTTCCAACTCTAGGAAGGGGCGAGCGCCCTATAACAATAGCCATAATTAATGTGCCAAATGTGAATCAATACTCATATATGGCCAAAATATTTTTAAAAAAACTAAGATAATTTGCTGAAGAAGAGATCATAGTAACAAGAGATTTTAACTCAACATGTGATGCCTTTATGGATAGAAGCAATACAACTCCCAGGGTCATGCAACAGTCTAGCAAAAGTATATCACCTTTGTTGAAAAGGTTTTATTCAACAGACACCTGGAGATGGATGCATCCAGGAGTTAGGGATTATACATATTTCTATCGTAGATATCATACATATTCCCGCTTAGATCATATATTGGTTTCCACTCTATTGGTTCCAGGCATATCTCAGGCTGATATATAATCTCAGACTATCTCAGACCACACAGCAGTAGAATTAACCTTGCATAGACAAGATCCGGATCCATTACACCCGGTGTGGCGGGTAGATTCATGCTTATTAAGAATATAAAAAAGTGTACAATCCTTGACAATGGCTCTTACAGAATATTTTATCATAAACACTACACTAGAGATATCCCACAATATATTGTGGGATGCTTTGAAAGCAACTATCGGGGGAACATGTATTGCTGAAACAATAAAATTAAAGAAAAGGTCAGACCCATTAAAACAAAATATAATGAAGGATATAGCTGCTTTAGAAACAAAACACACAAAAAACAGGGTCCATAATTACCTTTAGAAAACTAGAATACAAACGTAAAGAACTGGAAGCATTGGAATCTGGAAAAATAGCTAAATCACACACACACACACACACACACACGACACACATACATTTTAAAAAACTCTAAAAGCAAAAAACAAAAAACAGGCCCCTGCTGTCTAAAAGTAGTGATGCACAACTGTCAGTCAGTGGGGGGAAGTGGAAAACTGCTCTGGAAAGTTGGAGGAAACCCAGGAGCAGATTTAGGGGGCTGCAGGTGTGCAGCCGGAAGGGGAAGGCCTGATCCACACCAAGCAGGATATTGCACTATGAAAGTGGCATGAAAGCAGTATATAAAAGGCAGGAGCCACACTACTGCATTATAGCGGCATTGAAGTGCACTGATAACTGATGGTCTCATTGGCACATACCATATACCTAGGCTGACCATCTGAAAAGGAGGACAGGGCTCATGTAACTTTAACAGCTATAGAGAAAAGGGAATTTCAGCCAGTGTCATTTGTATGCAATTAGTTCCTGGTGAAATTCCCTCTTCATTACAACAGTTAAAGTTGCAGGGGCCCTGGCTTCTTTTGTGTATGGTCACTCTAGTATAGTGCCTGCAACTTTAACTGTTGTGATGAAGAGGGAATATCACCAGGAACTAATTGCATACAAATGACACTGGCTGAAATTCCCTTTTCTCGACAACTATTAAAGATACATGAGCCCTGTCCTCCTTTTCATATGGTCAGCCTACATATACCACTTTCATACCACTTTCATAAAACAATGTCCTACTTGGTATGGCTCCTGCCTTTTATATACTGCTTTCAAACCGATTTCATAGTGCAATTTCCTGCTTGGTGTGGATTAGGCCTAAGTTAATTACAGTAAGATATTTATTCTACAATATGCTAGTATGGGATTGTTGTTGTTGTTGTTGTTGTTGTTGTTTTGCATTTCTGCCCCCACACTTTTTGCCCTTGGCCCCTCCCACCACTGGAATGTGGCCCCAGAGAGTTTATCTGGAATTTAATATATTATATTAAATATTATTAATATATTAAATATATTAAATATATTAATATATTAAATATAATTTAATATAAACAAACTGAAGCTGAATCCAGACAAGACGGAGGTGCTTGCTGTCAAAGGCCGCAACCTGGGGTTGGAGGTGTGTCAACCGGTTCTGGATGGGGTTACACTCCCCCTGAAAGACTGTGTTCGCAGCTTGGGGGTGCTCCTGGATCCGTCGCTCCAAATGACAGCCCAGATAGATGCGACGGCCAGGAGTGCCTACTATCAGCTTCGGCTTATACGCCAGCTGCGCCCCTTCCTAGAGTTGGAAGACCTAAAGATGGTGGTGCACGCACTGGTAACTTCGAGGCTTGACTTCTGCAATGCGCTGTACATAGGGCTACCTCTGTGCCTAGTCCGGAAACTTCAACTAGTTCAAAATATGGCAGCCAGGTTGGTCACCGGTACATCTAGGAGTGACCATATTACGCCAGCTTTAAAATCGCTTCACTGGCTGCCAGTTAGTTTCCGGGCGAAGTATAAAGTGTTGGTCATTACCTTTAAAGCCCTACATGGTTTGGGTCCAGGTTACCTGCGGGATCGCCTTCTCCCGTACAATCCGCCCCGCACGCTCAGGTCCTCTGGGAAGAACTTACTGCGGTCAGCCAAGACTAGGCTGACAACCGTTACCCAGAGGACCTTCTCTTCTGCCGCTCCCAGTCTGTGGAATGACCTGCCGGAGGAGACTCGTCAACTTAACAGTCTTTTAGAATTTAAGAAAGCTATAAAGACTGTTCTCTTCCGGCAGGCATATCCAGTGTAATTTTTAGAATGTTTTTAGGATGTTTTAGGATGTTTTAATGCAGTTTTAATAATATTTGTCATGTTTTAATTAGTTTTATGTATTTTATCATGTTGTTGTTCCCCGCCTCGATCTAGACGGAGAGGCGGGTAAGAAATAAATCGTTATTATTATTATTATTATTATTATTATTATTATATACCTTGGGCTGAAAGAAGTCCCCCACCCCTTTGGTATGGCAAAACATCTTAGAAACTGAGGGGAGTTTCAAAATCGGTTTATGGCAGGGTGAACCATTTATAGAAATGCCTAAGCTCTGCTGGATATATGCAAGGTTTGGTCAATTGATGAGGGAATGCCCAGCAATAGGGATCAGAAAAACATAGCTATAAAGGAGGAAACCAAAATCAAACAAGAGAGACAGCTGTGCTGATTGTTCTCAACCAATATAAGCCAACCAATATATTCTGTGTTATTAAATTTATAGTATCTAGAGTTTTTGTATTTCCATTTTAAATTTGTATTTTAAATGTTTTGGTTTTAAAATACATGTTATTTTTGAAGATTTGAACACTCTTTGTAGAACATATGTATAGAGAATTTTAACATCATTTTTAGGACAGTTTAGTACATGTTTTAATCAGTTAATTCATGATAGTTTTGGAAATATGTGTATTAAATATTTTAATGTATATATGATATATAAATTACCATGTTTTTAATATTCCACCTTCGCTAGTTTCCTTTATAAAGACCCACATCGAAATACATTGGAAACAACCAATACAACTGTCTTTCTTTTCTTTGTTTATGAGAGAATGCTTCCCTGGTCAATTCAGAAAGGGCTCACAAATTTCAAATGTCTTTGGAGAACTATAACAAACTCCCTCATTTTCCCCCTAAGATTTAAATCAATCTCTTCTTTGGCTACTGGTCTAGAAACAATATTGTTATCAACTTTTTTAAAAAAATATTGTAACTCACCTTGAGCCTTGGGAAAGTTATATGCTCCAGAAAGATATCTGAGATGGAGTTATCAGCTTTGAACTTAGATATTAAGCTCATTTCCCTCTCTCTTACTGGAAAGAACTCTATATGCTCATCATTGATAGGGATGTATGAGAATTCTGTTTCTGTTCAAATATCATGTGAACATTTCCCATTACCAATCTCAACTGTGAACACAGAGCAGGAACGATCCCCCCCAGTAATGTTTGCAAATACCTGCATTTGTGATTGCATTTGAAAAATATGCATGTTTTAAAATGTGCACCTTGAAATGCACATTTTCCAAAGAGTATGCATTTTCACACTTTAGTGCACAATTTTGAAAAAAGATTCCCCAAAATGCACACTTTCCCCATTCGAAACGCACACTTTCCCCGTTGAAACGAGCTGAAAAATAGGTAAAAAATGAAAATGGGAGTGCGTTGAAACGAGTTTCAAATAGAATTTCAGAGAATTTTGCTGTGCTCAAAATTGCTGGTTCCCCTCATCCCCAGTTTCATTGCTTCTTTATTAATTTTAGATTCTTTGGTCTTTCATTGAGCCTTCCTGGCGCTAAATAAGAGCACGGATTGACAGGTGGCATTAGCAGCGTAAGTGACTTTTTTACTGGCTCATGCTAACCAAAGGGATCCCTTTTCCCAAAGCCCTTCTGCAATAAAGTCACATATCTTTGGCAGTAAACTGAACACAGCTGACATGGATGGCAGGGAGAAAGAGCCTTGTGTTCTATTTTTATAGATACATAATCCACGTACAATGATATTGTGTTTATTCATTGTGTTTATTGGTTTGAACATAATTTTTAATGTGTACATAAAAAAGGTTTTCAAGTTTAATTGTGGTGTCAGCCCCATCAGACTCTTCTTTATCTCTGACCGCTTTTCCTTCCAAGCGGCAGCTGAGTTCCTTTTTTTTAATAGAAACCCCACACATAATAAAGCATCCAAACAACTTTTTCACGTCCTCTTCAATGAATTAAGGGGATGCAACCATTTGTACACTCTCCTGCACACATTTTATTACTCCCACTTTCATTCTACAAGGCTGAAGCGAATCATATAATAAATATGTGTCTTGCACTTGTGAGCTTGATATACTGTTTTCTTCTGAGAGGCTCTTTCTGCTCATAACTTAGAGAGCTGGCAAAAAACATTCCCCCATTCGGCTTCTCAGGTTAGCCATGCTTTTTGAAAGCCTTACAAGGGAAATAATAATAATTAATGCTACACTGAATATTCACCAAGTTGAATTTTCACGCTGCAAAATACCCTTTTCAAAAAGGAGAACAGTTTGTTGCCCAAGACTGTTCCCTGTTAGAAAACCTGATTTTTCATGATACATCTTTGGTGTGCATTCAGAACAGTAGTTTTCATGGCATGCTAGATTGTACCCACCATTGACAGAGCACACCCTCTAAAATGCTGGGTCTGATCTACTATACCTATATAGTATAGGACCTGGCTACCTGTTCTTCTGCTGGCTGGCAAGGATATTTTTATTCAAGCAGGCCTTTGGAATGTCAGTTGCTGTGCTGGATTGTCCACTGTTTAAATTCATTTGTTGTTGTGTGTGTTTTGATCAAAAATTGCATACAAACATGCACGTATTAGGAAAATTTGTGTATGAAAATAAGTGCAATTTATTTGTGGAGGTGCTTTTCTCAAAGTTGCAGAACACTGTAGAAATTGGATGGAATGGAGTAATGACTGAAGACATGCGAAATTGACACAGGCAGAATGAAGACTGGTTTATACATCCCAGGGGGCATTTTAAAAGATATTTAAAAATGTCTCAATGGTGCCCCAATCAAAGCCTAGTTGTGTTTAGTTGTAGACAAATTTCAAGTACCTCAACCTTTTTATGAAATTGAGGAGGATTTTATTGCATACTAGCAAATGGAACCGGCTTCATACAGGTTGGAATTGCCTCTAGATTGATGCAGAGAAGTCTTCACGCAACTTACGCAGCTGTCAGAGTTGGACACATTGTGACCATCCCATGAGAGTGAAGGCATACCCACTGGCACCCCTAGGCACAGTCCCTGCCATGGTCCACCCCTATAGCTCCCTGAGGGAGGGGTCTGTTCCCACCATCCCCCTTAGATGGAGCTGCCCCACAGCAGAGGAGTGGAAGCAGGCCTACAAACCAGCCTACTAATCTTCTCTGGTTTCAAACTATGTTTTTTTTCCTTATTTTTCCTTTTTTTCAACATTTGAGGCTTTTTTTGGGAACATAAATCCAATATTTTTGAAATCTTCTCGCTACAGTGCTGAAGCATGATGCAAAGTTTGTTGAAATTGATCAAATAAATGGTATGAAAACTGTTTTAAAAAATGCCACCTTTATGGTTCAAGAATTTTCACTATGCCTAAAACCATGCCAGATGGAGGTAGAACAAATTCTAAAAGTTTCATAACGTTCAGATGTACGGTTTTCAAGTCCATCGAGGACATACAAATGAACACTTTATTTTATTTATATAGATGGTGTGTATGTTATATGCATGTATGTACCTATGCACATACACACACATGTACACACAAGCACAATTCTAAATGGAGACAGATGAATGGATATAGATGAATGGATATTGTTAGCTATAGGCTATATTAGAGCGTGTGTCTCCAACCGTTGCTATAGGTATAAAATGTCTTTTACCTCTTCTGTCAGTCTGGAATGTGTTGCGCTGGAGACAAGACGAGATTCAAGGTTTGTTTTTAATGTCACTCAAGAATCCATCTGTAGAACACAAATCGACAAATTCCTCATGTCTCAACAGCCTGCTTTCGCCTAGTAAGAGACTAGCAAATCTTCAATGTACGATTCTTTTTTCTCCTTTGTTCTTAATTCATTTTTAATACATTCCAGCAACAATTCAGTTGTGCTGCCCAGCATCAGCTCTCTTGTTCATGGATGCTGTAATAGGACCTAGGCACAGCTGGGTGGCCAGTTTTAGCTAGTCCAAACAGAAAGTCTCAGTAAAGTCCTATAAAAATTCAATGGCAGGGAAGCATCTTCTGCTAGGTATGACAGTACTTTTACTTGCTTGAGGTTGATAATATTCCTGAGACACAAGTGGCTATGACTGAGGAACCAGCCAGAGTCAGCCGCTTTAAACGGCCAGATTCAGATGCCCTGCTTTTTACCTCCTTGCTGTAGGCTGATCAGATAAAATCCAGGTCAGGGCTCATGCAACCTTAACAGTTGTAGAGAAAGGGGAATTTCAGACAGTGTCATTTGTATGCAATTAGTTCCTGGTGATATTCCCTCTTCATCACAACAGTTAAAGATGCAGGGGCTATACTAGAGTGACCATATACAAAAGAAGGCAGGGCCCCTGCAATTTTAACAGTTGTGATGAAGAGGGAATTTCACCAGGAACTAATTGCATACAAATGACACTGGCTGAAATTCCCTTTTCTCTACAACTGTTAAAGTTACATGAGCCCTGACCTGGATTTTCTCTGGTCACCCTAGCCTTGCTGTACCTGTCTGTTCACCTGCTCTTTAAGTGTGCAAACAATAACAAAAGAAAGGAGGAAGAGCAGCATGGGCAGTGATACAGAACGGGCCCAGGAGGTCAGGACAAGCAAATGGTTCACAAATGGGAGACAGTCACGAAGAGGTGGGCTCACTGAGTGAGAATGGGTCCATCTTGCCCAAGCACCCTTCCTCCAAATTCTGGACCTTAATGGGGATGTAGTGAAATACTCTGCCACCCCTACTGAATACCCATGGAGACAAATTCTATAATAAGGAGCATTCACCCACTGGATTTTTTAAAATTGTCCATTCCTTGCATTAGCTGCAGGAAGAACTGCATTCTTCCTGTGCCAAAACATTGCAAAAGAAGTCATGCTAGGAAAATGCAAGGTGCATGCAACATGAAGGAAGATGTCTGGCTCCCCTCCTCATTCATTCGTTTCTGGGTGAGGGGATTATTCAAGCGGGGGGACTCTGCCCCTAAAAGTTATTGATAGGTTGCAATCCGTTTAAGCATTTCTGTTGAAGTTTGTGGGATTTCCCCGGAGAAGTGGTTGTAGGGTTTTCACCATGTGCTTTTCTGTCTTCTCTTTTCCCATGCTGCTTTGCTTTTAATATCTACTGTCTGCTAGGCTGACCAGATAAAATCCAGGTCAGAGCTCATGTAACTTTAACAGTTGTAGAGAAAAGGGAATTTCAGCCAGTGTTTTTTGAATGCAATTAGTTCCTGGCGATATTCCCTCTTCATCACAACAGTTAAAGGTGCAGGCACTATACTATAGAGTGACCATATACAAAAGAAGGCAGGGCCCCCACACCTTTAACTGTTGTGATGAAGAGGGAATATCACCAGAGACTAATTGCATACAAATGACACTGGCTGAAATTCCCTTTTCTCTACAACTGTTAAAGTTACATGAGCCCTGACCTGGATTTTATCTGGTCACCCTACTGTCTGCGGTTTTAAACATCAAGTCCTGCCTAGACAAAAAGTGTGTGTGTGTGTGTGTGTGTGTGTGTATGGGGAGGTGGAGGGGTAGTTGCCTTGCTTATCATACTTCCTAGTTTGATGGCATTCGTTTTTCAGGAGACCACAGGTGGAGGATACTGTACTGTAGTAAATAAATCATTCATGATGAAGCTCCTTGAAGGTTTGGCAGATGTTGCTGTGATTAACTGAAGACTCTTGCTCTGGAATGTTGGTTTGGCATGAGGTTAAATGCACATGAATGAATCTGTCTGCATACTTAGACACTGCTGTGAAATTTAGTCCATATATATATATATATATATATCACAAGGGGCATTTCCTAGCCTGTTGACAACAGCTAAGTACACTTGCTTGTCTCTATATGGAGGCCCATCGCATGAGCTTGTGTGTGCTTTTGGGTTGGGGGAGGCAGGAAGAATGAGTTCATGTTCTGTCTCTCTGTTCTTTGCTCCAGATGGACAATATAAGGGAGTTGGACAAATTGTGTATGTCTGTGTGTGTACACACATGTGTTTGTGTGTGTTTGTCGTGGCTGCAGGTGCTGAGGATGTCTGCCTTTAATCTTGTGTTCAGACCTCGTTGGAAGAAAAAGCAAGGTGTGGGAGGTGACGCACCACAACATTGCTGGATTGGGATGGCAAATTTGGCAGTGCAGCACGGAGGGGGTAGGGTTGTGGTCCCCAGAGGGCTCCAAGAGTGGGAAATCAACCATCCCTGAATAAAGGATGCCTTCAAATATCAGGGCCATCCTAACTGATTTGCTTATCACAGTCATTGACTGGTATTCTTGGGGATTTATCAGGGATTCCTCAGTGAGAAGATCAGTATTGCTGTATACAATCTGTCTTAAAAAACAGCACGCTTGCTGCTCTCCTTCATCTTTCTCTGCAATAGACAAATGCATAGTTATTTAGGTGTCCTGTGGGACACATGCACTGTGCACATGGAACCTGAACAGTGCCCAAAAGCCCTCGTAGCACCCAGAAGCAAGTGCTGATGCACCCTCTTTAATCTGGTCTAGCATCCTTTGCAAAGCTTGAGAGATCCAGATCAGATACACAAGAGGTTCCTCAGTAAAAAAGCAGAAAGTGTTTCTTGGATGGACAGGGAGAAAACCATTGACATATCATAGTGAAAGCTACATCTCTGATGACTTTGATAAATTATCACTCAGAGGGGAGTACATAACTTCCTCAGATCGATTGAACAGCTCTTTAGAAGAACCCCATGTTATTTCTTCCCTTGTTATTTGTTACTGTTTCTCTCTTCCTTCTGTTAACCCTGCTTAGGGTGACCATATGGAAAGGAGGACAGGGCTTCTGTACCTTTAACGATTGTATAGAAAAGGGAATTTCAGCAGGTGTCATTTGTATGCATGGAGCACCTGGTGAAATTCCCTCTTCATCACAACAGTTAAAGCTCTTTTGTATCTGATCACTTTAGGCAAGGCTCCTGCAGCTTTAACTGTTGTGATGAAGAGGGAATTTCACCAGGTGCTGCATGCACACAAACAACACCTGCTGAATTTCCCTTGTCAATACAACCGTTAAAGATACGGGAGCGCTGTCCTCCTTTTCATATGGTCATCCTAATCCTGCTATAGAAACCTGAGCTCATTGGGACAGAGGCTTATCTTTTTATTTGTTTGTTATGCTGCACCCAATGAGCTTACATTTCTATAGCTGGGTTACAATAGAAGGAAGACAGAAACAGTGGTAACAAATACCGAGGGAAGAAATAACACATGGTGCTCCATAAGTTGTTGGCCTGCAACTTCCATCGCCTCTGACCATTGGTGATGTTGGCTTGGACTGGTGGGTGTTCTAGTCCAACATTTGGAGGTCCAGAGGTTCTTCACCAATGCTGTAAAGCATCATTTACATTGATGTCACTTTGATTGTTGTCATTAGCATTATAATTTCAGGCCTGGAGTCATAATGTTGCATTTTGGATAGCGGCCCGGACTCCAGAGCCCACCTGTCATACCTGCCCTGGGCTTCCCCTTTAACCAGCACTCCAGTCTGGCCAGTTGGGTAGTAAAGGTGCCATTTTAATTTCCCACAGTGCACCACCATAGAGTGTAGGCAACCCCGTGCACTCCCGCTGCTTTGGCCTATAGCTCCAATAATCCCTGATCACTGACCATGCTGATGGGAATTGTAGTCCAAAACATCTGGAAGTCAATAGGCTGCCTACCCTTGCTTCAGGGCATTCAGTGCCTCCATTGGTGTGGTGCTGCCAACCGCAACCAGATAAGCACGTGGTGTTGGAGAGCAGGTACTGAAACGGGAGGCGGGGCGGCGGCACCAGAGCATGCTTTCCTGGGAGCCTTCTGGAACCTGGTGCTAGCCCTGTGTAGTTCTCCTATCCCACCCACCCCTTCCTCTGGATAAGCTGTACATTTAGATGGCTTGTTAAGACAACATTGTTCAGCTGAGCTTTTCATAGTTAACTCCGCTCACTGAGTTTTAGTGACCCCTGATTTCATTGCATTGATTGCTTCTGTAGTTTTGTAGTCCTGTGACTTATTCTGTGATTCTGTTAATTGTGTTTCACCTCAAGCACACGTTGAGTGGAGAGACAAATTCAGGGCAGGATCTATACCACTGCTTTAAAATGGTTTATAACAGTTTTGACAACTGTTGGGGCCCAGGACACGCTCCATATACAGTTTTCAAAACGTTTTCAAAGTGTTTCATCCTGCTTGGTGTAGATATGGCCCAAAACACACAGCAATAAATTAATACATAAAATACTGAGAGAAAGAAGATCAGGAAGGTAGTAGATGACATCAATATTTTGATCATGAGCTTTTCTTATATTAAACCATTTTTTATGTTAGATTCTTTTAAAATAAACTCCCCCATTAAATGGCTTCCCATTTCATTCTTTCCCTTCACCCTCGCGAGCCGTTTTCTAACCCCTTTTAATTTGGATGTTAAGTGGCCAGCTTTGTTGTAGTAATTTTGCTTCTACTTCTTATAAGAAAAATGACAATCCCCCCCTCCGTCGTCTTTTTTCCTCTTCATCTGACGTAAAGAATTACTCTGAATTCTGCTGCAGCAAACAAATACAGTGAATTTCTGTATATCTGTAAATGTTTTATATGTCCCGTCATATATAATTTATTATGTTGTGAAGCCGAGTCCTTCATTGAATGAAAATTTTACTGTCAGAGCCTGGGGTACTTTAGTTTGATGATTTAAAACTCCCAGTGCACTCGTAGCAAATAGCACTTTTTTATTATTATTACAGCCTGTTTGTCCAAGAGGTCAAATTTCTGCACTGCAGGATATTTCTCCAGCTATAGAATTATTTCAGGGAGCAAGCCATTGCCAATCTTAATTCACTGTGTGAGGTAACAGAGTAATTCTTTCAGGAAAGTTTGGCTTGAGCCCAGTAGAAGACAAGGGGATGCTATGTAGCATCCTATTTTTATATAAACAAGTTTGGTGTTGTGTGTGTTTTTCAATCTATTATTATTATTAATAATAATAATAATCTCTCACTCGTGGCGGTTTTTCTAGACGGACATGACAGGATTTGCCAAGTCATGCTGTCTTTTATTGATTCAGGAATTTCCTGACGATTGAGCATGTTTGATTATGACAGCTTTCTGGATGTTGGTGTGGATGTATTCTGGTAGGCCCAGTTTCTGGAGGTTTTCGGTATATTTTTTTGATGTGGTGCCGGTGACTGAGGTGACTAATGGGATAATTGTGACCTTTTCCTGTTGCCATAGTTCTTTGATATATTATTATTATTATTATTATTATTATTATTATTATTTCTAGGCCACCTGCAGGAGACCTTCCAAGGTGTCTTGTAACAATAACATTCATATAATAAAAAGCAATATGGTAATAAAATAGCTGCTTTAAAAATAAAAAAAACTTCTAATACTTTAGCTTTGGTTTTTAGAAGCTTGTATTAAGGTGCAACTCTATGGGTTGCACACTCAATACTTATTAACATTCAAAGCCCTAAGAGGCTTGGGGCCAGGTTATCTGAAAGAACGCCTCCTCCCATATGTGCCTGCCTGGACCCTAAGATCATCTTCAGGGGTCCTTCTCTGTGAGCCCCTGCCAAAGGAAGTGAGGCAGGTGGCTACCAGGAGGAGGGCTTTCTCTGCTGTGGCACCCCGGCTGTGGAATGAGCTCCCTGGAGAGGTTCGCCTGGCACCTACGTTATATTCTTTTCAACACCAGGTGAAGACCTTCTTATTTTCACAGAATTTTAACAATTTATGATCATAGTCTTTCAACTCCAGTGTTTTAAATCTGTATTTTAAATTTGTATTTTGAATCTGCATCGCTGCGCAGTTTTATCTTGGTTGTGTTTTTATATTGTGTTTTTATATTGTGTTCTTAAGCTGTTTTATACTTTGAGTCTTGGTGGTGGTTTTAACTTTTGTGAACTGGCCAGAGAGCTTCAGCTATTGGGCGGTATATAAATGTAATAAATAAATAAATAAGCCCCCGAACTTGTAAGCTTACATGTATCTTATGCAGGGTGGGAGATGAGAAAGAGGTGATCTTCACCACCCTGTCCTCCTGCCTTGCATTTTCGCTCTAGTGAAGGTGTTCCCTGCCCCTCTAGTGAAGGCGTCTCTGAGGGAGAGGGAGGAAAACTGGGGAGGGCCCAAGATAGCTAGCCTCTCTAGTCTCCTCCTCAGCCCGCCCACCAAAAAGCCCCCCTTTCCCCCTCTCCCTGGTTGAGTCCCCAACCTTAGAGAGCAACTAGTGCAGTTGCAAGGGAGAGGGGGATTGGAACACGGATTCCCCCGCTTTGAGGTCAGAGCACTATCTCTGATCTCAGAACCGGGAATCCAAAATAGTCTAGAAGCCATAGGATTACTCTCTTAATGGTTTCCATGAAGACAAAATACAGGGAATCTGCAAACCATCACACAGGCAGCAGCAGGTGATGATGTGGGAGTAGGGATGTATGAGAAATTAATTTCAGTTCATTTTTTCACAGAATTTAGCAAATTTGCACCTTCCAGACCAAACACAGACTCAGACACAATGTTCAGTTGAAGTATATAATTTTGAAGCTTACAGTGTGATTTGCAGACACACAAAAGTGTTTTCAAGAGGGTGTGCACATTTGAAAAATGTGTGCATTTTTAAAATGTACATAGATACAGTTTAATCAATGGGAGAAGCAAGTGTACATTTCAAACCTGCCCACTACAGATGAAAAAATATGAATGAAAATGTGTGTGGTTTTTTATGCCAAAAGAAAAAGCAAAGCTCATAATCTGATACGGACTTGAGTCGGAATGAGTTTTGAGATGGATTTCAGAGAACTTTGGCAAGATGAGGTTATTCTGATTCACACATCCCTATCAGGAACAGATGCAAACTCCATTTTATTCCTGTAATCATGATAGTGCTATGATTTAATTGGGTTTAAAATGCAAAACTGCCCATGTTCAGGGTATTATTAGTTTTTATCAGAGTTGTCAAACAGATTTGTTGTTGTTTTGTCATAGATCAAATGTAGAAGCAGTTGTAAAGCATGGAATCAACTCTCTCTCTCTCTCTCTCTCTCTCTCTCTCTCTCTCTCTGTATGACCCTGTTGAGATGACATGCTAATCCACAGTGGTTAAGCATTTTGAGCTAAACATTATGGCTTAGTGTGTTGTGTGAACTAGGGTGACCAGATAAAATCCAGGTCAGGGCTCCTGTAACTTTAACAGTTGTAGAGAAAAGGGAATTTCAGCCAGTGTCATTTGTATGCAATTAGTTCCTGGTGAAATTCCCTCTTCATCACAACAGTTAAAGTTGCGGGGGCCCTGCCTTCTTTTGTATATGATCACTCTAGTATAGTGCCTGCACCTTTAACTGTTGTGATGAAGAGGGAATTTCACCAGGAATTAATTGCGTATAAATGACACTGGTTGAAATTCCCTTTTCTCTACAGCTGTTAAAGTTACATGACCTGGATTTTATCTGGTCACCCTAGTGTGAACCCTTCCTAACCATGGTGGCTGCATAACCATGGTGTAAATATGCTCACTAACCATTTGCTGCAAAAGGGTTGGCAGGCTAACCATGGCTTTGCGTGTTGTCTGAACAGGCCCTGTGTGTAAGAAATATTAGCTATGTGCTTCACAAAGTGCTTCACATGACTGGCTAAAGGGCCCTCATGTAAAACTTTTATTTTAAGGGCTCAAAATCTCCCAACTACATCACAGTCTGTGGCGATATGAATCCTCCCTTCCCTTAAAGCAAAAGTAAGATTTTAAAAATTGCAGCTGCTTGGGAAATATTCTAAATGAAAGATTACTGGCTTGGATTGAAAGGTGTCGCCCAATCCTAAACTGGTACTGTGGGTGTGAAGTGATATGGTGGCCCTTCTAAAGCCTTTTGCAATTCACCCATCGTCCCTAGGCTCTTGGTCGATGCTGAGCCTATTAAGTTGGCAGCAAGTCAACGCGTCCCTTCATGATAGTACACAAACCCTCTGAATGCTGGAGTAGTAGGCATCTGTCCCCTTACCTGACATTTCTGCCTCCTCTTACTGATGTTAAAAGAAATTTCTACTGTCAGTCATATAACCAATTCACTTTGTTCACGGGCAGTGACAACCTTGTTGTTTTTCTCTCTCACCACAGAACCAACTTCAGTGAATTAGCATCCTCAAAATTTAGACGAGCTCATTAGTCTGAATAAATTTGAAAGCTGCTGTTCAGAGTTTTCTTTTTATTATTTTTATTATTATTTTAAGCAGCCTAGATTCTTATTGGATGCAATTTAGATATTAACTTTTTTTAGTAAATATATGATTTCCAGATACTCATTTTAGAATTCTAAAGGGTCAAATATTCTTCTTTTATTCCAGCTCTTTAAAACCAGCACTGTCCTAATTCACAAGTCATCTTCAGGCTCATCTGCCCCATTTTGTTTTTTGTTTTTTTGTTTTTAAAAGAAAAAGAAAAAGAAAGTTGTTAGAATTCATAGAAAAAAAGAGTTGGAAGGGCCTATAAGGCCATTGAGTCCAACCCCCTGCTCAGTGCGGGAGTCCACCGTAAAACATACCTGGCAGATGGCTGTCCAGCTGACTCTTGAATGCCTCTAGTGTAGGAGAACCCACTGCTTCCCTAGATAATTGGTTCCATTGTTGTACTGCTCTTACAATCAGGAAGTTTTTCTGATGTCCAGCCAGAATCTGTCCTCCTGT
This sequence comes from Anniella stebbinsi, assembly GCA_029215795.1. Classification (NCBI taxonomy): domain Eukaryota; kingdom Metazoa; phylum Chordata; class Lepidosauria; order Squamata; family Anniellidae; genus Anniella; species Anniella stebbinsi. The sequence goes on from JARDYH010000001.1 coordinate 351,932,478, forward strand.
AACTTGAGCCCATTATTCTGTGTCTTGCACTCTGGGATAATCAATGTTGTGTCTAATTCCTCCCCCTTCGCTCAGGGCGAAGGAATGTTGGACGATAGTTCAGAGACAGATTCGGAACTCGAAGAGACATACCAATCTGTGCCAGGAGGAGACGAGGTTCCCATAGTTCCGCCTTTAGAAAAAGTATTGCCTGATGTAAATAACCTTGCTGATAATAACCAGCTTTCGTCTTCAGAAGGCGGAGACGGGAGTCAACTCAGAGATCCATTTTCCGTAGGAAAATCAAGCGCGCACAGATCAAAGGGCTTACTAGGCGGCGCTCGGAAAAACTTCTTGCTCAGAAGAGGCTGGATGTGATTTCATCTTAAAGTGACTCTCGCTTCCTTTTGGATGGATCAACTGATTTGTTTGCCTTGGGGCAAAATGCTTTCTAAGTTTTAACTCCTTTCAAAGGGAGAGAAGGGATTATTTGCAAAATAAAATATTGTTTTTTCCTAAGAGGCCTCCTTATTGACTTCAATGGGCACTAGAAGTTAGGGAGTCACGACAATCAAGAAGAGATCCTGGCCCTCCTCTGTGTGACAACCTTTCAAGTAATTGGAGAGTGCTATCCTGTCTCCCCTCAGTTTTCTCTTCTCAAGGCTAAATATGCCCAGTTCTTTCAGTCCCTCCTCATAGGGCTTTGTTCCCAAACACCTGATCATCCTTGTTGCCCTCCTCTGAACCCCCTCCAGCTTGTCTGCATCCTTCTTTAAGTGAAGTGCCTAGAACTGGACACAATACTCAAGATGAGCCCTAACCAGTGTTGAATAGAGGGGAACCAGTACCTCACATGATTTGGAAACTATACTTCTATTAATGCATCCCAAAATTGCATTTGCTTTTTTTTGCAGCCACATCACTAAGCTTCTTGTGGAGCCACATTGGTGTCTTCTGTTGTCTTCTATCTTTTTTTCTTGTTGGAATTGTTCGGAATTGTGCCTTTAAAAATTCATTTTTTTAAAAAAAATCCACCCATCTTGGATTCCTTTTCTCATTAGGGCTATTTGCCATGGGACCTTATTTATCATAATTCTGAGTTCATTGAAATTGGCTTTCCTAAAATTCAGAGTATGCATATGGCTACACTCCTTTAAATTCAAGAACTCAAGTATGACATCGTCACTTTCCCCCAGAGACCCCGTAACTGCCACTTTATCCACTAAGTCACCTCTATTGGTCAGTATCAAGTCAAGGATAGCCAATCCTCTAGTTCCTTCCTCCACTTTCTGTAGGAGAATGCTATCAACCACACATGTCAGGAATTTCTTGGAGGGGCCACTTTTGGCAGAATTGAAAGACTAGCTACTTCACTTTCAAGAGAAAGCAACTTTGACACTTCACTGTGGCCAAACATAATCAGCCCTACATATTGCCTTTCTGCATCTGGTAAAAAATATCGGTGTGTTTTGACTAAACATTCATAAATTTTGTGCTTATATATGCATAATCCTATACTGCTTTAACCCTACACTTTTCTAATGTGTTTTTCCCCTCCAAGAACAATGCTACCACCGATGGAGGAACAGCTCCATCACTGAGAAACCCCGCCTACGTGTTGTTGTTTTTGTTGTTACTTTTACCAAATGGTTATATTTCATGGCCCAAGCAGCTCTCTGCCGCTATAACTCAGAGTTCCACAAGCTGGCCTTTTTCCGCTGCTACCAATTCTCTTAGAATACTTTAAAACCTCTTGGAAGCTTGGCATTAGAGGTTTAGGTGTGATATGGGCACCAACACTAGAGACACGATGAACTATTAAACAAGATGATTTATTAAAGGAATATTTTACACATAAGGGGATGCTAATATTTACTAGGGGTGTGTATCGGATCAGGTCCTGGTGCGCTACTGAGGGACAGGCCGCGAAGCCTGTTTCTCAGTAGATCGAAGCACCGGAGTGTAGTGGCAGGTAAGGAGCACGAGTGAGGGGGGAGGGACAGAGAGGGGGGAGTTAGGCCCACACTCACCCACGCACCACCATGTTTTCCACATAGACTTGCATTGGGGAAAGCTTTCTTTTCCCCTAATGCAAGTCTATGGGGAAAACACCAAAAATGGCGGCTGATCCGAAAATCGGACATCCGATTTTCGGATCGGGATCGGGTCCGATCTGATCCGAGAGACCTCCGATTTTGTCCGAACCGATCCAGGACAACATTGGAGGTCCTGATACGATCCGGGAGGTCCCTGCACATCCCTAATATTTACTTTGGGGTGTTCAAAAGACGGCTTACTGACAATTCTTAAGGACTCAAGAGATACTGTTGCTAATATGAGCCTCTTATTGTCTCCTTTTACCTCAGGCCAATTTCCCAAATCCACCACACCAGCCAAATACACTCACAACCATGTCTAGCTCTTGGGTGAAGTCTTCCTCTGACTCCCAAAGCTCCTCCTGTTGAATTTGTAGCTGTTTTGGACCATTTATCTGGGTATTAATGCCTGCTTTTGTAACTTTTTTCTGGCAAGATCTTAGGGCAGCCTTCTAGCATGCTCCTGACTGCTGATCTTCACCCACCATGTATGGTTATCTAGGCTGACCACATGAAAGGGAGGACAGGGCTCATGCAACTTTAACAGTTGCAGAGAAAAGGGAATTTCATCCGGCGTCATTTGTATGCAATTAGTACCTGGTGAAATTTCCTCTTCATTACAACAGTTAAAGCTGCAGGGGCCCTGCCCTCTTTTGTATCTGGTCACTCTAGTATAGTGCATGCAATACATTTGAAAAATGTGCACAAAATGCAAAGTTTGAAAAAATGCACTCAGAATTATGTATGAAACCTTTCTGAACATTTAATAAATGTTTAATGCTTTCAAGAGAATGATCCAATGGTGCCTAGATAGTGTCTGATGGGCGATAGAAGAATGGGGATTTCCTCCTTCAAGGCCAGAGGCAAAACTACAGCCTTGGAGAGGAGGAAATCCCCATTTGGCTTCCCTCCTTCCCCTTCCCAGCCACTGTGGAAAGCTTCAGATGGCTTCAACTTCTGAGTCGAGTCGTGACCTTGGAAGGGAGGAAAGGGAGAGAGGAAAGGGGGCATCCCAGTGGGAGGGGGAGAAAGGAGCGGACGTGAAACCACCATATCCACATGCCTCTCAGTTCATCTTCCTGCCCCCAGGAAGGTGAGCAAGCTAGATGGGCTCAGAGGCCTGTCTGTCATAAATACCACGAAGTAGGAGTGTGTGTGTGTGTGTGTGGGGGGGGAATTCCTCCACTGTTTCTCCCACTCTGCCTGCCTTTTGCTTAAATTGTGGTTGTAAGCTTCCATAGTATATTTTACTGTGGTATTAATTTTTGCATTGCTGCTTGGTTTTATCTTGCTTGTGTTCTTATATTGTACTTTTATACTGTTGTTGTTTTATATTTTGAATGGTTTTTATGGTTTTAATTTTTGTAAACTTCCCAGAGAGCTTCAGCTATCGGGCAGTATAGAAATGCAATAAATAAATAAATAAATACCTTATGGTTTTAATTTTTGTAAACTGCCCAGAGAGCTTCAGCTATTGGGCACTATAGAAATGAAATCAATAAATCCAACCCAGTAATAAGAACAGAAGTAAATGTTCTTGTTGTTATTGTTGTTGTTATTCCAAGAACCATTCGATGGTATGTGGTAGTGCTGTGCTGAAGATTACTCCCACAGCATTTTCGACCTTTCTCATTCAATTTAATAGAAAAGAAATTGCTTTCAAAAATACATTCAATGGTGAATACAATTTCAGAGAAATTCTCATGGATTGGGTTTGGGTATTTTGGACATACTTTACTTAGTAGATGGCCTGGGAGTATGGACATGTTTCCTGTTTTTCATTGTACAATCTCTCTGGCAACCTATAACCTCCTTGGCTTCCCACACTTCAATTAAAGGTCAGGGGAAGACATCATGAGGTAATTGCTAGGGATGTGCACTGGATCCGATCCGATCCACGATCCGAATCCGATCCAGGGGGAAATCAGATAAATTATCCGATTTCCGATCTCACCGCTGGATCAGCCGATCCAATCCGATCCGGAAAGGTTCCAAACTGGTTCGGATGGATCAGCGGATCGGCGGGCGCCCGCGGGCGCCCACGAATGGAAGTGGACAGTGGGGGAGGGGCTTCCCTAGCAGGCTGTCTGTTTCCATCAGCGGGCGCCAGCGGGCGCCTGCCGATGGAAGCGGACAATGGGGGCAGGGGGTGGCAGACGGGAGCAGACGGCCAGGAAAGGTAAGCATGGGCAGGGGGGCGGGGGGGGCATGGCACACTTACCTTTCCTGGCCGTCCATTCCTGCCCGGCGCTGGCTGCTACTGTGAGCGGGCTGCACGGCCTGCCCGTAGGTAGCGCGCCAGGTGATCATCACCTGATGATCACTTGGTGATGATCACCTGGTGATGATCAGGTGATGATGACCAGGTGATGATCACCTGGCGCGCTACCTAGGGGCAGGCTGCGAAGCCCGCTCACAGTAGCGGGCAGCGCCAGATGGGAGCGGATGACTAGGAAAGGTAAGCAGGGGGCAGGGGGGAGGGGGGAGGGGGTTTACCCCCCCGGGGTAAGGAGCGTGGGGGAGGGGGCTTACCTGCCGGGGCTGTCCACATCGGATGGCCCCGGGGGGGAGGGAGTTAGGCCCCCCTCACCCACCCGCCGCCATTTTTTCCTCATAGACTTGCATTGCAATGCAAGTCTATGGGGGAAAAAATGGTGTCCGATCCAAAAAGTTCCGATTTTTGGATCGGGATCGGACCCGATCCGGTCCGGGGGCCTCCGGTTTTGTCCGATCTGATCCATGACAAAATTGGAGGTCCCGATCCGATCTGGGGGGTCCGTGCACACCCCTAGTATTTGCTGCCACAGAGCTTTTTCCAAACCAGGAAGCACAGGCAGCCAGGGAGGCTGCAGGGTAATCGACAGATGTGCAACAGAAAGAAAATAGCACCCTCCCTCACCTCACAGGTTAACTCAAAAGCATCACAAAAATAAATTATAAAAAAATGAAAACCTCATTCATGGGGGAAGAAAACTTTCAGAAAATTGGAAGACAGTTAGGCAAAGCATTAGGTCCACCTCCATTGTGATGGGTGCAAAATGAGGGCCAGCCTGCCAACATAGGCCAGATCTTCACCAAGTAGGACACAGCACTATGAAAGTGGTATGAAAGTGGTATATATGGAGGCAGGATCTACACTACTGCTTTTGTGTCAACAGTTGAAGTGCACTGACAACTGTTGACACATTCCATACACCACTTTCATAGTGTTATATCCTGCTTGGTGTAGATGTGTCTATGGGCCCCAACAGTTGTCAGTGCACTTCAATACCACTATAAAGAAGTTGTGTAGATCCTGCCATAGTTGATGCTGCTGCCACTTGCAGTGGGGGCATGCACACAAAAAAAAATCAAGAAGAAGAAGAAGCATCTAAAAGGCCTGCCAATGGTGAGCCCTAACTATGAGAAATTGTTGAAACTTTCTCCTCTACCTGGAGAAATTTGGTGAAATTTTCCTCCCAATTTCAGGCCTGTGCAAACCACGGGCCTCAGGATCCCGAAGCTGAAGCTTGGAGGCCATTTTAGGATGGATCCATCATAAGATGGCGGATCTGCCATTTCCTCCCCCACTCCCAGGCCCCAGGAAAGACTACAACTCCCAGCATACAGTGTCTGGGAGGGCTGGACTTACCGGGGCCCAGGAGCAGAGTGTAGAGCTGTTGTCATTACCGCCTGACATGGCATTCTGCACTCCTCAGCACCAGCAACTCTATGTTCCCGAAGCAAGCGTGTTCTCCTGTTGCACGGTGCCAGCGCATCCTCCCGACACACGGTGCCATATAGTCCTTTCCGGGGAGAGATCTTGCAAGACTTTCCCGGGGCCTGGGAGTGGGGGAGGAAATGGTGGATCCACCATTTTAGGACGGATCTGTCCTAAAATGGCCCCCAAGCCTCCAAGTTTTGGCTTCGGGATCCCGAGGCCCGAACCTTGCACAGGCCTGCCAATTTCTCTTCCCACAGATAAGTTTGGAGAAGTTTGAGAGGCTATTTGTGCACAGCTCTGGTATATGGCATGCATCAGTGGGCAAGGAGTGGGTAGCGAAGTTGGAACAAATAAGAGATTGGGTATGAGTTCCAGTGAGGCCATGTGTGATGAGTGGGAAGGTGTGTGTGTGTGTATGTGAGTGTGTGTGTGTGAAATGCCTTTGGAAGTGTGACATACTTTGTACAATGGTCCATTGTCTGAGGGCGAGGCCTATGCTGTTGTTCTACATCTACTCAAGGGTTCCCCCAATGAGCTGCACCCGGTAATAGCAACTGATGCCTAATTACTTCTGATATCTTAATAGAGGGGAAACGCCTCCCCCGGGGGGGAGCTGTAAAACTTTAAAATGGCACATTTTAAAACTATGAGGAAAATGGTTAACAGCAGGCTGAAGGGCAAAGTTAAAAACTTTAAAACCACAGACTCAGCCTGGAGGCTATTCAAGAACATTGTGTTAGAAGCACAGATGGTTTGTGTATCACCGAGCACCAAAAAAAAAAAAAAAGAAGAAGAAGAAAGAAAGAAAGAAAGAAAGACGAAGTAAAGAGCCAGAGTAAAATGGGGGTGAGGGGTGGGAGGGAGAGGAATAAAACTAAATGGAGATATGCAATGGCCTGTTAAGTCTGAAAAGGCATATCTTTTGAAGAGAAATGCTTTCTGAGCCACATAAAAGGATCACATAGAAATGTAAGCCAGGTAAAATACTAGTTGGCAAGATGAAGGGAAAGGAAGAGAAAATGGAAATGGCAGCTGAGCGATGCTTAAGGTTCCTTCGCTTTGCAAACACAGTGCAGAAACCAAAGTCATGCTTCCTCTCTGTCAGTCAAAGAGGCTACCCCATAACCCATACCGTCCACAATTCCCTCTCCATGCCAGATTGTAGAATTTACTGCTGAACTCTAGAAAGGCTGGACTGGATTTTCAGCAGCACATTGGGGTCAATGAACCTTAAAGGTTTGACCCCTTAAAGGTGGCCTAGAAATAAAAATAAATAAAATAAAACCCAAGTTGGCTCTGAATTGCTGCAGAGCAGTGGAGAGACATCAGTGGCTTCCACTCCAGCAAGTTTCCTTGGGAATTGGAGTCATTTGTTCACCCAGATATTTAGGAGAGTGAAAGGCAATGTCTACATCATGCTCCCCCCCCCCCCCGGGATCATCCCTAGGTCATCCCTGTGCATCCAAATGACACACAGGGGATCTCAGGGGCAGGTAGGGACAACCCCTCCATTTTCCCAGGAAAACAGGTTCCCCAGTTATCCCAATTTTCCCCGTGGTCCAGGGACCATCCCACCTCACGAGTAGCACATCCTTCGAGCAGGCACAGAACTGTGCGGGGAGGCTCTGTGCCCATGGGGGGTGGAGGAAACAATTTTGCCATCCCTGTGATGAGGTTTGGGGCAGGGATTTTTTTTAACTACTCAGTTTTGCAATGGATCAGGACCTCACAATTGCATTACCGGTCCCTGTTCAGCAAAAAAAACAAAAAAGACACCCGCGACATCCCTCTTCCCTTCCGGGACGTTGTACGGCCTTATAGATGCTGGGGGAGGATTGCAGAAGCAGGTAAGTCTGCAATCCTTCCCCTCCCTCCCACTGCACTCTTAGGTGAAGATGAGCCCTAAGATGATATCACTGCCAAACCATTGCATTCTTATGTTTTCCACATTGTCCTCATGTATGTTTTCTACATTGTCTTCCTGCATTTGAAAGACCTGGTTAATAGGCTGACCAGATAAAATCCAGGTCAGGGCTCATGTAACTTTAACAGTTGTAGAGAAAAGGGAATTTCAGCCAGTGTCATTTGTATGCAATTAGTTCCTGGTGATATTCCCTCTTCATCACAACAGTTCAAGTTGCAGGCACTATACTAGAGTGACCATATACAAAAGAAGGCAGGGCCCCTGCAACTTTAACTGTTGTGATGAAGAGGGAATTTCACCAGGAACTAATTGCATACAAATGACACTGTCTGAAATTCCCTTTTCTCTACAACTGTTAAAGTTACATGAGCCCCGACCTGGATTTTATCTGGTCACCCTACTGGTTAATGACAATTTGGAGGAATTCTAAATGTAATTGCAGTGCCACCCTGTCCAGAGCAGACAAGCAGAATGTTTTGAATGTATTAAAAACTGGGCTTCACAAAATCATATCGCCAGTAGCAGCAAATTTGAAGGCCGCCAGTGACTTGAAAATCACTGAAGTGCAGCAATAATTTTAGAATGTCACTTCTTTTATTTGTATACTTTTGTTTATGACCTCCTTTGCTATGTATTTGTGCACCACCTTTCCAGAAGGGCATCAACAGGTTAGAACAGGTTTAGAGGAGGGCAACAAAGATGATGCAGAGACTTGAGGACATGCCCTATGAGAACAGGCTGAAGGAACTTTGGATGTTCAGTCTGGAGAAAAGAAGACTGAGGGGAGACATGCTAGCAGTGTTCAGGATCCACCAGGAAGATGGGCAACAACTATTTTCCATGGCCACAGAAATTAGCACCCGAAATAATGGGTATTAGTTACTGCTACTTTGATTCTGATTAAATATAAGGAAAAACTTCCTGACACAACAGTGGAACAGTCTACCTATGGAGGTTGTAGGTTCTCCATCTCTGGAGGTTTTAAGAAGAGGCTGGACAGTACCTCTCATGGATGGCTTAATTGGTTTTCCTGCACATTGCAGAGGGTTCGACTAGATGATCCTTGTGGTCCCTTCCAATTCAACAATTCTATGATTCTATGATTTTGACTGGCTTGTTCATACCAACTTCAGGGCATTTGTGGAGAGCATATATAATAATAGCCACATCTACTGTAGTTGGTAAGTTTTTGCAGATATATGTGACCTTTTAATGGAAAGATACCCTTACTGCTCCATATGAAACACTATGTGTTATATCCATTATATAGGGTCTCCCAATCCTCTGGAGTAGATTTGGGGAATGAGCATGAGGATGCAAGAGGAGGGGAGATGAGCAAAAACCTCCCTTTCTAAACCACTGATAGAGGCCTCTATTGGATTCAAGATCTTTCCATCAGTGGAGGGACACCGCTGCGATAACCCAGTAAATTCCTCTTGCTATAGCCATTTCCTCCTTCTTCTTCTTTTATGAACTTTTTCTTTTCTTTTTGGGATCTTTTAAAATATATAAAAACCAGTGAGCCTACTGTTCCTATTTGCACAAGCCTATCAACCAGGTTGAAAGTATTAGAGAGTCTTAAATAGCAGTGATATAACGAACCCCACATTCAGGTGTTTTCACTCCACCCAAAAGTAAGAAAAGAAATCCATCCCTTTTCGACCTTTACAAATCTGAGCTCGCAGCATTGGCAGCATCCGAGTCTTCCTGCTTCCTGCTTTAATTTGGGTTAGTAAAGGCTCACAGCCAAATCAGCAAATTGGAGAGGTGTTTGATCAATAGAGGGGAGAGAGTGTGAGTGGATAAACACCATAAACCCAACCTCATAAAAAATATGAGGACTCTCATGTTCTTCCGCACATGGAGTCTTTGCCAGATGATGGTGTGGAAGTTTTGAATCATCTGGTCACACCCTCCTCAAAGGAGATCTCTAAAGATAAGAGACGCCAAAGTGTCTGATTAAAACAGTAGAACAACTACTGAGAGATTATGTACATGTTCCAGTCCATGACTATCTTCAGACCCCAATTGAATGATTGCTCCACAAAAAAAGTCCTGATCACCTTGATTCAAACCAATAGATCGATCCGGCTCAACATTCTTTCTTCTGATAGTGTCCAGACATTTGGGTAATGGAGGTTTGTAGACAGCAAACAATCCATTGCCTGTATGTAAGGGAATGCAGAGATGGGGATTGAAGATTTAGCTGCCGTGACTCATAGGCTATGATATCCTGCATCAGAAGAAGGCCAACTGGTGTCCTCCAACTGTTTTTGACTACAACTCTCATAAGTTCTAGCCATCATGGTCCATGCTCAGGGATTCTGGGAGTTGTAGTCCAAAAGATCTGGAGGGCATCAGCTTGCCTATTCCTGTCCTACATGTATTAAGGTACTAAAGAGGACAGAGAAAGTTGCCTTATACCAGGTCAAGCTATTTGTCCATTTGCCAATCAGTATTGTTTACTCAGAATGGGAAAGGATGTCCAGGGTCTCAGACAGAGATCTTTCCCACTGTTACCTGATCCCTTTAATAGAACATCCCAGGGATTGAAATTGGCTCTTCTGCATGAACAATTCCAGCAAGAACCATTCCTATATGGTGGCCCGCTAGTCTCTGAACTTATCTCCGCACTTCCCCCACTTTGCATTTTTGCTAGATGGCCATTTTGCCCATTTAGCTAGTGCACTGCCAGGGAAAGGAAAGGATGCTGTGGAGGGCTGGGGACAGCTCACATCCCTGTTTCCCCAGTCCCCTTCCTTCCCCACCTATGTAACTGCCCCCTTTCCATCCTCTCTGAGGTTGCTTTTGTGGTTCTCTTTGCACTGGGTGCAGGTTGGAAGGGTGCTCAGACTCCTGGGTCCAAGGTCACAGTGTTGTCTCTGAGCTCAGGTCCAGGAATCCAAACTATCCTATGGTCCCTAGATGCTGACCAGGGACCATAGGATCACTCTCCCTGGTGTTAAAAGTGAGCAAGGTGATTGTCAGTGATTCTGCTTTCACCCTGCAGCCCTCAGTGCCCCCCCCCAGGTTATTCCAGAGGCTTTCCAATGGGGCTGCAAATTAAATATCGGATTTCTGATAATTATCGTGAAGACAATACGATTAACCTACAATATTATCGGAGACGATATTTTTTTTGGTCCAAAATTCCAGTAATGATAAAATACGATATTTTTGGGGCGTGCACATCCCTACTAGCAGCTATGTCTTTCCCCCTTCATTTTTACACTAGAACAGGCACAAGGGCCCCTATTCAAACTGCAACCCTAACATGGTGGGACGCTGTGTATTTTTTCTCTCAAGAATTTTTATTTTATTTCAAAATAAAATTAAAAAACCTAAAGGCAATAAAAAGAACATACATAATACTAAATCAAGATCACTAAATAATCAACGTTATTCACTAATTATATTTTTTTAGTCTATAACCGATATGCTTATGGAACATCTACAGTAAAAAAAAAAAAAGTAGAAACTCAATTCCTAATAAAAGAGTAAAAGAAAAAAAATACAATTTATACAGCATATAAAACGAACATCTGCAAGTATATGCTCTTTTGTATGTATAAGTGTATTAGAAAAAAATTATAGACAACTGTACTTGGTTGGGATTGATCGAATATTTGAAAACCTTCAGCACAAGAAATAAATGGAAATCAGGATGCCATAATATCTTTCTTAAAGTTATTTATTTATTTATTTATTTATTACATTTGTATATCGCCCCATAGCTGAAGCTCTCTGGGCGGTTTACATATGATTAATACAATTAAAAACAATATACAAAAATTAAAACAGCAAAAACATACAACATACACACAATACACACATACATTTAAAACCACTGCAACAACCCAAAAAGCTACAAGCTAAAGGTTAGGAATTATTTATTGCTGCAACTGCTGAATAATAGTCATACACCCAATTTACACCAAGCAGGATATTGCGTTATGAAAGCTGTATGAAAGCAGTACATAAGAGGCAGGAGCCACACACTGACAACTATTGGGGCCCATTGACAATAATAATAATAATAATAATAACAATAGTAATAATAATAATATTTATTTATTTATTACTTGCCTCTCCCTCTGGATCGAGGCGGGGAACAACATTAAAAACAAATAATATAAAATACATAAAACTGATTAAAAACATATAAAGACTAATACATTGTTAAAATACCAATAAACCTCTTAAAATTTGGCTGGGTAGGCTTGCTGCTTTCATAGTGCTATATCCTGCTTGGTGTAGATCTGGCTATAGCCTCCCAGATTTTATCAATGCACTGTACTTTAGTTGGTTGCTTTGGAGAGTTTTTAAATTTATTTTTTGGGTTTTGTTTGAATTTTCAGCAGTTTTTCTTTGTTTTCTTTGTTTTCTTTCTTTTTTTAAAAAAGGATCTGTATCAGGGGCTCTACACCTACCCTAGAATATATATATATATATATATATATATATATATATATATATGGACAAATGAGAGAGTTGATAGACACAGATTTAAAATAATGTCTGATTTGGCCCAGAGAGACACTGACAATTGTTTCTATGCTTCTGTTGCAGGAAACTCCCAGTGCTGGAGTAAAGACTACCATTGTTCATGGACACTGGGGTTGGGAGCCTTCCAGTTGATCCTGAGCACTGATGATGCAGCCCTGATTTTCCTACATCAAGATACATTCAAATGAGCTTCTCATGGTTCAGTGATGGCTCCTCGTTCCCCATCATGTAGTGTTAAAATTCTACATGGTACTCATGAGCAAAGGCATAGCCTTATGCTATTATATGTGGATTACATGTGAATTCTTCTCTATCGCTGCTTTGTATGAACCTTGGACACTTCAGTCTGATTAAGTCATTGGTAAGCCATACATTTTACTTGCAGAAAGCAAGGCTGTGGGAATTGGTGAAAAATTCAGGTGGAGGGGGAGACACGCTTTTACAATAAGTAATGCTAGAGCAAAATGATTTTAAAAAAAATATTCTAGGGCCCTTGAGAAATTAGGAGGATTTGGTTTGATTTGCTTGGAGTATATAGATCTGTGTATGTACATAATATATATGTATATAAATATTCATGCAACCTCCCCCCCCCCCTTTTACTCATATAGAGAAATAAATAAGCTGAGCGAAACACTGAGCCAGCGTACATCTTTATTTAAAATACGCAGGATGCCAAGATGAAAAAGTACAAAAAAAGAAATACATATTGTTTTTGAAGCTGAAGCATGAATATGGTTGTAATTTTAATGTTTCTTGCTGGAAAAAGGTCATCTTTGGCGAGGTCGGGTTTTTCTTAAGGTCATTTCACATTGAGATATCTGCCTGCTTTTGACATTTCATCTAGAAGAGGCACAACTATTCTGACACATGAAATGGGTTCTTTACAAACCCAATGGCTATTTCTATCAACATCTGTTATTCTTACACAAAGGGGGAATATGCATTGATTGCAAACAAGGCTTCAAATTTTTTTTTGTAAAAAAGAGAATATTAATATAGCCATTTGCACTTAAAGAGACAGCAGTGTCCAGCATAAGAAAGAAAGAAAAAGAGAAAGTCAGACAGAAAACAGAGTTTTGTATATTTCTAAAAATAAGTTGTTGTTGTTGTTGTTGCTGTTGTTGTTGTTATTATTATGTAATTATGTTGCTCAGTGTTCTCATATGGCATAGGTTCAACATGGATGCCTTCTGATACTTTAGAAAACATAATGATTTTCCCTGGATCTTCATCTGTAGCATGGCCAATTTGTTGATTTAGCACTTTACAGGTCAATCCGTAGTGTTTTTTGGCCTGGAAGCAAGTCCTGTTGTTTTCAATTATTTCTAAATAAACATGAATAGGATTGCAGCCTTAATGTTAAGCTTTCATGATACAACGCCAGTCCTGTAATACATGTTGACCTCAATGGCTAAACACATGTTCTCACATGTGGCGGGAATGAATCCTTATTTGACCTGGTTGTGTGGCAAAGCAGTTGTGTGCTGGCTCTGTCACTCATTCAGATCATCCCAACATTGAATGGTAGATATTGTGTGATAGAGCTCAGTAAATTGCTGGAAATATTCACACATAAATGCATTCTCCTAACTCTGGGCTGTAATTGTTCACGAGGCTCTTTTAGGCACTTTGAGTTTCACTTGTAGTCAGAACAATTGACAGCTAACAAAAGGTGACACAGGGATTGCAACTTATAAATAAAAAGGAAAAGCTAAAAGAATGGACCCATTCATTTTAAGCATGATTTGTATGTTCTCAGAGAGCTGAAATTGTTGATTATCCATGCCTGGTTCACATGACCTTCTGGTCATGTTCCAGTGTTTAGTAGACAATGTAGGGTCACTATAATCACATAGGTACTGGCATGGTGGCACCCAATGGTCCAATTGATTTCATGTGATTCAATCATCAGCATATGACCAGAGCAACATGAAAGAAATCCAGCCATACAAAAAAGGCAACTAGGGATGGAAGTTCCAATGTTTTTTGAGCTTTCCAAAATTCTCAGAAATACAGTTTCAGTATCATTTTGCCTTGTCCCCAGTTGCATTTTCAATCTATTTTCCAGCTTATTCTAACTGGAAAAAATGCATTTTGAATAGGAAAACTGCATTTCTGCATGGATTTTTCAAAGGTGTGCAATTCCCGTCATTGACTGAAGCATAGAAATGCACATCTGTGAAGAACACACATTTTGAAATGTTTTTTTTTTTAAAAAAAACACATTTTTCAAATGCGATCATATTTTTTGTGAATTTGCTAACATTTATTATTATTATTTTAAAATTCTTCTGCTTATGCTTTCATTTGAGATTGTGAACATGATATTTTTGGACGATTTGGGAACATTAATGACATACTTGTACATTCCTTGTTGCAAACATGTCATTCTGGCAATCTATGAATGGAATGGAACCAAAGAAACATGGAGCTACAGCGTGCTGTAGGGAGCTATGAAAACATCTAAAATCTATGTGGTAGAAGTCAATGTATGATGTCTCTACAACAGTTTGGCAAAATGAAAATCAGTCCTACAAGAAAGCCATTTGTGCACTTGCATGTTTCAAGACATGCTGAAGACACAAATGAACTACAAGGTTGTTGAGTTCCATCAACTCAGACAGGGAGACTATTAGATGGGAAGGTAGTCAGTTTACTAGCAGAATTCTGAGTCTGTCTTGAGTGCCCAAAATAAGGGACAAAGCCTGGTTGTCTCAAAACTGCCGACCAGACGAGAAGCCTAGAGAAGAACATGAGATCCCTATGGGCTACAGCAGACCCTCCTCCCTACCTCCAACCCTCAAGCCTATGTCAGCACTGAACCAAATAGTGGACGTAACTAGAATATAGAAAATTACCTTCTACTGAATCAGTCGATCATCTATTTCTAGATCACTACTACCCACACTCACTGACAACATCACTCTAGGGGTTTATGCAGAGGTCTTTCCCAGCCCTACCTCCGGTATCAGCAGCAGTAACCAATATACACCAATTGCTGGGGAACATGGGTGAGAGGCGCTGTTGCACTGTGTCCTGCTTGTGGGTCCCTGGTTGACAACTGGTTGGCCACTGAGTGAACAGAGTGCTGGACTAGATGGACCCTTGGTCTGTTCCAACATGGCTCTTCTTATGTTTTTATGTTCTACCATAAGAATGCAGGGATAGAAACTGGGCTTTTGTTTATGCAAAATGTGTGCTCTGCAACCTAGCTATGGACTTCCACTGAGTTAGAGCAACAAGTCTGTTAAGTTGTCCAGCCAGATCTCAGTCACTCAAGGTTTGGTTGTGCTGTATGGCCAAAGATCTCAGATTGGATCCAAGGCAACAGGGGCAGAGAACCAGGATTGAAAATATGAGAGCCCCCAGATACTTAGCTCGATCTCTTTCACCGATCAGAACACCTGGGTCTCTAAGAAAGAATTATTAGCAACAACACCACGCCACTACTTCACAACAGTTAAATCAGTATAAATTTGAAGTGTACATCCCAACTGTGTGTCTGGGTGTATGTTGTAGGTACTAGGCTGGTGCTGAACTCTTGAGATATGCTTCTGTTCTTTCATAAACCTCTTGGTTTTCCTCCCAGAATGATTTTCATTTCATCAGGAAACACATTTGGTTTTGTGATTAATCTCATCTTGGCGCTGCCCCAACAATTTGCTGTGAATGCTTGTACGAATGTGGAATTCAGCGATCTGAATGTTTTGTGAACAAGAGCTAATAAGGGATACGGAGAGGCCAAATTGGCACTCATCTCCACTGAGGCAGACTGGGAAATGAACAGGTTTTTGCTTGTCCTACTGGCTCCTGAAACAAAAGTAAACCTGGGGTCACAATTCACCCAGCTACACTGAATGTGTCATATTAAACTTTTCTATGAAGTGAGTGCTTATGGCAGACATCCACCGAGAACTACAGGTGCTGTGATTCTGGATTTGTGCCATATGTCCAGAGGCCGTTGAAGAGGTTAATATCCAGGTGCAAGAGATGCGCTGCTGGAACATGCTCTCTATTGCTTCCAGACTTTGGCCTCAAATAATCTCCTTTAACATATTTTATTAAAGTGTCATAATTAGATTTATTTAATGTACTAGGAGCCAAGGAATGTCAGCTCGGTGAATGACCAAAAAAAAAAAAAAAACCTTTCAAAAGAGAAGAAAATCCATAGATCTCTAGGTTTTGATAACCTCAGCCTGCTCAGAGACAGGGATATCACAATTTAGAGGAAACTAAAATAGGGGTGCATCATCTCCAAAATGGGTGGGTAAGGATTATCCCCTCCCTAATGGGCACCTGTTTTTCCTTATCACTGAATCCTATGCCTGATGCAAAGTGTGATTCAAAGCATTTCTTTTATTATTATTCAGAAGTGACTCTCTGGTAAGAGTGCTTAAGGCTGCATTTGTAGGACCAGACTAGAAACGTAGGAAGCTGCATTACACCGAGTCAGACCATTGGCCCATCATTCTCAGTATTATCTACTCCAGTGATCTTCAACTGGTGGATTGTGACCCAAAAGTGGGTCATGAGATCAGCCCAAATGGGTTGTGGCAAAGCTGTTGTTGCCATGTTGGGCATGGAGAAAATTGTGAAAGTGGGTCTCACATTGCAGATTGGAAGTCCACGATGGGTCTCTGGTATGGACCAGTTGAAGACCACTGGTCTATACTGACTGGCAGTGGGGCTCCAGAGTTTGGGGCATGGGTCTTTCCCAGCCCTACATGGAGCTGCCAGGAATGTACTCCAGGATCTTTTGCACTCAAGGCACACACTCCACCAAAGAGGTGTGGCTCTTCCCATGTTGACACCACCATGTATGGTTTCTTAAATGTATTTATTTATTTAGAGAGAAGTCTGATGGCTCCTAGATGGCATCTGGGGCCATAAGATAGTTTGGATGCCTAGATCTGAGGTTGGAGACAGTACTCCAACCTCGGACCCAGGAGTCCAAGCTCCCAGCTGCCTCCCCATCCCTCTTGCAGACAGCACAGAGAGAACCACACTGGCTGCATTTCTGCGGTCACAACAGCGAACTTAGATGGAAGATAAAGGTGCCATTCCCATGGGGAGGCAGGTGAGGAGACTGGAGAGCTGGTTTATGAGGAATCCTCCATCCTCCCCTAGATGAAATGCAGAGTGGGAGGAGCACTGAGGTGAAGCTCACCTCCATGCTCCTCTCGCTGTGCATTGGATGGCCATATGTCTTTGAGTTCGGAGGCTGACAGGCATCCCACAAGGATTACACCCTTGATTACTTCCCACATCCTGGTCTGAGAAGCCTTGTCCAGTTCTAATGATCTTCCACAGTTCAGAGGAAGGAGATCTGAACCATAAATCTGTACTTAACAAGGTACCCATGCCTCTAACATTGTTCTTAAATTAAAAACCATAAGGAACTACTAGGACTGCAAATTTCATCCAATTCTGACATTTGTTAAAAAGAAGTTATAGCCATCATTTGATTTCCAATGATAGGCATGAAGAATAGGATTTCTCAATCGAGACTGAGATTTAGATGCTGCAAGTCAAAGTGGGCTTCCTCTGAATCAGTCTGAGTTAAATCAGTCTGTTGTCTGAATTGCCAAATTTGAGTCCAAACCAAATACTACTACTACTACTACTACTACTACTATATTTATTTATTTATTTGTTACCCACCTCTCCCTCAGGATCGAGGTGGGGAACAACATCAATACAAATGACATAAAATACATAAAACTAATTAAAACATATAAAATTAATACATTATTAAAATACCAATAAAACTCTTAAAATTCGACTGGGTAGACGTGCCGGAAGAGATCGGTCTTTATGGCTTCCTTAAAGTCAAAGAGACTATCTTGTGGTCAGGGCATACACATTTCTATCATACATAAGTAAATATACATAGGTCACAGTATTAAGTCTCTATCCCATATTATATGTGTGAAGGGGCTCCATATGATTAAGGGAAAGAAGGCTACATAGATTATCCCTACCCAGATACCATACATCACTCTGGCCCTGCTCCACTGTTGAACATTGATGTCTCAAGAGAGGATGTCTGCTTGCGTAGGATTCCACATGATCTTGAATCCTACTCAATGCACACACGTTGCAGGTGGATCCAAAGAAGCACATTGCATTGGAGGTGGGGCCTATGGAACACCCCTTAATTGCATTTTTCTTTGCATTTATAACCCGTGACGGGGGTGTTATTGTGGGGAAGATCAAACAGAATGGTAAAAAACACTCCAGTCACCATCATGTCCATGGGTCATTGACAAATACGTACGTCGGAGTAATCCCCAAAGGATTCAAATGAGCTCAGATTTCTATGAATCTGACCTGAGGATTCCACAGCAAAGTGGCTTTTTCCAAGTCACACAGATTCCATGGATTTGTAGACTGGTTTTCACTGGGTGCGTGGGTGAGATTTCCGTTAATTTGAAAGACGCCTGACAAATACAAGTGGAATGGATTGAACAAAATTCGTACATCTCTACTAACAGACTTGTTTTCCTGCTTGTGGGTCCTTGGTTGACAGCTGGTTGGCCACTGTGTGAACAGAGTGCTGGACTAGATGGACCCGTGGGCTAATGGCTCTGCTTATGTTCTTATGTTGTTAAATTTTAGTGAGGCCAAATATGCTTTACACAGAACCTGAAATCTACTGCCAAAATTCGCTGGACCAGATTTCAGCCAAATTACCATGTTGTTGTTTTTTACCCAGCTTCAGTCTCAGGTGCTCATTGTATGAACCTGTGCAGTGCAAGATACTGAATGAGCTGAAATCACATTGTTGAATTTAACCTGTTCTAATACATTCCATTGCACTGTAATTGGGGCAAAGAAAGAAAGGAATTTGGAGAAGATGAGGCAGGTAATGAGTCACACAGGTACCCAAGTGACTCATATAGCCAGTCTCTATTCACTATGACTAAACTAACAAATCTAAAAAATATGCCCACAAAATACAAGACTGGATACTTTATTATGATGGAAAGCACAGGGCTTTTATCGAGACTTAGACTTCATGGGATGGTTTTCCTCTATCTGGGGAAGCCGAGGACTTCCCTGTGCCTATAGTTTTCAACACAAGCTTGTTAGACCTTGGCAGACTCACAGAAAATGCCCAGATCTGAAAATCCAAGCCCAGTTTCTAAAGCAGGGATGGGGATTGACTTATTTATTAAAGAATTTTGATACTTCCCTTCATCTTTCTGGATACCAGGGTGCTGTACCGTACATTGATTATAAATAGTTAAATAAATAAAAAATACAATACCCCCCCCCAGCAAAATACAAACAGATAAACAATCGGAAGGGGGAAATACAGTGAGGCAAATGACCCAGCTTAAAATGCCCAGGCAAACAGAACAGTTTGAACTTGGCCCTGGAAGGATTACAACATCAGTGCCAGAGGCACCTCTAATGGGAGGGTGTCCCACAATTGGGGCACCACAGCAGGCAAAGCTCTAGCCCTTATTTACACATCACATATTGATGGTACTTGGAGAGGAGCTTGCCATGCATATCGTAAGTCTCAAAACATAGGCAAATCAATATAGGAAGAGATGCTCTTTCTGATATTTGGACCTCAGCTGTTTAGGGCTTTAATGATAAGCACTAGAACCCCGAAACGAGCTTGAAAGTGAAGTGGGCAGCTCCTTAAGAATTCAGGGATCCTGATCATGCAGAGAGATCCACTCGCGTTCAAGCACACATGAGTAGCTCCCCTTTAGACCTTGCTGATTCAAGACGGCAAGTTCTGAACTGAGGTGGGCAAGGCCTGTGTGCCGCAAGATGGAGTGGGTAGGGTCATTGGGTGTTGCCCCATTGCTCTACCCACATTGAGCCCCAGAGTTAGCTGGGGTGACCATATGGAATGGAGAGTGTAGAGTGACCAGATACAAAAGAGAGCAGGGCTCCTGCAGCTTTAACTGTTGTGATGGAGAGGGAATTTCACGAGGTGCTGCATGCATACAAGTGACACCTGCTGAAATTCCCTTTTCCTACACAATCGTTAAAGATGCAGGAGCCCTGTCCTTCTTTCTGTATGGTCACCATAGGGATAGAACAAGGGGGAAAATCCTCCATTGCCTCCAAAGGAGGCTTTTTTATCTTCTTGTAAACCGCCCCCCCCCTCGGGAGGGAGATTTTGGGGGGAAATGGTTGGGGGGAAGGTTTAACTCCCCCTCCAGGAGTGCCATGTTCACAATCAGAATTGTGGCCACACACACATTTACATGAAGGTAAAGAAAATGATCAGGCATTGCTGCGCTACGCATGATTAGCTGAATGTTTACTTTGGCCCTCGCACACCCCTGGAAAGGGTAGCAGGATCTCCAATTCATCTCCCTTGCCTCTCATCCAATTGAGCAATGTTTCTCCCACCCTCATGGCTCTCAGCCAGGAAATCCACCCACAGCTTCATTTAATGCCCTTATCATGTTCAAGCAATACTCCAAAAGGGTGTTGCCCTCCTCCTGTCCTGCACGGTTAACACAGTGACAAAATTAGGAGCCGAAGCTAGTTGTCAGTAAAAATAGTGTTTTCCCAGCTCCTGGTGTTCCAGCTGCTTGTTCTTCAGAATAGGTTCACGGATGCCTTCTGGTCTCTTTTCTGAATATCTTCCTTTAGTCTGACTCGCTGCTTTGCACATTTTATTCATCTTAGGCCTCATCCACACCAAGCAGGATATTGCACTATGAAAGCATTATGAAAGCAGTATATAAAAGGCAGGAGCCACACTACTGCTTTATAGTGGTATTGAAGTGCACGGACAACTGATGGGGCCCATTGACACATACCATATACCACTTTCATAGTGCTGTATCCTGCTTGGTGTGGCTCCTGCCTTTTATATACCGCTTTCATACCGCTTTCATAGTGCAATATCCTGCTTGGTGTAGATTAGGCCTTAGTCACGTAGAGAGAGGATTCAGATGGAAATAGCGGCCATTTTCACACCAGGCTTTTTGGCTGGGTTGGCCCCTGGCTGCTCCCTGTGAGTCTAAATGATGCACAAGGAGTCCCGGGGGGCACAGGATTTTTCCGGGTTTGCACAAACCAGAAAAATCCTGAATTTTTCCACAGTCCTGGGAATTTCCCAGGACTGCAGAAGATGTGGCAGCCCCCCACCCCACCCCGGGTGCTGCAGCACTTACTCACAAGTAAGCACGGCAGCACAGATGGCCAAGGAACTACACCGCGCAGCTCCATAGCCATCAGGGAAGGGGGGACAGTAATTTCACCATCCCCCAGGATAGTGGGGGAGGGGCCACGACATCACGTGGTTTTTTTTTTTTTAACTTACTTTTCCATTGGAACGCAGGAGCGCTCTTCCTGGGTTAAAACAAATTGCGGGCGGGAGATGTTCAACAAGCCGGGACGTCACGCCCATTATATGTTTTGACAGTGCTGATCCCGGAAGCGGCTACTTCCGGGATCGCCTGCGCTGAGCCCGCTACACCCCATGGTGTAGAAAGAGCCAGCATCTCATGGGACATTGATATTCTGTAGTCTGTTTCATGGCTCCAGTTCTCTTCCCTCTCTCTGATGGATTCACTGAGACCCCCTCCACAAGGATTCGCTTTTGCGCCTGGTTAAGTGATTATGCGCTTCATCGCTGAAGCGCATTTACGCCTAATACCTCTGCACGAGAGGCAGGCAGGGAGAGGGGAGGGGGGAGGGGGGAGGGCGGGCGGGCGGCGCCTGTCTCTTTAAGGCAGGTCCCTGCGAGTTGTTATGCTGGAGAGCGAAGGAACTGATGGGGCGATTGAATGAAACGGAGCAGGGGGGGGGGAACAGGGCAAGAAAAAGGGAAAAGGGAGCTGGAAGACGGAGAGCAAGAGCGAGAGATCAGCGGGAGCCCGGTAGGAGCGGAGCCAGGAGCCGAGCGGAGGAGCCAGCAGCAGCAGCAGCAGCAGCAGCAGCAGCAGCAGCACTCGGGAGGAAGGGCGCCGGCTTCACATCCCGCCGCAAAATAAAACTCACTATTTAACACGCATTCGATAATGCGCACAATCGGAGGGATAGCGCGCCTCTACGCCCAATTTGTGCTCCCTCCTTGTAGAGGTAAATTTTTTAAAGCGCCTTGAAAGAGCTTTAAACCTCTCTTGTAGAGGCAGCCTGAGCCTAAGAAAACTTAGTGGTAGACGCTGATTCCAAGCAGATAGTCCATGTGTTCTATCTCTGTCTCTATCTTACTGGGCACTCCTAGTCGGCTGTTTCCAGTAACTTCCACCATATTGCCCCCCTGCTATCATGTGCGGTCATAGGATTCAGGTTTTAGTTACAGGATTAAGTCCAACAGTGACTGTATTTTCACGTCAAATGTGCTTCATTACTCAGGGAAAACATATGTAATAATTTGAGCCAGGATGGGTTTTACCTGCTGCTCTGCCGCTTCAATTTTGTTGCCAGGGGCTGGCTGATTCATTTCTCTTGCAATAATGGCTTATTTGTGGTTACTGAATCATATAAAATAATCGTAATTCATGCTATTTTTAACATATTGTGTTGCATTACCAGTGAATCGCAGGGAGGAAATTGCATTTTCAAATATCCATTGATAGCAATGTTGTCTTGGTCTGGTTGGTGCGTTGTAAGTCACTGGATGTCATAGTTCCTCATGGATGTCCTGCATAGGGCAGCTTCAATCAACATGCCTGTGTGTCTGCACACACTATTTTAATTCATTTTTCTCCTGGTTTAACCGAACATTTGTGAGAATTGTTAACAGGGATATATTTGCCCTTGCGTAACACACAGGTGGTTCAGCAGATTGGAGCCCTTTGTCCAGGAATTGATTTGAATTCAAGCCTGCCAGATGCTGTTAATATCCACAATCCCCTTTAGAAGAACTGCTCTTGCATATAGTGAATGTGTGAATGGAGAACAGGGCTTTCAGAGTTAGCAAACCTAGATGTTTGTAGGCTCCTCTGGTCACTCCACCCCCAATGTCTCTGAATTCAGCTGAACAACTAATAGGATCCCATATGTGCAGAATGGTTATTACCCAGATCAATGAAATCATGCATGCGCAAACACACACACAATTTTCTCAGCCTAATTTTCAGGAATGGGGTGGAAATTTACAAGTTGTTTCAGGGGGAGGAAGGGCACTTTTTAACCTTTGACAACCCAATCCTATGCATGTCTACTCAGAAGTAAATGATCTTGATTTTAATGAGGCTTACTACTGGGAAGCCTGGTAGATGATTATAGTCTTAAGGTGCAATCCTATGCATGTTTAGACAGGGAAAAAAAATCCTATAACTCCCACAATTTCAGAGCCAGCATTGGGACTTGTAGGACTTTTTTCTGTCTAAACATGTATAGGATTGTGCTTTTAATATACCAGAGCAATATATTATTATTATTATTATTATTATTATTATTATTATTATTATTTACATTTATATACCGCCCCATAGCCGAAGCTCTCTGAGCGGTTTACAAAAATTAAAAACATTGAACAGTTAAAAACCAATATACAAAATTTAAAACTACAAAAGCCTAAAAACAAACTACATATCATTTAAACTGTCCAGGGGTCAGTTTAAAAAGCTCAACAAATGCTGTTAAATGCCTGGAAGAAGAAAAAAAGTCTTAACCTGTAGCCAAAAAGATGACAGTGTTGGAGCCAGGCGAGCCCCATCAGGGAGATATTTCCATAGTTGGGGGGCCACCACTGAAAAGGCCCTCTACCTTGTTGCCATCCTCTGACCTTCCCTCGGAGCAGGCACTCGGAGGAGGATCTTGGATGTTGATCGTAGCGTACAGGTAGGTTCGTGTCGGGAGAGGCATTCCGTCAGGTATTGTGGTCCCAAGCCATGTAAGGCTTTATAGGTTAAAACCAGCACCTTGAATCAGGCTCGGAAATGTGCAGGCAGCCAATGCAAGCAGGCCAGAGTCGGTCGGATATTTTCAAACCTTCTGGTTCCTGATATCTATCTGACCACTGCATTTTGCACAAACTGCAGCTTCTGAACCGTCTTCAAAGGCAGCCCCATGTAGAGCTTGTTGCAGTAATCTAACTTGGAGGTTACCAGAACATAAACAACTGAAGCCAGGTTATCCCTGTCCAGATAGGGGCATAGCTGGGCCACCAACTGAAGTTGGCAGAAGGCACTCCATGCCACTGAGGCCACCTGAGCCTCAAGTGACAGAGATGGTTCTAGGAGAACTCCCAAGTTATGAACCTGCTCCTTCAGGGAGAGTGCAACCCCATCCATGTGAAAGGGCTCATAGAATCATAGAACAGTAATGTTGGAAGAAGCCTATAACCCCATCTCACCCCCCCCCCCTCTAGTCAGTCACTTGTTTTACTGTACTTATGGAAATTAAGTCATGGAAAGCAGATAAAACAACTTGCTTACCATCAGGGGAGGCCCATTTCCCCCTTAAGAGTAGAATTTCTTGATTATACAGCCAAAATAAAAATAAAGAATTGATTGATAGCAAAATATGAGACATTTGAAGAATAAACACTCATGCACACACACTTAGAATTAATGCCAGTGGGGAAGGAAGCGTCCTCATTAATGGGATAATTGAACTATTAATTTTCCTTGTTATCTACAGAAAAGGACAAAATAAAATTTGAAGCAATTAATATTTCTTCTGCAACATATTAAAAGAACAGCAAGTTAACTTAACATGTTTTGTAATTATGGACCAGGCACCTTTGTATTATATATATACATATAATGTATAAATAAAAGCAATATAAAGGTCAGTAAAATATACTTAAAACAACAACAGCATCAACAAATCTGGTAATATATAAAACACTACAAAAGTGTGAACAATTCTCCCATAAGGACCTCTGTTCCCCTCCCTCATTCTTCCTAGCAGCAATTTGCTAATTGATAATTGATACCTTCATCTTTGTTAACAGTATCTATGGGTGTATTAACACTTCTAGCTTGCTACAATCAATACCGTTTACAATTAGGGCAGATACGGCATAAAATTAATTATAACAGTAATAATAAAAACCACAGCTTTGCAAGATGGATTTTACATTGCATTTATTTTCTGTGTCTTATTTATGGTCTTTTCAAACGATTTCCCTCCTTGCTTCAACCAGACAGATCTGCCATAAATAAAGATTAAAACCTGTATAATAACATTCTCAACATTTCAACATCATCAGCCACAGCACAAGCCGAATGGCAGAAAAGCACAGGTCCATTCATACCAGTGCAATATGTAAGCTATCTTCAATTAGTCTAGAGCAGGGATGGGGAACCTTCACCCTGTGGGCCAAATGCAAGCCATCCCATCTGGTCCATGGAGTCTCAGGTGAAGTGATGGGATGGGACATCTGAGATGGAGAGGGGCTTTAGTGGCAAGAAGTCCATCACCTGACATAACCTTCCCCTCTGGATTACTCCCAGGAGGCAATTCAATACTCAGGATCAATGTGAAGTGCCAGCTCCAGGTTTTGGGGGGGCCCTTCAGCAAGACACCTTCCGTTAAGCTCCTGCATTCTTGCCAGATAGAGATCCAATAAAGAAGTAGTCAATGAGAGATGTTGCTCCTTTTCTCACCTTTACCATCTTTCATTGCTCACTCTGTCTGGGCCAGGGGAAGAGGTGAGTGAGGAAGCAAGAAAAAAGAGTAGAAGGCCCATGAGGCCTTTGTTGGTGGCCCACTGCTAGGCTGTAGGCCCTCAGCAGATGCCTGGCCATGCTGACCCTTGATACTGGCCCTACTATGGTACAAGGCTGGGATTGTGCCTCCCAATCCAACCTCTGCCTGAATAACAGATGAAACATGAAACTGGTGAATTAATTAATTTATTATTAAAACATTTGTATCCCACCCTATATCACTAGGACCTCAGGGCGGCATACAGATAAAATCATGCAAACAGGATAAAACAATAAATATACACAGCGAAAAACAAATTCAACCATTAATCAAGCTAAAACCAGTATAGAACTTAAAAGCAATAGAAACAATTAAAACAATTAAAACGAAGTGCAACCTTGGTGAATTTAGCCATCAAAGGATTCATTAAAAAGACGTGTTTTAACTTGATGACGAAATGAGTTCAGCGCTGGTGCCAGAATTGACACTTGCAATCCAAGATGTGGAGGTTCAATAACTGGGTAACCCTTCAAACAGAGGGCACCTTCAAAGGGAGTACTGCCTTCTGACAGCCCTTCAAATGGCCACCTTATTCCCACAGTTGTAAATCTGATGTCTCTGGCCACAAATGGGACATGGGAGAAATAGCCACCTCTCACTGTTGTTCTCCAACTGATCCTGGAGGTATCATATGTTTAGCCTGGAGAAGAAAACATTGAGGGGAGACATGATAGCACTCTTCAAATACTTGAAAGGTTGTCACACAGAGGAGGGCCAGGATCTCTTCTTGATCAACCCAGAATGCAGGACACGGAATAATGGGCTCAAGTTACAGGAAGCCAGATTCCAGCTGGATCTCAGGAAAAACTTCCTGCCTGTTAGAGCAATATGACAATGGAACCAATGGCCTAGGGAGGTGGTGGGCTCTCCCACACTAGAGGCCTTCAAGAGGCATCTGGACAGCAGTCAGGGATGCTTTAAGGTAGATTCCTGCATTGAGCAGAGGGTTGGACTCAATGGCCTTATAGGCCCTTTCCAACTCTACTATTCTATGATTCTATGATTCTGTATAGCCATCATCATGGCTAATAGCCATTGATAGATGGATGCATGTAGATGTGAATAGGACCATAGTCACGTATTAGATTAACATCAGGCTGGACATTGTCAATAGCTTTAAGGGAGCTGAAAGTGGCTTGAGAAAGGCATTGTTGCTCCCCACCATGGGCAGCATACATAGAATCATAGAATCACATTCCTTGCATCCTCCTGTTGCCTCTGGTCAAGCTGGTTTTGCAGATGTCTGAAACAAGGCAAAAACCAGACTAACCTGTGTGCCATAGATGAAAGGGGGTCATGTTTACACACCATGTATGATGAATGGAGTCTCTTTTAAACTGCCTTCAACTCTGAAGGAAAAAAAAGAAAACACAAACCACTATTTTCAACCTCAACCAAACTGAAAACCATTAGTACAACAAAGTGTGTGTGTGTGTGTGTGTTTTCCAATTAATAACATGAATTAATTTTAGCCTGGAGTGTGTCATTTGTGAATATTGCTAAAATAATGTAGCGAGCAGAAGAGAGATGTACTAAAAGAAAACAACCGTTCTTTGAATATTCTTTGCAAAGTAAAGTTTTGAATATTAGTTATGAAAATATGTTTGTTTCCCCTTTCAGATTTAGAATGATTTCATTTATTTAAATCAGTTAATTTAAATTAAATAGGCTTTGCCTTTAATGCAAGGATAGACTTAAATGTTCCCTTATTATTGTGATTGCTTATCTCTGGCATTTTCACAGTCCTCACTCACCTTTTTCCTATTAGTAGCATCACAAAATAATGAGAAGCATGACCCAGACAAAATTAAGCATTATTAAGTTGCTTTGATTTCAATGGGAGAGTTAACCTCCTGTTTAAATCTCTCTTAATGAAATGATTTGGATTTAAACATGCCGATCTATTACTAGATCATCCCCACTGTTTACCTAACCTATATATAAATACTGGGCCTGTTCAGAAGACACTTTAAACCCTGCCAGTTAAAGCTTTTGGTTAAGCAGCAGGGTTTAAAGTGTTGTGTGCAATGTGTTTTGCTAAATTCTGGTCACTGTCTAACCCCAGTCGGACCATCTGTAGCAGGGTTAGCAGCTCTACCTGTGGTTTAAAGTATTGTGTTTGACAGCATGGGTTGTGGTTAGTGCTAACCCCAGAGAAGCACAGTTTTGCTAACTACAGTCCCTGAAGTATCATCTGAACAGGCCCATAGCGTCTGAATAGAGGGTCAAAACTCTTTATACCAACAAACATCCTACTCTCCCATAGGTTATTTGATTGGGCAACAGAATTTAAATAGTGGCATGGGATGCTAACGCATCCCAATGCTAGTATCCAACTGTACTGGTGGGCAGGGATATTGCATAGATCCGGCAGGGTGAGTTAAGGTCTGTTTCTGACACTGACTGCAGTATTCTATAGGCCAAGGGTAGGCAACCATTTTGGATATTTGAGAAATTATCTCAGGCAATATCACGAAATGGCTCCATGGGAGTCATGGCTAGTCACACAGAGCATGTAATCTGCCCAAAAGAAATAATAATAATAATAATAATAATAATAATAATAATAATTTATTTCTTACCTGCCTCTCCCTTTCGATCCCTTTGGATGCGATGAAGAAGTGAGTTCTGAGCTCCAACACCCTAAATAACTAATTTAAGGTCACATTGGTCAGCACCAGCAGAAACCTATTTCATGGAAGGCAAACTCTCTCTCTCCCCCCACTTCACCACCTATACTCTCCCCCTTCCTCTCCCCCCCTTCCATCCTTCATCCATAGACACATAAAGGAACCCCATGTATCCATCATACGTCAATTTATATTTATTGTTGTTCCCCGCCTCAAACTGGATGGAGAGGTGGGTTAGAAATAAAATAAATAAATAATGTGTACATCTATATATGCATAAATACTCACACCTCCCTTCTTCTATTCCAAGCATACTAAAAACTAGGGATGTGCACTGGATCGGACCCGATCCACGATCCGAGTCCGGTCCAGTGGGAAATCGGAAAAATTATCCGATTTCCGATCCGACAGCTGGATCGGCCGATCCAATCCGAACCGGTCCGAAAAGGTTCCGAACCGGTTCGGCGGATCGGCGGATCTGCGGGCGCCCACTGGCGCCCACCGCCACTTCCATTGGCCGGCGCCAGCGGGTGCCCGCCGATGAAAGTGGACAGCGGGGGGGGAGGAGGGGGGCGCTTACCTTCCCGGCCCGTCCGCTCCCGTCCGGCGCCGGCGGCTACTACCAGCGGGCTCCGCGGCCTACTCCAGGGTGGCGCGCCGGGTGATGTCATCACCCGGCGCGCTACTCTAGAGCAGGCCGCGGAGCCCGCTGGTAGTAGCCGCCGGCGCCGGACGGGAGCGGACGGGCCGGGAAGTTAAGCAGGGGGCGCGTGGAGGGGAGGAGGGGGGCCCTTACCTTTCCGGCCCGTCCGCTCCCGTCCGGCGCCGGCGGCTACTACCAGCGGGCTCCGCGGCCTGCTCCAGGGTGGCGCGCCGGGTGATCACCCGGCGCGCTACTCTAGAGCAAGCCGCAAAGCCGGCTGGCAGTAGCCGCCGGCGCCGGACGGGAGCGAACGGCCCTAACAGGTAAGCAGTGGCGGGGAAGGGGGCTTACCCCCCCTGGAGCCGTCCGCTTCTATCCGCGGGTGCCCGCGGGCGCCCGCAGATGGAAGCGGACGGCCCCAGGGGGGGTAGGGAGCACGGGGGAGGGGGCTTACCTGCCGGGGCTGTCCACAGCGGACGGCCCTGGGGGGGAGGGAGTTAGGCCCCCCTCACCCACCCGCCGCCATTTTTTCCTCATAGACTTGCATTGCAATGCAAGTCTATGGGGAAAAAAATGGTGGTCGATCCAAAAAAATCCGATTTTTAGATCGGGATCGGACTCGATCCAGTCCGGGGGGCCTCCGATTTTGTCCAAACCAATCCATGACAAAATTGGAGGTCCCGATCCGGGTCCCGATCCGATCCGGGGGGTCCGTGCACATCCCTACTAAAAACCGCACACACTTTTTCAGGCTCTTTCCAAATCTCCCCCTAAACCCTTTCTGTCTTTTCTCTTTCCGACACACAAGCCCACAATCCTCCCCAATTTCCCATCTTGCCCTGATCTGGCAAACCCAACCAGCTTCCTGGTTACAGGTGTGAAGGCCTTAAAAAAAGAGCTGGAAAAAGAATTAAAAATGGTGTCCCCCCCCCCTCATTTTTCCCCAAAGATTATTTTTATTTCCCCCTCCCAAAACTTGGAAAAATTGAAAAAAGAATGAAGAAAATGGATTATGGAATGTTTTATTTTAACATGATGAATAAAATGTTTAAGACAAGGTGTTCATATATTTATTTCTCCAAATGATTTCTAAAAACTTTGTATGGGGATGGGTGTTTTATGTCTGTTTGACACTATGGAGGATTAGCGGAGACATAAATAAATGTCTTTGTTACTAATGTTGATGGTTTCTTCTGGTTTTATTTTTTTTGAAAAATTGTTTTTTGCCTGCTCCTCATAAACAAGCAAAAACCAAAGAGGTTTCTTATAGTTCAGGAGCTTGTAGCTCCATTTGTTACAAAAAAAGTAAAAAAAAAAAAAGTAAATTCAATTTGTAATAATTGTTTCAATACGCTGTACTCAAATGTTATAATTTTTTGCCAAACCAACTTGTACATAATTACATTTTATGATCTTAAAGTAACAAAGTGACTTTCAATCTGTAAAAAGTGCTAATATTGCAGGGTTTTTTTCAATTTTTCCAAAAATGACCATTTTTTTTCTGGGGAGCGGGGGGGGCATGGAACCCCCCCCCCCCCGTTTTTTCCCATGGCTTCAAAATTTCCAGAAAATGTACATCTCTATACCTGCTACTAGGGATGTGCAGCGGATCGGATCTAATCCACGATCCCAATCCGATCCGCCCAAAAATCAGATAAAAATTATCCAATCTGATCTGATCCATCAACCATCCGATCTGATCCGATCCGATCCAAAGGGACCCGATCCGGATCAGAAAAAAATCAGAAAATCGGACGCCATTTTGAATGCTTTTCCCCATAGCCTAGTATTGTGTTACAAAAACACCTATAACTTTTTCATTTTTAAAGATAGAAGGATGAAACTTGGGCACTTTGTAGATGGGTTGGGGTAGTTATCTGTGAGAAATTTCAGAAGGATTGGAGCAGGCATTTTGTGGCAATTATTTTTTTAATAAAGAACCAGGAATGCCTATAACATTTTCATTTTTAAAGTTCCACACATGAAACTTTGTCACATTATAGGTGGTACATGTGTGCGAAATTTCAGAATCATAGGTGCTTGCTTTATGTGGCAATTAAATTAAGAAAATGGGTAGCAGTGGGGTAAATACAGTTATGCCTTCAACTTTTTTATTTTTAAAGATACAAACAGGAAACTTGGGCACATTACAGGTAACACTATGCTTGATATGTGTGTGAAATTTCAGAAAGATAGGTCCAGGCATGTAGTGACAAGGTATTTTTGAAACAATGAGGAAAGAAATGCCTATAACTATTTTATTTTAAAAGTTAGAAGTCTGAAAGTTGCTCACTTTGTAGATGGGTTAGGGGTAGTTATCTCTCAGAAATTTCAGAAAGTTAGGTCCAGGCATTTGGTGACTATGAATTTTGTAGATTAAAAGTTACAAAAGTTTTTCCACAGAGGCTTGGGCTGTCAATTGCACCCCCCTCCCCCTCCCTCTTTTATCTGTCAAAACTCCGTGTTGTTGTAACTTTTAATCTAAAAAAATCATAGCCACCAAATCCCTGGACCTACCTTTCCGAAATTTCTGACAGATAACTACCCCTAACCCATCCACAAAGTGAGCAACGTTCAGACTTCTAACTTTTGAAATAAAGAAGTTATAGGGGTTCCCTTCCTCATTTTTCAAAAATACCTTACCACTACACGCTTGAAGCTATGCTTCTGAAATTTCTCCACATTAGACATACCAGTTTGGTTTCTTTCCTCATTGTTTCAAAAATACCTTGCCACTACATGCCTGGACCTATCTTTCTGAAATTTCACACACATATCAAGCAAAGTAGTACCTGTAATTTGCCCATGTTTCCTGTCTGTATCTTTAAAAATAAAAATGTTGAAGGCATAATTGAATTTACCCTACTACTACCCATTTTTCTAAAATTTATTGCCACATAAGGCAAGTACCTATGTTTCTGAAATTTCACACACATGAGTCTCAACATACCACCTGCAATGTGGCAAAGTTTCATTTGTGGAACTTTAAAAATGAAAAAAGTTATAGGCATTCCTGGTTCTTTATTAAAAAATTAATTGCCACAAAATGCCTACACCAATCTTTCTGAAATTTCTCACAGATAACTACTCCTAATCCATCTACAAAGTGCCTAAGTTTCATCCTTCTATCTTTAAAAATGAAAAAGTTATAGGCATTTTTGTAACACAATACTAGGCTATGGGGAAATGCATTCAAAATGGCGTCTGATCCGAAAATCGGACATCTGATTTTCAGATTGGAATCTGATCCGATCCGATCTGCCCAACCTCCAATCCAATCCAATCCGGCCCACCAGGTCCAATCCCGATCCGCGATCCGATCCGGGGGGGGTCAGTGCACATCCCTACCTGCTACTCTCTTTTCGCCTCATTCCTTTCCCAGTGGCTTCCTGCTGGTTTCTCCCTCAATTGGCTAATCAGTGTTCTCCGTAGCTGGACTCTTTAGTCCACGCCCCAGCTTACCAGACAGAAGTGACAGGAGTTTTTGTTCCTCTGCCCCCTTATTTTTCTTGGTGGCTGAGCGCAATGCAGAGGAAAGCATCTGTGGCTGCCCAGCATCTTCATTTCCTAAGAATTTCTCTAAGCTCAATGTATGACCAAGAGGCATTCATGGGTAATGAAGATGGCAGTGCCTGGAGGCCCTCACTTTGCTTTAAAGCAAATCTGGCTGCTGACAAGAATACGTGTTAATTTTTAAACACCCCAGGGGCACCAAGCCCATGGGCACTGCATTACCTAGCTCTGCCATAGTCCCTCTCTTGCCCATATATGCAATGGAGAATAGCACAAATATGTCTTTGCTCATAGAAGTAGTAGATAACATCTACTGACTTCACCTCATTAACAAATCATGGAGCCAAGATGCCACTTGTAGGTTCAACATAAACAGCTCCGTATCTAAGGGCCGAACCAGATGAGACAGTCCACACATCACACTAAGCCAGTTTAAGTCAATAAACCTGTGGAACGCAGAATAGTTTCAGCAACCCGCTCCATATTATATTTGCAGAGATGCCTCTAGACATGTGAGATACGAGTCCTGGGGTGGCTTGGGAATTTCCCTGGTATTGTTTGTAATCTGCGGTTTTATGGTTAAGTCATCTAGGCAACTGTTTGCTGCTGTTGGCCTAATACAGTCTCTCAACCTGCTGAAATACAGGGAGCCAATTGGCACAAAGGCTGTAAAACGCTGCTGCTGTTGCTGCTAATGCAAAGCATATGAAGCCAAAAGCATAAGCAAATCCAATGAGGAAAGAGGAGGCTAGCGGAAGGCAAACATCGATTTCAGAATGAAAGAACAAGACTCAACCACTTAAGCAAAGGTAATGTATTGGGACCAAAAACACGAAGAGCAGAAATGATGAGCTTCTAGTTGTATATGCTGGTACCATTTAATTAAGTTGAGTTTACTTGCTATTGGGGATTGTGTTTATCTTGGGGCAATGTAAGACTTCCAAAGACTTGCTCCCTATGAAGACAATGTGCTTTGATGTTAAAAGCAAAAGTTGCCTTCACCTAACCGCGTCTGATAACAGAACAATAAACTGCCCCAAACTGGACAGAAAACAACTGTGTCTGCAGACTTTTATGAGTGCATTTTCATATTAAGTCAAATATCATATAAATCAATAAAGCACCCATCCATGGAGACATTATCTGACATTATCTGATTCTATGTCCTTATTTCTTGTACCACTGCATTAAAGGGCAGCCACATATAGCAAAGCAGGCATTTCCTTTGTTGCATGTGCCACTTGGTGTTGGTTAATTCTCACATAGTGATTCGACCTTCCTCCAGGGAGTTCCATTTTATCCTCACATCTGCCCTATGATGTAGGTTAGGCTTAGAGAGTATGTATGACTGGCCAACAGTCATCCAATGGGCTTCATGACAAGGATGGATTTTGAATCTGGATCTCCCCGGACCTCAAAAAGGAGAGGAAGGAAAAGAAAAGAAATTGGGCAAACGTTTGTCAAGAATAGGTTCAGAACTCCTGGAATATGAACATAAAAATTATGAGCAGGTAATTTAATAATTCCTCACCAAGCTGTAATTTAATAGAATGGGGTGATCTTCAAAGAAAAATCAGACCAGAATAGTGTTCAGCAGAAATTTCCAGCCAAGGGCAGCATCCCAGCTTCTATGCAGATAGTATCCACTGTAGGGTGGCCACTTGTGAATTGCCAAAAGGAAGGAGGAGAAGAAGAACATGCATAAATAGA
This sequence comes from Anniella stebbinsi, assembly GCA_029215795.1. Lineage (NCBI taxonomy): Eukaryota > Metazoa > Chordata > Lepidosauria > Squamata > Anniellidae > Anniella > Anniella stebbinsi. The sequence goes on from JARDYH010000001.1 coordinate 351,966,832, forward strand.
AGATACTGATTCACATAAAATTTGCATATGCTAATTTGCAGAGAGAGCTCGACGTAAATTTAGAAATAATTATTATTTAAAGAGAAGCACAGTGTATGTTACCATGGTGTGGAAGATTGTCACCAGGTGACCTGTGGGCTTTGCTCAGTCCAGGTGCTATTGATGGACAACTTCAAGGTGCAGCTCTTCCTTCTGATGGTTCCTTATCTCTAAACTGAACTTAGACTAGACAACCCTTCAAATCGAGGATGCCTTCAAAATGCCTTCAGAGAGTCCTCTGGTAGCCTTTCAAACAAAAGACAGGTCTCTGTAAAAGAGGACGCAAGACCACCCTACGTCCAGTGAAAACTGAGTGTGAACTGCTGATCCCATGGGTGCCCAGTTCATAAAAACATCATCCAATGAAGGTGATTGGTGAGAGATTCAGGACAGATAATAGAAAAGCTGGACATCAGGAACATTTCCTAACTGTTAGAGCAGTATGACAATGGAACCAATTACCTAGGGAGGTCATGGGCTCTCCCACACTAGAGGCCTTCAAGATGCAGCTGGAACACCATCTTTCAGGTATTCTTTATAGTTGAGCAGGAGATTGGATTTGATGGCCTTATAGGCCTCTTCCAAGTCTACTATTTTATGATTCACACAGCACATAGTTAAACTATGGAATTCACTACCACAAGATGTAGTGATGATCACCAATTTGGATGGCTTCATAAGGCGGGGTGGATAAATTCCTGGAGGAGAAGACTATCAATGGCTACTAGTCCTGATGGCTATGTGCCACCACCAGTATCAGCAGCTGTAAGCCTATATACACCAGTTGCTGCGGAACATGGGGGGGGGAGGGTGATTTTGCACCATGTCCTGCTTGCAGCTCCTTAATTGACAGCTGGGCCAGATCTACACTTTGTGTCAAATCATTACGAATCCATCATGGTAATGCTATATCCCTCTTGTGAATTTATATCTCATAGGACATACAATGACATTTGTTGTAGTATTTTGTATAGTATGGAATAAAAAGCAGGAAATAACACTATGAAAGTGATAAATGGAATGTGTGATTTGCCCCAACAGTTATCAGTGCCCTTCAATATTGTCATAAAGCAGTAGTGTTCACACAGTAGCCCTGGTTGGCCACTGTGTGAACAGAGTGCTGGACTAGATGGACCCTTTGTCTGATCCAGCATGGCTCTTCTTATGTTGCAGGATCAGACCAAAGGTCTATATAGTCGAGTACCTTGCTTTCTATAACGGCCAACCAGATGTCCACAGGAAGCCCACAATCAGGTCATAAGAGCAACTGGTATTCTAAGCCATGATACTTATGATACCAGAGGTATCATAATAACCATCATGACTAGTAGCCACTGATAGCTTTGTCATCCTAGAATTTGTCCAATCTCCCTTTTAAAGCCATCTAAACTAGTGGCATCGTCATAAATTGTGGCAGTAAATTCCATATTTTATCCATATTTACTGCCTGTGCACTGTGTACCGAATGTACAAATTCCCCATTGCCTCTGAAAAGGTGGAGAAAGGCTTTGTGAACTAGGCCTTCATGCAATGAACTCAAGATGGAGTAAAGACATTTGTGCCAACGCTCTTAAAAAATGAACTGGACGTGTTGATACACTTTAGTTGTTGTAGCTGCTGTTCGTTCGTTTGTTTGTTTGGGAAACCTTGCTGAAAACCTTGAAGCAACCATTTTGAGTTCTGTGAATATTTTATATGGAAGCTAGAATGGAAAACCACAACATACAGTAGAATTAATTTTTTTGTTTAGCCGTTTCTATTGTTCCATGACCTCTCACCTCTTGTTTATTTCTTTCCATATTGACCTTTCACTGCAGCACAGGGCTAATTTTGTGCTCCAGTGACTAAGAATGGGAATTTGTCACTTTATTCAAAAAGGAATGAATATAGGTATGCCTGGCATTCTCAACGAGGTTTAACTCTTCCCAGACTAAAACATCCAGCTAACTGACTGATCTTTATTAAGAAACATCTTTTCTGATCCTTTTTTTTTTGGCCACAAAAGAGACTTGCTTCTCTTTGTCTGGAAAAGTATCCCCCTTCTTCTTTTCTTCTTCTTTTCTCCCCTGCGGAGAGCTGGCTACAATTTTCTTCATTGCCAAACACAATGAAGAATGAACTGAAGAGAAGTTTGGATATGGTTTGGAGAGAAAAATAAGCTATGGGATTTGCATGGGATCAAAGGGAAGACAGAGGAAAGCGCTGTGAAATAAATGCCATTGTCCATCTATGTTTATTTGTACATTTTCCCCCTCACTATTTTGGATTTTGGGGAGAAACCAGTTTGGTTGACCTCCTAGCACAACGCTGAAATGCCTTTCCTTTGTTCCTATGTTAGGCAGATGTGTATGTATGGTAGGGAGGCCCTATACGGCTCAGGTTCAGGTGATCTGAAATACTGAATTCTCCCATATGAGCCTGCCCATGCTCTGAGATCTTTTGGGGAGGCCCATCTCTCAGTCTCACCAACATCCCAGGCATGCCTGATGGGTATATGGGAGAGGGCCTTCTCTGTGGCTGCTCCAAGGCTCTGGAACTCCTTTCCTAAGGAAGCCTGACTGGCTCCCTCTGTATTACACTTCCGGAGGCAGGCAAAAACTTTTTTATTCCAGCAGGCTTTTCGAAATATTCTGGACCTATGTTAATGTATGGTTTTGTTTTTAAAATCTGTTACCGTTTTTTTTAAAAAAAAATAATGTTTTTTTTTAAATTACTATAGGTTTAATTCTATTCTAGCTTTCGTCAACTTATATTTATGTTTTAATTGTACATGTTTTAACATTGTAAACCGCCTTGAGTCCCAGCCCTGGGAAAAAGGCGGGATATAAATAAATAAATAAATAAATAAATAAAAGATGTCCTCTTTTAGGACACCATTCTCTATTCGAAGAGCTACTAGGGATTGTCCTCTATTTCAATCCAAATCCCAATGCAAAGTTAAGGAATCACACGAGGGAAAAGCTGGACAGCAGACTCAGCAAGCAGCCACAGTCATCCACACTATGGTGAGATGTCCTGCATTTCTATTTAAATTACAATAATCAAAGTATATACAAATAGGCATCCTCTTATGTCCTCTTTTAATTTTTTTTTTACTTTTTTGGCAATGCACAAGTGGCCACCCTAGTGTTGTGTGTTAGTGTGTGTTGTAGGTGTATGCTATAAATACTGTGATCACTATGGGCCTGTGCTTTCAGTCGTTACTGTTCCATGCGCCCAAAATTTCCTTCCCTGGAATCCCTTTCTATTAACCTGCAGCACCGAATGGAAGCCCCAGTGAGGATGAAGCATGCCCAATGGGCATAGAATGCTGGCTGACTTCGGGGTTGAGGTGAAACCCAATATGGAATGTAATGGAATAGCTCGGAAAAGGGTGTGGCTGGCTGGAATCCTGAACACAAGAACTCCACATGGCAAAATTTTGATGCACATCAAAATCTGAATGAGACTTCCCTATTCAGAAGTATTCTGCTGAGTGCAAAATATTGTAAATAGACAATAGGGGGAGGTGAACACTTGTGAGCATCCCAGTCTAGACCTTGCCAAATTCTGAGCTCTCCCAATTTGAAAGCAGGGGGCACCTGTAGCAGTATCAAATGTAAATGCAAGGCAAAAAGCAAAGCAGGGATGGAAAAGCCGGCTGGGCCAGGGAAGTGATTAATGCCTCTCTACGAGAGGGAGTGGTCCCAGGCCGCTTGAAGGAAGCGGTAGTGAGACCACTCCTGAAGAAATCTTCCCTAAACCCTGAAAATCTTAATAACTATAGACCGGTGGCAAATATTCCATTCCTGGGCAAGGTCCTTGAGCGAGTGGTTGCGAGCCAGCTCCAGACACTCTTAGATGAGACTGATTATGTGGATCCATTTCAGTCCGGCTTCAGGCCTGGTTTTGGTACGGAAACAGCCTTGGTCGCCCTGCATGATGACCTATGTCACGAGAAAGACAGGGGGAGTGAGACTCTGTTGATTCTCCTTGATCTTCCAGCGGCTTTTGATACCATCGACCATGGAATCCTTCTGGGACGACTGGCTGAGTTGGGAGTGGGAGGCACTGCATTACAGTGGTTCCGCTCCTACTTGGCGGGGCAGCTCCAGAAGGTGGTGCTTGGGGGACATTGCTCGGCCCCGTGGATTCTCCAGTATGGGGTTCCTCAGGGGTCAGTCTTGTCCCTCATGCTGTTCAACATCTACATGAAACCGTGGGGAGCGGTCATCTGGAGTTTTGGGGTGCGTTGTCATCAGTACGCTGATGACACACAACTCTATTTCTCCTTCTCATCTTCAACAGGTGAGGCTGTGGATGCGCTGAACCAGTGCCTGGCTGTGACAAAGGACTGGATGGGGGCTAACAAACTGAAACTCAATCCAGACAAGACTGAGATGCTGTTAGTGGATGGTTCTGCTGACCGGACGGAGGGTCTTCAACCTGTTCTGGATGGGGTTGCACTCCCCCTGAAGGAGCGGGTTCGTAGCTTGGGGGTTCTCCTAGAACCATCTCTGTCACTTAAGGCTCAGGTGGCCTCGGTGGCACAGAATGCCTTCTACCAACTTCAGTTGGTGGCCCAGCTACACCCCTATCTGGACAGGGGTAACCTGGCTTCAGTCGTCTATGCTCTGTTAATCTCTAAATTAGATTATTGCAATGCACTCTATGTGGGGCTGCCTTTGAAGACGGTTCAGAAGCTGCAGCTTGTGCAAAATGCAGCAGCCAGAGTGATAACAGGAACCAGAAGGTTCAAGCATATAAGACCTACTCTGTCCCGCTTGCATTGGCAGCCTATACATTTCCAAGCCCAATTCAAGTTCTAACCTATAAAGCCTGACACGGCTTGGGACCACAATACCTGATGAAACGCCTCTCCCGACACGAACCTACCCGTACACTACGATCCACATCGAAGAAGGCACGGAGGGTGGCAACAAGGGCAAGGGCCTTTTCAGTGGTGGCCCCCCAATTATGGAATGATATCTCCGTCGAGGCTCGCCTGGCGCCAACATTGTTATCTTTTCGGCACCAGGTCAAGACTTTCCTCTTCTCCCAGGCATTTAACAGCATATGATGAGGGTTTTTGTGTTGTTGTGTTGTTGTTGTGTTTTGACCCAGAAGGATATTGTAATTTTAATTAGTTTTTATGCTTTATCCTTTTAAATTTTGTATATCGGTGTTTTAATTGTTTAATGTTTTTAATTTTTGTAAACCGCCCAGAGAGCTTCGGCTATGGGGAGGTATATAAATGGAATAAAATAAAATAAATAAATAAAGCACATGCTTTTTTCTTACTTGACAGTGCATTTTTCCTGGGTGTGTGTGTGTTGTCCACTGGAAGCTGACGTGGCATTTGTTCACTCCGCAATAACTCCTGTTAAGACAGATGAACTGAAATTTGTGCGTGGGCTTCTTCACAGCCACTTCCTGTCAAGCTGCCCTCTCTTAAGCAGCATGTTGTGCAATGAGATGGAAGGAAAGCTAACGTCCAGCTTTCCCCCCCACCTGCTACTCCTTTCCCCATGGTAACCAAACCTAGAAACACGCTAACCCCCGGCAGCACAACTGAGGAAACTATCCAGAAAGAGCATCTTTTCACCCTGACTGGCCTTGTCCAAATGGGAACCATATCGCATGGCCTTGTCCAGAGTTGTGCTTCTGCTGTAAACGGCCCAAACGGGTCAGGGCTGCTTTGATGAAAGCAACATAATGACTCTCCAGTGTAATTGAAAGCAAAGTGACGGGGGCATCTACTCACACTGTTCAGTTTAGTTATGCAATTAGGCAAATTTACATGAAATCAATCATGGAATCATAGAAAGTATTGCAGCTCCTTGATCTAAGTATCAAAACCAAATACTTTCTTTACATGGTTGACCTTTGTCAGCTCCGTGTAAGCTGAACCGATGATGAGTCATTGAGCTAGCAAATTAGCTTCTCAGAGTTGTTGACAGGGTCAGCAGGAAATCTGCTACATTTTTAACGACAACAAAAAAATGAGCTGATCTCTTCTTCGGTACTGCATATTATTACTCACTTGCTGCGTTCAGTGTTCATCTCCAAAGGCATCCAGAAATCCTCAAGAGTGAAGAGGGAAGAAGAAGAAGGGGAGCCTGTATGTTTGCGTTCTTGTTTCTGGAACCACTTGTACAAGGTGTTAACACATTTGTACATGGTAGAACTTTAAAACTGTTATTGTTATTGTTATTTTCAAATAGTACCTAACAATCTAAAAGAAAGAAAGAGAGAGAGAGAGAGAGATTGGGAACAAGTATTAGTGATGATGCTGAATAATGCAATAGGTGGAGTAGGGGATTAGGATGGCAAGCTCAAAACTCTATAGGAACAGATCCTATAGATATAAGAACAGACTCATGCCAGAAGAAGGAAATGCAATCCTACTTTATCCTGGACCTCTCCGAGGTTTCTCCTGGGCTAGGCTGACCATATGAAAAGGAGGACAGGGCTCCTGTAACTTTAACAGTTGTAGAGAAAAGGGAATTTCAGCCAGTGTCATTTGTATGCAATTAGTTTCTGGTGAAATTCCCTCTTCATCACAACAGTTAAAGTTGCAGGCACTATACTAGAGTGACCATATACAAAAGAAGGCCGGGCCCCTGCAACTTTAACTGTTGTGATGAAGAGGGAATTTCACCGAGAACTAATTGCATACAAATGACACTGGCTGAAATTCCCTTTTCTCTACAACAGTTAAAGTTACATGAGCCCTGTCCTCCTTTTCATATGGTCAGCCTATCCTGGGCTTCTCGGAGGTTTTGAATGATAACTGTCATCCATGGGATAGTTCTGGATAGTAAGTATGGGTTGAGATGCAGGAACAGGTGTTCAGGTGGTTCTGTTCCTAGAGTGCTATTTCCAAAAGATAGTGTAGAGGACCATTGCTTGGTGCCTTGGCACTTATGGGCAGGGACCCATGGGATTCCATCTGGTCTTCCATGCTTTTTTGTTTGCATCTCCATGGAACTGCTGAGTGAGGTCCATCTGGTGGCACCCAGCTTTGTTTTGTTTTGTTTTTTTTTAGTTTACATCTAATTTGGATGAGGAGGTGGAAGTGCTAACACGGTCCTTGGGGATGAGGGCCAGTTAACTGAAACTCAGTCATGAAACCATGGAAGCACTGTCACTGTGTTCAGGGAGCTCATGCTCAACCTGTTCCAAATGAAGTTGTGCAACACCTAAAGGATTAGGTTTGCACTCTGGAGGTGTGCATAGTTCCTGCTTTGTCACCTAAGACCCAGGTGGCATGGAGTGCCTTCTACCAAATAGATAAGGCCCGTGTGCCAGCTGCAAGTCCTCAACAGAGACAATGGGGCCATAGATACCTGGTCATCCCCAATATTGGAAGTGGGGCATTATTAATCCAGCAAGATGTTCTTGGGGTAAGGTCCACTGGTTGCCCATTTTGGCTCATAGTTTCCCCCTTTACTCCTTATTTCAGAAATGGATGCTGTTGATGCTATTGATAATGAATAAATTGTGTTCTGTTTTTTACAGTCTGATATAATCAATAATGGGGGGAGGGGGAAAAGGTGGGGGCACGGAAATTTAAAATAAAATGAGGGAAGATTGCAGAAAGAGGGAAACATTAAAGTTGGGGTCTTCTCTTCCCTCTGGAGGGACTTTATATAATTGTGCTGGTCTTCCGAATTTATTTTGCTTCTGTGCCAATATGTTAGCCAACTCTGTTGTTTCTTCTAATAGTTGGCATTTGCTTTTGAATTATGCTTGTCCATCTGTTATTTGTCCTTTTCGTGGTGCATTCTGCCCATTTCATTTGTTCCTCTTGGTTTTTCTGAACAATTTCAGTTACATTCCCCACCGCCCCAGCACCGATCATTTCTAGTGGTATTCAGTTTGCTTTACTTTCACCCAATATTTTTCAATCATTGCATCTCTCTGTCTTTTAGTGGCTGGGGATATAATTCAGTCCTCTGTGTGCAGAAGGCAGAATGTGCAACTGCGCATGGGTCCCCATCTGTGATGGTTGACTGAAGGTGGGGCAGGTCATTCCCAGAGGCTGTAGGACAATGGAAATCTCTCTCTCTCTCATTGTGTATGTGAGTGTGTGTGTAACAGAGAGCTAATCTGCAACTGGTTACCACATAGGAAGCTGCTTTATACTTAGTCAGACCATTAAACTGAGTTTATCTGAGTACATAGCTGAGACAGCACCTTTTCCCTTACCAAGCTGCACAGTCACTGAGGTCATTAGAGGGCATGCTCTCGGTGGTTCCACATGGACCTATGGCCTGATTGGAGTCCACCAGGAGTTCTCTTTGGAACTCCCTGCCCCTGGAAGTCAGGCAGGAGCCAGCACTGTGTTGCTTCTGGTACCTCCTGAAAACAGCTCTTTTCATGGAGGAAATCCTCAATTGATCTGCTACCATATTATTGGTATTCTGCTTTAAATTGAACCATTTTAATATACTGTTTTAATCTTTATATCTTTTTAATGTTTTATTCCTATGTTCAGTGCTCCAGAATCTATTTTAGAAATGCAGCAGCATATAAATAATGTAAATAAATAAATAATATATCATTCTGAGTCCGTCAGAATGAAGCCCTCAAGCCCAGTACTGATAGCACTGAGTGGCTGCAACTCTCCAGAGCTTTCCCTAGCCCTGATTGGAGGTGTTGGAGTTTGGACCAGGAAATTTCTGCATGCAAATCAGGCACTCTACCAGTGAGCCACCACACCTCTGGAATTATCAGCCAGGGTTTTTAAATGTATAGATTGTGTGTATGTTGTATGTTTTTGCTGTTTTAATTTTTGTATATGGTTTTTAATTGTTTTTAATCCTATGTAAACTGCCCAGAGAGCTTTGGCTATGGGGCGGTATACAAATGTAATAAATAAATAAATAAATAAATAAAGGGTTGACCTCCACATCTTCTCTTCACAGCAGCTTCCTCCCCACAATAATAGGATCCTAGCAATGCTCTCCTCAGGCATGGACCAAAACATGACACCTGGGCAGTGGGTGGGATTGTGGAACCTCCATCAATGGGAGTGCAAAGAGCTCATGGAAAGGATGCAATGCTTCCTCAGACACTTGTCTGAGCTTAATTAGTGTTAATATAGGCCTCCATCACACCTAACTTCCCACCCCTGGTTTGCCTCCACGGTTTTTTTTACCTCTGAGGCAGAAGCGTGTCATGCTTGTGATCCCATTCACCTGAATAGCTACGCTTTCGCTCCTTCACTCCTTGGCTCATTAGTTCTTCTGTTCCACTCAGCCCCTCCTCTTCTCTTTCTCCCTCCAGTCAGGTCCTGACAAATGAGTACTTCAACCAGACCGCCTTTCTACGGGGTAAATATGGAACAATCCTTTAGTCTGGCTCTTTGGGGGCATCGAGGGAGTACAATCCTGTCTCTGCAGAGATTCAGGCATTACATGATTTTTTTAAAAAAAAGGCTTTTGAGACTAGGATGCAAGGTTTGGGTTTTATATTGAGGCTTGGAGCCGGCTGCTGGGAGAGATTGCTTTTCCCTGCCAGGACCCGTTGCAATCCATTCAAGCCCCCAGTTTCTTTAAAACTACACAGAGGCTTAGGGTACATTAAATGCGCTTAGGGAAAATAATCCAGACTTTTAGCATTATAGAAAAGGCTGGGGAAGAGGCTGGGTGTCAGCAGGACAGGCATGGCGTCATATGAGTACCGTGCTGCAAATCCGCACACCAGGCATGGCGAGAGTGCACTAAATTGCTGGTGTGATGGAGCTCATAGAATAGTTATCTCTTCTTTTTGTCTTTAAACCCCAGAGGGAAATTCTTTTACACCTTTTCTGTGAAACCAGTGCCAGATTCTTCAGGGCACAGACTGGGAAAACCTTTGGGCCTTCAGCCGCAACACTACCATGCCCCCCACTGCCCACCTCAACTCTCCTTTTCTCTTTGAGTGTTTTATTTTCCAAGTTTTTATTTTCCTTTTACAGAAAATTGGAATGATTAGCAAACTAATCTGAGGGCCTTCCCCCCCTCTCGTAGGCTGTAATACATCACTTCACACCAATATTTAGTGTAGAATACGGTACATAATTTAGAGCTGAGCCAAAATCTTTCAGAAGAGGATTTTTTTTTCCATGCTGAGAAAATGTCTGATCATTTTCTTTTTCACCCCCTCCCAGAAAAAAAGAGTATTCTACTCCAGCCCCCTCCACCACATTCCAGAATGATGCAAGGCCTGGGGCATGGTAGGGGGTGCAAAATGGCAGCCAGGAAAGAAGGAAAGAAGACATGTTGCTATTGGTGGGCAGCTGCTAAAAAAGGGTCAGAGAAATCCCCACCCCAGAAAATATCTGGCAAAATATAATTTTACTCCATATTCTCCTCTGCTGGATAAGGTTTGGTGAAATATTCTGGCTGCAGGTAGGATGGGGAATAACCCATGCAATAACCCATGGTACAACAATAACCTATGGTTCAGCAACAAATCAACACTCAAACACTTAATGTGGGTTAGTGTGTTGTGTGAACCCAGTCAATGTGTACTTAACTCAAACAATTGAGGGAGATGTCAATTTCAAACTTAATGTTTTTGGTTACTCCCCCCAAAATTCAGACCTCATGTTCTCTGTTAACTTCTGCTGAGCAGATTGTATTTTATTTTATTGTGCCAGGCTGAAAGAAACCCAATTTGCCAAATTTTGTCCTCCATTACTGTTGCTAGCATAGTTTAAGAAGAGATTTTTAAAAACCCCAGGGAAGTGAATACTGATGGAGGTGGGGGTTAACGGACGGTAAAACAATGTAGGAGCACACCCTCATAACAGAACTGACAAAATAAGGAAGCATGTAGCGGGTGAATTTAAGCAAAATATGTAGAATTATTTTAATACACCATATGTATTTTGAATCTTATGTTGCTGCCCAGTGTGTCTCTGGGATAGGGCAGGATACATAATAAAGTGAAGGAATAAATTAGAGCTGTGCCAAAACTGTCAAATAATTATTTTTGATTATTTGTTGCAGGGGGAGTGAAATGACACCCTCAAGCAATTGGGGGGGGGGGGAGAATTTCTCTGAAATTTCATGTGGATGTGGTGATTGCCATTACTTTGTTTAACCTCATAAGGTGGATGAAATTCCCCCTCCCAAATACACACACTTGCTTTTTTAACTTTTAAAAAGGTGTGTACCCCTCACAGTGGCTCAATGCTACCTCTGCAGTTACCCACAGACTGCACTTCCTGGAAGGCCTATGGAGCAACGCCATGCCATGTGACATGACATCGTTCCCAAGGCCTTGTGGGTAGGGTGACCATATTTGGAAAACCAAAAAAAGAGGACATCTAGTGGGGGGGGGACAGGAAAATGGCTTTCTGGGGCCACCTTATTGGAGCGAAGGAGGGGAAAGAGCATCATCCTCACCCCCCCCCCCCCCGATCCAATCAGGCCCTTTTCTATAATATCTGAGAATGACACGCCTTCCCCTTTATGGCCCTGATTGGAGCAGTGGGGGAGAATGACACACCTCCAGAAAGCATGTCATTCCTCCCTGCCATGCTAATGGTGGCCTTAAAGGGGAAAGTGTATCATTCCAGGACATTACAGTTAATTACAGAAAATCCCCCCTGACACCCAGGATAGAACAAAAACCAGGACAAATCTGGGGAAATCCTGACACCTGGTCACCTTGCTTATAGGAAATACAGCAAGTGAGAAGCTGTGGAGAGTGCTTTTCCCAGTGTTGGAAGCTGAGTGGAGCTTCTAAGTTTGAAAACCAAGAGGACGGAGGGGGGAATGGAAAACCCTTGGCCATCTTGAAAGAGTAAAGTATGGTAACATATTCAGTGAAATTTCTCTTCTCTCCGCCATATAATCAATAGAAAATTAGAAGAGAAGAATATATTTTCAGGAAAATGTGGGAGTGGAGTTCAGTTCAGTCTTAGAATATATAAATGAGTGATCCTTCAATGTTAGACTTACATAGTCAGAAAATGTAAATGCAGTACATCTCACCGTAGTGTGGAAAACTGCTCAGGTTACCTGTGTGCCTTGCTCAGCCTGTTGTCCAGGTGCTTTTTTTGGGCAACTTCAAAGCCCTTCAAAATAGATCACAGTTCTCTTGCAACCCTTCAAATTGACTGGATTAAAACATGTTGAGGCTCTAAACCATATCAAGATTCTGAGGACCCATACCATAAAAATAAAGAGAAAAAAGTGTAGGGTTTGTAGTGAAACAGTGGCAGGATCTACACTACTGCTTTAAAATGGTTTATAACAGTAGTGACAACTGTGAGGGCCCAGGACATGCTCCATATACAGTTTTCAAACCATTTTCAAAATGTCACATCCTGCTTGGTGTAGATCTGGCCAGTGTTAGATATCCTTCTCTGAAGATTGGTATAAAAGCACTAATCAAGTAAGCTGATTTGAACTACTTCTAAATTGTCTCTAGTTTGCGCTTATTGCCTCCAATACTAAATGCTATGTTGCCACACTTCCTCTACATAAGACAACTCTGCTGTAAATTACACCGGACTTTCCAGTGTACTTAAGGCAAAAGTGATTTCATCTTAGTTACCTTACATAGGCTGACCATATGAAAAGGAGAACAGGGCTCATATAACTTTAACAGTTGTAGAGAAAAGGGAATTTCAGCCAGTGTCATTTGTATGCAATTTGTACCTGGTGAAATTCCCTCTTCATTACAACACTTAAAGCTGCAGGGGCCCTGCTCTCTTTTGTATCTGGTCACTCTAGTATAGTGCCTGCACCTTTAATTGCTTTGATGAAGAGGTGATTTCACCAGGTACTAATTGCATACAAATGAAGCCAGCTGAAATTCCCTTTTCTCTGCAACTGAAAAGGGAGCAGAGAATATGAAAAGGAGGACATGAGCCCTGTCCTCCTTTTCATATGGTCAGCCTACCTTACATCTTAATTATCTCCAACATATTTAGAGGCCCCACATAACATAAGGCCCTCCGCCAAGGCTTACTTGGCTTGTTCGTAAATCTGGCACTGTGAGGACTCTGTAACTGAGGACACATGGCCATCATACCTGAAGCACACAGGGTGAAATTTGGTGGACAAATGCCATCAAGAAAATTCTGTTACAAGTACCAAGTTATGGCTAAAAAGAGAGGTGCCAGGGTGAATCATATAAGAAAGAAAGCTATGCGAGCTGATTGGGAGGCCCCGTAGCCCAGATGCGCAGAGTTTGTTCGGCATTATTATTTGTTATCAGTACTTCACTCTTTCCAGCCTTGAGATCAGATAGCTGAGACCTGGCTGAAAATAAGCCACAGGTGGCAGAGTATTTGGGACATACCTTGCAAAATCTCCGGGAAAGTCCCAAGAAAATATTAATTCCTCTAAGCTTTTTGCCCCAACATGATTCCTGGAATATTTACTGGGAGGAAAGAGGGGAGGGAGAGAGTTTTCCAGTTTCAGATGTTACAAATGATAGAAGGAAGGAGCCTGTGATGAAAATACTGGGGTGGGGTGGGGGAATAGTGAAAATTAACTGTTAACCCAAGAACCAATTTCTTACATTTATACTCCTGCATGGCAGTGACAATCACTCATGTTAGAGGAACTCTGCACACACACACACACACACTGAATATGCATAAAAGTACAGTACAAGCTAAGCCCAGAAGTGCAAGTGTCCTTAAAATGAACTTCTTTGCCTTTGCTGCTTAAAAGCAAGGCTTTTATTTTATAAATATTGGGGTTTAAGAATAATTCATGAAGCAGACTGCAATGTTGATATGGTATGTGATTATATATATATATATATATATATATATCAAAACCAGCTAGGGCCTATTTTAAAGAAACTCCTTTAAAAGACTGCAATATTTATGAGTTTTTTGGGATTTAAAAAAAAAAAAACTAGGAAAAGCAACGTTTATGTAACATACAAAAGAGCTAATCTTATGAAAACCTACATATGCAAATGTCAGATGTTATTCCACACCCTTCACAAAAGGTTATTCCAAAGCAAGGGGGTTTGGAAGGAGTAATGACATGAGGTTACATAAATCATGCAGTTTTGAAAAAAACTGGTCGGGAAAAGGAATTAAAATAATCAATATTATTCAGAACCTACCATTGCAATATAGCATGTATGCAGCATCTTCATAAATGTGTTCTAATTTGCAAAGCAAACCCTTTGTGGGGAGAGTTTAGTGATATCACATTAATACTTGCATTTTTGTTAAACAGTCATAAAGTGCTGTAGTTTAAAAGCTTTTGCAGTGCGGGTGGGGTAAATGATTGGAAAATTTTGATACTTTACATTTCTGAATCTTATTCGTGGGGGGGGGGGGACATCTTTGGATATTATCTAGCAAAGCTGAGGAGGCAAACAGAAATCCTCCCAAACACGTTTATTAATGAAAGGGGTGTGAATAAAAACCAGTAATAGCAAAATGTATTCAGTCCATTCTGATTTCAAGGTAGGTCATAAAAAGTGGCATTTTGGGGGGTAGTTAATGGGGTGGATTTTCAAAGCAATGCCCCCCGATAACAAATAAAAAGACTGACCATTGGTGGTGGTTGAGTTTTTTTTGGAGGGGGGTTGTTTTTTTTTTAAATGCAGTCATGGATCATTAAATCAGACCTCATTGTCATTCCTGTGATTCATCATTTAGTGATTTGACATCACATGGAATGCCTGAATATGAAGGCACTAATCAGCTGGTACCTCGTTATTACACATATGCCAATGCTATACAATTAGAGCTCCATTGTCTCTATAAGATGGTACTCCACTGAAATGTAACAAACAGCATTTGTGCACGGGAGGTCAATTTCAAGATATTATCTTCAAGATGCAACATTTAAAAGGGGGCATGTTCAGTTTGTCATAATGCTACATTTATGCAATCATAATTAAGGCTGCAATTCTAACCCTTCTGTCTTAGAAGTATGTCCTATAGAAGTTAACAGATCATTTCTTCTGAGTAAAAATGGTTGTGAATAGGCTGTAAGGATCATAAATCACTTTCCCCATGTGATGTGTTTATTCTTGGTATCTGGAGAATGGGAAACCTATTAACAGAATTCCAAATATAAACGTTTTTTCTTCTTTTTAGCCAAAGTACATACGCATGCATGTATATAAAACCTCCCCCATACAATAAATGCTGTGAGTCAAAAGAGAAAATGGCAATTTTGTATTGTAAAGCAGAGAGCCAACTGTCACTCCTAAGAGCAACAATTAAAAAGATTTGAGATATAAAATAGTGCATTATATGATGCGTTCTTTGCAGTCTGGCAGCCTTCTAATATAAATCACGCTCCTGTAATTCTTTTTCAGGCAGATTTTGTTTTTGCTTTAATAAAAGGCTTTTAAAAAAATCCATACAAATTATAGCATCCTCTATTTGAAATATATTGCTTATGCACCAGTGCTGTATAGATCGCCAACGCCTGAGAAAACTAACTCAGTTACTTAATACACTAAACTTGAGGATCTTCCTGTATGATGTGAAATGGCTTGAAACAGGAGGCAGCTGCCAAGGATCATCACTGCTTCTTTGCTCAAGAGAGACAAGGGAAGGAAGAATGAAGGGGGGGGGGGAATCCCCCAATGAATACCACAATAGCATGTCTTTCATTATCGCCCTGTGTCAAGGCACTGTGTAATATTCATTGTGCATGCATAGTAAATTCCTATTTACCTGGCAGTTCTTTTGATAAGTCAGTCTTTTCTCCCTCTTTTCGTCCACACAGCGTGGAACAGGGAGATCTTTCTTTTCTTTTCTTGTTTTTTACTTCTCCCTTTTCTGCCTATAATTCTTATTAGGGTGATACCTTTTCTGAATAAGAAAGCGCACACATCCAAAGGAGGTATTCTCTGGGGTTTTTAAGGGCCATTGTTTTTATTGTTTTCCTTTTATTCCTGCCACCCTGCTGCGTTTTAATGCTATAGTGACTTCTCTGTGTATACAGCTCTCATATTGAAATGTCTGCTGCAGATATATGCAATATTAAAGAGTGCTTATGAATTTTTGACATCTAATTAGTCGCTACCCAGTTAACATGTCAAGACTCAGAGGGATTAGGAAGCCAGCCCTTTCTGAATAAGTTAAAGCTATGCCCTGTCCTTTTCATGTATTATTCTTTAATGTAGGTGGTGATTATTTTGCTGTGATTAATTGATGAAGCTCATTGGTCTGGCAAGTGTTACAGAATTCACCATTCCTCACTTTTATTTCTCTCTGTAGGGCTTTCCTCCTCATTTGAAAGAAATTGGTTGTATCCTGGTATGTGAAGCCTCGTTTTCTTTCACTGGTAGTGTGGCATT
Organism: Anniella stebbinsi; assembly: GCA_029215795.1. NCBI lineage: Eukaryota > Metazoa > Chordata > Lepidosauria > Squamata > Anniellidae > Anniella > Anniella stebbinsi. Next base: position 351,983,140 of record JARDYH010000001.1, read on the forward strand.
TTGCTTTTCCTTTCAAGATTTTATAAACTTAATATTCTGTCTTTTGGGGCTGTTCAAGAAGTTAATTATCTTTTTAAAGACTGACCCCCCCCCCCCAAAAGTGAGTCTTGGAAGATGGTGTTTGGTTTAATTCTCTTCCCACCTCCGCCCCCCATATTCACTCTACATATTCATTACTTATTTTGAGGAGAAACTACCGACTTTTCTTTTTTTAAAAGTGAACACATAGTTGCTGTTTGCCAAAGCCCCTCTATCCGTTAATCTTGCAAGATTTTAAGATATTCAGTTTTAAACACACACCTCCACACACACGTATACGCAAGCTCTTTCTTTTAATTTCTTCTTCTTCTTGATTTTATTGTATGTGTTTTGCATTCCCTTTTTGCATCTATCTGGCGAGCCTAATGTTACACAAACAACCTTTAGTTTTCATGAATGTCTTTTCTACAAAAAAAAAAAAAATCCAAGATTTTCCGCCACCCTTTTTTCATCCAAACACCTGTAGAAATCAAAATGATGCACATTTCAAACAATGCAATTACTCATAAATTCAGCAGCATGTCGAGGTCTTTGCTAACCTTATGGTGCATGCCAAAAGAACATTCCATTGATTATACACAGCTGTGAATGTCCCGAAAGAAAGAAAGAAAGAAAGAAAGAAAGAAAGAAAAAGAAAGAAGTCCAGTATATTTAGTAGATCCCTTTTCTGGGTAAGCGATACAAGGATTATATTAAAAACAATAAGAACCATATGATGCACATATAATGGCTATACCATATGTAAACACGGCATACTCAGGCACCAAATTACTGGTACTTCAATCTGTGCTGTAGTGCTAGGGGTAGAAATGGCAGTTCCCAGATTCAGTTCCCTTCATGAAGTATCCTGCATTCGGCATTACTGACAGGGGGAAGGGGAGCGATGGAATGGGAAGAATATATGCTTGTGAATAGTAATGCCTGGATTTTGTAAAATCCTTCCTGTGTGTAGTTTCGTGGATTGTGAGGTGGTGTCTGTTCCAGCGTCTGTTAACAGACAGATTTGATTTTTTTCCCATTGTGCAGGGGGGAAAGCAAATAATTCCATAAGAACATTCACAATTTACATCATTTATGTTAGTACGTAACATATGCCATACTGTCCCCCATTCCATTCGACTTTTCCCCATGTATATTTTCCAGCATGGCATATGTCTCAGCAGAAACTTGTGTATTTTCCTGCGAATAAATTTGCGTTAATTTTGGGAAAGTAAAAGAAAAATAAATATCTGGAAGTCCATGGACTTCGCATGGCCTGGGGATGCCGGTCTGCAACAGATTACGGTGGCCCTAATTCAGTCTGCCTCGAATTTCTCCAGCATCCCTACTTGTGAATTCAACGTGGCAAGGCCTTCACAAACCTCTGTCCCAAACAGGCACCCATTTGTTGTGGAAAGATGAAGCTGATGAATGTTCGGAGAACAATTCAAGAAGCAAACCTTGTATGCAAAACTGAGCTTTATAGAACTATCTAATCACACACCGGAGCTACTTAGAACTTCATGCAATTTCCCTATCTCTTCATAGCGAGGCAACGGAACAAAAGGCTGCAGGCATCCCTAGCCGCCTCCTGGTTCTATGGACAAGAAATAATTACTTCTCTGAGTAACTCTCGACTTGGGCCTATTATAAATCCCCACTATTCAGTTCTGTAAATCGGACAATAGGAGCGCTCCAGACCGTTTATCTTGGTGAAGCGGTACAAACTCCTGTAAACCATCCTGGAAAAGAAAAGGTACTCACATGAAATAATCCTTCACCTATATTCACAGACTGGAGTTTTAATTATAGCACCATACGCCATTCAAAAGCTGACTACAATTTTCCCTCTCTTCCATTGCGGAAATTTTATTCTATCTCAGACATTTTGCAGAGCTCCACTGTCTGAAAATTGGGATGCACAGATGGGGTGAAAGGATAAAAAGAGTAAACATCAAGGTGTCAACACTTATATCCCAACATCTTTCTGGGACAGGTGTGAGGGTGTTAGGTACCAGTGGTAGAATGTGATTTCCAGGATACTGGAAGCAAATTTGTGAAGGGGGCAGTAGGAGGCGAAGCTGCATACACACCAGCCAATAATAACCCCAAGTAAATAAACACGCATGAATTCTGGCATACAAAGGGAAGGAAATGTGATCAACTATGTGAGAAAACAAAACAGTATATGCCTAGCAAGGAAGGGAGGGTTAGCATGGGAGGCATGGGAACATGGAATTAAAAGAAATATCAGTCAGTGGATGCATATTCTGCTTTCTGCCACACAGTAGATTTCTATCAGAAGAAAACATTGAACTTTGTAGTGTTAGCAGCAGCTGAAATTTAGAATTATTGTTTCCTCGTAACAGAAGACTCATTTTCCATGGCCGCATTTGCAGCATAATAAGCTTTTTGTTATTTTTTCAATTAGAGTCAATTGACCTAACAAAATGGTTGGCAATTAAGTGATTTTTGTAATGGTCCGGGGGTAATTTAGTCGAGCTTGTCAGCTGTGTTTCATGAAGCCGAGATGTCTTTTTTTCCCCACTGCCTCTCTCTCTCTCTCTCTCTCTCTCTCTCTGTGCTTCTGCCTCTCTCCTCCTCCCCCCACTCTCCGTCTCTCTCTCTCTCTTGCATAATGGCTCATAATTTCAAAATCTTTTCCTTCTGTTTCCCTCACAATAATTCGCAATTACAGGAAGTTGTTGGAGGTGATTTTTTCCCCCTACCTTGCCTTTTGAGTCAGTAATTTTAAATAAAATGTACATACTTGTCATGTGGGGGGGCAGAGAGGGGGCTATTATAGAAATCACTTTTTTTGTGTAAACTCAATTATTTTATGAATACTGACACCGGTTTTTGCAGGGTTCCACTCCTAAAACAGCGATGTATTCTTATTTTTCAAGCCAGAAAAGGTTTGGAACAGTCAGAACACTTTCCCCAAATCAAAACAGAATTCAGCGAAGAAAACAAAATAGTTACAAAGTTCCCAAGGAAGGTGAAAAATATAACAAAGACGTATCCCAACAATATATAGTCTGCAGCTGGTGTCAAATGGACTTCAGCTCCTTGTGTTTCTGATCTAAAGATCTCTTTGATTTGCTTAACTGATTCATTATCTTACAATATGATCTAGATGAGCATTTTCTATTAAATGTGCTTAAATCTGGACTTCACATTTTTTTAAAAAAAATATATATGTGCAATGTACATGGAACATTTTAAAGCCAGCTATCTAACCCACAACTTCCCCCCCTCATAATCAAATATGCATTCTTGTCTACATCTCAAATCTAACCCGCATTTTTATGTTTACTTTTATTTTCAACATTTTGTCCATCCATTACAGCAGCTCCTTAGTGGGGTTAGCTACACAGATCATTTCAACAGGAAATGCTGCTAAAGAAGACACTATCAACAGATATATCAATCATGTCCAGAATATAGAGGTTCAATCCTGTCCTTCAACTGGATGGAGAAAAACAATTATTTTGGGTTGATTAGCAAGGCTCAACCAAAATCACAGGAAGAAATACCTTTGACTTTGGCCCAGAGAAATATGAAGGCAGATTTATAGGTTCCTGCTCAAGTGAAACATCCAAGGAATTTTGGGGAAAGAAAAATAATGTTTTGATGATACTAGAAAATCATACAGGTACCTGGAGTGGACAGGCCTCAGGGACAGTTCATGCACGCATCTGGGGGTGGAACCCAAAAGTCTGTTCATCTAAGGGACATGGCTATCGGCACCAAGTAATACATGATGTCAACCCATCAAATATCAACCTAATGCAGACCCCAGTTCTGCCACAGGAAGTAATCTATAAATGCCTCAAGGAAGTGAGCCATGCCACAGGCTACAGGTCAAGGTACACATGCATAATATGGTCAAGAAATTTAAGCGTGATGTAAGAAACACTCATTCTCAGTTAATTAAGCATGTAGGAAAGAATCATTTTCAATTCTAGTTATGCATGCATGCATGTGCATGCTCTCTCTGTCTCTATCTGTCTGTCTGTCTGTCTCTCTCACACACACACGTACACACACACACACACACACACACACACACACAATTTTAGCCACAATATAGTTACTGCTGCTGGCTGGCTGGCTGGCTGAATTGCCCTCCCTGCCATGATCTTTCCTCTTCTCCAGATAGCAAGGAGTCACGTGGTGCTGGATTGATGGTAGGCAGTCCAGTGGTCATGCAGAAAACGTTCTAATTATATCTAACTGATTTATCTGTCTATCATCTATCATCATTGAGAGATAACTATCAAGAAATAATAATATCATCATCAACAACAGCAACATTGGTATCTCACCCTTTCTTCCAAGAGCTCAATGTGGTGTACATGGTTTCCACTCTGCTACGTTATCTTCACAACAACCCTCTATGACTTGGATGGGAAGCATCTGGTTTATGAGCTGGATGCAGCCTATGAAGCTTCACCATGAGGCCCATGACCTATCCACCATGCCCCTGTCCCCCCACAATTATTAGGCTTGGGGGGAACCCTCTTGTTGTTTCCAGTGGAAGGCTCCTCCTAGACCTAATGTCCATACAGGGGGCCATTTGGGGAAGGAAGGATTAACCCCCGCCCTCCCTGTGCACTACAACCTGCCCAAAGGAAGCTGCCCCCTCTGGTGCAGTGAGGCTCAGAAAAGTCTTACGTTCAAGCCAACAGAGGGCTTTTTTCCAGGATTAATTTCATCATGGCTGGCAATTTGGATGTGTGTGTGTGCATTCGTGGCTAGGGACGGAAGAGTTAATTCCCCACCCTATTTGTACCTCACCCACCCCAAATCCGCACACACTGCAATTTATCTTGGGAAACGTATTCCATTGTCTTCAAGGGAAGGCTTTTTCCGAGCTTAATTGCAGCAGAGGTGGAAATCTTTGAGTGTGTGTGTGTGTGTGTGATGTATGAATATGTATGACCACGTGTGTCATGCATGGGGATATGTGTGTGTGTGTGTGTGTGTAAATAATTGGGTATGTATTGTATGAGATTCTGTGTATGTGTGAGATTGTATGTGTGTTATGTGTCAATGTGTATGAACACGTCTGAGAGAGAGAGAGAGAGAGAGAGAGAGAGAGGGAGGGAGGGAGGTTTGACCACACCTATCTCTTGCAGGGGGAGTGCCCGCCTCTGGCATATGAGACCCTGGAAGGTTCCCGGGAAGGGAATGTGCTCCTCAGGCTGAAAAAGCACCCCTCCTGCCACCACCCAAGATCATCTAGTGAGAGCCAAATGATATGTGCAGTTGGTCACAGGTTACAACAGGCATGCTCAAACCGTCTCCTTTTGCTTCTGAGAAAAAGTTGCTCCAAATCTCCAATCTAGAATGTGTTCCCTATCCAGATCGGACCCCTGAACTGGCTTGCTGAAGGGAATTCCTGCTGGCTGCGTGTTGTTCCCCAAAAGTGTTGCTTCCTCTTACTGTAATCACTTACTTTGGGGACAATAAACAGGGTAGGGAGCGATTTTCAGCACAAAACTGATGTGGAGCCTGATTTAGATTGGGACCACATTCCAGATCGGCAGTTGCACAGCTGCTTTTTCTTCAACATAAAAGTGGACGGGTTAGTAAGGACCATAACACAGTATAATAGAATACAAGCTCCCCAGTTATGATCTACACCTTGTGTTAAAACATTATGATTTCATCATGGTAATGATGTATCCCTCTTTTGTATGGATACCTCATAGGACACATAATGAAGCATCATCAAATGAGTGTTTTATCACATGCTCATTACTGGCCACTCACAGTTTTCCGTGTGTCCTTTTGACGGCGCTGTCTGCCTCCCACGTGCCTCCGCTCCTTCTGGTCCTCTTTCCTCCACAAACAGCGAAATGTGCCACCATTTCCTGCTGTGTGCAGGAAAAGCAGCTCAATAGAAATACCCACTGAATGGGCCACGTTGTCATTGTTTATTTCCTCTTTCTTCCTCTGTGTGAAGAAGGCGAAAGTATCATGGGACAGAAGCGGGGGGGGGGGGAGTGATGAGAAGGAAACATGATTTCCCCCCATCTGATGACACCCAATGACATTTGTTTTGGTATTTTGGATAATCCTATGTAAACTGCCCAGAGAGCTTCGGCTATGGGGCGGTATACAAATGTAATAAATAAATAAATAAATAAATAAATAAAGTGGAATAAAAAGCAGGAAATAATGCTACGAAAGCCATATATTGAACGTGTAATGTGCCCCAACAGTTCTCAGTGCACTTCAATACCACTATAACACAGTAGTGTAGATCTGGCCCCTGGCTTCTCCAAGTAGGGCTAACAAAGAATCCTACCTGAAACCCTGTAGAACCGCTGCCAGTTAGTGCTGAAAATACTGGGCTCGATGGACCAATTGTCTGACTCAGTATAAGGTAGCTTCCTGTGCTCCTGAGCGCACTTATTTAAGCATGTGATGAACATCAGATATAGTTTAGTCCTGAACAGTGGGGATTTGAACCTGAAAGGCTTTCCCTCCCTTCTCCTGCAATAGTAACTGAAATGGAACAAAAATGGCCAGTCCCTCTGTCTCCCCATCAGTTGGCAACCCTGGGCCATCACAAGTGGCCATCTTTCAGGTCTACTGACACTGAAACATTTTCTCCATTGAGCTTTTCTTTATAGATCTACCACATCTGCACCTCCCGAGCCTTTCAGTGAGCAGAGACAACAGTCCTATTCCAAAATCCATATTTTTGTGGGTTTTCCAACGTGGCCTATCAGAGGAAAAATGCACGCACACCCAAACGTATATTTGAGAAAAGTGCACACAAAACAGTGTTTTACTGTTGTAAAATACTGGGTGGGGGGATGTGCATGTTTAAAATTTGAGCAAAATTGGCACATTCATGTATACATTAGGGGAAATGAGCACCGAAAATGCACGAATTTCCATGTGGATGTTAAGAAAGAAATGAACACAACTCAACAATCTCAGCAGATCCATCCATCACTGGTTCCACTAAAAGGGTAATGTGTTTTTTGTTTGTTTGTTCGTTTTAAAGTCATATAATTGTTTATTATTATTTCTGCTAGTTTTTTTTTAAAAAATCCTGGCCCCAATTCAGTGCCTCTAAAAAGAAATGAATTAGGTGACACTTTTGTCTGCATTCCAGGAAAGGATTCACCTATTTAATTCCTACATGTTAAGCTTCTGCTATAGACATCGAAGCAAGGCCAGTTATAAGAGTGACAAACTTGCATGCAGATCCAAAGGTGGTCACTCAAAATTTCACCTGAAGAGAAAGTTAATGCAAATTTAGAGGTTCCTTTTAAGTGGAACCTCAAAATTGAAAATAAAAACAAAATCAAAAAATCTGGAAGGATTAAGGACATGGGGGGGGAGAGTTCAGGCTCCACACCCCTCTAACATATATGTTGGGTATCCCCTCATTTTCTTTAGGGCTGCCACTATTATTCTTTTTCTGTGGCTTGATTAAGAGGGGAAACACATTTGTCTCAGACTAGACTCGAATTTGGCCTGTGTCCCCAGAGCCTTGATTAATCCACTGCACCTAACCTCCTGACCCACCCCGCCCCCACTCCATGGGTTATAAAAGGAAAAGTTGTGGTTCTGTATGAGCATCATGCAGGGAAGGGGGGAAAGGAAGCAAAAGCATATCGTATTAAACTTTCATCTGGCACCATAGGAGAGATGTAGTTATTAAATTTCAGCTGCTTATCGAACTGATATGAAAGTCATTTTGCATGATTGCTTTGCATCCTCAAATCTTCCGCTTTTATTTGCTGTGCATCTCTCTGCTTTCTTATTAGAGAAATACTCAAAGGATAAAAAAGCTGATAATATTATTCAGTTTTGACAATTAGGTGGAAAAAAACATTTTAAGAAGTGCTTTTTTATTGCAGCTAGTAATAATATTGGTGGTCCTCCTGGTAGCAGTCTCTGCTGATGTTACCCAGGAGTGATGCTAGTTTTTACCCTGGAACGGCTAATGCCCAAATGGGTAGACTGGGGAAGCTTGTCCAGGGATGCCATTCCCAATATCATAAATGTCATGTGCAGCTTTAGCTTATACAGCTTACAGAAGTGTAGCCATTCTTGTGTGCTTCCCCTCCATCTGCCTATTGGTGCTCCCCAAAGGGGAACATACAGGGCTCTCTCTATCATATCCCTCCCTCCCCTACTCATACATCAATCAACATGACCATCATTTTGCCAGTCAGACACAGAAGCCACTTTATGAATGGTCCATCCAGCGGCGTACATCTTCTGGCCCCCCGGAGCAGCAGTCTTCAACTGGTGGGTCGCGCCCCAAAAATGGGTCGTGTGATCAGTCCAGATGGGTCGTGGCAAAGCTGTTGCCGACATGTTCGACATGGAGAAAATTGTGAAAGTGGGTCCCATGTTGTAGGGGGGAGTCCGAGGTGGTTCTCGGGTCTGGACCAGTTGGACACCACTGCCCCAGAAAGTGCTAGTATACCGTTGTTCTGTTTATTCACTTGTTTATTTTAAATTGTTCCCATAGAAGTGAATGGAGCCATCCAGTTCCTTAGGAAATAGCTGAGCTGCAGCACAACCTTCCTGCTGCCCTGACACTGAACTACCCTTTCAGCCTTTTCTATTTTGTCCCATATAATTCAATGGCTTCTACTAAGTGATGGCTGAATCAGTTTATTTCTAGTCTCTGTGAATTTGCGGGGGGATGAGGGGGGAAATAAAGAGACGAGACACGTATATATATGGTATAAATTATGGGCCACATTTATTAATGATCTGCAAAGGGAGACTGGGCGGGCCCTATTCTACCCCAGCAACTATGCCAGGGGTGGTATAGGACGAAAACATTCTATGTCTGCGGTTGCCACCCCCAGGCCATACCTCTTTTGGGGAGGGTAGGCCTTCTTGCATCGCTCCCCGCCCCCGGGTTGCCCAACACCGGGTGAAGCGAATTGAGTTGGCCTCACAGGTCAGCCTTCTCCCCCCACAGGGGCCGCATGACCCTTAGTGGAAGGCCTCAGACAGGACCTGTCACCTAAACGGTGCCACAGAATGCTCACCATCCCTTTCCTAATTGTGCCCGCCCCTACCTGCCTGAAATTAGTGACTGAATTAACCTGTAACCGAAATATAAATCATTCCTAAGACACTCTCTCCAGACTTACAGTGAGAAGTAGGCGAAAAAACCCATAAGCCAGGCCAATCAGCCTATGGGCCAAAATTCATACTTGGCCCCCAAACAGGCAACCAGATGAACCCACACTGCATACTGGGAGGGAGGGAGGGAGCCTCGAAAGAAGAGGTGGGAAAATGGGCACGGTGGCCTAATATAGGCTCATCTGGTGCCAGCAAGTTCCCACCAATGGGGAGAAGGCACATCTCCCTCTTCCCCCCCACCACCACAATTGCCTCCCCGCGCCCACGTGCCGGGACATGGGGGAAGGGCATTTCTCATATATTCAAACATAACATATGTCCAATTTCCACATCACTCCGTTGTTGGTTTTTAAAACCACTCGAGGGGATGCATCTGAATTAAAGTACGTGAAGCTGGGCTGGCACAAGTGATATTGCCCTCCCCACTTTTCCCCACTAATTGCTCTCCAGCCCCCCAATGCTACACAAAGGTCAGGGGACCTGGCTAAAAAAGTGTGCTGGGGAGGGAGATCCCTGAAAATCTGACAGATGCACCTTCCATGAGTGGTAGAGATGCCTGTCACTGAGAAATCCTTTGCATTCAAGCTCAATGGATTTCCACAGCACGTCTGCTCTGGCAAGTGGAAACAAACTGAATTGGACTTTTCTCCCCTGGTTTCCGGAATTTTTTTGGGTGCAATTTGTTTTTCATGGCTTTTGCTAATTGTAATTTATTTTTATTGGGGGGGCAGGTCAGAAAAAGAGGGCTATACCGCACAATGAACAAGCTAATTCTCAGGGTTTGAAGTGTTGAACTGACGCTTGTGGGTCACTGATTCTACTCCATGCATCCCTGAGTCTCAAGCAAGAACTTTTAACCCAGATCTAGAGCTCCATCACACCAGCGATTTAGTGCACTCTCGCCATGTCTGTTGTGCGGATTTGCAGCACGGTACTCACATGATGCCGTGCCTATCCTGCTGACACACCGCCTCTTCCCCAGTCTTTCCTAGAATGCTTAAAGTCTGAATTATTTTCCCTAAGCGTATTTAACGCACCCTAAGCCTCCGTGTAGTTTTAAAGGAACTGAATGGATTGCATCAGGTCCTGGAAGGGAAAAGCAATCTCTCCCAGCAGCTGGCTCCAAGCCTCAATATAAACTCAAACCTTGTATCCCAGGCTTGAAAGTTTTTTTTTAAAATCATACAATGCCTTAATCCCTGCAGAGACAGGATTGAATTCCCTCGATGCCCCCAAAAAGCCAGACTAAAGGGTCATTCCAGTTTTGCCTGGGAGAAAGGTGGTCTGGTTGAAGTACTCATCCGCCTGGACCTGACTGGAGGGAGAAAGAGAAGGGTCGGGGTGGAGCCAAAGAGCTCATGAGCAAAGGAGCGAAAGAACAGCTATTCAGGTGAAAGGGATCTTAAGCTCAACACACTTTTGCATCAGAAGTAAAAAAAAAAAAAAGAGAAGGCAAATCAGGGGGGATGATGGAGGTCCTAGCATCCTCCCCCCATTTGAGAGCCGTGAAATGGGACTTGCAAAAGGTGGGGATCTTAGAACCATGTTAAAAGCACATTCTTAAGACATGGGAAAGTGTGGACTAGAAGCAGGGGGACCACAAATGTCAGTTCAACACTTTCAGGATTAGCTTGCTGACTGGTCACACACAATACCCCAAGTGCTCAAATTACATTTTGCACAAATTGCAATTTGCACACATGATGGAAGGTGGGGGGGGGGGGAATGCACAAATTGCTGACATAAAAAGAAAAAAGAAAAACTGAATCCACATATTGGCTCGACTTTCTACTGAATAAGTCAGTGCCAGCAGGGGGAAACGGAATGAAATCCGCAGGACTGAGCCGGAAATAATCTGTCAAACTTCACACACACACCCCAAACGGAATCCTCTGCCATCCCTAATGGGTGGAGCTTTTTCATCCACAGAATGGAGTTGTTTGATCCAACCTGAAAATTCACATTTATTTTCATACACAATTTCCCCTTGCATATACATTTTGTATGCAACCTCCCCAAATAGATGCACTGTTGTATTATGTGGTTCTTTATTATTTTGATTAAAGTTTACCCCCATTCATCATAAAACAATTCACAATATACAATATCATTATAAAAACCAGTAGAATACACAAAGTAAGTTGCTGTAGAATCAAACACATACTATCCTTCAGCTATCCAACTCTGATACATAGGCCCAACTATTAATAAAAAGTCCAGGTGTAAAATAATTATTTTCTCTTGGTACCAAACACTAAACAATGCTGGTGCCAATATAACCTCCAGGGGGAGGGCATGCCATGGCCAGGATGCCACCACCAAGAAGGCATCTTTCTCTAACATTTGCATTTTTATACACTTTGGGGGGTATTGGTTTTTGATTTTGTTGTTGTTGTTGTTGTTTCAGTGGTTATATCTGGATTATAAAATTCAGAGAAGCTAGTTCTGACCTACTGATGATGATGATGATGATGATGATGATGATGATGATTATTATTTTCCCACCTTTTTCCCAATACTGGGACTCATATTAGTAATTTGGGTAGTGCAAATTAACAGTTTGCTTAAAAATGTGAACCAAACAAAATTCATCAGAACATAATTAGAGCCATGCTGGATCAGACCAAGGATCCATCTAGTCCAACATTCGGTTCACACAGTGGTTCACCAGCTGTTGACAGGAAATCCACAAGCAGGACATTAGTGCAACAGCACCCTTCGGCCTATGTTCCCCAGCAACTGGTATACATAGGCATAATGCCTCTAATACTGGAGGTAGCAGAGAGCCATCAGGACTAGTAGCCATCAATAACCTTTTCCTCCAGGAATTTGTCCAATCCCTTTAAAAAGCCATCCATATTGGTGGCTGTCACTACATCTTGTGGAAGTGAATTGCATAGTTTAACTGTGCGCTGTGTGAAGAAGTACTTCCTTTTATCTGGTGCATGCCCAAAGCCACTTTGCTATACATAGCCATGGACACAGCAGTACTACAGTTACAGAGGGAGTCAAAATCCTTCTCAGTTATAATCTGGATCACATCTTGCTATTTTTGTTTCTGGACCAGAATGGAGTCTCAACGTTTCCAGTGGATTCCTCTCTCAGGATGCAGGCTTACAAGGTGCACTAGATCTCACTGCGCTCATGCAATTTAAAGAAGAAGAAACAGGAAGGCCACTGTCTCTGGGAAGCTCACAAGGAAGATATGAGCGCAATGGCACCCTCCTCCCACTCATGTTCTCCAGCAGTTGGTGTAGCTAGGCTAGGGATGTATGAGAAATTAATTTTTGATCAGGATTTATCCAGTTTACACCTTCTGAAGTTATCACGGATTCGGACACAATCCGCATCCGCAGTTGAAGTACATATATTTCCAAGCTTGCAATGTGATCCGTAGACCCCAAAGAAATGCATTTGACAGCATGAATACGTTGGAAACATGTTCATGGAAAAATGCACTTTAATCAATGGGAGAAGAATGTATACATTTCAAAGATGCATACAATCCACGTACACATTTGGAGAAAAAAATATTCACAAAAATGTGCAGAGATTTTCATGCAAAAAAAACCACACAACCAAATTTCATAAACTGATACTGACTCATGTTGGAATGAGCTTCAAGATGGAATTTGGCAAACTTTGGTGAACTTGAGTCTTGCTGGTTTTCACTTCCCTATCATGGGTATACTGCCTCTGATACAGGAAGTAGCATATAGCTAACAGGACTAGTAGCCACAAATTTGTCTAAGCTGCATCCCATCCCATCCCACTAAGAGCCAAAGTAGATTTACCACATAGCCTTGACCTTCAAATCAGATTAGGGCCTCAGTGCTGGGAGGGGGCAGTAAATCTGCACCCCACATCAATTCTGGATTATAATCCATTCCTACCCAACACCCATCCAAAACTGCTACCAGAGAAATTCCTCCCATAGGAAAAAGAGCGGCTTGGGAGAGAAGTTCATTGGAAAAGTAGTCCATGATTAGAAATGGACAAATCTGTCCATTTCACTTTCTCCTGCCATATTCAAGTTCTTTCCATCTCAAATGAAAAAAAGTATATATTTTGGTAAATTCTTATCAAACGGAAATAAAATGAAATTCTCAGTCCGCAACAGCTGAGTTCAATAGGTAGATTGAGAGAACCATGATATACCTGCCTGTCATATATCTGTTAAAGATGAGGAGCTGTCAGGAAGCAAAATGAAAGAGGTGGCAACACCAGTTCAATTCCACAAACATGGCTGAACCAGACTGTTAAGAGGTGAACTCTCAAAGCCCTGGACCTTGTTGGGTTTAAATGTTCAATGTTTTTAATCTTTGTAAACCACCCAGAGACCTTCGGCTATGGGGCAGTATATAAATGTAAATGTAAATAATAATAATAATAATAATAATAATAATTGGATGAATCATTTAAATTTCTGTTTCTCCCTCATTGGAATTCTTTAAATCTCAAGTTCTTTCCACCCCGAACATGTAAATTTTGGAGAATCAAAAATGAACTGAATTTAACTTTTCACCTGTCCCTTTTCTGGAATAAGAACACCTCTCCCCAGCTCTGTGGTCCTGAGCAGATTATACGCAGGCACACACACACAGACACAGACACACACACACACACACACATCTAAACACAGATCTCTTGATGTTATGTTTAAGTACACCCTTATATTGCAGAATGTAATGGGGATTCAGTGAGGGTGACACAATTGGACTAGGGGTCAGATCTCCCACCCCCCATTCTGGCTGAAACAGCATGGTCACTCATTTTAGGCAGGGATGTGGGGGGGATAGATTTTGTTCCCACCTCAACAGTATTCTCAGTTGCAAACCTTTTACTTTCTCCCACTGTGGCTCATAGATCCCGTGGATTTCTGTGGAAGGCATAAAATACAGCAGCCCTGATGCTGGGAACTTTTTCTAAGCAACTAAAAGTAAAGTGGAGCCCAGGGAGCTGATGATGTCACTCTTGGAGTCTGCTTGGCAAGCAAGCTATGACTTGAAGCCGTGTCTGATGCAAGTAACAAAAATGCAAAGAAAAGAGGATGGATCCAAATTAAGTCATACTTAGAGTTGGCCCATTGAAATCCATGGGACTTCAGTTAGTCCTTCCAACCCAAAATGTCTAGGTTTGCAGCATCCCCAGCACTTCACTTCTCAGGGCAGCCTGGCAGCTGCCCATCCTCTTAGTGAGCCACCATTGTTGCACAACAATGGTGGCTTGGGGGTTTCCAGGAAGTCATGTTGCATAAATGACTCCCTTATGGCCCAATTCAAAGTGCTGGTTTTGATCTTTAAAACCCTAAACAGTTTAGGACCATGTTACTTGAAGGACCACCTTCACTCATATCAGCCTGCCCTACTTTAAGATCAGAAAGAGAGACACTTCTCATCTGCCCACTGAGAGAAACTAGATGGGTGTCCACATGGGTGTCCACAAGGTCCTACACCTGTGGAACACACTCCCATCAGAGATCCGCCATGCACCATCCTTGCAGGCTTTTAAGAAGGCCTTAAAACATTTTAACATGGCCTTCCCATGATGAATACTGTTTTGCTGCTGTTACCCTTGTTGTTCTTGATATTTTATTGTTAGCTTTTATTGTTTAAATAGCTATTTTACTGTGTATTTATTGCTTCTAATGTTTTAAACTGTTTTTATGTCTTGTTGTAAGCTGCCTTGGGAAGGCTTCTGCCCTGAAAGGCAGCCAAGAAATGTTTGAAATAAATAACCCCAATGGCAGCTTGCTAGGAGGATGGATGCCCCAAAGCTTAGTTGGGCATTCACTAGGCTGTCCAGAAGCTCGTGTGGCACTGTGAACAGGGGTTTGGTGAGCACCCAACAAAGCCAGGTGTGGGTGAGTCCATCCATCTTTACTTCTGACAATTTTCAAGCCTATAAAAGACCCCCATGTATACAAATGCAGTTTCTGGAACCAGGAGGGCTAAATGAATGGATATTGTTCATCTGTGCTTTTGTGAAAGGAATGGTGACTATGGCACCATTTATTGCACTGAGCATAAGGGATACTGCCCTTGGAAAGAGCGCTTGGCCAGTGGTGAAATGGAGTAAGGTCTCCCAGGGTTGAAATGCTGGGACATTTTGATTAGCAGGGGTGATGATGTCATCTGCCACCCCCACCCCCCCGGCTTCCCTGTTTCCTCTGAACACAGCAACAATCCTCACAGTAGAAATTGGGAGAAATGGATTTTCCCAGCAATAATATCGTTGCGAGCTATCCTTGTTTTTGCAAAGCATTTTGGGGTGGCATGGTCTTGAATGGGATATTAAGATGCATTGCCTTTACAAAAGACCTGCTCCTGGTGGAAATGAATCTTCTAGGATTAGTTTGTTGATATGGATCAACACAGCTGCCTGCATTTTGGGGCTCTCTTTGAGGGGGTTGCTGTGGGTGACTGTCACAAGGAGCATTTGCACTTCAACATGTAACACTCCACTGATGCATTCAACTTGCCTATTTCTGTTTTGGGGCAACTGGGTTAGTTGACTCTCCATTCCAGGTCCTTTTACGATGTCTTCAGTGTGTTACTTGGAGTAGCTTTTACATGCAAAGTCAGAGTTCTTTTTCTTCTTCTTTTTTTTTACTAACCTGGCACTCTGAGCACCTTGAAGGGACCAGATCCAGTCATCCCTCCCTTTTTCCTCAGTGCCCCATATGTAGCATGACCCAGGCACATTTGAGGAAATTAAAAGTGTGCCTAGGCAAAGCCGTTCAATGCCACTTGGAATGGTGATACTGCAGTCAGGTAAGACCACCAGGGACCACTGAGTGGAAGGGGCCCGTTAGACAGGATATTGTGCCACGTTCTAGGCAGCTGGTCTAGGAAGGAGGGGAACCATAACTCAGTGGTAGAGCTAGGAATGGGTGAAGCTTCCAATTTCATTTTCTCTCAGTTTCTCACTTTTCCAATCTCACATTTGTATAATTTCTAATTTCCCCCAATCTTAACTTTAGTTCATCCTAAACTTTTGAGATTTTGTTTTTTTTTAAAAAAAACTTGCTGGACATTCATCAGAATTCATGCACACATTTCTCCTAACAAATGCATTTGGGGATGCATTTTTGACTAATATATACATTTTTGCAAGCAATTTTCATAATATAATGAACTGTTGTGTATTTATTTCCACAATATATGGATTTTTTGTACATATTTCTTTAAATTGGAGAACTCCATTGTCAAATTCAGAGATGTGCAAATTTTAACTGAGTTTTGGTTTGCACAGTGGTTCAAATGTGTGAAATTCAGTAAATTCGCATTAAAATGTGAACTGAACACATTTCTCTCACATCTCTGGATAGAGCATGTGATTCACATACAGAAGGCTACAGTCCCTGGCATCTCCACTTTAAAAAGTCATGTGAGAGATCTGGATAGCTTCTGCCATTCAGAGAAGAGAAAACTAGGCTAGATGGACCAATAGTGTGGCCTTATATAATGCAAGTTCCTATGTGCTATAAGATCAAGCCATCGCTGGTGAGGTGACAGTGCTACCACAGTGCAGGCATGATCAGTGGTAGTTCCAGCAGCAAACCAGTGGTAAGCTGTTATCGTGATTGCCCATGAATGTAATACTGCTGTGAAGTACATAATGCATGGGTCAAACCTTTTATTTCAACCCTGTATTAATACATTGTATTCAGTTTCCAGATAATCGTTATTATCTCCAGGAGAACATAATGGTTTCTCTGTAGCATATGCACTTTATGTTTGTGGTAAATTTTGTGATTCAAAATTATAGGCCTGTGGAATAGTTTATTATTATAACCATCAGTGGCGAAAAACTGTCAACTATTGTAATGTGTCAATGCTATAGCTAAGTGGTTAGATTCTAACGTGGTATATACTAAGCAGCATGTAACCTGATATTTCGTTGCTTTGGGCTTTTTTAACCCATTCTTTTCCCAAAGGATATTGGAGGGTAGCACAGTTTAAGAACAGTGGCATAAATGTTCCTTAAAAAGAAAACAAAACAAAACAAAACAACATTGCTAAAAACTGGTGGGAGGGAGAAAATTGTCTTCCTGGATCTAATCAGAAGTCCATCTATTTATCTCTTTCCCAACATGGGGCTCTCCAAATGTGTGGGAATGCAACTCCCATCATTTCCAACATAAACCTCGTTATTTGAAAAGTGGTGGTCTCCTTTTTGGTTAATTTTGCTCAAATGGCCCTATTTATGGCCACCATTTCCACAAAATGGGAATTGCTGTAAAATGCTTACCTGTGGTTTTCCTCAAAATGGCAGCAGGGATCCCTGTGCTTGCCCAATTCAGTGCATGCCAAGTTGAGCGACAGTGGGGGGCCTCAGACTGGGGTCCAGGGGTCAAGCAGGCCAAGTCCTCATACTCTCCTTCCTTGCAAGAAGGCGGTGTCAGGAGTCCTGTGCTGGTTGGCAATCCCTTGTGCTCTCTTGCTGGCCCCATTTTACACAAAATGGGGGCTTGTTGTTTGTACATCCCCATTTTACTCAAAATGGTGGCTGGAAGTAGGGTCATTTTCTCAAAATTTAGCATAAATGGCCTTTTGTACATCCACTATTTGAGCAAAATGGGGGTTTACAGACAACAACAAGCCCCCATTTTGTGCAAAAAGCTGGCTTGGAAAGGAATTGGGCAGCCACCACCACTCATCAGGCACACATGGACCGCCCAGCAGCTCAGAGTGCAGTGAGCAAGTTGGGCAGCTGGCAGGGGTCCTGTGAGCTCTGCACAGGGCAGGCAAAGTTGAGTTTGCCCATCCCTATCTCACAGCCAGACTCTCATTCCAGCTTGTAGAACCTGACTGCATGGAATCTGAGCCTTGCCAAAGCCCGTCTTCTTCTTCTTCTTCTTCTTCTTCTTCTTCTTCTTCTTCTTCTTCTTCTTCTTCTTCTCCTCCTCCTCCTCCTCCTCCTCCTCCTCCTCCTCCTCCTCCATCATCACCATCACCACCACCACCACCACCACCACCACCACCATCATATCTCTTGGCTACTTTCCAGGGCAAAATCCCTCCTAAACTGGCTTACAGTAATAAAACACATAATAAATGTAGTCTTAAAATGTGGTCTTAAAAAGCAATAAAAACACAGTAGAAACAGAAAAAAAATACAATGAAACCACAATGAAAACAGCAACAACAGCGAACATATTGGGGAAGGCAAAATTGAAACTGTATATTTTCAGACCCTTCTTAAAAGCCTGCAATGATTGGGCCTTGTTAGGGTGACCAACCGTCAGGATTTCCCTGGATTTGTCCAGATTTTTTTCATGGGGGGATTTATGTAATTTTCTATAATGTCTGGGAATGACACACTTTCCCCTTTAAGATTGCCATTGGCATGGCGGGGGGGGGGGGAATGATGTGCTTTCTAGAGATGTGTCATTCCCCCCACTGCTTCAATAGGGGCCTTAAAGGGGAAAGTGTGTCATTCCTGGACATTATAGGAAAGGCCCCAATTGGTGCAGTGTGTGTGTGTATGTGTGTGTGTGTGTGTGTGTGAGGAATTACACACTTTCTGGGGCCTCCAGAAAGAGTATCGTTCCTGCTCGCTATACTTTCCTGACACCTCCCCCTCACTGGGTGTCGCCCTAGGCCTGGTGGACCCTCCAACGTTAACTTATTCCAGAGGAGTGGGGCCACTGCAGAAAAGGCCCTCTCCCATCTAACTGCTCTCACAGGTGGGCAAATGAGAAGGGCCTGTCTTACTGATCTAAAAGTATGAGCAGGCTTTATGATATTGGTGAAGATGGTTCTTCAAGTAATTTGATCCCAAACCATTTAAGGATTTAGAAGTTAAAACCAGTTAAAACTTTCAACTGGGCTTGGAAATACATGGGTAACCAGAGCAGCATAGGTGTTATGTGATCAAATTGAAATTCACATCATTTCATGCCACATTATGGTTTTGCTAAGTATATGTGATCTTGGGAATTCCATTCCATTCAAGCCCAAATGGCATTATGCAGCATTTTCTTTCCAGTAAGAGGTGATGGACTGTAGCGATTCTTTCCCCTATTCTGGAAATATTTTGCACATATATATTTTTCAGGTCCTGCCAGTTATGCAAATTGATGGAATCAGTTTTTTTTAACAAAAAAAATGTTCTACTTGTGCTAATTCACATTAGCACTAATTCATGTTTACTACTGTGCATAGGCACATTTGCACAATTGCATAAGTGCATACTACTGTTAATGCAGACTTCCACTAATGAAAATGAGCACAAATCCCCCTTCCACCCCCAAAAGTGAAAAACTGGTCTAAATTCTGTAGAATCCACAAGACTTGGGAAAAGCCAATCTACTGAGGAATTCACACTCATTTGAATCCATTGCAAATTTCTCTGCCCTCCCTAGTAAAGAGGATTTACTAAAATGATCAAAGGGATGGAACAGCTCCCCTATGAAGTTACAACAGTTGGAATTGTTTACCTCAAAAAAAAAGGAGGCTAAGGGGAGACATGATACAGGTGTACAAAATCATGCATGCTGTGGAGAATGTGGATAGGGAGATATTTTTCTCCCTGTCTCATAACACAAGAACCCAATGTGTTCATCCCATGAAGCTGATTGGTGGGAGATTCAGGAGGGATAGAAGGAAGAACTTCTTCATACAGTCAATAGTTAAAGTAAGGAATTTGCTATCACAGGAAGTAGTAATGACCACCGATTTGGATAGCTTTAAAACTGGATTGGATAAATTCATGGAGAATAAGGCTATCTTTGGCTACTAGTCCTCATGGCAAAGTGCAACCTCCGGTATTTGATCAGTCACTGAACAGAATGCTGGACTCGATGGACCCTTAGTTTAATACAGCATGGCTCTTCCTATGTTCTTATGATCTTTTTATCAGGAGTCTTCAAAAGGTAGCACCTTACGTTTTGTCAACACAAGCAAAACACAAATGGCACCTTAAAGAATAATTGATTAAGCTTAGGCAGACTAGAGACCATTTTATCAGGTGTGGATCTCACAGAATGCAACAACAAATCTGCTAACCTTCTAAGTGCCACAAAGCTCTTTGTTGTTTTGGCAGCAATAGACTACTATGTCTACCCCTCTGAAACAAGCAAAACTCAAAGGGAAGATGATATGCTAAATATATGTAACTTCCTTTGCACATTGTTCAAACATGCCCTGTAATATCTCCTCATAGTATCCTTTAGAAGTGTAAAATTACAACATACGGAAGAAATAGTGTCTCTTGTTCTTAACCCAAGCAGATTTTAGACTTGAGTCAATAATTCACAGTGAATGGTTTGGCCTTTATATTCTGCTCATGGGTTTTCAGAAACAGAGAGCCGTAGCCTTGGACCTTTTCAAACTATTCTTTCTTTCTTTTTAAAGATAAATCTACAGTTATTAGTCATTTGTTTCACTAGACCCAGGCATTTTTCCTCAAGGAAACAAGGCGTAATTTTACTGACAACCAGTGTGGTATAGTACATAGAACAACCTCCTCTACCTGTTGTCTACAGATGTGTTGGACTTCAAATCCCATCATTCCCAGCCAATATGTTGGGGAGATAGGTCCACAAAAGCTTTGTCTAGAAACATCCATCAGTAGTCTTTATCTTCCCCTTATTAGAAGAAAAGAGTGGAAAAAATTAAAAGACTATCCTGTACAGAGAGAGAGAGAGAGAGAGAGAGAGAGAGAGCACCCCTTCTTTTATGAGAGGGTATGATACCGGGTAGGTACTGATACCAGGTCCAGTTATAGTTATGACTAGGGATGTCAGAGTAATCCACAACAGAACCAAATGAGTAGGCCTTCTCCATCATGCAGTTCCTGCACTGTCTCTTCTTATGTTCTTTGGTACTTAGCAAGAGGTGCATGATTCTTTTTGAACTTTCCAAAGACACAAATCTTCAGCCATTTTTCACCCAACTCCTTACTTAAGGTTGGAGAAATGTGTCAATTTGCTTTCCCTCAGGTTCTTATTTTTCCAGTCTTAAGTTCAGTTTGTTCTGAAATGTGAGGCTTTTTAAAAAAAGAGCCTGTGTAAAAATTCGTACACATTTTTGTATGTTATTCTCCTAAAAATTCCTTTTTCTACACAGTGTTGCCTAATCTCTGCATATTTGCAAGCAATTCTCCTAATATAATGCATATTTATGTGGTTTTCACCAATATACACATTTTTGTGTGCATGTTTCTTTAATATACACATTTTTGTCGTATTTTTTTATTTGAGAACTCCATTGCAACATTTGGAGAAGTGCAAATTTTCAAGGATAACCAAGTTTTGGCTTACATATTGGTTTAGAAGTGCAACATTAGGTAAATCCATATTAAAATACAAATCAAACAAATATCTCCACCTATAATCCCTACTTGTAAATAAAAGCAGGAAAATCTAACATCAGAAGTGGCCATAATGTATGTTCTACTGATTCATGCATTTTCTGTTTCATCTAGTGATAAATGTGTCTCCCTAGAAAACTGCAATATTCATTTAAACAAACGAAACACAAGCATATTTCCCACATAGTTATGTAGAAAGATCATTATATGAATGACCACTGTATGAAGCTTTAACTACAACAATATTATAAAGGTTGTGTTTTAAAGCAAAGTCAATACACAAAACAAAATGAGTTTAAGAAAATTAGTGCAATACAAGGTTCAAATGAAGCTACCACTATGCACACTGAGGTAAAAAAAAAATGATGGAATAATTGATCCATACTGTTAAACATAAAAAGTAATAATAAACACTTCATAATTTAAAATTTTAATGATTTAACACATAACATAAAATTATACCAGAATAAGAATGAAGTAGTTCAGAAGCACTAGACAGAAACTACACATATCACTTTTTTCTACTGATCATATGGAAGGATACACGCATCCACCTGTACCATACATGTTTCGACCACATTATAGCCCAAAAAATAGAAAAAATTGGTTAACTTAATTGTTCCGTTCAGACCAAACATTAACTCTTGTACAGCTTATCTGTGTCAGTCAGTTTATGGCTGCATAAGGAGAGGAAGGGGGACTTGACATTCCCTCCTATCTTGTAGCTGCTAAGGTATAGCTGAAGCATCCATAAACCAAGGCCTAATCTACACCAATCAGGATATTGCACAATGAAAGAGGTATATAAAAGGCAGAAGCCACACTACTGCTTTATAGCAGTATTGAAGTGCACTGACAACTGTTGGGGCCTATTGACACATACCATATACTGCTTTCACACTGCTATATCCTGCTTGGTGTGGCTCCTGCCTTTTATATACTGCTTTCATACTGCAATATCCTTCCTGGTGTAGATTAGGCCATTGTGCAATATTCTGCTTGGTGTAGATAAGGCCCAAGTCTACAGCCAAATCAGGCTTTCAGTAAAGCGCTGCATGAAAAGAACCTTTGCACAGCAGGTTTTACTGGTTGAAATGTATATTGTTATTATTGTTATTATTATTATTTGCATTTATATGCCACCTCATTGCTGAAGCTCTCTGGGCGGGTTGCAAACATTAAAAACATTGAACGTTAAAAACCAATATACACAATTTAAAAACCATAAAAACAGAGTATGGGACAGGTGGATGTGCATAGTCTTCCATATGATTAGTAGACAAAAGTGAAACAAATAGTTTCTATCTAGTGCTTGTGGACTACTCAGTTTTTATTCTGGTATAATTTTATGTTATGTGTTAAATCATTATTTTTAAAAAATTATTAAGTGTTTATTATTACTTTTATGCTTAACTGTGTGGATCAGTTATTTCATTAAATGTTATCTCAGTATGAAGCTTTCACTGTTCAGTGAGGGTTCCTCTCATCACTGAGAAGTATCTCTCCACCTAGCAAAGCTCCTTCCCTTGATAGGGTACTGTGCCACCATACCACCTATATACTAGGTCCGGTCGTGAGCACCCCTTCTCAGGACAAATGCCACCACTTGAGTGAGCCTGAGGGAAGGGCAAAATAACACTACCTTTCCCCTCTCTGTGAGGGAATAAGGCAAA
This sequence comes from Anniella stebbinsi, assembly GCA_029215795.1. Lineage (NCBI taxonomy): Eukaryota > Metazoa > Chordata > Lepidosauria > Squamata > Anniellidae > Anniella > Anniella stebbinsi. The sequence continues at coordinate 352,006,284 of JARDYH010000001.1, forward strand.
GACTTGGGGAATAGGTTCTGCTGTGAATATACTGGGCGAAAGGATTAATATAATATATATTATATAATATAATATTTAGGAACCAATAGAGTAGGTGACAAAGCCAAACTGATGCGTGGTTTATGGTAGCAAAATAAACGGTTTATTGTTGTTTACAGTTCTTAGTTTCTTCAAATTCAATTTAAATCCTGCCTATTCTTAATAATTCTAGTAATAACAGTCTTAATACTAATAATCCTAAATCTCTACAATCTTATATCTGTTCCTTTCTCACACAATCTTCTCACACTCAGCTACCTACAAACCCCAACTAACCACCACTCACTGACAGACTCCCAACCCACTGACTGACTGCTAACAGACTAGCTGACAAACTCCCCCCCACTCCCTGCTCTAGCATCACTAGCCACACCCACTCTTTCTAACATTCCAAGCTCTCTAAACATACTCACTCAGACATACTGAAGGGAACAGAAATGTGGGGTGTCATCACAGGTACCAACCAGTCTCAACCAGTCGCATCCTCAATAAGCTACCAGTGCAACTCATGGAGGTCTGTTAGCAACAGAATCCCACTGCTAAAGCCGATCTACATGCTAGGTTTTTAACATTTTATAAGGGTTCTGAAAACTCTTTGGGCCACATGACGCACTCCCTATAACATTGTATGTCTGAGGTTTTTTAAAACTCACTTCAGTTATATACAACGGTTTCACTTTTAATAAATCATTTTAAGTAAAATAATGTGTCCTTCCTTACCATTTGTGATTCATGGGGGCAGTGCTTTGTTTACTGGTGCCCAAATGCTTAGCAGTTGATTGGTGGGGAAGAAAGCTGGGCTAAGGAGGAAGTGGGCGAGTGAACTACAACACCCACAATTCTTAGCCCTATACTCACTAGGGAATGACAGAGGAACAAAGGAGGAAGTGGGTGACTGAACTACAACGGCCACAATTCTTAGCCCTATACTCACTAGGGAATGACAGAGGAACAAAGGAGGAAGTGGGTGACTGAACTACAACACTCACAATGCCTTGCCCTAAACTCATTGTAAAAACGAAACAGAAAGAAACAGTGCAGAAGAGTGTGTGACCGCACACACCACTTTAAAGACTGAAGAATTTTTCTCCTGTAACGTGAGTACTCAGTAATGTGGCCTAAGACGTTTTAGAACGCACCTATTTGGAACGTTTTAAAATACTATTTAAAACGTTCCAAGGGTCTGTGTAGATAGGCTCCTAGACATTCTGGTGACTGCATGTTGGTGTATAGGATAGCATTCAAAGTCACAGAGAGATAAAATATGCCTTTGCAAGATTCTTCAGAGACTCAGAGCAGCTGCACATCACATGCCGCCATTGTGTCCGCTATGGACACATTGGTGTTTTCTGCAACAAACATGTAAAATCTGGCAAAAAAGCCTTAAATAGACCTGGACACTTGTCAAAGAGTTGTGGGCCAATCAGGGCTTTATGGTGCATGGGCATGTGTGCTTACGAGGCCTTTGTTGGCATGTTTGTTGCAGAAAACTAGTGGTATCACCACATCTAATGCAATTGCCATTCTGTGATATGTATGTCTAACACTGAGTGCAATGTCCAATAGAAAGTTCAGCCATGTGTATAGAATGGTCACTACCCACAGGCCATTATTATGTGCCCAATTACAGGGAACAGGATGCTTGAGATGTGCATTTGTTTGCAGGAATGAAGACCCAGCAGTAAAGAAAGAGAAGACAGACCCATTTAAGTGAGAGACCTACAGCATTGTTTAAACAGCAGCTCTTTTTTTGTATTTTATAAACAACTATATGACACTGTTATAAAAGCTGTTTCATTTAGAACCGTCCTACATTGGGCAATTTAATTATTCCCTTAATTATTGAAGCATTCATCATAGTTTTCCAATTGATTCATTGCTGGCTGGCTGCATTTCTTTGACTCGTTAATATACTGACAAGTGAATTGACAGCTTTCTTGCTAACCCTACAAGAATACTGGGAATAAGAGACTTGGAATCTTGAAAGGCATGTGTGTATTATTGTAATTAACCAACAAAACCTAGTGGTAAAAGCTTCATTAAAAGGCAAAGGTACATAATAATATGTCAGAAAAGCTCAATTATCAGTGGCTTTTATAGTCAAATCTACCAAGTAATATCTTCCTAGGGCAACTTTATTTTATTAGGAAATGAGCAATAAAGAAGAGATTCTTAGTGCAAATAAGCCTTCCATAGAATATAGAGATCTCATGCTAAAAATACCTAAATGCCATCGAAATTCAAACCCGGCTAGTTCAGTGCTGTTAGTTAGAAGAATGGTGACACCTATATATTTCAAAACTACACGTTTGCAGTTGTTTTCTGATTTTGAAATTATTATAAATCACAGCCTCCTTCCATTTAGGGATTCCTTAACATCTGTAATAAAACAGGGCTATTTATGTGTCTTTTGACTCTGTCCTGTGCTATAATGCATCCCTTTTCTAAAACCTATCTTTGCAACCTCATTCCATTCAATCTTACATCTTTTACCGTTTCCCAAATCTGTCAGGTAATTCTGACACTGCCCATCCTGAGGCTCAATGTGTTATGTCTCGGCAGCTAATGTTCAGAGAGAGCATCCAGATCTTACCATGATGTTCAGCTTGCTGCCCTTGGATGCTTCTTGACTTCACGACGCTAAGCAAATCAACTGCTTTCCCCTCACATTTCTAGCAGGGGTATATCTGCATGCAATAGGAAGAATTGGGGCGGGAGAGAGGATAACAAAACGAGGAGCATTGAGTGTGTGAAACATAAACCTTGAGGCTGAGTGTGTTCCACTGACGACCGTTGCTTCGAGGACCAAATTCGTGTAAATCAATACATTTATTTAGCTCACTCACCAACTCTCTCCCTGAGTTAACACCCCAGCACACACAATGCTAGCAAAGGTGATTATCTCTGCTAGCATAATTCCTCCGTAACATCTGCTTTCGCCCATAACACTCCACTAATTTTTCCCTCATTTCATTACACATAATTTTCTTTCAACACAATCTACATGTATTAAGTGGTAATGACTTTCCAGTTAAGAGCAAATCGACGCCAAGGGACCCCCCCCTCGATTGCCTGCCGTGCCTGACTCCAGCTATTAAAGATAAATTTGGTGTCTCAGAAAGCGGCAGTAAGCTAATCAATCAATTAAGCGGTTAGGACATACATTATCAAAATTCCACAGTGCGGGGGTGCATGGGAGCATGCTGATATACTTGGTGATTTTCGGAATAAAAAAATAATTTGTAAATGACTAATGAACACACTTTGAGGTTGAAAGTCGCTATTTAGCATCTTCTGAACTGAAAACACAAACTATTTCAGTAGTTCATCGAAGAGGGAACCTCTGTAAGGGCAGAATTCTAACAATATTATGAAGCCAGTGCACTGTCAAGCGGTATTTTAAGACTGAAGTACAGGAGAGGCTAAATTCTTTGTCGACACTGTGCAAAAAAAAGCAAAAGGCATTCTTCATTGAGGCAGCCGTTGAAACTTGTCAGAATCTCTCTGGATGCTGCCCAGGTCTCTGAACAGAGATTAGTATTCAATAACCTGCTAGGTACAATAAAATGGGTTAAGGACACCTTAACAACCAACACGCTGCCTTGGTCAGTATTAAAATTAAACCATTCACTTGATTTCATACACATACCGTGCATTCAGTTTCTTTAGACACGTGGTGTGTGTGTGTTTTCCCTGAAAAATCATAGAAATAAACTAAAATAACTTTCCAAGAAAGCAATGCCGTCCACCCACACATTTAAACACCACCTATGAACAACAGTGCAGAACATTTTTTTAAACTACTCACCACAATCAGAAGAATCTGCACAAACCTAAGCCACAGATGAAGTCTGATTTTCTGAATGCAAGGACCCACACTGAACACATAAAGAATGCAAGTTAGCACCAAACACATGGTGTGTGTGTGTGTGTGTGTGCATGCGTTTTAACTGCTGTTCTTTCCTTTAGTGTAGTGTAGTGTGTGTAGATTGTTGGAAGGGGAACTATATTCATTTAAGTTTCTTTTTTAATTTCTTTCCTTCCATCTCATATCTCACTTCTCAGCTTGTTATGTTGATGCTTTGGCAAATACTGGTGAGGAAAAATGCATCAAACAGCACTTGCTCAAGAGAAAACAAGCTCAGTGGAAGAAAATGAAGCAAACTTTTATTTCCTGAAGCATAATAATAATAAAAAAGAATACCAAAAGTAGGGTTAAACAGAATATTACAGCAAAGAGACGCCTAATAATAAGATTGTGAAGCCCTTTGGGTTTTTTTTTTAAAAGAAACAATCAGTAAATCTTTAGAATAAAAAGTGTTTGTCACCAGGCTTTCCCAATTACTTTTCCTGTCAGTGTTAACCATTTTGCCTAAAGCTTTGTTATCCGGGTGCTGTAGATATCTGATGAAATGACATGAAAAAACTGCAGACTTTCCTTCAGCTTCCTCTTCTGTTTATCCTTCCAACTTCCCACAAACTGTGTTGGATCATATACAGCCCACATTTTAAGTGCTGAAGGAAGAAAACAATAACTTTTGCTGTGCATGACTTGGGGTGGAGGGTAAAATGAAAACAGCACAAGAAGAATGGAGGGTAACGTTTTTTTATGCAAACTGTAGTCAAATTAGGGAATATCAGTCTTTTTAGACTGATAGTAAACAGCATTTTTTTGTTTCTTTTTTTGTCCTCTGTATTTCCTTAGGTAAACCTATTATCTAAGCTTGGGAATGAGAATAAGAATACATAGAACAAAGACAGTGTTTATCTTTCAACTGATTTGCTATAAAAGTTATTATAAAAGTATACATCTGTTATCACTTCCAGTGAATATAGAAAAATGCAATAGGATATAAAATAACTGTGGTTACTATTAAAATAAAGATTGCCTTCAGACAACAAAACAAAACAAAATGACATCCCAGTTATTCCTCTCTCTCTCTCTCTCTCTCTCCCCCCCCCCCATTGAATGGTTTATTGCTCATAAAGTGTTAAAACAATTTTGATTACAAATAGTTGATTTTCTCCTCTTCTCTATCTCTCTCTGTCTTTCTCTCTCTCTCTCTCTCTCTCTCTGTGTATGTTTATGTGTGTCTACATCCCACATTTCTGAATGGTTTTGTGTTTTTATAGCATATAAAATATTGCACTGCTTTACCTTTATTTGAGTTGTTAGGATCATTTCGCAGAATATCCAGGTGTTGCTTTAATTTGGAAGATAACACAATAGAGTTGGTTTCCTTTAAATCTGGCTTAACAGCATTATTTGGACTTCTGATTGCATTTAAAAACAGCAACAAACTTTTACTAGTTTTGATAAAAACATGACATTTTATCCCCCCCCCTCTCTTTTTCTCCATATATAGTTTTCTTCTGATTTAAAGGATAATAAACAATTAAAAATTCCACATGAAACCAGTATTATATTTCATTTCATTTTTGAAGAGAGGGAAACCTGTTTTGGACTAAACAATTTTCTTTACCCATTTTGGCCAGCACAGGTAAACTCAAAACTTGTGACCTTCTAGAGTTTTTGTTTGCAAACTTTTTGCAAGTTTGTGGAAAGCAGACCTACTTCCCTCCTTTAAAAAACACACACACAAATAAACAGGCCTATGCAATGGCCAAATGAGGGGATTTAGGGTTGTTGTTGTTGTTTACTTGAATTGGATAAGACACCCACCTTAAACCCGCCCTCTATTCGGTTCAGTAGCACCTCCATACTCCAATAAACCGTTTTCATTCCATCTGGCGTGCGTTTGCTCTGAAGACATTTTCCTGTCAATCTCTCCCGCCACATTAAAAAATCTGTCATTACTATTGCATTGCTGCCTGACTCCAGAGATTTGTCTGACTGCTTTATTGCTCCACTCATTTTTTTTCCCTGCTACAGCCAAGAAGCAGAAATAAAGGTTTGTTGTTGAAACATGGCCGCAAGGAAAGTAGGAGGCACACATCTGTCAAGGTATTACCTTTCTTCAACCAGGGATTAAGGTGTTTTACTGCACTCGCTACTGAGCAGTCACACTGAATAAATTTTCTCAGTAGAACATAAAAAATGAACTCATACATTTTGAACTGGGTTTCATTCTTTCAACCAGCCCAGATAATTATGCAATGGCATCACAGTGGGGGTGGGTGGGTGAAGTCAGGAATAGGGGAATTCTTTCCCTTCAAATTTGCATTCTTTAAATACAAAGAAGAAGCCAGTGAAGACTCAAGGAGGCTGAGGTACCATAGCATTGGGTGGGAAGGAAACAGTTCCTCATCTTCTCTCCCTCTTGCTCACTACTGGGTACTTGGAAAGGTTAACTTGGTTTCAAGGGTTTTCGTTCCTTGACTTGTGTTGTGTACATATGTACAAACAAACAAAAGGTTCCTATTAATATTCCCTGCTAACCTAATTGGAAATAAGCAGTGCAAAATTTCTGGTTTCCAAAAAGTCTGACAAGCCCAAAGTAGTTGACATAAATATCTTCTTACTGATGGAATGTGAAATTTTATCAAGGGAATGATGGGGGGGGGGGCAGCAATGAGGACAGTTAACGCCAACAGTGTAAGAACATAAGAAGAGTTGTGCTGGATTAAACCAAAGACAGATCTAACCACTATTCTATTCCCACAGAGGCCAACCAGTTGCCTCTGGGAAGTCCATAAGCAGGACATGAGTGCAAAAGCAGCTACCCACTCATGTTCCTCAGCAACTGTTATACAGAAGCATACTGACTCTTATACTGGAAGTAATATATAGCTGCCATGATTAGGACAATTGCCCTACACTTCACGTATTTGTCCAGTCCCCCTTTAAATCCTGGACTCCACGTTTGTGGCTAGTCGATTCTGGCTAGTGAATTCTATACTTTGGCAATGTGCTGTGTGAAGTACTTTCTTTGGTCTTTCTGGAATCTCCCACCATTCAGCTTCATGGGATGACCCCGGTTCTCGTGCTATGAGAGAGGTTGAAAGTCTTCTCTCTATCCACTTTCTCCCTACCATGCACCATTTTTGGTGCACCTCTACCATTTCTCCCTTTACCTGAATTTGTCCTAAACTAAAAAAACCAAACGTAGTAACCTTTTCTCATAGGGCTGTTGCTCTACTGCCTTAATAATTTTGGTTGCCATTTTCTGCCCCTTCCCTAGCTCTACAACATCCGTTTTGGTGTGCCATGGCCAGAACTGCACACTGTATTTCATGTGTGGTTGCACCATAGGTTTGTATACAGACATGATGACATTAGAAGATCTATGTTTGATTCATTTCCGAACGGTCCCCAACATAGAATGTACATTTTTCACAGCAGCCACATCCTGGGTTGGTGCTTCCATTGTGCTGCCCATCAGGACCCCAAGATCTCTTTCCTTGCCAGTCACCACCAGCAGGGACACCATCAGTGTATATGTGAACTTTGGATTTTGTGTGTGTGCTGCCACTGCAAATGGCAACACCAGCAAATGTTTGGGAAGTCTGCTCACTAACATCCTTCACCATGCCCCATACCTGGGCCTCATCTACATCAAGCCGGATATTACACTATGAAATTGATATGAAAGTGGTATATAAAAGGCAGGAGCCACACCATCGCTTTATAGCAGTATTGAAGTGCACTGACACATACCATATACCACTTTCATACTGCTATATTCTGCTTGGTGTGGCTCCTGCCTTTTATACACCGTTTTCATACCGCTTTCATTGTGCAATATCCGGCTTGGTGTAGATGAGGCCCTGGTGTCATCCAAAGACATTGTGTGTGTGGTGTTATGTATGTTTCGTTCTTCATTGCTTTGAAATCTCCCAGATTGCATTTTCTGATCTGAAAAAGCCCCATAGGAGGAATTACCTCAAGAAGTCTTCCCCTGGGCTTTAATTGAAGTGTGGGAAGCTGGGGAGGCTACAGGCTGACAGAGAAACAATTGTGCAATGAATGATAGGGCACTTCCACACCCGTAATGGATACCACATCAGTAAGGTAGTCAGAAGAACACTGAACTGAACTCATGAGAATTTTGAAATTTTCTTCTCCTTTGTATTTGTTTGTTTATTTAAAACATTTATTGGTCATCTTTCAGATACAAGGTAGCTTACAACAATGAATGCATAAAACACTTAAAATATTAAAAGCAATGAAAACATAATCACAATGAAATAGCATTTAAAAACAATAAAGCCAACAATAAAACTACCAAGAACCACAATGGCAATAGTAGCAACAACAGGACTCATCATGAGAAGGCCACGGTAAAATAAAATGTTTTCAAGGCCTTCTTAAAAGCCTGCAAGGATGGTCCATAGCAGAGCTCTGATGGGAGTTTGTTCCAAAGGTGTGGGGCCACTGCTAAGAAGGCCTTCTCCCATGTGCTCAATGTCTTTCCAAAAGCAATGGACGGAATCCAACAGGGCATTTATACCTCCACTGATTGTCTTACATCCAGCCAATTCCTGTCTGCAAGCGGCATCCACTGGGATTGCCAGAATTTGCCGAACATCGTCTTACCACTTGTTAGCAGTTGAGATCTGTGCTCACTTTGCAGGACATTTGCACAAATCAAGCAATGCAAACTCCCACAAATCTCCCTAACTTTGGATAAATTTTCTCCATAGCAGGGCTGAATCACTCCATACTGAGGAAATTCGCGCAAAATAAGTAATTTGCACAAATTGAACTGGGAATCAGGAATGAGCCAAACATGAACATGAGTTTGACAATTTCTTAATATTTGCAGCAGATGTGCTTGCGCTCGCGTTTGGAGCTTCGAAAGGGACATGTTCACATTTTTTGAGCAAAACTGAAATTTTCACACATTCCTATAGTAAAGGCGGCACCAGTCATACTTTTTGCAATTAAGGACATGGTATTATGTTACAGGGCTGAGCTGACAGTCGCTATTATTTTTATATTTGGAGAGATTGAGATGACATTAAAGGGGACAAAGCTGACACCAATCTAACATTGTGCTCAAGAGTCATGGCTGCTTTTATTTCTTCCCAGTAGGTCTTTAAAGTCAGGGTGAGAAACTCATGGCCCCCTAGATGCTTTTTGACTGCAGCTCCCAGCATCCCTGACTGTTGGCGATGTTGGTTGGGGCTGATGGTAATTGGAGTTTAACAACAGCCGGGGGACCACAGGTTGCCCATCCCTATTTTAGAGTGAAGGTAGAAAGCATCACCACCCACTCTGGTTAAAAAAACAGGGATAAAAATGGCGGCCACCAGGTATTCCACGAATGACATCACCATTTCTACCAGGACTTCAAAACAGTTAGTGATGGCAGCAATAAGTACAACAACAACAACTTGAGCTGTGAATTTGGTTTGGGCAAATTGTTTGCCCATCCTGGAGCTGTTTGCCCCGAGCCAATTTTAACCCAGAATATTCACTAAACAACTTTAGGCTCACCCTTACTTTATGTGTGCTGGGATGATGAGACCATAGTACAATAGTGTTTCAGCAGCTGCACTAAGTTCCTATTATTTTCTGGGCACGATTCAATACAGATATATGAGGCATTTGTTTCCATTCATTTTTAGGATTTACCCGGTTTACACTTTTCACATTGAACATGTCTCAAATGCAATCTGCTATCAATGTTCATACACTTCCAGGTTTGCAATGTGGTCAACAGCATGTCTACATTTGAAAAATGCACATGAAAAATGCATATTGGGGGGGAATGCATACACATGTGCTTTAAGCAATAGGAGAATGTGTATATTTCAAAGGTGCTACAATTGGAAAATTATGCATGAAAGTATGTATGGATTTTCATGCAAAAGATAAAAAAAAAGCTTGTTATCTGATATGGACCCAAGTTGGAATGAGTTTCAAGCTGGAATTCAGAGAACTTTGGTGATCTTGAGTTTTGTTGGGAGGTCACACATCCCTATGAATTCAGCAACTTGGGCCCTAGATGCCAAAAGTAATATAAGTAGGCCCTCGCCATGTATGTTCCTCCTCATACTTTCCACCATTGGCCAAGGAAGCACTTTTAAAATTACCAGCCCCATGATGAATCAGGACAGCTAAGAAACCCCTGGAGATCATTTTCTATTAGTGCTGAATTGATACTTTCAACCAAGATTATTCTCTTTCCTTTGGCTGTTCAAAGGGAAGATGGGTGAAAGGAAATTGCCCCAGAAAATTGAGAAGAGGCAAGGTAATTTAGGTGAAGCTTTTGGAAGCTTCTGGGGGGCACATGTGCTTGGTGCTTCTCTTCATAACTAAAGTTATGTTGTGGGTGAGAGAAGGTCTTTCTTACAACTTTTAAGATAAAGCCTTGCACTGCTCTCCTGCAAGCCAGTGGTGTTGAATCATTTTCAGCCTGAGGCCCAAATTCCATGTTGGAGAAACTCTCAAGGGCCCACATTCCAGTGGTAGATGGGGCCCAATGCCAAAAATACTAAAAATGCAGAATATTTTAGCTTAAAGCTCTTACTGCTAGTAACTAAATGTTAAGAGAGACGTTTCAATCATCCAGAATGGGGGGGGGGGGAACTGCATAAATGTTGGGGAATGACCATACCATCAGTAGTCAGGGAGGGGGGAGGCTAAGGAAAGGGGGTGTGGTCTTCTGGGATTAAGATCCTGGATGGGCTAGATTTGGCCCCTGGGGCCTGAGGTACTACACCCCTGAGCAGGCAGTCTCATTGGGCAGCAGGAGGTCTTGGAATTAGTTCTGTGTCGAAAATTTTGACCATCCCATTTTCAGCATTTCATGGGGGAAAATGAACATTTGGGAGAAAGAGGCTGGGAGAGATGAGAATTTTTCCTTGGGGAAGGGGACAGGGTTTCCACTTACCTTTTTAAATGTAGCCAGTCCTTGAGGGGACCTCTTTCTTTCTTTCTTTCTTTCTTTTTATTTTTTTAAATACCCCCAGCATTTTCAAGAGCCCAGGCATTCTTCCTGAATGCTTATTGGAGAGGCCATGGTCACATGGTCTCCAATAGGCATTCACTTAGAACTACTGGGCTGCTCCAAATAACAAGGGAAGGGGGTGTTTCCCCCAAATAACTATAAAATAGGAAGAAGGACCCTCAGCAATCGGCTACACTTTAAAAAGGCATGTGGAAACCCTGTCCCCCAACCTGCAAAAGAGGCAGAAGGAGCAATGCATCTTTCACAGGGAAAGGAAAAGTTCCCGAAAATAGGGGGCAGGATTTGGCCCAGCACTACTTGGAATGCCCTGTGGGAGAACATTGTGATAAAACATCTCCCCATGGACTTTCCTAAAAGCATTGCCCGTGTGGAGTCTGCACAGATATTGGAGAGTGGTGTGAGGATTTCTTTTTGAAAGTTAAAGGGAAGAGCCACCCCATAATGTTACCATGTATATATCACTGACCATATTTGAAAAAGCTTGAAGTAGCTTATATAAGAGATCTTTTGTTTATATGCCCCCGTGCAATTTGAAGGGGGGTTGTACTGGAGTGGGCACTGACGTACCACCAAGAAAAAGGACAAAAGAGCATGCGGAGTTGCATGAAATGTGTGCATGCTAATTTATATGACAAATTGTGATCATTTACATAGATACACAATACATCTCACCATAGTGAGGAAAGTCATGGGCCGGTGACTTGTGTGCCTTGCACAGTCTGTGATCTTACAGTTCTTTATCTTTAAACCAGACGTGGACGGATCAGTCCTGCAAATAGAAGACACCTTCAAACAGAGGACTGTCCTCAGGGACCCCTTCAAACAGAGGGCTGTCATCAGTAAAGTCAAATGCATGGCTAATGTGATTGGCCTAACCACAGTGACCCCAAACAGGGCTGCCTCCTTGTGAGCACATACCACTATCAGCCAAGTGGTCACCCCATGTCCTGTCGAGGTTCTGTTCTGTGGAGCACCAGAAATGGAAACCATGTCAATGGCAAATACCATCAGTGGGGGCACAAGACATGTTGCCACCTGAAGCAGAGTCCAAATCCTCACCCACCTTGGTGGGGCCAATGCCTTAGGAAATCTTCTTGCATTCAGATGCAAATTCCTCACTTCGGCTATCCCTCCCTTGGGGCCGCTTCAGCCTGCTGAATGGAGGGGATGGCCTTCAAAAACCATCTTCGATTGCTCTCATTGGGAAATTGAACACTCCCTGGTTTACTTTTCTTCCATCATGACAAACATCTCAGTGTAGGGTAACCATATGGAAAGGAGGACAGGGCTCATGTATCTTTAACAATTGAATAGGAAAGGGAATTTCAGCAGGTGTCATTTGTATGCATGTCGCACCTGGTGAAATTCCCTCTTCCTCACAACAGTTAAAGCTGCAGGAGTATAGCTAGAGTGACCAGGGCCGCCTCCCCGTGTTTTGGTTTCTCAGATACAAAAAAGGGCAGGGCTCCTGCAGCTTTAATGGTTGTGATGAAGAGGGAATTTCACCAGGTGCTGCGTGCATACAAACGACACCTGCTGAAATTCCCTTTTCTATGCAATTGTTAAAGATACAGGAGCCTTGTCCTCCTTTTCCTATGGTCACCCTATCAGTGGAGATGAGTCAAATGGGAGTCATTGTCATGTGAGAACCAAATGCTGAACATGGCACTCCTTTCTGTGGACCTGGCACTCCTATTAATATCAGAGTGTTAGCCTTTGGGGCTACAGTATCAAGTTTCTGGTGCATGTTCAGTGTTGGATTGCCACCCACGTGCCTGCGAGTGTGGGATGGAGGAATAGACCTAGCTGTATTACTTCATTTCCCTAGGTTTTCTTATGTGTACATGCAAAGACTTCTGTACCTTTAAATGGTTTTCCCTGATCTTCAAGGACAGAGAGCAACAGCTGTGGCCACGCCAGCTCCCTAAACCTCCTGTTTTGCAAAGCTCTTAAACCAGTAGGTCTGCTGCACTGGGAGCCCTCTTGGCCACAGGTGAGGAACTTAGCCATCTTCAATACTCAGTAGGCCAATCAAGCTGGCCCTGCATGAGGTAAGATGGATAGTCTCCCCGTGTGCCCTGATCTCCCTCTGAAATTTCAGCAGATCAATGTCACTGTGGCTTTTAATTACCCCTCGGCTTCATCATTATTTCATGGGCTTTAATATGCCCTGCAGGACACGGCATCATAGAATACAGATAAACAACCGCCAAGCACCATTCCCCCTTGGGGGCGACGCAAACACCATTGGAAGGGAACGACACCACAATATAAGGCTCATTTTGTTAACAAGACTGACCTCAGCCTTTCCATCATGTTGCTTTTTTGTATCAACAACAACACAGAGTTAATTTATCCTTAGGTGTATTCAAACTGGCTGTTTTGCTCTGGACACTGCGCTCTCCCAGGGCACGGGGAAATCTTTCGCTAATATTGCAGGCAGATTGTAGCAGCCAGAAATTTCCTTTCATGTATTCTCGTAGGGGCAGCAGAGTCAAGTGGTAAAGCTTTCCCTGGACTCCACCATGCAACTACAGGTGAGAGATTGCACCCACCCCCAAATTAAACAAATAAACCCTTTCATACCCTCTGTATTTCCCTCAGAAGCCAGTTTTCTGGGAGCTTTTTGTTTATCTGTTTGTTTAGAGTATATTTTACCCTGCTCCTTGGTCAAAGTGGTTCCCAGGGTGGCATACATATAACCAGTAAAACAAGACAGTCCCTGCCTGCAAACTTAGCATCTAAAGTAAAAGAAAAGGAAAGAAAGGCATGACATGCAAGGAAAAGAGAATGGGGAATTTTGCAAGAGGGAGCATTCAATTTGTAATACCCAACCAGTAGTCCAAAGTGGTACAGTCCAGTAGCATCTTTGCCACTTGATTTTTCTGAATCGAACTAACTGGCCACATGAGTAACTGCTGAATGGAGAAAGGTTAGGGAAACACCCTTCCTATATTAGCTGGGTGGGATGTTTGCTTTGCTATGCCTTTTTCAGCAAGCAACATTGTAGAAGTTGCACTTCTGTATTTACATTAGGGGCCAGAATTCAGTCCATGTAAGAGCCAGCCTGGCTGCAAGTCCAGCAGCAGCTCAACGCCTTCCCAAGGAGATTGATTGCTTGAGAACAACCCTCATGTGTGAACAGGAAGGCAAAGGAAGAGACTATTATTGAAAATTAGGGATGTCGTGAGTGTCTGCAGGGACTGCAGTCCAATGGACTCCGCTATGCCCACCTCACAAATCTGCTTGCAGAGCCCCAAGGCATTGGTGGACCCGTTCGTTGAGCACACCACGGCTTGTCAAGAGCCTGATGAAGCCACCCACCTCTTACCGAGCTGCCATTTTGTGCAACAATGGTGGCCAGAGCATTTCTGGGAAGGGAATGAGGCAAAAATGGCAGCAGTAAAGCAGCTATTTGCTTTGAGCATGGACAGAAAGAGCTGTGAGTATAGACAGACAGCTGCTTGGTGAGCAACCAACAATGCCAAGCAGGGGTGAGTCCATCTATCCCTAGTAAAAATATCCAGCAGAGCTACATATATAGACTTATCCCACGGAGGGGAGAGTGGGATCAAACCCACTGGTCATGCCCCAGTCAGTGTGTTCTCTGCCAGCCCTGCCCCCCAACTGCCAACAACTCTATGTGTGGAAAGAGCTCCCTTTACAGATGTTTTAGCAAATGAGCAGATGTTAGACAGCAGAGGCAGGAATCCTAGGAAGATATGCAGAGGGAAAGGAATCCTGGAAAGTGGAAAGTATGCAGTCAAATGAGTACTGCTCCCAAGACACCTTCTGCAACGGTGTGGCAAAGACTTTCTCATATTGTATGGTTGCCACACATTTACAGAAGGTGTTATGGAAACAGAACTCATTTGACCACATACTTTCCAGGATTTTATAAATGTATTTTACCAGTTACACGTTTATAAATGTAACATTCATGACCTATCCCATTAAGGGATTTTTGGATAATACTTAAAGTGGTATTCATGTAGAATTTTAGCGCATTGAAAGATCTTTAGTGACGTTATTTCACTATTAGAGGTAGGTCATTCTGTTTCAGGAGTGGGGTTTGAGAGACAGTGCCATGCTGAGGGCTATTGTGAGATCAGGTCTGACGAGATGTTCAAGGCTGGATTAACCCAGCCCCCCGCCATTCACTGTCCAATCTCTAGGTGACTAAGTGGAGGGGGGAGATTTTGGCAACTGGCTTGGGTAAAAGGGGTGGGCTAACCAGTGTAGGCAAGGCAGTAGTGGATTCTCCCTTGTTCTCTGTTGCGCTCTCTCTCTCTCTCTCTTTCTCTCTCTCTCTCTCTCTCTCTCTCACACACACACACACACACACACACACACACACACAAACTTTAACAATAACAATGGCAATTGCACTATTGTTCCCCAGAGTGCAATAGATGCAGCATCATTCCAGGCCATCATGGGGACAAAATGGCAGCCACCACACACTAAAAATGAACCCCCACCTATGGGCAGCTACCACTTTTTTGTAGCAGCCACTAATATTTCCCCAGAATGCTTCAGAACAATGCTGTGTCCAAAGCATTTGGATTCTGTAAGTGTGTTTGGGGAGAGGGCACGTCAGCCAGCAGCCACTAAGAGGAGTTCCATCGTAATCAATAATAAAGTAAAAGAGAGTGAGAGCCTGCCACTGCCCACATAGCCTTTAGAACGTAAGAAGAGTCATGCTTGATCAGATCAAGCATCCATTTAAAGATTGTCCACATTTAAAAACTGGGGTACAATTCCAGAAATCACCCCCAGTCTGGGAACACTCCCCCGCACCAAAAATAAATAAATCAGGCACGGGATTAATTCTTCAACATAAATCTGAAAGCTCACACAGATTACTATTATTCTAGATTTGGCCATACGAGAACTAAAGTATATACTGAATTCATTACATGACTGGGAGCTAACAGAGTTCCTAAAAGTCCTTGTTTACACAAGAAACATTCACAGATTGTTATCTCAAGATTTTTAAATCATCAATAGCAACCTGGCAAAGGATACTGAGTTTATCACCTTTGTAAACCCAAATGATTAATTTCAAGTTGCTTCAGCTACGCCTCCTCCCATGATCTCCTTGAGTCATCCAAAGAGATGGCAACACTGCTACTGTTGAAATGCCTGCTTATCAAAAGTGGCATGTGAATTATTGGGCTCTCAAGGGGTTGTTAAGTCTATGTTCAATTTGACCTTTGATTCTCTCTTTGAACATATAAACATGATATCATAGGCTGAAGTGACTTCAGGAGTTGTTATCTAAAGAGGGGGGGAACTAATTATGTAGAGGAGCAACTTAGTCTGCAATTTTATCCATATGTCTCAAAAAACACAATGGAAACTATTTTTAAAAATGCATGAATGACATTAGACAAAAACTGTTGCATTGAGCCCCTTGTCTATTAACACCTATGATTCATTGACAATGTTGGCTGGCATTTAACTTTTTGAATTCTTTGCTTCATTTTAAGTATTTTCATGATAATCTTTATTGTTTCTTTAAATATATTTTTATATTAATATCTTACCTTTCTTCCATCCAAATTCACTCCTGTCTCTGGGTGGCCACCTTCCCCTGATCACCACACATGGCAAGCCACCAGATAGTCTGCAGGTGCCCGGCAAGCAGCCCACGGCATCCTGCTGCTCTGCCAAGCTGCCATTTTGTCTGTTAGACCACTGACACCTGTAATGTTGTGTAAATGGGGCTCTTTATGGCTGCCCTTTGTGCAAAAGGGCCCTGTACATAAATGAACGAGCCACCATTTCCCACAAAATGGTAACTTGGTGGAGCAGTGGGGACCACCATGCTTGCCCCACTTGGCACATGCCAAGTCAGGCAAGTGCACGGTTCTACAGACTGGTGTCCAAGGTCTAAGCTGGCAAGAAATCTCCAAGCCTTGAGCCCCGACCAGACACCTGGTACATCCCTATTATAGAAGTCAAGGTGGCTACATGTGATTCCCAGAAAGTCTTTCTTTCAAGCAGTGACCATATCCAGATCAGCTTAGCTTCAGTAAGTTAGCTGCCTCATGATTCGGACCATGCCCTAGGGTCATATTACTTTTTTTAACATAGAATCATAGAATAGTAGAGTTGGAAGGGGCCTATAAGGCCATCAAGTCCAACCCCCTGCTCAATGCAAGAATTCACCTTAAAGCATACATTACAGATGGTTGTCCAGTTGCCTCTTGAATGCCTCTAGTGTGGGAGAGCCCACGACCTCCCAGTGACGTATCGCTCTAACAGTCAGGAAGTTTTTCCTGATGTCCAGCTGGAATCTGGCTTCCTTTAACTTCAGCCCATTATTTTGTGTCCTCCATTCTGGGTTGATCGAGAAGAGATCCTGGCCCTCTTCTGTGTGACAATCTTTCAAGTATTTGAATAGTGCTAGCATGTCAACCCTCAGTCTTCTCTACTCCAGGCTAAACATGACTAGTTCTTTCAGTCTCTCCTCATAGGGCTTTGTTTCCAGACCCCTGATCATTCGCATTGCCCTCCTCTAACATGCTCCAGCTTGTCTGCATCCTTCTTGAAGTGTGGTGCCCAGAACTGAACGCATCTATGCCAAGTTCTTAAAACAATTTATTATGTGTGATTAGTTGTAGTCCTTCATAAGAACACGCTTGGCCCCAATCCAGCAAAGGGGTCGTTTTTGCAGATGTAAGCGCCCACACAATCAACCAGTAGAGAAGGACACAATTTCAATTTCAGTTTCTCTGTTTCTCATGTCTACAATCCTAGGTTCTGTTTGTCTCAAACTATGAGAATTTATCCAGTCTTAACTAGGGAATCTAAGGATTTTTGGGGGGTAAAAGTTCAAATGAAAATTCTTAAGCATTTTTATGCGCATTTTCCCTAATGCGTGCATTTTTGTATGCATTTTTGCCTAATATACACATTTTTACAAGCAATTTTCCTAATATAATGCATTTTAAAATGTTTCCCCTAGAATATGCATTGTCTACATTTTTTTAAAAAAAATTGAGAACTCCATTACAGAATTTGGAAAAAGTGCAAATTTCAAAGGAGAACTCAGTTTTGGTTCGCATAGTGGTTTAAAAGTGCGAGTGTAGGTATATTTACATAAAAATATGAACTAAATTAATATCTCTCCTTTCCCTAGAGGCTTATCTGGATTAGATGCACATCTGAATATGAATTTGCATTCTGTACCATAGGGCTCATTCAGTCCTCATTCAACTGGATGGAGGTACATTTTGAAAGAAATGGAGATCTTTAGCCTGATTCTGAACTAGAACTGAGTTGAGGACATGTCACTCTGTGTATAAGCCATTGCCGCACATTGGACTTCCAGCTATTTCAACATGTTGCATTCAGATTTTTTTAAAAAAAAAATAAGAAAGAAAAGAAAAGAAAAAGTCAAAATGTTTTGAGTGTGCTAAATTAACTGTGATCCTGTAGTCTGTTCTTTGAAATGGCATGTACTGCACATTATTATATAATCACATATTTTAAAAGAAAACACATTTTAAAAAAAAATACATTCCAGACTATTTTTGTTCTTCCCCCTCCCACCTCTTTCGATTTTGACAGAGACAGTGACAGTCCCTGTAAGCCGTTTTAGAAGTTAGGAGGAAACGGGTTACCAAAAAGAAAAAGAAAAAAAAACCCTACATACAACAACCCACCCAAGAAAAACTATCAGTTTAAAGGAACCATGTGGGCTCTGATGAGAAATCGTGTTTCTTAACAATTGGACGAGCAGAAGAGCTTGCTCTTTGAGATATATTGCTCAAAGTAGCTACATTTCCTGTCCCAAGCAAATGTTTTTGCTTGTTGCATGTTATTAAATTCTCAATGCCCCCAAAAACAAGAAATCTAATGGAAAGTCAAAAGTGATGCCGAAGGGCTAATAAAATCTCTCTGGGAAGGCTATGCTTTATACTTCGTTTCTAATGAAAATGAGTTTGGAGCCCAAGGTTAAGCAACTGTAAAGGCTTGTTAAAGAGGACAAAGTCCGTAAGTGGTGAGCATTTGCACTTTCACTAAACAGGAGAGTTGAAATGTGATGCAAAGGATCACCTGGTAGAGTTCCTCAAGTGTATTGTCGTCATGGCTTTTAAAACTTTTAGTGAATTGTTGCTTCTGGAGATGAAGTAGATGGGCGATGTAGACGAGTTTTTTTTTGAGATTTTTTTTGCTTTGCAAATCCTGATACAGTCCATCCAGATTCACATCTCCTTCAGAATTCACACTTCTCCGGTTTTTGCCATGCATTTCTCGAATCAGACCTACCCTGTGAAAGTAGAGATGGGAGAACTCACCATAGTCCAGGGGTGTGTGCTGCGTGCTGGACACCCATCAGCCACCTGACCCTGCTTGCTGCATGCCTGGTCCCTCGCCGAGCCACCAATTTGTGTAAAAATGGCAGCTCATCCTTTTTCATAAATGCCCATTTACATGAATAGCAGCTCAAAGCAGCCATCTTTGCAACATGACAGGCATTATGAAAAGGAAGAGCTATTTGCATAAACGGGCATTTATATATATATAAAAAAGGATGTATAGTTTTTGCATAAAAATGGCGGCTTGGTTGACCAATGGAGTCCACCATGCTTGCCCGAGTTGGTGAACTCCTAGTCCGGCAAACGCAGCAATCCACTGACTGGAGGCCAAGCGGGGGAATGTCCGCCATACTCCATCCCCTTTCTAGACTCCCGTAACATCCCTGTGCAAAAGGTCTTCTGAATTTTAATCCACACCAGATCAGATCAGTCTTCAGGAGCATTTTTGGCTCCCTCTCCAAAATAGTCAACTTGCTTTATTTTGCAGTTGAACACCTTTACATTTCCCTTGCCAAAGTCACATCGTTGTTGGCCAGGCTCTACCTGCAAACACTCTACACATATATTCCTCAATTCCCCGACCAGGCTGGGGCAAAGGAGTGCACAGTCGCACAGAAACCTTGAGATGACACACCAGTGCACCTGACCAGTCCTCAGAGGAAGGAGTCACACTCCCATTTATCCCCACAACAAGCTCAGTTAGGTTGAGAGACAGTGACTTGCCCAGGGCTACCTAGAGATCTTTATGGCTAAGTAGGAATTTAAACTCAGGTGGGCTTTTTTTTCTGGTCCAAATTCAGTGTTCCATTCACTACACTACTTGCTGTAGTTCCTGAGCAGGGCTGGCATTGAGGGTAGTCAGGGTTGGCACTTGCCATGGGTTCTTCTTACCCCAGTAGGGGCACACGGACAAGAACCCCTTGGACTTACTCTTCCCTCCATTGCAATCTGCTTGTTTACCTGCCTCTCACTCTGGCCCAGCCAATGCTGGCCATGAGAGAGGAGCAGTGAATGCCACTGCCAGCTCACTCGCTGCCTCTCTACCCATCAAGAAAGAAAGCAGGTAGCAAAGATGATGAAGAGGAAGAAGAGCAATAGCACCTGGTGATACTGGTGGTGAGAGGCAGACGCACTGAAGGAGGGGCCATTGCGGATATTTTGCTCAAAGGCCCTCAAAAACCTGGGCAGCCACTATTCCTGAGAATGCTGCATAGTATATCGCAATACTGAGGTGGCCATATTAACCACATGAGCATAGTTTCATCACTCCACCACAGTCCTCCTAAGGGGAGAAGCCATAGCTCAGAGGTAGTGCACATATGTTGTATGCAGAAGGTCTTGGATTCAATCCCTGGCATCTCCAGGCAGGGCTAGAAAAACTCCTCCCTGAAATCCTGGAGAGCTATTGCTGCCAGTCACTGTTGACAATATTGGGCTAGATGGACCAATGGCCTGACTCAGTATTAGGAAAGGTGTCCACCCACCCACCCCTCCCGCCACTGGCGGCATTTCCACCACCGCCCCGCCTGTTATGCAAGGAATTCAAATCGTGACTCACCATATACCTTTTAAAGATCATTGCCACATCCTTTTAAACAAATGAGTTGTAATTAGACTCATCTTATACGTGAAGAGTCTGTGTTTTCACTTACACAGTCATACACAACAAAGTGTTTCCTGTAAAAAAAAAAACCATGAACCTTGTTAAAAAAAGAAGTTATCCTCCCACATGGTTTGTTTTAAAAATATCTTTAAATACTATTAAAGAACAATCATTGTGTACATTTATTTCATGTGAGTGGGAAGCAGGAACTGTCAATGTTTCATATTCTTCCTGCAACTGTAACAAAGGTACAGACAACAGCAGTAATAACATAACAAAACAGTACATTTGCCTTTCATACTGTCTTCTCCAATTAAACCTCCAACAGCTAAGCACCTTTTTTTGTGGACAACTGCAAGCACTGCTCCTGGAATTCCTCCACCACCACCACCACCTATGGACATGGTTTCGTGTGGTAGAGCCAAAGTGGAGGAAACCGGTCCCCCAAATGTAGTAGAATCATAGAATAGTCGAGTTGGAAAGGGCCTATGAGTCCATTGACTCCCAACCCTTGCTCATTGCAGGAAACCACCTTAAAGCATATCTGACAGATGGCTGTGCGATTGCATCTTGAAGCCCTCTGGTGTGGGAGAGCCCATGACCTCCCTAGGCAATTGGTTCCATTGTCGTACTGCTCTAACAGTCAGGAAGGCTTCCTGTAACTTCAGCCCATTATTCCGTGTCCTGCACTCTGGGATGATCGAGAAGAGGTCCTGGCCCTCCTCTGTGTGACAACCTTTCAAGTATTTGAAGAGTGCTATCATGTCTCCCCCCAGTCTTCTCTTCTCCAGGTTAAACATGCCCAGTTATTTCAGTCTCAGCTCATAGGGCTTTGTTTCCAGACCCCTGATCATCCTCGTTGCCCTCCTCTGAACACGCTCCAGCTTGTCTGCATCCTTCTAGAAGTGTGGTACCCAGAACTGCATGCAATACTCAAGATGAGGCCTAACTAGGGGTAGAGTCCCACAACAATACAGTAATAGAGCTGCAGATGAGTAATGCACTTGTGATGGTGAGAAAGTGAGTACAATGCTTATTGTGGAATCATTGCATTTCATCTCTCTTATAACTCAGACTATTCTCTCTGTGTCCCAGTTTAAATTTAGCCTGGGTGCAAATTGGGGAAGAACCATTTCCCAGCTGTACTGGCTGCCAATCCATGTCCAATTCAAAGTGCTGGTATTAACATTCAAAGCCCTAAACAGCTTGGGGAAAGGTTATCTGAAGGATTGCCTCCCTTCTCCATGAGCCCATTCCAAAGGAAGTGAGGCAGGTGGTTATCAGGAAAAAGACCCTTTCTGCTTTGGCATCCTGGTTGTAGAATGAGCTCCCTAGAGAGGTTCATTTTATTTTCTGAGTATTTTAGTGTTTAGCATCCTAGGCTTTTAGTTCTGCTGTTTAAAATCTGTATTTTACATCTGTATTTTAAATCTCTGTGTTGCTGCTCAGTTTTATTATGGTTGCACTTTTTGATTGTGGTTTTAAGCTTCCAAATTTCATATTGTACACCGTACCTTGTGGCTTTAATTTTTGTAAACTGCCCAGAAAGCTTTGGCTATTAGGCAGTATAGAAATGAAATAAATAAGTGCCCACACTGCCAGTTTAAGCCTCCAGTGCATATCCCTGGCTCGGAGGCTGGCAGCCATCCAATGCAGAGTCTCTGTGCGCCTCCTGCTCTACATTTTAGCTAGATGGGCTTTTTTGTCCATCTAACTGGGCCTCTGTGGAGTGGGAAGGAAAAGGCTGGGGAGGCTTGGAGATATGGCAAAATCCAGCCTCCCCAGTCACCTCCTTTCTCTCTTCTCTGCGATGGCCTTTGCAAACTTGGAGAAGCAGCCGGTGTGGTTCTCTCTGTGCTGGCTGTGGTGGGAGAGGACAAGGAGCTCAGATTCTTAGCTCTGAGGTCAAAGCCCTGACCTCAGATCCAGGAATCTGAACTATTCTATTGGGGCTGTGCATGCCCCACCCCCGATTCACCCCCCCACCCCCTGATTCACCCCCCGATTTGCTTCGGGGTGTTTCGGGGGTTGCCCGCCTCACCTCGGTGTTGAAGCTGAGATGAGATTCCCCCCCTAGGTGACTTGGCCTTGCAGGTACCTGGATGACAGCTGTGCAGCCAGCACCCAATGAAGCCGGTAGCAAGGGCAGAGTCCCTACCTTGCCCCCCGACCCAGAGCCACTGCCACCGGGACTTTCTCACCACCATCGCCGCCATCTGCCGCCGCATCACCGCTGCTAGCCACTATTGCCACCTACACCATCGCTGCCCATTGCTGCTGCCGCATCACTGCCGCCAGCCACCATTGGCACTTGCCGCCATTGCTGCCTTCTGCTGGCCATAGTTTGTGACCATAGATGTACTACAGAGGCCATGCAATATCACGGTCTGGTTCGAAGGAGCGCGGACTATGTGGTGGCAGGCAGCAATGACAGTGGCGGAGGCAGCAGCAATGCAGCAGGCAGTGATGCGGTGGCAGGTGGCAACAGTGGCAGGCAGCAATGGTGGCAGCAGGTGAGCAGGAAGAGGGAGGTGAGCCTTGCGTCAGGCCCAGCACCACTCCAAAGTGGCCCAAGGTGCCCCGAAGCTTCGGTACCGATCTGCTTCGGGGCGCCTTGGGCTGACCCAGAACCATCTCGGTTTTGAGAATTCAGCCTGAGGCGGTGCACAGCCCTATATTCTGTAGCTCCACAGACTTTGTCTAGGGGCCATAGGATTGCTCCCTCACTGGTTAAACAGAGAGATGGGCAGCTTGTGGCTCTCCATTTGTTTGGCCTACCAGTCCTCTCACCCCTCACAATTGGCTATGCTGGCTAAGGCTGGTGGGAGTTTTAAGCCAAAGCACTTGGAGGGTCACAAGTTGCCCACCTCTGGTTTAACAAAACATCAAGCATGGCTGACCTAAGATATTTTGTTGCCTTAAATGAAGGACAAGATACTCCCCTCCCAATTCCATGTACAAGAGCCAATAAGTTGGCAGTTGAATCTTACTTCATCAGAGTATTCTCCATTGTACCTGAGTGTATCAGGTCATGTGGCATTCGTTTTATTACATTATACCTCACCTTTCCACTAAAACTAGTGCTCAAGGTGACCAAGAATAAAATAAAAACAATATGAAATTATAACTAGAATATAACTACATCCATTAAAAAACAAGGAGGAGGAGGAGGAGGAGGAGGAGGAGGAGGAGGAGGAATGAACAGCACCCATCAGATTGAAACTTACCTCAATGACAAATCAGGCTAAAAAATAAATGCTTGTTGGATCAAAAACATATTTTCTTGGCAGCAGAAGGTCAACAGAGTTGGAGCCAGCCTTGCTTCCCTTGGCCAGAAGCGTTAGCTAGGCCTTCTCTCACATTCCTGTCAAACACACCACTCACTGGTAGTTGCTGGATAGAGAGCAGGACCTCTACTGAGGATCTTAAAAGTCTAGGCAGGGTCCTATGGGCATGCACAGCTATTCTTTCCAACACCTCCCTACCCCTTAGCATCTGACACCAGAGGTGGCCACCTTGCTCAGCCTAAAGGTAGGGAAGGCCCTGAAAATGGTGCAGGCCCCAGTTCTGTTCTTACCATCATCTCAAAGCATTTGGGCAGCCTAGGCAAGGTGGGACCAAGATATCCCCACATGAACTGGGATTATGCCCAAAGACTCATTTTCTGCCATTACAGAAGATTCTGGCACATACTCTCAGTTTAAGCAAGAACCCAGACATGTGTGGTGGTTACTCCTTGAATTGTGTCATGCTAGAGAGCTGCCAGAGCTTGTCCTCAGCTAATTTGTAGTCTAGTAGAAATTCTAATGCTTCTGGGGATTTCTGAAAGGCCTTTGAAACCATTTAATCAAAACAGTGGAAACCAACCAGGGAAGAGAAATTATTTTAAGGACATCCTAATTCTATTATCAGGTATCATCTGGTTGTTAATGATACTTCAAAGTTACACCCTGCCTGAATTTTGTAGAGTGCTCCAGAGGAAAAAATGAGTGGAATATCCAAAGACTTAATTCCTCCATTAATGAGTACTTCACCTTGGCCTGTTTGAACTTGGGCTATATGACCAGTATTCAATTTTCAATAACAGCCATATTTCTCTCTCTCTCTCTCTCTCTCTCTCCTCATTTTGATCCTGAAAATCTGTAGCCGTGTCATCAGTCCCCTTTTTAATTATACCATATTCTTTACATCTGTCCTGCTAAATAACTCTAATTGAAATAGCACCGGCGTGAATTTTTGTAATGTTCCCCCCAAGACATCCCGAAAGTGACTCACACGAGAAAACAGACTGAAGTCACAGCTGGAAGCACGTCAAGGATCATTTCCATTTTTACATGATTAATTTGAATTTAATATCTTAAATCAAAACCTGATTAATTTAAATAAAATTTTGATGGTGCCCTGCTTCTAATATACATTGCAGTAATTAGATTGGGCTTAATGTGATTTTTTTTACATAATTAAAAAAAAGAGCAAGTCAAGTGTAACAATGCAGTGTGTACAATGCTTTGATGTAGGGGTACGAAATTATTGCTCCAGACATTACTTAGCTTCAAAAAGGGTCATAGCTGAGAGGATATGCTAAAGGCCAACAATTCATATATTAAAATATGGGACTGATTTTTTTTCCCCAGTCACAGGTCAGCTGGAACGAAGTGAGGGTCAAACATGCAAAGTCCATACTTGTAGTAAATAAGGGAACATTTGTGCAGGAACTCTCCTAGCATTATACCTAACCAGAAGTACAAAAGAAAGTCACCTGACAAACAAAGTCACCTGGCTGTGAGGTGCTGCACAGCAATGGATCAATGGGCACCTTCACGTACTCTATTTAAGGAGTGGAGAAACATCCATAGAAGAGGGGGAGTTGAGAAGCAAAAGGGAGGGAGGGAGGGAGAGGAGAGGAGAGGAGAATCAATGAAGATACTGGGAAAAGAGAAAGAGGAATGTACTTCATTTCTCTCAGCTGAACTCCCTAATCCACTAAACTGAGGGAAGTCCTGTATAGGAGCCCTCCTCTCTTTATTGGGAAGTGTGAAGGTTTGAGGTCTACTGAAGCAAGATAATAAATTTTCTGTTGGGGGTGGTGGTGTCCCTAAGAGGAATAGTTTCATTTATCCAGGTAACATTCATTTCCTGGTTAAATTTCATTTCTCCAGTTAAGTTTCATTTCTTCAAAGTTGGAACAATTCTGTTTTGGGGGAAGAGGGTATAAAAACGTGAGAGAGCCAGAAAAGAGCCAGAGGAAAGACCATACCATAAGGAAGGAGTGGAAAGATGCATCTTGAAGAAGTCTAGATACAGCTTGGTGTAAAGGAACTTCTGTTTTTGCAATTTTAAATGCCTTTTTTTATCACTCTGCTCTATTTACTAAAAATATGTTTAGTTGTAAGTGACTTGTTTTACTTTACCAGTAATCGGCTGTGTCAAACCTAAAGTGTCTGGAGTGTCATTCACCCATGTATACAGCCTAACCCCCACATTATGTGGAGGGGAAGGTAAAAGAAGGAAGGTGGGACTCTTATGGAGAACAGAGCTCAGAAGGACCAGGTCATAGAAGGAACCCTGACAGAATGTTTTCTGGCCAGTCTCTCTTCATCTCATTATCATCAAAATAGGACTGGGAACAAAACAGGAACTTCAGTCATTCATGAGGTGAATACTCAGTTACCAAGATCCAGGGCAGAATGAGCATAACCCCCCTCAAATACAGCAGGACTGGCTTACCACATCCTGAAGTAAGTGAAATAATCCACATTACCATCCAGGAGGGACCCATAAAGGTATTCATTCCAGGGTCTAAAATTACCTAAGTGCACCCAGCTGTGGGGGATGGGGTTGGGGTCAGGAGGCATGCTTGAGGATTATAGACCAGACCAGTGCTCACCAAACATCAAAGTGGCATTAGAGAATCCCATACCAGCACTGCTTTCTTGCATTATGGCTATATCATGGTTGTGCTGCTATGGACCAAGGCTAGTGCCACTGTAGAACTAAAGAGGAATGCACTTTTGTTGTTCATAAGAACATAAGAAGAGCCATGCTGGATCAGACCAAAGTCCATTAGTCTGGCAGTCACAATCTGTTCGCACAGTAGCCAACTAACTGTCGACAAGAAACCCACAAGCAGGACATGAGTTCAACAGCACCCTTTCACCCATGTTACCTAGCAACTGGTTTATATAGGCTTACTGCCTCTGATACTAGATGCAGCCCATAGCCATCAGGACTAATAGCCATTGATAGCCTTCTCCCCAAGGAATTTATCCAACCCCCTTTTAAAGCCATCCAAATTGGTAGCCATCGCTACGTCTTGTGGTATTCAATTCCAGTTTAACAATGCTCTGTGTGAAGAAATCCTTTTATCTGTCCTTAGTCTCCCACCAATCAGCTTCATGGGATGACCCCAGTTTCTAGTATTTTTAGAAAGGGAGAAAAATGCCTCTCTATCCACATTTTCCACACCATGCATAATTTTGTCATGTCTCCTCTTAGCCTCCTTTTTACAGGGCTAAACAATCCCAGCTGTTGTAACCTTCCCTCATAGGGGAGATGCCCTTTTCTGCTCAAGGTTGGGTGAATCCTCCATAAACAGATGCAAGCCCCCGTAAGGCTATGCTTATGGCAAGGCAAACAATCAGTGAGGGAGCAAGTAAGTTTCTGTGCTGCAATAATCCCCCTTTTCTCCCTCCCACAGTTTCTGTAAGCTTTCTCCATCATCATACACATGTGAGCAGGCTGTCACACATATAGAACACATCTATCTCCCCACATTGCATCAAACACAATGCTCATCAGCAGAGTCAGTTCACACATCCAGCTACCCACACCATGCGGGTCAGTCATGAAGGGCAGTGAAAATGAACGTTCACGCACCCGTGAACGGCAAGCCCTTACGTCCCAGATCTTTAGGATTTGTGAATGCTACCACCAGCTCAGCATAGAAGGCTGAAGAAAATGTCTGTAGATCTCTGTGAGCTTTGCAAGGAAAACATGTGCATCTCAGTAAAATTAATGAGTCGGGTTTTGACTACCCAGTCCTTCACATCCTCCAACTGATGGATCTTGTTGACAGAAGCCAGACAACTTGAATATAAATTCCAAGCAAGCCACTTATTTATAATTCATCACACACACCAATAAAGAAAAAAAGTTGCCACTTTTTATCTGACAGCCAAGACTCTGATGACAATCAAGGTTTTTAATTTTTATTTTTTTACCACCTCTAAATTTAGGTTCTCCCCTGCACAAAATATTACTTTTTTTGGTAGGTCTAAAAATAGCTGCTATTGGGCAGGGGCAAGGGAGAGACTTTGGCACGAAGGTTCTTGTTCCAAAGTTAAAGTCGAAACAAAATTAATCAGGATGGGTTATCTATAATGAATCATCGTTCATTTCTGGGGAGGAAAGGCAGAGGGGAAGAAAGTACCTTTCACAGCGGCTGAAGGAAAATACTTTCGGGGAGTTACATTAAACTATGGACTCTAAGGAGGAGATTACAGATCTTCCATATTCAGCAACATGAATGAAAACTCTTAGGAACTCTTCCAACGTCCTCCCCCACCGCCCATTCCAACTCCTTCTGCCCCAAAGCAGCAGGGATTGCTTTTTGTATAGGCAATGATTTAGATGGCTAATTGAAAGTAAGCAGTGGTGAGCTGCTTCCTCGGTAAAATATTACCAAGACAATCTTATCTAAGTTTACAGAGTCATTTCCAATTTGTAAATGCTGTATTCATTTCTAGCAGATAAAACACCTTTAAAAAATCCTACACCCGGCCAGTGCACCGTTTGCTGTTATAACCACACTTGCCCGTTCCCCGATTCCTCACCCTCTCCTTATCACCTGCATAAACTTTAGACTCACGATTGAATAATTCTGGTATATATATATATATATATATATATATAATCTCTCATCATTTTGCAAATAAAATTAATGATTTCCCCCCTCGAATTGTGATAACTTGCTAGAGCTGCAGTTGTTGGTAGTTATCTACCCTACTGAGAATCATCTTTCTATGGAGCTTACATTTTTAAAAAAAAAAAAAGAAGGAAAAAAAAGAACATCACCTTTGCAAATTCATCCCTTACCTATAATATCCACCACCACCCCAATCCCCAGTTTTTGTTCCTCCAATATAATAGATGTAAATTAATGTTTTGCCATTGTTTGTTGCGGTAATCATAGAGGCAAGTATATGCTTCTAACAGCTATCTTATTTTCAATTTGCAAAGCATACTGCGCTTAATCCCATGTGGCAGCCTGTGGTTCTAGATATGAATTTTAAAAGGTAATTAGACCAGAGCATGAGGCTCTCCATGAAACGAAGAGAGCAGACTCCTGCCAGGTCCAGGGGGGTCTCTTAGAGGTCCCAGGCTGGTTTCAGTTCTCATCCTAGCTTATTACTCTTCTCCACTGTGCGAAACAGCTTATTTGTTCATGAAAATTTAAATCATGTCAGTACTAGAAATATTATTTTAAACCTCAAGAAAGGTCACAGAGTTGTCGTTGTTGTTTTATACTTGGGGTAGCTGGCCTGAAGGCTTCTCTCCCTTCCCTCCCCTCCACCAATAAAATGATCTTCTAAACAAATAGCTGCAAAATGAGATGTCCATTCATAAACACTGTTCTCCAGCAGGCACTAGTAAGTGTGTAAATATCAAGCAAAACGTTGTCTAATCAACTAAGTAAATGGCAACATCCTTGGGAAATGCTATACACTTTAAGTGAGGCTCAATATGCATAGTGGGATATCATCCGTGTTATTGAAAACCACTAGTGTAATTGTGTGTTATGTTATTTATTTATTACATTTCTGTACCACCCAACACAAGTGAGAAATGTAATTTTAGTAATTACTAAGATTTTATGAAGCCAATAGGAAATATCAGAAAATTCAGACATTTGCCAGTAAATCTTGAATCCAAATACAATCAGGTAGTAAATCATCAAAGTTTTCATTCGTTTAGATCATTAACAATTCAATCCTATGGTCTCTAGGAAGGCATCCCAGAAGCCATACAAATTGGACCCCATCCTCCAAGGGCATAGAGAAAGTGTTCTGCACTTGGAGGAGTACACCTAACTTCACTATAGCATCTGATCTCCATAGGAATCAAGATGCCAGACTAGTTGCAGATGAACTGCATATCGTTTAGTCCAGCACAACTGTGTATAATCTAGTTTTATCATCCTCATTTTTATCATACTGGTAAATGCTAGCATTGACCAGAATAGAAATTTTGAAAATTTTACTACCATCACTTTCAAATGCACAGCTTTTAGAGGCTTGGATCTAGATTTTGGTACCTGCAATTGAGCTGGCAGCTGATTTCCTCACCCTCCACCCCATGGCACCCCAGCCACCCCACTGAAAATGCAGTGGGGAGAGGGAATCCACGTCCCCCCCAAAAACAGGCAGAGACACCTTCCATGAAAGGAGCCCTTCCATCCATGGAAGGTAGATCCTGGGCAGAACCCAAAGACAGGAGGAAGAAAACCTTGATCCTCAAAAGTTAGAAAATCTCCTTAAAATGTAATAAATCATTCAGTTCCAGGGATGGCTAGTGGATGCTTGTAGAAAACTACAGCAATTCATGGTGAATAGCTATATATAACATCAGATCTTTTTCAGAGTGATTAAGCACACACACACACACACACACACACACACATACACACACCATTCTGGAAGAGCAAAATAACCCACGAAAACATTATCCAGCTAAGAGATTTCCAGTCTGTGCTGCCTCCCATACCTGTATGCAGTATTTATACATCGTAGTGTATTGTAAAGAGCCATCTCTGCAGTACTGGGGCAGCTTATTCGCATAACTGTGATATCACAGTTTCCCTGCCAAGCTCTTGCTTCAAAGTGCTTCTAGAATTCCTTTATTTAAAAAAGAAGAAGAAGAAAGAAAGAAAGAAAAAGAAGAGGAATCACTGCTTCCCATATATTATTTTCTTATGGGCTTTTAAAGCCAGGTTTTTAAAATGCAAAACAGTCTTCACTGGCAGCTGACATCCAAAACCTGAATGCAGACTGGATTTTTCTCAAATCCTCTATCAATGTATGAATAACTTGCTTGGCCTCTAATGAAAGGTGAGACTTGAATTTTCCAGTGTCCCCCATGATCCTTGAGCTTTATTTAGACTTTAAAGACACAATCTTATGCAAGTTTAGATAGAAAAGAAAAGTCTTACACCTCCTAGCATTTCCAGACAGCCATACTGGCTAGACAGCGCTGGGAGTTATAGGACGTCTTCTGTCTAAACATGCATAGGATTGCACCCTAAATAATTATTCTACATATCCCATAAAAATGCTCACCTGTTCATACAGCAGAGAATAGGGATGGGGTGAAATGTCCTCAGTAATTTCATATTTTTGAATTAATACATAAATCATAACTTAGCTGTGCTTTGAAATTCGCATTTGACTGAAATTTGCAATGGAATTTTCTAGGGCTGTGTACTGCCTGAGGCCGAATTCCAAAATCTAAACCAAGGCAGGCCGATTCAGCACACCTTGGTCTGGATCTGAGGCAGTACCAGGTCGGTGCAAGGCTCCCCAAGGCCGAAGCAGATCAGCACCGAAGCCTCAAGATGCCTGGGGCCAATTTGGAGCAGTGCTGGGCCACTCCCCCATCCCCCTGCCTACCTAGGAAAGCTGCCACAAGGCCGGCTGTGAGTCCAGATGAGCCCACTAGACTCACCTGACTCACCTCTCCCTCCCCTGGATAGGGGGAAGGGGGAAAGGGGCAAGGCAGCTGTGAATGGGCAATGGGGAGTTGGGAGTCCCATGCCCTCCCAGTCGGCTTTGCGCCCAGCTTTCCTGGGTGCTGGCTGCATGGTGTACGCCCAGGAACCTACAAGGCTAATTTGCTTCGGGGAGGGGGGTGAATCTCACTTTAGATTTGGCACTGTGGCAAAGCGGGCACCCCTCCCCGAATCACCCTGAATCAAATCAGGGCTGTTTCAGAGGCCCTGAAGTGCCCTCTGAGGTGAATCGGGGTGCGGGATGTGTACAACCCTAAAATATTCTAATAAAAATGTGCATACAAATGTGTATATTAGGGGAAAGTGCACACAAACGTGCATATGTTATTAAATATAACATTCACAAATGCTTTATATTAGAAAAATTGCTTGCAAAAATATGTAGATTAAACAAAATTGTATACAAAATTGCTTGTAAAAATGTGGATATTAGGCAAAATTATATACAAAAATGCATGTGTTCTGAGAAATGTGTACCAAAACGCACACAAAATTTCAGGAAAACTTTAAGGCGGCAAAATTCTTACATTTCAGGATTAATCAAATTTAGGATTGGAAAATGAGAAACTGGGAGAAACCTAAATTGACAGATTCGTCCATCCCACTACAGAGCATGTTGATTTCAGGGAGTTGATGGCTTTCAACTAGTATCAGTGCCTTCTGGTTGGACAAGACAAGATGGCTGTGAGTGCTACAGCTTGGTGATGGAGCATATGCTTCACATTTAGTAAGTCAAAACTCTTAAAAGGATCTGAGGTAAGAATGGCGGGAAGTACTTTTTTTTCCTTTTAATACTATGGCCTTCCCTGAATCACCAGCGCAGCGTGGGCCAACAAATATATTACTATAGAACCTGCAGGCACATTCAGGATGACCAGCTAGCTAGAGAAACAGTGGAAAGCAAATTCATGCTTCATCTTTCTTCTCTCCACATGTGCTTACTGTACCAAGAATTGTACATTAAAAAGAAAAAAAGCAGCACAAGGCAACATCCGTTCTAATTTTGATTTCCTGGAAGGTGAGTGCGGTTGGGCAGATGGTGCTGTTTTTGTTTTACTACAACTAGTGATCAAGTGCAAATCATATTGGCATGTACACATCCATGTGCCCTATGGGTGTAAGCTTTTATTTCCATGTGGTGTTGCTAAGGTGCCTGTGCCGCCACAGCCTCAAACACTAGGCCTAGACAAGCACACCCCTCTCAGGCTAAGCACCACCACTTAGATACCTGAGGGAAGGGTAAAAGATGCACCACTTTTCCCTTATAGCAGAGGGGAAAAGGGTGTTAAGGGTTTTGAATAAGGTCCTCCTGTGAGTATGTTGGCTGAAAGTGTAATGATTTGTGTTTCTTTATTAAATTTATAGACCAGGTTACAAAGCCAAGCTGACACGTGGTTTGCGGTAGCAAAAATAAAAGAAAACGTTTATTGTTGTTAACAGTTCTTTTCAAATCAATTTCACACCTGCCTATTCTTAACACTTCTAATAATTTACTAATAATCCTAAATCCTAATAATCTCTTCACACACACTCCTGACTAGATCACACACAGCTATCTTCCCCAACCAAGACAGTAAGATAATCTAAAACACTCCCTCAGACTATATATACTCCTCCCCCTCCCTTTCCCAGCATCATCAGCCACACCCACTCAGCCCAACATTCCGCACTCTCCAGACATACTAACTCAGACATACATAGGGAGACGGAAATGTGGAGTATCGTCACAGTGCCTTCCCCATTAGTGCTTTGTCCCATCTCAGTATCTGTTTTTTTTCATCTTCTACTGTAGTTTTCACTGTAGTTGCAATTACATACTGCCAATAGTAAGAACACCCATCACTGATAGCAATACTGGTACTGAGAGTGCCCCTGCTTATAGTAATACTACGACTAGGAACAGTAGTAGTAGTTAACATCATAGTAATATTTAAGAGCATGCTAGGCAATTTGCTGACACTGACTTAGATGGCAAGAGTGTTCACCTGACAGAGATGTAGGGATGCATGAGCATCCCTACATCATTTTTGCTCATAAAACATGTGAACATGCCCCGTTCGAAACTCCAAATGTGAGCATGAGAGCAAGCATGTGACCACTGAACATATTCACAAATTGTTGAACATGTGCTTCAATTCATCTCTTTCCCAATTCCCAGTTCAATTTGTGCAAATACCCTAATTCGTTTCCCCAGTAGACCGAATCAGACCCACTTTTGTGAAAATTAGGCGATTCACGCAAATTTGGGGAGATTTACACAAATCACCCGTTTGATCGCTACTCAATTTGTGAAAATTTCTATTCACACAGAGTGAGCAGCAATCACAAGTGTGAACAGGAATGGGGCACAGGATGAGTAAGTAGCAAGACTATGTTATATAACCCCCTTTTAAAGCCATCCAAATTGGTGGTCATCACAACGTCTTGTGGTAGTGAATTCCATAGTTTAACTCTGAGCTGTGTGAAGAAATCCTTCTTTTGAACTGCCCTGAATCTCCCACCAATCAACTGGAACCTGAATCCCCCAAGGACCAGTGCAATACTCTAACCACGACGCCACACTGGTTCACATATTCTCTTCTTCGTTCTTTTTTATGTTACCCAGAAAAGATTGGTTCCTCAAATGGCATATAATTATAATCTGAACAAAGTGGCTACACAACTAACATATTAGGGATGTATCAGCGTGTTTGTGAGTGTCAGGTTCATCAAGCAGTTGGTGATACAGTCCAGATTCCAAGCTCCCCCCTCCAGAGCAATGGGGCAAAAGGCGCTGCTGATGGATTTGGGGGCATGCTATTTTATGGTGCGTGAGTGTTTTAATACTGAAGTCTTAAGGATTGAGTGGGTGGTATGAGAATTTTGTTTCTGTTTGCAAACATGAGCAGCAGAACTTCTTTTTTTCCTTTCTTTTAGAAATGCTTGCAAATTCTTAGATTCTTAGATTTGCAACTGCATTCGGGAAAACACGTATTGTTATAAAATTATGCACTTTAAAATGTGCATTCCCCAAAAATGTGCATCCGAACACTTTTATACTTTGTCAGTGGAGAAAAATGCACACTTTTGAATAATATACACAGAAATGTAGACTTTTCCCATTCAAAATGTTCAGTTTTCCCATTCGAACTGGCCAAAAAACTGATTTTAAAAAATGGGAGTGAGCTGAAATGAGGGTCAAAGTGATTTTTGGAGAATTTAGGCAAGGTTGAAAATGGCTGTTTACAAATAAATACATAAATAATATCACAGAGTCTAAAGAAGCATCATTTTCCCTGGCAAAATCTCCAAGTAAAGCTGCTCATCTTCTCTAGACATAAAAAGGCAGGGAAAGGCAAATAAATAAACTAAAATGATCAAGGGGCTGGAGCAACTCCCCTATGAGGGAAGGTTACAACAGCTGTGATTGTTTACCTGGGGGGGATGCATAAGGGGAGACATGATAGGTTTATATAATTATGCATGGTGTGGAAAATGTGGATAGGGAGAACTTTTTTTCTCCCTCTTTCATAATACTAGAACCCATGAAGGTGATTATTGGGAACTTCAGGTTAGAGAAAGGACTTCTTCACGCTGTGCATAGTTAAGCCATGAAATTCACCATCCCAAGATGTAGTGATGACCACCATTTGGATAGTTTTTAAATGGAGTTAGACAAATTCCTGAGGGAGAAGGCTACTAGTGCTGATGGCTATATGCTACCTCCAGCATCAGAGGCAGTATGCCTATGTACAATAGTTGATGGAGAATATGAGCAGAAGGGTGCTGTTGCAGTCATGTCCTACTTGTGGGTTTTCCATGAGCAGCTGGCTTACCACTGTGTGTACAGAATGCTGGATGAGTTAGATCATTGGTCTAATCCAGCATGGCTCTTCTGGAGTGGTGTAGCACCTAGGGTGTTGGACTGGGAGTCAAGAGGTCTGAGTTCTAGTCCCTACTCGGCCATGGAAGTTCACTGGGTGACTTTGGGCCAGTCACGGACTCTCAGCCCAATTTATCCCACAGGGTTGTTGTTGTTATTGTGGTTGTGAGGATAAGTATGAAGAGGAGGAGGAATATGTATGCCACCTTAGGTTCTTTGGAGGAAAATTGGTGGGATATAAATGTAATAAATAAATAAAATGTTCCTAATAAAGACTCTGAAGCATCCATTTCAGTAGCTCACATATAAACTTTGCTGAACTGTGAATTCTCTGTAACTCCGACTATGCCACAAGACTTCCGCTCAGTGCTTTGATTGTGCAGGTATGGCTCTGATAAAGAGAGGTTTGGGCTGCTGCTCCTTGCTGAAGACAGGAAGTGAGGCTGAAATGCAGAAATGGCAGTGGAGCAGTTTGTCAGCACAAAACAGGCCTTCAGTCATTCATAGCAGAAGCTGCCAGATATGTGACATTGAGAGTCACCCTGAACAAAAATGGAAGGCCAGGAAACAATGATGTTACATTAGGGATGCAAGAGAAATGTGTTCGGTTATCATTTGAATGTGAACTTTCACTCTTTTGAACCAATACATGAAGTAAAACTAAGTAATCCTTCGAAATTCACACTTCTGAAGTTTGCAATAGAGCTCTCAAAATAAAGAAAAAATGTGTAGACAAA
Organism: Anniella stebbinsi; assembly: GCA_029215795.1. Classification (NCBI taxonomy): domain Eukaryota; kingdom Metazoa; phylum Chordata; class Lepidosauria; order Squamata; family Anniellidae; genus Anniella; species Anniella stebbinsi. Next base: position 352,042,515 of record JARDYH010000001.1, read on the forward strand.
TGCGTATATTGGGGGAAATGCACACAAAAATGCACATATTAATGAAAATAATGTTGAATATACATTGTATTAGGAACAATTACTTGGAAAGAATGGGCATACTAGGCAAAATACATTCCAATATGCATGCATCAGGAGAAATGGACACAAAATGCATGCACATTTTTGCAAAATTCAGATAGCTAGATAGCTAGATAGATAAATAGATAAATAGATAAATGATGGATAGAAGCTGAATTTAAGGTTTAAAGTATTTTAAAAGATCAGGACAAACTGAAAAGCCGAAATGTACACATCTGTCCATCTTACTTATAAGTAAACAAAATTCCCATGCCACACCATGACTCCGTTCCATAGTGGGGAGCCCATGGCAAGGCAGAAACAAACATTGTATATTTCACCCCATCTATTGAAGGGAGAATACATGATGTCATAATTACACAGTCACCCTAAATTGTTACCAAAGTGCAAACAAATGATCAATTGCAAAGACAGAGAACCAGGGTGGGCATTCCACTGCTGCCTCTGTTAAGTAAAGGTAAGTAATAATCATTGCAAAGTGTTGGGTCCAGATTTAGGCTGAATCAGCTGTGCTTGTGGAAGAGGCCTTCTCTTTCTTCTCTTTCTCAGTGCACCCCTCCAGCCCCCTGAAAATGCTACACAGAGAGTCAAGAGGCCCTGCTCAATGGAAGGAGCAATAGTGTGGGAGGAAGTGGTATCCCCAAACTTCAGGTGCAGGGACCTTCTGCCAACAGAGCTTTTCCTCTCACAGAGAGTCTCTTCTTCTTGCAGAAGGGAGATCCTGGATCGAACCCCAAAGGTGAGGGAGGAATATCAGTTCAACAGAAAAGGCAGTTCTACATGTCTTACTAATCAGTGAACCAATTTTGGTCTGTATGACTTTTCCATGTTTTCAGCCATAATTATACTCTCTTCCATGTCTGCATTAATCTGTGCATTAAAAAAAATCAAATCTCTCAAAATATGTAGATAATCATGTGTATTTACTTATCTGTTTTGCTATATAGTTCAATGCATATTTTCAGAGAAGTCCAAAAATGCTTTGCTCTAATTGAATAGGTACAGAGCAGGTAATTTCTTACAAATCAAATTCCTCTAGTGTCCCTACTACCTATCTATCATTTTTATAATACCTGCAACAAGCCAGATCCTGTATATATAACTGAACTGGCAGACAGTGAATTAGGAGCTGGGCTCTGAGCTCCATGGCATGTCCACACTCAGTACCAATATGTTGTGAGTGAGCATTAGGAATGTATGAGAAATTCATTTGTGTTTTTTTAATCAGGATTTACCCAGTTTGCACCTTCCATTTTGAACACGGATTTGGACATAAGCTGCAATTGCAGACTTTACATTTGCAAGCTTTCAATGAAGATGGAAAACATCAACATGCGTACATTTGACAAAAATGTGCATTAAAAATGTGTAATTTTGAGAAACGTGCACAAATACACTTGAATCAGTGGGAGAAGCATGTGTGCAACTCAAAGATGTGCACAATTGATATGTATGGTTGGGGGGAAACGAACATGAAAATATGCATGGAGTTTTGTGTGAATTGGAAAAATGCTCGTGATCTGATATGGACTTGAGCCTGAATGAGTTTCAAGAGGGAATTTGGAGTATACTGGCGAACTTGAGTATTGCTGATTCACATATGTCTAGTGAGCAGTCAGATTAGGATGGAACTAAAGGGATCCCCCCACCCACTTGGTGCAGCATCTATGACCCTCCTGGGTTCTTAGCTTGCTTGTTTGCTTGCTCCTTTCTTTCTTTCTTTCTTTCTTTCTTTCTTTCTTTCTAATTAAAATTGACTTCATTTATATTCCACTTGTTCCAGCCATCAATGTGGTTTACCGTTTGAACTCCCAAATATAGAGGAGAAGCACTTCTATTAAAAATCAGCATGTTCTGCTTGTTCACCGGGCTGTTGAAAATGGCTAGCAGTGCAATCCTCTATGCATCTACTGCCACGTAAATTATCTGCCATCAAACTGGGGATCGTTGAGAATTTCATTTCTGTACAGCTTTTTTCTTCAATACAGTTATCAAAAGTTCTTCAGATTCAAGAAAGAAAGAAAGAAAGAAAGCCCAATTTCCAGACCTGGGAACCATCAACCCACAAGGCCTCTGTCTTATTGGGATTCAGCTTCAGTTTGTTGGTCCTCATTCAAGTCATAACGGTATCCAAGCACTGGTTCAGAACGTGTATGGCCTCTCCTGATTCAGATGTTACAGAGAAATAGAGCTGGGTGTCATCAGCCTACTGATGACACCTTGCCCCAAATCTCCTGATGACTGCTTCCAACGGCTTCATATAGATATTAAATAACATTGAGGAAAGGATGGTGCCCTGAGACACCTCGCAGTTCAACTGCCATGAAGCAAAAGTACATCCCCCAATGCTATTTTCTGAAACTGACACCACAAGTATAAACTCAATCACTGTAAAACAGTGCCTCCAACTCACAGGGGCATTTTGGAAGGATACCGTGGTCAATGATATCTAAAGCCACTGAGAGATCAAGGAGTAGTAACAGGGTTACCCTCCCCTGTCCCTCTCCTGAAGAAAGTCATCCATAAGGATGACCAAAGCCGATTCCATCCCAAAACCAGGGTTGAACCCAGACTGGAATGGATCCAGACTGAAACTTATAAAGGTTTATAGAAGTTTTAGCTGTAAACAGCCTGCAAAAAATATTCTGAGACACTTACAGACATACACACACACACACACAAACACACTACATTAGGTTTTAGAGAACTCGTGGGGGGCTCACCCTGCAAGTTTGCTGAGCCCTGCTCTTTTGGCCTTTCTCCAAGGATCTGGGCGGCATGAGCCTTTGCTGAGCACCTGGGAGGCTACGTGAGCCTCCCAAGCCCTCGGCAAAGTGCACTTTCCAGGGCCTCTGGAAAGTGTGCAAATCCCCTGGCTATGGTGATGGTGTGACAAGGGCAATAGTGCACTTTCCAGAGGCCCCAGAAAATGAGCTTTGCCTCCCCACATGCACTAATCAGGGTCTAAAGGCCCTCTTAATGCAAGTTTAAAAGGGCCTTTAAGGCCCTGACTTGTTGGGGGGGGATGAGATTTCTCCAAGGAAATTTTAAGGCCTTCATAGGCACTGGGGGGTGGGGGTGGGTGGGAGAGAAATGCAATTTTCCCAGTAGTCACTATTAACATGAAAGGGATAAAGGGTGCAGGTCAGGGTGGACCTGTGCCCCACTGCTCTTGAGAGCAACGGGGCACGGGCCTGACCTAGCGCTGGGTGGGTCTGCAGATACTATGCTACATAAAGGCATGGTTGTTCTTAACCAAACGTGTTGAAATGGACATATCCGAATGTCTGAGAGTGTTAGCATGCTAGAAGCCAGGTAGCTGATTTTCTTTTCTCTTAAGAGGTCCTACTTTATCACGCCAAATCACTTTTCTTTGGTGAACCGGCCAGGGCTACCACTGTACAGGAGATAATGTAGATACCATGACAATAATGTCTTTCATCATATTCTGGAAGACATCCAATTCAGTTTTTATTATAGTGCCCTAGCACACAATATCTCACAGCATGGCCCAGGGTTGTTTCCATTGGCATTGAAAGGAGTTAAGGAATAAAGGAAAGTATCTTTCTAAGCCCCCTGCCTTTGTTTCATCTTACAAACAATACCAGTTCATTTCTTAAGCTTCTAGCACTATGAAGCAAACTAGGTTTTATGGAGATTTCCCCCCTCTCTCTGTGAAGAATCTTGACCTTCTCCAGGAGCTTCCCCACATGTGAGCATTTAGATAAAATAGAATGTGTGCACCAATGGATCCTATAGGAAGACCTGGTTCACGTGCACATGGACATCAGTGATTCAACCTCTCATCACTTGATAATAGGTAGAAGGTGAAATGCCTCCAATTAAAATGATGGTGTTTGAGGTGAGGTGATGTTCCAGGCATCCCATTGATGGACGATGGAAACTAACTTGTAATCGGCTGGCTACACAAAAAGTCATCACTTGATTCTTAAGGCAGTGAGTGATGAACATGCACAGTACAGAAACAAGTCCCTGCCTTCCCCCCCCCCGCTGCCATTTTCTTCATACATTTTGGTGTCAAATCTTCCCTAGTTGCTCTTCAAAAAGCTCAAATATGAACTTACTACTTTCAGAACACTCTGTATCTCTATCCCGCTCAGATACGTTTGGTTTCAATATCTGAGATCAAACAGTAGACATTTTGCAGTATTTGATAGCTGATATGTATTCATGTTGCAAGAGTCTGTGGCGGGAGTGGAATCCAAACGCCACCCCGCGCCCAACCTCCCAGACCCCAGTAACCATAATGTAATGTAAATACCCCTTTATATATTGTCATGTTGCATAAATTGCCCCTTCACAGCAGCCACTTGCAGAAAAGTACTTTTTTACGGAAATTTCTACACAAAATGGCAGCTCGCTATGGGCACGGGAGGCTGCTGGACATGCACGATGTGCGTGTCAGCAAGCAGGTCCAAGTGCACATGGAGGGCAGCTGACACAGTTTACTGCCCGCCCAGGGAAACCAGACAGTGGTTTGATGTGTATTGGTGTTTCAGCATTCTATTCTCTGGAAACACTTGCATATCAACAGCTGCCCATGACCTGCATGGCTGCCACACAACCTCTGTACACTGCAGAGAATTCTGGGGCATATACTACGACAGGGGTAGATAATGCACAGGCCAGAGGTTGCACACAGCCCTTGGCTGCTGCTAGTGTGGCCTGCAGAGCCATGGGGCCCCACCCAGATTTTCCCTTGTTACCTAACAAGGAAAACTCTGGACCAGGGTTCCGCCCCTAGTGCCTCCCCAACTCTAGCAAGGGAAATCCTTGGGTGTATATGGGGGGGATATGAAGGGGTGTGTATGAGTGTGTGTTAGAGAGAGTGTGAGTGTATGGCTGCATTCAGACAACACATTAGTCAATGGTGGGTTGAGTAGCCAACTCACAGTTGGTTATTTTGTGGGTACTCCCCACAAATCATATTCCTACACAACTGTGGGGGGTTGGGGCTGACATTGAGTGGACTAATAGTCAACCCAGCATTTGACTGACATAGCCCCTGCCCCTCTCCCCACCCTACCTCCTCCCTCAGTCCTCCCAGTTCTATCCCAGCAGCCTCTGCAAGTTGCACCTGTTGTAGCAGAGTGGCAGCCGCCGCTTTGGTCGCTCTTGCTGCCTGCCTCTATGGGCTTGTGTTTTAACCCACTCACCACACGCCATTAACCCACTCACCCCTCCACACAACACTTTAAACAACTGGCTTCGAGCTAAACAACTTGCAAGGCAGTTGTTTCTCTCTGTTGCTTATTTGGGTGGAATAGCATACTGTCAGTAGTTTGTGAGGGGCATGTTACCCTCCACACAACACAATAAGCCACACAACTGATGATTGTCCCCCCCCCCAGTTGCTTATTGTGTCATCCGAATTCAGCCAGTGTATGGGCATGAATATATGAGTGTGAATATATGTGTGTGTGTACCTGTGTGAAGTTGTGCATGCATGTCCTGATGCACTGCTTGGGTCTGAAAAGGTTGTGCACCCCTGTGATAGACTGTACACAAAGTTCACATGGTCCTCACCTTCACTCATCTGTTGCTGACTGAAGAATATGCCCAACTCTAGAATATACCCAACATTCCACCAAAAAAGGACAGCAGTAATGAGCTTGTCATCTTTCATCCGCACTTCTAACTGAGGAGCTTCCAAAGAATTCAGAGGACCCTGAATATGACAACATTTGATGGCCAGCATGCAATAACATTCAGTATTAGGAAGTATGTGATAATTGGCATGTATTGATATTTTTTTATCATATGGTATTTGATAGATACCCTTTAATGGTATGTAGCATTTGACACCACTTGCTGAGAACATGCAATGGTTGTTAGAAGGCAGCTTATGAGATCTTATATTTGAAATAGGCCTACACCCCTTTTGCTCTATTTTGGGATCCACCTGATTTGGAATCAGGGAATTGTGGGTGAACCCAAAATGGAGCTAAAGGGAGGCACTCTGGAAAAGAAGGAAGATGGCAGAGCTCTGAGCCTGTTAACATGTCACTGAAGCCACCAGCAGGACCAGTGGTTTTAATTGTAAAAAGTAAAAAGGGAGAGAGGAAGCCCCAATGTCACCATGGTAACCCTCCCTCCCAAACCATTTAGTGGGGGTGTCAAATTATGGCTTCTGAAACTGGCCACTGAAATAGACAGTCCCAGTTCATCTCTAGTGAACAGCAGTGGCAAACTGGAGGAACGGCGTAACTTGAAAGCTGCCAAAATCAAATCAATCAAGAAATACCAGCAAGACATTCAAATTTGGAAAAAAGGTTCATATTTCACATCCAATATGCAAATTTTCATTACGTTCTGAAATTTTGCTTGGAAAGATTCTGCACTTGTAATACTTCGGCAAATTCGAGAGATTTGCCATGATTCATTTCAGCTCTAATGTGTTTGGGAACCACCCATAGTCAGCAGTAATTCGCATAATTACAGCTGCTGAGATCCACGATTCCCACTGTGGACATTACAGCAGAATCTGGCAAACCAAATGCGCAGCTCACGTCTTCTGCTGTCTCGTCTGCAGTGTGACGCTTGAACTAACAGTCCATTGCTCAGTCCCATTTCAGCCTGAGGCACCTCCTGAAATTCGCATCTGAAAAACAGGCCCTCGTATTAACCACTCCATTTATTGCACTCTAGAGTTGGCAGGGTGCAACCTAGAGATCCATACTATACCTCTTAATCCACCGATGGTACGGCACACTCATTACAATACTTGTTACAGCAGGCAAGGGAGGGGTAAATGCATGTTTTTCTTCCATGGGAGGAAAAGGTAAGATAAATAACGGTTGCCTTGTCTCTCATGGCATCGAGGGATTTACAGCACACCTCTCTGAATTGTAATAACTTTCCAACACTCAGCTGGCCCATCCTGATGGAGCCTGTGATGAAATGGTATTTTATTTTGTTATATTAAGAGACTCACAGTCGTGAGTCTCTTGTTAAGGACACTCAGTAATAAACACATTCCACCATGTTAAAGGGGTAATTGGGTGGTGGTGGACATTCTAACATTCATAAAATCGAAAATGTTTCACCAATCTTCCTGGAATTTACATGTGCCAGAAAGAAATGTTGGTTTTACGTAACCTGAAAATTTCAAGAAGTATGGTGAAAGATTGAGGGAAGGAGGGCAATTTAAAGTTGAAAAGTGGGGGACAGATCTCCGGCTGACTTTGGTATTTGAGACTGGGCTGGCTATAGATTTTGTCAAGGTCCCCTTACGAATTGACAGGTTAAATGATTAAAATTTCAACGATGTCCCCTTCCTTTTACCTTAGAGTTAATAGAATAGGTGTCCTTTTCTTAAAATTCCCTTTAGTTTGTTTTAAATTTGATTTATAAGTTCCCATAGGAAAGAATGGAGCTCCTTCTAAGTGAACACATGCGGAGTAGCGTCTCTCTCTACCTCCCTTCCCCCTCTCCAACTGGATTAGAACATTGAGAGGCCTGTCAAAGATGTTGACACTGGAGAAAAGAATACACAATAGTTTTGTTCAGCCTGATCAAAAAATATTAGAAAAGCAAAGAGAATTCGGAATGTCACTGTCTCTTCTACCCTACAGGGTTGTTGTGCTGATAAAATGGAAGAAGGTCATGTATGCCACCTTAGGTTCCTTGCAAGAGGAAAAAAGGCAGGATATAAATGTAATTCTAATAAATGTATGACTACTTCTACTTATTATTATTATTATTATTATTATGTTAATTATAATAATAATTTGATCTGGAACTAGGAGTGAGCAGTGAGGTGGCCAGATTTGCTGCTGAACCCAAAATATTTAGGGTTTTTAAAATGAAGTGAGATTACAAAGAGCTCTAAAAGAATCTCTCCATAGTGGGAAAATGGGCATCAAAATGGCAACAATAGTTCTACGTAAGCATTTGTAAAGTGATGCACACAGGAGCAAAGCATCCCAACATCATATATATATATATATATATATATATGGGATATATATATATATATATATATATATATATATATGGGATCTGAGCCTGCAGTGACTAAACAAGAAAAAAATCTTGGGAATGTGGTTCACAGCTCAATGAAAATGTCAACCCAGTGTGTGGCAGCTGTAAAGAAGGCAGGGTTCATGTGCCCATTTGCTTTACGAGGTTTCTGCAGGATACCAAATAGAAGGACTATCAGACCATAAAGTTGCCTAGATGGATCTGCCAGAAACCTGGCCTCACCGTTCTTGTTAGGTCCATGTTCTACAGCACCCGCTCTCAGCTGAACTTAATGTCCCATCCTTCATCCCTGAGTTTAATTTACTGACTTCCTCTATCTGGGCCTTGCAGGGAACAATAGGGCAGATGGAGCAGGCATACATAGCATGCGCAGAGTGCTGAGAGTGGCTAATCTAAAAGCAAATATGTTGCTTTTAAAGAACCAAGGAAATTCAATGGGTCTTTCAAGTAAATATCCATGGGTGGAAATGCATCCCATGCAGGCTTGAAACTTGACCGCAAACATGATCACAATCTGCTACTTTAAGATGCAAACAGGAAGAAAAAGCATGTAGCATAAAATGAACTATAATAATATAATAAACTGTAACTTATTCTAATATAGGATATTTTCCTGTATCATCTTGTGTGCTTCCAGAATTAATCAGGGATTTTTTTTATTCCAGTAGAACAATTTTTCAAGTTGTCTCCAAATACAGACACAAAACATGAAATGCTTATTTTCATGAGTCAGTCATAGAAACCTTTTATCTCTGGACAATGGCTATTGAAAAGTTCAAATGAGAACCCTCAGATGGGAGTTGTAATCCAACAGCTTTGGAGGGTCCAGGCTGGGGAAGGGCTGCTCTAAACTAAAGAAGAGAAGTAGGTGGCCCTAAGTTGTTCATCATGAGTTTTCCACGACCCCACAGTCACCTCTGCATATCATTTTCTCCATCCTGTCTTCATGGTTTATCTGCTTTGGGAGAATGAGAAGTTCACTTGCACTTCCCAATGCACTTAACTCCCAATTTCCCTGCTTTTTGGTGCTTGGTTGGAAACTGTAGCGCCTTAACGTTGTTTTTGTAAATCTTAGGTTTTTTGTTTAATGAATACACACACACACACATATATATATATGAATGTTTAGTTCAGGACTTGATTTGCTTTGGCCATTTTTATTATTATTACAGGCAATATTTAGTAGGGAGGAGTTAGAATGTTCAGCTGCTTGAATGTTGTCATCTGATTAGTTGTTTCATTTGGAGTGGCGAGTGAGAGAAGGATAAAGGAGAGGGCCAGATCTACACCAAGAAGGATATTGTACTATGAAAGTGGTATGAAAGCTGTATATGGAGGCAGGATCTACACTGCTTTATAGCAGTATTGCAGTGCACTGGCAACTATTGGGGTAGGGTGACCAGATAAAATCCAGGTCAGGCTCCTGTAACTTTAACAGTTGTAGAGAAAAGGGAATTTCAGCCAGTGTCGTTTGTATGCAATTCGTTCCTGGTGAAATTCCCTCTTCATCGCAACTGTTAAAGTTGCAGGGGCCCTGCCTTCTTTTGTATATGGTCACTCTAGTATAGTGCCTGCAACTTTAAAAGTTATGATGAAGAGGGAATTTCACCAGGAACTAATTGCATACAAATGGCACTGGCTGAAATTCCCTTTTCTCTACAACTGTTAAAGTTACAGGAGCCCTGACCTGGATTTTATCTGGTCAGCCTATGTTGGGGGGCATTGACACATTCTGTATACTGCTTTCATAGTGCTATATCCTGCTTGGTGTAGATGTATCATGGGCCTGAACAGTTGTCATTGCACTTCAATACCGCTAGAAAGCAGTAGTGTAGATTTTGCTGGAGTTGAAAGGGAGAAGGGGGGAGAAGGCCAGGATTTCATCAGGGTAAGATTAGGAAATTGGGGTTATAGTTTGGGGCTGGGGGGGATAGTTTTCCCTTGGAGGTGGAGGTACATTTATTTTAATAACCTTAAACTTGAGTTCTATTAAAATATCCTTTTCTTTATAAAGTTTTCAATATTGTTTTGTTATTTTAACAATGCTTTCTCAGTCTGAGTTGTTGCCGTAGATTGGTAATATACACTCACACCCAAAAATTAATAAAAAGAAGGCTTAAATTTCCCTCAGTTTTTCGAAAAAACAAGAAGGTGGTGGCAGTGAAAGAGAAGCTGTAGATAGCTTCACAGAGAGTAGTGATGCCACAGAGCCGTTCAACCCCAATTTGGACACAGTATGCAAACGGAATCCTACATACAGAAGTGTGTTTAGTTTGCATGAAACACGTTTCAATCGTAGGATCAAGTGGCTACAATTTTAACACAGAATTCTTGGTTGCTGCTTGCTTATGGATGGCTTTTGGCACTTGATGGTTTTGTTTTTTTAAAAAATGTTTTTGTGCTACCAAACCTCTTACGGACATTCAGAAGAGAGAAGCGGCATAGGGTGAAATGAAAAAGATTTTTTTTCTAAGGCTTTCCTGTTTTGCAACTTCAAAGTTTTTCAACCCGGCGGTTAAGCTGAAAAAGCAAGCGTGCCTTTTTACATTAGTGACTTTTCAAAATGCACGGTCATCTGTTTCATTTATCCTCTTTCCCTCCTGTTCTCACTAAGCTGCCTTCTTCTGATGCACTTTCCTCTAAATGTGGCTTTCAGTAACTGGCGCTGGTGGTTAGTTTTGTAGTCACTCAAATGGTTTTACAAACTACCTTTCCACAGTTTCACATAGCTGGTTGCCCAGCACTTTTGAGCATACCTGAGTTCTGCTTCCTCAACTGAGAAGCAGCAAAAAGAGAAAAGAAAAAAGAGGAGGACTGCAAGGCCAGGTGCTCTACTTTTACAGACCACAGCCTTCTCTTTGTGGGCACCCTTTGTTTCATGGGTGCAAAATCCAGCCCTTGTGTGCAAGAGGTTCAACACCCCTGCTCTATTGTATGGATTGTCTAGTCAAACTATTTCCAGTTTGAAAATTGAGAAGCATAAGAAAAGAGAACATCAGGGGAAGTTGCCCATCAGTACATAGAACCTGGACAGCAAACTGTGCAGGTGTGCAGGTCACCTGGTCACAGTCCTTCTCACTATGCCAAGATATAGAATCATAGAAACATAGAATCATAGAATAGTAGAGTTGGAAGGGGCCTATAAGGCCATCGAGTCCAACCATCTGCTCAGTGCAGGAATCCACCTTAAAGCATACCGGACAGATGGTTGTCCAGCTGCCTCTTGAATGCCTCTAATGAGGGAGAGCCCATGACCTCCCTAGATAATTGGTTCCATTGTCATACTGCTCTAACATAGGCTGACCATATGAAAAGGAGGACAGTGCTCATGTAACTTTAACAGTTGTAGAGAAAAGGGAATTTCAGCCAGGGTCATTTGTATGCAATTAGTTCCTGGTGAAATTCCCTCTTCATCACAACAGTTAAAGGTGCAGGCACTATACTAGAGTGACCATATACAAAAGCAGGCAGGGCCCCTGCAACTTTAACAGTTGTGATGAAGAGGGGATTTCACCAGGAACTAATTGCATACAAATGGCACCGGCTGAAATTCCCTTTTCTCTACAACTGTTAAAGTTTCATGAGCCCTGACCTGGATTTTATCTGGTCACCCTACCTCCTTTTCATATGGTCAGCCTACTCTAACACTAAGGAGGTTTTTCCTGATGTCCAGCCAGAATCTGGCTTCCTGTAACTTGAGCCCATTATTCCATGTCCTGCACTCTGGGATGATCGAGAAGAGCTCCTGGCTCTCCTCTGCGTGGCAACACTTCAAGTACTTGAAGAGTGCTATCAAATCTCCTCACAGTCTTCGCTTCTCCAGGCTAAACATGCCCAGTTCTTGTATTTCTATTATAGTCATTCTTTCTAAACTTGCGTATATATGTATCCATTAGCTCATATAAATTTTAAGTTAATTGGTGCCCCCCTTTGGTCTCCTTTTTGGCCAATGCATAAGTGGCAACCCTGATCCGACCTTGGCCTCTATGTACTGTGCAATATGAAACACATTTCATGCTATGTAATGCTTAAGGGCATGAAGTGAGGCTGAATGTTGGCCACTGTAAATGGACACACCTGTCTTCATTGGGTGAAGCAGGGCTCAGGATTGATTAAGTTTCCTACCGATACTACAAGCTCAGACTTCTGATTTACATGGGCTTTGGAGATGCTGGGACTAGAAGATCTGTTGAGCAGGTAAACTACTTCCAGATTCCTACATCTCCAAAGCCCATCTCAAACTATTTCAGGGATACTGATCTGGAGAACATTAACATTCAAAGCCCTAAATGGCTTGGGGCCAGGTTATCTGAAGGAACACCTCCTCCCATATGTGCCTGCCAGACCCTCAGATCAGTTTCAGGGGTCCTTCTCCATTAGCCCCTGCAAAAGGATGTAAGGTAGGGTGACCAGATAAAATCCAGGTCAGGGCTCACGTAGCTTTAAAAGTTGTAGAGAAAAGGGAATTTCAGCCAGTGTCAGTTGTATGCAATTAGTTCCTGGTGAAATTCCCTCTTCATCACACCAGTTAAAGTTGCAGGGGCCCTGCCTTCTTTTGTATATGGTCACTCTAGTATAGTGCCTGCACCTTTAACTGTTGTGATGAAGGTGATCACCAGGAACTAATTGCATACAAATGACACTGGCAGTTCTCTACAACTGTTAAAGCAGTTAAAGGCAGGTGGCTACTAGGAGTAGGGCCTTCTCTGTTGTTACACCCCTGCTGTGGAATGAGCTCCCTAGAGAGGTTCGCCTGGCACCTACATTATACTCCTTTTGACGCCAGGTGAAGACCTTATTTTCACAATATTTTAACAGTTTCTTATCATAATCTTTTAACTCTGCAGTTTTAATTTATATTTTAATTTGTATTTTAAATGTGCATTGCTGTGTGTGTTTTTTAACCCTGGTTGTGTGTTTATATTGTATTTTTATATTGTGTTTTTATACCGTTTTGTTGATGTTTTTAATTTTTGTGAATTGCCCAGAGAGCTTCAGCTATTGGGTGGTATATCAATGTAATAAATAAAATTAATATTATTATTATTATTAATAATAATAATAATAATGACATTTCTGCTCATGTCTTGGCCTTGATAGGAAGGCCAATGCTGTGATCATTCGTATATAATTTTTCTCCATATCTTTTAATTTCAGTATCTTTTAATCTGAGGAGAGAGATGCACGTTATATTATATTCTGCTGTTGTAAAGACTAGAAATGTACCTTTCTTTGTTTTTGTATGAGAAGTGAGATTCTGAGAGTCAGATATTATGCCAATAGATTCCGGGGTTGTGTTTATACAGCAGCCTTAGAAACATACAATGTACATACTGCCCAGAGCATATTGATGAAATCCCCTTCAAGAAAATCCTGGTCTACATTCGGGGGGGACAAAATGGATCAAAACTAACAGAGCAAACCACAACAAGCCTAATAAAACAAAAACAAATGCAAAAATATGGATTCCCAAACAATAATAAATCATCTTTTAAAGCTTTATGGAGTGAAATCAAAAGTTGCAGAAGCAGAAGACAAACGTGCACAATCTCCCTTCTGCACTTAGGAATATGTATGAACAATTCATTTCAGTTCATTTTTTATCAGGTTTTTACCCAGTTCACACCTTCCGGCCAAACACGGACTCGGATTCAGTTTGTAGTCAAAATCCACACATTTCCAAGCATGCAATGTGATTCGCGGAGGTAGCAGGCTGTCTTATGGGCCATAGGAAAGGCTATATGCTGCACAGACAACTCTGTCCTCCATAATCTTGCCATTGCTTTCCAGCTGCCAGGGATGGTCACCTCACTCTTCCTAATGGTAGAGCTGGCCCTACAAATGTCAACCTCCCCCATTGTATTTGGTCACCCTGAATAGAGGAGCTCAAACAAATATGATACCCTAAAATGACACAGTGGGAGGGATGATCACAAAGTTCCCTGCTTCAGTGATTGTCCTTCATGGGGCACATGCCAGTGAGTTTGCCACAATTTCAGGAGAGCCGTTCTGGGGTGATTTCATTCCCCTATGACTCCTGACTCTTGTGCAATAGCAGAGTTGTGATCCTGCATGAAGATGAGTTTCTTTTAAACACACACACATACACACATGGTGCTGAAAGACCCCAAGACCCATCCAGAATGTCTCAACAATGCTCTCCCCCTCTATCCATGGGCTTGCTCTGCACAGCTGGTTGTCTGTTCGCTGAGCACCACTACTTGTGAGGAACAGCAACAGCTTCATGAGGGGAGGGCACACCAGCTGCTCACATCAGGATTTTTGTGCGAGGGGGGAAAATGAGATGAGACAAAAGCTGTCATAGATATTCCGGGAAAACTGAGGAGTCGTCCCTAGATCACGGTGGGATCAGCTGTGCATCATGTGGCCCAGTAGGGATGACCTCGATACTATTCTGGAATAAATGGCTAGTGTGGATAAGGCCAGAGACAGAGAACATTGAAGGAATGCTTCTAAAGTCTTACTTGGACCATTTCAATTTGCCTTGCTTTACAGGGACCAGTATTCTACTTAGAGAGGTATAAGAATTTCATTTCAGGTTATTAACCATCAGAATTTATCCTGTTCACACCCTTGAATGCAAGGGCATTTTTTGGGCAAAGTTCACATCTTCCAGAACTTTTGTTCACATTCACAAAACACATTCATGATATATAAAAAAATGTGCAGTTTAGAAATGCACATTTTGAAGGGAAAATGGTTGTCCTCCACGGATTTTCATGGAGGGAAAGATATGCATTTGGCTCTGTGCTTTGAAAAGTGTGCATCTAAATGTGCCCTCCTCCTGTTTGTACAACAACAACAACAATGACCAAAAGCTTGTGTATTGTCACAGGTATATGTGTAGAGGGTGGGGTGGATGCATTAATGCGATGTCTCTGTATTTTTCTGATAAGTAGATCAAGGAAGTGAGTGGTGTGAATGACAGGAGGTATGCTAATTGGCATAGGTGAGCTGACTGGCTGAATGAGGGGGGCAAAGCGATATATAAACAGGGAGTAGTGTCTGCGGACTTTAAATAGGGAATAGATAGGAAAGAGATAGAGAAGTGATTGATAGGGCTTGTGGGGAGATAGATAGTGTGTTGGATTTATGTTTATTAGATCAGAGTGAGGAGTGTGTGTGTGTGTGTGTGTGTGTGAGAGAGAGAGAGAGAGAGAAAGGATATCTAGAAGGTTTTGAAGTGACTTATTAATGTAACTCAATTATTAATTTTCAGGAGGAGAGTAAAGTGGTTGTTTAGTGTTTAACACCTTAATTCTGTAAAGAATAAATATTTATTTGCTTTTCAAAATCCCACACCTATAGTTCATGACTACTAAAGCGTAAAATTGGTAAGAGAGTAATGTATGTCAGGATAAAAAGGCAGAGTGCTCACATCTTGAGAAGGAAAGGTGTTGGCCCCGAGGTGAAGGTCCTGGTGGCAGCATTACTGTGTTGTGATGGAAGGTGTTGCCTGCTGTGGGAAAGTTGTTATAGAAAATATATTCTATAATGGTAAATTCTAGAACTGCATTCTATAACTGGAAAATAGGCAGAAACACCAAAGCTTGCTTTCAGGAATGAAGCAGACCAAGCTTTGAATTGAAACTTGGAGAACCTCAAAGATAGGCTGACCAGATAAAATCCAGGTCAGGGCTCATGTAACTTTAACAGTTGTAGAGAAAAGGGAATTTCAGCCAGTGTCATTTGTATGCAATTAGTTCCTGGTGAAATTCCCTCTTCATCACAACAGTTAAAGTTGCAGGGGCCCTGCCTTCTTTTGTATATGGTCACTCTAGTATAGTGCCTGCACCTTTAACTGTGGTGATGAAGAGGGAATTTCACCAGGAACTAATTGCATACAAATGACTCTACCTGAAATTCCCTTTTCTCTACAACTGTTAAAGTTACATGAGCCCTGACCTGGATTTTATCTGGCCCTACTCAAAGACCTCAAGCCTCTTAAACCTTCATACCGCTGTTCTCCAATCTCTAGTTCTACTTCTTATAAGCTGATGTAATTCAACCAGCAACTTCAATGTAGCAGCTTCCATTTAATTCCATCAACAGGAAACTGTCTTATCCTAGGTGAGATAATGTGTCCTCCTTGTCCAATAGTAGCAGCTCTTCTGGGTCTCAGGTGAAGGTCTTCCAACTCACCAGCTACTTGTGATCCTTTTAACTTGCCAAAGATAAAGCCTGGCACCATCTGCATGCAAACCATGTGCTTTACTAGAGCTATATCCTAAATGACCTCTTGAAATTCTTAACCCTATTTATGGACAGAGAAATTGGGGAGACAATTGCACTGGTTTTTTTTCCAGTGGGAGGAGAAATTCTCCCACAATTTCTCACAAGTAGGGTTCACCATTGGTAAGGATTGCAGCACAGCTTCTTGGGCTTTTTTTTTTGGAAGTTTTTTTTGTGGGGGGAAGTTCTTTTTTGTTGTTGTTAATTTGTAAGGGTTTTTTGTAGGGATGTGCACACCCAAAAATATCGTATTTTATCGTTATCGTAATTTCGGACCAAAAAAAATATTATCGATAATATCATAGGTGAACCATATCGTATCGTATTTCCGATAATGATCAGAAATACAATATTATATTGTTTCTACATTTTGCCCTAGAGAGAGTTGCTTTTGAGTCAGAAAGGCCTAAAACAACTTAATTTTCCAAGTTACAGGTACGAAACTTGGTCAGGTATGAAACTTGGTCACAGTGCAGACTGAGTGTTGCTAGTCATCTGTGCCAAATTACAGAACAATCAGTGCAAGCGTTACTCAGAAGTAAGTTGTCAATTACACTGTTAATTTAAATGTGGTCCTTTTTCAAGAGACGTCATCCACGTCCTGTACATGTCATGGTCATCTCACAGATGGCTTTGAGTGGACTCATCTGTGCCCAATCTCAGATGCACAGCTGCAGCTGTTACTCAGAAGTAAGCTCTCAACAACACTTGCACTATTTTTTCTGTTGGTAATGCTGCTGCTGAGAGAAATCTTCATATTTAAAGAGTTAGTCCTTAAAGTTGTAGGGCGACTAGTGGACTCATGTGACATAGCTTGTTCAACGAATTGATGAGGAAGTTTGCCTCTCCTCCAAAGCTAGAGTTTTAAACCACATGTAACATAAGGCATTACTACAAGCAGCCCTGCAAGGCGGGCCCAGTACGACTTACCAGCCAGATGTCGAGCCAAATGATTCCCAGCCAAAGCCAAAGGCAGCAGCCAGGCAGGTAGGAAGATGAAGGCAAGTAGGAAGATGCAGGCAGAGGTGGGCAGCAGGCACAGCTGGGCAGCAGGCACAGCTGGGCAGAAGCTGGCAGCAGACTCAGGTGGGCAGGAGTTGGCAGCAGACTCAGGTGGGCAGATGCAGGCACAGCTGGGCAGCAGGCACAGCTGGGCAGCAGGCACAGCTGGGCAGCAGGCACAGCTGGGCAGCAGGCACAGGTAGGCAGCAGAGTCAGGTGGGCAGAAGCTGGCAGCAGTCTCAGGTGGGCAGATGCAGGCAGATGCAGGCAGCAGGCACAGCTAGGCAGCAGGCACAGCTGGGCAGCAGACTCAAGTGGGCAGAAGCTGGCAGCAGACTCAGGTGGGCACAGATGCAGGAAGGAAGGTTCTTCAGTCAGTCAGTCAGTCAGTCAGAGGCCCAAGTAAGCAAGGAAGTTGTACTTGGCAGGCCAAGTACAACTTACTTACCCAAAAAATGAATCAGCTAGATGTGGATGCAGGGAGCCAGGCACAGGTGGGCACAGAAGATGCAGGAAGGAAGGTTCTTCTTCTTCTTCTTCTTCTTCTTCTTCTTCTTCTTCTTCTTCTTCTTTCAATCAGAGGCCCAAGGAAGCCAGGCTCAGGAGGCTGCACCTGAAAAAAGAGATGAAAAAGACCAAATCAATGAGTCCCCGCCCATGCTGGGGATTCACTCAGGCAGCAAATTCTTAATTTTTTTAAAGGATACAACAACCAGCCCTGCAAGGCGGGCCAAGTACAACTTACTTAAATAAAAAATGAATCAGCTAGACATGGATGCAGGCAGCCAGGCACAGGTGGGCACAGATGCAGGAAGAAAGGTTCTTCAGTCAGTCAGGCAGGCAGGCAGGCAGACTGAAGGCCCCAGGAAGCCAGGCGCAGGCTGCACTTGAAAAAAATAGATGAGAAACCAAGTCAATGAGTGAGTTGTTCCCTGGAGGAATCCAGAGGAAGCTCATCCCCGCCTATGCTGCCTGCTTCATTCTCAGGCTGCACATCCTTGATATTTTTTAAGGCTACGGCAACCAGCTCTGCAAGGCGGGCCAAGTACAATATACTTACCCAAAAAATGAATCAGCTAGACATGGATGCAGTCAGGCAGCCACAGGTGGGCACAGAAGGTGCAGGAAGGAAGCTTCTTCTTCTTCTTCTTCTTCTTCTTCTTCTTCTTCTTCTTCTTCTTCAGGCAGGCTGAAGGCCCAAGGAAGCCAGGCTCAGGAGGCTGCACCTGAAAAAAGAGATGAAAAAGAAAAACCAAATCAATGAGTGAGTTGTTCCCTGGAGGAATCCAGAGGAAGCCCATCCCCGCCCGTGCAGCCTGTTTCACTCAGGCAGCAAATCCTCGATTTTTTTTAAGGCTACAACAACAAGCCCTGCAAGGTGGGCCAAGTAGTCTGACTTACCATGAATCAGCCAGATGTCAAGCCAACACAAGCTTCCCGGGCACAGACGTCAGGCAAGCAGATGCAGGCAGCAGGCGGAGATGGGCAGATGCAGGCGGAGTGCCAGTTGCTAGCTCGATGCACAAGTATGCTAGAGATCCAGCTACTTCACAAAGGTGGCGAACTGGCTGGCAGATACAGGCAGAGATGAGTAGATGCAGGTGGAGTGCCAGTTGCTAGCTCGATGCACAAGTATGCCATAGAACTCAGGGCTTGACCCAGAGATCCAGCTACCTCACAAAGGTGGCAAACTGGCTGGCGGGCAGACAGGCAGATAGACAGACAGAAAGATGAAGGCAGGACTAAACCATAGTCAGTGTGAGATGCTTAGCATCCCCTCAATAAGTTATGGTTGGAGAACAAACAGGTCCCTTGGAATCTTGCAATCAGAGTTGAGTTACTAAACTGTAAAAATAGCAAATATTTTTTTAAAAAATTAGGCAGACAAAAGTAGAGCCTACCCGACTGGCAGGTCTCTCACTCCCGAGAGGGCTTGAGGATAGGCTGTCCTCAAGCTTTGAGAAAGACAAGCTGCTCCACCAACTCAGCATCCAAGTGAAAGCGGTGGGGTGTCACGATGTTGCCTGCCATCGAGAACACCCGCTTCCTTGGAATACTGGTTGGCAGGCAGCTCAGTCTATCTCGGGCCACGCGAACCAGATCTGGCCACATGTGGCTCCACGATTACTAGTAGGACAGGGGTTCTACGGAGATGTTCTCCTTGGCTTCTGCCAGGTAACGCTACACAGCAGTTCTAGCATCATCCTGACGGGTGTGTTGGTCGCCTGCCTGACCAACCACTTCCTGTAGGGCATTTGCCCAGAACCCAAGTCCTCTGCTGCTCCTGCTGGAAGGGATGCTGCTTCTGCTGCTGCAGGGACTGCTGACCCGGGAAGCCATGGTCTCCTCCTCCTCCTCTGCTGCCACTGCCTGCCCAAGCCTTATTTCCCGCGCAGCCCAAACTTCCCCCACTAGCAGTTCCACCCATCCCAGCCTAAAATTGGCATCACAGACTCTGTCTTTTAGACGAGGATCACACATCGTGGCCAAGATGTAGATGTTGTCCTTCATAATGGGCTCCATCCTTTTGGCTAGTCCTGCCTTCAGCCTGTTCACCACTTCCCACACATCTTGCAGGAAGTGCCTTCTAGTGATGGGATCCCCGGCCTCCAGAAACTGCTGCATCTTGGTCTGGAGATACTTGGCCACAGGGATCACCTGGCTGAGGAGGGCAGTGCTACTGCTGAGGGTCTCTGTGGCCTCAAGGAAGGGCTTGAGAACCATCATCAGATGGGACATGGTATCCCACTGCTGCCTGGCCAGTGGTGCCTGGATACCTATGTCCCCGACCCTGCACATTTCATGCACAGCACACTGTTGCTCCACCATTCGCTCAAGCATGAGGTAGGTGGAGTTCCAGCATGTCGCAACATCCTGAAGGAGCCGGTGCTGTGGGAGTTCCAACTCCACCTGCTTCTCCCACAGCAACCGACTTCCTTTGACACTGTGATCGAAGTGTCCAGCCACCCTCCAGCAGCTGTCCAGGATGTTGTGCACTGCTGGCACAGGAAGGGGAAGGCCTTTGCTGCTACTCCCATGCCAAGACCACCCCTCACTATGAGGTTTAATATGTGGGTGGTGCAGCGGACCCCATCAAAACTGCCCTCACACAACACCCTGACCATATTGGCTCTCCCGTCCATGACCATATAACCGCGGGTGTGCTGATTCCCAGATAGCCACCCCTCCACCATGCGCTTAATGGCCTTGGTGATCTCCGCTGCCATGTGAGACTGGTCCATGACTTCGGTATGAAGGAGGGCCCAGCAGTAGCCCTCCTTCCCAGTCCCATAAGTGATGGGTGCTTCCTTCCCTGTGGCTCCCCACCAGTGAGTTGTCAGGAACAGGTAACCATGTGCTCCGCCCTCGCTGGACCAAATGTACAAGGTGAAATGCACCTTCTGTGCCTCTGCCTGGCACAGTCAACCCATCACCAACTCCCTGCATGCCCGGTACAGGAAGGGCACCACACGCCTGCTAAGGGTGGTGCGAGACGGCAGCTTGTAGTATGGAACCACCATAGCCATCAGCCTCTTGAACCCTGCATTATCCACAAGGCTGAATGGCTGGTCATCCAACGCCACCATCTCACTGATGCAGTTGGTGAGCTGGTTGGACATTGGAAACCTCAAACACGTGGTCCCATACTTCCCCCACCCCTGGTCTTCCATGGTGGCCTGCCAAAGACGCTTGGGGATGGGAGATGGAGATTCAGCAGCAGAAACAGCCTTCTGCTTGCCCTTAGTGCCACCACTCACTTGGGAGGTGCCCGCCTCTTTCCAAGCAGGAGTGCATGGTAGTTCCTCCTGAGGTGGTAGCGCATGTTGGAGGTGGTAAGGTGCGCCATTTCCCCCTCTGCTGATGGCGGCCTTGCAATGCAGACATACAGCGAAGAGGGGATCTGCAGCCACCTCAAAGTGGTCCCACACCATGCTGCTCTGCCTGTAGGGAGAGCCAGTCTGCTCATCCCCAGCGCTGCCTGGACTCTGGGGTGCCACCACAGGAGCAGGGGTAGAAGGCCTCGAAGAGGTTTGGGTGAGTGGTGAGGGAGCCACTTCTGCCTGCTGCTGCTCCTCCTCAACCTCAACCAGCTGCTTGACCTCAGCGATCTCAGGGAAAAGATCCCTGAGCGGGCTCCCTGCCTCAACCACTGGATCAGGAGATGGTGGTACTCCTAGTCCAAGGCCAGTGCTGCTGCCACCAGCCTCTGGAAGTCTCTTCAAAGAGGGCCTTGTGGGCAGACCTTTCAGGAGGCGCTGCTGCTGGTTGCTCTGCCTGCTTCAGCGCAAACAAGGCAGACTTGTGCTTAATTTTCACAGGGGGAGAGACAACCACCCCAGAACTGCCCCCAGCAGAAACAGCATCTTTCCTTGATGCACAGGCAGAGCCACCTCGCCCAAAATGTGCCTTAGAGCTGCGTTTCATTATGGCAAATAAAATGTATGCTTTGCCAACACTTTTTGAATTTGTGTGCTGCTTTGGCCACAGATGTGTAGTGCTCCTGTGTAGCAGGCTACAGGACACACCAGCACACTCACAGCCAATCAAGCAAACACACACACACACACACACACACACACACACACACAGAGAGAGAGAGAGAGAGAGAGAGAGAAGAAAGAAAAAAGAAAGAAAGAAAGAAAGAAAGGGAATTTTTTTTTGGTATTTTTGGGGGTTTTTTTATAACAGGAAAACAGGGAAGGGAACAACAACACACTCACTCACAGAACCCCCAGTCACGCTAACATAATAATAATAATAATAATAATGATAATAATAATGTCAGCTAGCAATGGTTATAGGATGCCCAATGCTGAACGGTCTAGAGGGCAACCTCACCATCCCAGCAGGTCTCTGCATCACAGAGTTGGGTGATTGGTAATGAGGGATTGGGAGAGGGATGAAAGCTGGCCACACTAAAAAAAAACCTGGATGGCACTGATGTCCTCTCTCCCCCCCCCTCCCTCCAGTCCGCTTGATATTTTACCAATTGTGTCGCCTTCTGCACAGAATGAGGAGATTGGAGCACAAAGTGTGGCATGCCCGCTCTCCGGTACCACTCCGGCAACCGCCAGTGCCATTTGAATGACCCGCACGGCAGGGGACAGCCCAACTTGGGAGAGTCAGCTTGGATGTTGTGTCTGTGGACTGACATTAATTTCCATACAATTGTTGCAGTTTCCCTTTCGTTTAGCACGTTCCGCCCAATCCCCTGTGTTTTCCCCACTTGCGCTGTGCCTTTCAGATTGCTCCAGCCACACTTTTCAATGGGATTTTGGCCACTTGTAACCCTTAGTAGAATAAAGATATTGCATTACTTTATAATAACGTGTTCTTTTCGTTGTGTGACACACACACACACACACACACACACACACAATCTTCCAGGAAAATCAATGAAAGAAGGGAGAAAAGATACAAACCCCTTTGCATGCTCAGGCATTAAGCTTCCCTGGGAGAAAGTCCCCCCCCCCCATCTGCTCAATGCTCCTTACTCCTGAGTAACAGCACTCAATGGCAGGAACTGGCTTGCACATACAGAAGTATCCCTTCCTTTCTCAAGCCTTGATCACAGCAAGGGAGCGGGGGGGGGGGGGGAAGGAAGCCTTAGCAGACCACAAATTATTCTAAAAATGAAGCACACAAATTATTCCAACCCCCTTGATTCCTGTAGAACCAGCTCCATATGAGCATCCACTCGTCTCGAAGAAGGAAAGATTACAGTGGGTATTGAAAAGAAACTTTACTTTTAGTTCCGGAAACTTGAGATCAGCCATTACTGAACAGAGAAGAAGAAGGAAGTAGGAGGGAGGAGTTTCAAAGCAAAGCAGGATCACAGCTATAAGGTTGAATTTTGGTAATTTGACTGAAGTACCTCCCCCTGTATCCTGAAAGTACCGCCCCCGAGGAAAGTGGGAAAAGTGGCAGTAAACTTGGGGGCAGGCATTCACTCATGACATCACAAGCCCTGCCCACCAAACTACGCCCACAATTAGCATTAATCCAAATGGGCAGTGGAGGTTACATGACCAAAATGTGACTGAACATCGAAGAAATATTAAAAGTCGTGTTTAATCGACACCTTGGAAACGCACGTTAACGGAGACTATAAATCACATACACGAATGATCTGCACCCCACTCGTGTACAAAATGATGACAGAACAAAGTAAAGGCGACCCAAATAAGCTGTGAAGAGGTACCCCATATGGAAAGTAGGACAGGGCTCCTGTATCTTTAACAGCTGCATAGAAAAAGGGAATTGTCAGCAGGTGCCATTTGTATGCATGCAGTACCTGGTGAATTTCCCTTTTCATCACAACAGTTAAAGCTGCAGGAGCCCTGCCTTCTTTAGCTAGTGTGACCAGAAGCAAAAGAGGGCAGGGCTCCTGCAACTTTAACTGTTGTGATGAAGAGGAAATTTCACCAGCTGCTGCATGCATACAAATTATACCTGCTGAAATTCCCTTTACTATGCAACTGTTAACGATACAAGAGCCCTGTCCTTCTTTTCATGCGGTCACCCTAGTTGGTGAGCAGGGGGAGAGGGAAGGCAAAAAAAATATAAAAAAATTAGGGGAAATTCTGCAAAGTGGCCTTTTAATTCTTGTGAGGTAAGAAAAGAAAAGAAAATCTCAGGATCTTTCTGAAGAAAATGTCTTCAGAGAAATTCTAGCTCAGCTCTGGTTATCATTCTTTAGGGTTCAGCATTTCCCCCAAGATCTTCCAAATGAATAACATTTGTGAGGGGTGATTATGGGTCCATCTTGTGTCTAATGCAGATGTGGAGAGATGATTGTACAATGAAAGACAGGACTCTCATACACACTCCTCTTAGGTATGCTCCCATCCCCACTAAGGGGATAATGGTACTGACCCACCTTACAGGATCATTGTAGGGATTCCAAAATATAATACATGAGAAGTGTTTTGAATACTGTACAACACAATATAGTACTGTCTAGATGGATCCCAATGCTAAGTAATTGGGCTGGATCCAGATTTAGGTAGATTAATCTTGAACCCATGAAAATCAATGGGTCTAATCCAAGTATGTCTAATTTTGTTTCCAACCCATCACTATTATAATCACATATAGTTGGGGTCCTGGCTAAACAAAGACACATTGAAACAATGCTAGCCATTTGAAATTTAAGAATAAGATATTTAGGGGAGATCTATCTATCTATCTATCTATCTATCTATCTATCATCTATCATCTATCTATCTACCTATCTATTATATATTGTATTTAGGGTAGATAATTTATATTACATAATTTATTTCCTGAATTAGATTATATCTGGCCTTGGAGATTTTTGCCACTCAGTCATGCCTGTTAAACAATTTATTAGAGGTGAGATAATGTATGTGCATAATTTCTAATAATAGCCCTTTCATTGCAATATCCTTTGCCAGCAACATTTCTTGGCTTCTTCATCAAGCACTTCAAAATGTGGCTTCGTGTTATGGCTTCCTCCTGTGGTCAAAATCAACAATCAGCAACAACTGTTCTTGGTTGCAGGTGTTGCAAGGATGTCTACAACTGAACTATGCATAGAAATCTTACTTACCAATCTCTTCTATAAAGAAAAGACAGCAATGTTATTGGGTTTTTTTTAAGTCACACAAAGCAATGGAAAATAATTGAGGAGTAAAAGTGGTTTGAACATAAACATGGTTGTGCTTAACTCTGTCGCTGCCAGGAGTTTTCTCGCCCCAATGCTCTCCCAACTTGACGCCTTCCCAGTAGGGTTCTAAATGCAGCAAGAATGTGCTTGGAATTTTGTTGGGGCAGAAGCAGTTGGGGCTGTCATTCAAAAAGGGGGGGGAACCAGTTGATGGGAAATCCGAAGCTTCTGTTTTTAACCCCTTCTGAAGCTACTTTTCTTCCAAAAAAGCCATCATTGAGGCTGCATTATAGTGTGGTGTGCAACATGTGGTTTGTCCCTCTGGACACTAGCAGGACTTACAAAACCATGACTAAAACATGAACTACAAAACCATGAATAAAATGATGAAGGGGCTGGAGCAATTCCCCTATGAAGGAAGGTTACAACAGCTGTGATTATTTAGCTTGAGAAAAGGGTGTGTACAGGGAGACATGATAGAGGCTTACAAAGGTATGCTTGGTGTATTGAGTGTGGACAAGGGAGGTATTTTTCTCCCTCTCTCATAATACTAGAACCCAGGGTCATCTCATGAAGCTGATCGGTGAGAGATTCAGGCTAGGTAGAAGGAAGTACTTCTTCACACCGTGCATAGTCAAGCTATGGAATTCGCTACCAGATGACATAGCGATGGCCACCAATTTGGATGGCTTTAAAACGGGGTTGGATAAATTCCTGGAGGAGAAGGCTATCAATGGCTACTACACCTGAGGGCTATGTGCTACCTCCAGTATCAGAGGCACTAAGCCTATATGCACCAGTTGCTGGGGAACGTGGGTGGGAGGGTGCAATCGTGTCCTACTTGTGGGTTCCCCATCATCAGCTGCTTGGATGGATCAAGATCTGATTCAGCATGGCTCTTCTTATGTTCAATCAGAACACTAATAAGACTGAGATTTTTTAAAAAAAGTTATCAAAAAGTATCAAGACCTCATTCCAGGCACGTTTCTCCACATGGAAGAGCATTCTAAAGCCAAGACATCACAAGAGAAAAGACATTGTCAGGGGTCGGGATGGATAAATCAGACTATTCCCATGGGCCAAAAGCCACTGTACACAGGTCCTATGAATTCCCCATCCATTCCAATGGATCTTGGAAACATCTTTGGCTGTTCTCAGATACAAAATGCTTGACTTGATATTCTCACTGAGACATTTGTTAGGAATTCTTGTCTCATAGAAATAAGTATCACCAAATCCTCCTTCCTTGCAACAAAAAATGTTATGATCCAATGGATATCCACAAAGTTTGATAATAAGCAAAACTAATTTGTATTTAGGTTATATTCAATCAGACTTTGGTGTGATGTAATAGACAGCGAATGATATTAAGTGAGAAGACTTTTACCAGCAATCTCTCTCCCTCTCTCTAGGTGGTCAAGGAATAGATTAATTGTGTGATCTCTTTCTTGTTAGCCTAGTTTCCCATCCAAAAGCTTTACTGCCAAATAACTACCAAGTCCTTTATTTTATTTTATTTTAACTCAGAAGAATATGTTTACCCATTCAACTATATTCTACATTTCATTTTTTACTGTAAAAGTTCGTTGTCCAATTTCCAGTTGGAAAACTATA
This sequence comes from Anniella stebbinsi, assembly GCA_029215795.1. Taxonomy (NCBI): domain Eukaryota; kingdom Metazoa; phylum Chordata; class Lepidosauria; order Squamata; family Anniellidae; genus Anniella; species Anniella stebbinsi. The sequence continues at coordinate 352,069,099 of JARDYH010000001.1, forward strand.
AAAGTCCATTTCACTTTGCTAAAAGATGATTTTTTTCCCCCTGAACTAAGATTAAATTGATATATCTAGAGCTTCTGTCATTGTAATATGACATTAGGAGGATAGTCAAACACTAGCTTTGACTCTAAGTGTCCTACTAAAGTAGTAGTCTACTGCAGAGTGCTTTTTGATGCATCAAAGAAATGGTACTATCTTTCAAACTGCATTCATATTTTTCACCTCCTGTAATCGCCGTAAAGTAATAGCAGGACTCTAGCATGATCCTTTTTACAGCTTCTAGAAGTCAGTTCTATGAGGGATTGCCTAGGCTTGCATTAGATATTGAGGTTTAAATGAACCACTCTTGCGGCTCTCCAATCTGCAAAATGCATTCATTAGCTTTTTGTCCTTTTACTCTTCTTTTGGTTTAATCTCTCCACTTTATCCCTGCAGCCATTGCTACAGCTTTGTTAATAGCTGCTCACGGCTTATATGATTCACCAAAACGGAGAATGTTCCACAGGAGCTTTCTACAACAGAGTTTCTGCACCAGGGTAAGATCCCGAAACTCTGTGAATGTGTACTCCTAACTTTGGCTGGTTGCTGTTTTATATCAAATCCCATGGAAATTTTACTTTGGGAAAACATTTTCAGCATGGGAGAACTAGCAAAGTTTCTGAACAGCGTCTAATCTGCTTCGCATTTATTTTTTTAAAACAGAGCTTCTTGTTTTAAGAATTGTGATGTTGTCAAGCGACAAATGACAGAAGTTACCAGTGGAGGTTGGTAACTTCAATTTCAGCAGGGGCTGTGAATCCACGCTGGGCTTCCATCAGAACCAGACAGAACTCTAAAACAGCTATCCAAGGTGCTGAAACTATTTGGAGGAGGGAGGGTTCAGCATCTTGGATAGCTAAACCCTGCCCCCTTTAGAGATCTGGGTGCTAGAGTTCTGGCCAGTTCTGACTGAAACCCAGGATGGATTCATAGCCCCACCAAAATCGGAGCCATCAACCTCACTGGCAAGGTGGCACCAGCAAGGGCTACAGCAAGCTTGTGTGACATGTAATTCAACCTGCCATGTATGACAGCTCATAAGGCACAATAAACCTCTTGAGACAACAAAAGCACGATAGTTGTGGAGTAGCTAGTAGGCCGCAATATGTGGCTGTTAGTATGGCTACAACTGATTGGGTGAGGAGATAGTTGTGGACAGGGCTATTGAAAGACACATTCAATCTCCTTACAAAAGAGGAAACTGTTGGCTCCATGTTTTGGAGAGCCCTCGGTCAATACACCCTCAATGCCCCCCTTTTCCATGTGTTTACCTTGTCATAGCTATGGTCACCAGCTACCATTGCTCCTCATCCTCTTTCCCATTACTGCTACAACTTACTTGCTTGAGCGGCAGAGAGCCAGGGAGCAAGGAGGCGGTGGCATCTGCTGCTGCTCCATCTCACCTCCACCGTAGTCTGGGCCAGAACGAGAGGTAGGTGAACAAGCAGGTTGCCATGGTGAAGAAGCGGAGGAAGTCCAGGGAGCTCATGGCTGTAGGCCCTGCTGGGATGAGGGCCCTTGGCAGGTGCCCTGCCATGCCTACCTATGATCCTGGCCCTGGGAACCTTTTGTTCTTCTTAAATATTTTGACCACTGTAAAGCTCAAACTGTATTTAGGGACAGATGGTTTCACTTTCTCCCATATTCATTTTTTCTAAAACAAAACAAAACACTGGGCTCCTGAAAGTGTGCAGATCTGACCTAGCATACTATAGCTGCTGTAAATAGCCATTGTCGTAAGATTAGAAGCATAAAGGGCCCTTTTTACCCCACTAATCTTGTAGCAATGGCAGGAAGCAGCAGTTGTGGGGTGCTTGTGGACCACACAGCGAGCCTCACAGGGCAAAGTCACTCCCGGGCCCCGGTAAGTCTGTCCATCTTTATAGATGGGTGGTGATGGTTGAGTGGGAATTTCATTCCAGTTTTGATGAGAATTTTGGCAAGAATTTGCCAACTTTGCAAAGTTCTCCATATCTGGGACAAAAAGAACTTGAGATTTATTCATTTGTTTTTTTAAAAAAAAATTAAATGTGGGAGAGACTGCCACAATGTTCATATAATAATAACAATAATAATAATAATAATAATAATAATAATAATAATAATAATTTATTTCTTACCCGCCTCTCCATTTGGATCGAGGTGGGGAACAACAATATAATAAAATACATAAAACTGATTAAAACATGACACACATTATTAAAACTGCATTAAAACATCCTAAAAAATCCTAAAAACATTCTAAAATTCCACTTGATATGCCCGCCGGAAGATACTTTCATACAAGTATCTTTCCATAATAAGACTGCAGCCATACCTATGAATACTTCAGACAGCCCAGAATCTCAGTATAACAGGAAGAGGGGGGGACAGGACTCTTCCACTGTCCTATGGTGAGCTTTCAAACAAGTGACTGTCAATATGGAAACTGAGGTAATACAGTTTTGAACGAGGACTGTAACAAATGAACAAGCCTCTGGATAATTCCAAGCACCCTTTATGTCAACTTTGTATGGGTTATAGTCATATTTCTTCAGAGCGACTTCCCTGAAAAGCTTTATTGTTTATCACAAAGCACCTACATGGATTATGAAGCAAGCGAACTACACCCTTTTCAATTAAGGGGGGAAAATACCCCGCTATCCGCTATCCATTCAGCCCAACCCTATGTGCATTTTTCTCAGAATTATGTCCTACCAGGTTCAATGGGGCTTGCTTCCAAGTAAGAGTGTCTAGGATTGTAGCCCGAGGTAGGCTAATTGGTGTTTTTGTTTATTCCTCCCTGCTTCATAGCAATTATTTGAAACCTTGATACAATTTATGTCCTGTAGTGTTTCTCTAATTCTGTAACAACATGAAGATCTGAGGCTAAATTGTAAAGGCCTTGGACGGCAATGTCCAGTTGGTTAGGGACGAAAAAGGAACTCTTGCCTTGCAAGTTTAAATGATCCCAGATGAGCTTGTGTGCCTACGGTCTCCGTCCTGCTGTTTTTCAACTAATCATTTGCAAAATTGAAGAGAACAAGAAAAAAGAAAAAGGAAGACTTCTGGTAGGTGAGCCGCAGCAGGGCAATTAAGATGATGCGGCAAAGGTACACATCTGCTCCTAGACAGATACAGTTCCACTGATTCTATCTATAGTTCCAATCCTTCGGAGAGATAAACACTATGCGAGAGCGACACGCCAGAGGAAGTGCCACACTGAGAAAGTGGTGATCAGAGTGTAGCCTCACAGCCCCTGTGGTCTGAGATGAGAGAGGGGTGGGGGAAGGAGGGAGGGAGAACGGAACAGCGAGGCAAGCGACAGAAGTCATGGGACGGACGTAAATTAGAAGCCCTGTGTGAGAGAGCCGGCACTTGAGGGAGGTGGAATTCTAGTAGCAGGCAGAAAATGCATGAATTCGAGGAAGGGAGGAGGGGGACTCTTTAGTGGGACAATTGATTTTTTAAAGCTCTAATTGTGCCTCATGCACAAATTATAATCCTCCTCCTCTCCATTTTTATCCTCGCAGCAACAATCTGTGGGATAGGTTGGGCTGAGAATCTGTGACTGGCCCAAAATGAGCTTCTGTGGCCCAGTGGAGACTAGAACCCAGATCTCCTGACTCCCAGTCCAACACTCTAGCCACTACACTGCACTGGCTCAGTCCAACAGTCCCACTCCAAAACTGACTACTACACCATCCTAGTCCCTTTTCCTCCTCCTCCTCCTTCTTCCTCTCTCTCTCTCTCTCTCTCTCTCTCTCTCTCTCATGCTTTTAGGCCACCTTTCAGGGCAGGAGCCCTGTTGTGTTATATACCTTACACTCAGGGGTGTGTAGTGTGTATAATTCTGCGCTTTAAAACAACAACATCTGTGTCAAGTTAAACCACATTTTGCACCCAGAACATGATATTGTGCAAACCGAATGAGTTCTTCCAAAATAAGCATATTTGTTGCATAATTTATTCCACATGTGATGCTGAGGTGAGGTAGGGGAGAACTCGTATCAGTGAAGGACATTTGTTCTATGTATTTTGTTCTTATTCCTATTTAAACAAACTGATCTGATTTGCATTTGCCGGACTGATACGTTATATCCTTTGGTTTTCACACTTTTCCAGTTTTGCAATAGAGCCCCTGGTGCCAAGAAGAAGGAAAAAAGTACCAAAATGCATATGAGAATGCATAGGTTAGCCTACAGTGCATGACAATGCATTTTCCTGGCCACTAGCATGGCCAGCTATCCTTGGTTATTTTAAAGAGTGATTTTATTGTTTTGTTACTCTTTTATTGATTTGCATTATTGTATTTTATGAGTTTACTTTGTGAACTGCTTCGGGATTGTCTTTTTTTTATTAAATGACAAGTGGAATAAAATATTTAGAATTAGATAAATTAAAATAAGTATGAAAAAGAGTATTTTCAGAGAAGGTGCATTGAAATTTGTGTATTTTGCTGGGGAAAAAACACATTAAAATAATGTGAACCTGTCATACTTTTTAAAATAATAATAATAATAATAATAATAACAACAACAACAACAACAGATTAATGTAGAAACAGGGTGAAACAGACTTAGGAATGAATACAACTAAAACGGACACAGACCAAGAATAGATTGATTGCTCCATTCCTAATATAATACATATGTCTATGTTGTCGGATTTCCAGAGGACAGTCCCTATTTTATGGCTTCTCTCCTTGTCTGTCTGTTTTTGCCTTTGGGGGAGAAGTAAGTCCATTGAGTTAAAAGTAACATACTCCAGGGTAAGGCCTACTTCAGTTATAATATTCCTGGCCTCCTTTTATGCACCGGCTTCTGTGCTTCAATTCAACCTGCTTAATTTACAGTTCCTAGTTACATATGGAATGAGAAACAATGGTTTAATCTCAGGGCTAGTCCACACCAAGCAGGATATTGCACTATAAAAACAGTATGAAAGCAATATATAAAAGGCAGGAGCCACACCAAGCAGGATATATAGCACTATGAAAGAGATATGAAAGTGGTATATGATATGTGTCAATGGGCCCCAACAGTTGTCAGTGCACTTCCATACCGCTATAAAGCAGTAGTGTGGCTCCTTCCTTTTTTATATATACCACTTTCATACCGCTTTCATAGTGCAACATCCTGCTTGGTGTGGATTAGGCCTCAGTTTACCAACCCGGAACATAAACCAGAAACAAACTGTTGTTTCGTTTCCTGGTTAATACCAACATTAAACCATAGTTCTTCAGTTTGCATGTAACGGGATTATGGCTCAAATAGACCAGAATCAAAATGTTGAAGCCTGTGGAGTAGCATGGCCTTTGTGAAGGCCAGTGCTCTTTTTGAATGCTATCAGGTCACAGTCCTCCTCTTGAAGGTGTCCTGTATTTGAAGGGCTGCCCTGCCCAAATCAGGCTTAAAAATAAAGAAAAAGATGGCCTTGAAGTTGACCATTTCACCTCTTTTTAAAAAAACAATAACAGGTATCTCAATAAAATGCAAACATGATAGAGAAAGCAGTAATGTGTAAGGCGGTTCAGAAGACTGGGCAGTCTGCAGCCCCAATAATGGCCAATTTGTCAAAGAAAACCAACAAAGACTTTCTTTTCTTTTTCTTGAGCTGATCAGCTAGTGTGGTGGGCTACCCATTGTACTGCTGACTGGGAGACCTGGGATTAAGGGATAACTTGGGTTCCCAGGCCAGAACCAATGGAAACTGGAGTTTATGTATTTAGTCTTTGAACAGCCGACAAGGTCACAGTTCAGTACCGCTGAAGAGCTGATCTACTGAAGAGTACTAGTAGTGGCTCCAGAGGATGGATGCTCGTCTGCCCATCTGGTCAAAGGTGAAGTGCCCTAATCATGCCTCCAGCAAGGTAGAAAAGATGAAAAGGCTTGCAGAGCAAAGCAGAGGTAGAGGAAGGGCACCCTTTCAAGTCACTGTGAAAAGAAGTGCAGTCATGATGAAATACAGCTTTCGAAAGCCGAGCAACGAACGATCATCAAACGGTATAGAATATTCTCCCATTTATCTTTTGCCTTTGATTAATTTGTTTCTTGGGCTCCCAGATAAAAGTTTCATTTAAAAAAAAGGAGGGGCATTATTTGGGGATATTTAGGGAATGGGAAAGAATATGGTTCCAGGAATATTGATGAATAAGGAACATTCCTTTGGAGTAAAAGAAACAGCTCTGGCCCCTTTCAACCTTTGCACCAGACAAAACCTACACTTCTAAAAGGCAACTGAGTGGATTTAAGTAAACATTTGTTGTTCATCTATATAGTTTTGGTTTTATTCAGACTTTAGGTTTCTCCCGTAGAAGAAATTCAGATTATTGATTAAAAACTAAAACTTGGAGAAAAAATGAGTTACTCAATAGTAAGTGTGCACAGGATCACAGCCTTTGGTAAAATGGGAGGTGTTGTCTTAATTTTCTTTCATCCCAGGTTTAACTTTTGGGTTGGTTTGATTTTTTTTATATATAAGAATTATATATAAGAAACAGCCAATCAGAAACAGGTACACAACATGGTGAGACTTGATGTCATGATGCTTTACAGGATTGCAAACTACATCTTCAGAGGTGCAGTTTAATATTGTACAGATTCATAGCAGGAGATCTCAGATTAAAGGAGAACATTTAGCCAACATCACATTGATAAATTCATTACTTTATGGAAAAATTATGAATTCATTTGGGGTAAATTTGCCCATCACTAATCATAAAAAGGGAATTTCCCCTAATTTTAGACTTCATCTATTTTTTTACAATTTAAACACATTGGCCCCAATCCATAGGAAGTTAATCCCACTTTAATCCTATTGGGATAATTGAGGACAATTTAGAGCTTGGTTGTTCTGGATCAGTGCTGTTATTTCTTGCCTGATTGTTTTGATAGGTTGAAACAAATATTTTCCTACACCTTTTTGACTCCTCTCTCTCTCTCTCTCTCTCTCTCTCTCTCTCTCTTAACATCCCTAAATATTAGCAATGGTGCCAAAGTCCCAGGGTGTGGTTGTGGATTCATCCAGGAGCTGAATTTCTGGTCTGCATACTGCATGAGAAGAGCCTAGAAAAAACTCTAAAACCTAGGAGTGTCCAACAAATATACCAACTGTCTCACTCTGTTAGTACAAATGATGACGTGCTAGCGAAAACTCAGTTCTGAACTATGCTCAAGAGAAGAATCCGACTAAAGTTACATTTGCGCAAGCACAGTTTTGCAAGTGGTTGTGCATTGTGCTTGTGCAACCGTCGTGAAACCAATTGCACGTCACTCTGGTGCAACCGGCTATGCAACCCGTTGTGCAACCTATTGCACTTTCCACTTGTGCAACCTGTTGTGCAACTGGTTGCATAATTGTAACGGGCAACTGCTTGTGCAATTCAAAGATTCAGCAGAGCTCAGCTAGCACTAGTTGCATTTATGGAATGACATTGTTAGTAGGGAAGCCGTGAGTGCCTTTACCTTTGTGTCAATTGGGCCTTTAAGGCCGCCATTAGCATGGGGGGGGGGAGTTTACAGAGGCTCCCGAAATCATGCAATTCCCACTGTTGCATCAATAGCAGCCACCATTACCTGACTCAATATGCATAGAGTATGCTCTAAGCCAAATAAAAGACCACCTCCTAGTGTCTGAGAAGCATCCTCTTAAGAACATAGGAAGTTGCTTTGTTAGGCTGACCATATGAAAAGGAGGACATGGCTCATGTAACTTTAACAGTTGTAGAGAAAAGGGAATTTCAGCCAGTGTCATTTGTATGCAATTAGTTCCTGGTGAAATTCCCTCTTCATCACAACAGTTCAAGTTGAAGGGGCCCTGCCTTCTTTTGTATATGGTCACTCTAGTATAGTGCCTGCAACTTGAACTGTTGTGATGAAGAGGGAATTTCACCAGGAACTAATTGCATACAAATGACACCAGCTGAAATTCCTTTTTCTCTACAACTGTTAAAGTTACATGAGCCCTGTCCTCCTTTTCATATGGTCAGTCTATGCTTTGTGCTATGTCAAACTGTTTTTTTCCCCATCTAGCTCAGTATGGTGTATTCCAGCAGTGTTGCACCTCTTTCAGCCCGAGGGCAGAATGCCATTTTATAGACACTCTTGGGGGCAGCATTCCAGATGTGTGTGTGGGGGGCAAAGGACAAAGAGGGTGGGGTCAAAGTACCAAAAATGCCATGATATTTAACTTGAAGCTCTAACTGCCTGTAACTAAGCCCCAGAGGCATTTCAAACATTTAGAACGCTACACCAAAGTGGGGACACCACCAAATGATGGGGAAGTGCAGAGCCATGGCAAGGGGTGTGGTCATCTGGAGAACCCACAGAGGTTTGGATTGGGAACCCTTGTGGGCTGGATTTGCCCTGAAGTTCCAGTTTCCCAAGCTCTTGTCTCACAGGCTTGTTAGTCACTGGTTAAAACCATTGACTGCTCCACATTCTGGAGGTCTCTGTGCTTGACAGGTAAGAACTTGCACAGCCTCGACTGGACATGCTCCACTCACTTTTGTGGCAGACTAGCATTATATCTCCTTAAGGTAGCTTACAATATAAAACCAGTACAATTCAGTATCAAATTATTAAAGTACCATTAATTTAAACATTGTTTAAATAAGGCAGTTAAAATAAAATACAGCTTCAAGTTGAACACATCCAATACCATGAAGCCTTTCCAATTAGAAGCCAGAGAGAAAAGCCAGCTATGTTTAGAAAGCCCTCAGTCACAGATTGAACCAGCTCTTAGGAATGAATTCTGTAAGGTAGGGGACTAACTAGGGTTGAGAAGGCCCTCTTTCTAGGACCCACCAACCGTACTAGCCTTAGTGGCAGGTCAGTAATAGGACAAACCAAGAAAGAGGAATAGATACGTATCTTGACACACAATGTGCAACAACAAGAAAAAGTATATTACTACAGCTTAAAAGTAACTAATACAATCTAAATACTGAGCACGGATTTTATTTAAAGTGTGGGTGTAGTCCCCAATTATTTAAGACAATAATAATAACAACAACAACAACAACAACAACAGGAAATGCCATCAGTTCCAAGAGACATGTAAAATTCTGGCAGGAATGGACTACACAGACAGACACACTACAGCTGCAAAAATAATTCACCAACAACTGGCCATCAAATTCAATCTTATCAAACAATCTACACCATGATATACATACGCACCTGAAAAAATCTTGGAAAAAGCAGATCATAAAATATACTGGGACAGAACAATTCATACTGACAAGACAATACACTGCAGCCGACCAGACATAACAGTCACAGACAAAATAGAAAAACACACATACGTCATCGATATAGCAATACCGAATGACAAAAATTGTTTGTTGAAAAGTAAGAAGAAAAGAGATACAAATATACACTACTGGCCATGGAAGTCAAAGAACTATGGCATCAGGAAAAGGTTACAATTATTCCATTAGTCACCTCAGTCACCAGCATTACATAAAAAAACTATACAGAAAACCTTCAGAAACTGGGCCTACCAAAATACATCTACACCAACATCCAAAAAGCATTAATTTCATACTTAAAACATGCTCAATTTTTCAGGAAATTCCTGAATCTGTAAAAGACAGCATGACTTGGCAAAGCCCGTCATATCCGTCTAGAAAAACCGCGACGAGTGAGAAAGAGATGAAATAATAATAATAAATCTGTGCAATACAATGTCATGTATGACAAATTCTCATAGAGCCCAGCACTGGGAATGTAGGCATGAGAGAGGGAAATATATAGTGCAGAAGGTCGTGGTTCAAATCACTCCTTGCTGGATGCTCATGAAATTAATAAAGAGGGGGAAATGCATGATGATGTATGGCCTTCCTCAGTGGTTTGAATTAAAACAAAGATCAATTCTTTTAAAAAAAAAACCCTTATCCATTAATATACATTGTTACAAATCATATAAAATTATAATGCTCACTAATCGTAATACGTAAAAATCTATCTCACCAGATTAGTTCCAGGTGCTGCTTATACAATTCTAAATATGCAACCACCTATCCAATTTTTATTGGTATAGCAAATATCAACAGTGCTGTGTACGAAATAGTACGCAGAGCAAAAATGCCCTTGTTTTAAAATTTTGACCAGAATTATTTTTTTAAAAATGAAATATTTATATCAAGATTCTAGCCACTTACCACTGCATGTTCCATGTTCAGGTCAGTAATAGGGCCTCCAAAGATGATCTAAACATGCCTGCAGTTTCATACAGGTGGAGCTGGACTTTTATTTGGCCTTGAGCACCCTCTACACATATTTAGTCACAAAACATGTGTAGGATTGCACCCTTATTCTGGTATCTGCTGGACTCTCTAAGCATTTATCTCTTAACCCCTTCTTCTTCCTTATACTGCTATTTGCAGTGTGTTAATATCCAGACTGAACTGGGCTGGAACGTATTTTGAGTCAATGCTTACAATTGTCAATAGCCAATCGACTATAGTCAATATTCCAGTTAGTGCCATATACTGTGTGTCTATGTATCTGTGAGTGCTTTTTTTTAAAAAAGAAATCCCATAAGCACTTTTATACCAGAGCAACGCCTGTTTCTTAGGAAGAAATGATAGCAATAATACAATAGCCTGGTTTGCTTTTATTAAAAAAAAAAAAAAAACCCTACTTTTTTTTTGGAGTTGTTACTTTTTCCTTTCCTTTTTTCCTTTTTTTAACCCAGTGGGATTCTGATACTAGACATTCTGCTTGGCTGACATCCACTGGGAAAGCGATGACACCATTAAATATTTAAAGGTTTGAAAACCACAAGAACTACTGTATATAACCAGATTGGATCGTCTTTTTAACTCTTTTGATTAATAATGAATAAAGCCTCGGATATGTGAATTGGTTGAGTGCTAACCTGTTAACAAAAGGAGTATAAGGCATGAATGCTAACGTATTTCATGAGTTATTCCACTTAACAAATTGTCCAAACACAACGCACACACGTATACAAAGGATAATCTTCCTCAATCTCATCTATTTCAGATTCTGTTAATGATTGATGACTACCTAATGTTTCTCTGTATCTTGGTATAGATATGTATTTTGATCATCTGTCTTTCTGACACCAGTGTTTCCCCCTCTTATCTGCATCCCTCTTGTCTAAAGATGGGAGGGAGTTGGCAAATTCAACGCCCTGCTCCCGGACTTTTTCTTTGGATGCCACTCAATATTGATAGACAGCACTCGAGGTCAGAAAAGGGGCATGGGGGATTTTATCTGACCCTCACAGGCAATAGCACTCTTTCCTACTTACCTGGTTATCTGTTCTGTTTTGTTTTTTTAAAAAATGTGAATTTTCAATGTGCCAGTATAGGGACATGCCATGGTAGAGTAATGCAGTGGAGGAAGCAAAGCAATTATGCCATCATGAAGGGCACAGTTGTGTTATTTTTACCCAAACAGGCATATACAGAAAGGCATTAGAAAGTATCCACTCCTAGAATCACACAAAGAGTCAAAGCTGTCCTCTGCCATGGGCAGGAAAGGGCTCCTGCCTCCAAACACTGCCTGAGGCTATTAGATTCAATATAGATGAGAACTCTTGCAACTTTAATGGCTGGGCAAAGAGGGAGGATTCCGGCTCCTTCACTGTGGTACACAACACGTTGTTGGTTTTTTGGCCTCTCCACTTCTGAAACAACAACAAGAAGTAGTTTCCTGAAGGGGAAGGTTATTAGTGGCTACTAGTCCTGGGCAGGATCTACACTACTGCTTTAAAATGGTTTATAGTGGTTTTGACAACTGTTGGGGCCCATGAGCCTATCTACACATGCAGGATAAAACACTTTAAAAACGTTTTGAAAACTGTATATGGAGTGTGTCCTGGGCCCCACAGTTCTCAAAGCTGTTATAAACCAGTTTAAACCGTTTTAAAGCAGTAGTGTAGATAGGCTGCTTGACAGAGTTTTCCAGGTGTTTTCGAAGTGTTATATCCTGCTTGGTGTAGATTTGGATGGCTTTGTGCTCCCTCCAGTGTCAGAGGCAGGAAGCCAATGTACACCAGTTGCTGGGGAACATGGGCGAGCGGGTGCAGTTGCACTCGTCTCCTGCTGGTAGGTCCCTGGTTGACAGCTGGTTGGTCACTGTGTGAACAGAATGCTGAACTAGATGGACACTTGGTTTGATCCAGCACGGCTCTTCTAAGAGCGCATCTACACTACTGCTTTAAAATGGTTTAAAACAGTAGTGGCAACTGTTGGGGCCCAGGACACACTCCATACACAGTTTTCAAAATGTTTTAAAGTGTTGTATCCTGCTTGGTGTAGATAGGCTCTGATATAGATATATAGATTCTCTCTCTCTTTCTCTCTCTCGTATGGTATTGGGGCACAGGCAGCCTAGACAACTAGCACTGTTGGAAGCAGAAGATACAAGTCTCTAGAATTAATAGTCTAAGTAGAATCAAGGAAATGGGCCTGCAAGTAATAGAACAAGCCTTCCTCTGAGCAAGAGCCAAAGCAATCAGCCATACAGACAAAATCAAAGCTGATTGCTGCCCAGGTACTGTAAAAGCTAGACTTGACTCAGAAGTTTTTATAGGCCTACCAGGCTAGGGAGAAAACAATGGGGTGCTCAAGTGGGTGGACTCATTCCGGAATCTGGGACGACATCATTCCCAAGGAAACCTTTGGATCTTCAACACTGAGTGAACTCACCACAAGGTGCAGCAGAGCATAGGTCCACATTTCCGGCCCCAACAAAGGGCTGTCTACCTGTGGGGAAAGCCCTGCAGTGGCTGTGAATCCGTGCCCTGTCGGTTTGACTATGTAGGCGTAGGTTTGCAGCCACCGCAGGGCTTTCCAGCAATGCTGCATTTTGAAAAAGTCTGGGATTTTTCCCAACTTTTTCAAAGGGAGCAGCATCAACACACACTTCCACCATGTAACATCATTCCACCACCAATCTGGGGCCAACCTGAGGGTGGAGCCTTGAGGAAGGCGACCAGTGATGGGTGGCCTTCCACCAGGAAGAGGGCGGGGGCAGCTCCGGGATCCAGATGGCTGCCCAGAAGTCCCACGCTCCCTCCTCAGTGTCAGGACATCGCCTAGGAAGCACTTGGTTGAGGAGGGAGGCAGTGCCAACCCAGCTCAGTGAAGACAGCCCCCAAGTCTCCACATAATTAATTGGCTTAGTGAAGTGTCAGGAATAAATTTGAGTATATAAATTTTAAAATGAACTAAATACATGTGAATACAATTGCCTCTGTGCCCTTCTATGGAATGTTAGGATGCTGCCTTGTACCATCCTAACATTCCATTTAGCCCATATTGTCGACACAGACTGGCAGTGGCCCTCCGGGGTTTCAAGCAGGATTGTTCCCTAGCCCTACCTTGAGATGGTTTGGGATCGAAACTGGGACCTTCTGCATGCAAAGTAGGTGCCTCTACTGACTGAGCTACAGTCACTCCCTACTGTTTTTGTTCTTAACTCCTTTTGGAAATTTGCCCTTTCCCATACCAGACACGGATCTTGTCACATTGGGGCAGGGACGTGAAGGCATTCAATATGAGGGTTTCTTTGTTGATAGTGGTAGTGACCAACCTGAGAAGCATTGCTAGGTGTCAGTCAGTATGACATGGCTCATACTGACCTCCTGATGGAAAATGGCTGCTTTGTTTGGTCTATTTCATGGTAGACCTTCCTTTTGTCAAAATAATAACAATAATAATAATAATAATAATAATAATAATAATGGGGTGCATTGGGATAGAGCAGTTTGTGCAGACGGGATGGTGCCTTGCGGCTGACCAGATGTGACGTTCGTGGACAGGGGGGAAAGGCACACATACCTCATCGACGTAGCAATACCGAATGACAAAAATGTTGTTGAAAAAGAAGAAGGAAAGAGAGGCAAATATACACCACTGGCCATGGAAGTCAAAGAACTATGGCAACAGGAAAAGGTCACAATTATTCCGTTAGTCACCTCAGTCACTGGCATCACATCAAAAACCTACACAGAAAACCTCCAGAAACTGGGCCTACCAGAATACATCGACACCAACATTCAGAAAACAGTCATAATCAAAACATGCTCAATTGTCAGAAAATTCCTGAATCAATACAAGACAGAATGACTTGGCAAAGCCCGTCATGTCCGTCTACAAAACACCCATGAGTGAGAAAGAGATAAAATCATCATCATCATCATCATCATCATCATCATCATCATCATCATATTTATATCCCACCTTTTGCCCAATGCTGGGCCTCAAGGCAGCTTTACAAAATTAAAACATGTACAGTTAAAAGCTATAAATAAGAGATATACAAAAGTTAAAAATATAATTAGATAGGTTTAAAACATAGATGGGGGGGGGCATTATTCTCCAAAGTCTTGCTGGAATAAGAACGTTTTTGTGTGCCTCCAGAAACACATCAAGGAGGGAACCAGTCTAGCTTCCCTGGGAAGGGAGTTCCAGAGCACTGGAGCAGCCACCAAGAAGGCCCTCTCCCATATTCCCACCAGGCATGCCTTTGATGGTGGTGGGACTAAGAGAAGGGCTTCCCTTGAAGATCTCAAAGCACGGGCAGGCTTGTAAGGGAGAATACAGTCTTTCAGATAACCTGGTGGTCATGCATTTGATGAATCTCTGCCCAACATCCTTCAGGTTCCAGGTTTGAGCCCCGACACAAGGGCTGTAGGGTCACACCCATCAGCCAACCCTGCATAGCCACAGTAATCTCTAGCCATGTTCCCACCAGTGTGGGAGGAGAGGTCCTATGCACACCATCTGCCCATGTCTGCTGAACAACATCTGGAAAAGTCCCACAGATGGAGCAAGAAAGCACCATTCTGAATGCAGCCCAGTTGACAACCCAGACCATATTTCTCTCACACCCTTTTCATCAGAATGTCTCAAGAACTGGTCTTTCCTTTTGCACTATCGTCAACTGTCATTAAAAGAGAGGGTGGGGAGAGAGGGAAAGAGGGAAGCGTATCAGCATTTGTTTTCTTTTCCATCTGGGATTATGTGACAAAATGATCTCCTGCCTCTAATCAATTATTTTTCCTTCCCTATCTTCTGCATTTTCCTGCAGACCCATTTGCAAGTATAAGCGAGAGATCCTTCAGTGATAATCTGGTGATTATTACAAATTCAACCTCGGACGCTGCAGGCATTAAAAGATGAAAATTGCCTAAAGTCCACTGTTGTACAACAAATCCATACCTCTGGACTCCTGTCCTGAGGTGAAAATGCAAACAGGAGAGATATTTAGAATCATTTTGACAGTTCATAAAATTAAGCAGGGATTAGGGAGTCTTTTTTTCCTTTTTTTTCCGCAAAAAAAAGAATGCCATAGGGCCCACACAATGTTAATCACATCTCCCTGCAACAGGTAATGCTGCAACACACCATTTGGAAGGAAAGAGAAAAGAAAGTCATATACCTAAACTTGGTACATATGGCAATGACCATCCTGATTCAACAACAAAGCTGGTTTAAATATCTGATTAGTTTATGAGGTATATATATATATATATATATATATGAAAGATAGACTAATAACGGAATTATTTCAAAATATATTTGGAGCCAAATGCTTCAGTTTTCACCATCATCAATAGCTGTGATGTTAAATGGATTCCAAGCGTGGCAGTTTGGAATGCTGGGAAATGAAGGCCCTTTCTATACCATAGAAGTGTAGAGGGAGGAGGGAAGGCAATCCCAGAAGTACCTGCTTCCGGGATCGTTGCTCTAATACACATCAGAGCATGACATCCCAGGTTCTTCCCGCACCGTCACGGTGCTGTGGCTACCATTTTTTTAAAAAATGGAGCCAGGAAGAGCACACTTGTGCTCCTTCGAAATAGTAGGAGAAAAATAATTGTGCCCAAAATTGGGGGGCCCACCCACCCCCGCCATTCTCTGTGCCCATTTCTGCTGCCCGCTTACTTGCGAATAAGTGGGCAGCAGCAGGGATGGGCAGCCACATCTCCCACGGTCTTGGGCCATTCCCAGGACCACGGGAAGAATCGGGTTTCTCCAGGGATCCCGTATCCTGGGGAAACTCCCTGCCTCCAGGAATCTCTGTACAACATTTGGACTCACAGGGATTACCCAGGGGCTATCCCACAGAAAATGGCTGGTGTAGAAATGGCGGAAAATTCCTCAGTAGAAAAAACAACAGCACAGAGCTGTGACTCATATAAAGCTTATAAATTGTTCTCCTGATTAAGGCCATATGGATGAAGAGTCCTGAGTTTTCCTTTCCGTCATGAATGTTAGTGTCCTTCCTTTGTGTGTGAGAGAGACTATGTGCAGGGGAGTTAAAATATCTTGTGATAGGAAGATTTGTGGTTACGGAATCTTGTTCTTAGATCCATTGTAGTTTTTCCTACATATTCAGTTAAATAAATCACATATGTGGTGTGTGTGTGTGTGTGTGTATTAGGGATGTGCATGCCTGAAAATATCGTATTTTATCATTATTGGAATTTCGGACCAAAAAAATTATCGTCTCCGATAATATCGTAGATTAATCATATAATCTTCACGATAATTATCGAAAATCCGATATTTATTTTGCAGCCCCATTGTGCCTTATAGAGCTGATTTTATTTTTAGAAAAAATACCTATAACTTCTGTATTTTCAAAGTTACAGGCTTGAAACCTAGTCACAATGCTTATGGGGCATGCTTAAGTATGTGTATGAAATTTGAGATCGATCCATCCAACCCTCGATTTTATATGAATTTATTAATGAACATTTAAGATCTGACAGGTCAAAAGTTGCAGGATCTTTAAAAAATTCATATAAAATACAGGGGTGGAGGGATTGATCTGAAATTTGGCACATATGTATAGCAACATGTGCTAGACATGTGTATGACATTTGAGATCGATCCCTCCAACCCTTGATTTTATATGATTTTTTTAAAGATCCTGCAACTTTTTGACAGGTCTGAATGAACACATGTGAAGTGCTGTCATTCTGACCTGTCAGAACTTAAACAAACTTCAATAAATTCATATAAAATTGACGGTTGGAGGGATCGATCTCAAATTTCATACACATACTTAGGCATACCCCATAAGCACTGTGACCAAGTTTCAAGCCTCTAACTTTTAAAATACAGAAGTTATAGGTTTATTTATATGGCAGTCCGATAATCCGATATAATCAGGCTGAAAATTATCGGATTGGATATTTATCTGAGGTTTTTCTATCGTATCATTATCGTTAAATGCATGCACGATAAAGAGCATTTTGTATCATTATCATACGTTTTAACAATATGATACACATCTCTAGTATATATTTGGTCCTGCAAAGCAGGACCAGACATATCATTAGAAAGGAAGAGGGAACAGCCTCAGGTAGCAGATACTAGGGAAGGAGGACTAGTGGCAAAAACAACAACCTCAAATCACAAAACAGTGTATTGACTTTTTTATATAGTTAATTAAAGAACTATATTTCTGCAACCAGACTACTGACAAGACAATTGCCAGTAAAAGAAGAAACATCAGTGTATCTAACTATGGCCATGTCTACACCTGTCAGATATCCTGGGGTTGTCTCCAGGTCATCCTTGTGCATCCATATGAAGCACAGGGGATCCTGGGACAAACCGGGGATGACCTAGAAATGACCCCAGGATAACTGAAACGGGATATCCCATTTTTTTCCATGGTCCCAGGACAATCCTGAGAATCGTGGCTGGTGTGGCGCGGACTCCCAAGTCCTCAAACGGGCACAGAGCTGTATGGGGTTGATCCGTGCCCATTGGGGTGGGGCAGCAATTTTAGCATCACTGGGATGGTGGGGAGGTTGGGCAGGGGAATACTTACCTTTATCTCTGCGCGTGGCTACTCTTAAAAGATATGGTGACTGTGACATTCCTCTTCCCTTCTGGGAAGTCGCACGGCCATACAGATGCTGGGGGAGGATTGTGGAAGCAGGTAAGTCTGTGTTCTCCCCCCGTACACCCTTAGGTGTAGATGAGCCCTATGTGGGAAAGAAGAGAGGAACACATGGCCCCTTCTCGTGTTGCAACATAGCTCCTTCCCACACCACCAGAATAACATGTGATGCCTTGCACTACGTGAGAGGAGCCCATACAGTGGTCCATTGCAATTCAAGGACTGGCATGATGCCAAGGATTTCCAGGACTGGTGTCAAGGGTTGGCATGGTTGGGAACCTGCCAAGGACCCACACCTCAGCAGAGGCCCATGGACAAGAGTGCCCTGGACTTGCTTCTCCTCTTTGCCATGCCCACCTGCTTCTTCACCTGCCTCTCACTCAGGCCCAGATGACAATAGTGGTGGGGATGTGTGAGACATGTGTTAGATTCACATTTTAATTCACATTTCCTGACCCCAAACAGGGTTAGGGTGGGGAGGGTGGGTAGAAAAAAGAAAACTGAAAAAAGAAAGAAAGAAATACACTTTATTGATTGCAACGTTGCTTAAAATGTGTATTATTATTATTATTATTATTATTATTATTATTATTATTATCCCACCTTTTCCCAATACTGGGACTCAAGGTGGCTTTACAAAATTAAAACATATACTATGAAAACATATAAATAGAAATATAGAAAAGTTAAAAATATAATTAAACCTGGTACAATATTAAAATATTTAAAACATTTAAAACACAAACAACAATTGTAAAAAAAAATCCAATGCAGATACAGAGGTCCAGACTATTCCTCAAAGGCCTGCCGGAACAGAAAAGTTCTGGAAGCATAGCAAGGGAACCAGTCTAGCTTTCCTGGAAAGGGAGTTCCCTAGCCCTGGAGCAGTCACCGAGAAGGCCCTCTCCCAACAGGCATGCTTGTGATGGCGGTGGGACCGAGAAAAGGGCCTCCCCTGAAGATCTCACAGGACAGGCAGGCTTGAGCCATATAGGGCTTTATAGGTCATAACCAGCACTTCAAATTCTGCCCGGAAATAGACCGGAAGCCTGTGGGGCTGTTGCAAAAGCATGCATAAGAACACACACAATTAAAAAAACAAACAAATAAAAAACATATCCCCCCCCCAAATGAGCACAAAGACAATACACATTGGTATGCAGACACAAAATAAAATTCAACATCCAATGTGAAAGTGAGGAGAAATGAACTTAGTTAATACAGTATGTGTATGGGGCAAGAATGAGATCCCCTAAGTATACCTGCATCAGTGTGGGCATGTTGTTAACCATGCACTTTCTGCCTTTAATTTGGAGATGGATTCTACCAGAACTACACTATGTATTTGAATCTTTAACCTAAACTGCATCAATTATTATATTATTAATAGTGTTAACATAATGTAGGAAGGAATTGATTCATTATTCAGAAGCTCTGCAATTTCCTTAAGACAAATAAGATTTCTTAAGAAAAATAAGATGTCTTCTTTTTGCTCATCTCTAACCCTTCACCTTCCTGCCGTAGAGAAGTCAACACCTTCTACCCATCTCAACACAAGGATGGGTAACTCTTACTATTATTGAACGAGACCTGTTTGATTGCCCTGTTAATTGCTCTATAAACCTATTGCCCAGATGGAAGTCAGACAGTTTCATAAAAGTGATAATGACAAGGCTATAAATTAAATGGAGAGAGGGATGAGTCTGAGGTAACTATCTACAAAGAGCAGCTTTTGTTCTCTGCATCATCTCACTCAGCTCCTAATTTCGACAGCCCCTGTTGCTGGCAGTTTGATTGACTGCCTTTGAAGTTGCCACTAGAAGCCTTACAGTATATCATCCGGAGCAAGTAAGTTGTTATGTCCAGAATGATTGGGCAGTTTATTTTCAATATAGCCCACCCGTGTCAGCCCAGTGCATCAATCTGGTTTATGCACTGAGTACCCACCGAGTCCTAATAGCATCATAGCTTCTGTTTCACCCAGCCAATCCTGCAGCTAAAGATGTTCAAGACCAGATTCTGTTTTCGCATCCATCAAGTTGCAATGACGTAATCTCTAGAGCCGCCCACCAGCAGCCTTTTGATCAGTTCAACCAGTGGATCAATCAACTAATACTTGGGCTGATTGATCGGTGGGGTCTCAATGTGAAATTGTAAGGACAAATTTTAATCACTGCAGGTGCAAGTTTTGGGAAGGAGAATTTAGGAATGTAAAGAGGGTACCAGAGGCTCCAATGATTGAATGAGGAGGCCTTACGGGTAGGGATGTAGGAAGATTTCAGTCCTCTTTGCAAATCATGCCAACATGTCCTGTTCACAACCCTGAATGTGAGCAGGAAGGCAATTTGCAGGAAACATTCACATTTTCCTGAACTTGTGCTTGTGTTCTAAAGTGTGGACATGCTTAAAATGTGCATTTGGCTTCAAAATCTGCATTTTCATACTTTAAACTTGCTGGGTGTGCATATTTTAGATTGGGGAAATGCACATGTCTGCCATGGGGAGACATATGCATCTTTAAAAATGCACATTTTCCCCCAATCGGGAAAAAGAAAGGACACTTATGTTTGGGAGCTTTAATTAGGAATTCGGAAAACCATGCCATGCTCAAACATTGGCTGAATTCGGATGACACAATAAGCAACTGGGGGTGGTGGGGTGGGGTGGGGGACAATCGTCAGTTGTACTGACTATTGTGTCGTCCGAATGCTGCCATAGTCAACTCAGCGCTGATCCTCATCCACACCACAGTTGATTATATATTACTATGTTGTGTGGGGAGTGCCCCCTAGATGAACAACTGTAAAGTTGATTATTACCCCACCATTGACTATCGTGTTGTCCGAATTCAGCCATTGTGTGTTCTCCCATCCCTACCCATGGGCTGAGGCTAGGATTTAACCTAGTGAGCTGCAGGCAGTCCAGTTCCATTGCTCTCTTCAGGCCCAGAAGGGAATTGTCCTTTCAACATTGGCCCTCCCTTGGATCACCCCTTGCCCAAAACTGACCCTGATGACTTGGGGAAGGGTGGAAGGGAAGGCTGAGGTGGGAGCCATCAGCAGTGTGAGAGGCCTCATTTTTGGCCTAGGTGCTTCAGGATTCTTCAGAACATATTCAGAAGTGTCTACAGTGGGGGCTGGTGGCTCTGATTCTGATGGGGCTTTAGTCAGAACTAGCCATAATGGTAAAGGAGCTATCTAAGGTGCTTAAAGTGATCTCCGAAATAAGTTCAGTGCCTTGGATAGCTCTTTTGGAGTTCTGGCTAGTTCTGACTAAGAATCACAGCCCCACTGAAATCGGAGCCACCAGCCTCCGCTAAAAAATGTCTATTGTGATTGGGAAGCCTGCAAATGGAGTTTCCAATGCTTTCTGGCTCAATCCATTAAGCAGAGCAGCACGAGGAATTTCATCGCTAGGTCCATGCCAACAGCAAGCCTGGAAGAATCCAGGAGAATTCCTGCCTTGATAAATCCTCCACACAAGCCCTTCTTGCCCTTCCCATCTTTGCCAGGGACGTGTTGGGAATGGGAGAGATGCAGGCAAACAGGACTGTCTGGAGGGCAGCCATTGCAAGCCAGGCCAAAATATCTGGAGCATTTGGGCTCAACGGCTCATTGTTTTCTGAATTGGGAGAGAGCTCATTTCCAAAGATTTATTTATTATTTATTTATTTGAAACATTTCTTAGCTGCCTGTCAGGGCAGAAGCCTTCTCAAGGCGGCTTACAGCAATTCAATACATAAAAACCGTTAAAATATCAAAAGCAATAAAAACATAATCACAATGAAATAGCAATTAAAAACAATAAAAGCCAATAAAACCAGCAGCAACAACAGTGGAAATAGCAGCAACCATTGCAGCCATCACAAGGCCATGGTAAAATAATTTGGGATGTCGCAAGCATCTGGTTGGGACCATGAGGGCAGCAGTCACCTTCACACACATACCCCATGTCCGGCATTCGTGGACACATCCGGACGCACCCAACAGCGGCACAGACCTACTCCTCAGCGCCCGCAAGTGCTCGGCTACCGCCTACCTTGTCCCCCCTTCATGCTAGTGGCTGCCGCCATTGGCACAAAAGGGGGAAAGGTTTACCCTTGCATCATCAATACGGCCTTAAAGGCACCTATTGGTGCAGGGTGGTGGTGGGGAAACACTTGATTTCTCAAGCCTCTTGCAATTGTGGGTTTTCTCCCCCTCCACCCTAATAGGGCCATTAGCCCGGAAGGGAAGAAATGCACAATTTCCAGACCCTTTGGAAAACACACATTTCCCCATTTGCACCAATGACTGCTCCTATTAGTGCAGGGGGGTTGCCGCAGGGTGCAGATTCGTGCTGCTTCCAGAGGTGTGTCCAGTTGGGCTGGAGTGGAGGGGTCTGCTGCCCTTGTGGACCCAACTGGACGCTCGCAACATCCCTAATTATTTTACCGTGGCCTTCTTGTGATGGCTTCTGCAGAGTAGGGCTTTAGACATCTGCCCCACGTCCTGCCCTGGGTCTATTACTGTCATCAACAGCAGTCCTATGGGGTTTAAGCACATTATGGTAACTTGAATCGAACATCCCTCCTAGGAATTCTCAAATAGGAAATAAAGAAGACCCTGTGGTTGATTTGCACTATTGTTTTACACACACATCAATCACAATGACCTAGCACAGTTGAAACAGCCTGCCAGACTGAGGGTTTCATTCCACATGGTGGGTTGTTGCTTTTTCAGTGGACGCTGGTGGCTCTGATGTCGCTCGGGAAGTGAATCTGCTCCAGGTTTCAGTCAGAACAGGTCAGACCTCTAAAGTAGCTATCCAAGGTATATCACACTGACATTGGATGTTTTTGCATCCTTTACTTTCAGACAGCAGTTGTCAGTTTAGAGGAACACTCCCAAGGCATGGGATAATGACAACATGAATGAATTGTTAATTGGCAATTTGGACAGGCTTTTAGAAATGGACCAGAAAGATCAATCTAGATTTCTGTTGTATTATTTGCACTTTTAAAAGTATTTGATTCATGCTTTACTAATTGCCCAGCAATAATCATTATTCATTGTGCAGATGGATTTGATTAAAGACCTGTGTGACGGATGCTGGAAACATTATTGTCACTGACCATTAAAATGGAAAAGAAGAACCCCTTGCATAAAATTTGTCATACCCACATTCATGCCGGTAGAACTTTCCATTTTCCTTGTACGCACATAAATGGAAGTCTAGCCTAACTTTAGCCCCTCTGGATCTATGGTATTAACTGCAGTGTGATATATGCATCTGTGAGCCTATCTACACTACTGCTTTAAAACGGTTCAAAATGGTTTAAAACGGTTTATAACAATTTTGAGAACTGTTGGGGCCCAGAACACACTCCATATACAGTTTTCAAAACATTTTCAAAGTGTTTTATCCTGCGTGTGTAGATAGGCTGTGTTAGGGTGACCAGATAAAATCCAGGTCAGGGCTCATGTAACTTTAACAGTTGTAGAGAAAAGGGAATTTCAACCAGAGTCATTTGTATGCAATTAGTTCCTGGTGAAATTCCCTCTTCATCACAACAGTTAAAGGTGCAGGCACTATACTAGAGTGACCATATACGAAAGAAAGCAGGGCCCCTGCAACTTTAACAGTTGTGATGAAGAGGGAATTTCACCAGGAACTAATTGCATACAAATGACACTGGCTGAAATTCCCTTTTCTCTACAACTGTTAAAGTTACATGAGCCCTGACCTGGATTTTATCTGGTCACCCTAGGCCGTGTATCTTGGAAAGGGTTGTTGTTGTTGTTGTTGTTACTTTCAACAACCCCACTTCTTGTTTATGGCTCAGTTTGGTAGAGCAGCTGCTTTGCATGCAGAGGCCTCAGGTTCAATCCCCGGCTTCTCCAGATGAGGTTCGGAATTAATCCAGCCTGAAACTCTGGACAGCCGCTGCCAGTCAGTGTTGACAATACTGGGATAGATGGTCTGACTCCGTATCAGGCAGCTTTCTTTGTTCCTCTGTTCGTTGCTTGACTCGCTCTTCCTTGGCCCACTCTCACTCTCCAACAGCCTCAGCAGCCCCTTTAGAGTAGCTCCTTTCCTCACTCCTGGGATCATGGCAGGCCATTTGAGACAAGGCTGCTCCTTCCTTGGCTGGCATTGCTCTGCTTTCAGAAGGGATCAGTGCTGGCCCCAACGTTTTCAAGGAGTTGATGTGGTTATTGCTAACCACACCTAGTGTTGCTGCTGCCACATGACCACGGAACCATGCCCTGCTGCATGGTTTGCCTAACCACACCCTAACCATTTACTCCTACACTGATCCTGGTGGTCCTCCAAATTGTCTGTTCCAGATCTCAGCATCCCTTGTGGCAATTACTGCCCTAGGCAGCCAATTCCTGGCTGTAGCCGGCAGCCATGTTGAGGCTATGGCACTTGCAGGCGCCCCACTGCAAGACCTGCCATGGCTCTCAGCAGCCATCTATAAGAGCTGTGTGCTCTGTCCCCACCTTGTGATATGGTAGCATTGATTTAAGCCACGGTTAGGGCCGCTAACTCTGTTGCAGCATGTTAGTGAAGGTGGTTAAACTGTGGTTATGCAGCAATCATCGTTAGGGAAAACAAGACACACTAAGCTTTCATGGTTAGGTCAAAATGCTTAACCACCATGGCTTAGGCATGGCTTCTGAACAGGGTCAGTGAGTCTCTCTTTTCATCACTGGATGCATTACTCATGGTCATTGGTTTTGTTTTGGTTTGGAATGCCACATAATAACAAAGGTATGAAACACACAATGTAGCTGACCTTTGTGTGACATGTTTTTTATTATTCTTATGGTTCTTTCTCACACACAGGAGTCTCTCCATGCCCTGGCTGATTATCTCAATAAGTAAATCCCAATATGTCCAGCCGCCATTTGGACTTTCTCCCAGCTTAGTGTGCTTAGGACTGCAGCCTGAGCTGCCTCCCCAAGGCCTCTGTAAATTTGGACCATGTTTACACCAGCCATTTATACTGGTATTATCTCTAGGTCATCCCTGTGTGTCTATATGATGCACAGGGGATCCCAGAATCAACCAGAGACAGCCTAGAGGTGATGCCGGGAGAACTGTAACCAAGGATATCCTGGTTTTCCCGTGGTCCTGGGACCATACTGAGAATCGCAGGTGGTGTGGCCACTGCTCCCATGTTGTTCCTTTCTCCCTGCAAGTAGTGGGGCTCTTAAAACAGGCACGGAACTGTGTGGGGGTAGTCCGTGCCCATTGGGATAGGTGGGGGGAACAGTTCAAACAGTCAGTTAAAAAAACAAAAACCTTACAGGCGCTGGAGCGCAATTGTGCAACCGGCTCCATTCTTCTGGGGGGAAAATGGCACCTGAGATGTCCCTCTTACCTTCCAGGATATTGGGTGGCTGTCTAGATGCTGGGGGACAATCGCAGAAGCAGGTAAATCTGTGATTCTCTCCTCTCCCTTCTTCTACACCCTTAGGTGTAGATGAGCCCTTAATTGCAAAGCCAGGTATTTTACTTAATTCATTACTCAGATGCACACACCACCCAACTGACGAATGCCATCAGGGCCATTAACATTAGTTGAAGACTTTGAGGACCAGGCCCACTCTGATCACTTCTCACATGGTAAGTGTATAATTTGTATATGTGTGTGAGCAGCATCATTAAAAAGGAAATTCATCTTAGTCCTATGTACATTTTTTCTGTGAGGTATTCTTTATTCTGTCACTTCTTTACCGGTATTTTGTTTTATTACTTAGTCAAGTTTTATTGGGTTGTGGATGGGGAGGATGGGACCATTTTTGGGATTGCTTCAGGCAGCAAAATATCTTGGGCCGGCCCTGCTTGGAGTCTTCTCAAAGCCGTAGCTAATGGGGAATGTCACAAAAGGTGGAGCGCCCTTTTTACCTACCCCATGGTGGCACTGAAAATAGGAAAAAAAAAAAAGTCCTTCCATTTTGTAGGTAGAAAAGCAAATTACCACTATGTCAATTCATAAATAAAAGCCCTCTTCAATCATTCAGTCAGAAAACATTTTCTTGTTTCATCCCAACCCACCCACTCACCTACCCAGCTGCCTTCCATGCGCCTTCATTTCCTCATGTCTCACATTCCCTTTCATTGTTCTGTTTTTCTTGCCCGGTTACTTGGTGTGTGCTTTCCCCACTGCTCCCAATTTCCCATGCTCTACTGGGTTGGATTTGAGTGGCAGCTCGGAGTCTGTAAGCAGGTGTTGTGGAAGTGAAGCGTGCTATTCAGCCAGTACATTAGGTAAAGTAACATTCCCTTGGGAATGCTAATGCTTACAACTGCATCAGCCCCAACTGTTCCTCAGAGGAGAGGAAGGGGACAGTCCTGACCTACTCTGACCAGATGTTTTGGAAACCTGCCCATTTTTAGCAGACATAATTGCTGTTAATTTATCAAAAGTGTAATAAGTATCAAAGAAGCAGACTGCTTTGGATGCAAGCAAGGATGAAGACAGGCGATTAGCAGTGCATAACACAGCCGACATGTACAGGCATCCTCTTGTTATGTGTCTTTGATACCATGCAATATCCCAGCTAACAAAGCTTCCGTGAAAGAGGAGGTTTGATGGATGAAAGTGGAGACTTGGAGAAAGGAATCCTTGTCACTCATTGGTAATTATTCACAGCCCAGATCGTTCTGCTATATTCTGTCAAAACTTGGACCACAAGAAAGAAGCCAAATGCTAACGTGAAATTGTAAGTCACCTTGAGGCCTGGTTGACTGAATGGTGGGCTGGGAATCGAGGAATGAATCATAAACATTGTTGATCTAGAAACTCTCTAATTCATCATTGGGCATGCTTCTCTAGAAAGGAGAAAAGTGAAATTTCCTTTTGCTTCAGTTCTTTATTTGTTCATTAATGGATGTATTTATTTATTTTTAATGACATTTATTTTACTTCCTAGTAGTCCCAGATCTCTGGGCAGTTTACAAAAAGATTAAAACTTTCAAATGCAATAGAAACCGTAAAACTACAATATTATTCTACTCAAAGGTATTTTATCATTTACCTATCATTCACTTCCCCAATAGGTGAAAAGTTCCACAGGTGCAGCTCTTAACTGGGGGTTGTCTTCCTTTGCAAGAAGATCACGGGTTGCTCATAGGGTTTTTTTTTAGCTTATTTGTAAATATACATGTTGATCATAGGTAGAGGCATAACATAATCACTCCAAAAGCAAACCCTACTACTTTACATCAAATTTTCAGAGAGGGAGACCCCAAAAAGTCATTTTAGAAAGTCCAAAGTGATCCCTCTCCTGACTCTCTGTCGCTGTCCCTTAAACTGTAACTGCAGTTTCTCTCATATGCACAGACGTTGATAACATCATTCTGGGGTGGGTGGATAGAGAAAGCAAACATGTCAAAACCAAACATTCCTGACCCTTCCTGCCATTTCATACCTATTGTGGGAACATCTATCAGCCATTTCGCCAACTCTGAGGAGTCCTTCTGGCTTTGTTAACTCTGCTCTTGTCCACATCCTCCAAACTGTGAATCAGCGTTGCTTCAAGGCAACCCCATGGGGATTTCCTTATTCCTAATAATCAGAGGGGGGGAACCCACAATGCTACAATCACATTGTGATTGCTTGAGGCAGGGAAAAAGAGAGAAAAGATGCCAAGGAACTAAAGGCAAACAGCACATCCTCGAATCCTTTGATTCGTTTGAGACATTCACCTGGCTAAACTAGGCTGAAAGTCAAAATAAATAGAAAGCATTTTATAAATAAAAATAAACTGGCTGGAATTCAGGAAAAGCGGAGTGCAGAACAAAGTGTACCAATGGAACCAGAAAAGGACAAAACTGAAGAATATCCTCTCCTCCCTAGTAAATGAGCAAATCTGTGCCTGGTGAAATTCCCTCATAATCACAACAGTTAAAGCTGTAGAAGCTATACTAGAGTGACTAGATGCAAAAGAGGGCAGGGCTCCTGCAGCTTTAATGGTTGTGATAAGGAGGGAATTTCACCAGGTGCTGCAGGCATACAAATGACACCTGCTGAAATTCCCTTTTCTATGCAACCCTCCTTTTTGTATGGTCACCTTATTCAAATGATAAGAACTATTGACTTGCATTTAGCCAGGAGAACACCTAAACAGCTATTGTTGCTTGCAAGAAATAGCTTTGGCTATTGGGTGGTATAGAAGTGAAATAAATAAAATAATAAATAATAAAAATATGCTCTATTTTCCTCCTCCTCCTCCTCCTCCTCCTCCTCCTCCTCCTCCTCCTCCTCGTGTTTCTCTCCCTATGTGTGTGCGCTCACACACACGCAGTGTATTCAACCCCTCTTACAGGAATGAGGGCATCTTTCCAATTTTTCTAACTTTTAAAGAAATCAGATGCGTTCAAAATAGAAGTGTTTGTTCTCATTATCATTTCAAAGCACTGGGATGTCTGTCAACTGATAGATCCACAGGGTTCCTGCCAGTGGAAATGAGATAGAGTTGGCCAAAGACATTTTGCAGACTCAAGCAACTACATGGGGCAGGCTGAGGGCTGAAACTATGCATGATCCTAAAAACATTGCTTAAAAAGGGGTTGTAGAAATTCCTGGAGGAGAAGGAGAAGGGTTGGGACCCCAGGAGTGCCAGATTTGGTCCCCAGACCTGAAGTCCCCCATCCCTGAATTTGATAACATAGAAAGCCCCTAAAATAGTGTGAGTAAATTGGCCAGTAACCTACCTTCCCTTTTCATTTAGGAAGGCCATACTCTGAAAATAAAACATTATTTTAGAGCAATTAAATCACCATGGGACCGTGTTACTGTTGAACAGTTCATAGACTGCTTAGATTCTTTTTCTTTACTCTTTATCCTGATAATATTAGGCAAAGTTCACATCTCTTTTTAGAAGGAAAAGAAGAGCCAGCAATTTGAAGAAGACATTTCTTCTCTACTGCTGCCTTTGCTACATCCATCCCAGCGCCTCACTGTGCAGACAAAACATCCCATATGGTTGAAGAAAGCTGGAGGGGTTGCTACTAACCATATTTGAAAAAGCAGATGTTACTAATCTTCAAAATATTACACAAATGATGTCATCCTTGATTGACAATGGTCTGGGTTCATCAATTCCTTTCAGGGATATTCTCCCTCCCTCCCTCTGCCTCCCTCTCTCCTTCTCTCTCTCTCTCTCTCTCTCTCTCTCTCTCTCCTATAATACTTAAGTGAAAGCATTTTTTCTCCTTAAACAGAGCTTGGCTCCAGAAGGACAGACGATTTCTAGCAGGGAATTCACTCGCAAAAAATGACATATCCTGCAGAGGGACACAAACATCTGTTCTGTGCAAAATTTCTGAAAGGGCTTCTTCTTAAATGGGGAAATGAGAATGGATCATCTATTGCCTTGTCTCCTGCTGTGTCCACCATATATAGGATTCAGTCTTTGTATCTGACTTGCTCAGGTATTGAGCCAGGGAAGTAGTAAATTGCCATCATGGAACTCAAGGTGGCATCCATGGGGTTGCAAACTAAATGCTTTCCCATCCAGATATTAACCACACCCAGACCTCTTTAGCTTCAACAAGCCCTCAGACCATGCTCTGCTTGACCAAATCACACTCAAGCTGTGGCTCACTAATTAAAGAAAAAAACCCAGATATCACAACAAATTTAAAACAGTCCTAACAATAAAGCAAAGAATAGTTGTAAAAATTAACAGCAGCATCACTAGGACAAACAAGCAAGCATCATATCAGCAGACGGCAAACTAAACAAAGGTGTCATAGGCTTTGACAAAACATGCATTCCAGAATTAGAAAGCTGTATTAAGATCTTAGATTACTGAAGAGTTAATAGAGCATAGATTACTGAAATCAGGTCAACCCTGCCAAGATAGGGGTGTGGTTAGGCCATCAGCCAAAATTGGTAGAAGGCTGTCTGTGCCACAGAGGCCACCTCAGCCTCAAGTGACAGAGGTGGCTCCCAGAGAACCTTCAAGCTACAAACCTGCTCCTTCAGGGAGAATGCAACCACATCCAGAATGGGGCCAGATCTACACCAAGCAGGATATAATGGTATGAAACCAGTATGAGAGTGGTATATACCAACATGAACCAAATGTACACTACATTCAAAATCTAAGGCCCTCCTCCGGGTGCCTCCTCCGAAGGAAGCTCGGAGGATGGCAACAAGGGAGAGGGTCTTCTCAGTGGTGGTACCCCAATTATGGAATGATCTCCCCAATGAGGCTCGCCTGGCACCAACATTGTTATCTTTTCGGCACCAAGTCAAGACTTTTCTCTTCTCCCAGGCATTTAACAGAATATATTGAGTTTTTAATTGACCCTAGAACTATATTTAGGCCTGGCTGAAAGATCGTTTGTATGGTTTAAAATTCTGTATATCTATTTTTAATGTCGAAAGTTTTAACTTTTGTAAACCACCCAGAGAGCTACAGCTATGGGACGGTATATGAATGTAAACAATAATAGTAGTAATAATAATAGTAATAATAATAATAATAATAATAATAATAATAATAATAATAGCTATACAGGATCAAGTTATAGCAACCAAGGACTACCAAAAATACATCATAAAAGATAGCATTGTAACAACAGACCTATGCAGGAAATGCCATCAATTCCAAGAAACGATAGACCACATAATAGGAGGATGTGAAATTCTGGCAGGAATGGACTATACAGACAGACACAATACAGCTGCAAAAATAATTCACCAACAACTGGCCATCAAATTCAACCTTATCAAACATCCTACACCATACTATACATACTCACCAGAAACAATCCTGGAAAATGCAGATCATAAAATATACTGGGACAGAACAATTCATACGGACAAGACAATACCTTGTAACTGACCAGACCAAAAAAGAAAAACACACATACCTCATCAGCATAACAATACCGAATGATAAAAATGTTGTTGAAAAGGAAGAAGAAAGAAGAGACAAATATACACCACTGGCCATGGAAGTCAAAGAACTATAGCAACAGGAAAAGGTCACAATTATTCCATTAGTCACCTCAGTCACTGGCATCACATCAAAAAAATATATTCAGAAAACCTCCAAAAAATGGTCCTACCAGAATACATCCACACCAACATCCAGAAAGCAGTCATAATTAAAACATGCTCAATCGTCAGGAAATCCCTGAAACAATAAAAGACAGCATGACTTGGCAAAGCCCGTCATGGCCATCTAGAAAAACCGCCACAAGTGAGAAAGAGTTAACATAATAATAATAATAATAATAATAATAATAATAATAATAATTTAAAGCTGTATTGAAGTGCACAACTGTTGGGGCCCTTTGACACATGCCTGCTTGGTGTGGCTCCTGCCTTTTTTATACCACTTTCATACCACTTTCATACCATTATATCCTGCTTGCTGTAGACCTGGCCTAGCTCCGTCCCTTCAGAACAACCACCCACTAACAGCATCTCAGTGTTGTCTTGTTTGAGCTTCAGGTTATTAGCCCTCCAGGCTTGCAATTTCATTCACAGACAACCCCCCCCCCCATGTGTTCGACAGCATGCATACATTTGAAAAATGCTCATGAAAAGAAATGTTTACTTTTGAAAAATGTTGCACTAATAGGCTTTAACTGATAGTAGCAGGATGTGTACATTTCAAATATGTGTACAATTGATACATATATTTGGACAGATACACAAAATACACAAAATTCATATGAAAAGGAGGAATAAAAAGTTCATAACTTGATACGGACTCATTCTGGAATGAGCTTTGAGATCTAATTAGGAGCACTTCAGTGAACTCGGGTTTTGCACATTCACACATCCTTATGTCTCAGTATCCCTGCCAAGTGAGGTGTATTATTACTATTATTATAATTATTTACATTTATATACTGCCCCAGAGCCAAAGCTGTCTGGGCAGTTTACAAAAATTAAAACTTTGGAAATTAAAAATCGATGTACAAAATTTAAAACCATACAAACATAAACACAGACAACATATAAAAGCAATATATATTTTAAACAACTGTGAACTCTCAGCCAGGCCTAAATATAGTTCTGGGGTCAATCAAAAACTCAGCATATGCTGTACTGAATGGTTCCTGGAGCAATTGTATTTTGTGGTGGCACCATGATGGTGGAATGCTCTCTCCAGACAAGCTCATCTGGTGCCCGCTTTGTGGATATTTTTCAATGATAGATGAAGACTTTTTTTTTAAAAAAAAGGCTTCCCCCACTTCTGTCTTCCTCTGGGCCAGCACAGCCGCACGGAGAAGATTGGAAGCACCCATTTCCATTTTCAACCAACTCTAGTTTGTGAGAACTGCATTTAGTTTTATCTATGGTTTGTCTGAAAAAGCCAAGAGCAAAAATAATGGTTTCATTTTGGCTTGTTCAGAACATTGTTTAAGCTAAGCCACAGCTGGTCCCTGTTCAGATAAAATGACAAACTGCAATTAGGCTAAAAAGGAAATTAACGCCACCAATCCCCCCTTAGCAGCCATGCCATGGGAGTACAGGGGAGAGAAGAACATCAGCCCAGCTGCGGTTTAGCTCAGGGGTAGATAACGTGATGTCCTCCCGATGTTTAAGACTACACCTCCTATTATCCCTGACAATTGGCCTTATTGGCTGGGTCTTATGGGTATTGTACTCCAAAACATCTAGAGGGAACACAGTTGCCTATCTTGGTTTAGTATATTTCAATCAAGCCAGTATGTAATCAGCCTGATGATACCAGGTAAAAAACAAAACAAAACAGATGAATGAATGAGATCCTCAAAATACAGGCCTTTATGAAATTACATTCCAGAATTAATAGAAAAAGATGATAGTGACAAGGCATTGGGGAAATATTAGAAGGTTTGTTATATTATTTTGTCCAAGCGAGTGGCAATTTATTCATTAAGAGCCAGTTACAGAAAAGCTAGAAATGAAGGAGGTCAATACAGAATGTGCTCCAGTCATTTGGTATGTACCCTGTGCTTTTGGGATAGTTATTTATGGCTGGTCCTTAGCAGTATATTTGGGAATGAGGAAATTTGCTTGGTCCCTGGGACCATGACATTTCCCTGCAGGTAGCCTCGGGGAAGATCAGTGTGTAAGAAGCCTAAAGCATGGCTATTAAATCAAACTTGTTTATATTGGGAGCAGGAACGAAAACAGTAATCATAGTGAAATTGTTCAACAAAAACTCAGCAAGAATATGAAACTGAGAGTGATTTTTTTTTTTTTTTAAAGTAGATTAGTCCTACTTGTTATTTATTTGGTTGGTTTAAGAACAAAAATAAAATACTGTAATCAAATCTGTGCACAGCCCCAATTGCTGCCACAAGAAGCATTAGCCCATCACATAAGAAGAGCCATGCTGGATCAGACCAAGGGCCCATCTAGTCCAACATTCAGTTCACACATTGGTTAACCAGCTGCCTGTGGGAAACCCAGGCCCCCTCCACAAGGATGCGCTTTTGCGCCCGGTTCGGGGATTATGCGCATTATCGCGGAGGCACATTTACGCCTAATCCCTCTGCACGGGAGGTGGCGAGAGGCGGCGAAGCGCATTAATTGATGTCCAAAAAGCTCTTTAGAAGACGTTAATGCGCATAATCGCTTGTTCACACGGCAAAAATGCGCTTTAACGGCCGGAGCAAAATAAAAGTCGCTATTTAACGCGCATTCGAAAATGCGCATTATCGGGGAGATAACGCGCCTGTACGCCCGTTTTGCGCTCCGCTGGTGTGGAGGTAAAATTTATAATGAGCCTTCAAGGCTCATTAAACGTCTCGTGTGGAGGAGGCCCCACAAGCTGGACATGAGTGCAACAGGACCCTCCTGTCCATGTTCCCCAGCAAGTGGTACATAGGCTTACTGCCTCTGATGCTTGAGGTAGCATATAGCCATTAGAACTAGTAGCCATTGATAGCCTTCTTGTCCATGGATTTGTCTAACTCCATTTTAAGGCAATCCAAATTGGTGGCCATCACTATGTCTTGTAGTAGCGAATTCCATAATTTATGTGCTGTGTGAAAAAGGCCTTCCTTTTATCTGTCCTGAATCTCCCACAAATCAACTTCATGGGATGACCCCGAGTTCTGTTATTATGAGAGAGGAAGAACAATGTCTTCCTATCCACTTTCTTCACACCATGCATCATTTTGTACACCTCTATCATGTCTCATCTCACACACCTCGTTTCTAAGCTAAACAGTCCTAGTTGTTGTAACCTTTCCACATAGGGCAGTCACTCCAGCCCCTTGATCATTTTGATTGCCCTTGTAGATTCCAGTGACAAAGGAGAATGGGACCATGCTTGCTGGCACCAACCATGCCACCACATTTGATTTGTTTTTGTTTTTGTTCTTTCATTCTCAAGTTCTTTTTGAGTGAATTTTAGTGAAGTCTTATGGTACAAAGAGATTTGTAACAAAATCCTCACCTAGCTCTACTACTGGTACTCTGAAGCTTAAATTGAACCATATACTTAAGATGATAGCCCCTGGGAATGGGCATAGTTTGTTATTTGTTAATGATGAACAACCACGAAAAAGAACCCATGGTTTGATATTCGGTTGTGAACCTGTGTAAGCCCAGAACTGTGAGCCCAGAACTGTGGTTCTTCATGGGTTGTAATATGAGGCCACAGAGTAAGCAAGGAATGGTAGTTAACAACAACAACAACAACAACTATCTACTCTACATGCCGGTACTACAGTACCACAAAGGCATTTGGGATACAGTGGGGAGTGAGTGAAGGAGGAGGGGGGAAATAACCCAGGGATTGAGAAAACAAACCACTGTTTGTTCCATCATTTGCTAGACAAAACCTGGGTAGGGCAAGAAACCATGAGATAAATATGGGTTAAAGAAAACATGTGCTAGTGTTATTTTCAAACCAGATCATTGTATTGTAATTTTATTACATTTGTAATTTTATATGTTGTATTTATCTGTTTTTATGTTTTCTCGTTTTATATGGGTTAGTAGCCATCCTGAGCCTCTTGTGATAGAAATAAATATAGACAGACAGATAGCTAGATAAAGAGAGAGGGAGATGTTCCGATGGACTGATTCAGTATAAGGCATCCCCCTATTAATGCCAATAGTTTGTCTCTCTGGTTGACTGCTCCAGTGCTGTATCACCCAACAAACCTATGAGACAGATCTTTGGAAGATGCATTCCTGTTTTCTTTCAAAAAGCTGTTTGGTGTCTGAGGCCTAGCATGGGTGGGTGGAAACCTCTCTGTGCTGTCATTGCCTTCAGCCTCTCGGGTACTATGAGAATGGATCATTTCACCCAATGTGTCATTTCCCTTTAGAATTTGTCTACGCTCCATCTACAACAAAAGGACATATTTGTTTTGCTTTTGTCCATATTTACATGTGTGTCAGAGCAGGTGCTGTTATGGCAGAACACAGGCAAATGCAGAATGCTCCTCACTTTGTCTTTTTCCTTTTTTAAGAAAATTGCAATTGGACAGCATCAAGATTGTCTATGTCAT
This sequence comes from Anniella stebbinsi, assembly GCA_029215795.1. Taxonomy (NCBI): domain Eukaryota; kingdom Metazoa; phylum Chordata; class Lepidosauria; order Squamata; family Anniellidae; genus Anniella; species Anniella stebbinsi. The sequence goes on from JARDYH010000001.1 coordinate 352,104,486, forward strand.
CTTATAAAGCAGCAACTGCTCCACATGAAAAAGTAGTCCACTACATATAATTTTTATGCACACCAGTGGACAAAGATTCACCATCTAAGAATGTCTCATTGGTGTTATTAGCTTAAAGCTATGGATTTAAAGATATCTGCACTACTGAACTTCAGCTGAATGTTTTATTAAAGGAGAATTAGACAGATTCATAGAGCTTAGGACAGCCATCCCCAAGCGGGTGCCTTCAATATGTACTGGACTTGGAATGATGCAATTCCCATCATTCCCAGTAAGCATGACTAAAGGACACAAGTTTGGGCATAGGTCTATAAGTCGTCATTAGTCATGATTGTCAGTCAGTGGCAGTACATCATTCAGTGCCAGTTGCTGGGTAAGGACTAAGGTTCATGACGTGTATTGAATTTCCAGGAAGCCCCTGTGAGAAGCAGGATACTGGGCTCTTCTTATGCTCCTCATTGTTACAGTGTGCAATGAATATTTATTTCATTTTATTATTCCATTCATTTTTTTTATTAATAAAAAACTTCATCCTCACTGTTACCCATTTGTTAACACTACTTCTTTTGTTGTTATTCGTACAATAACACTACATGGATTTTATTACTCACATTGATTTTTATTTTGTCTGTTTGAAATTCTGAGGTGGTTTTTTTTTTTTTTTTGCCACCTTTTGTGATAGTAGTGGCAGCAGCAAAGATCTGATCAGCAGCAGTCCCATAGCACACACAATTTATTTTCTTCTCTTTGAATACTCCAAACTTTTTAAAATTCATTTTTGACTGTGAAATATCAAGCATATATATATATGAAAGAAGGGGGGAAAGAGAGAGAAAATTATATACATACATATACATTCATATCAATGAATACATATGAAATGTATATGTGTGAAAATATAACTTTCTCGTAATGATACATAAGCCTCCACAAAAGCAAACCCGATTTCTAAGTAAGTATCCATTTAAAAGTGGCATCTATGTGCCACCCATTCAAATACTGAAAGCATTGTAAGGTCCTCAATCCATTGCACTAGAAGAGGTGAGCATTTATCCTTCCAATGTTGTAATAACAGTATTTTTGCTGTCAAAGGAGCACAAAAAATCCATTTACACTGACCATCCATTAATTTCCAAGAAGCGGGTAGGCAATTTAAAAGAGCAGATACATCAACAAAGATTAAAGAACGTTCCAGTACAAAATTTATTGGTATAATAATCTCCTCCCAAAAAGGAGCAACTTCTGGACATTGCCAAAACATATGTTTTAAAGAAGCATTAGCTGCTTTGTATTGCCAGCAATTTTATTTTCTCAGAATACCCCAAACACAACATTTCTGAGTGTTCGGGGGAGGGGGGAGCTACCATTTTGTATGGCAGACATAATTTGATATCAGCATGTCTCAGAATGATGCATTCTGGGAAAATAAAATGGCTGCTCATTTCATACCCATGGCATTCATTTCAGAATGAATGAACATTGACTTGTATGGGCCACACACAACAGGAGGCTGCTGCTTAGCATACCCTTACCAATTTTTGTACGTTCTGAACCCATTTTTCTATGAGCAGTTCCACACTTTACTTGGCAATTGTGCTTGCTGCAGTTCCACTGGTGTTACACAAGTGTTGCCCACAGCACACATGTAATACATTTTTCCTGTTGCAGGCCACACAGAAGTCAGCTATGGGTAGGGCCACAGCCCTACAGTGGGTGGGCTCAAAGTCAGCAATGGGCATGGCCAGACCCAAATATGGGTGGGCCACCTTCTTTAAGAATACAAGAAGAGCCATGCTGGATCAGCCCAGGGGTCCGTCTAGTCCAGCATTCTGTTCACACAGCGGCCAACCAATTGCCCACAGGAAACTCACAACCAGGTAGGGTGACCAGATAAAATCCAGGTCAGGGCTCCTGTAACTTTAACCGTTGTAGAGAAAAGGGAATTTCAGCCAGTGTCATTTGTATGCAATTAGTTCCTGGTGAAATTCCCTCTTCATCACAACTGTTAAAGTTGCAGGGGCCCTGCCTTCTTTTGTATATGGTCACTCCAGTATAGTGCCTGCACCTTTAACAGTTGTGATGAAGAGGGAATTTCACCAGGAACTAATTGCATACAAATGACACTGGCTGAAATTCCCTTTTCTCTACAACGGTTAAAGTTACAGGGGCCCTGACCTGGATTTTATCTGGTCAGCCTACAACCAGGACATGAGTGCAACAGCACCCTTTCTCCCATGTTCCCCAGAAACTGGTGTACATAGGCAAGTTGCCTTTGATGCTGGAGGTAACATATAACTATCAGGACTAGAAACCCTTGACAGCCTTCTCCTCCGGGAATTTTTACAATCCCCTTTTAAAGCCATCCAAAGTGGTAGCCATCGCTAGAATAATAGAATCATTTTGTGGAATTGAATTTCATAGTTTAATCATGCACTGTGTGAAGAAGTCCTTCCTTTTATCTGACCAATTAGCTTCATGGGAAGACCCCTGGTGAAAAATGTCTCCCTATCCACTTCCTCCATGCCATGCATAATTTTGTACACCTCAGTCATGTCTCCCCTGACTCGCCTTTTTTCTAAACTAAACAATCCCTGATTGCTTTCTAAGCTAAACAGTCTTTCTTTCTGCCACCTTCTTCTCCCCCTGAACTGCAGGGAGGAGGATAGAGCATTCTTGCCAGAGGTCTTCACTAGGGATGCTGTGGGCGCCCAACTGAGTCTGGGAGTCCTGTGGACCCCTGACATCCGTGCCCCCCCAAACATAGTTGTGCATACTCAGTGCAAGCATGGACCAACTCCCAAGCGCTTGTGAGCTCCCTGCAAGTGCTCGGCAGCCATCCGTCCTAGCTGCCAGAATCGCATGCTTCTTCCCCTGCATTAATGGCGGTTACCATTAATGCAGGGTGGAAGTACACAATTTCCGCAGCCAGGATGGGTGGCCACTGAGCGCCCGCCAAGTCAAGCCAAACCGCAGGAGGCGGACGGTGGTGGCAAAGAGCATGCGTCTGCCGAGGCGGGTACAGGTGATTTTGCCCACCCCCATCTTTACAAATCGCTTGCAGAGGGCTTTTGAAATCAGGTTATGGGCTTCATGCAGGTTGTCCAGCCCTGACATAATATGTGAATGATTGGTACGTATCCTTAAACACCCAGTGTGCCCATGGGAAAGACAATGGCTGCATAAAATGTAGAGCCTTTTAAAACCATTTTTTTCCACCTAAGATCTATCTTTAACTTCAACTGGTTACATAGGGGGGCACTTTTAATTTTTATAAAAACATTATACAAATAGTTTTTTTAACAATTTTTTTGAAGAATTCTTACATTGCACCAGGAATGTGTGATGGTTTAAGGAGCATTTCCAGATGTAAACCCAGTATTCAAGGCAGATCTCTGTGAATGAACCTGACTATTTTTTTTTAAGAAATACGTTCTGCTTCCATCAAATTTTACTTCCCAACTCTATGTATAAATATCAGGATCCAGGGAGCATGATCTAAAAATCTTTTTCCAGGTAGTGCAAGTTATTAAAACTCCATATCTAAAGACATAAAGAAAAAGCAACCCCACTGTGGATTCTTTAATTGTGTTTTTCAGCAAACTGATTTAAAGTTCCCTGGGGCACATATAGTGTAGGATTGTGACATATCACACCAGGTTAAGTCAAACTCAAAATGTTATGTGATATGACAAGATGTAAAGCACATGATTAACGCATCCACTGGGAAGCTTGCCTTTATGAAAACTGTGTAGCAAAGAAGCTCTGAACTCTCTGAAAAAAAAACATGGATTTTTTTTTTTTTTTTAAGGGAAATGGAAGGAAAGCTGGGCTAGGTCAGAATCCCCAACATAGCTGCAGGGAATCCAAATGCCAGAACTATTCCTGCAACTGTGGCCGTCAGCTGCAAAAAGGCAATCTGGTACACCGCTGCATGTGGCAATTTGTTGACAGACAATGTGGTACAGAACTCATAAAAATAAATAAATTTCAAATGAATAAGATTTACATATTTATTTATTATATCCCACCTTTTCTCCAGGTTTTCTCTGTGCCCTCCTCACAACAACCTTGTGTGGTAGTTTGAGAGACAGTGACTGGCCAAGGTCATGCCTCTGTATTCCAGTTGCTGGGGAATATAAGGGCATGAGAAGAGCCATGCTGGATCAGACCAAAGGTCCATTTAGTCCAGTATTCTCTTCACAAAGTTTAGGATGACCAGATAAATTCCAGGTCCGGGCTCATGTAACTTTAACCGTTGAAGAGAAAAGGGAATTTCAGCCAGTGTCATTTGTATGCAATTAGTTCCTGGTGAAATTCCCTCTTCATCACAGCAGTTAAAGTTGCAGGCACTATACTAGAGTGGCCATATACAAAAGAAGGCAGGTCCCCTGCAACTTTAACTGTTGTGATGAAGAGGGAATTTCACCAAGAACTAATTGCATACAAACGACACTGGCTGAAATTCCCTTTTCTCTACAACTGTTAAAGTTACATGAGCCCAGACCTGGATTTTATCTGGTCACCCTACCAAAGTTTCAGCAGGTCTTTGGGGAGTAGTTCAGACCTTTGTGGATGTGCTGCTTATAGCTTGGATGTTTAAAAATTATTTGTATTTAAAATGTTTTTTAAATGTTTTAAATATTTTAAAATCGTACTATGTTTAATTATATTTTAAATTGTTTTATATCTCTATTTTTTAATTTGTTTTAATGTTTTAATTTGTAAGCCTCCTTGAGTCCCAGTATTGGGAAAAAGGTGGGATATAATAATAATAATAATAATAATAATAATGAAAACCTACAAGCAGGACATGAATGCAATAGCACCCTCCCGCCCATGTTCCCCAGCAACTGGTGCACTGTCCCTGATGTTGTCCCTGATACTAGAGGTAGCATATAGCTATCAGGACTAGTAGCCATTGATAGCCTTCTGCTCCATGAATTTGTCTTACCCCCTTTTAAGGGCATCCAAATTGGTGGCCAATTCTTCAACAAATCAAATTAAATCTCCATAAATTTGCATATGACTAAAATAATATTGCAGGAAAAAAGATAAGGGGTGTGTGGAGGTGTGGGGGAGAAACATTACATTACTTCTCTGAACTTGCCCAGCTTTTGGTTCCTCATAGTAGTTTCATTTTTAGTCAATCACTTTACCAAACTTCCCGAAACTCAGCTTGTTGGGAAAAGGCAGCTGAGGTCCCACAAGAGGTGCAATGACAACGGGGGAAGGCCCAGAACGCAATTTAGATTTATTAAAATCTGTGGGGGATCTTTTCTTTGTTTTTAATGAAATATGATGCAATGCACCCACATTTTTAAAGGTTTTTTTTTAATGTAGATGTAAAACGCTGAAAAAAATCTGGTTAATTTGTTCAGTTGATGAGAGAATGTTGAACTTGTATCTGCTAAGGTGATGTTTCTCAAACTTTTAATACATGGGTCACAATTGTTTCAATTTTGGGGTAAAAATGAGAAGCACACTCAAAAAGACATCTTGGTGTTTTCCCAAGTTGCTCCCAATGATTTTGCAGTAATCCTCTTTGCAACTGCAAGACTGAGGCCCTTTCTACACCATAGGTGGGAGGGAGGTTGATCCCGGAAGTACCTGCTTCCAGGATCGTCGCCCTAACACACATCAGAAGTATGACAACCCAGCTTCTTCCCAGGTCATCGCACGTCATGCCCACCAATTTGGGGGGGGGGCTGAGGAGAGTGCATGTGCGCCCCTCCGCAAACAGTAAGTTTGAAAAAAAACAACAACAAGGCGTGCTCGTGCCCACTACCCCCTCCTTGCCCTCCCGTGGGTGGCAAAACGGGTGCCACCCCCTCCCCTGATGGGTACACAGAGCTGCGTGGTGCAGCTCCAAGCCCATTTCTGCTGCCACGCTTACTTGCAAGTAAGCACAGCAGCAGCAGGAATGGGCGGCCATATCTCCCACGGTCCTGGGAACTTCCCGGGAATGCAGAAGATTTGAAATTTTCCAGGGATCCCTTATCCCTGACAAATCCTGTGGCCGTGTCCCCCCCACCACCACCCCAGGGAGCGCTTGTGCATCATTTGGACTCACATGGACCAGACGGGGGCTATCCCAGGCAAACAGCCTGGTGTAGAAATGGCCTAAAGGGCCATACTAGGTTAAACCAAATCTGGATCTTTCTAATCCAACATTTTGTTTCCCACAATGGCCAACCAAATACCTCAAGAAACCCACTGGCAGAATATATCTCCTGTGCCGTTGACCTCCCTACCCCCAAGCATCTGGGGCCTAATCTACACCTACCATTTATCCTGGGGTGGTCACGCGGTCGTCCCTGCACATCCAAATGATGCCCAGCTGATCCTGGGGTGAACAGGGGATGAGCACTCAGTTCTCCCGGAATAGCTGGGACTGCTTTTCCCCTGGTTTTTTCCACCATCATGGGACCATCCCAGTGTGGCTCTCCCTCACAGGGTCCTCCCTCTTCCTCACGAGTAGCGGAGCTCAGGAAATGGGCACAGAGCTGTGCGGGGGGAGTCTGTGGGTATCGGGGGGGAGGGGGGAGCATTTTCGCCAACTTTGGGATGGCGCTTGACGTCTTCCAGCACCGAGTTTGTTGTTGTTGTTGTGTGTGTGTGTGTGTGTGTATATATATATATAAATACACACACACACACACATATATATATATATATACACACACACACATATAAATACACACATATATATATATATATATATATATATATATAATTGTTCCTTCGCACAGGATTGCACCCACACAATTGCACAAATCTCTCCTCTTTTTTTAGAAAAATGGTGCCCTGGAACATCCCTCTTTACTTCTGGGACAACTCACTGGTATATGGCCCATGAGAGACGATCCCGGAAGTAGAAAACTCTGTGATTGTCCCTCCACACTCCCCAAAGGGCTGCAAGTGTAGATGAGCTCTGGTTTTCAGTCGCATACTGCCATCATGAGCAATTGCTGCTGATAGTCCCATCCTCCATGAATGTTTCAGCCCAAGAGCCAGATGGGAAGGGACGTAGCTCAGTGGTAGAGAACTTGTGTTGCAGGCAGAAGGTCCCCAATTCGACCCCTGGCATCTCCAGGCGGGGCTGGAAAAACTCTTGCCTGAAACTCTGCTGCCAGTCAGTGTTGACAATATTGAGCTAGATGGACCAAGGCACCTTCCTATGTTCCTGTAGACACTGCTATGGGCCAAATGCCAGCAGTGGACATGCCCAGAGTCCAAAGTGTGTGCAGCCCCTGCTCAAATTGGGTTGGTCATCTCACTCTCACAAAAAAGAAGAAGGCAGAAGCTACAACAGAACAGACAAAATATTGAACAAGAGCAATGGACTGCATACTTTAAACATTAAAACCTTTAAAGTTTATATTGAGCAGCATCAACTTCCACCTCAGTAAATGACAGGATACTTCTTTCTTTTGGTACACAACTTACTTTTCCACAAAGAATTAATTTGCTGTCGAAAAATGGAGAGTGTGTTTCATCCAGATTCTGAAGCCATTAAATAGCACAAATCACCAGGGGATAAAAAAATATATATCTCCCACCCCCTTCCGTCTGCTTCTGAAGGGAGAGAGTGTGCTGTGACCTCTTGGATGCACCCTCCTTCTTTGCTCAGGGCTAGGAACCTGAGTCCTCTGCTTACCCAGTATCTAAGCTCATAATACAAGGTACCGCTGCAGCTGATCCGTCCTTGCAGAACAAACTAGCAGAGCTCCTGTACGGAAGCGAGTAGTCTGTATCCATCCTGAATTCCACGTTTTTATCCTCTGAAGTAAAAGTAATGTCTTTCCTTGGCCAAGCGTCTGTTGCTATGGGACAATGTATGGCCACACAAGCTTTGGGGTTATACGGGATATGGACAATGGGCAAAAAGGAGAGATGGTAAATTCTATCTAGGTCTAATTTTCATCAGTGAATTAGCAACCAGCTCCCTACAGAAGGGAGAACAACACCTCAGGAGTGCAGTAGGCATAAGGCTAGGTGTGTGTGTGGAAGGGGACTTACACTTCACCAAAAAAAAAAAGAGAAGACAAAAAGTGGCATGGGTTTGCATAACATTTGCATATGTAGAACTTTAGAAATAATTACTATAATACATATCACCATAATGGGAAAGACTGTGACCAGATGACCTGTATGCCTGGTCAGTCAGCTGTCCAGATGATAACAGTTGATGGGCAAAATCAAGGCCCAGCTGTACCTTTGTATGTCTCCCTCTCTTAGGGTGGCCAGATAAAATCCAGGTCAGGGCTCATGTAACGTTAACAGTTGTAGAGAAAAGGGAATTTCAGCCAGTGTCATTTGTATGCAATTAATTCCTGGTGAAATTCCCTCTTCATCACAACAGTTAAAGGTGCATGCACTATACTAGAGTGGCCATACACAAAAGGAGGCAGGACCCCTGCAACTTGAACTGTTGTGATGAAGAGGGAATATCACCAGGAACTAATTGCATACAAATGACACTGGCTGAAATTCCCTTTTCTCTACAACTGTTAAAGTTACATGAGCCCTGACCTGGATTTTATCTGGTCACCCTACCCTCTCTTTAAATCAGACTTGGGCCAGATCTACACCAAGCAAGATATAGCACATTGAAAGCAGTATGAAAGTGGTATATGGTATGTGTCTTATGGGCCCCAACAGTTGTCAGTGCACTTCAATACCTCTGTAAAGCAATAGGGTGGCTCCTGCCTTTTATATACTGTGTTCATACCACTTTCATAGTGCTATATCCTGCTGGGTGTAGATTGGGCCTTGGACTGGACAGCCCTTCAAGAGGATGCCTTCAAGCACAAGACTGTCTTCTGGCAGTCCTCTGTAAAGTAGGACACATGGCCATACTATAAAAAATTGCTGAAAAAAATGAGCCTTTCTCAGTGCTGGGCAGGGAAAATGCCAGATGATGAGACATGAGGTTAGGCAGGTGTGTGTGTGCGTGTGTGTATGAGTGAAAGAGTGCAAGTGTGTGAGGATGGATGTCTGTGTGTGTGAATATGTGTGGGTGAATTTGAGTGGGGAGGGTGTCTGTTTGTATGAAAATTGGGGGGTGCGTCTTCCGCTCTGGGGGCAATACAGTCCTTTGAATGAAAATGAGCTGGATCTACACGATTGTTTTATAGCGATATTGAACTTCACTGATAACTGTTGGGGCATATTACACATTCCATATACCACTTTCACAGGGCCTGTTCAGACAACATGCTAAGCCATGGTTAGGCCACTAATCCTTTTGCAGCAAATGGTTAGTGAGTGTTTTTAAACTGTGGTTATGGAGATACCATGGTTAGGAATGGTTCACCCAACATGCTAAGCCATAATGTTTAGCTCAAAATGCTTAACCACCGTGGCTTTGTGTGTCGACTGAATTGGGTCATAGTGTTATTCCTGTGTTTATACCACATTATCCAAAATACCACAACAAATGACATTGTGTATCCTACGAGGTATAAATGCGCAAGAGGGATATAGGGTTACCATGGTGGGATTGTAGTGATTTGACAAAAGGAGCTCCATCACACCAGCATTTCATCACACTTTCATCCTGCCTTTTTTACCATTTTGCCCAGTGACACTCACACAACATTGTCCTTGTCCTGCAGTTGCCTCACTTCTTCCCCCTCTATTTTCTGTGTTTTTCTAGGGTGGGGGAAGTGTGGCAATATTTCTCCATGCAGGATAAAACTGCTCTCCTATCCCCATGTATTGCTATCCTCATACTACGTCAGAACAACCCGCTTTTATGGAGGTGTATTCGTTGAAGGACGGTCTTGCTGACGAGAAAAGGAGGGAGTGCTAAGTTGCTCCAATGAACGGGCAGGTACAGAGTTACTCGAACAGACTTCCGATGCTCCAACACCACTCTCATTGCTATTTCTCCCCCTCGAGAAGCAGAAACAATGCCTAATAGATCAAACACTAAATCATTAAAATAGTAGACAACAAAACCAGTGAGGAGAGGAAGGTGTTCACATCCATCACAATGTCCATCAACCACAAGAACCAATGAACTGGAGGGGGAAGGAAAAGGGGTGAGGTGGGGTGGGGTGGGGCGAGCACAGGTCAAAAGGTAAACAAGGTGAAATAACAAAACAGCACGTGGATGTGAAAGTGACCAGCGCTTGACTAATGAAAAGGAGGTGGAAATCACAGAAGCATACAAGGGGGGGAAAAGTAGGTGTGATGGAGCTCAAGGCCTAGATCTGGCCTAGATTCCCACCTCTGTCATGGAGAATGACAAAGCTTAGAGGGCTCCCCGGTTCTTTGAAAATCAAATTGAATTGTGACATGTGGCAGATGTCCTATATTATCATGCAATTTAATAAATACCCCTAATGGTGGTATGTTTCTGTCCTTCAGCACTCAAACACTGTCTTTGCTATCACTAAAACATGAAACAATATCTGCCTGCCTGGCTGGTTGGCTGCCCTACTTTTAATACTTCTGGTTTACAAGCAGTGTGTCTCACATGGATTTGATTCTGTTATTTAATTATTATTTTTTATTATTATTCATCAAAGCATATGGTACTTTATCAAACAAACAGACCAAAAAAGACAGGTCTATGTCTTTTAGCTTATCTTCTAAAATAAGGGGTGTGATGGACAAGGCAAGGTTGAAACGGAGCTACTTTCAGATTAATGTTAGTAAATAATAGAGGTGTACAAAATTATGCATGGTGTGGAGACATTTTTCCCCCTCTCCCATAAGACAAGAACCTGGGGTCAGTTCATGAAGCTGATTGGTGGGAGATGCTAGACAGATAAAAGGAAGGACTTCTTCACACAGAGCATAGTCAAACTATGGCACTCACTACCACAAGATGTAGCAATGGCCACCAATTTGATGTCTTTAAAAGGGGTTGGACAAATTCCTGGAGGAGAAGGCGATCAATGGCTACTACTCCTGAGGGCTATGTGCTACCTCCAGTATCAGAGGCACTAAGCCTATATGCACCAGTAGCTGGGGAATGTGGATGGGAGGAGGATACTGTTGCACTTGTGTTCTGCTTGTGGATTCTTGGTTGACAACTGGCTGGCCACTGTGTGAACAGAGTGTGAACTTGATGGACCCTTGGTCTGATCCAGCATGTCTCTTCTTATGTTCTTAAATGTAGGTACATATGTTTAGACTTGGGGATAAAAAATGGGACGTTAACAGCACAATCCTATCCATGTGGATTCAGAAGTAATTCCCTTTCAATGAGTCTTACTCCCAGGAAAGTGGGTAGAGTATAGGGTTGCAGCCTCAGATGGCTCACCTTCTGTATGATGCTTCAAAATTTAGGCTGGAGCTTCAACATACAATAGAGTATGTTATATTGCCTTTTATAATGTTAGTTCAGGAGTCTCAAATATTGATAGTTCTTGAGTAACAGCATTTGAAAAAAAAATGAATTTATTTAGACTTTACAATAGCAATCCTCTTTCACTCACAGATAAACAACCTTTAAAACACGCACGCACACACACACACACACACATACACACACACACTTTAAATGGTGATATTCATGGCTCTGAGGCAATTGCTAATGAATTTCTACCAAAGTTTGTTGGCTGTGGCAATACAGAATTAACACTAGATAAAACTGGGGATGAGTCATTTTTATTGCATCATAAATGGCAATAAGTAATTAATATCCCCAGTAAATCCTAAACACACACACATGCATACAATAGAAAATCCCACAGAAATAAATTACACCATTAAAAGGCAGAGGCAAAATTCAGAAGGGGCCTATATCCACCCCCACTGCCCTTGATCCTAGTTCTAAAAGAGGAAGATATGGAAATGTGATAGGAATTATAAACGGTATTGTATACTGAAAAGAAGTGTAGATGTAACGAAGGCCAGATCTACACCTTGTGTCAAATCATTACGATCCCACCATGGTAACGCTATATCCCTCTTGTACATTTATACCATGTAGGATACACAATGACTGGGTTCAGACAACTCAATAACCAACAGTGGTTTAAATGGTCAGCAGTTGGTTATTTAACCCACCATGGATTGTCGTGTTGTGTGGAGGCCACTGTTGGTTATTTCCTTGGCCACCATTGGTTATTTCATCAGCCACAGAGTCGCAAGGCAACAGCAATCAAACCAGTGGTTGGCGCTCTAGCCAAGCCAGCAGGATAGATTTTTGGCAGCAATGGCTGATGGGATACTAGCAGGAGGACTGACGGAGGAAGAAAGGGCAGGGGATGAGTGAGTCAATTCAGCATGGACTAATAGTCAACTTAACGTTGATCCTAATCTACACCACAGTTGATTATTATCATGTTGTGTAGGGAGTACCCCCTAGAGAAATAACTGTCAAGTTGATTACCCCACCATTGACTATTGTGTTGTCCAAATGCAGCCAAAGGCATTTGTGGCGGTATTTTGGATGGTGCGGGAAAAGCAGGAAATAACACTATGAAAGTTATTGTCTGATGTGCCCCCAAAGTTATTGGTGCAGTTCAATATGGCTATAAAGTAGTAGAGCTCCATGCCCGCTTTGAAGGCTACGCTACTTGAGAGAAGGCGGGAGCGGTGGCCACACCTCCTGCAGTCCTCAGGATGGTCCTGGTACTGCAAGGAAAATTGGGATAACTGGGGAACCAGTTAGCCCAGGAAAATGAAGGGATCATCCCTGCCTCCCCCCAGGATCCCTGTGCATCATTTGGACACACAGTGATGACCCAGGTGAAAACCATGGTGTAGACATGGCCGTTGATTGCAAATTGTGTTGGGGTCTGAATTCATTTCCTAAAAGGGTGAATTGGCTCAATTCTGGTCAAAGTGAACTGAAATGAATTTCTCGTACATCTCTGGTTTGATTCCACAGATAAACTCCATGGGGCAGTCTTCACTATGGTGTGGAGCTCTGAATCCAATTTGTCGATCAATGGAACTTTGGATCGTTAACTCAGATTCACGAACTAGGATGGCCCCATATCAGTCTTTCTCAGCTACTTACATCCCCCCATCATGGACACTCCCATGTGTACCTTCAGGCATAGAAGATGGGTGGCCGCTTTCGTTTTTAGAAATCAAAACCCATCTGTTTTGCACAGCTGCATCAGCACAGACATTTCTGTCCACTTTGGCCTGTTTAGAAATGATGTGATCAGCACTATGGGAAACTTTGATTGCCCAAACCAGCAGATTGAGTATCTTTTGACAGCTGGTTGAGCTGGACGAAGCTGTATGGTATGGAGCAGAATAAAAGTCAAACCCACAATATCAGCCGAAATATACAGGGACTGAGCATACTTCTGTAAATTCAGGACTATTGGGTTTCCTACTTATTTAGGCACCTTCAGTATTTTTGGCCTCTGCTCGTGTCTTTAAATTGTACTGTTTATACGAGGCTGACGCTTACTGAATTGGTGAGAAATTATGGGAAGTATCAAGCAAAGGGGTTTTCTGTAAAGGGTTTGGAACACGCAAATGACAGCGTAACTGAGAAGAGCTTTTTTTGTTGGCAGCTCTGGAAAATGACACCATTAGAGCGTGATTTAAAAGGCACCATAAAATATTAACATCTTCTGTATCAGACTTATAGCTAATTTTGCCGTCCTAGGAACGCATCCCGTTGGATGTGTAGATTTCTAAAATATTACATTATTAGATTCTTTCCCCCTCCCAGTCTTATTAGTGTGTTTGCATGCAAATTGCTATCGGAGTTAATGCCTCCTAATAAGACAGAGGAAATGATTACATTATCAATTTTTAATCATACGTGCAATTTGCAAAACTTAATCTATGTCTCCGTTTTAAAGTCTGTAATAAGAGATGGTTTATTTTTGATTTTACATCACTATCACTTTGCTGTTGTTATCGGCGTCGTTCCTTTTCACTGCAAAGTCTTACATCTCACTTACTTTATCACAGTGCTTAATTTGAGGATGGGATGGGATGGAGTGGTGATCGCATTTAGATCCATTGGAGGCATGTTTGACTCTTGTGATTTACTGAGCCCAATGGAGCCAAGCAGTCACCTATGGCGGCTCACCAGAGACTTGACAAACTTCTTTGTGTAGGATGTCCATCGTGGCTAAATCTGGATAAACCCATCACTTTTAGGGCCTGACAGATTCCCCTGATGCCCCCAGCTTGGCTTGCCTTTGCGAGCCAAGCTGTGAGTTTTCTCCCGAAATCCGGGAACTTGTTCTCTTATTTACTTCTTCCAAAGTTCCCACATGCATGCGCATGGAGTCTGCCGGATGTGCCCAGGCACACCCTAATGTCTTGTCATGCAAGCTCCCCAGCCGGGCAGGTGGCTCACAGACACTCCCTGCTTGGCCCGGGCTCCTTCCTCCTGCGGTATGAACGGACAGAGACAAGCAGTGGTGTGGGGAGTCACACCATATTTGGATTGCTTCACAATGTCCTTTATGATTGAATATACTATAAATGTTCACCTTAAAAAAAATTCCCTAGGTGCACACCCTAATGAAATGTGCTGTGCACACCTATGAAAGTTTCACAAATTACCACTGTAATTTGCTCAAGGTCATTTGCAGAACTTGGGGGTTACTGGGGGGCAGGTGTGGGGAGAACCACTTCCCTCTCTGCTGCTGTGCAACCGTCCCTCTTTGTGACAGTATCGGCACTGGAAGGGAGAAGGGCGGGTGGTGATGGGGGAAGCAGGAAGGGAGAGCTGCACTTTGGGAGGGCTACTCCTTTTCACTACCACTGCTGTGCAAAGATAAAAGATCCACCAGCTGGCCTGACTCGCTCCAGGCCAAGTTGAACAGCTGGCAGAAGTTGAACTGGAATCTGGGGTGGGGCGGGTGGAAGGGGTAAACTGACAAAAGCTCCTTGAGCTTCATCCCTCAACTGAATTCATCTCACATCCCTATGTGTGGCTAATCCATGTGCATTCACTTACTGGATCAGGAACCATGATGGGACTGGAGTCCAAATGCACATCTGAATGTGGATGTGCTGTGTACGCACTGCCTTGCCCTTGATGGGATGTTTAATTGAATGTGCATCCCCACCTACAATTTGGCAGACATGGGCATTTCCAAATACCACTCGTATGCATGTCTTGACAAGAGTAATGGACATGTCAACAAGATAGCAAATTGCCAAAGCACTGTAAGCAGTTTAAAAATATAATGGGGACAATATGACATGACTCAAGATGGTGACTTTTACAGTGGCTATGTTATTAATTAAAGATCAAGTAATAGCATAGCTTAACTATGAGGTCTTCTCATTCTGTTTACAAGATATGGATACTGTAGCAAATGACTACGTTGCCCTAAATCTTACTTTGCCTTAGTCTTATTCTTGAATATTTTAGCTTGTTTATTAATAACACTTAGTAATTTCATAGTGCTTCAGAAAGTTCGGTGAACCTCATGTACTTTCTCCAAGTAATTCTTACAACAACCCTGCAAGAAAGGTTAGTTCTATTATGCCCACATTGCACTTAGGAGTCCTGAGGCAAAGGCAGTTCCTGATGAGGAGCATCAGGGACTGATGCTCCTTTACTGATGCTGAGAGCAAAGACAAAGTGAAAATCAATTTACTGGTCCATGTGAGCAAACCTATATTTTATTCTGAAGGCTTGATGTATTCAGGACCAGTCAAAGTAGATTCTTTGGATTGCCAGGATGAAACTAGACCACTTATGAAAGGAATGATAGCTTATTGATAGAAAATGCAAAGAAAGCTGACACATCTCTTCAGACCACAGAGCTGGCAACTCCCAAAGAGCTTGCATTTGATGGTGCCCTAAATCAACAGCAAACAGAGATTGATCCTTTGAACCTCAAGTTCTCCAAGCTGGCATGCACATTCCCCCTGGAGTGAGGCTGAATTGGTTAGGTCTCAGCTCCATCATTTATATTTTTTCTGATATTCTAGTACATGCCCCAAAGCATTGCAAGCAGGTAATAAGTTACTTGTCCTATGGCTAACAAATCCCAACATTTTAACATGGGGTGGGGGGAGGAATCCTCCTCATTTCCTTAACAAGATAGAACAGTAAACAGAGGATTATGCCAGACAGCTAGCAATTGTTAAGCATCTACATTGGAGCTTGCTTGCTTGATACCCATCTCTCTCTCAATGAGAAGCCATAGAGGCCTAATCTACACCAAGTAGAATATTGCACTATGAAAGTGGTATGAAAGTGGTATATAAAAGGCAGGAGCCACACTACTGCTTTATAGGGGTATTGTAGTGCACTGACAACTGTTGGGGCTCGTTGACACATATCATATACTGCTTTCATACTGCTATATCCTGCTTGGTGTGGTTCCTGTCTTTTATATTCCACTTTCATAGTGCAATATCCTACTTGATGTAGATTAGGCCAGAGTTGGCCAATATATCTAGGGGCTACGGTACGGAACAAGAAAATTGCCCTCTAAACAGGCAATATAGGACAACTGTGTAAGTTCAACACCAGATCTGACTCCTCACCATTTCTAGCTCACTACAAATGCATCTGTGAACTTTGGCCTGACAGACCACTTGATGAAACCCAATATCATTAAAATTATTATTCAGACTGCAAGTTATAATCAGTAATTAATTAAAGCCCTCCTCGCATACCCTGAAATCGTGTGGGGACCACTTCAACATGATGAAGTCCCATGCTCTTCGCTTCTCTTAGACCATAAACTATAGGCCAGTATCAAATCTTCCATTTTTGGGCAAGGTGATTGAGAGGGCGGTTGCCTTCCAACTGCAAGCAGTTTTGGATGATACAGATTTTCTAGACCCATTTCAAACTGGCTTCAGAGCAGGATATGGAGTTGAGTCTGCTATGGTCGCCTTAGTGGATGATCTACGCTTAAGTATTGACAGGGGGAGTATGTCCCTGTTGGTACTCCTGGACCTCTCAGCAGCTTTCGATACCATCGACCATGGTATCCTTCTGGAACGCCTGAGGGAATTGGGACTCGGGGGCACTGTGCTTCAGTGGTTCCGGTCCTACCTCTCGGGCAGGTTCCAGATGGTGATGCTTGGGGATAGTTGCTCTTCAAAGAAGGAGCAGCTATGTGGTGTACCACAAGGTGCCATCCTATCCCCAATGCTGTTTAATATATACATGAAACCACTGGGAGAGATCATCCGGAGGCATGGGGCGGGGTGCTATCAGTATGCTGATGACACCCAAATATATTTCTCTATGCCTTCGACAACAGCATCAGCTAAGGATAGTGTGTCTCCTCTGAATGAATGCTTGAAGGTGGTAATGGGCTGGATGAGGAAAAACAAACTGAAGCTGAATCCAGACAAGACGGAGGTGCTTACTGTCAAGGGCCGCAACCTGGGGTTGGAGGTGTGTCAACCGGTTCTGGATGGGGTTACACTCCCCCTGAAAGACTGTGTTCGCAGCTTGGGGGTACTCCTGGATCCGTCGCTCCAAATGACAGCTCAGATAGATGCGACTGCCAGGAGTGCCTACTATCAGCTTCGGCTGATACGCCAGCTGCGCCCCTTCCTAGAGTTGGAAGACCTAAAATCAGTGGTGCACGCGCTGGTAACTTCGAGGCTCGACTTCTGCAATGCGCTGTACATAGGGCTACCTCTGTGCCGAGTCCGGAAACTTCAACTAGTTCAAAATATGGCAGCCAGGTTGGTCACCGGTACATCTAGGGGTGACCACATTACACCAGTTTTAAAGTCTCTTCGCTGGCTGCCAATCAGTTTCCGGGCGAAGTACAAAGTGTTGGTTATTACCTTTAAAGCCCTACATGGTTTGGGTCCAGGTTACCTACGGGATCGCCTTCTCCCATACAATCCGCCCCGCACGCTCAGGTCCTCTGGGAAGAATTTATTACAGTCAACAAGAACTAGACCGACAACCGTTACCCAGAGGACCTTCTCTTCTGCCGCTCCCAGATTGTGGAATGACCTGCCGGGAGAGATTCGCCAACTTACTAGTCTTCAGGAATTTAAAAGATCTATAAAGACTGATCTCTTCCGGCAGGCCTACCTAGATGAATTTTAAAGTGTTTTATTGGTGTTTTATTGGTATTTTAATGATGTACTGGTTTTATCTGCTTTTAATCAGTTTTTCTATCTTGTGTTTGGTGTTGTTCCCCGCCTCGATCCGTTGGGAGAGGCGGGTGATAAATAATATATTATTATTATTATTATTATTATTATTATTATTATTATTATAATGATTTGAGGTCTTCCCAAAACAATCTGGAAGAACATGCATCATTTTTCTGAGCCAATCAGTGGGATTGGCAATGATGGCTTGCAGGGAGGGAAAAGGGAATTGTCCCATCCCATCTCTCCCTCCTCTGTCCTCTTCATTGACCCACCAATATTCCAGTATGGAATGATGTGATCTGCAAATCTTGCACTAATGTGCAGATCAGAACTTAGTTATCCACCAGAACATTGAGGCACAATTTTGGCAATTTAAACCTAGCGATATATGCATTTAAATTTGCATTTTGGAAGGAAATACACATTTAAATACTAATTTGAGAGGATTTGGTAAAAATGCACAGCATGGAAATGAAACAGAACAGAATTATGGGTGAAAACCTGTGCTAGTGAAATAGTTTGGTTATCCCTACTTTCAGACCATTCTATTCTCTGAAACAAATAATAATAATAAAACAATACAGATGGATTTTCTTTTTAAGAATCAGTGGTAAATTTTATTCATTAAATTGTAAGTTATCTTCCTGAACATCTCAAAAAAGAAATCAAGATTGAGGGCTGAGTATTATGTAATTGCATAGTTATAAGTTTCAAGAGTTGCATAATGGTTCAGGTTAATTATTCGCATTAATCAATGAGTAATTGTCTATTGAGAGTAAAAGCAAGGGATCAATCGATTAAAAAGTTCTTTGGTTAACAATCCATCATCATCATCATCTTCATCATCATCATCTTCATGTATTTTTTTTCAGTATCAGTGATAAACTGGGTCATTCATTGGATGAACTGGGCATTCAATTTCATTCTTTACATTTTTGAATTTCAGCATTTTCCGGCACAGAGATTTCAAATAATGAAGCAGAGTGCATTTAAAAATATTCACTGTTATTAGGCTCTATAACAAGCTGTATGGCTAATTTGACTGGTCCCTGGATTAACAGCTCACAAGGGAAAAGAGTTAAGCAACATGAAAGCAGAGTCGGGGAAGTTGCAGAAAAATAATTTAATGAAGAGCCAGTGTGCTAGAAGATGTCACAAGGATAAAAGCCACTTAATGAAGGGATAATCTCTCTCACTTTGTAGTATATGGAGCAGTAAACGGCTGCCGATGCTGAAAAATCAACAAGCCAAGATGGAGTCTTTAAAGAACTTCCTCTGAAATCCTGTATAGAACTGGGCAAACTAGTATTTGAGAAGATAAGGAGTCGTTATAACCCTACCAATGGCCTGTGTAGCTCTGATCCAGCTAGAAACCACGTGAATAAGAAAGTATATTTCTACACAAATGTTTCTTGCTCGATGCTGAGTTGGCATTCAATCCTCTTGCCTCAGCTAGTTCTGCTTGTCCAGGTCTAGAAATGGGTGAACCTGTCTAGTAAATGATCCATGTCACTTCTACATGTTTTCATTAAAAAAAAATCAAGTTTGCTCAACAAATTAAAAATCAACTAGTATACAGTGAAAGATAATCCACCGTTCACTACAATTAAAACCACTGTAAAAACTTTAAAAAGCTATAAACCTAAAAACAAAACAAACCCAGGATCATCAGATATTGCTAAATGCCTGAGAGAAGAGGAAAGTCTTGACCTGGCGCTGAAAAGATAACACTGTTGGCACCAGGCGGGCCTCGTCAGGGAGATCGTTCCACAATTGGGGGGCCACCACAGAGAAGGCCCTCTCCCTTGTTGTTGACCTCCGAACTTCTCTCGATGTAGGCTTCCGGAGGAGGACCTTAGATGTTGAACGTAGTGTTCAGGTAGGTTCACGTCGGGAAAGGAGTTCCGTCAGGTATTGTGGTCCCAAGCTGTGTATTAAATAAGTAATACAAAGTATTCACAATGGGATGGAGTTGAAAATATTTAAACCCAGGTATTCTACAACAGCACCCCCCCCCCCAACCTTTTTGGACCTGTGGGCACATTTGGGAATTTGAGAAGCGGCTGTAGGCACAGCCAGCGGATGGCTCCCATGAAGGATATAGCTAGTCATATATGTGGGAGGCCTGGCACATCAAAAGTGAGCTTAGAGGCAGTGAGATAGGGGCTAGAGAAATGGCAAAGCTAAAGGCTGGGAGGAAAGGGGAAACAGCAAGGCAAAGGGGTAGAGGGGAGAGAAAGAGCAATAACAAGACTATCGGCTAGAAAGATAGAGAAAGAAGACGGCCCTAACATTGGCCATGTCTACTCCATTTATCTCAGGGTCAGTTCAAGGTCATCCCTGTGCATCCAAATGACACACAGGGGATCCTGGGGTCAACAAGGGATAACCTCTCAGTTTCCTCGGGATAAAATGGATGGAACTTATCCTGGTTTTTCTCATGGTCCCGGATAACCCCGAGGACTATGGGCGATGTGGTGCAGGCTCCCGGGTCTCCCTCATCCCCATGAGTAGCAGGGCTTTACCAACGGGCATGGAGCTGCAGGGGGGAGGAGCGCTCTGTGCCCATGGGGGGTGGGGGGAAAGCAGTTTCACCATCCCCAGGATGGCTGCTGATGCTTTTTGGTGCCACGTTTTGGGTTTGTTTGATTTTACTTTTGTGCAAGATTGGGGCCTGTGCAGTTGTGTGATTGGCTCCTGCATAAAAAAAAAAAAAAACATCACCCCAGAGTGTCCCTTCTGAGTTCCAGGACATCATGCTGGCATGTGCATGCTGGGGGATGATCCCAGAAGTGTGAGAGCCCATGATCCTCCCCCACCCCATCACAGATAGCAGGTAGGTGTAGATGAGCCTAAAGTCTAAGGTCTTTATTTTTTTTAAAAAATGGAAGGGGCAGGGAGTGAAAAGCTTCACGAGCACCACTGGAAGTCCCTGTGGGCACTACGGTACCTGTGGGTGTTGTGATGGGGACCCCTGATCTACAGTGTTGTATCAAATTGGTGCCCCATGTTGCTTTTCTTAGGGGACCATATGGAAAGGAGGACAGGGTTCCTGTATCTTTAGCAGTTGTATAGAAAAGGGAATTTCAGCAGTTGCCATTTGTGTGCATGCAGCACCTAGTGAAATCCCCTCTTCAGCACAACTATTAAAACTGCAGGAGCTCTACCCTCTTTTGTATCTGGTCACTCTAGTATAGAAAGAGTGACAAGATGCCAAAGAGGGCAGGGCTCCTGCAGTTTTAATAGTTGTGCTGAAGAGGGGATTTCACCAGGCGCTGCATGCATACAAATGACACCTGCTGAATTTCCCTTTTCTATAAAACTGATAAAGATACAGGAGCCCTGTCCTACTTTCCATATGGTCACCCTACTTTTCTGCCAATGCCCCCCCACTGCTATATGCCCCCAAAAGGTATTATTTACTACAATAAACACCTTTGGGTAGAATGACCATATGGAAAGGAGGATAGGGCTCCTGTATCTTTACCAGTTGTATTGAAAGGGGAATTTCATTCAGCAGGTGTCATTTGTATGTATGCAGCACCTGGTGAAATTCCCTCTTCATCACAACAGTTAAAGCTGCAGGAGCCCTGCCATCTTTTGTAGCTGTTCACTCTAGCATAGCTTTAACTGTTGTGATGGAGAGGGAATTTCACCAGATGTTGCGTGCATTCAAATGATATCTGCTGAAATTCCCTTTTCTCTACAACCTCCTTTCTATATGGTCAGCCTAACATTGGGTTAATTTAGCAGCCAGAGCTGGGTGTGCGGGATGATGATGATGATGATGATGATGATTTATGGAAAACCAGTGTGGGCGCTCAATCCAGTTTGGGAACACATTCAGGATGAGAGCCCTGTGCAACAGCTGTCCCTTCAAAGTAAAAGGAACCTGCTTCAGCATGCATTTAAAAAGGCATGTTTAACTTAACATTCACTTCAGCTCTGGCACTCTTTGCTTTGCACTTATCGGTTGTTTGGCATGGGAAGTGCAAGTAACGTCCTTGCACTGTGGTTTTTCCTTCAAAAGAAAATTAGTCAACTTCAGCAGCCTTCTTAAAAATGGGCTTGTATTAACAGTGGCAGCCCTTGTAAGTCTGTTATAAAGATGACAAAAAAACCACAAATATTGAAGCCACCCCCCCAAAAGTAATGCTGACATCTGAAACAGCCCCCCTTATATCAGCAATTAGACAAGAATCTGTTCACTGTAACCGACCAAAATAAAACATTACGACTGTTTGTCAGTCATTCCCTTGAACGGTAAAATAAAATAAAAACAATGTTCTTTTGAAGAGATTGTTTTCGTAAAGAATTTGTGACAATAAAAAGTTGAACTTCAGAATCCTCCCAATTCGTAAACTCGGGTGGGAGATGTTTTACCCCCAGCATGATCTCTCCCTGCTTCTCAGGATATATTTACCTTAAACCTAACCTCAAGGTAGGAAATGAATTCTCTTGGAAAAAGAAAAGAAGTTTAGCCCTTTCTCAGTGCTTCTTTAACGTTCGGCATCCTTTAAGCAAGCGCCACTCCATGTGCCAAATTATGTGTGTTTAGTTGATGGTGTGAATAAAGACGATGTGACTTGGAGCTGTGATCAGCAAATTCATTTAAGCAGTGCTTGGACTATTACTAAACTCCTGTGTTAATAGGGGGAAAATGCACTCCTAGAGACTCATTCCACTGAATAAACCAGTTATGCAGAGTAAACGACATTTGGGCTATCGAACTTTTACGTGGGAACATGGGTATAGGAGAGGAGTTTAATTAAAAACAAATAATTCCCTTGCCATTTGTCTGTGTGCCAGTGCATGGGTATGGTTTGGGGGGAGTATTCACTCTGTGTTGTACAGGGATCAGAGACTTTCTCCCCATTTCATTCCTGTACTGTACCTTTGCTTTGCCCTGCATTCCTGTGGACTTCTGGTTTAACTCGAAGAAATCCAAAAATGAATTTGTTCAGTGTGACAAGGGGCACTTATCAGAACAGCAGAAGCAGCTACATCTTTTTTTTATTTTAAAAAAAAAAATCCACAGGGGCAACCGTGCTGGCCTTTCCTCTTCAGTTTTTCCTCTGCTATGTGTGAAATCAAAGACACTACAAGCCAGATCTACACCATGCAGGATATAGTGGTATGAAAGCGATATATAAAGCAGAGCCACACCTCTGCTTTATAGCACTATTAAAGTGCAATGACAACTGTTGGGGCCCATTGACACATACCACTATATCCTGCTTGGTGTCGCTCCTGCCTTTCATATACTGCTTCCATACCACTATATCCTGCTTGGTGTAGATCTGGCCCCGGTGTTAGGGTGACCAGATAAAATCCAGGTCAGGGCTCATGTAACTTTAACAGTTGTAGAGAAAAGGGAATTTCAGCCGGTGTCATTCGTATGCAATTAGTTCCTGGTGATATTCCCTCTTCATCACAACAGTTAAAGGTGCATGCACTAATCTAGAG
Organism: Anniella stebbinsi; assembly: GCA_029215795.1. NCBI lineage: Eukaryota > Metazoa > Chordata > Lepidosauria > Squamata > Anniellidae > Anniella > Anniella stebbinsi. The sequence goes on from JARDYH010000001.1 coordinate 352,127,985, forward strand.
TTGCCATATACAAAAGAAGGCAGGACCCCTGCAACTTTAACAGTTGTGATGAAAAGGGAATATCACCAGGAACTAATTGCATACAAATGACACTGGCTGAAATTCCCTTTTCTCTACAACTGTTAAAGTTACATGAGCCCTGACCTGGATTTTATCTGGTCACCCTACCCGGTGTGGAACATGAGAACAATCAAGAGACATGCTGGAACATAGCAGTGGACAGAACTCTTGTTCAAGCTATTGTTACTTTGCTTTGAAACACCAGGGATGGTGGGGAGAGAAAGACCATGGTCACTACTCTGGATTTAAATAAGAAGACAAAGGAGGAGGAGGAGGAGGAGAAGGAGGAGGAGACATTACTATTGCTCAGCAAGTGATTCCACTGGATGAAACAGCTTGCTCTACCCACGAAAACATCCAAAATGGATGACCCCATTCACTACCTGCAAATGGTCATTTTGGTTTGGCCCTAGCACAAGCACATTGGTAATGCAGAGGGGAGAAAGACATGAATGAATGGAGAGAACAGCACGGCACACATTGTGCTCTCTACAGAATTTGGAAAACCACGAAGAGACAAATGTAATAATGGAGCATTATTAATCCATTGGTTCCACTTTGGAAACAAGATCAAATGACTTAGAACAAAAGGAATCTCCTCTTCAGGTAAAATAGCAGAAATTTCAAAGGAAATTAAAAGCATTTTGATCTGCCCAGCACATTTTTCATGAGGGTTCTGCACATCCTTAAGTGCTGGTACACAATACCAGGGGTGTTTTCTAAGTTCGCCACATCGAAATTTCTCCCTGGATCCTTCCCCTCCCAACTAAAAAAACAAAAACAAAAAAATGATTTGAATTTGCCTTTAGGCGAAAAGTTTGTCTGCATTATTAATGGAGGCACAGCCGTGCCTCCATTGTTAAGGGCCGTCAGTAAAAAACACATTCCGCCATGTTAAAGTGATAATTGGGGGGGGTCATTCTAACAGCCATAAAATCGAAAATGTTTCATCAACCTTTCTGAAATTTACAGGTGCCAGAAAGAAATGTTTGTTTTACATTACCTGAAAATTTCAAGAAGATTGGTAAAAGATTGAGGGAAGGAGAGCAGTTTAAGGTAGAAAAGGAATACAAACTTGTCTCCCTGCTTTTGTAAATTTACTTCCGGGTTGAGACTTTTTGTGCTCCCAATTTGCATAATTTATAGAACCTTATTAATTAATCCAGTGGTGGGGTCTTCTTCCTCCTTGACTGTAGTTGGTGGAAAGCTTTTCGTTTTTTAAAAATTCCCTTCGGTTGATTTTTAAGGACTATTTTAACCTCTCATTCAAGTCAATGAGGTGGCCATCTTCCCTCATAACGCGACACTGACACATGCTCAGTAGCGTCACTCTCCCCCCTCCCTCCTGCCTTAGAATGTGGGGTGGGTGAGTGAAATGGCTGCTGCCTCTAGCACAGACCTTTTGAGTGAAGAAGAAGAAGAGTTTCTCTTTTCTCTTCTGGAACATGCATTCCTTTGGCTCTGAGAGTATTTTGGGCTATCTTCATAAGGCCAGTTTGCTCTTTTGCTCCCTGGTGAAGCAGGGTGTGGCTCCTCTGGATCCATGGTAACCTGATCTTCAGATCTCTCCTGGGAATAGGTAGCTATACCTTTCTTTTAATTTCCGTCTTTTCTAAGAGTTTGGTCCATACTGCTATAAAGTTGAAAGCTTCAAACACTTCATTTAATTAGTTTGGGCCGGTGTAAGTTTTAAGTACAATGTTGAAACAATGTTGGTTTCGGCCTAGTCACCCTGTTTTTTTAATAAGGTTTAGAAACAGTTGAGGTGTCGTTTATTTTGCATAGTGTACACATGGATTTTCTTTCTAATCCTTGCAGTCTACACTGGCTCCCTCCTTGATGTGTTTTTGGAAGCAGACAAACCCTTTTTTGTTCCAGCAGGCCTTTGGCAAATCATCTGGACCTCTGTCTATACCTTTGACTTTTAAATTGTTATGTATTTAAAATGTTTAAAATGCTTTCATATTGAAAAGTATTTAATTATATATTTAATTTTTGTATATTTAGGCTGACCATATGAAAAGGAGGACAGGGCTCCTGTAACTTTAACAGTTGTAGAGAAAAGGGAATTTCAGCCAGTGTCATTTGTATGCAATTAGTCCCTGGTGAAATTCCCTCTTCATCACACCAGTTAAAGTTGCAGGCTCTATACTAGAGTGACCATATACAAAAGAAGGCAGGGCCCCTGCAACTTTAACTGGTGTGATGAAGAGGGAATTTCACCAGGAACTAATTGCATACAAATGACACTGGCTAAAATCCCCTTTTCTCTACAACTGTTAAAGTTACATGAGCCCTGTCCTTCTTTTCATATGGTCAGCCTAGATTCCTATTTATAGGTTTTAGCTGTATATGTTTTAGTTTTGTAAGGCTGCCCTGAGGCCCAGTATTGGGCAAAAGGCAGGATACTACTACTACTACTACTAGTAGTAGTAGTAATGTTTCAGATTTCACTTCTGCATCTGATGTTCTTTTGCATTTACTTTTCTTTATAAACCATTCATATCTTAAGACTTCTTGTGTGGCATGTTTTCATTGGTTTAACAAGTTAAAAGGGGTATTCACTGTTTTCATGCTTATGTTATAAAATCTATTTTCAACAGGCCTAGTAACTTCAAGAGTAACAGAGTTGGGGAAAATCCTCAATCTCTTTGCTATCACAGGCACTGAGTAAGGGACCCCTGGAGATAATTTAGACTGACCCCAACCACAAAACACTATTCCCCCTTCTGAAGAGATCTGGACCACAGACTACAAAAGACAAACAAAGTAGCAGGCCATAATAACAGTTCTCATGTGGCCATTTGCCTTATGAGGCAGGTGCTATGCGGGCTACCAAATGGAGGGACTAACAGGCCATAAAGTTGTCTGGCTGGGTGTGCCAGAAATCCAGCCTCAACACTCCTGGAAGGTCCATGTTCTATAGCACCTGCTGTCAGATGAACCTGAGGGAATCCCACCCTCCACCCCTGGGTTTAATTTACTGGCTTCCCCTGGCTGGACCTTGCAGGAAGCTATAGGGACAGACAGAGCAGGCATTCATAGCACACATAGAATGCTGAGACTGGCAAATCTAAAAGCGTGTTGCTTTTCAAGAACCAAGGAAATTCAATGGGTCTTACTTTTGAGTAAATATCTAGGGATGGAAATGGAGCCTGTGCAAGAACTGAGTAGGGTGACCATATTTGGGAAACCAAAAAAGAGGACACCTAGTGGGGGGGGGCAGAAAAATGGCTTTCTGGGGCCACTTTAAAGTCCCCAATTGGAGCGGAGGAGGGGAAAGCATGTCATTCTCACCCCATCCCACCGCTCCAATCAGGCCCTTTTCTATAATGCCTGGGAATGACACGTTTTTCCCTTTTAAGGCCTTGATTGGAGCAGTGGGAGAGAATGACACACCTCCAGAAAGCATGTCATTCCCCCCTGCCACGCTAATGGTGGCCTTAAAAGGGAAAGTGTGTAATTCTAGGTCATTATAGACTATTGCATAAAATCCCCCCTGACACTGAGGATAGAACAAAAACCAGAAAAAAATCTGGGGAAATCCTGACAGTTTTTTATTATTTATTATTGCATTTATATCCCACCTTTTTTCCACCAAGAAACCCAAGGCGGCATACATAATCCTCCTCCTCTCCATTTTATCCTCACAATAGCAACCCTGTGAGATGGGTTGTGCTGAGAGTCTGCAACTGGCCCAAAGTCACCCAATGGGTTTTCATGGCTAAGTGGGGAGTAGAACCCAGATCTCCCAGCTCCCAGTCCAACACTTTAGCCACTAGGCCACACCCTAGTGGTCACCCTAGAATTGAGCCATGCCAAGTTGGAAGCAGATCGGTTCGTGCCTTGATTTTTAGGATATTTTTTTAAAAAGTTTGACTTCAATTTTTTTTTCTAAAATTCAAGGCATGAACCAATCTGCTTTCAACTTGGCATGGCTAAAGCCTTACTTGAGAGGTACCATGGTGCCAAGTTTCATCTCTTCATCTTTACTTTCTTTCTTTTTTTTTTAATGTACTGCTCAAGGCCCTAGACCACAAAGAGGAGTATTGGGTTTGAAGTTTTAAAAATTCCTAAAACTCAAGGCATACACAGATCTGCTTCCAACTTGGCATGGCTCAATCCCTATTTAAGAGCTACCATGCTGTCAAGCTTCATCCCTTTATCTTTAAAAATGATGGAATTGTAAGGATTTTAGTTAATTTAAAAAATTAAATTGAAGTTTTAAACATTTCTAAAAATCAAGGGATGAACGGATCTGCTTCCAACTTGGTATGGCTAAATCCCTACTTCAGAGCTACCATGGTGCCAAGTTTCATCTCTTTATCTTTAATTTCATTTTTTAACTTGTACTGCTCAAGGTCCTGGACCCCAAAGAGATTTCTGTTTAAAATTTAAAAAAATTCCTAAAAATCAAGGCATGTACGGATCTGCTTCATACTTGGCATAGCTATATCCCTACTTAAGAGCTACCATGATGCCAGGTTTCATCTCTTTATCTTTAAAAATGAGGGAGATGCAAGCATTTTGGTTGATTTATTAATGTTAAAAGTGAGTTCAACACATAACACTAGCTTTGATTTTATATTGGATGTCAAGATGGTATAACACTCTGGCTGATGCTGGCTTGGTTGTCAACTGTATAATATCCAGTCATCCGTTACACAAAGCCATGAAATTCTTTAAACAAAAAACCTACGGTTTACAAAAACAATGTTAAGGCTCTACAGATTCCAACCAAGCACCAAAAAACAGGGAAATGGGGAGTTAAGGCTCACAAGCCTTAACGCCACACCCTCCCTAAGGAGGCAGAAAGTGCAAGTGAAATTCTCATTCTCCCAAAGCAGATAAACCATGAGGACTGGGTGGAGAATATGATATGCAGAGGTGACTGTGAGGTTGTGGAAAACTGATCACAAACAACTGAGAGCCACCTACTTCTCTTTTTTTGTTTAGAGCAGCCCTTCCCCAACCTGGTGCCTCCAAAGGTGTTAGACTACAATGCCCATCATTGCAAGTCAGTATGTCCCATGGTCAGGAATGCTGGGACTTGTCATCTCAAACACCTGGAGGGCAGCAGGATGGGGAATGCTGTTCCATACCCTTACCAAATACAGGGTCTGCCCAATACTTTTCTCTCACACACATCTCGCATATAGCAGCACTCTTGATATCAAAAGTGGCACTATTCATTACAGATCTAGAACCAGAGCATGTGCCAGGCACTTCCAAATTTTGGTCAATATCCTGCCTTTCAAAGAGCCAATGTTTTTTTTCTTTAAATGTATTTATAAAAAATATACTGTTCACTCCCCACAATCCCTGCACAATACATCATCTCATCAAAGCAACAGTGGAGCAGAAGAGGTTTAGTTTGGCTGTCTTGAACACATTTCAGATGAGATTAGTTTGCAATCCTATACCTCTTGGGAGAAAGCTCTTATGAATTCAGTGGCACTAGCTTCTGAGAAGACATGTATAGGAGTCAACCTTCTCCAGCGTGGTGCTCTCCAGATGCGTTGCACTGTAACTCCCATGTTATGTGTTATGGGGAAGACAAAAATCAATTCATACTTAATTTTAAAATAATACCTACGCATGAGAGTATTAGGTGGTAGCTCTGTCTTTGATCTCACACTGCTGAACAAGTAAGAGAAATCCTTTATCTGATATTCAAGAAACAGGCATCCTGTGCCATGTAGGGATGTGCACTGGATCGGACCCGATCCACGATCCGAGTCCGGTCCAGTGGGAATCGGATAAATTATCCGATTTCCGATCCAACAGCTGGATCCGCCGATCCAGTCCGAACCGATCCGAAAAGGGTCCGAACCGGTTCGGCGGATCGGCGGGCGCCAGTGGGCGCCCGCCGATGAAAGTGGACAGCGGGGGGGGAGGAGGGGGGCCCTTACCTTCCCGGCCCGGCCGCTCCCGTCCGGCGCCGGTGGCTACTACCAGCGGGCTCCGCGGCCTGCTCCAGGGTGGCGTGCCGGGTGATGTCATCACCCGGCGCGCTACTCGAGAGCAGGCCGCGGAGCCCGCTGGTAGTAGCCGCCGGCGCCGGACGGGAGCGGACGGGCTGGGAAGGTAAGCAGGGGGTGCATGGAGGGGAGGAGAGGGCGCGCGGAGGGGGGGAGGGGGGCCCTTACCTTTCCGGCCCGTCCGCTCCCGTCCGGCGCCGGCGGCTACTACCAGCGGGCTCCGCGGCCTGCTCCAGGGTGGCGCGCCGGTTGATGTCATCACCCGGCGCGCTACTCGAGAGCAAGCCGCAAAGCCGGCTGGCGGTAGCCACTGGTGCCGGACGGGAGCGAACGGCCCTAAAAGGTAAGCAGTGGCGGGGAAGGGGGCTTACCCCCCCCCGGAGCCATCCGCTTTTATCCGCTGGCGCCCGCGGGCGCCAGCGGATGGAAGCGGACGGCCCCAGGGGGGGTAGGGAACGCGGGGGAGGGGGCTTACCTGCCGGGGCCGTCCACAGCGGATGGCGCCGGGGGGGGAGGGAGTTAGGCCCCCCCTCACCCACCCGCCGCCATTTTTTCCTCATAGACTTGCATTGCAATGCAAGTCTATGGGGAAAAATATGGCAGCCGATCCAAAAATTTCCGATTTTTGGATCGGGATCGTACTCGATCTGGTCCGGGGGGCCTCCGATTTTGTCCGAACCGATCCGTGACAAAATTGGAGGTCCCGATCCGGGTCCCGATCCTATCCGGGGGGTCCGTGCACACCCCTAATGCCATGTATTGAAAACTAATGTTAATGTCTGAAGGGCTATCTGGATTAGGTATTCAAGATTCATTCATTGTTGTTTCATTTGGTTTTGACAGTTTAATTAAAGTGATGCAGCTCTTTTGTAGTTCCTTGATTGATCACATATCTTAATGCTGGAAAACATCATACTTTAGTACAGATGTGGGCAGAAAATAGATCTATCCTGATGATTTGGACATCAACTCGCGGCATTCCTGATAACTGCCCATGCTGATAGGGGCTTTTACAAGTTAAATTCCAAAACATCTGGAGATCTACATTCTGCCTTCCCTTGTTTTTGAACAACTTTCCCCGACCTGGTGCCTGTCAGATGTGTTGGGTTGCAACTCTCAACATAAGGAGATGCTCTAAGAAATGAGAAGTAGCTGGTCCTAAGTTGTTCATCATCATTTCCCACAACCCCACAGTCACCTCTGCAGATCAAATTGCATATCTAGATTTTTGAGATGACAAGTCCCAGCATTCCTGACCATGGGACATACTGACTTGCAATGATGGGAGTTGTAGTCTAACACCTTTGGAGGGCACCAGGTTGGGGAAGGGCTGCTCTAAACAAAAAGAGAGAAGTAGGTGGCCCTAAGTTGTTTGTGATCAGTTTTCCACAACCCCACAGCCACCTCTGCATATCATATTCTCCACCCTGTCCTCATGGTTTATCTGCTTTGGGAGAATGAGAATTTCACTTGCACTTTCTGCCTCCTTAGGGAGGGTGTGGCGTTAAGGCTTGGGAGCCTTAACTCCCAATTTCCCTGCTTTTTGGTGCTTGGTTGGAATCTGTAGAGCCTTAACATTGTTTTTGTAAACTGTAGGTTTTTTGTTTAATGAATATTGATAATAAAGTGAGGGATCATTTCAGATTTGGGGGCAAACGGCAGTCTATCTCATTGCAGCCCTCCTGCTACTGAGCCTATTGGGTATAACATTTTTGCTGGTACCTCTGCTTCCCTTCCCATCTCTCTCCCACAGTTTTATACCAGCTCTTCTATGGATTCAGCAACATCATTAGGAAACAGTAACTCTCGTGGCTTGATCATTTGAAAGAAGAAGTTACATTCTGCTTCTGACTAAGGGCTGATCTACCCACTAGGTTTTAACGTTTTATAAGGGTTATGAAAACTCTTTGGCCACATGACGCACTCCCTTTAACGTTGTATATCTGAGGTTTTTTAAAACTCCCTTCAGTTATATACAACGGTTTCACTTTTAATAAATTGTTTTAAGTAAAATAATGTGTCCTTCCTTACCGTTTGTGATTCGTGGGGCCAGTGCTTCGTTGCCCGGCGGCCAAATGCTTAGCAGTTGATTGGTGGGGAAGAAAGAGGAAGTGGATGAGTGAACTACAATACCCACAATGCCTAGCCCTATACTCGCTAGGGTATGACAGAGGAACAAAGGAGGAAGTGGTGACTGAACTACAACCCCCACAATGCCTTGCCCTAAACTCACTGTAAAAACGAAACAGAAAGAGACAGGACAGAAGAGTGTGTGACCGCACACACCGCTTTAAAGACTGAAGAAGTTTTCTCCTGTAACGTGAGTACTCAATAATGTGGCCTAAGATGTTTTAGAACGCCCCTATTTGGAATGTTTTAAAATACTATTTAAAACGTTCCAAAGGACTGTGTAGATCTCTCCAGTTCTCACTTACAGATGAACAAGGTCTTGCCAAAGAAACGAGAGCAGAAAATGACAATATCCAAGTGGTTCATTTGTGCTTCTGAAGAGTGGTACGGAGTGTGATTTAATATCCAAAGCCACTGGCCTCAAACAAATTATTGACAATCACCTGTGGAAGCGGGCCAGGTGAGTTTGTGAACAGGCTAGAGCAGAGATGAAATTTCTCAGAAGACATTTTTTTCTGAGAAAATATATCAGATTTTTCTTTTAAGGGACCATACGTTAAGGCATATTTAAAGTGAGTCATTGTTAGTTTTTCTATTACAAGATCAAGAGAACTTGGTTTATACAGTGTTCTCATAGATTTGAAGTAGCATCAACAAAAGATGGTACATCACCTTGACTGGGATTGTGGGTATATCTCCAGGCAGCTGTCTCAAACACCCTGACTGAGCCCCCTTACCCCTGCCAAAAAAGGAGAACATTATGCAGAATTTTCTCCAAATAGATGCCATTCTGCCCCCCCACCCCCACCCCAAATGCCCTGAGACAAAATTGAGTGTGGGGCATTGTGGGGGAGGCCATCTTTTTGCCATGCTGCCCATCTGGTTACAGTGCTGCAATGGCAGCAAAAATAGATTTTTTTTCAGGCTTGAAAGGGCCCCTTAACCCTTGTGTTAAGGGGCCCTTTCTGGCCTCAATGGGTGTGGGGGGGCAGGAAAGTGTGCTTTCTGGGCCTCCAGAAAGTGTGCAGCTTCCCCCGGCCATGGCATTAGCATGGCTGGGGGAATTTGCGCACTTTCCAGGGGCCCAGGATGTGTGCTTTCCCATGCCTGTCCCCTCTCCCTCACACATTGAGGCCAGAAAGGCCCTCTTAACACAAGGGTTAAGGGGTCCTTTTAGACCCGGATGGGCACAGCAGGGAGGGAGGAAAAGCACACAGCTGGGGCCTTTGGAAAGTGTGCAATTCCCCCAGCATGCTAATGGTGTGCTCTGGTAATTAAACACTTTCTGGAGGCTCTGGACACACACAATGCACAACGCTGAATGCTCACCCGTCCAGCTCAGTTGGAAGAGGGCCGGCCGGGCAGCGCTCAGAGAGCTCATGGGGACATTCACTAAGTCGTACAACTCCCAGCATTCCCCAGCCATCATGGCTGGCACCAGGGCCAAATGAATCATGCTGTTCCATCTTACTGCTCCTTGAACGGCTTTTACCATCGTTGAAATTGTTTTTTTCGATGCTGCGTTTTTAAGATTGTATTTTAAATGTAATTCTAATATTGATACGGGAACCACTCAGGGATTATATTATCTTTAGCAGTATATCAATATCATAAATAAATAAATACCACCACCACCACCGTTTGTAGCATATCACAATGCCTGATGCCCTGGCTCCTGATTGGCTGCTGGAAAGTGAAGGAGTGAGGCATCACAAGCTTGGGCAGCATTGCTACAGCAGTGATATCACCCAACAGACAGCAAGTGATGCGGGGGCCTGTCGCAGTGATGCACAACCTCTAATCTGCCTTCCCAGCTCCCCTCTCCATGTGGAAATGGAGCCCAATATGTGAGTTCCTCATAAAATTTGGAATTGTGGTATTGGGCTGCCAGATTTGAATTGGGATCGAAACCAACACCTTCCCTCCATCCCCTACCTCCACCCAAGGAATGAGATACTAAGATGTGATTAAATTCAGCTATCTGGAAGAAGGGGGTGTTTCGTATTGAGTTTGAGTAAGCGGTTAAAATGATCACATTCTGCACATGCCCCAAAATGTTGACCAGTGATAAAATTGGGTCATTGGGTCATTATTAGGGCTTGTTGTGCTGGGGGATTTCAACATCCACACTGAGGATGCCCTGTCAGGAGTGGCCCAGGACTTCACGTCTGCCATGACAACCATGGGTCTGTCTCAAATGGTATCTAGCCCCATTCATGCTGCTGGGCACATTCTGGACCTTGTTTTCTGTGTTGGATGGGGTGATGGTGATCTGAGAGAGGAGGAACTTTGTATAGTTCCGTTATGGACAGATCACACTACCTGGTGGGGTGTAGAGTTGCTGGTACTCAGAACTGCAGGGGTGGAGGACCTATTAAGGTGGTCTGTCCCAGGAGGCTGATGGATCTGAATGGTTTCCTGATGGCTCTTGGGGATTTTCCAGTTGCCTTGGCAGGCAATTCTGTCGAAGCCTTGGTCGATCTCTGGAATGGAGAAATGACTAGGGCGGTGGACACAGTCGCCCCTGAGCGTCCTCTATCGCGAAGTGGAACCACACCAGCCCCCTGGTTTTCTAGGGAGCCGGTGGCAATGAAACAAGTGAGACGGCAAAGTTAGAGGCATATAGAAAATTAAAGCATTCTTGGTTTGGTAGAATAGCGGTTATTAAAATGGAAATATTACTCAAGATTAATTTTTTGTTTAGAATGTTACCGATTAAAATAACGGAAGTAGAGTTAAAGAGTTGGCAAAATATGATTAATGCTTATTGTAATGGAAATAAAAAAGCAAGGATTAATAAAAGGTTATGGTATAAGACACAAAAGAAAGGAGGTCTGGGACTTCCAAATATAAAGAAGTATTATATTGCTAATCAATTAAGATATGTTGTAAATAGTATAATAGGGGAAGATGATTTGGAATGGTTAGAGACGCAAACAGGGGAACAAGATTTTAAACTGCAAAATATTTTTTTTGCTAAAATTCAAAAGAAAGATTTGAGGGGACTGGACAACCCATTGTTGAAAAATATTTTAGAGATCTGGGAGAAAGTTAAAGGGAAGTTAATACCAGGAGATTCTCCTCTTACCCCAGTGGTAGCAATGGGAAACTTCCCAAAGAATTTAAAAGCTGAGTTGGAAAGGGGTCTGAGGGATCAGAAAATTATTAAGTTAAGAGATTGGTTGAAAAGTATGACAAATAGGGAGCAAATTGGAGAGTTATTAAGAGGACAAAAGATAGCTTGGTTTAAATGTATACAATTGGAACAATGGACACAGAATTGGAAAAAGAAAAATAAGGAATGTAGAGTTAATTGAATCAAGAGGAAAGAAGGGGGAAATTAGAATTAAAAGAGGTTTGACCAGTGAAATATATAAAATTTTGATAGAGGATGATGAATACCAAGACTCTCTCAAAATGATTTGGGAAGATGATTTAAAGGAACAAATTAATGAAAATAACTGGGGGAGGATATGGGATGCAAGAATGTTAAAGCTTTTGTCGATTAGAATTAAGGAGAATTATTATAAAACTGTATGGAGATGGTATTTAACGCTGGTAAGGTTTCATCAGATAGATAAAAAAGTGTCTAAGAATTGTTGGAGGGGACGTCAGGAGGTTGGAACATATTTTCATATGTGGTGGAGCTGTGAATATGTACAAAAATTTTGGAAAAGGGTTTTTAAAGAAATAAGTGAAATAATAGGAAGTAAATTGGAAGTAAGCCCAAAGTTGGCTCTACTAGCAATATGGGATAAAGGAAATGAGAATATAAGCATGAGGGAATTGATAAACAACCTCCTGGCACCCGTTAGAATAATGATAGCAAAGAACTGGAAAGGGCAAGGGAAATATACAATAGAAGAATGGTATAAAGAAACATGGGATATGGCACTTAATGATAAGCTAATGTGTAATTTGAAAGTAAAGAGGGGAATGTCCAGGAAGAATGATTTTGAAGATATATGGAGTCCTTTTTTGGAATATGTGTTAAGATCGGGGAAGGGGCAACACCTTCAAAAGATACTTTACAATTTTGGAAGGATGTATAATGGAATATATGTAGGTCTCCTGGGGGGGAGGGAGCACGGGGGGGAGGTATGAGGGTTGTTAGTTTTGTATTGTATTTTATGTTATGTTATTTTGTTTTAAGTTGAAAATAAAAAAAATATTATATATATATAAAAAAAGAAACAAGTGAGACAGCGACTAGAGCAACATTGGCGGAAAACTTGGCGTGAATCTGATCGAACACGGGCTAGAGCCTATTTGAAGGCCTACTCTGTGGCAATACAGGCAGCAAAAAAACATTTTTTTCTGCTACTATTGCGTCTGCAAAGAGCCGTCCAGTGGAGCTGTTTTGGGTGGTCAGGGGCCTTTTACATACTGGCCTGCAAGAAGAGAATTCAGACCTGTCAGCAGCCCACTGTGACCAGTTTGCCCAGCACTTTGCAGACAAAATCGCTCGGATCTGCTCTGACTTGGATGCTACAGTTGATACACACCCAGTGGATGTAACTTTGGCACCTGCTTGTCCAGTGTTATTGGATACTTTTCAATTTGTACAGCCCAATGATGTGGACAGGATCCTTGGAGAGGTAAGAGCCACCACATGTATGCTAGATCCTTGCCCTTCCTGGCTCATAACAGCAGCCAGAGGGGGACTGGCCGAGTGGGTGGGCAGAGTGATTAATGCCTCCCTCTGTCAAGACAGGGTTCCACCCTGCCTGAAGGAGACGGTAGTACGACATATTTTGAAAAAGGCCTCCTTGAACCCCAATGTATTAGACCATTACTGGCCAGTCTCCAATATCCCATTTCTGGGCAAGGTATTGGAGCGCGTAGTGACCTCCCAACTCCAGGGACTCCTGGATGAGACGGATTATCTAGATCCATTTCAATCTGGCTTCAGACCTGGTTATGGGATGGAAGCAGCTTTGGTCGCCTTGGTGGATGACCTACGCTGGGAACTGGACAGGGAAAGTGTGTCCCTGTTAGTTCTGCTGGACCTCTCAGCGGCATCCGAAACCATCGACCATGGTATCCCCCTAGGCCACCTCGCTTGGATGGGACTTGGAGGCACTGTTTTACAGTGGCTCCATTCCTTCCTGGAGGGGCGGACCCAGAAGGTGGTGCAGGGGGACTTCTGTTCAACTCCTTGGCCATTGGCCTATGGAGTCCCTCAGGGTTCTGTTTTGTGCCTCATGCTATTTAACATATACATGAAACCGTTGGGAGAGGTTGTCTGGAGTTTTGGGGTGTGGTGCCACCAGTATGCTGATGACACCCAACTCTACTTCTCCTTTCCACCCGATTCCAAGGAAGCTGTTTTGGTCCTAAACCAGTGTCTGTCGGCAGCAATGGATTGGATGAGGGCAAACAAATTGAAGCTTAATCCAGACAAGACAGAGGTGCTCCTGGTCAGTCGAAAGGCAGATCAGGGAATAGGGATTTAGCTTGTGTTGGATGGGGTTACACTCCCCCTGAAGACACAGGTTCGCAGCTTGGGTGTACTCCTGGATTCAGCCCTGCGTCTGGATGCCCAGGTCTCAGCGGTGACCAAGAGTGCATTTGCACAGTTAAAGCTTGTGCACCAGCTGCGCCTGTTCCTTGAGATGTCGGACCTGGCCATGGTGACACGCGCCTAAGTTACATCCCGTTTGGATTACTGTAATGCACTCTACGTGGGGCTGCCTTGAAGAGTGTTCGGAAACTTCAGCTGGTTCAAAGAGTTGCAGCCAGATTATTGACTGGGGCTGGCTAGAGGGATCATACAACTCCCATGTTAAAACAGCTCCATTGGCTTCCAGTCTGTTTCCAGGCACAATTCAAAGTGCTGGTTATGACCTACAAAGCCCTATACGGCTCTGATCCAGGATATCTGAAAGACTGTATTCTCCCTTATGAGCCTGCCCACCCCCTGAGGTCTTCAGGGGAGGCCCTTCTATCCGTCCCACCACCATCACAGGCACGCCTGGTGAGAACGAGGGAGAGGGCCTTCTCGGTGGCTGCCCCGGTGTGCTTTCAGAGGCAGGCTAAAACTTTTCTGTTTCAGCAGGCCTTTAGAGAGTAGTTCAGCTATATACTTTTATTGTCAGTGTGTTCTCTAGAGTAGGTACAGAGGCCCTAATCTGGATTTGGCCCATAGTATGGGAGATGGTGGTGGGGCTTTCAAGATACAGATCAGGCTAGGCTTACCATATGTCATGAAAAACCAGGGCATGTCAAGATTTTTGGTAACAAATCCAGGAAGGGGGAGAAATTATGAAATTTGAAGAAAAATCTGGTTTTTCCCATCCTTCCCCCATCCAAAGGGCAGCTCCACTGCACAGTCAATGGGAATTAACAAAATTGCTTACAGCTCCATCATTTTTACAGATAAAGAGATGAAACAGCAACATGATAGCTCTTAGGTAGGGCTTTAGCCATGCCAAATTCAAAGTAGATCCCTTCATCTGTTGATTTTTAGGAATTTTTTAAAGTTTGAGGTTTTAAAATTATTATTTTTAAAAAAAATATATCATTTTTAAAGATAAAGCGATGAAACGTGGCATTATGATAGCTCCTATGTAGGGCTTTAGCTATGCCAAGTTTCAAGTAGATGTATTCATCTGTTGATTTTTAGGAAATTTCAAAACAAAATTGAACTTTAAATCTAAAACTAAAAAAAAAAAGGCAGCCAGCCGACCAGCTGGAAACAAGCCCTGTTAAGCAGCAGCTTGCAGCAGAGTGGAGATACAATCAGAAAAGTTATTTGAGGGAAGGGGAGAATATATCACACAGAGTATAGCAACATAGTACAGCAAAAGCTACAAAAATAAGAATGAGTTAATTTCAGATACATTGGATGTCTCAGTTGTTATTTCAGTGATTTTAACATTAAAATGTTCTGTGGGATAGATTTGTCTTAATTGCGTGCTGTAAAATCAGACATGTGACCAAGGCTATGTTCAGGTGCCCCTCCCCCAGTGCTGGACATGCCCCCTGAAGGCAGACATGTTGGTGGAGACACCCCCTTGGAAGCCAACCATGTTGTCCTCCTTTTTGATTTCCAAAATAAGATCACCCTAGATCAGGTCCATCGGGCCTTGAGTAAAAATTTAAAGAAAACACAGCTGCTAGACACACTTTTAAAGTTATGCCTATTTTGGGCCTAACTTATGAACAAAGAAATAACAGTACCCAAATGTAATTAAACAAACAAACAAGAGTATTACAGGTCATATGACAAGCTTACTGTTGGTGAACTTTATCAGTTTCATTACTTACACGACACCTGGACGAAACTTGATTTACAGGCCTTGGGAGTTTTCCCCTTGAGTCTAATGGGCCTACTTACGATGCACCAGCCATTTCAAATTATGTCTCTGTATGTGTTTTAAGCTATTCTGTCAATGCCTGCTGCCATCAGCTGGAAAAAAAAGTTAATTATAGATGGCTTCTGAAAAGAAAATGTAATTTTTATTGGAAATGTAAAGATAAATAAATACAGCTGGAGGGAAAATGCCATTAGAACTCCTGTGAAGAGGCCCACGATGTTCCACTTAGAGTAAACATTCCTCTTTCTGCCTTTTAAGAACTCGAGACTGCTGCATTCAAGTTAGCCTTTCTTTCATGTGGGACAAGGAAAGTTGGAAAGGGAATTTAGTTAAAACTCCAAGTTGAAATCGAAGCTTACAGGAGATTAGAGGCAGAGGAGCTCCAGAAAGCCCTTGCTGTTTCGGTAATGCATCATTCCTGACTTGTGATTTCCATATCTCTTTTATGTAGCCATCTAATTGGCACTCTTTAAATGATGCAAAAGTATTTTCTCTTAGTAGACACTCAGTATGTCAAATATTTTTGCAATACCGGTCCTTCGAACGGAAGAGTTCTCCTTTATACAGACTGGATTCCAGGAAGGAGCCTGGGGTTACCTCATCTAACGAATGCCATTTTAAATGACAGCTGCTTCCTATACTTTAAGTTTGAAGGGGGAGGGAGGGCTCGGCGGTGCATTTCTTTGGGGGGGGGGGGTTGCTTTTGCTTTTAAAAAAAAAGAACTCATGATCTTTAGGTAACGCTTTAATTGGTTTTCAGTCTAGGTGGAAAGGCCTCTTCACATAGCTATTTATAGTGGTGAGCAAATTTATAGTTGAGCGGATATAATTTGACTTCCCCTTCCCACTTCAGGTATTTGATGAGATGGTTGTGCAGCTGCTGTACCCTATGCTCAGCTCTAGATTTACCAGTCATAAGAACATCAGAAGATGAGCCATGCTGAATCAGAACAAAAGCCTGCCTAGGCTGCCATTCTGTTCTGACAGTGATCAACCAGCTACCTGTGGGAAGCCCACAAGTAGAACATGCGTGCAACAGTACTCACCCACCATAAACACACACTTGTGTTCCCTAGTAACTGGTATACAGAAACATATTGCCTAAGATACTGGAGGAATATATAGTCATCAGTAGGGTGACCAGATAAAATCCAGGTCAGGGATCATGTAACTTTAACAGTTGTAGAGAAAAGGGAATTTCAACCAGTGTCATTTGTATGCAATTAGTTCCTGGTGAAATTCCCTTTTCATCACAACAGTTAAAGTTGCAGGCACTATACTAGAGTGACCATATACAAAAGAAGACAGGGCCCCTGCAACTTTAACTGTTGTGATGAAGAGGGAATTTCACCAGGAACCAATGGCATACAAATGACACTGGCTGAAATCCCCTTTTCTCTACAACTGTTAAAGTTACATGAGCCCTGACCTGGATTTTATCTGGTCGGCCTAGTCATCAGGACTAGTAGCCATATACAGAGCTATGGAAAGCATAGGACTAAGGAAAAGAGGTTCCCTTCTCAATAGGATGACCATGTGGAAAGGACAACAGAGCTCCTGTTTCTTTAACGGTTGCATTGAAAGGGGCATTTTAGCAGGTGTCATTTGTATGCATACAGCACCTGGTGAAATTCCCTTCCCATAGGAAGGTATGGAGCTGCCTCATATCAAGTCTGATCATTGATCTATCTTAGGGTGAAAGGAGGACAGGGCTCCTGCAATTTTAATTGTTGTGACGAAGAGGGAATTTCACCAGGTGTTGCATGCATACAAATGGCACCTGCTGAAATGCACTTTTCAATACAACTATTAAAGATACAGGAGGCCTGTCCTCCTTTTCATATGGTCACCCTAGAACTTCTCAACAAGTCTGAAAGAAAACTTGGTCTGTAAATGGGTGATCCAGGGTTTAAGAGTGGGGAGTAATGAAGCAAAGTTTATTAAGTAAATTAATGAATATCAATATTTAAACCAGGCAGAAACTGGAATTGGAATTGAATGTAAATGTATGACTTATGTAACCAGAACTAAAGAGCAATAAAACTATTTTCATTTTTTTTAAAAAAAGGACTAGTAGCCATTGATCGATTGGTAAACAATAGTAAATTATTTACCAAAACAGTAGATTATTTACAAGTTGATTGGTAAATAATGGTAGAGCACATGTTCAATCCCTGGGATTCCCAATGAAAAAATCAGGGCTAATGCCCCCCTCCCAAAAAAAATTCTAAAAAAGGTGCGGGTGGGCATCAGACTTACGAGAGCTACTAGATTTCTTTACTAGAATCCCAAGATCCAGCAACCAAAGAATTCTGAGTCCAGGAATTTATTTTGAGTATCAGAATGGAACACTATATCAGTATCGGAATAGTCACAGGCCTTCCACACAAACCCCCCCTCATTTCAGCAGTACAATTTAGGGTTGGGGGAAGGTAGTAATGTTGTTGGCCCTATTGTTAGACAAGTGGGAATCAGAGATCTGCCAGTAGATCCCAGTCTACTTAGGGATGTCCAAAACCAGGAAATCTGACCCTTTTGGGGATTGCTGGATTTCCGTGATGCCCCTGACTCAGCTTGCATTTGTGAGCAGAGCCCCAGGTTTCCCCAGAAATCCGGGAACTTATATTTTCTTTTAATCTTGTGTAAATAAACATTTGCAAAAATTGCAGCCACAATCTGCATAATTGCTCCTGCAATTTGCACAAACGGCTATTTCTGCAAATAAAATAAAAAGACAGAAAATCCACCAACTGGCCTGATTTGCTGCAGACAAGTCGCGCTAGCTGATTGAAGTCAGAACAGAGTCCGGGAGGCTGTACCGACAAAAGCCCATCAAGCTCCACCCCACAACCGGATTCCTCTGACATCCGTAGATCTACCTTCTGTCCACCTCTACTCTAAATCCCTTCATGTAGAGACTGGCTTTAATAACGTTCAGCCTAATGTGGTCACACTGACAGGTGCCCCTTCCCAACAGCTAGTTATGTGATTGCAACTGGTAAGTGGGGCAATGATTGGATGTGAATCATTGGCCAGGAAATATCACCTGTCAACCTTGGCAGATGTTTCTCCCTTCTATTACTTACCCAAACAGTGGTGGGTTGAGCAGCAATGGAAGGAGAAGGGAGGAAGGAGGTCTATACCTTCTCCCCTCTTTCTCCATTGCACTGGGACCAGGGGAGATGTTGTTTCCCTGAGTGATACTGCAATTCTTTCGGTTTTGATCTGAGCTAGAGAAGAATTGTGGGGGCCCAAATGATTTGAGTCCAAACTTCCTATTTCTATACAGGGAGAGATAGAGAGATGTGAGACCAGGGGTAGATCAGCTGGTGCCCTCCCATAAACTCGGACCATTGGCCATGCTGGCTGGGGCTTATTGGAATTACACTCCAAAACATCTGGAGAGTTCTAGCTTGCCTTCCCCTGTGCTAGATGATGGAAGGATTTCCCCTATTCCATTTCTTTGATGTACATCTGGTTTTTTCTTCCCTACATCCCACTTCTTTTCTGTTGCAGTTTAAAATGGAGAATTTCTAAAATCAATTCCAGAATTGAATCATGTGTGGCTTGCCACATTTCAGTGTGTGTGTGTGTGTGTGTGGGTGTGTAAGATACAAATAAAGGGCTGCAATTTAAAACTGCAACAAACGACACATACACAGCACTCTGGGCAAACTCAATGCTACTTTAGAAGCAAGTCTGGGAATTCAGAACTCCACAGTCTGGGTAAAGATTAAGGAGAATTTTGGGAACATCCCATAGATCAATGGTGAGGAACCCATGGGCCTCTAGGTGTTGTTGGACCCCCCCCCCCCAACTTCTGTCATCCCTGACAGTTGACCATGGAAGCTCTGGCTCATGGGAATCAGAGTCCATCAACATCCGGAGGGTTACAGTTACCCAACCATGCAATGCATGTTGATGTAAATTTTTAATATGTATGCTTTTTTATGTTCTATAGACTACAATAAAGAATTCCTATATGCAATACATAAGTAGATAAATGTTTGGGTCTCCTATCCCAGGCTGGTGTTTGTGTGTGCTGCTTCTGCTGTAAGAACTGTAATATGATCTGTTTTTAGGATGTTTTAGGATGTTTTAATGCAGTTTTAATAATAATTGTCATGTTTTTAATTAGTTTTATGTATTTTATCATGTTGTTGTTCCCCGCCTCGATCCAGACGGAGAGGCGGGTAAGAAATAAATTGTTATTATTATTATTATTATTATTATTCTGCAAAGAGGCATAAAAAGGGTGCTGTTTAGGTAGATCAGCAGGGCACTATCAACCCAGGAATGAAACCAAGTGTTGCTAGCACAAGATGTGCAATACAAGAGTAGGGAATTGGGATTCACTGTTAACTAGGAATGTGTGACTCAGCAAAACTTGAACTCGTTACTCTATTTCCACCTCAGAGCTTGTTCCATCTCATATCGGAATCAGGATGTGAGATCTATGTTTTTGTTTTTCCATAGAAATATCTTCATGTTTTCATGTGCATTGCCAAAATGTACACCCTAACTGCATGCAGTTTTGAAATGTATGTCTTCGTCTCCCCATGGCAAAAGTGTTCCCCCCCCAAATGCACACATTTCTTTTTCAAGTGCATTTTTGACATATAAGCTTTTTTGAACATATGTTTGTGTGTGGTCCAAATTGGAACACAAGGTTGGGAATGTATGGATTTCAGACCACGGATTGCATTCAGTTCTGCATTCAGTTCTGGGAAGTTTGACTTGGTTAAATGAACAGAATGAAATTTAATAGGGATAAATACTGAGTTCTACACCAGGAAAAGGAAACCAAATGCACAGTTACAAGTTGGGGATACTTGGCTCAGCAATACTACAAGCGAGAAGGATTTTGCAATCGTTGAAGATCACAAGCTCAATATGAGCCAACACTGTGATGTGGCTGCAAAGAAAGCAAATGCTATTTTGGGATGCATTCATAGAAGTATAGCTTCCAAATTGCATGAGGTACTGGTTCCCCTCTATTCGGCACTGATTAGCCCTCATCTTACTGTGTCCAGTTCTGGGCACCACACTTCAAGAAGGATGCAGACAAGCAGGAGTATGTTCAGAGGAGGGCAATAAGGATAATCAGGGGTCTGGAAACAAAGCCCTATAAGGACAGACTGAAAGGACTGGGCATGTTTAGCCTTGAGAAGTGAAGACTGAGGGGAGACATGATAACACTGTTCAAGTACTTGAAAGGTTGTCATACAGAGGAGGGCCAGGATCTCAAGTTACAGGAAGCCAGATTCCATCTGGAAATCAGGAAAATCTTCCTGACTATTAGAGTAGTACGCCAATGGAACCAATTACCTAGGGAGGTCGTGGGCCCTCCCACACTGAGAGGCCTTCAAGAGGCAGTTAGACAGCCATCTGTTAGGTATGCTTTAAGGTGGATTCCTGCATTGAGAAGGGGGTTGGACTCAATCGCCTTATAGGCCCCTTCCAACTCTACTATTATATAATTCTATGAAATTCTGGTAAAATACAAATTGCAACAAATTTCTCAGTGATAAGAATGCGAGAATTAGTAGAACGTGAGCTCGCCAAAGTTCTCCGGACTCCCAGGTTCTACATATGAACAGCATCTGAACACTGACTATAGCTGGAATCCAGCCAACCCTTGACAAGAATCTGTGTGGGGGAGAATATTATATGCAAATAACAACAAAAACAACAGCAATTTGCTTGTGTATTTGGAACCACAAATATGCCAAAGTGTGGCTATTTATGCCAGGGAAAAAAAGAGTTGGGAAAGTTGGTCTGGTTAATGCCACATATTTATTTATATTAGGCTGTGGTTTCTCATGAAAGGGAAAGAGAAAGGGACAGAGAGGGGAGAGAGAGAAGAAGAAGAAGAAGAAGAAGAAGAAGAAGAAGAAGAAGAAGAATTTAAGATGGGGTGTTTCTTTTGTCATCGTCTTTTCTTTTTTTTTCTTTTTTTTTTTAACCAAAAAAAAAAAATGTGTTTGCCTTCACGGCTTTGGAGTGCTCGCTAATTCCATCTGTCCACAACAGAGCCATCAGAACGGCGAGAAAAAGCATTTCCATATGTGCAAATTACCACGCAGGCTCTTAATCTGTGCTGTGCTTCTCTGAAGTAGATGGCGCGGATAGCTGCCAAACCCCACTAATGGTGTTCAAATAAAAGACTTTATTGGTTTTAACTGCCACTATTTTTTTCCCCAAATAGATTTAGAACATATCCCCTCCCCCTTCCTTTCATCTTTTTTTTAACAGCATCAATTTGCATTTCTACCAGTCATCAAATGGAAAATGGCTATTGATGTCAATTGCCTTTACCCTTAAGCAGAGGACTTTGAGGGAGGAAGGGAGGGCTTCCTCTTTTCCAGGATGTATCTTGTCTGGACCAGGAATCACAATGCTTACTTTCTATTGATTGTGATTGGTTGGAATTCAATAGGCTAATCATGCTTTTCTTTTTCTTTTCTTTTTAAATGTCCGGAATATTTATTTCCAATACCTTAAACCTGGCATCCTCTAGATGTGTTAGCATACAATTCCCATCATCCCCAGCCTGACCACCCATTGGACCAGGATGGTGGAGGATGGTGAGAGTTCTCAACCGACACATCTGGAGGATCCCAGTTTGGGGAGGACTTCCTTAAAACATGCTGTGGGGGCACTGCAATACCATGTTCTTGTGTGATTCATTTCCAAAGCATTTTCCCCAAATTTAAGAAATCTTAGCAAACTTTTGAAAGCATACATATCTTCCCAGACACACCTCAACAGGTATGAAGGAACTGGCGGATGGGTGCTATAGGTCTGTCCAAACCGTACTTGGTAATGTTATTTAAACTCCAAGAACTTAAGAAGAGTCATGTTGTATCAGACCAAGGATACATCTAGTCCAGCACTCTGTTCACACAGTGGCCAACCAGCTGTCGACCAGGGACCCACAAGCAGAACACAGTGGAGCCACAGCACCTTCCTGCCCATGTTCCCCAGCAACTGGTGTATATAGTCTGACTGTTTCTGATACTAGGCGTAGCCCATAGCCATCAGGACGAGTAGCCATTGATAGCCTTCTCCTCCAGGAATTTATCCAACCCCCTTTTAAAGCCATCCAAATTGGTGGCCGTCACTACATCTTGCGGTACCAAATCCATAGTTTGACTATGCGCTGTGTGAAGAAGTACTTTTGAATATTAAACAAGATGCTGGTGGTTCGGACACCAGATTCCTGGATTCTGCCTCATCCCCTTGGATATAGTTAGGATCAAACCCAGTCTTGAACTTGATCATTACTAGGCCTTTTGTCCCTGGCCCCACAATACTCAAAATTACTCAACTGAAAATGCATATGTTCTCCTACAGGTTAAAGCATGAAAAAGTAGATTGTGGGGAGGAGTTGTGCAAATGTGCATTTGCCCAAGTGCACATTTTTGAATGTGAACACAAGTTTGGGAAATTGCATTGAGTATGTCAGATTGCGAGATCTGGGAAATTGCATAGAGTATGCCATTGATGCATCGAGGGGAGTGCGTAATTTCGGCAGCGAGGGCGGATGGCTGCTGAGCACTGCTTGGGCTGAACTGAGCCTCAAAAGAAGCTCGCATGGCCCAACAAGTGGAGTGGACAGCGGTGGCGATGGGATGAGTGTCCATTGAGTCAGGCACAGGTGAGTTCGCCCACTCCTAGTATTTCTAGTAGTTGTATGTGCATCTGTACATATAAACTAGTTATAAGCAAATTTGATGCCAATCTGGTCTTTTGCCCTATTTTGGGGACATATTTCCTCTTCTTTACATAAGTAGCCACCTTGCGTACAAATGAAGCAGAGATGCAGCAGTGGAATAAACAACAGACTTGTTCACTGAAGTCCTGGGCAAATAAAGCCATTTTAATTTGCTGTTTAATTGACAAAAGAGATGGTGCCAAATGAATCTCTCTGGGAAGGAAGGGTATTCCACACAATTTACTTCATCCTTCGTGCTCCCCATTGCTAGAACTCTGCTGTGTTCATAGCTACAATACTTGGGCTAGGTGAAATGCCTTTAGAGGCATTGTCACGGGGTACAGGCAATGAGGTCCCATAAAGTGTCAGGGTCCCATCAGGGCCCTGATCATGTCTGAATCCAGTCTCTGACATACCCATGGTCAGTGGTCTGAACTGGATTAACATGAGCCTCTGCTCTGTTTCCAGACAATGACAGAAGGCCCACCTCCTCCCAGTGTTTACATTAAGCTTAGCCAATACATAGACTCCATGAGCCCTATTCAGGCGTTCCAAATGTGAGTAAAATAAGCGTGCAAGGAGGGAGAGCCTGTTAGCCCTGCCCCCTCTGATGGGGAGAGCCTCCTCTCCCTCTGGAGACTGTCCATGTGATACGAAACCCTGAGCGACTGGAGGGTAGGATGACAGTGCTCCCACTCCTAAGTACTTTTAGAACACCTGAATAAGGCTATAGTGCTTGCCAGTCACAGGGACTCCTATGGCTGCAAATACCTATTCTTTTCTATGCCTCAAATGGTCTGAGGGATATAAACCCACACATAGGCTCAGTTCAGATGACACATTAGGCAACAGAGGAGGGGGGGAACAATCGTCAGTTGTGTTGCTTATTGTGTCGTCTGGAGGACAGCACACAATGCACACACAACTGACAGTACGTTAATCCGGCACTTTAAACAACGGAGCGAAACAACGGGCTTGCACGTTGTTTAGCCCAAAGCCCCCTTGTTTAAAGTGTCGTCTGAATTCAGCCCCCCCTCTCTTCGTGGACTATTCCGTTTTAGGATAGAGTTCTGCTGCCTAGAGCAGCCAAAAAAACCCAGCCGCTCTATGCAGCTGGCAGAACTCACGGTGCATGCTGGGATACGGCTGGGGGACACATGGTGGAGAAGCTGCAACCAAAATGGCCGCCGCAAGTTCCTTGCAGCCGGGGCGTTTGCTGGTTCCGAGCAGCGCCGGCTGCAGCGTGTCGTCTGTGGAGCTCCTCCTGCCTAACGCACGGTCAGTACGTTATTTACTCCTCCATTGCTTAATATGTCGTCCGAACTGAGCCATACTCTCTGTATTTTATGAGGCACAGATCCTGAGATTCCACCTCTGCAGCCCTGATAAACAACAAAAGAGAGGGTTTACAAAACCCTCCACTATATTGTAAATGACATAATAATTTAAGAATCACATGGGGAAAATGTATTGTATTATTATTATTATTATTATTATTATTATTATTTCAAACCTACCTCTCCCTCTGGATCGAGGCTGGGAACAACAATAAATATAAATACAAAGACCATAAAACAAACAAAACATTAAAAACAAATAAAACTGATACATTATTAAAAACATCTTAAAATTCAGCTGGGTAGACTATGCATTAGAATGAATGCAGCTCATCTTCCACATAATACAATTTTTACTATATGTTGCACCATTCTTCCTTTTGCTGGCAATATTTTGGCAAAACCATACACCTGTGCCTGGTGATCACTTTATTTCTGGCTGGAAATTCAGGACTCTTAATTGTCAGTTGCCTGAAATGGCCAGCAGTAAAACCATAGTCCAGGGCATGCAACGAACTCCATATCCTAGCCCTTTGGTCTGCTAAGTCACCAGACCATCCTGAATGTGTGTGTGTTTGTGTGTGTGTGTGTGTTATACAACATCGTAATAATGTTTGTGCAAAATGAACATAGGCTGAGTTACTGAGAGTCGTATTCAACCAATCAACCTCTTATTGAACAGAGGCTCCTGATGGTTGCAATGGTGACACAGACAATAAAAATCACAATCAAGTCTGTAAATGGGGAACATTAGCTTTATGGGCCAGGAGGTGGGAGAGAGCCAAGCTACAAGGGAACAAATAGCCCTCCTGAGGGGAAAAAACAACAACACCCAGGATAACCCATGCTGAGAGCACATCTAACTTAATGAAAGGACTTCTAATTACTAAATTGCTTGTTAAAAAACAAAAACAAAAAAAGAGCGAGGAAGGGAGAAGAAATGGACACTGCTAATTTAAATGAGACTAGTATTGCTTTAATGAGGAAAAAATAATTTTCAGAAGCACAACTTTATCAAGAAGAGCCATTCGTATTGTCAACTTAATAAGATGGCCAATTCAGAAAAGCTTTGTTCACTGTAAGCTTGGTCAATCTAGGCAGATGGAAACTACCCAGCAGTGCCCAGAGTAGTGTGAGAACGGCCCCCAATTTCTTGTTAACCTAAAAAAAAAAAGACAGTTTTATCATTAGGCGCTGCACTTCAAAGGGGAAAACAGGACTGAATAAAGGGGACCAGCCATGCAGAGTTAGATCATGAGAACATCTCCAACTTCCTATGGCAGCCCATCCAGCCCCCTGAAAATGTCACAAGAATCAAGACACCCTGCAAACATGGGGTGAACTGTGGTGTGTGTGTGGGAAGACGGGACCCACAAAAATTGGGCAGATGGACCTTCTATGAGAGAGACCTTCCTCTTGCAGAAGATCCCTTCTTCTCATGGAAGGCACATCCTGTAGGTTGACCATATGAAAAGGAGGACAGGGCTCATGTAACTTTAACAATTGCAGAGAAAAGGGAATTTCAGCCAGTGTCATTTGTATGCAATTAGTTCCTGGTGAAATTCCTTCTTCATCACAACAGTTAAAGGTGCAGGCACTATACTAGAGTGACCATATACAAAAGAAGGCAGGGCCCCTGCAACTTTAACAGTTGTGATGAAGAAGGAATTTCACTGGGAACTAATTACATATAAACGACACTGGCTGAAATTCCCTTTTCTCTGCAACTGTTAAAGTTACATGAGCCCTGTCCTCCTTTTCATATGGTCAGCCTAACATCCTGTATCAAACTCTAGATTTATGTTGAAACTGGTTAGTAAGTCAGTATCTCTATTACCACTTACACAAACAGATGTATTTATAACCAATTACCTAGGGAGGTCGTGGGCTCTCCCACCCTAGAGGCATTAAAGAGGCAGCTGGACAGCCATCTGTCAGGTATGCTTTAAAGCGGATTCCTGCATTGAGTAGTGGGCTGGACTCAATGGCCTTATAGGCCCCTTCTTGCTCAACTATTCTATGAGTCTATGAACAGGCCACTGAATATTGATTATTATGACTTGATTTTAGGCATAGATTTTCCTCCTGCTCTATGACCCTGCTTAGGACTGACACAGCAGTGGCTTGTGATGGCAAAGTGGAATGAAGGGCTGGCATCTGCCAGGCTACTATGGAGCTAACAGGGTGGACAACGGAGGTGCAAGTGTCCAACAAATAGGACATGGGTGAGTATGAGGATCTATATACTTGGCTGAGTTATTGAGTCAAAGTCCAAAACAAAACAAATACATAAGAAGTCCCCAGAATTTGAGGAAACCATGCAGCTTGTCTCACAAAAGCATACCGAGTAGGGCATGCCACAGAAGTCTGGCGAGCCCAAAAAGGGCTGGATTTCCCTGTGATGGACATCCCTATTCTTAATTCACAGACACACATATGCCCCATTCCTTCAGCTTGAGGAGCTATCACCTTTCCCATGGCTCCCTCCATCTTAGGCATTGGCTCCCATTGATTCTAGGCACTGACTGAGCATTGCTTTAAGGCAGGGGTGGGACACCTTTTTCTGTTGAGGCCCACGCTCTCTGGGGAACATCTGTGGAAAAGGCCCATAGCTCAGCAGAAGAGCACCTGCTTCCCATGCAAAAGGTCCTTGATTCAATTCCTGGCATCTCCTGGTAAGGCTGGGAAAGACCAGAAGCCTTGGGAGCCGCTAACAGATGGTATAAACCAGGGGCAGAAAAACATTTTCAGCCTGAGTTCTGAATTCCAATGTGGGAAAGCTTTCAGGGGCTACATCTCATCTGTGGGCTTGGCCAAAAGCAGGGAGGGTGGAGCAGGGAGTTGTAATGATGACTGCTTTTTAAGCCTACTCGGAAGTAAGTGGGACAAGGCTTCAGCATGTCCACTCAGAAATAAGCCTGAGCGAATTTCTGCTCACAAGTAAGTGGGGCAAGTAGGGTAAACATGAAGTGAAACAATCTTCTCCTACACCTCTA
This sequence comes from Anniella stebbinsi, assembly GCA_029215795.1. Classification (NCBI taxonomy): domain Eukaryota; kingdom Metazoa; phylum Chordata; class Lepidosauria; order Squamata; family Anniellidae; genus Anniella; species Anniella stebbinsi. The sequence goes on from JARDYH010000001.1 coordinate 352,155,525, forward strand.
AGAGGGGCAGATCATTTTTGCCAGAGATCTAAACTGATCACTTGCCAAGGATTTTTAAAAATTAATTCAAGAGCTGCATGCAGTCCTAGGGATGAAGGTTCCTGACCTTCTCTTTAAGGCAAAACCTTAGTGAACCCCACCCCAACCCGCCACCCACACCATAGACAGCCTTCTCACAGTGATATAAATCATCTCACAGTGATGCAAATGAACTGAAGGGACTGAAAGCTCTGACAAATTGGATGCTGAAATTCTGGAATTTTTTTTTAGGAATTTTATTATAATTTGAGATGCATGGAACTAAGGGGGGAATCAGATGATGGATGAAGAGATGGTACAGGGGGATTCCTCTCATCCCTATACTTGTGGGATACTTGCCAAGAAAGGTTGGCCTTCACTGCTATGATGAAGGATGTCACTGGAGTTCAAGGGGGTGGAGTCTGGCAGACTCCCCCACCCCTGCTCAGCTTCCTGGAACCTGTTTGCCAAGCCACCGCACACTTACCAGACCTGTTTGCTGAGTTCTGCGCAGTCTGCAAGCGTCCAGCAGTCACCTGACCTCTCAACGAGCCACCATTTTGAATAGAATGTAATATTACATGAACGGCAGATGTAAAGTGGCCATTTATGCAACATTGCAGACATAAACACAGTGGCTAGCTAAGGGGAGCAAGGGTGGGTAATGGTGGGTGTTCAGTGAGTGCCTAGTGAGAACAGATGGAGGTGAGTCCATCCTGCCTTTTGCCCAATGCTGGGCCTCAAGGTGGCTTTACAACATTAAAACATATACAATTAAAACCTATAAATGGAAATCCATCCCTAGCTATAGTCAAGACGGCAGTCCCACTGGTACAGAATTCCATACTAACAATGGTGTCCCACATTGATCATGAGCTTTGCCCTATGGCTAAATCTTTTAGATTATTGTATTTTCAAATAGATGCTCTGATTTAAATGTTAATATTTTTATAGTCTTGAGGGGGGAGGACCCCATAATTGAGAGATTTCTCACTGTTTGTGTTTGCATTCTAAAAGATGAACGTGAGGAATCTTAACTCTGACATTTCTGACTCAAGTGTATTATTATTATTATTATTATTATTATTAATAATAATAATAAATCAATTACTCATAAACACTTGTGATAAGATTAATTTCATTTTTCGCCTTAAACAAAGAGAGTAAATTAAAAGAATCAGCTTATTCCTTCCTACTTCTGTAGTGACAAGATTAAAAATTAAATTTATACATATTTCATTTCTACATAATAAAGCCTTTTTCAAAAAAAGGGGGGAAGAAAAAGAGGGGGGAATACCACAGTTCATCTAATTAAATCAAAGAAAATTGCCTGCAGCGTTGTTACAGTATTACAATTAGACGTCTGCCAAAACCAGCCGTTTGAATTCTTAAACACCACTCCAGTCTTAAGCACAAGATGTGGTTTTCATCATTTTGTATGATGATATCATGGAATGTCGCTTTGAGTTCCTGTACTGTTACGTCAGCTGGGGCGACCTTGCCAGATTCAGTGCATAATCTGTTAAATTTATTGAAATACTGAGAAATAAATAAATAAATAAAAGTCCTCCCCGGCTCACCCACCAACTTCAGTTCGTTAAGCAGTTTCCAAAACCACAGATGAAGCTTTGAGTATGCAAAACAAATGAAACTATGTGAGTGGATAAATACAGTGTAATGAGAGCGGCCCTTCTTTTGAGGCCCTCGTCCTCAGAGGCAAGCTTAGTGGTGACACAAAAGAGGGCCTTCTCGGTGGCTGCTTCCTGGCTGTAGACATCCCTGCTCAGGGAGGCTAGTTTGGCAGCCTCTCGGTTGTCCTTCCACTAGCAAGCAAAGGCCACTTTAAGCCTTTGGTGCATCAGTGGGTCTGTTGGGTTGGATGTTGGTTTTATTCAGTTTGTGTGTGTGTTTTTAATTGTGTTTAAAGACATTTATTATTGTTCTGATCAAGTTTCATTTATGATTGTAAGCTTCCTTGAGGTTTTTTTTTTCTTGGTGAAAAGGCAGAGTACAAATCAAATCAAATCAATAACTAATTTTATGGTGCTGTGTCAAGCGAAGAGATGGCCAACCTTGACCCAGCGGGATGGCATGTCACCAAACACTAGGGTGACCAGATAAAATCCAGGTCAGGGCTCATGTAACTTTAACAGTTGTAGAAAAAAGGGAATTTCAGCCAGTGTCATTTGTATACAATTAGTTCCTGGTGATATTCCCTCTTCATCACAACAGTTAAAGTTGCAGGGGCCCTGCCTTCTTGTGTATATGGTCACTCTAGTATAGTGCCTGCAACTTTAACTGTTGTGATGAAGAGGGAATTTCACCAGGAATTAATTGCATACAAATGACACTGGCTGAAATTCCCTTTTCTCTACAATTGTTAAAGTTACATGAGCCCTGACCTGGATTTTATCTGGTCAGCCTACCAAACACGAATCGCCAGTTTATCATTCTAGCACAAGGGTCAGAAAAGACATTTAGAGAACAAATGCTTGGTTATGAGGTAGGGATGTTGGAGAAATCCATTGGGGGTGGGTGAAGTTTGATGAGCTGCCCTTGCTCAGTCCCCCCAACTTTGGTCAATTTTCCAGGAACTGTCTTGATTTGATCTGCATCGAAGACAGCCAGTTTGTGGATTTCCCATCTTTTATCTGGGCAAATACAGATTTGTGCAAACAGCAGCCAAAATTTGCGTGCAAATTCCAGAATTTGTAGTTGCAATTTGTGCAAATCTCTTGGCAATTAAAAAAAACGGGAAAAAGTTCCCAGATTTCGGGAATAACATCTCGGCTTGTTGCACAACTGCAAGCTGGGTTGGGCAGGTAGCAGAAATCCATTGAGGCCATAAAGGGACAGACATCTCTACTATAAGGAGGTCTGGCCAACAGACAGCCCTTGGGCATTTTGCAGAACCCCAGTGCCTAGAGTGACCATATGGAAATGAGGACAGGGCTTCTGCATCTTTAACAGTTGCATAGAAAAGGGAATTCCGGCAGGTATCATTTATATGCATGCAGGAGACCAGATACAAAAGAGGTCAGGGCTCCTGCAGCTTTAACTGTTGTGACAAAGAGGGAATTTCACCAGGTGCTGCATGCATACAAATGACACCTGCTGAATTTCCCTTTTCTATGCAACTTTTAAAGAAACAGGAGCCCTGTCCTCCTTTCCATATGGTCACCCTACCAGTGCCTGGCAGGAGCTACTGTGAAATCTGCCCTCTGTTGAGGAAAATTCCAAGTCTAAGTGGATTGGTTAAAAGTTTTGTGTCCACAAGGACAGAACAGCCAGCTGAAAGCAATAAGTTAGAAAAGAGTTTTTTTCTAGACTGGAAATTGGAAAGGTCATCCTGATTGTGAGGAAGTTTTTATTAGGATGAGGTAATTAATTTGGGCTGGGCTGGAGTCAGAAAAGTATAAAAGTGAGCCTTCATTTAATGGCTGTGTGGAGAGTCGGGCGTATGTATTTTGGAACGGAGAATTGCGGATGAGAGAATTGCTGGAGGACTGTATATATCTGGATGAAACCTGTTGTGCCTTTGTATATATTGGACCACAGGTAAACAACCTGTATTATACACAGAAACGGTGTGTAAGTATTTGTTCAGCTCCTGGATTGCTACTGGACTTATTGATTACACAAACGCTCGCAGCGTTTGTCTCCTTTACACTTCCCTCCTAACACCCTCCTCCTCCATTTTAAACATCCTTCCTCTAAAAGTGAACTCATGTAGTTCATGCTGATAGAATTGGAGCCAAAGTAGGATCACTCAGAAGCAAAAGGGAGGTATATCAACCTGTTTGGGGGAACCCTGAGGTTTGAATAAGTATTTTTTAAAACTTACTTTAAAAATACCAACCCTAATGGTTAAAAAAGCCCACACACATGCAAAAACAAGCCTGATGTGGATTAAGCCTGCTCAATAACAATGGGATCCTGAAGAGGAACATCCCTTCTGTGTGCAAGGATGCACTGCGGATCTGGCCTGCATGGTTGGGCAAATGCCAGGAAAGATGGGCTGACTCTGGCCCCCTCTATTTTAAAAAACAGAGGCTTTAATTTTTAAAAAAATCTCCAAGCCCTGGGTCCTGCAGCTACAGATGCTGCCACAACACCATTTTCCTTATCATTGGGATTGTTCCAAGAAGTTGAGGAAGACAGCAGTGGCTGCAGCAGCTTCTCCCAGCACTTCTCTTTGCAGTAGAGCTGTGCCCATGATGTGGGCCTCTCAAAATCCCCCACCCTCTTTGTAGGTAAAGAAATTGGGTGGTCCATTTCACATTCTCCAACACTTCCTCACAGGTAGGCATCACCATTGGCAATCTAGCATCACTCCAAAACATTGAGGGGAGGGGAAGTAGACATCACAAAAAGTAATGGTGCAGAAAATGTGGAGACACTTCTATTTCTTTTTCTGAATGGTTTTTGGTTTGTTTGATTTGTTGTTGTTGTTGTTGTTTTGCACTACATCAACTGTGACCACCAGAGCTGCACCAAGCAGGATATAGCAGTATGAAAGTGGTATATAAAAGGCAGGAGCCACATTACTGCTTTACAGCGGTACTGAAGTGCACTGACAACTGTTGGAGCCCATTGACACATACCATATACTGCTGTATCCCACATGGTGTGGCTCCTGCCTTTTATATACCACTTTCATACTGCTTTCATATCACTTGGTGGAGATCTGGCCTAAGTTGGCAGCCTGGCCCCCATTTTGCATCCTCCACAGTGCCCCGTATACCTAGCATCACTCCAGGGCATTGAGGGGAGGAAATGCAGCCACCACAAAAAAATAACGGTGAAGAAAAAGTGGCAAAAATTCTGAAAAGTGTCCTTTAATTTCTAGGAGGTAAGAAAAGAAAAATCTCAGGAATTTCCTGAAACTTTTATTTCCCCATGACTGGAGCTTCCGTTTTTCTGCCTTATTCTCAGGGCATTTTAGAATTTATTTTGAATGTGTGTTGGTGGTGTTTTTGACTGTGACGTGGCTGAGTGTAGTGTGTGTTGTGTGTGCGTGTGCGTGCATGTGTGTTTCTTTCTATTGCACATCTCACCATTGCCCTGAAGTCTCCCAGGCTGCCTGCACTTCCTGATCTGAAAAGGCATTATGGGAGGAATAAATTCATGATGTCTTCCCCTGGGTAGAAAGTGGAGGAAGCCAGAGAAGCTACAGGCCATCAGAAAGATGACTATACAATGAAAGACAGGATACTGACACACACTCATCGGCCATCTCATAAGCAATGCAAACACGAGAAGTCTCAACCCAACCCATGAGAATTTCTCCACTATTTCTTCTCCTTTGAATTTCTTTTCGAAAGCAATTCCTTTTCTATCAAATTCAATGAGAATGTTTGAAATTCTCATGGGAGAATTTTTCAGCACAGCACTACTTTGCAGCCCTGGGAAGATGAAGCACCTGGCAGCTGAAGCTACACTGTTATCAAAACAGCCCCCAAAGCCCTCTGCAGTCTTCCATCACCCATTCCTCTGCTGCTGCCACCTATCACCTGTACCACCTATCCTCACCTGGCCCCAATCCATCCCCTGCTAAGCTCAGAAGGGAGGTTACCAGAGAGGCGCTGGGGGGACACTTTGCCCAGGACCATCTTGAACGCTTCGTTGCAAGTCCAACTTGTTTCTGTGTTTAATCAGCCTGGTAAGCATAGTTCATTATCGTGGGCCACACATTGTCCAGAGGTGTTCTAGAAGGCCCATGTCAGCATTTATACTTTCACGTCATATGGAAGCTGTTAGTTTTTTTTTGAACTAGGGGCTTTCAACTCATGCTGTTAACCTGCTACCACTGCACCATCTCCTGAATAGAGGTTGTAGCTCAGGGCTAGAGAGCCCCTGTTTTGTATGCTGAAGTTCCCAGTTTGATCTCTGTTATTTCCAAGTATGGCTAGAAAAACTCCTGCCTGTGTTGACAGTACCGGGCTAGATGGGCCAAAGGTGTGACATCAGTATAAAGCATCTTCCTATGTTCCTATATGTTCCTAATTCATCCACGAATCAGTTTCTGATTCATACTCTCTTCCGACACCTTGGGAAGCAGCCTTTAGAGTTTAATGGGGGAAAAAATCTGTCTGGGCTTTTCCAGATTCAATAAATATTGACTAAACTGACAATGGTCAGTTTTAAAAAAAAGAAACCCTGAACAAACAGAGGGTAAGTGGAAGCAAACCCTCTAGGGCAGGAGTGGGCAACCTGCAGCCATCCAGATGTTGCTGGCATAGGGGGAATCAGTGACCATCCAATTATAGCAGCTGAGATTGATCGAACATATTTAAAATAACAGTCAAGTTTACATTGTCTGTCCTCTCTCCCTTGTGCATACACACACAGAGAGAGAGAGAGAGTCAAAATCAAGAGGGTTTTTTTTTTTTTTTGCCATCCACTTAGTACAAACACATATGTTCCCAAAGCCTTTTACTAGATAGGAGACAGATGTTCTCATCTTCCCCTCTCCCCAGTGCAATCAAGAATTTGCAAGGAGAAATGGAACAAATTCAGGTAAAGGAGCATGGCAGAAAATGAATTTCAGGTCTTCTTGGATGGGAGACACGGGCTGGCTGTCAGAAACTCCCACTGTGTGTGTGTGTGTGTGTGCATGTGTATGTGTTTTAAAGGGCTCTGTCAGATGCAGCCCTCTTTGCTTTGTCTCCTGCTGCTACTGACTCACATGGGACGGCTTGCGCACAGATGCCTGGGGGATTCTATGCTCAGGTTTCCAAAGCAAACAGAATGCTCTTTATGGAATGGTTGTACTCAGCCACTGCTGCTGTTGAAAATATGACCCATGAACAGAAGCTGCTACTAATGGTAGGTAGAACTGAAGCCTTGTTCTCCAAAGTCAGGCATTCTTCACACTGAATTAGAATGGGGGGGGGGGGAATGGCTCTCAGGCTGAAACATTGGGAGGATTGCAATGGGGAGGGCTGGTTATCTGGGACATAGAAGGGAGCAAACCTCATTACAGCCAAAGAGTTACTGGATAAGTCAGTTTCTTTGAATGTTAGGATCCATGTAAGGATGGAAAGATGGTGTTCTTACCATGGGTCTTAGTGACATCATCCAAGATTCTCAAAGGATAGGGTGTCCATCACAAGGAAATCCAGCCCTTTTGGGGCCAATGGATCCCCGCGATGGACCTGGCTCAGCTTGCATTTGCGATCCAAGCTGAGTGATAGTTCCAAAGCTCAGGGAACTTTATGGGGGAGGGTTTGCACAATGTCACAGGTGGATTCACGCAAAATCATAGTAATTGATAGCAGCATTTGTGTAAAAGTGTGGGCATAAATGGTGTAATTCACTCAAATTAAACCATTTATACCCTCAATTGTGTGTGATTTGTGCAGTTTATGGCTGTGATTTTGTACAAATTGTGAGTCAGCAAGTTGGTCTGACACATCTTGTGATGATCTGGGCCAGCTCTTGGATGATCAAGCCTGGAGTCCAGGGGGTAGGGCGAGCCATTGAAAACCCATCAAGCTCCAGCTTCCAAAGAGATTCCCTTGATGTCACTAATGGTTCAGGGAGGGGGCTCAGATTTAGAAGTACATCATGAGGTCCCCAAATCCTTAGGAACTCACTATTAGAAAATGTGCTGACAACCATTCAATTACTTGACTTCAAAAGGGGATTTCACAAATGCATGAGAATTAACCACCATGGGGACCCTGCAGAGATGAAAGGAGGAGTAAAATAACCCAATCAGTCTTCCCCAATCTTGAGTCTTCCAGGTGTGTTGCACTACAACTGCCATGCTGGCTGGAGATGTTGGGAGATGTAATCCAGAACATTTAGAGTGCACTATGTTGGGGAAAGTTACAAACAAGTAAGCAAAGAAATTACTAGGTCTATCAATGCCTATTGGCTGTGCTTGCTAGATGGAACCTCCAAATTCTGGGACAGAGTAGCCCTAAATCTTGTTTGTTGGGAAGCAACCATAAGTGATGTCTGTTGCTTTATTGCCCTACTTGTGAGTTTTCCAGAAGCATCTGGCTGGCCACTGTGGAAAATAAGTTCCATTAAAGCCATGGTCCTGGACCCTGACACGTTATCCTGAGTTAACGGAACAGAGAGAGGGATAGTTTACAGAAGTCAGAAGGGACTCATGAAGTCTCCACCTCCTTAGGATCTAGATTTCAAGGAAAGCTTCAGGTACCAGCTCTTCTGCATCTAGAAGAGGTCACATTACTGCCCTCAAATTTGCAGGACTTCAGCCATGAAAGTATCATCACATCAAAGCCATTTCTATGATATTGCAGCCCTACGCTGCTGAAATAGACCAGCCCCTTTTAATAGAGAAGACCTCAGCCAACAAAGAGGCAGGGATAATCAACCTAAAGGAAGCCAAAATCATAGTCAGTCAGTCAGTAAATTTTATTGTATATAGCCACCAGCCATTTATACACTTCTCATATACATGAAATTACATCCCTAGAGTCAACACTATTTACTCTCACATGCATGGCCAAAACCAGAAATTTCGCTGTTCTAAAAGTTACATATTTACTAAAATCACGCAGTAAAAAAACACAACTTTTCAGCAATTGTTCTTCCAGTCAGTTGTGTCAACAATGGGAGAATATAAATTTTCCTAATATCTGAGTAACTTTCACAAGTTAAAATAAAATGGGCAGCATCCTCCAGTATCAGGTGATTGCAATGACAACCTCTAACGTCCTTTGGGATACCTTGAAGGCGACCCATGTGATCTGCCACCGGAAGAACATTTAACCGTGCTCAAGAAAACGCCACTCTCAACCTTCTTGAGGGTAAATCTATCAGATATTTTGAGAGGGAGAAAGGGGGAATGGCTAAATGCATATACAACTTATTTGATGCACAACTTGTAATTTCGGCCAGTTGAGATTGCAGTTCTATATCTTTAAGATGCTCTATCAAAACTTGCTTGGCTCTATCATAACTCATAGATGTTAGAACGGGCGTAGAGAAACCCATCCTAGAGATGATGTTAGAAATCTTTTGTTTCCAAGAGGTGGAATCCATTTCCTCAAATGCCAAAAGAACTAACTCAGATGACCTTTTGAATGTCACTTTTAACCAAAAGTATAAAGCTATTTTAAGGGCTTTATACTTTTGGCTAATACTCTATTTTAATACTCTATTTTAATAGAGAAGACCTCAGCCAACAGAGAGGCAGGGATAATCAACCTAAAGGAAGCCAAAATCATACTTAAGGCTCAGTCACAATCTGCTGCTTGTTGGAGGAACATACAAACTAGATTGTTTGGTGTCCAGCCCCAGCATCACTTAGAGCTCTCCATGATACTGATCTGTTTCCTGTTTCCTTGGGAAACCTGATTCCTGCTAGGTTATAATCCACTGAACCTGACTTGCCCTGAGTGTTCAGTGTGAACCAGACCTCATGGTGCCTAGCAATACTAATTCCTCATTGTGACAACAGGGCTCACTGACTGAAACAATACATTTAAAGAAATGAGAGTCTAAAAGACAAACTGCCACAACCACATCCTCCCAATGTTCTGTTTTATCTTACTGCCAGATTCAGACACTACCACACATATGCTGAGAGAATACATGAGCAGGGTTGCACAGCCACACTGTTGATGCACTTGGTAACAGCGCATTCTGGTCACCCACACATGGCTGGCATGTGGAAAAGCTCTATGCACATACTGATGAGGTCCTCCAAGTTAGGGGGAGCCTGATTGGGCCAGGGCCTCCTTTGCATGGAAGAGATCCACACATATGCATTGGTATGGATTTTATGTACCAGCCAAAAACATAGGGGCAGGATGGACCACTAAGTGGGCAGGGCATACTAGCCTGAATGCAGGGATGGCACCAGTGCCTGGTTTGGGCTCAAAGCCTGGTGAGAAATTGCCAGCTTGCCCCCCACCCCCAAATGCTAGTCTGTGGACCCCAGCACTTGCCCAGCTCAGCTCATGCCAAGCCGGGCAACTGCACGGGCATCCACTCCCTTGTCGAGCACCATTTTCCACAAAATGGATGCCCATTCTTTTCCATAATATCCCATTTGCGCAAATGGTGGCCTTAAAGGGGCCATCTCTCCAACATTTCTGACATAAATGCTCAACAGGAATCTAGCACTTTGCAAAGCAACCAGAAAGGAGTGGAGACTATCACTTCCAGAATGTAGCAGTTCAGTGGAGCGTGCAGCAGGAAACTCCAGCCCCCCGACCCAATCCGGAAACCAGTCTTTCCACTTGTTCCAGGGTTGGTTTTTGATCTGCTAGCTTTGCGCAAGTGCTCCATCCCATTTGAGCAACTGATCAAGTGGGAGTGCAGCAGCGGTATTGGATACTGTGGAATGCTTTTACCTTTTGGTTTTAACTGCTGACCCGGCTGACTGTGTTACGTTGTTGCTTTTACTGCATCACAAATTTTAAATGTTGCAAGCTGCCCTGAGTGGTGCTTTCGCACCAGGATTAGTGGCATTTAAATGCTCTCATGAAAAATATCTAGATGAATATATTCAGATATAATAATTCTTCTTGACAGTAGAAATTAAACATTAGGGAAGAGGGAGAGCTTATCCTGACACATAACAATAAATAGGAATGGAGACCCAATAACACATTGCTATCAGTTGAAGATTTGAGATGAACTTAAAAGTGTTGTATTTAGTGAGAGAGGTTCCATCTCTTCTTCAGTTTAGCAACTGGCTAACAAAGAGACCCATCCATCTGTTCAAGTATCAAAATGTATAATAGGGCTACCAGTTCAGCAAATATGCAGGATGAGCCACATTTTTCCCTCAGCAAGACGCGTATCTTCCTTTCCATGTGGTGAGGCTAATGAGAAACATTTTAGGAAATCAGGAATAGAGTTCTCCATGCTGACACATCTCCCCTGTGGGGTAAAGGTAGGGTGTCCATACTTCCTATTTTTCAGATGACATACTTCTATTTGAAAGGCTGTCTGAGGCTAGATCACTGTTTGAAGGGCTGTCCAGGCCAAATCCTGTTTAAAGATGAAGAACTGTAAGAACAGAGGGCCAGGAGGGGGCTTGAAGTTGTCCATCATGCACATGTTTTTATTTTGTAAAGCTGCCTTGAGGCCCAGTATTGGGCAAAAGGCAGGATACAAATAAAGATAATCATAATCATAATCATAATCTGATGGCAGTTGGACAGCACACTGAACAAGACAGCACAGGTCAGCTGGTCATTGCCTTCCCCATTCTGGCGAAACATGTTCTATTTCTATTTAAATGTTAGTAATTATTTCTACACACATATATTAGCATATGCAAATGCTATGCAAATTTTGTCCTTTGGGGGGTGAAGCATTTCTTCTTTTTTCTTTTTCTTTTGGTTAATGCATTAATGGCTAGCCTAGATAAATGCATGATCTTCACTTTTGCATGATTACACCTTTCCTCAACCTGGTGCCCCCAGAAGCTTTGGCCTACAACTCTTAGGGTTCCTAGTGATTGGCCATGCTGGCTGGGCCCATGCTGCTTGGTTGGTGCTGAAGTCCAGAATATCTAGGGGACACCAGTTTGTAGAAGGATTCTGTAGAGCAAGGAACAACAACTTGTGGCCTTCCAGATGTTTTGGCCTACAACTCCCATCAGCTCTAGCTACAATACTCAAAGTTAAGGGATAATAGGAGTTGTAGGCCAAAATAACTAGGTGGGCCAAAAGTTGCCCACCTCTGCTTTAGAAACAGGAAAAGTTGTGCAAATTACAAAAAATACTATTTATGCCCCCTCTCCAAAACCCTCCAAAAAGTTCCCAGATTTTGGGAAGAAACCAGTGTCTTGGATCACAAATGCAAGCCTAGTCTGGGGTGCTGTGTAAATCCATTGAGTACAAAAAGGAATGGATTTCCCGGCAATGGACATCCTTACCCACACACCCCTCATGCATTGGGCAAGCACATGAAAAACTTGTGTGCACACAAGTTTTTGTGTGCACACAAGTTTTTCATGTGCTTGCCCAATGAGAGAAGAAGGGGAGAGATAATTGAGTGTTGTCATTATTAAAACATTGGACAAACACAAGCTGAGGACTTGTGAGTAAGCCCATTCTGTACAAAGGAATGTTGGAACAATCAGGAGATGACCACTTAAGTATGCTGTCTTCCCATCTCCACAAGACTTACTGATTCTTTTGCAAAAATTGTCAGTCTCTTTAATATACAGAAGAGATCAACCGTAATTAGCAAATTTTTACAATTGGATTAATTTACAATGTACAAAATTGGCTACAAAAGACTGCCTGTACACCAGTAAAATGACATCTAATTGTGATGCTTATCTGATATCAAAATGCAGAGTGTTTGGTAGGTCGAAGAAGTCATTTTAAAGCCTTCAGTTCCGTTCAGGTAGAATTAACACAAATCTCAAATGGCTTCCATAATTCATGTCTCAGTCATCTTGACTGAGACAGGTAACATATGCTCCTTAAGACAGTGCAATGGACAAAAGTCTTGATTTTTCTTTCCCTATTCTTTGCCCTCAGATTCTTTTACCATTCCTTAAAAAAAAGGCACAACCAAATGGAGAATATTTGCTGACATAATATTTCCTGAATACTCTCCAAAATACACATCACCAAGGTTATATACATGAATACTCTTCATTCTGATGGTTTTGTATCCTTAAACTGGAGGTAGACTGGATAGTCCTTCAAACAGAGGATACCTTCAACTAGAGGACTATCTTCTGTGAAGTAGGATGCATAGCCATTCTATTTACAAAGGCAGTGATGGTGATACCCTAATTTCTATTGGAGATATCCACCATATGGTAGACCTTAGACTTCCTTGATATAAACCCTAAACAGTGTGGTTGCTTCTCTTTCTGCAGATGGCTCCTATGCTAGTCCAAACCCATGTAAATGCTTCCAACCAATGTCACCTCTCTAACTGCCTGTCTAATATACAACACAAGAAATGCACCCTTCCGGTCACACTGTCAGATGAACCAAGTGGGCAGAAATATTTGCGTGGACTCCAACCAATATGGGACAACCACAGAGAAGATGGAGATACATTTATTTACTACATTTATAAAATATATTGCCATGTAATTTTAAAATAGAATAAAATACAACACTCTAAAGATCACAATACACTTTAAAACCAGCCAAATAAAAATACAAACACGCATGCAAAGCAGCAGGAACATCATCATCATCATTAACAACAACAACAACAACAACAACAACATAAAACTTGAGAAATGCAGTAAAACTGAAGATATAAAATCTGTCAAGAAATAAATAGAAATTTAAAAACCACCAACATATAGCAGAGACTAAAAGAGCAAATATGTAGAAGGCATATGAGAACAGAAAGGCAACCTAGCAATAGAAAGAAAACAATGTTGGGTCCAGGCAAATTTTTTTTTTGGGGGGGGGGTCTTTCTAGAAGCCACCATTCATGTTTCAGAATATTGGGGCAGTCAGTCAGAGAAGGACCTCTGTATATGGCCTTAAGGCATGGGTAGGTATATATGGGAGGAGGGGATCCATCAGCTAGTAACTTCCCAAGTCAGGAAGAGCTTCATATAGGTCAAAATCAGCACTCCGAACTGGGCTCAGAAATTAACTGGGAGCCAGTGCAAGTGAGACAGAACTGCAGTGATATGTTCAACCCACCTAGTTCTCACTGCCAACTGTTCTGCACCAACTGAAGTCATTACTATATTCCATCTTTCCTCCAAGGAACCCAAGATGGTGAGATAGGTTAGGCTGAGAGTGGCTGATCCAAAGTTACCCAGTGAGCTTCATGGCAAAATGGGAACTAAAGTCTCCCCAGTCCACGTCCAACACTCTAACACCACACTGCACTGGTTCTGTTCAGTGTCTTCAAAGTCAGACCCGAGGGTGAAGGGTGAAACTACACTTGATGGGTGATATGGGGATGCTTCCAAAAGTGTTATCCATACGTTGAATTGTCCATATCAAAGTTCTTAGGATGGGGAAATTCCTCTACTTCAGAGGAAGGGGCATGGAGATATATAATGTGATACTGCCATGATGAGACAAGGTATATATAGCAGTGATAAGGGGGAGAACTCAACCCAAGGTTACTGTATTTGGAAACATTCCTGTGTTGCTAAGATGTCCCACCTGAAGAGTCCCAGATGTATGAACTTATTAAACTGTCCTTGTCTCCTCCTCCTCCTCCTCCTCCTCCTCCTCCTCCTCCTCCTCCTCCTCCTCCTTTGGAGGAAGAATGGTACAAGCTGGGAGAACTAAAGAAGCAAACCAACACAATGAAACTTTTTCCTGTCTCTCTTAAATAAAATAAAATCAATGGAACTAGTAGCAAATGTTCTTCTTTCCGCAGAGAGAAGTGGCCAGGTGGCTTTTATGCATAATGGATGCATTGTGGCAGGGCCAGGGTATTTGGTAACCACATGTATGATGGCGTGTCTGCGATCAGGTCACTCACAAGCACAGGCTACCCTAGTCTATGATCCTTCTATATATCATTTGCCTCACGAGTCCTGCCCAAACAATGTTCCACACAGAGGATCAAAGCCATCACAGAGCCAACCTCGACCTCTTCCATCTGTGTACAAATCAGATGGCAAAAGTACATCACCCCCTTTGTTCGTGTGTGTGTGTGTGTGTGTGTGTGTGTGTGTGTGCTTTCAGAGGCTGGACCTGAAACAAATGTCTGTTAATACAGAAGGTTGCACACTTTCAGACTCCTGGCTACGCTAGCGCAAAATTGCTTTAGCATATTACTCCTCCATTCTGGGCCTTATGGTGGTTTGCCAATTAAATCTCACATCAGATATTAAATGGCAATGTTGACCTATAAAACAATACATCATCATATAAGACTTGTCTGTATTAGAGGCCTTCCAGTTAATTACCTCCCTAGTTGCACCCTGAGGTCCTGTTCTGTCAGATCCCCTGTTAACCCATTTTTGAACTGAAGGCATTTGCAGATCACGCATTCCGCTGCTGCTGTTCACCAGAATTGTTTGAGGCTGACGGCTCCACTGCTCCAATGAGAGGCTGAGGAATGAATTGCTAGGATGGAGAAAAGACATTACCCCCATAATCAAGTCAAATGCACATGCTAGATGAACAAGAGTTAGTGAGAGGAAAAGGTTAGAAAAATCAGCACCGTTTCCCCCCCCCTTATTTATTTATTTATTTATTTATTTTAAAACCATATGCTAACTCTATGAATGTTGGCTATTTATACCTGGTTCATCACTATCTACAGTCTTCCATAGTTCAGAGCCACATTTTCATGTATTGCCTTTCAATAATCTAGGTGCAGCGTATACATGTTTTAATTAGAGCTGTGCCAAAAAATTCTCCTTTGAAAATTTCAACCGTTCTCATTCAATTTGATAGAAAAGAAAATGCTTTCAAAAATAAATTCGAAGGAGAAGAAATTTTGGAGTTCAGGGTTCTTGTGCTGACCTTACTTATGAGGTAACTGAGAAGTGTGTGTGAGTGTCCTGCCTTTCATTGTACTATCATCTCTCTGGCAGCCTGTCGCCTCCTTGGCTTCATGCACTTCCCATCCAGGAGAGGACATCATGAATTTATTCCTACTATAGGGCCTCTTCAGATCAGGAAGTGCAGGCAGCCTGGGAGACTGTAGAGCAATGGTGAGATGTGTAACGGAAAGAAAAACATAGACAGTACCCACAGCCCCCTCACAGTGATAGTTAAGGTCAAAAACACCACCAACCCACCTTCACAATAAAGTATAAACTGTCCTGAGAATAAGGCAGAAAAATGGAAGCCCCTTTCACTGGGGGGGGGGGGGGACCTTTCAGGAAATTCCTGAGTTTATTCTTTTCTTACCTCCTAGAAATAAAAGGACACTTTTCAGAACTGTCTCCACATTTTCTGCACCATTAGTTTTTGTGATGGCTGCATCCCCTCCCCTCAATGCTCTGGAGTGATGCTAGGGATATGGGGCATTGTGGAGGATGCAAAATGGGGGGGGGGGCACACTGCCAACACAGTTGCTGCTGTTGCCACTTGCATTGGCAGTGCAAAAAACAAAACAACAAGCCTCAAAAACCCTTAGGAAAAGGAAGAAAGAAGCTGTTCTACAACCTTTGCCAATGATGATGCCTACCTGTGAGAAATTGTTGGAGAATTTCTCCTCCCCTTGGAGAAATTCAGTGAAATTGTCCTCTTCCCCAATAGGGTAGAGAATTTGGAGAGGCCACTTCCACGCAGCTCTATTTTTAATACCCTGTAGATATCAGCAGGGACTTTTCCAATGATGATTGCTACAGGGGCTGGGACTATGCAGCCAAACCCCATCCCCTGGAGGAAGCCAAGGCCAGATTAGAACCATGGGCTGGAAATTCCACATCCTTGATCTACATTAACTAGCAGTAATTGTCCCTGGTTTCAGGCAGAAGTTTTCCCAGCCAGTTTGGACATGCCAAGGATTGTACTTGAGACTTTTTTTAAAAAAAAAAAATGCTAAGTATGTGATGTAACAATAAATCTCTACATTTCAAACTTACATTAGATCCTTTGTATATTGATAATAAAAATAATTCTTGATCATATACAATAGTTTCTCCAGTAATAGCCAGTAATTCTCTATGTACAAATGTCCAGAATCCCTGTATATGTGGACAAGTCCTGAGGTGGAGTGATATATAAATTTTGTAAATAAATAAATAAATAAATAAATATTATATTTTAAAAACTACCATTGAGTTACAGAACTGTCTCCAAAATGATTCCCATAAATTGAGAAATTGTATGAGAAATTCAGTTCAGTTCATTTTTGATGTATGAGAAATTTGGTTCAGTTCATTTTTCTATCAGGATATACCTAGTTTCTAGACCAAACACGGACAGAGGCCCCCTCCACAAGGATGCGCTTTTGCGCCCGGTTCCGGGATTATGCGCATTATCGCGGAGGCGCATTTACGCCTAATCCCTCTGCACGGGAGGCGGCGAGAGGCGGCGAAGCGCATTAATTCATGTCCAAAAAGCGCTTTAGAAGACGTTAACGCGCATAATCGCTTGTTCACACCGCGATAATGCGCTTTAACGGCCGGAGAAAAATAAAAGTCGCTATTTAACGCGCATTCGAAAATGCGCATTATCGGGGAAATAACGCGCCTGTACGCCCGTTTTGCGCTCCGCTGGTGTGGAGGTAAAATGTATAATGAGCCTCTAAGGCTCATTAAACGTCTCGTGTGGAGGAGGCCTGAGACACAATGGCTGGTCGAAGTCCGTACATTTTTGAGCTTGCAGTGTGATTCAAGGAAAATCCACACACACATACACAAAACCCCGTGTTCAGCAGCAAGTGTACATTTGAAAAATGTGCATGAAAAATATGCATTATTGAATATGCACATAAACATACTTTAATCCAGGGGAGAAGAATGTGTACGTTTTGAAGATGGACACAACTGATGCATACATTTGAAAAAAATATACATGAAAATATTATGGAAGGAAAAAGGAGAAGGAGAAGGAGAAGGAGAAGGAGAAGGAGAAAGCTCACCATCTGATGCAGACTTGAGTTGCAACACGCTTTGAGATAGGATTTGGAATACTTTGGCAAGCTCAAGTTTTGCTGATTCATACAAACCATTCATTCTCGACTCAAAAAGTTCTTACCTAACTTTCCATTCCAAATGAATTTGTTTCGATTACACGTTACCTTTTCTTTCTTTTCTTCTGATTGGGGGAAGAGTACTGCTGCTTGATGGAGAGTTTATTGCCGAATCTAATTACATTCATCTGCAACTCTGTGCCCACTTACACAGTTCTAAATCCAGTTCAATGCCACGGGAATGACTTCGGAGTAAAATACATAAGATCGCACTATTAACCTATCAAATGCTATGAAATGAAGAAGAAAAAACTAGGGGTGTGCACTGGATCAGGTCCGATCCACGATCCGAATCCGATCCAGGGGAATCAGATACAATTATCCAATTTCTGATCACCCCGCTGGATCGTTCGATCCAATCTGATCTGATCCGGAAAGGACCCGATCCAGATCGGAATGTATCGGAGGATCGGCGGGCCCCCGCTGGCACCCACCGCTGCTTCCATTGGCGGGCGCCAGCGGGAGCCCACCGATGGAAGCGGACAACGGGGGCAGGGGGCTTACCTTCCGGGGACGTCCGCTCCCCTCCACTGCTGGCCGCTACTGCGAGCAGGCTTCATGGCCTGCCCCTAGGTAGTGCAGCAGGTGATGTCATCACCTGACGCGCTACTCAGGAGCAGGCCGCGAAGCCTGCTCGCAGTAGCAGCCAGTGGCGGAGGGGAGCAGACGTCCCCAGAAGGTAAGAGGGGGGAGGGGGCCCATGGCCCGCTTACCTGCCGGGGCCGTCCGCTCCCCTCCGCCGCTGGCTGCTACTGCTAGCAGGCTTCACGGCCTGCCCCTAGGTAGCACGCCAGGTGATGTCATCACCTGGCGTGCTACTCAGGAGCAGGCCACAAAGCCTGCTCGCAGTAGCAGCCAGCGGCAGAGGGGAGTGGATGGCCCCGGCAGATAAGCAGGGGGAGGGGGAGGGGGCTTACCCCCCTGGGGCCGTCCGCTTCCATCCACTGGCACCCGCAGGCACCAGCGGATGGAAGCGGACAGCCCCGGGAGGTAAGGAGCACAGGGGAGGGGGCTTACCTGCCGGGGCCGTCCACAGCAGATGGCCACGGGAGGTAAGAACCGCAAGAGGGGAGGAGGGAGTTAGGCCCCCCTCACCCACCCGCCGCCCTTTTTTCCCCATAGACTTGCATTGGGGGAAAGCTTTCTTTCCCCCAATGCAAGTCTATGGGGAAAACAGAAATGGCGGCCGATCCAAAAATCAGATGTCCGATTTTTGGATCAGGATTGGGCCCGATCCGGTCCAGGGGGGGCTCCGATTTTGTCCGATCTGATCCGGGACAAAATTGGAGGTCCCGATCCAGGGGGTCCGTGCACACCCCTAGAAAAAAACACCTTCATGTTAGAAGGAGAAAAAAGTATATGAATACCCTCTCTTCACGATCTCATCATCCAAATGGTAGTATTTATTCAACAATACATATGTGGGTAAACAGAAACAGGACAAAAAGGTATAATAAATGCTCAGGATTCATTAAGACAAGTTAAGTTGCCATTCTCCCTCTCTTGCCTGCACTTTCCTTGAAAGGCTGAAGACCTTGAGTTTGCAAAAGCATGTAAATCGATTCCATTCTGTCTACACATGTGATGCAACTCTTCAGGTTTGAAGAAATACATCTTCACCTTGTAACATCAGACAGGGATGAATGTACTCCTCTCTAGAGAATTTTGACTCCTCTTCACAGCCAATCTGGATTCTGTAGCAAGAAACCCTGAATTCTGCAACTTGCATACATTGTACATCTCTCTCTCTCTCTCTCTCTCTCTCATCTCTCTCTCTCTCTCTCTCTCTATCACACACTCACACAGACACACATATTAGTTTTATGCAATTTATTCTACTTTACGTTTGTATGACTCATCGTAAGAGCGATATACCTCTAACCACCAAAAAGCCTGTGCTCAAACTACACTATCTTAATAACGTATCATGAAGATGATGCCTGCAATTAAGGATGTCGCAAGCATCTGTTTGGGGGCTCGAGCTTGGCGAATTCCTTCCAGTGTGGCCCCCTGGATGCCAGTTCGCGAACCCCCATGCTTGCTAGACTCAGTGTTGTCGAGTTGGACAAGCGTGGCAGTCTCGAGTAACCGCGCATTCCTCTGCCAGTTCCCAGCAGGGAGAGGTGTGGTTGTTTGGCAGCAGTAGCAGCAGTTCATCATGCTCCTTCCTTTTGCAGAGAGCCCAAAGGGAGGGGGACCCTTTTCCACAAAAGCTAATTTACATAAATTGGCTTTTATGGAGGCCCCCATGCTCTCCTTGCTAGGAAGGAGTATGAGGGGCTGCCGCCTCGGCCACTGAGCAACTGTACATCTCTCTGCTGGGTGCTGTGACGACCATCCCTAGAAATTACCCCCTCAGAAGGGTCATTACGAGCCCAGGAGACAAGCAGGCTGGCCTATCTAGTGGACCCTCCCTCTTCCTTCTCAAAAGGTAGTGTGTGTCTCTGTGTATGAACATTCCTGCCAATACTCACAAGACCCCTTAGAGATTATTTCCCCAAGTTTTCAACTGGGGTATTGACATAACCAAGGTCGTGTCTAAACCAGCTAGTTATCTCGGGATCAGCTCAAGATTGTTCCTGTGTGTCCAAATGACATACAGGTGATTCCAGGGTCAACCAGGGACGAGCTCTCAGTTGTCCCAGGATAACTGGGACTGGATATTTCATGATTTCTCCCACAGTCCAGGGACAACCCTGAGGTCCGCAGGTGGTGTGGCATTCACTCCCGGAGTCATCCCTCCTCCCTGCAAGTAGTGAGGCTCACCAAATGGGCACAGAGCTCTGTGGGGGGTGGGGGGAGTCCATGCCCATCAGGAGTGAGGGGGGCATTTTCAGTGCTGAGTTTCCAGGTTGTTGGGTATTTTATTTTTTTAAACACCTAACTTTTGGCACAGGATTGCACCTGCGCAACTGCACAAATGTCTCCTTTAAAAAAAAAAATCATGCCAGAACGTCCCTCTTCACTTCCGGGATGATGCGCTGGTGTTTGAACCCTGGGGAATGATCCCGGAAGCCTGAGATCCTCCCACTATGCCCGAAGGCTTGCAGGTGTAGATGAACCCCAAGACGTTTTTTGAAAATGATGTGTGTTTGTCCACCACTAGGGGAAATTGGGCTGTAGAAAACGGTTCTCACATCCATGACCTGTTCCGGAAAAGAAGGTGGGAAGGAGCCATCCATTTTAGAACTCATGCTTGAACACCTAGCATCTTGGCTCTGAGCCAGCCAAAACAGATTACAATAACATTAATCAGCTTTGGGCCAAAGCCTTTTAGAAAAAGGGAAGGAAGAGAGATGAAGGAAGAGAGGGGAAAATTCCTCTTTCTTTTCCCCTCTGAAACCACTGTTAACCTGTGTGTGTGTGTGTGTGTATGTGTGTGTATGTGTGTGTGTGTGTGTTCTAATTACAAGCTATCTATCAACCTCTCTCCAAAATCGTGGTGGTTTAAAAGGCCAGATTCCAGGCCTAACACAGATTTCATAACAGGAGATGTTCAGAAATGTAATTTCATTTCCAACCTATCTCTCCCCCATCCCACCCACCCCTTTCTACAGGAAAGTGAATATTAAGTGCCTTTCAGACTGGCATTATATTCTCAGGGTCAAGGACAAAAACATAGAATAATCAAAAGTTCAAAGTGAAGTGAGCTTTCTATTGTTGCTGCGTGTTCAGATAAATTTCCTCGATTGCATCTGTGATTGGCTACCATTGGCTAGGAAACTGATTACTGATGTGCTAAGAATCTGTGAAGGTTCTTATTCATTCATAGAGATAGAAGGCACTACAAAGCCTCCATAATACACCATAGTACACTACCAAGTTGTTCACCTACATTTACGGATCCTACTCCACAAAAAGGAGGGGAGAAGAAGCAAAAGGTGAGAGCTGAATATCAGGAGTTTGGAAGGGAGCCTATTGGCTCCCTTCCAACTCCAAAATTACATTCCCCACCAATGCTGTCACCAACAGACCACAGTGGGCTCATGAGGAACTGCTCTCGCTATATGCTGACTGATATTAATTAGAATTGGGTGAGAAATTCATTTCTGTTCATTTTTAAGCAGAATTCATCCAATGCACACCTCCCGGAACTGAATGGAGATCCAAATGCCATCTACAGTCTGAAGTCCATACTCATCCAAGCTGGTGATGCGATTTGCGTGAGAACCAAAAAAATGTGTTCCAAAATGTGTACATTTGAAAAATGCACACAAACACATGGTAGTCCTAGGGATACAATGAGTACATTTCAAAAATGTATGCAGTTGATGTGTACATTTGGGGAAATGCACATGAAATGATGCATGATTTGTCATGCAAGCGTGAAGGGACGGCAAGGAGGCAGAATTCGTAGGGTCTTGATGAGCTTGGATTTTGCAGAGTTGCACATCCCTAATGGTAATAAAGAAATGAGCTTTGCACAAGTGGGATGTGTCTTTCCTTCAAGTAGCCTGCATTCTATGAATTTATGAGGCCTTTTCTCCAGCATTGTCTCCTCTTTCTTGTGTTATTTCCACTGGCTTCTTCTGAATTCTTCTTTATCCTCAAGCTCTGATAACTTTGCCCCATCATGATAGGGATGGTTTGCCCAATTCAACCTCGGCCTTTGCTCACTCCCTTTATTGGTTATCTTCATTCTTGTGCCTGGGCATTTGAGTGCCTCTGGTGGAGGACTGGGGAGTGGGTGAATTATAGTCATTACAAATTTATTCTTTCTTCTTTTCCTTCTGCTATCTCTTTGGTCAAACAGCAGTACTGCTCAATGTTAATGTAGCTGCATGCTAAATATCCTCAGCATCTTTTTGCTACTTTTAATTCTCTTTTAAAGCCGTCTCTTCCTCCCTCTCTTTCTGCTAATGACTTTTCTATTTTCTTTAATACTAAATTTGAAATTATTCATTCTGATCTTGCTGCCTCTGCCCCTCTTCCATTACTAGCCCTTGAAAAGTTGGTTCCTTCTGCTCCTTTTTTCTATGTTCGCTCTAGTGTCGTCTGATGAATTGTCCAGAGTGTTGTCTTCTTCGAACCCTTCTACTTGTTCTCTTGATTCTATTCCTTCTTGGCTTTCAGTCAATGTTACTCCTGTTGTTCTCCTGTTATTCTTCCTTCATTGTTTCATATTATCTGTCCTTGAGCCTATCTACACTACTGCTTTAAAATGGTTTAAAACGATTTATAACAGTTTTGAGAACTGTTGGGGCCCAGGACACACTCCATATACAGTTTTCAAAATATTTTCAAAGTGTTTTAACCTGCGTGTGTAGATAGGCTCCTTGTCTTTTGGCTCACTTCCCTCTGCTTTTAAGCATACTACATTTTGTCCCAATCTCAAAATGCCTTCTCTTGATGTGCTCTGTCTTTCTAATGACCAACCTGTTTCTTTGTTTCCCTTTGCTTCGAAAGTCCTGGGATGGGCAGTTCATTCGCGTTGCCTCAACTTTCTTTCTAGTAATCTTGTCTTGGATCCTTTTCAATCTGAATTCTGTCCCTTGCATTCCATGGAGACAGCTCTTATGAAGATTACTGATGAGCTTGTTACTGCTAAATCCAAAGGTCTCTGTTCTGTTCTTATTCTTCTCCATCATTCTGGACCCATTGACATGGTTGATCATGACCTTTTGCTGGATTCCCTTTATGACCTTGGGTCATGGGGTTCTGATTTTAAATGGTTATTTCTTACATGTCAGGTTGGCCATTTAATGTGTGGGCTAAGGGCTCCACTTCATCTTCTTTTCCCCTTTTAGTTGGGGTTCCACAGGGTTCACCTTTGGCCCCTTTGTTGTTTTCTCTCTATATGTTTTCCCTGGGTAATCTCATCTGATGTCATGGCTTCCCATATCATTTATGTGCTGATTGTACGCAGTTATCTCTTTCATCCCCAGAAATTTCTTCTGATGTCCGAGATCACATTTCGGCATCTCTCTTGGATATCTCAGCTTGGATGCATCATCATTGTCTGAAACTTAATATGGCAAAAACAGAATTGCTTGTTTTTCATCTGAAGTCCTCTTCCCAATATACATTTATTGTTAATAATGTTACTCTTTATCCAGTTGAGGAAGCATGTAGTCTCAGCTTCAGTTTTGATTCCTCTCTTTCTTTTGTCCCACATATTGAGGCTGTAGTGAAGTCTTGCTGTTCCTTCCTCTACAATATCACCAGGATCTGACCATTCTTATCTATCTCTTCTGCCAAGAGTCTTGTTCATGCTCTGGCCATTTCTCATGATTATTGTAATCTTCTCCTGACTGTTTTTCCTATATTCAATATTAGTTCAATAGTTTCTATTCATCATTCTGCTGCTAAAATCATTTTCCTGGCCCATCGCTTTGATCATGTTACTCCAGTTTTGAAATCTCTTCAATGGCTCACCATTAATTTTAGGATTCAGTACAAGCTTCTTCTTCTGACTTTGAAAGCCCATCATGGTTTTGCTCCTCCTTATCTTTCAGCCCTTATCTTGCATTATAGCCCTGCTCACACTCTTCGCTCTTTGAATGCTATGCCTCTTACCTGCCCAAGCATTTCTACTTTCCTTGCTTAGCTTCATCCATTTTCTCATGCTGCTCCCTATTCCTGGAACTCTCTTCCACAGGATTTGTGGACTCCTGTTTCAATTACTGTTTGTAATTCTCCGTTTTAGACTTTTCTCCTTTCCCAAGCTTTTGGAACTTCAGCTTACATTTTATTCATAGTTCTGTGAAGTTGATTATTTATATTTGTAGTGTTCCCTGTGCCAGTTTGGATGCATTCCCTTCCCTTCCGGTTTGTGTGTGTGTGTGCGTGTGTGATTTTATTAAAATGTATGCCTATGGCAGGAGGTTACTGTTTCATTCTGTACAGTGCCATGTAAATACATAAATAAATAAACACAAGTCACATGAGTTTAGCAATGGGAATGAAAGCAAGCTACCATTGCCCCCTCCTTCCCTGATGCTGACTACGCCCAAAAGAAAGTGATTTGATTGTGACACATGTGTTGAAGAACACATGTGTGCAGCACTGAAACACTGAGTCAAAAAAAAACCTCTTCAAGTTTGTTAATTTTTCCCACTGCCCATGTGCATTTTGGCAACATAGAGAAGAAGAAGGATACAGGCATACAAATGAATCAGAGAAACTGAAAGCCAGGAGCAAATTGTGGATGGTCCAAATTGGAATTAGTTTTCAAATTTTCCCAAGTTGAACTGGAAGTCAGGAGGACTGGAAACAGGAGTGGAGATTATATTTATTAAATTGTGGCTGCAATTTGCACCAATCTGGATTCATGCAAATTGCAGCTCGCCACAAAATATTAGGGATGTGCACTGGATCGGACCCGATCCACGATCCGAGTCCGGTCCAGTGGGAAATCGGATAAATTATCCGATTTCCGATCCCGCAGCTGGATCGGCCGATCCAATCCGAACCGGTCCGAAAAGGCTCCGAACCGGTTCGGCGGATCGGCGGATCGGCGGGCGCCCACTGGCGCCCACCGCCGCTTGCATTGGCGGGCGCCAGCGGGCGCCCGCCGATGAAAGTGGACAGCAGGGGGGGGAGGAGGGGGGCGCTTACCTTCTCGGCCCGTCCGCTCCCGTCTGGCACTAGCAGCTACTACCAGCAGGCTCCGCAGCCTGCTCTAGGGTGGCGCGCCGGGTGATGTCATCACCCGGCGCGCTACTCTAGAGCAGGCCGCGGAGCCTGCTGGTGGTAGCCGCCGGCCCCGGACGGGAGCGGCCGGGCCGGCAAGGTAAGCAGGGGGTGCATGGAGGGGAGGAGGGGGCGCGCGGAGGGGGGAGGGGGGCCCTTACCTTCCCGGCCCGGCCGCTCCCGTCCGGCGCCGGTGACTACTACTACCAGCAGGCTCCGCGGCCTGCTCTAGGGTGGCGCGCCGGGTGATGTCATCACCCGGCGCGCTACTCTAGAGCAGGCCGCGGAGCCTGCTGGTAGTAGTAGTCGCCGGCGCCGGACGGGAGCGGACGGGCCGAGAAGGTAAGCAGGGGGTGCGTGGAGGGGAGGAGGGGGCGCGCGGAGGGGGGAGGGGGCGCGCGGAGGGGGGAGGGGGGCCCTTACCTTCCCGGCCCGGCCGCTCCCGTCCGGCGCCGGCGACTACTACTACCAGCAGGCTCCGCGGCCTGCTCTAGGGTGGCGCGCCGGGTGATGTCATCACCCGGCGCGCTACTCTAGAGCAGGCCGCGGAGCCTGCTGGTAGTAGTAGTCGCCGGCGCCGGACGGGAGCGGACGGGCCGAGAAGGTAAGCAGGGGGTGCGTGGAGGGGAGGAGGGGGCGCGCGGAGGGGGGAGGGGGCGCGCGGAGGGGGGAGGGGGGCCCTTACCTTCCCGGCCCGGCCGCTCCCGTCCGGCGCCGGCGACTACTACTACCAGCAGGCTCCGCAGCCTGCTCTAGGGTGGTGCGCTGGGTGATGTCATCACCCGGCGCGCTACTCTAGAGCAGGCCGTGGAGCCTGCTGGTAGTAGTAGTCACCGGCGCCGGACGGGAGCGGACGGGCCGAGAAGGTAAGCAGGGGGTGCGTGGAGGGGAGGAGGGGGCGCGCGGAGGGGGGGGGAGGGGGGCCCTTACCTTCCCGGCCCGGCCGCTCCCGTCCGGCGCCGGCGACTACTACTACCAGCAGGCTCCGCGGCCTGCTCTAGGGTGGCGCGCCGGGTGATGTCATCACCCGGCGCGCTACTCGAGAGTAGGCCGCGGAGCCCGCTGGTAGTAGCCGCCGGCGCCGGACGGGAGCGGATGGGCCGAGAAGGTAAGCAGTGGCGGGGAAGGGGGCTTACCCCCCCCCGGAGCCGTCCGCTTCTATCCGCTGGCGCCGGCGGGCGCCAGCGGATGGAAGCGGACGGCCCCAGGGGGGGTAGGGAGCACGGGGGAGGGGGCTTACCTGCCGGGGCTGTCCACAGCGGACGGCCCCAGGGGGGGAGGGAGTTAGGCCCCCCCTCACCCACCCTCCGCCATTTTTTCCTCATAGACTTGCATTGCAATGCAAGTCTATGGGGAAAAAAATGGCGGCCGATACAAAAATTTACGATTTTTGGGTCGGGATCGGACTCGATCCGGTCCGGGGGGCCTCCGATTTTGTCCGAACCGGTCCGTGACAAAATTGGAGGTCCCGATCCGGGTCCCGATCCGATCCGGGGGGTCCGTGCACACCCCTACAAAATATATGCTAAAAAAGTTCACAGAGTTCGGGGGGAAACGGTGCCTCATCCCAACAACAGAAACAGGGATGCCGCAGAACTCTGTCGAACAGAAAGTGAAATGGATTTCCCAACAAAAGCCTTCTACACAGAGTAGAAGTCTACACATGTGGAATATGTGCGCCTTCCCTCAGAAGCTAACAATGCAAACCAAACTCATCACAAAACTTCAGTTCTTCAGCAATTTTTTGAGATACAAAATTAGAATGCTTCGTTTCCATATGCTTTGAGGTCTTTCGCTTTTGTTTTTTTCAACTTTGATTTAAAATATATGACGTAGTTGCTGTTTCTGCTCCAACAGTAACCCAGTGGGCTCTGCGTTCTGCACATCCGCATGGTACTAGCTAACAAACTATTGCACGGACTGGGTTGCTGCTGGAAAACCTCAGCAAAGAGAATCCTCTTATTCCTTATTCCTCTTAAGTCTTGAAATAAGGAAGTTCACTACTCACCCAATAAAAAAGTGCGCTCTCTCTCTCCCCTTTCTCTCTCTCTCTCTCTCTCTCTCTCTCTCTCTCTCTCCCTCTGTAAAAAAGTTGCAATTCCAGTGGTGGCTTGCGCAGCTCATTATATAGTGTGAGATCACAAATAGAAATTTTCACACTTGCCCATCTGCCACCAGCTGACTCTAAAGAGCTGGTGAATCATATAATCAAAAGAGGGTGGGTTTGTGAATATCTTCCCCTTTTGTGTTGCCATTGGAATGCTTCTTGAAACTGCATCTGAACACCACAAGGAGCTGAATAACCTGCTTGTATTGGCTGCTGCTGACAGTATGTATAATGCTTCACATAAGAAGGTCAGGAGGTCTGGGTCAGGGACCGTGGTCTGCAGGCACAGAGAGACGATTCCCACCCTCCCGTTCTTCCAGTTGCGCCTGCTGTAAACACTGGTGAAAAGGCATTCGGGAGAGACTGTTCAACACACAAATACGTTGGGAAGATATATTAGCACTTAGCCGAAAGTGTGTTCCTTTCGCTTCTTCTCCCCTTCCACCTCTTTTCTTTTATATGCATGTATATGTAATATGCATATATTTTACATGAGCTATTTGCAATTATGGCATCAGTGACAGTGTCATCTTTTTGTTCTGCTGCATATTAAAATGCTTCGGAAGACGGATGCAGAAGGTCTTAGGTTTCCAGGAAGGAACATAATGAGGGTAATGCATGGCAAGAACACTCGCTGCTGTCTGCAAAACAGGCATAAATAAAGAGCTACAGCATAACGGAGCTCTATGGCAAAGTGCGAGGAATTCGTGACGTTCTGCCACCAGTGTTTTGGGGTCCTTTTTAATTGTCATTCAATTTGAATTTCAAAATAAGGTACCGCTGGATGGAATTGTTGATGGTGAAATGCGGATCTGTCAAGTTCAAGGGTTTCAAATTTCAAATATTTCAAAAATTTGTTAATGAAGTTGCAGTTTTCAGGGGCCCTATATTCTCTTGGAAATCTTAAAAAATGGAATTAGTTATTTAGTTATTTCATTCATTGCCAAAATTTCCGAAGTCTCAGAATGAAGGATAATTGTAAGTAAAATCATCTTGGATTAGGACCCTAAACCTGTGGCATGTTGTACACATGATTGCTCTCTAGTGGAGTTGCTGATTGTAGCCTGTGGTACATATTGGTACAGGATGAGTTAGATGATCTGCCACTAAAGCTGAGGGGTCCAAATGGTTTACTGAAGTATCTGGGGGACTTTCAGGCTAACATAACTGTTGATTCTGCCAAAGCTAGTAACCAAAAGTTGTGTCATTGTGTATGCTTGCAGAATGAACATTAAGCACTTCCAGGGGCAACCAGAAATGAGCTAAAATTCTCATTTCTGGAATGGGGCTGGTTAACAGAACTCATAGGAACATAGGAAGCTGCCTTATTCTGAGTCAGACCCTTGGTCCATCTAGCCCAGTATTGTAGACACTGATTGGCAGTGGCTCTCCAGTGTTTCAGGTAGGAATTGTTCCTGCCCTACCTGGAAATGCTGGGGGTCAAACCTGCTTGCAAATCAGGCGCTCTGCCATTGAGCCAGAGTCCCTGACCACTCACATGGGCCAACTTGTCCTGTTCCAGAAATGAGTGATTCTACTCATGTTGGGGCTTCATCTAGGAAGCGTTAAATCTCTTTTTCGCAAGCAGGGGACTTGGCTGGGCAATGGAATCAGCAAGAGCCACCATTGTGCAGCACAATCTGTGAAGTGCAGGAAAATCAATGGGGCCAGATCTACACGAAGCAGGATATAGTGGTATGAAAGTGGAATATAAAAGGCAGGAGCCACACCATTCCAGATATAGTGGTATATGGTATGTGTCAATGTGCCCCAACAATTGTCAATGCACTTCAATACTGCTATACAGCAGTCATGTGGCTCCTGCCTTTTATATACTGCTTTCATATCACTATATCCCGCTTGGTGTAGATCTGGCCTAGGGGTTTAAGCACCTTGTTGGATTCTGTCCTTATTTAAGTTGGTCTGCCGAGGTGCTTTAGGCCACATGGCCGGCCATTGTAAGTTGTTGAAATTATCACATGGGAACTAATTCATCGTATTTATGTCTGTTGCACCATCTCAAAGCCAGTGAAATATCAAGCCATTCTTTACTTTGAAACTCTGATGCTACATAACACTACAGCTCAACAGACATTGAGGAACGGACGCAGTATGCCGTGCAAGAAGAGCCACTGATGGTACAAGCTTTAAAAGAAAGAGAATTAAACTTGGGGATTTTTTTTCTTTTTTTCCAACCTTAAAAAAGCCATCAAAATGTTCAACATCACCTCTTTTAAAGACAGTTTTAGAAGTATTTGTATTATTTATCTTTATTTGGTTGAACACATGCTATTTGCTTCAAAAATGAAAGAACTGTTTCATGTATCTTTAAAGCTTTTTTTTTTGTTCTCCTTGAATATTATCTCTTTTAGCTCTGTAAAACAATTACAATATTTAATGTGCACAGTTTTCCTTTTTTGTATATGTGAAAAAAACAACTCTGCCTTGATGCAATAGTTTGATGAATTCCCGGGGTAATGTTGCCCCCTTCTCTCTCTCTCTCTCTCTCTCTCTCTCTCTCTCTCTCTCACACACACACACACACACACACAGCAGAATTTTGAATAAATATATTTCTGAAACCAGCAGCTTCTTATGGCTCAGAGTGGCAGAATGGAACATATTAGTAATAGGGTGACCAGATAAAATCCAGGTCAGGTCTCATGTAACTTTAACAGTTGTAGAGAAAAGGGAATTTCAGCCAGTGTCATTTGTATGCAATTAGTTCCTGGTGAAATTCCCTCTTTATCACAACAGTTAAAGGTGCAGGGGCCCTGTCTTCTTTTGTATATGGTCACTCTAGTATAGTGCCTGCAACTTTTATCTGGTCACCCTAACCAAACTTCACACATTTCTTGACATTAGTGATGAAAAGAACTTGAGACCTGCGGGGGGTGGGGGGTGGAATTGAGTAAGGGAGAAAGTGATGCTGACAGATTTGCCCATGCCTAAATTAAATGATTTCCAATATATGAATGCTCTAGGAATTATGAAATGATTTCCCATCCTTGTGGGTCTCCTCATCTCAAACTCTGTCGCCACAGCCCTGTATCATGTGGTGCAGAGGTTTAAACGCACGAGGATGAAGTGGTTGGAACACAGGTAAACTAATGTCTAGACTGGCTCTAAGTCCATTTCTGAGAATTGTTTCAGTCAGGCAGCACAATCCTCTCCATGTTTACTCGGAACTTCGGAAGTATGTCCCAATGTGAGCAAAGGAGTTTGCTTACTTATTAGTAAGTGTATTTAGAAGAGCAGCCTAAATGTCGCACATTCAGGTCTCATGCTTCTCCATAGAGTAGGCTGACCATATGAAAAGGAGGACAGGGCTCCTGTAACTTTAACAGTTGTAGAGAAAAGGGAATTTCAGCCAGTGTCATTTGTATGCAATTAGTTCCTGGTGAAATTCCCTCTTCACCATAGCAGTTAAAGTTGCAGAGGCCCTGCCTTCTTTTGTATATGGTCACTCTAGTATAGTGCCTGCAACTTTAACTGTTGTGATGAAGAGGGAATTTCACCAGGAACTAATTGCATACAAATGACACTGGCTGAAATTCCCTTTTCTCTACAACTGTTAAAGTTACAGGAGCCCTGTCCTCCTTTTCATATGGTCAGCCTACCATAGAGCCACATTGATTTCATTTCCACTTCAAAAAGACAGAGATGAGCTATTGCCAAAAGTATCACCCACATTTCAAAAACCAGTGTGACTGGCAATTTGTATGGGGTTTTAAGTTGCTTTTAACATGTCTCTTATCCCACTGATATCTGCCAATTGGGAATAGGATTTAAAAGCTTCCAAACTATGGGTACTTTAAAAGCAATTGCATACACATGACAAACATATGAAGTCTTCAGGATACACAGAACTTCTATATTTGCACCCTTATGTTTATTCCAGCCTGGCTGGCATGGGGAACTGAGGCTGTTCAATCAAATTGTTCCTGTCACCCTCCTCCATGCCAGTTTAGCTTATAAAAAAAAAATGTTGAATTTTTTTTAAAAAAATCCTCTGCACACAAAGAGCGCTGTGTAGGAGCTTTCAAAGCTCATGGGATGTGATATGTAAAATCGTATCAGTGAGTTAGGATCAGTGGCACAGCACATGATATGCATGAATAAGAGCCCAGGTTGAATCCTTGCCATTTCCAGGTGTTGGATCTAAGGTAGGCTGACCATATGGAAAGGAATACAGGGCTCCTGTATCTTTAACAGTTGAATAGAAAAGGGAATTTCAGCAGGTGCCATTTGTATGTATGCAGCACCTGGTGAAATTCCCTCTTCATCACAATAGTTAAAGCTGCTGGAGAATAGCAAGAGTGACCAGATACAAAAGAGGGTAGGGATCCTAGAGTAGGGTGACCAGATAAAATCCAGGTCAGGGCTCATGTAACTTTAACAGTTGTAGAGCAAAGAGAATTTTAGCCAGTGGTATTTGTATGCAATTAGTTCCTGGTGAAATTCCCTCTTCATCACAACAGTTAAAGTTGCAGGCACTATACTAGAGTGACCATATACAAAAGAAGGCAGGGCCCCTGCAACTTTAACTGTTGTGATGAAGAGGGAATTTCACCAGGAACTAACTGCATACAAATGACACTGGCTGAAATTCCCTTTTCTCTACAACTGTTAAAGTTACATGAGACCTGACCTGGATTTTATCTGGTCAGCTTATCCTAGAACTTTAACAGTTGTGATGAAGAGAGAATTTCACCAGGTCCTGTATGCATACAAATAACTCCTGCTGAAATTCCCTTTTCTGTTCAACTGTTAAAGGTATAGGATACCTGCCCTCCTTGTCATATGGTCACCCTAGGTGAAAAGGCTGGGGAAGACCTCTGCTGCCAGCCAGAGTACAAAATATTGGGCTAGATAGATCAGTTTTCCAATAGGTCTGGCACTGTCCTTTGAGAGCTCTTTGTCTTCTCCCGGTGGCTGGCCCGTCTTTTGCCTCTACCCAGTGCAACTGGCAGCTAAGGTTCTTACTGGAAGAGAAAGCAAACTCCCCACCCCCGTTGTTGTACATCCTGACTTCTCCTGTAGGCCTCACCAATTGACATGTGGGACAGGCCTTTAGATGGAATGCAAATCCCCAAAGTGTAGAATCAATTGATGGACATATAGGACTTCAGAACAATAAAATACAAAAGAGCTTTAAATTTACTGCATAAAATTGGACAGATCATGGAAGGTGGTAAACTTCACACAGCATCCATAATCCACCATGGCAGCCTGCCCCAACCTCATGTCTTCCGGATGTGTTGGACTGAAACTCCCATCATCCCCAGCTATACTGTCCAATTGCTGTGCTGGCTGATGATGATGATGAGAATTTGACCAACTGGAGGCACCAGTTTTAGGGAAGCTGCAGTATAGGTAAATGCTCCACAATGCAAGGACTAGAATCACTACAGGGACTAGCATCCCTATGGAGGTTCCATTCCTTCACCATAATGTCTATTAGAACACCCTGAACAAATGTGGAGCCATCATGTGCTGGGTATATCAAGTGTAGGGTGAGCATATGGAAAGGAGGACAGGGTTTGATCCCAAGTTTGATCCCCAGCATCTCCAGGTAGGGGTGGGAAAACTCCTGCCTCAAACACAGGAGAGTAGGGTGACCAGATAAAATCCAGGTCAGGGCTCATATAACTTTAACAGTTGTAGAGAAAAGGGAATTTCAGCCAGTGTCATTTGTATGCAATTAGTTCCTGGTGAAATTCCCTCTTTATCACAACAGTTAAAGGTGCAGGGGCCCTGTCTTCTTTTGTATATGGTCACTCTAGTATAGTGCCTGCAACTTTTATCTGGTCACCCTAACCAAACTTCACACGTTTCTTGACATTAGTGATGAAAAGAACTTGAGACCTGCGGGGGGTGGGGGGTGGAATTGAGTAAGGGAGAAAGTGATGCTGACAGATTTGCCCATGCCTAAATTAAATGATTTCCAATATATGAATGCTCTAGGAATTATGAAATGATTTCCCATCCTTGTGGGTCTCCTCATCTCAAACTCTGTCGCCACAGCCCTGTATCATGTGGTGCAGAGGTTTAAACGCACGAGGATGAAGTGGTTGGAACACAGGTAAACTAATGTCTAGACTGGCTCTAAGTCCATTTCTGAGAATTGTTTCAGTCAGGCAGCACAATCCTCTCCATGTTTACTCGGAACTTCGGAAGTATGTCCCAATGTGAGCAAAGGAGTTTGCTTACTTATTAGTAAGTGTATTTAGAAGAGCAGCCTAAATGTCGCACATTCAGGTCTCATGCTTCTCCATAGAGTAGGCTGACCATATGAAAAGGAGGACAGGGCTCCTGTAACTTTAACAGTTGTAGAGAAAAGGGAATTTCAGCCAGTGTCATTTGTATGCAATTAGTTCCTGGTGAAATTCCCTCTTCACCATAGCAGTTAAAGTTGCAGAGGCCCTGCCTTCTTTTGTATATGGTCACTCTAGTATAGTGCCTGCAACTTTAACTGTTGTGATGAAGAGGGAATTTCACCAGGAACTAATTGCATACAAATGACACTGGCTGAAATTCCCTTTTCTCTACAACTGTTAAAGTTACAGGAGCCCTGTCCTCCTTTTCATATGGTCAGCCTACCATAGAGCCACATTGATTTCATTTCCACTTCAAAAAGACAGAGATGAGCTATTGCCAAAAGTATCACCCACATTTCAAAAACCAGTGTGACTGGCAATTTGTATGGGGTTTTAAGTTGCTTTTAACATGTCTCTTATCCCACTGATATCTGCCAATTGGGAATAGGATTTAAAAGCTTCCAAACTATGGGTACTTTAAAAGCAATTGCATACACATGACAAACATATGAAGTCTTCAGGATACACAGAACTTCTATATTTGCACCCTTATGTTTATTCCAGCCTGGCTGGCATGGGGAACTGAGGCTGTTCAATCAAATTGTTCCTGTCACCCTCCTCCATGCCAGTTTAGCTTATAAAAAAAAAATGTTGAATTTTTTTTAAAAAAATCCTCTGCACACAAAGAGCGCTGTGTAGGAGCTTTCAAAGCTCATGGGATGTGATATGTAAAATCGTATCAGTGAGTTAGGATCAGTGGCACAGCACATGATATGCATGAATAAGAGCCCAGGTTGAATCCTTGCCATTTCCAGGTGTTGGATCTAAGGTAGGCTGACCATATGGAAAGGAATACAGGGCTCCTGTATCTTTAACAGTTGAATAGAAAAGGGAATTTCAGCAGGTGCCATTTGTATGTATGCAGCACCTGGTGAAATTCCCTCTTCATCACAATAGTTAAAGCTGCTGGAGAATAGCAAGAGTGACCAGATACAAAAGAGGGTAGGGATCCTAGAGTAGGGTGACCAGATAAAATCCAGGTCAGGGCTCATGTAACTTTAACAGTTGTAGAGCAAAGAGAATTTTAGCCAGTGGTATTTGTATGCAATTAGTTCCTGGTGAAATTCCCTCTTCATCACAACAGTTAAAGTTGCAGGCACTATACTAGAGTGACCATATACAAAAGAAGGCAGGGCCCCTGCAACTTTAACTGTTGTGATGAAGAGGGAATTTCACCAGGAACTAACTGCATACAAATGACACTGGCTGAAATTCCCTTTTCTCTACAACTGTTAAAGTTACATGAGACCTGACCTGGATTTTATCTGGTCAGCTTATCCTAGAACTTTAACAGTTGTGATGAAGAGAGAATTTCACCAGGTCCTGTATGCATACAAATAACTCCTGCTGAAATTCCCTTTTCTGTTCAACTGTTAAAGGTATAGGATACCTGCCCTCCTTGTCATATGGTCACCCTAGGTGAAAAGGCTGGGGAAGACCTCTGCTGCCAGCCAGAGTACAAAATATTGGGCTAGATAGATCAGTTTTCCAATAGGTCTGGCACTGTCCTTTGAGAGCTCTTTGTCTTCTCCCGGTGGCTGGCCCGTCTTTTGCCTCTACCCAGTGCAACTGGCAGCTAAGGTTCTTACTGGAAGAGAAAGCAAACTCCCCACCCCCGTTGTTGTACATCCTGACTTCTCCTGTAGGCCTCACCAATTGACATGTGGGACAGGCCTTTAGATGGAATGCAAATCCCCAAAGTGTAGAATCAATTGATGGACATATAGGACTTCAGAACAATAAAATACAAAAGAGCTTTAAATTTACTGCATAAAATTGGACAGATCATGGAAGGTGGTAAACTTCACACAGCATCCATAATCCACCATGGCAGCCTGCCCCAACCTCATGTCTTCCGGATGTGTTGGACTGAAACTCCCATCATCCCCAGCTATACTGTCCAATTGCTGTGCTGGCTGATGATGATGATGAGAATTTGACCAACTGGAGGCACCAGTTTTAGGGAAGCTGCAGTATAGGTAAATGCTCCACAATGCAAGGACTAGAATCACTACAGGGACTAGCATCCCTATGGAGGTTCCATTCCTTCACCATAATGTCTATTAGAACACCCTGAACAAATGTGGAGCCATCATGTGCTGGGTATATCAAGTGTAGGGTGAGCATATGGAAAGGAGGACAGGGTTTGATCCCAAGTTTGATCCCCAGCATCTCCAGGTAGGGGTGGGAAAACTCCTGCCTCAAACACAGGAGAGTAGGGTGACCAGATAAAATCCAGGTCAGGGCTCATGTAACTTTAACAGTTGAAGATAAAAGGGAATTTCAGCCAGTGTCATTTGTATGCAATTAGTTCCTGGTGAAATTCCCTCTTCATCACAACAGTTAAAGTTGCAGGGGCCCTGCCTTCTTTTGTATATGGTCACTCTAGTATAGTGCCTGCAACTTTAACTGTTGTGATGAAGAGGGAATTTCACGAGGAACTAATTGCATACAAATGTCACTGGCTGAAATTCCCTTTTCTCTGCAACTGTTAAAGTTACATAAGCCCTGACCTGGATTTTATCTGGTCTCCCTACAGGACAGCCATTGCTGCCAGTCAGTGTTGACTAGGCTGACCATATGAAAAAGAGGACAGGGCTCCTGTAACTTTAACAGTTGTAGAGAAAAGGGAATTTCAGCCGGTGCCATTTGTATGCAATTAGTTCCTGGTGATATTCCCTCTTCATCACAACAGTTAAAGGTGCAGGCACTATACTAGAGTGACCATATACAAAAGAAGGCAGGGCCCCTGCAACTTTAACTGTTGTGATGAAGAGGGAATATCATCAGGAACTAATTGCATACAAATGGCACTGGCTGAAATTCCCTTTTCTCTACAACTGTTAAAGTTACATGAGCCCTGTCCTCCTTTTCATATGGTCAGCCTAGTGTTGACAATAGCTGGCTAGATGGACCAAGGGTCTGACTCAATATAAGACTCAATATATATGTTCTCACTGCCAGTAACTAAGTCTTAGAAGAGGCATTTCAACCTTTCAGAATAGGGGGGGTGTAGTGTTTGTGATAGGCCCATTCTTTGAGCCAGGCCAGGATTTATGAATGACTTGCAGTAAGCACAGATAATCCATCCCAGGTTTTGTAGCAGACTGGCAAGGCAAAGGCCCGTCTGCCTGTGGCTGCCTGCAAAGAAAGAACACTAAAATAAATTAATACTACCTAAGTTTTGTGTGGAACCAGATTCCTATTTCCAAGGGTCCCAGGTTTGTGGACACAACAGGGGGGAACTGGGGGTGGGGGGTGGGGGAGTCAGGAAACCACCAAATGATGGGAGAAAGCAGGTAGTGCCAAAAAAGAGGGGACTTCTGGGGACTCCCAGAGAGCCGGATTGGGAGCCTCAAAGGGCCAAATATGCCCCTGAGTTGAAGGTTCTGCAGTCATGGTGTAGAGGGTTAGTTCCCCCATTCTCAATCTACATTGTTGTTCCTCATTAGCAGGGATGGAGAAATGCAATGCGTGATGGTTCCACCACATGCAGTGAGAATATAGATCAGGTCTAAGTATTTCGGAATGCCTGGACAAGAAACAGACAAGCAAATGAAAAAAGAAGGAAGGAAGGAAGGAAGGAGCCTTGTTTCTTTTCCTTCTTTTCTTTCTGGTTCACTGTGTATATCTAAGAGCTGGTGTGAGTGTTTAAGACAAATGTTACCCAAAGCAGGAATACAAGATAAGGAACAGGGTGGAAAATAGCGAGTAGGGATGAATGGATTGTGTGTAAAATCCATTCCGTCTGGGTTTTGCAGATTATCAGGGCCGTTCATTCCATTGTCAACAAGGTTCACCCTTGTGTTAATAGCACCTTTAAGACACCCCCCCATTGGCATGGGGCGGGATATGCATTTTCTGGAGGCTACAGAAATTGCATATTTCCCCCTTCCACACTAATGGCAGCTGCTATTAACGCAGGGTAGTAGAAGACAGGGCAGGCAGAGGCTTGCACAACCCAGCTCGCAGGGGCAGGTGGGAACAGGGGCAGGTTGAGCACCCATGGGACAAGCACTCACTCATCCCTATGTTTTAATTTCTGGATTTGCGCAAATGCAATTTTGTGCAAATTCACACAATCGAAAGTGCACAGTTTACCCCCAAATGCGCAAATTTCCCCCAAATGCGCTTTTTCGTGCTTTAGCCTATGGGGGAAATGTACATTTTTGGCTGGTTTTTTAAATTTTATTTTTGTGTGCATTAGTCTATGATGAAATTTGCATAAAATTCCTGAAGGTTAGAAAAGCAATCCACAAGTCCATAGAATCTGCCTGGCAGAGGAAAAGCTGGTCTCCTGTGGATCCACAGGTTGGATTCATAAAAGTCTAAACACTTTTGGTTCCATCAGGGATTTATCTGACATCTCTAATAGCAAGGCAAACATGAAATAAAAGGAGCTGTAGAAAGATTGTGTACCTTATGACCACAGTGAGGTTTAAGTTCAAAGAAGAAGGCAGTGACCATGGAGACAATGAAAAAGTGACAGAGAAAAATGCAAAATTAACAGTACAGAACACCGAAAACATCATTCAGTTAGCCATGATAATTTCACTGAAAATGAATGAAAAGCATGCCTATGTTCTCCAAGTAGTGAAATATGAAAATGAAGCAATGTGACTTTAAAAATCATGAAGACATTAGCATATTGCAGTTCCGATGAAACAGAGTAGAACAAATCTGATTGGACGCTGGTCATTTTATGGCTGATGCCTAATCGAAAGCATTTTTTATTATTATTTATTTTCTTGTGCAAGTCCCTTGGGCTCTGTTTTATCTTCAAAGCTTGAGCCAAGAAAATTCACATCTTCAAGTTGTCTTCAGGCTGTTTCCCGCTCTCCCACCCCCTTTAGTTTTCCATCCTGGCTCACTTGAACAATCCTATTAATCCCCAGTCAAGTGCATACATGCTAAACCCTGATGAAAGAAGGCAAATGTAAAATGAAAGGAACAGAGAGCTTCTTCAGATCAACACCAACACTGCGGTTTCCCCAACTAGCCTCTTCTATGTCCTTGGCAGCAGTTCGTTCACCCTCCAAGTTTACAAGAGAACCATAAATGACAATACTTTATCAGGCTAGTAAGAAATCCAGTACTTGTGTTAAATGTGGCTGTACTAAAAGTTATCCTCCACAGAACTTTTGGACTGTAACTTCTCAATAATTACTGTGTGCCCAGGGTTGGGTATGTGGTGTGACACAGGCCTAATCTCCACCAAACAGGATATTGCGCTATGAAAGTGGTATGAAAGCGGCGCATGGCATGTGTCTTATGTGGCTCCTGCTTTTTATATGCCACTTTCATAGTGCAATATATCCTGCTTGGTGTATTTATTTATTTTATTCCATTTATATACCGCCCCATAGCCAAAGCTCTCTGGGCAGTTTACAAAAATTAAAAACATTGAACAATTAAAACACCAATATACAAAATTTAAAAGCATAAAGCATAAAAACAAGGTAAAATTACAATATTCTTCTGGGTCAAAGCACAACAACAACACAAAAACACAAAAACCCTCATCATATGCTGTTAAATGCCTGGGAGAAGAGGAAAGTCTTGACCTGGCGCCAAAAAGATAACAATGTTGGCGCCAGGCGAGCCTCGTCAGGAAGATCATTCCATAATTGGGGGGCCACCACTGAAAAGGCCCTTTCCCTTGTTGCCACCCTCCGTGCCTCCCTTGGAGTAGGCAACCGGAGAAGGACCTTCGATGTGGATCATAGTGTACGGGTAGGTTCGTGTCAGGAGAGGCATTCCATCAGGTATTGTGGTCCCAAGCCATGTAAGGCTTTATAGGTTAAAACCAGCACCTTGAATTGGGCTCGGAAATGTATAGGCAGCCAGTGCAAGCAGGCCAGAGTAGGTCTTATATGCTCGAACCTTCTGGTTCCTGTTATCACTCTGGCCGCTGCATTTTGCACAAGCTGCAGCTTCTGAACCGTCTTCAAAGGCAGCCCCATGTAGAGTGCATTGCAGTAATCCAATTTAGAGATTACCAGAGCATAGACATTTTAAGCCAGGTTATCCCTGTCGAGATAGGAGCGTAGCTGGGCCACCAACCGAAGTTGGTAGAAGGCACTCCATGCCACCAAGGCCACCTGAGCCTCAAGTGACAGAGATGGTTCTAGGAGAACCCCCAAGCTACGAACCCGCTCCTTCAGGGGGAGTGCAACCCCATCCAGAACAGGTTGAACACCCTCCATCCGGTCAGCAGAACCACCCACTAACAGCATCTCAGTCTTGTCTGGATTGAGTTTCAGTTTGTTAGCCCTCATCCAGTCCATTGTCGCAGCCAGGCACAGGTTCAGCACATCCACAGCCTCACCTGCTGAAGATGAGAAGGAGAAATAGAGTTGTGTGTCATCAGCGTACTGATTAGGGGTGTGCACGGACCCCCCGGATCGGATCGGGACCCGGATCGGGACCTCCAATTTTGTCCCGGACCGGTTCGGACAAAATCGGAGGCCCCCCGGACCGGATCGAGTCCGATCCCGACCCAAAAATCGTAAATTTTTGGATCGGCCGCCATTTTTTTCCCCATAGACTTGCATTGCAATGCAAGTCTATGAGGAAAAAATGGCGGCGGGTCGGTAAGGGGGGGCCTAACTCCCTCCCCCCCCCCCGGGGCCGTCCGCTGTGGACGGCCCCGGCAGGTAAACCCCCTCCCCCGCGCTCCCTACCCCCCCTGGGGCCGCCCGCTTCCATCCGCTGGCGCCCGCGGGCGCCAGCGGATAGAAGCGGACGGCTCCGGGGGGGGGGGTAAGCCCCCTTCCCCACCACTTACCTTCTCGGCCCGTCCGGCGCCGGCGGCTACTACCAGCGGGCTCCGCGGCCTACTCTCGAGTAGCGCGCCGGGTGATGACATCACCCGGCGCGCCACCCTGGAGCAGGCCGCGGAGCCTGCTGGTAGTAGTAGGCGCCGGCGCCGGACGGGAGCCGCCGGGCCGGGCAGGTAAGGGCCCCCCTCCCCCCTCCGCGCGCCCCCTCCTCCCCTCCACGCACCCCCTCCTTACCTTTCCGGCCCGGCGGCTCCCGTCCGGCGCCGGCGCCTACTACTTCCAGCAGGCTCCGCGGCCTACTCTAGAGTAGCGCGCCGGGTGATGACATCACCCGGCGCGCCATCCTAGAGCAGGCCGCGGAGCCTGCTGGTAGTAGTAGGCGCCGGCGCCGGACGGGAGCCGCCGGGCCGGAAAGGTAAGGGCCCCCCTCCGCGCGCCCCCTCCTCCCCTCCACGCACCCCCTCCTTACCTTTCCGGCCCGGCGGCTCCCGTCCGGCGCCGGCGCCTACTACTTCCAGCAGGCTCCGCGGCCTGCTCTAGAGTAGCGCGCCGGGTGATGACATCACCCGGCGCGCCATCCTAGAGCAGGCCGCGGAGCCTGCTGGGAGTAGTAGGCGCCGGCGCCGGACGGGAGCCGCCGGGCCGGGCAGGTAAGGGCCCCCCTCCCCCCTCCGCGCGCCCCCTCCTCCCCTCCACGCACCCCCTCCTTACCTTTCCGGCCCGGCGGCTCCCGTCCGGCGCCGGCGCCTACTACTTCCAGCAGGCTCCGCGGCCTGCTCTAGAGTAGCGCGCCGGGTGATGACATCACCCGGCGCGCCATCCTAGAGCAGGCCGCGGAGCCTGCTGGGAGTAGTAGGCGCCGGCGCCGGACGGGAGCCGCCGGGCCGGAAAGGTAAGGGCCCCCCTCCCCCCTCCGCGCGCCCCCTCCTCCCCTCCACGCACCCCCTCCTTACCTTCCCGGCCCGGTGGCTCCCGTCCGGCGCCGGCGCCTACTACTACCAGCAGGCTCCGCGGCCTGCTCTAGAGTAGCGCGCCGGGTGATGACATCACCCGGCGCGCCACCCTAGAGCAGGCCGCGGAGCCTGCTAGTAGTAGTAGGCGCCGGCGCCGGACGGGAGCCACCGGGCCGAGAAGGTAAGTGCCCCCCTCCTCCCCCCCCCGCTGTCCACTTTCATCGGCGGGCGCCCGCTGGCGCCCGCCAATGGAAGCGGCGGTGGGCGCCAGTGGGCGCCCGCCGATCCGCCGATCCGCCGAACCGGTTCGGAGCTTTTTCGGACCGGTTCGGATTGGATCGGCCGATCCAGCTGCGGGATCGGAAATCGGATAATTTATCCGATTTCCCACTGGACCGGACTCGGATCGTGGATCGGGTCCGATCCAGTGCACATCCCTAGTACTGATGACAATGCACCCCAAAACTCCGGATGACCGCTCCCAACGGTTTCATGTAGATGTTGAACAGTATGGGGGACAAGACTGACCCCTGAGGAACCCCATACTGGAGAATCCACGGGGCTGAGCAATGTCCCCCAAGCACCACCTTCTGGAGCCGCCCCGCCAAGTAGGAGCGGAACCACTGCAGTGCAGTGTCTCCCACTCCCAACTCAGCCAGTCGTCATAGAAGGATACCATGGTCGATGGTATCGAAAGCCGCTGAAAGATCAAGGAGAATCAACAGAGTCTCACTCCCCCTGTCTTTCACCCGACATAGGTCATCATACAGGGCGACCAAGGCTGTTTCCGTGCCAAAACCAGGCCTGAAGCCGGACTGAAATGGATCCAGATAATCAGTCTCATCCAAGAGTGTCTGGAGCTGGCTCGCAACCAAGGACCTTGCCCAGGAATGGAATATTTGCCACAGGTCTATAGTTATTAAGATTTTCAGGGTCTAGGGAAGATTAGGCCAATGTCACTATCAATATGTTTTGTGCTTCTCTAATGTAGGAATTCACTGAACCCCACAGAGAAAGCCACACTATATCCTAAGCCATCCTTGAATGAGGGCCAAACTAAATATTCTCCTAATAGTACATAGTGTAGCTATGTGTGATAGCTTTACTGACTCTTGAGTAAGAACACTCAGCCCCAATTTGGATCTTGACAATGATGTTCCAGGAAGGGGTGTGTGTTAAAGCTTCCTGCCACCCATTTTTCCCTGAAATCTCACCCTCCCCATGGGGGATTAAAACAACAACAACAACAACAACAACAACAACAACAACAACACATACTCATCCAAAACAATCTTAGAAACTGCAGATCATAAAATATACTGAGACAGAGCGATTCATATGGACAAGACAATACCTTGCAACCATCCAGACATAACAGTTACAGACAAAAAAGAAAAACACATGCACCTCATTGATATAGTAATACCTAAAGAAAAAAAGTTTTAAAAAAGGAAGAGGAAAAGAGGGAAAAATAGACACCACTAGGCTGACCATATGAAAAGGAGCTCATGTAACTTTAACAGTTGTAGAGAAAAGGGAATTTCAGCCAGTGTCATTTGTATGCAATTAGTTCCTGGTGAAATTCCCTCTTTATCACAACAGTTAAAGGTGCAGGGCCCCTGCCTTCTTTTGTATATGGTCACTCTAGTATAGTGCCTGCACCTTTAACTGTTGTGATGAAGAGGGAATTTCACCAGGGACTAATTGCATACAAATGACACTGGCTGAAATTCCCTTTTCTCTACAACTGTTAAAGTTACATGAGCCCTGTCCTCCGTTTCATATGGTCAGCCTAGTCATACCTAAAACATGCTCAATTGTCAAGAAACTCCTGAATTAGTAAAAGACAGCATGACCTGGCAAAGCCAATCTAGAAAAACTGCCATGAGTGTGAAAAAGATTATTATATTATATTCATTGATACCAATGAATATATTATATTATATTCATTGACACCAATGAAAATGCTTGTTGTTGTTATTATTATTATTAATAATAATAATAATAACAACAAGCATTTTCATTGGTGTCAATGGGCCCTGGGTGAATGAATGTATGGTGTTCTAAATCACACAGCTTCAGTTTGAACCAATTCAGATGAGACCAATATGAGTCCCTCTGAAATGTTTCCCAAAACATTCATGAAGATGATGGTAAAAGGAGCAGAGAAAATGTGTCATGCCAGAATGATTAAAACTAGGGGTGTGCACGGACCCCCGGATCGGATCGGGACCCGGATCGGGACCTCCAATTTTGTCCCGGACCGGTTCGGACAAAATCGGAGGCCCCCCGGACCGGATCGAGTCCGATCCCGACCCAAAAATCGTACATTTTTGGATCGGCCGCCATTTTTTTCCCCATAGACTTGCATTGCAATGCAAGTCTATGAGGAAAAAATGG
Source organism: Anniella stebbinsi (assembly GCA_029215795.1). NCBI lineage: Eukaryota > Metazoa > Chordata > Lepidosauria > Squamata > Anniellidae > Anniella > Anniella stebbinsi. The sequence goes on from JARDYH010000001.1 coordinate 352,199,395, forward strand.
CGGCGGGTGGGTAAGGGGGGGCCTAACTCCCTCCCCCCCCCGGGGCCGTCCGCTGTGGACGGCCCCGGCAGGTAAGCCCCCTCCCCCGCGCTCCCTACCCCCCCTGGGGCCGCCCGCTTCCATCCGCTGGCGCCCGCGGGCGCCAGCGGATAGAAGCGGACGGCTCCGGGGGGGGGTAAGCCCCCTTCCCCGCCACTGCTTACCTTCTCGGCCCGTCCGCTCCCGTCCGGCGCCGGTGGCTACTACCAGCGGGCTCCGCGGCCTACTCTCGAGTAGCGCGCCGGGTGATGACATCACCCGGCGCGCCACCCTGGAGCAGGCCGCTGAGCCTGCTGGGAGTAGTAGGCGCCGGCGCCGGACGGGAGCCGCCGGGCCGGGCAGGTAAGGGCCCCCCTCCCCCCTCCGCGCGCCCCCTCCTCCCCTCCACGCACCCCCTCCTTACCTTCCCGGCCCGGCGGCTCCCGGCCGGCGCCGGCGCCTACTACTACCAGCAGGCTCCGCGGCCTGCTCTAGAGTAGCGCGCCGGGTGATGACATCACCCGGCGCGCTACCCTAGAGCAGGCCGCGGAGCCTGCTAGTAGTAGTAGGCGCCGGCGCCGGACGGGAGCCACCGGGCCGAGAAGGTAAGCGCCCCCCTCCTCCCCCCCCCCGCTGTCCACTTTCATCGGCGGGCGCCCGTTGGCGCCCGCCAATGGAAGCAGCGGTGGGCGCCAGTGGGCGCCCGCCGATCCGCCGAACCGGTTCGGAGCTTTTTCGGACCGGTTCGGATTGGATCGGCCGATCCAGCTGCGGGATCGGAAATCGGATAATTTATCCGATTTCCCACTGGACCGGACTCGGATCGTGGATCGGGTCCGATCCAGTGCACATCCCTAATTAAAACCATAGGCTATACAGTCATTCTTTGGGGAAATGTTTGATACTCGATGTAACTAGAAAACTATTTCAAATAGCCCTGATTGTCTTAGGCTCAAACCAGATACTATGGGGATACATGACTGCCATTGGCTCTCGTCATCATCTCACACCTACATAGTAATATCTAGTAAAAGGTGTCATGCAATGTGCCATCTTCTGTTTCAAAATTTCCCCATCCCAGCTCCATTTCATTGCCTTATAGTTTGGGAGTCATGGAAGGTGTGCAATGACATCATATCACTGGCTATCTTTTGTTAGACTTTAACCTCTATCAAGGCAAGTGCCTTAGATACAAAGTTCAGTGGCAGGTGCATTACAGTTAATAATCCTTTCTCTAATTTACTTGTTCCCTTCATTTTTTTTCTTCCTGTAGCATTACCTGCTAAGATTACTAGCATCTTTATCATATCCTCAAGCTCCTAGTACATTTGATCAACATTGGTTTTATAAATGTGTAAGGCTATTTTAAGACTATTTAGTTACTGGATTCCAGTAGAATGCAAGTTGCTGTAAAGCAGGGATCTCATCATTCTAGGAATGCATCACCTTGGTGTACCAATAACTTAACTCACAGGCAGCTGTATCTTAATGGGATCTAGTAGGAGAGGTCAAGGTGATTCACTTTCCATGGTCATTCATTCTGGGGGAATTTAAATAAATGTTGGCAGATGTGCTGATGTTGATTATTACCACCATCCACTTGGGAAGGAATCAATGATCACCTAATGCCTAGGCTGGGTTGTTGCTGTTTTCTTTACAGACCCAGACAACTGAGAAGTCAAAGCTATTAATCAAGGCCTGCTGTGATCACCATCCGGCAGAGTCCATCATTTCAGTAAGGAAGGCATGTCTCCTCTTGTTCACCCCTATGTGTGTTTTACATTCATGCTGCATCTTGTGTGCATTTGATTGTCTACCTGAAGACCATTCCAGCATGTGGTTTTGTGATGCCCATCACTGTGTTTGAACTAGACCTTGAGTGAAAGATTTGGTCCTCTGTTTGCCTCACATTCCTTCCCTTCTACAAAGACATTGTTCCATATACAAACCTCACAGTTGTCAGTAAACAGGTAAGGCACCATTCATTTAAATGTCACTTTATGAGATATAATTAGAGAAGGGACTGTGTCTTCCCCCTATTGAGCATGATAATGTCACAGATGAACTTAAAAGAGGGGTTGAGAACCCCCCCACACACACACACACAATGTTGTTGAACTCCAAATCCCATCAGCCCCGGGCAGCATGGCCAATGGTCAGGGATAATGAGAGTTGTATTTCATCCATTTTTCCATCTGTACACCAAGTTTCAAACCCCAAGGATGGGCAAAAGGGGCGTTTTTAGTAGCTTTCCAACAATTGTGAAATAATGCCTCTCTAGAAAATCAACATTTTCTAGAAATGTTGGAGGATGCTGGGTATGTTTGAAGTGAATGTTCAGTGGTTGACCCAGATCTGTGAACCAGAGTTGCTCCCAAACAGCTACAAACATGCATCCAGTCTTCTGGCTAATGGGAAAGGAGCTGGTGGAAGGAGCTTGCAAGAGGAAAATGGGGGCAGGAAAACAATTAGGCATCCCCTACCCACCTGCCCCTTCTTCACTACAAATGACACCCTTCTCATCCCGTTTTGCAGCTGTTCAGAAGTAACTCATATTCCCAAATGTAAATCTACTACCAGACATCCAGTACAGCCCCGAAGGTCCAAGACAATGCTTTTATGATTTTATCTTCTCCCATACAATCCGCCCCGCATGCTCAGGTCCTCTGGGAAGAACTTACTGCAGTCGGCCAAGACTAGGCTGACAACTGTTACCCAGAGGACCTTTTCTTCTGCCGCTCCCAGACTGTGGAATGACCTGCCGGAGGAGACTCGTCAACTTAACAGTCTTTTAGAATTTAAGAAAGCCATAAAGACTGTTCTCTTCCGGCGGGCATATCCAGTGGAATTTTAGAATGTTTTTAGGATGTTTTTAGGATGTTTTAATGCAGTTTTAATAATGTGTGTTATGTTTTAATCAGTTTTATGTATTTTATTATATTGTTGTTCCCCGCCTCGATCCAAACGGAGAGGCGGGTAAGAAATAAATTATTATTATTATTATTATTATTATTATTATTATTATTATACCTTAATGAGTTTTTTGTCTCATCTTATTTTGGGATATTATTCAAATTTTGTTCCATAACCCAGGTTCCTCCTTAGTGACTTCGCCATCTAGAAATTCAGTAGAATTATAGATAAAATCCATAAGCGAACCTTGAGTTCGTCGAAACTTTCCAAGTTCCATTTTGAAGCTCATTTCATCTCCTTTCTATATTGGATTTAGGGGTATCATGGGAATCCAATACGGGAGTCATGTCTGAAGACTCCCCCACCCCCGCTGCTCGGCCCCCTGGTCCACAATTCATGGACCACATGGCACTTAACGGACCTGTTTGTTGAGTCCTATGAGGTTTGTGAACGGGGGTCGGCCGCCTGCTCCTTTCCCAGCTCAGGTTACAGATGGGCTGTCACGTGGTGCTTGCCGGTTGCTTGATAAGTCATCCAGTTTCTTGCACAGTGCAGTAAGCAGGCACAAGGACCAGCTCAATGAGTGAACGGCGACCCCATCTATCCTTTGCAGTCTTTGGTGGTTTTTTTTTTTTCCTTTTTTCCTGAAAATATATAAGAGAGTTCGGAAGACATACTAGGCAATGGTGGGGGGAATAGCACACTCACTGTGTGTTATTTTCCCGGTGCCCAACACATGACATGTTGCCCCTCCTCCATCACACGGCTGAAAGTCCTGGTGTCCTTCTGGGCTGCTGGTGCTCCTCCCTCCTCCCTCAGTTCTCCCAGTTCTATCCCATCATGCAGTTCTGCTAGCTGTACAGGAGCACCTGGGATGTTTTTGGTTGCTCCTGCCAGAGAACTCTGTGACCAACTGGAATAGTACATCCGACGAGGGGGAATCAGCAACAGAGCCCAACACATGACATTTTAATTAGGGATGTGCACTGGATCGGACCCGATCCACGATCCGAGTCCGGTCCAGTGGGAAATAGGATAAATTATCCGATTTCCGATCCAACAGCTGGATCGGCCGATCCAATCCAAACTGGTCCGAAAAGGCTCCGAACCGGTTCGGCGGATCGGCGGATCGGCGGATCGGTGGGCGCCCACTGGCGCCCACCACCGCTTCCATTGGCGGGCGCCAGCAGGCGCCCGCCGATGAAAGTGGACAGCAGGGGGGGGAGGAGGGGGGCGCTTACCTTTCCGGCCCGTCCGCTCCCGTCCGGCGCCGGCGGCTACTACCAGCGGGCTCCGCGGCCTGCTCAAGGGTGGCGCGCCGGGTGATCACCCGGCGCGCTACTCTAGAGCTAGCCGCAAAGTCGGCTGGCGGTAGCCGCCGGCGCCGGACGGGAGCGAACTGCCCTAACAGGTAAGCAGTGGCGGGGAAGGGGGCTTACCCCCCCCGGAGCCGTCCGCTTCTATCCGCGGGCACCCGCGGGCGCCTGCGGATGGAAGCGGACGGCCCCGGGGGGGTAGGGAGCGCGGGGGAGGGGGCTTACCTGCTGGGGCCGTCCACAGCAGACGGCCCCGGGGGGGAGGGAGTTAGGCCCCCCTCACCCACCCGCCGCCATTTTTTCCTCATAGACTTGCATTGCAATGCAAGTCTATGGGGGGAAAAATGGCGGCCGATCCCAAAATTTACGATTTTTGGATCGGGATCGGACTCGATCCGGTCCGGGGGGCCTCCGATTTTGTCCGAACCGATCCGTGACAAAATTGGAGGTCCCGATCCGGGTCCCGATCCAATCCAGGGGGTCCGTGCACATCCCTAATTTTAATCAAAGGGTTTCAGGATAAGCAACGGAGCAGCCCGTTGTTTTTCCCCATTGTTTAAATCACCAAAATAACATTGGATGTCCATGGGGTGTTGCCCGACATATGACACAATAATCAACACAATGGACAGTTGCCTCCCCCCCCCCCCCGGTTGATTATTGTGTCGTCTGAACTCTGCCTATGTTTATGTTTTCATGTCCTCCTCCTTTCAGTGAGGGCACCCAGAATAGGGCCTACAAAGATGACCTAAGGGTCTAAGCAGGAACATATGGAAAGAACTTTAGTTTAGATATTCTAGTTTCAAGCCATTTAGGACTTTAAAGAGCAACACCAACACATTGAATTGGGCTCAGAAATGATATGGAGGCCATTTGGTCAATGGTCAGGGGTAATGGGAGTTGTAGTCCAAAACATCTGTAATGTTGGGGAAGGTTGAACCAAAATCTTAGCACATTGTAGGATGGGGATAAGTAGGTTTTCCTTCCTTCAGAAATTTGATGTGGAACTGAAAAGGAATACTGCTATCAGTAAGGCAGTACGGCAGGTGGTGGGTAGCATTTGTAACCAAGCTCTGTAAAATTGGTTTCTGGAAACTTTATAAATGATACCAAAAGGAGACAGGAGAATGTAACTGAATGTATGTGAATTTTGTTTCAGTCTGCAAATCATCCGAAAGTGCCCCATTTGCTTTCCTGATCACACACGTGAGCATGTTCACAAATTCCCAAACTTGTCTTCATGTTCACAAAATGTGCAACTTTCTGAAAATGTGTGCTTTTTAAATCACCCATGCTTTAGTCTAGGGGGGCAATTTGTGCAAATTTGGGAATTGTTTGCACAATATTCCCATTCAATAGCTGTTCATTTTGCGCAATTTTCCCATCCACACAAAATGAACAGTGATCACAAATGTAAGCACAAATCAAGGAGAGATGAACAACAAACTGATGTCTACAGAATCTTGGTGAGCTCAAACATCGCTTGTTTGCCCATCCGTAAACTGAAGACACTTTACTTAAACCCTTGGAAGCTCTTACACTAAAATGTCTGTTGTTCTAGGATCCTTGTCTTTAGTTGGTAGTGTTCCCCTACATCAGGAGTGGGGAACTAAAATATGGTAGCAGGCCAGATGACCAACCTACCAAGCACTCTCCAAGCCACCTGATGTCAGGGCATGGGGCCATGCCCCCATTACATCATTTGTTCCACAGCTGATGCACTGGGTGGATAGTACTCCTGGTGTGTCATAGAAACTGGTTTTAGTAGACTTGGGAAGACCCATGCCCAGTATGCCACCCTGCCTGATGCACTCAGTGAATCAGAGAAAGCCAAGGAAGATGAAGCCAAACTGGCCAGGTGCCTCTTCATGCAGTGCTCTCCATTCCAATTGAGGTGTTATGTAAAGGGAAGGGATGTGAGGAGAAGGTGAAGGACAATCAAAGCATAGTTGGAGGGTGGTAACCTTTACTCAGGAGTGGACATTGGGAGGAAGGGGCTTGTGAGGTGGGACAGGCTTGAAGAGGGGAATGGACAGGGACTTCACAGGAAACTCAAGCCTCCATGAGCTAAATAGGGATTGTCCATGGGCTGAAATGTGCCCATGAGCCGGAGGTTCCCCAACCTTGTCCTGCCCTAAACTGTTTCCCCAGTGCAACCTCTGAAAGAGCACTTTGATTCCTAGCATCAGTCACTATCATTGCATCCCCCACCAACCCCCTTTTAAAGAAGACATTACTTTTCTTATCACTCTGTATCATTGTTGTGCCAAACAGCAAAACCATTGAATGTCAAAGGTGACATTTAAGGGGATCTGTAAAAATTTCAAACCAAGTTTCATGTACTTTGCAATGATATATTCCAGATAAAACATGGGAGATGTCATTACTGCCAGCCTTAAGAGCTTATCAATATATATATACTCATCCACCAAAAGGAATATAGGCAGAAGTGATTCAATGCTCACAGCTTTGGTTTACTGGCTTTTGCCAAAGCCTTGAGCCAAAGTCCTCAGGAGAAATGCCCAGAAATGTTTGGCTCCAGAATAAGATTCAGATCCAAAAAAGCCAAGCTTACAGAAGCTTCTTGGAGTCTGTGTGTCCAACACCCATGGAAAATGAAATTTGTTCTGAATAGAGCCCTTTTAGATCAAACATTCTAAGCAGACTAAACATCTTTGACAACGAGTATAAGATTTCATGGCAAAGCTATTTTGCTCAGTAATTTGTTCGGTTCTAAATACTCTTTGGTTCTTTTGAGTTCATTTCTCACTCAATTATTTTCTCAGGACACTTCGTTTGAACACAGTAAAGTATCCAAGCCTTGGTTCTAGCAGACCATTATGATAACCAGTGGATGTATTATAGTACTTTATTTTCTGTTGTGGAGATTTAATCTAATCCAGGAAGATGACTTGAGTGTAATAGAGAATTTTCAATAATGTATGTTAAAAGGATCTTTTTATAATAATTTAGAACCAGAGGATAAAAGGCTGAGTGTGGGTTTCAGCACACACTGTTCAATGAAACATTAACTAACCTAGCAGGAAACTTCCCATAGGTCTCCACTCCCCTAGCCATGTACCTGAGAGACGTTATATTCATGTTCAGTTTCACACTTAAATTTTCCAGTTCAGGGTATTATACATTATGCAGAACTACTAAACATCACCCAATTCTTTAACAGGAATATAAAACAACCACCAATCACAAACAGGCTTTTTGGGAAGATATCTATTATGCTATTTGGCAAATATTTTCATTTTGTTGTATTTTACGTTGCTGGCCTATTATACAAATTATACTGGGTCAAGATGTATAGAGTAGGGGTGTGCATGCCAAAAAATATCATTTTTTATTGTTATCGTCATTTCAGACCAAAAAAAATATCGTCTTCATTCATATCGTAGGTGATTTGTATCATCTTCACGATAATTATAATTAAAAAATGATATTTTGGGCAGAAAGAAAAAATGCCTATAACTTCTGTATTTTAAAAGTTAGAGGCTTGAAACTTGGTCACAGTGCTTACGGGGTATGCCTATGTCTGTGTATGAAATTTGAGATTGATCCCTCAATTTTATATGATTTTTTTAAAGATCGTTTCTGTTCTGACAGGTCTGAATGAACGCACATGACAAGCTGTTATTCTGATCTGTCAGAATGGAAACGATCTTTTAAAAAATCATATCAAATCGAGAGTTGGAGGGATCGATCTCAGATTTGGCACATATATGTAGCACATGTTGCTACTAGGGGTGTGCATCGGATCGGATCCGATCCACGATCCGAATCCGATCCGCCCCAAAATCGGAAAATTCCAATCTGATCCGATCCGACCAACCCTCCGATCTGATCCAATCCGCTGAGGTCCGATCCGGATCGGAAAAAATCGGCAGATCGGACGCCATTTTGAATGCTTTTCCCCATAGCCAAGTATTGTGTTACAAAATGGGGAAAAGCATTCAAAATGGCGTCCGATCCACGGATCGGACATCCGATCTGCAGATTGGGATCGGACCTAATCGGATCCGCCCAACCCCCGATCTGATCCGACCCCCCAGGTCCGATTCCGATCCGCTATCCGATCCGATCCGGGGGGTCAGTGCACATCCCTAGTTGCTACACATATGTGCCAAATTTGAGATCGATCCCTCCAACCCTCGATTTTATATGAATTTTTTAAAGATCATTTCCGTTCTGACAGATCAGAATGACAGTTCGCCCCGTGCGTTCATTCAGACCTGTCAGAATGTAAACGATCTTTAAAAAATTCATATAAAATCGAGATTTGGAGGGATCGATCTCAAATTTCATACACATACTTAGGCATACCCCATAAGCACTGTGACCAAGTTTCAAGCCTCTAACTTTTAAAATACAGAAGTTATAGGCATTTTTATATGGCAGTCCGATAAAACGATAAAATCGCCCAAAAATTATTGTCTCCGATTATTATTGTAGATTTTTCTATCGTATCGTCATTGTAACTTTTAGGCATGATAGAGAGCATATTGTATCATTATCTTGAATTCTAATGATACGATACACATCCCTAGTATAGAGTGTGTATTATTGAATTCACCACATTTAACCTCTACCACACACATGCACACACTGGTTATTAGAAGGGATCTTGTTCCAACTCCCTTCTCTATCTGAGGTTAGGTTGGCAAACATGAGGGAGAATCCTTTTTCAGTGGTGACACCCTCATTCTAGAATTTCCTTCCCAGTAATGTTTTTTAATCTCTCTTTTATGTTTTAGCTCATGAAGTTTCAGAATTAACCCAATGCATTTCTTTATATGAGGTGAAGAACAAAATGATGCCCACTCCCATTTCATCATTCAAAAGCTGATTGGACTGATATGGCTGGCTCTGTGATGTTATTTTTGTATGTTATATATGTGCATTTTTAATACCTTTTGAGTAACTTGGGACACAGTTTGGAAAGGTAGAATATCATTTTTTAAAAATAAATTAATCCAAAATTCACAATTGGGCAATTATCCTGCTGTGAATTTTGGTGTGCGTATTTTTCCCTCATCGATCAACAAAGCTATCTTTATATTTAAATCAATTAGTAAAAACAAAATCAATCTTAAGGAAATTATGTTTAAAATTTAGGAAGTTCAGGGGGTTGTGAGTGGCTTGTAATCTAAATGTGTAGTTGTGTGTTGCTGTTGATTTTAGCTGGGTTTTTTTCATGTTGTTTGATCACATATTGTGGTCCTAATTTTTACAGTATTGATGATGGATTTTATTGTAATTTTATTTGTTTGGCTACATTGTAACCACCTTGAAAAATCCTAAACTAACTAAATATGGAAACATATAAGTTAGAACATACATATTGAACATGAACATGCTAATTAAGTACAGAGAGGTGCAGCCCTTCATTCATCATCAAAAGGAGTATTTTCAAATAAATATAAACCCTGTTTCTTTTCCTTTCCACATGTGGCCAAGCTTTTCCCCCACCTCCTCCCATATTCATGTACATGACTTTCTTGTTCCTCTCTTTTGTCTCTTCATCTGTCTAAAATATTAAAGTGAGAATAGGTAATGAGTCACTTTTTATCTCTCCAAAGGGGAGCAAAGGAAGATGACACACTCCTTCACTGATCTTACCAAGAAATGCAGAGGATATGTGAAGGGCTTGGATTTCACTCAATCTTTGGTTTATCAAAACCACATGGTGCAACTTGTTTTCTCTATCTTACAGAGCAAAGTACATACACACACAGGTCACACAACAACCTAATTACAGTACTTTACAAGTTCAGTTGATCATTTTTTTAATGCTCAGTGGCTGCATTTAAGAGTCATGATAACTATGGACATCTTTAGATTAAGAGGAAATCATGTTTCCTTACCAGGGCTTTGTTTCCTGCTTCTCTTACACAATCGTAATGGGGCTGCCTTGCACAGCCAGAAAGGGGTGACCACATGGTCTATAATGGAAAACATCCCCTCTTGCTGCTCATAACCCTGAATGGGACAGTGCCCTCTAGTGGTGATTTATAGTGCAACTCCCCCTATACATGGTAGGAAATCCTGAGATATTTCAGCAGAATCTGGATGTCACAAGGTTTTTGAAAAAAAATGGAATTACCAGGGGAAGGTGCAGGAGACACGCAAGAGGATGCCATCATTGTCAAAAGGATCCACAAAGTTCCGTAAGTGGCCTGACATGAGCATGCCTTATTTTGCTCATGTGAAGAAGCCCTATGACTAATCATCCAGAGAATGAGCTTAGCCTCCCTCCCTCCTGGGCTCAAGCGTTCCCCTTCCCGTCTCCTCCTCTGGCATGCTTCCGAGGAGATCAGAAGCCTTTGCTTTTGTTTCAGATTAACTACACTTTGGTGTGTAATCTGAACCCTAAAGTGCCATTAATCTTAACTATGGTTTGTTGAAACAAGCCAGTTTCAGAACCTGTGGAACAATAGTCAAGATTGATCACAATTTCTTGGTTCAGACTACATGGCAAGCTGTGGTTAATCAAAACTGGAAGTGAAAGTTTACATACTCTTTCATGCAATCATGCCATAGTTGAAAGGCAGATCAGGGAATAGGCACTCAGCTTGTGCTGGATAGGATTACATCCCCCTGAAGACAGAGGTTTGCAGCTTGAGTGTACTCCTGGATTCAGCCCTGCGCCTGGATGCCCAGGTTTCGGTAGTGGCCAAGAGTGCATTTGCACAGTTAAAGCTTGTGTGCCAGTTGTGCCCATTCCTTGAGATGTCGGACCTGGCTACGGTGACACATGCTTTAGTTACATCCCATTTGGATTACAATAACATGCTCTACGTGGGGCTGCCTTTGAAGAGTGTTCAGAAACTTCAGCTGGTTCAAAGAGCTGTGGTCAGATTGTCGACTGGGGCTGGTTATAGGGAGCATACAACTTCCCTATTAAAACAGCTCCACTGGCTTCCAGTTTGTTTCTGGGCACAATTCAAAGTGCTGGTTAATATCATCTATAAAGCCCTTTACGGATCAGGTCCTGGTTATCTGAAAGACCGTATTCTCCCATATGAGCCTGCCCGTACTCTGAGATCTTCTGGGGAGGCCCGTCTCTCAATCCCACCAACATCCCAGGCACGCCTGGTGGGTAAGTGAGAGAGGGCCTTCTCAGTGGCTTCTCCAAGGCTCTGGAACTCCCTTCCTAAGGAAGCCAGACTGGCTCCCTCTGTGTTGCACTTCCGGAGGCAGGCAAAACCTTTTTTTTATTCCAGCAGGCTTTTTGAAATATTCTGGACCTACGTTAATGTTTGGTTTTGTTTTTAAATTTTTGTTACTGCTTTCAAATTTTTAAACTGTTTTTAATTTTACTGTAGATTTAATTCTATTTTAACTTTTGTAAACTTATATTTATATGTTTTAATTCTACATGGTTTAACTTTGTGAACTGCTTTGAGTCCCAGCCCTGGGGAAAAAGACAGGATAATAATAATAATAATAATAATAATAATAATAATAATGAGAGGGGGATGTATGAAACCCAGGAAGAAGCTAGACTTGTTCCCATCACAATCAAGGATGGTTGCAGTTTCAAGCCGTAAGAGAGGACAGCATGCCTACTCACTCATTTCCCTCTTTTGCTGCATGCTATAAGATAGACTCATATCAGATGGGAAGCTCTATTAGGCCTGCCTCTGCTGTGTGTAGTTTGAGCCTCTTTTTTGGCTGCCCCTGAGTTGGCAACCTGATTTTCAGAGTAAATTCAATATGTGGCTGAAACCTACAGCCACTCTCACAAAATATTAAGTTTGTAATTTATGTAACTATTTTATTATTTTTAATTTTAATGGTTCATGTAAGTTACCTTGAGTATAATGGTAGATTGCCAGAGGTGTAAATCAGTTAAATAAATAAAGTCAGTTTACTCTGAGCTTCTAATAAGGGAAGGGGAAACATGCAAATTCAAGCTTATTGACGTTCTCTGAATTCCCATGAAATGTGTGCTCTACCACAGAGCCACAGTCCCTTAATATTAGTATCTTACTCCCAGTGAGAGGTACTTCTGGAATTTTCTAATTTATGTGCCAAAATAATTGGGCCAGCTTGAGTAATATGCACCATGGCATGTGGGTCAAGAGAATGACAACATTTGAGGACAGATCCAGATTCATGCTGGATTAACTGTGTTGATGGTAATGAACTTCCCTGACCCATCCTTGCCATAGAACCCCTCACTCTCACCCCCACACAAATGCTAGACAGAGAATTAGGAGACCCTGCTAAATGGAGTGAGCTGTGATGTGTCTGTGAGGGGAGGGTGATCCCCAAAAAACAACAGGCAAAGGTACCCTCCATCAGTGGATCCCTTCCTCTCATGGAAGGCAGATCCTGGATCCAGCCCTTCCTGTTCTGCCTCAGGTAGCAAAATGTGTTGGACCAGCCAAGCTAACAAATATATTGGGGCATAAGCTCGCATTGGTCGGAGTCCCATTCTTCAGATGCATGAAGAGCCATCAGAATTAGGTAGGGTAACACATGGGTACAGAGAAAAAGAAACGGAGGTCAAAAGGCCAAGCAATGCAAATGAACACACGATTCAATCAGAGTGGGAGTGACTCACTCTGCATGATGTGCTCATTTCAGACTGTGGAACTCAGGCTCAACAGAGACTAGGAGTGGCAATTTCACGAGAGAAAGTAATTGTACTACTTTAGGTGTTGATGCTATCTATCTTGCTATACTAATTTATCACCAGGAGGCGCTAGTTGGGAGTGTGTCACACCCACTCTGATTGGATCTTGTACTCATTTGTGCTCTGCATAATAATATAACACACCTGCTGCTGTCTCTTGAACTGGGCCTTTTGTCCATTTTCTCTCCCTTCTCCTCTCTTTTACGAACACCCACACCCACGCACCCTGGAAAACACTACATGTGCATCAGACAAAGTGGGCTCCAGCCCATTTGTTAGCCTTTAAGGTGATACAGGATTTCATTATTTGGGCTAAATCAGACTAAGGCTCAAGCCACATGTGAGAGACTCAGGCCTGTTTGTTTAAACCAAGGTTTGCCCCAAACACATGAAATGGGGAATGGAAACCTACATTTTAGAGCAAAAGGATTACATTGGCGAGAGGACCTCATCTTTCCCTCCACTTACATCTTAACTTCCTGTAACCTTCACTATCCACTTTTCTTCCATTCAGTAAATTTCTCGTATTGTACTGTAGATCTCATCATCAAAAGGGACAAAAGAGGGGAGGGGGAAATGTAGTGAGTTTCCAAGAAGAATTGGGTGTGTACACAGATGACTATGGTATCTAGAGCAACTAGAACAATTGCTGTGATTTTGGCAGGAGCTGGTATAAATAACGCTCTTTGCTTCAAAGGTGGTTATGTAATTCAATATTAGAATTCTGTAGAAAATCTTGTTGTGAGCTCATTATGCATGATCACCCTAGTAAAGTATCCGCTAATGATAATCTACTGAGATAGACCAATTATGGACCCAAATCAATAAATACTTGTATCTTTATGTTTTGAACAATACCACTAGACAAAACACTCAAACTCCATGGGAAATGATCCTCAAGCTTACAAACCTGGACTTTTGTTTTGAACTGCACAGTCACTTCTATAATCCTCACCCATACATGGGATCTTGGGATGTTTGCAAAGCTCTATTGTATGATAGATTCTTCCACCTTGGTATTAGAGGATCTAGCAGTTGCTTTTTCTCCCACATTTAAAAACAAAACAAAACAAAAAAGCTCAAGTTCTTTCTAGCCCTGATACAAAAAATGTTGCGAATTTTGGTAAATTCTTACCAGAAACAAAGTGAAATGTAACTTTCACCTGCTGGGTGCTCCGATTTTGGTGAGGCTCTGAATCTGCTCTGTGTTTCAGCCAGCCAGAATGCTAAAGGAGCTATTGAATATGCTGGACCTATTTTTAGAGTTCTGGCTGTTTCTGACTGAACCCAGAACAGATTTGCAGCCCACCGAGATTGGAGCCACCAGCCTCCACTAGTCTCACCCATCTGAACCAGCCAAATGCAATAGCCTCTAATATCCTATGGAGGGACTCTGTTGTTGAGAGGAAATTCTGACGTCCATACGCTGCTGGGTAGCTTCCTTCCTTCCCCCTCCTCTTACAATATGAAGCTGCTGTTGCACTCATCTTCTGTTTGTGTGGGTTTCCCATAGGCAGCTGGCTGGCCACTGTATGAACAGAATGCTGGACTAGATGGACCCTTAGTCTGATCCAGCATGGCTATTCTTGTGTTCTTAATATGAAGCCAGCAACCTACATCTCACAATAGTTAGTTTGACATCGGAGCTCCTCCGCATCACTGCGCCTTGTCACTTTTTGCATCCATAGTGGAAGGAGCTAACATGGCTATGGCTGCAGGAGCTTTTTGTACAGAAAGAACCTGTAGAAGGGAAGTCCCTGTCATTGGATTTAGCAGAAAAGACACCATAAGCTGGAAAATCCTCCCACTATGGAATTTTTGATGTGCAAATAGAAATTGCATCCATAATTGCTTGTGCCAGAGGAACAGACAAAAGCAGATGCTTGGTGTTGTCTCATTAGATCTGCCCTTTTTACACAGCAGCCAGAGAAACACAGAGAAAGTCTTGGCAGAAGGCAGTGAATGCTTGGCATTGCAGCAAAAGGATTCTCCTGGCTTACGTTGTGGCCAACCTCAGGCACAGAGAGGAGACAGGGAGGAGGTGGAGGCCTACAGGAAAGAGAATCTGACCATATCTCTATGGCTGGATTTTCAGGTTGCTGATTAGCACTCTCATTATGTCAGAGAAACAAGTCAGGAAAAATTTCCAGGGTGAGTCACAGAAACTTTCGTGACTCATTGCGAAACACTGAAGGTAAATGGTATACCAACGAATCACCGTGAACTAGGGCTGTGCACCGCCTCGGGCTGAATCTGGAGCAGCATCGGGTCGTCCTAAGGTGCCCAAGGCTGAAGCAGATCAGCCCCGAAGCCTGGGGGCACCTTGGACTAATTCGAGGCAGTCCAGGGCCTTTCCCCCATACCTACCCTTTCACCCAGGAAAGCAGGCACAAGGCTGGCCATGAGTCCAGGTGAGTCCAATGGACTCATCAGACTCACTTCCCTCTCCCTCACTAGACTCCCACTGCTGCTGCCCACCCACCGCAACCACCTCTTAATAGCAGCCTTAAAGGGGAAATACTCCTTTACAGCTGCTGTAGTTTTCAGCCATAGATATACTAAAAGTAAAGAGCCCCCACAATTACTTTAAATTGCAACCTGGCTCTCAGGAGGAGAGTGCATTTGCAGGTAAGTCCCAGTGGTGGCAGATCTGGGTTGGGGGGGGGCATAGGTTGTGGGAGGAGGGGGGAGTCAGGGGTCCAATCTTGTCTCAGTTCCAGTGCCAAGGCAAGGTAGGTACCTCCCAAAGCACCCCAAGTCAAATTGGGGCCATTTAGGATGCTCTAAAACAGCATCCAAGGTAAGTTGGGCTGTGCACAGCGCTATTGGGTACTACTGGTGCTACTATTTAATAAGAGGGAACAATACAGTTATTCCAACTCATGTGCAGGGATGGGCAGATCTATCAGATTTGCTTTCTCCCTCATTCAAATTTGTTCAGTCTTGAATTCTTTCTCTCCGAAATATGAAGTTATTGGTGAATTTTGGTAAGCTCTTCACAAAAATGCACTGAATTGAAATTCTCATCCATCTGCTCCAGCCAAATTGAAGATGTACAGCTATTCCCAGCATGGAAAAGACCATGATGCATCTGCCTTTCATGTCACTGTTAAAGATGAGTTGCTTGTCAGAAAAAAAGAGGAGGCAACCTAATTCCCCCGTTAAATAGATGAATACTTAGGATTCCAACACAGACTTTCAAGAGCAAAGCATTCAAAAGCCTCGGCCTCAATGGACAAATCTGTCACATCCCATTTTTCCTACATTTTTTTAAAAAAAATCAAGTTCTTGCAAATGTTGGTAAATATGATTCCACCCCTACTGCCATTGAAAAACAGAAGCTCCCATGTCTCCATTTCCTCTCTGAAATCCCTAGGAACATGAATATAACCTGCCTACCTAGGGGAACCCCTTCATACATCTGAAAAAGAGGCCTCTCACTAGTGTGGCCCTGTGTCCTACTTAGGGATGTTGGGGGCGCCTGACTGGGTCTGGGAGTCCAACGGACTACCATGTCTCCCCCACAATAATGTGCAACAATGGAGGTTCTAGAAATTACATATTTTCCCCATAAAGACTCCATTTGTGAAAGAGGAAAGCTACGAACGTGCGCAACAATGGAGACTGCAGATGGGATTGCGAAAAAGAAGCAAGTGGGGCAGGTGGCGGCAAGGCAAGCATCCAATGAATTGGACATGGATGAGTCCGTCCATCCCTAGTCCTACTTTGCAGGAGACAGTCCTCTACTTGAATTCATCTTCTAAATCTCATTTAAAGACCCCTCCAAATAGTGTGTGTGTGGGGGGGGGAGATGGGAGAGCAGCAGGGGCCTTCAATTTCCCCTTTCAGAGTTAGCAACTCATCAGAATAAGCAGGCACGCAGACTTCCCTGTCACTGCCTTCCCCAAGATGATGGGATGCATTGCATATCTGTTTAAACTGTAGTAATCATTTCTAAATTTGTATCTATACATATAAATTATCATATGCACACGTTAGGCAAATTTGTGTTCTTTTGCTTTTGTTTTTGTTTTGCCGTCCGTTTTGGTGACAAGTAAGATGCCACCCTAAGTCTGATCCACGCAAGCTCCAATTGTTGTGAACCGCCCAAAGAGCTTTGGCTATTGGGCGGTATAGAAATGTAATTGATAAACAAAGCAATAAAATGCCACAATATGTTTGCAACTTGTAAAGTTGGCAAACAAGTCTTGGTCGTCGAAGATAAAAAACACTTTGAGGTGGTGTTTGCCACAGAGTGGTGATGTGGTGGACATAGTGTTTGCCATAGAGTGGGCAGACCCTTCCATGCGCATGGATGCATGAACCAGCTCTTGGAAGCAAACACCTACAATAAACTCAAGGCAGCCTAGCTCAAGGGTGGGGAGGAAGTGAATCTCCAGGTCTTTTCATCTCCAGTATTCCTGACCAGTGGCCATTCTGAGATGGACTTCTGGGAGTTGAAGTTCTAAACATCTGTCTATCTACCTTCTGCCTACCCATGGTCTACCCACTGATTTCAGAGGCCATTACGTGTGTAAATATCCACCAGATTTTTCGCTGTAATGAACAGCAACAGTCTCGACGCCACGAGTTCTTTTACTGGTGCAAAAAAGAACAGAAAAGAAAAGAAAGAGTAACAAACACGACAGGCCCCCTCACCGCATCTCTCCCCCACCCTGGAAAAAAAAAAGGGCTACATGTTAAGACAACGTATAGGCAGAGAATTTGTGTTCGGGGTGCTGTAACACAACCCGTCTCGGCTGCTCTTCCCTTTTCCTGGCATCAGAGTGGATGTAATTCTCCTCATGCATTATTGATAGGCCCAAAAGCCTGCCAAGCGAGCCTGCTTTTTTTGTGACAGACAAAGCAGGGTACACGGATGGCACCTCTCACCGCTCGGGGCTCTGCTTTCATTAAGAACGTTTTCTGCCTGGTCTCTGAGGGCACCCTCTGTCAGCGACTGCCACACACACACACACACACACACACACAATTATATATATATATATATATATATATATATATAGTCCAGTCGAAGAGAAACCGAATGAATCTTAGCGTTCAGGTGTTCGTCAATCCTGATTAAAAAGGGGGGGGCGAGACGCTAACGTCCTTCACACCTTCCCCGTTTGTCTCGGCATGAGCTCGAAACCTCTTTTTCGGCTCGGTTATCAAACGCCCCCCCCGCCCTCCCCCTTCCCCCTTCCCTGCCGCTTCCCTCCTCTCCCTTTATTTCCTAATGCTCGCAGGTCCTCCAGGAAGACACAAGCACTTACAGTTGTTGAGTGATTAAATATTTATAATCAGGGCAATGAGTGAGGTGTTGAATAATAAATGGTAAGGTTGAGGCGGCCTTAGATAATTTCTGCAGATTTCTTCATCCACCGCCTCTTTGATTCTAAGGCAAAGAGAGAGAGAGAGAGAATGAGAGAGAATGTGTGTTGAGGAGAGAGAGAGAGAGAGAGAGAGAGAGAGAGAGAGATCCTTTTAATTAACAAAAAAAACTTTCTTTTTTTCCTGACAGTTGATAGTCCTTTATCGCTGTTTTGTTTGTGAACCTTGACCTTGTCACATCATTAGAGCCATCATTATCATCGTAGACAGGCATGCATAACATGTACATTGGTAGTTGTTTTCTTTTTCTGTTCTTCCCTTTTTATTTCTTTCTTTTTTCTTTTCTTTTCTGTTCTTTTTTCTTTCTATCTGCTACCTTTTCTTTTGGGGGCTGTTTTCCTCAGTTTTCCTCAGTTTTCCTCAGGACAGGTCCATGTTTCCTTCAGAAAGCTATTTTTTTTCCCTATACGTTTGGCAATTTAAACTTGAAATGGCTCAATTTATGAGACAGTGGAGGGCTCAGCTCTCCTCCCTCACCCCAAAAAAAACCTGCACAAGAAGAGTTTGACCACGTCCGCCTCTCTGGTACGTTGTAAGGCTGCATAAGCTAATCGGATGGACTGGGAGCAGGGGCACACCATTGAGCAAAAGCGAGGAGATTTCCAAGGACATAACACACCTGGGTGTTTCAAGATGCATTGTGATTACTTCTCAGAAGCCCCTGTTTATTTCTGGAAACTCAGCACCAAAATACGCATCATGTTAGTTTCGATCTGTGCCCAGTGGTGCAGCTAGGTGATATTAGACCCTGAACGTAATAGTCAGGTGGCTAGGTGTCCTACTTTACAGACAACTGCCCTCTATTTGAAGAGCTGTCAGAGAACAGTCCTCTATTAAAAGGTATCCTGTCTTTGATGGGCTGCCCAGCCCAAGTCTGTTTTAGAGACAAAGGAATCTAAGAAGGGGCCTTGAAGTTGTCCATCAACAATTAGCACCTAGGCCACACCTAGACGATGGAGCATTAGCGCCTCAAGACCCCAAAACCCCACGCTTGCGCTCCCTGCACTTGTCCCCGCAGCATGGAGTGAGCGCAGGGTTTGTAACCAGAGGGAAGGGAGGAGCCGCTCTGCCCTGCCACTGGATGGGTGCCGCTGTGCCTCAGGGCATCCCTCCCCAGCCCCCCCCTTTACCTTACCCTCCAAGGACATGGCTGAAGCTCTCCCCAGAGGACATGGCTCTCCCGGAGGACGTGTGGAGGCATCCCAGTTGCGATTTGGCTCGCTGGGCTGCCCCTCCTCCCTGTCCAGCTGATGGCGACCAATCAGTGTTCACCCTTGGCTGGGACACACCTCCAACACAACTGCAGAACAAGATGACAGATGGCAGATGCCATTGTTGCCTTGCTCCAAGAGGAAAAAGGGTAAGTCACCAACTTTTTTAATGCGGAGCTTCAGGGAAAGCCCTGGGATTGCTCTGCAATGGCTGCTGCATCATATAAATGACCATCACTGTGGCTTCACTGCACGGCTTTCCCCTCATCAAGTCAATCTCCTAGACAGCAGATCGAGGATGCCCACAGATCACTGGTCTGTCTTCCTCACTAAGGTGAGATGAATTGTATTTCTATTTAAATTATAGTTCTTATTTCTAAATTTGCATTTAGCATATGTAAATGTTATGCAAATTGATGTCCTCTTTATTTTAGTAATGAATTTCCACTTTTTTATGGCAATACGTAAGTGGCCACTCTACTTTACATTCCCGGGGGGGGGGGAGGAGGCTTTAGATGGCCTTGTGAAGCACACCAGTAACATTTCTCTCCCCTCCCCTCCAGTCCATGATTAACAACTGCTTCTACATTCCTCATGAGTCTGTAGCAACCCTGGGAGGTGGGAGGATACTCTGGGCATGTGCAGTTTTGCATTTTAAACTTACTTCAATCATAACTCTATCATAACATCAGAAATGGAATGGAGTTTCCTTCAGCTATTCAGATGGCTTCATCACCTGCCACTTTCTGGCTGGTCATTGGGAGTGGGGGTTCCTTCCTAGTACACCACTGTCTCACCGTCTGGACCAGGGCCAGTATATGTGCGCCTGTGCTTGCATGTGTGTAACAGTTAAAACTTCTCCAACCATGCTGCTTTCATGATACACACACATGCACACACAAATATGAACATGCATTTAAAATAATCCGTACTTTGGCTCAGTGTGATGATTGATATAAACCAGGGATGCAGAACAATTTTACTATTTTCCTTGGGAACAATCTGTTGGAAGGCATACTGGCAATGGGACGAAATGGAGCCAAAAGTGGGTGTGGGTGTGTGAAGGTGTAGGGGAGTGGGCTCACCCTGTGGGGGGTGGGATGAGACTTTGACCCTCTCTCCCTCTCTCTCTCTTTCTGCCACCCCTTCTCTCTCTCTCTGGCCCCATTCAGAAGACACCTTAAAACACAGCTGTAACCATGGTGGTTAAGCCAGAAAGCCGGGTTCTGTTGAGAAGACACCTTAAATCATGGCTTATTCACCATGATTAAAGCCATGGTTTAAGGTATCTTCTGAACACGACCCGACTTTCTGGCTTAGCCCCTGTGGTTAAAGCCATGGTTTAGGTGTCTTCTGAATGGGGCCTCTCTCTCTCTCTCTCTCTCTCTCTCTCTGTCTGCCACATCCTTTTCACTCTATGCCCCTTCTTCTCTATCACTTTCTCTCTCACTCCTCCTCTCCAGGCAGCAGGCTGCTGGAGAAAGGACAGAACACTTTTGCCAGAAATCTGAACTCCTTCCATCCATCTGTTTCAGCTTTCTCCCACAGTTCCCTTCTCCCACCCTCCTTCTCTCCCACTGAGCTCCCCCTACCTGCATGAAATTAGGCCTTGGGCTGCAGGCCGCCCACTTCTGGGATAAAGAATTAACCAGGCCTCCATGCACGCTGAAAGCTCAAATTGTTTTGTTCATTTGAAAAAGAGACTGACAATTGCATTTGTTTTGATAATATTGCTGAAGTTATGAGGTTCAAAAATAAAAAAGGTTAAGAGTAACTAGGAGAATTGTAGTTAAATATAATACACTAGGGGTTGAATCCAATGGTGTTGTTCTGCCAGCCAAAGGGAAACCACTGGCAAGATAGATATTCCCTCCCCACTGCAGATCCTGATATGCTACCCCCCCATATGCTCCAATGGTTAGAGGACCCTCTGGAGTAGATTTGGGCTGTGTGCTTGACAAGGTGTTTGACAGCCCCTGGTATTGTGTGCAGGGAGGAGGAGAGGACAGGGATGTCCCGTCGTATGAGCAGAAAGCCTGATGCGCCAATGAACTTCTACTCGCATGATGTTGGATCCAAGTCACTTCCCCTACATTAAGAGAACTGCGCACAAAAGTGCATATGAATGTCCATGCAAACTTAAAACAACAACAACAAAAACCCTCTAAGTTTGGGATGAACCAAATTTAAGATTGGGAATATGAAACTCAGAGAAACCAAATTGACAGATTCATCCATCTCTAGCACTCTGTGGGCTCATTTACATCTATGAGCCTTCTGGGACAGGGGGAGGATCTCGGGGGTTTTGGCTTCCAGGATCCTCCCCCAGTGTCCAAACACCAGCGCAACATCCCTGAAGGAAAGAGGGACATTTGGTGTGGCGGGTTCCCCTCCCCCCCAAAAGAGGAGCCAGTCGCGCAATTGCGCAGCCCTGATCCTCCAAATAACAAAGTTAAAAAAAACCTTAAAACAAAAGTGCCAACAGCCACCCTGGGGATGGTGAAATTGCTTTCCACCTCACCCTTGTTGGGCGCAGAGTCACCCTGTGTAGCTCGGTGCCTGTTTAAAGAGCCCCACTACTCGTGGGGAGAAGGGAAGACCCGGGAGCACTGGGCACACCACCCACAGTCCTCGGTGTTGTCCCAGGACAATGGGAAAAAACAGGATAAAAGTAGTCCATTTTATCCCAGGGAACGTGAGCGGTCGTCCCGGGTTGACTCCGGGATCCCCTGGATGCACAGGGATGACCTCAAGCTGACCCCAGGATAAATGAATGTGTAAACATGGCCTTTGACTTCTCTGAATATGTAATCAGCCCTCAGTTTCCCCCTAACAGATTATTAGGGCCACAGCCATATTTTGGACTAGGCATACTAGATGATCACCTAGAATGCCAGCCTTGGGGTGGGGTGATGTGCTCAGCTCAGTGGCACCTTCCACAAGTTATCTATGCAACTATCCACTCCAACAGCAGAAACAAATAATATGAACTGTTCACCTTTTTATTTGTTTATTTGTTTATTTTTATTACACTTCTATACTGCGCAATAGCTGAAGCTCTCTGGGCAGGTCACTGCAGTTCTGGGCAGTTCATCATTTGTAATGCTAGCAACCCTGAACTCCATGGCTGACATTACATTCATTAGGGGTATGCACTGGTTCGGGTCCGATCCACGATCCAAATCCAATCCAGGGGAAATTGGATACAATTATCCAATTTCCGTTCTCACCGCTGGATCGGCCGATCCAATCCAATCCGGAAAGGTTCTGATCCAGATCAGATGGATCGGCGGATCGGCGGGCGCCTGCTGGCGCCCGCCACCACTTCCATTGGTGGCCACCAGCGGGCATCCGCCGATGGAAGCGGACAGCGGAGGGGAGGCTTCCCTGGCGGGGCTGTCCGCTTCCATCAGCGGCATCAGTGGGCACCCGCCGATGGAAGCGGACAACGGGGGCAGGGGGCTTACTTTCCAGGGAGGTAAGCGGGGGGAGGGGGCGGGAGGCCCACGTGCAGCTTACCTTCGGGGGACGTCCGCTCCCGTCCGCCGCTGTCCGCTACATCACCTGGCGCACTACTCAGGAGCAGGCCGCGAAGCCCGCTCGCAGTAGCCGCCAGCGCTGGACGGGAGCGAACGGCCCTAAAAGGTAAGCAGTGGCGGGGAAGGGGGCTTACCCCCCCCGGAGCTGTCCGCTTCTATCTGCGGGCGCCCTGTAAAGGCAGCCTCACATAGAGTGTATTACAGTAATCCAATCAGGATTGTATTGTATTGATTGATCCTTCAATAGTCCTGTCCTCCACCAAGGCCAGATCTACACCAAGCAGGATATAGCACTATGAAAGTGGTATGAAAGCGGTATATAAAGGCGGAATCTACACTACTGCTTTATAGCAGTATTGAAGTACACTGACAACTGTTGGGGCCCGTGACACATTCCATACCACATTCATACCACTTTCATAGTGTTATATCCTGCTTTGCGTAGATGAATCATGGGCCCCAACAGTTATCGGTGCACTTCAATACCACTATAAAGCAGCAGTGTAGATCCAGCCCAAGAGGGAGATTGTTATTTTGTTACAGAAATCTTAGGGAAAACATTTCTAATTGGACCAGGATCTTCTCTCAAATATAGGAGCTCTACATCATACATCAGTGCACATGTATAGCCTCCTCTGACACATACCAAAGGATCATGGAGGGTGAGGGGGTCCATTAGGCATATCTGCAGTGGGGGGTCCATCTGGCCCTGTGACCCCCCCACACCCACCTTTCTTTGAATGTGTGTATTGTTTTGCCTAAATGCCACTACAGTGTGACTTATTTATTATTTATGGCATTTATATATCGCCGTGTATAATAAAATCTCTCAGCACTTCACAATATTAAAATACAATATTATAAACATTATAAAAACACCATATTTTAAACAACTACAGTAAAAACAATTGAAGGGGCAGTGAAATGAGCAGCATGGTTAGTTGACTTCCATTTCCATTTCCAAGGAAACATCATGCATGGGAAGGCATCGCTGGTGTTCATGCACACATATTTGCAAGCTTGTGCATTAGAGACAAATTGTACCCATTGTCCAGTCAGAAAGTTAACTTCTCAGGATGGAGGTGAACCAGGAAGAATGACAATGCTAGCAAATCACAGTAAAATATTAACTGAGAATCCTCAAATGGCAAAAATTGGTACAAACGAGGGACATTGATGTGATTCACCAGAGACAGAGATCAGTAAATACGGACAGCTGGAACATATGGTTTCCTTCCTTCCAACTCAGAAATAGCTGCTGGGAAGGGGAATATGCCCATCAAAACTGACAAGCTTCAGCTAGCTAGAAAATAATTGTCACCTATTGCAATATGATTTGCAAAGTTCACAAGAGGATGTCCTCCTCACTTGTCTGATACTCAAAAAAAGTTGAGTTGATTTGAACAATACATTTAGGATCAAATGCAAAGTTTAAGATAAAAATCAGAGATGCTAGAGACGCTGCAAATACCTAAAGGAATCATCACTCAGTGTGCTGTTTATTAACATGTCCGGATTCCTTTACCTTGGCAGGCCACATCAATCCAGTTTACCTACCCAGTTAAGTGCTTACTATGAAAATTAAGGCCTTCTTCTTTTCCACTCTATCTTGGTAATAGGCTATGCCAAAACTGTGCATATTGACTGTGGAGTTTAACTATGTTTCTGCAGAGAGTCTTTTGGTTGTAATAATGTTAAAATTACACATTTTATATCCTTGTTTTCCCAGGTTCCCACTTGTCTTTTTTTTAAGCCTTCAGTACAACTAACAGCAATGTACTTTTGCTCAGTGGTAAAAGGTTACTTAAAATTCCTTCTTAATTTTGTTTCCTTTTCCCACCAAGGGGGTAATTGTTAAACCACCAACTGCTAAATAGATTTATCACCAGTTGCCAAACCTGCTGATAAGTTGCACACATACCTTTCCCAGTAGGGGCCACTACAGAGCATTAAATAGGGAGTCTGGGAAGAGAAAATGATGACATGATGACAGAAGGAACCGGGTAAATATGAAAAAAATGCTTCACTGGAAAATTAATCCATCCTGTAGTCCACCGTTAAAGTAATAAAAGCTTTATGATTCATTTCTTATATTATAATGGAGGAGGCAATTAGTAATTACTGGATTTATAGTATTTGTTGTGTGAACTCAGCCAATAAAACGTAGAGGAATTTGTTATTTTCCCCCTCTACTCAAGCGCATTCACTGCAAAGGAATGCTCTTGGTGCATTAAAATGTGGTGCACGTTGTTGGTTAAAACAGAAGGAAGAAATGGCTCTATCCAGACCAATGAACTGGGACTGAGTTGAGGTGTAGCAATAGGGTTTGTTACAACACTCAACGGAAGATGTATCATCTGGTTCTTTGTGGATTCTTCTTCTTCTTCTTCTTCTTCTTCTTCTTCTTCTTCTTCTTCTTCTTCTTCCTTTTCTGTCATTTCCCCTTTCCTATGCTCTCAACACCTTTCACAAAAAAGCAACCAATTCCTTACCAAGTAAAATCAGACCAAAGGTCTGATATTTCAGGTGGTTCTGCAAGCAGCCGGAAGGAGTATTATTCATGTATTGTATTGTATTGTATTTATTTATTACATTTCTAAACTTCCAAATAGCCAACGCTCTCAGGATGGTTCCCAACAATTTAAACCACAAAATACAGCATAAAATACAATATAAATTGTAAAAGTTTCAAACTACAGTATAAAAGTAAAACCAAAATAAAACCTAGCAGCAATTCAAAGACTTAGGCCTAATCTACACCATGCTGGACATTGCACTATGAAAGCAGGGTGAAAGCGGTATAGAAAAGGCGGGAGCCACACCAAGCAGGATATAGCGGTATATGGCATGTGTCAATGGGCCCTAACAGTTGTCAGTGCACTTCAATACCTCTATAAAGCAGTAGTGTGGCTCCTGCCGTTGATATACTGCTTTCATACCACTTTAATAGTGCTATATTCTGCTTGATGTAGATTGGGCCTTAGAATACAATAAGAGATTTACAATAGTGCTAGTAGATTAAAATGCCTAGGAAAATAAAAAGGCTGTCAAAATGAGCACAATGTAGGTGCCAGGTGAGTCTCTCTGGGAAGCTCATTCCGCAGTGCCACACCCACTTCTTTTCCTTTGGCAGGGGCTCATGGAGCAGGACCACTGAAGATTCTCTTAGGGTCTGGGTAAGTATGTACAGGAGGAGACAATCCTTCAGGTAACTTGGCCTTGAGCCATTTAGGGCTTTGAATGTGAATTCCAGCATTTTGAATTGGGCCCTGGACATGGACTGGCAGCATGTGATGGAATTGAGAGAGCCAGTATGGGACTGAGGAGCCCTAACCCTCTTGGCCATGTAACTCAGTGAGGGACTTTGGGCCAGTCACTGGCTCTCAGCTCAATCTACCTCTCAGGGTTGCTGCGAGGATAAAATGGAGAGGAAGAGGACCATGTAAGCCACCTTGAGTTCCTTGAAGGAAAAAAAAGGTGGGATATAAATGTAACAAATAATAATCATTCACACGTTTTGACCCATCCACCTGCCGTTTAAGACCTTCCAACTTTTCCAGGAAATAGTTTATGATATCCCACAGCATGCTTGCAAGCCTAGTTTGATGGAAGAAAAGTCAACTTCAGTTCTTGGAAGATATTGACAAACGCCTCATCTACACCAAGCAGGATACTGCACTATGAAAGTAGTATGAAAGTGGTATATAAAAGGCAGGAGCTACACTACTGCTTTATAGCGGTACTGAAGTGTACTGACAACTGTTGGAGCCCATTGACACATACCACATACTGCTATATCTTGCATGGTGTGGCTCCTGCCTTTTATATGCCGCTTTCATACCACTTTCATAGTGAAATATCCTGCTTGGTGTAGATGAGGCCAAAGTGAGCAGACAATCTGGACAGAAGGCACAACTGGGCAAGGTATTACAGCTCAGCTCTGCACATCCCAGAATATCTCCCAAGGCAAGAAGCTCAGGACGTCCTCCCTCCCCTTAAAACTGGAGAGGTTCTTAACATCAAAATCATGTAGGAGAATGAACTGTCCATATCTTCTGATCCCCATCTCTTAATGTAGGCTTTATTTCCACATTTGCCAACTGTCTTTCTCAGTCCTCCATACCTGAGAACTAAGGTACCCAGTCCTGACGTGCATGACCCCAGGGCTATCTGTTCTAAGAGTCTAACAAGCTGGGAGATATGACGATGACATAAAAGGAGTTTGCTCACAGTTGTGTTGTTCTTGTTGGGCATAACAATAATTGCACCAGTGAAATGAAAAAGACTGCAGAACTTGTGTGCTGATCCAGGTCATGATAATAACACAAACAAGTGAGACAGATAGAGGAGAAGTATTGTGTGCTGTCTCTGTGCAAAAACACACAGTTTTGTTCTGTGCCCAATTATATGAGATTCAAATTCCAACATGAACGTTTTATGGAGTAT
Source organism: Anniella stebbinsi (assembly GCA_029215795.1). Lineage (NCBI taxonomy): Eukaryota > Metazoa > Chordata > Lepidosauria > Squamata > Anniellidae > Anniella > Anniella stebbinsi. The sequence goes on from JARDYH010000001.1 coordinate 352,226,882, forward strand.
AATCCCCTCAATATGCCCCTCACTTCATAGTCCTTCATAGGTTCTTTGTTTATTCATAGCCTCACTATGTCCCTGCTTTCGCATCATTTTTAGGGTTTCCTTTTTTCTTCATGGCATGATTCCAGCCAATCAGGGATCACACATTGAATGATGTCCTAGTGGCACATTGCCAATCAGATTTGGCTATGTATCTAGGTCACTAAGGGCAAGTAAGATTTTCCATCACCCTCACTTTGAATGGGAGCATATCTCTATTGCCTAAGTAGCCCAATGGTGCTCCCTATTTGGCCGTGTTTCCTTGGCAGTCTCATTGACCACCAGCACCATGTGCCAAAAGTTTCACTTCCATTGAGTTCTATCCCTGCCAAGTCATACAGGACTTCTTTGGGTGGGATATGGGCAGAAATGCAGCCAAATGCACATACTCTCCACGTTATACTGTAACTAGACCGATATATATATATATATATATATATATATATGGATAACGGAAGGGAACACTGCTCTTGAACATGAACACGAACACCCCCTCTTCTCCCTGATACTCACACATTTGTGAAAAGTTGCTGAAAGGTGGGTATGTTTTATGAATAACAAACATGTTCAGAAAACACAACGTAGTGTTTCAGCTCACCACTAAACACAAACGTGAAAAATACTGCAACAGCCTCATCCAATGAGTTTACAACTGCCCTACAGCCTCACTGCCGCTGCCGGCATTACCTTTTCCAATGCAACCTACTTTGTGCCTGTCAGGATCAGGCTATAACAACACATTTGTAGGGGCTGTAGCTCAGTGGCAGAGCACATGCTTTGCATTTAGAAGGTCCCGGGTTCAATTCATGGTATCTCCAGGTAAGGCAGGGAAAAAAATTCTGCCTGAAACCGTAGAGGGTAATTGCCAGTCAATGTTGACAATATTGGGCCAGATGGATCAATGGTGTGATTCAGTATAAGGCAGCTTCCTATATGCCTAAGACAAGTTGTTCAAGACCAAATATTAGAAAATAATCGTTCTATTAATTGTGCCTTTTATGCGTGAATACTAAAACAAAACAAAACAGATGCAAAAGACTAATTCAATTAAAACCTTCTTGCTGGCTGAAACCTCTATCCTTGGAAACATTTTTGTCTCTGGATTTTTCACCTCCAACAACTGTAGTGTAGTGAAAATATTTACGCGGAATCCATGTTCCTGCTATGGTTCAGAATTCCAGCTTGGCATGCTGTTTGACAGTCCCTCGTAAAATTACAAATTGCATTCTATATTAAAATATTAACAATAAAAAGGTCAGAGGGCTGCCCTGGTCTGACCCGAAGCAAAGCGCTGTTAGATCATTCCGGCTCCTACATGCACATATTTCTGTGATTCTGCAGTAATGATGGTACATTTAAATATATATCCTTGTTTGATGCTTCTGCATCAGTTCCCTGTTTGGGGTTGGAAGAGGGTGGCTGTGTGAGCTGTGAAGGATCAATGGGTATTATGACTGAGGGGAAGTTAGCAGAACCAAGTGCCTTGGAAAAGACAATGGCAGACACACTAGAGGATGAAAAGGAGGGACAAATGTTGAAGGATAGAGATGAGAGAAGCTGGAAACCCGCGTTGGAGTGCAAAAGATGAGAGGGGGCCCCTCCACTGCTGCAACAGAATAGGCCCCAAAGCGGCACCCAGCATGATCTAGATAATGCCAGTTCCCATAGGACCCAGGTGGACCTACCAGCGCTGATATCAGTTGCCAACTTTCTTTCTTTCTTTCTTTCTTTCTTTCTTTCTTTCTTTCTTTCTTTCTTTGGCCCTTTCCACACCATAGGGGTGTGGAGGGCAGGGAACAGGCGAACCCAGAAGTAGCCACTTCTGGGTTCAGTGTGCTGAAGCCGCATGTAGAATATGATGGCCCGGGCTTCTTCCCGAGCCGTCGCCAGTCACAGCAGCCATTTTTTTCAAGGATCCACGGAGGAGCGCACGAGCGCTGCTCCGCAAAAGTGCATATTTTTTTAAAAAAAACACGTGATCCAGACCCCCTCCCCCCGCCATCCTGGGGATGGCGATTCAGCTTCCCCACTGTCTCCTGATGGCCTCGGAGCCACACAGTGCAGATCCGTGGCCATCGGTGCAGCTGTGCTTACTCGCAGGTAAGCATGGCTGCACCGGGGTGAGCAGCCACATTCTTCCATGGTACCAGGAAGTTCCCAGGACCGCAGTAGAATTGGGATTTTACTGTTTCCAGGGAACCAGTAAAAATCCCATGCCTGCCCCCTCCGCTACTCCCTGTGGATCATGCGGCCACACAGGGAGCAGCCGGGGTCCATCCCAGGCAAACTGCCTGGTGCAGAAAGAGCCTTTGTCCTTTAGATGTTCACTAAGGCAATGATTGTGTTGTGAGACATATCACCAACCAAGGCTGCATCCAATTACCAGCATCATTTTTCCCAGAATGCCTCTGATCCTCACTATGACAGGTCCCACTCCAGAAGCATTCTGGGGAAAAGAAGATGCCTGGAAGTGGCAACCTCAGTTTCATTTTGCTGAGGGGAGGGAAGAAAGAGAGAGAGAGAGAGATCTGCCCAATGTTATCTGGTAAGCCTACTAGGTGGGACAAAGGGGCCCTTGCCGAGGGCCCTTTTGAACACGACACTGTCCCCAAGCAGAATTACAATATGTTTAAAGCAACTTAAAGGGGTGCTGTATACCTGCCTCCTATCTTTGGTGGCCGGGTGCCCTCTTTACAGAGGACGATCATCAATTTAAAGGGCTGCCAGAAAACTGTCCTCTATTTTGCAGAGAATAATGGTTATTGTATGGTTTACAATAGTCACAATAATCTTTCTCTAAATCCAGGCCATCCAGCTAGGACAGGCTCTCATTTCCTGTCCCCTGCAGATGGGGCTCAGGGATGACCACTTGTAAAAGTTTTTGTATATGAAGGAGCTGAAGTAACTCTTGCCTGGTTTGAGGATTTCAACCAAGATTTTTTCCAACCTGGTATTAGCCAATTTTCCTGAGTAGGGTGGAATAGATTATCTCTCTTGCCCCCCCTTTTTAGCTCACTGGCCACCCAACTGCCCTCAAACCACCATTGGCTCTGCTTCTTGCATGTTGCCTCCATTTCTGGGTCTTCCTGCTCTACTGCTTCCTGGTTAGCTGGTGGCCTGCTGGCTACCACACCAGTTACATTATTCCTGGATGCCATGAGCAACGGCTGGGCTCAGGTGAGCCCTCCGACTGAGCACAGCCTGAGCATGGCCCGGCAAGGGCTTAAGTCCTGGCCATGGGGAGGCAATAGCTTTTTCATCTCGCAAGTCTCAGCAAGACTCAGCGAAGACGAAGAGACAGAAATGTTGATTTGCTATTTTTAAATGGTTAAAAAGACAGAGCAGTGCAACATTTGCAACATCCTGAAGTTTAAACAGAACTGCACAAGAAGAAGAAAATATAATCATCTCCGAGCTGAGACGCTGTGTGTCAGGGTAGAAGTCCATGCAAAATTAAACGCAATGAGGTCCCCACCCACTAACTTTAGCACTGCTGCCAGGAACTGTAATAATTAATTGAGTCTTGATATTTCAACAGCCTTTGATTATGGAATGGAGCTGAGTGGAACATTTCACACATAAAAGCGAGTGAAATGAAGTGGCAACCAGGTGGGGTGGGGGGTGGGGGGGAAAGACACTTAGCATCTTGCTCACTTCTCTGAAGTGAAGATATCATGAGAAAGAAAGAAGGGGATAGGAAATCAGAGGTTTAAGAGGAAAGGGGTCATGCTTTGTATTTTCTTTCTTTCTCTTTTATCGGTTGATTTTTTTCAGTTATATAGATGTTTACAATATTACACTACAGTCACTGCAAGTACAGGACAGCTGAGGGAACAGATGGTCAAATGACATATTGTCCACAGAATGCTGACCATATTATTGAGCTAACACATGATAAAAGTAGGCCAAGATTTTGGTTGATCTCCTCACCAGTTTTGGAGACAAAAGGAATGGATAGAGGCCAAGTGACTATTCCTTCAAATTTAGGACTTTTCTTTATCTAGTTCTGAATCCAAAGATATGATAAACAAGCCAAGGATGAACACCCCACAAACATTTGCATCAGATAAATTTCTAGTTGAATTCTAATTGCATTTCTACTGATTCTGAATCCTGTTCCACAAATTCTGGTAGTTATACTATAATCCGCCTTGTGTTCAGCTTCTCTGCCTGTACATGTTAATTCTGTCTCAGGAATTTTCACACTAACATCAATGTGCTCTATGTATTGTCGTGATGTATGGATTTTTGGCTAAAAGAACAAGGTACTTTGAGCAGTGCGAGGTCCCCCATCTCTCCCAAGGTGGTGAGGGGAATAAAGGGGTGATGGAATGAGGTTGGCTCATTGGCTTATGAAGCAGTATTGTCCCACACAGTGGGCCTCACAGGGCGGATCTACACTGCTGTTTTACACTGCTTTAAAGCGCTTTATAACAGTAGTGAAAACTGTTTTGGAGTGCGTCCTGGGCCCCAACAGTTGTCACTACTGTTTTAAAGCACTTTAAAGCAGTTTATAACAGTACTGACAACTGTTGGGGCCCAGGACACACTCCAAAACAGTTGTCACTACTGTTCTAAAGTGCTTTAAAGCGCTTTAAAACAGCAGTGTAGATCTTTTGGGGGCCTTTTGGAAGGGGAATTGGTTGTAGGTTCCACAGTGACAGAGCAGGCTGGGCATCAGCACTCAGGGACATACACCTCATGGGGTCAACACCTACATCCAACTTCAGTGGCCCAAAATGGACCAGCAACAGTGCAGGAGAGCTACCAGGCAATTGGCAACATGCTCAGACCGTGATTTGTGTCCCGTAAAAGCCTTCTGAGGCCCTTTCCACACCAGCCATTTTTCGAGGGGCTGCTCCTGCCTGCTCGTGGAGAGTCTGCATGACGCACAGAGCATCCTGCAAGCAGGCAGGGGCTAGCCCTCCATTTTCCAAGGAGTTCAGGGAATGCTATTATCCCAGTTCGTTCCCTGTTCCCAGGAGGGCAGTGAGATGGGCGGCTGGTGTGGCCGCCCATCCCAGGCGCAGCCACACTTACCCGCAAGTAAGCATGGTTGCACCGATGGCCAAAGAGCTGCACCGCGTGGCTCTGAGGCCATCAGGAAGGGGGACAGTGAAATTGCCATCCCCAGGATGGCGGGGGTGGGAAAGGGTGTGATCACATGCAGTTTTTTTAAAAAAAATAAACTGACCTTTTGGGCGTGAGCGCTTGTGCGCACCTCCACAGATCTTTTTTTTTTAAAAAAATAGCCAGTGCGACTTGCAGCAGCCCAGGAGAAGCCCGGGCTGCCACATTGTGGTACTGCCTCATCGCGCCGAACACGGAAGTGGCTACTTCCGGGTTTCCCCGCTTCCCGCCCTCTCCACCCCTATGGTGCAGAAAGGGCCTCAGAGTATTTAAGAGCCAGCTGGAGCCAAGCTGGGAGGACATGTTGGAATTCCTAAGGCCCCTCCCATGCTATCATGGACAGGGCCTTAGCGAGATTGGTGTTACCTACAGCCATGTTTAGGGCACATTCGTTTTGTATATGTGCTGCATTCACAGTGGCCATATTGAAATTCGGCAATAGAGAGCTTTGCAGTTGGCATTCCAAGGCCTGTCATAGATACATCAGGCCCCTGTCAGTATCCTGTAGAATAGGGTGACCAGATAAAATCCAGGTCAGGGCTCCTGTAACTTTAACAGTTGTAGAGAAAAGGGAATTTCAGCCAGTGTCATTTGTATGCAATTAGTTCCTGGTGAAATTCCCTCTTCATCACAACAGTTAAAGGTGCAGGCACTATACTAGAGTGACCATATACAAAAGAAGGCAGGGCCCCTGCAACTTTAACTGTTGTGATGAAGAGGGAATTTCACCAGGAACTAATTGCATACAAATGACACTGGCTGAAATTCCCTTTTCTCTACAACTGTTAAAGTTACATGAGCCCTGACCTGGATTTTATCTGGTCAGCCTACTGTAGAAGATAGGGTGGGTGGCACAAGCCTGTCCAGCAGAAAAAGTCACTGTTAAAACTGTACTAGCTGCTGACTAGTGGGGTCACAAGTGCCTTGAAAGGGCTCAGAGTTAAGTGAATGAACAGCAGAGTTGGGGATGGCTGCAGGACTAGATAGATATTGCCCCCAATTCACAATCACATAGTCTTCGCGGCATCCGTATAGACAGGAAGGGATCCACTTAACAGATATAGGCTGCCTTCCATCATGGGCAGTTCCTTGCCTTTCCATGCTGCACTGTGCAATGCAGAGCAGTAGTGAACTGCAAAGGAACTGCTCATGAAGAGATAGAGCAATCTCTTCCCACATGAGCAGCTAACTCCCTTTTCATGTGTTTGGGTGTGAATAGGGTAAATGGTGTGTGCATGTTGAGTGAAGAGGTGAATGGTGTGTGTGTGTGTGTGTGTGTGAGAGAGAGAGAGAGAGAGAGCATGCCAGCAGTGGGAGTAGCCCTACCCATCTTGGGCTCTTAGGCCCAAAATAATTTCTTTATCCCTGGTCCAGCGCAAGTCTGGAAATGGATAAGAAGCCACAGGTTAACACAAGCAAAAAAAGGAGCAGAGCCTGGTGAAGTTGGATGGAAGATGACGGTGAATGAAAGATGATGAAGTTGGATGGAAGATGATGGTGAAATCAGATACAACTGGACCTCTGGAATGAAAGGAAAAGGAGAGTAACATAGGTGTATTTTCTGGACCTTCTTGACCCTCTAGTGGTCCTCTTTGGATAGCAGATAGTGGAACAGATACTAGGTTATTGTAGAATTCACAATTCCCCAAATTGAAATGTGGCTCTTGGCTTAGAAGGTACCTTTCCTGGAATCCCCATGCACAAATCCTGACAAGCTTGTCTTATCTTTCACTATTAAGCTATTTACTTATGAAAACAAAAAGTGTAAAACACCTCTCTCCCTCCCTCGTTGACTTTTTCTGAGGCCCTTTCTGCACCATAGGGGCGGAGAGGGCGCGAAATGGGGAAACCTGGAAGTAACCATTTCCGGGTCCAGCATGCAGAGGCTGCTCCAGAATGCGATGGCCCATGCTTCTACTGATCTGTCGCAATTCGCGCAGGCCATTTTGGGGGGGACAGATCTGCGGAGGTTCGCAGAAGCACTCTTGTGTAAATGTACGTATTTTTTTTAAAAAAAACCTGTTGTGCGATCGTGCCCCCTCCCCCTGCTCTCCTGGGGGTGGCAATTTTGCTTTCCCCCCCCATGGCCTCAGAGCTGCGCGGTGCGGCTCTGTGGCGATCAGCGCAGCCGTGCTTACTCACGTGGAAGTGTGGCTGCACCCGGGATGGATGGCCACACCAGTCGCCCATCTCACTGCCCTCCCAGGAGCAGGGAACAAACCAGGATTATAGCGTTCCCTGAACTCCTGGGAAAAAGGAGGGCTGGCCCCTGCCTGCTTACGGGATGCTCTGTGCGTCATGTGGACTCTCTGCAAGCAGGCAGAGGCAGTCCTGGGAAAAATGGCTGGTGCAGAAAGGGCCTGTGTGTGTTTGTGTGTGTAGGTGTGTACATCTATCTATCTATCTATCTATCTATCTATCTATCGAGAAAGAGAGAGAGAGAGAGAGAGAGAGAGAGATTTTCTGAGGGATCTTTAAGAGTGGTCTTATTATCCAGTGCTATTACAGCAAAACCCCAGTAGAGTATGTTTCCATGGGCAATAAGTGTGTATACTCTTGGGATGCTTTTGCAGAAATCAACATTTCTCCCCTCTCCAAACAGCGACAATAGGAGGGATCCTACCTTTCCAATGAAGCTAATAAGACTCGGTCTCTCTTAATCAAAGGACTTTGGCTTAACTGGATTGCTACAAGTTCCACTGAAAATTCATTCACCTGCAACTTAATATTAGCATTAAAGAAGAAGAAGAAGAAGAAGAAGAAGAAGAAGAAGAAGAAGAAGAAGAAGAAGAGCTTTGTTTTATTTTCTTAGAAGCAGCTTGAGGATGAAGGGAGGGAAATCCTGGGATTTGCAAAATGCAGGAGGGGAGCTGCAGAGCAATAAGAAGCTGAACATGGCACATGACAAAGCTGCAGGAAGAACAGCCCCTAATAAGGATAAGTATGAAAGTGATGATCTCAAGACATCAAACTCTCCATTTGCAAAAGAGCAAGAAATGAGGGCACATGAGGGCTGTTGTAATATCTCCATTACTGCTGGCATCTTGTGCAAGATTGTTGCCTATTTCTTGGCTGAAATCCAGCTTGGGTAATTATCTCCTGCCTACATAACTTTTTACCATGCAGTTTCAATGGGATACCAGATGTGCAGCGCAGTCTGAGTGTTTACTCAGAAGTAAGCCCTGCTGATTTCAGTGGGATTGCTTCTGAGACCTGGGATTGCAGCCTTAATTTTGTGTCCATGGCACTGTGCAATGTTGCTATCCAGAGCTCAGAGGGGACGGGAGGGGGTGCTTTTACATGATAGGCAAAAACGACCCTTATATCTGCAGCTTAGAAAGCATTTTGAAATTTTCTGCTGATTTGAGAATTTAATGATGCCAGGTAATTGGCAGTAGGTTGGAGTCAAAACAAAAGGGAGGATTTCTTCATGTGATGCATATATTAACTTATGGATTTTATTGCTGCAAGAAAAGGTGGCAAATACTAAGTTTGGCCAACACCCTATGATAACCTGGTGTTAGCAGTTGCTCCCAAGCACCTGAAACATCAGTATGCCTCTTCCTGCAGCTGAGAAATGATGGCTTAATGTCCCTGCCAGTGCTGGGCCAAGAGACACTTAGCAAATGGGAAACTGAAGAGGAAAGTCTGGCAGGATTAGGATCAGAGTTGGATGGAGCTCTGGAAAAGAAGGTCACTATACAGGGGGAGTCAACTGCAAAACTGGACTCAGTTGCAAAAAAGGATCTGAACTGATAAGCCCCATCAGAAACAGAGCTCGAAGAAAGGATGCACAAAAGTGGAAAGGAAAGTTGACAGACCTGAAGAGACAAGCAAATTGAGTGATGAAAGGATACTTGGAGCTAGCCCAGAAAACCTCACAAGCAAGGCCAGAATCGGTCTGCTTACAATTGCAGGTTGACTGTTCTTCAATGGGACCTAATTGTTAAGAGGTGGGCCCTTGATCCCTAAGGATCTCTCTTGAGTATGAGTCAGCAGATCTTGGAAAAATGGACACCCTCCTGTAACTAATGAGAAAGGCAGTTGTGTGAGAGACAGAAAAAGGGAGAGAGAGAGAGAGAAAGAGAGAGAGAGAGAGGAGAGTGTGTAAGTTTTGGAACTGACAGAGAGAGGGGGACAGGGATTTAGGCCTATTGTTTGAGATCTGGTGTGGAGGCATAGAGGTGTTGATTTCCTGCCTTGTAGGAGTGTCTGGTGCTTGCCTCCACTTATGTTCTACGTCTCTATTTGCAAATAAAGCAAATCTTACAAAGACAACGTACAGTAAACAAAGGAACCAATAATCTAGGGAGGTCGTGGGCTCTCCCACCCTAGAGGCCTTCAAGAGGCAGCTGGACAGCCATCTGTCAGGTATGCTTTAAAGTGGATTCCTGCATTGAGCAGTTGGTTGGACTCAATGGCCTCATAGGCCCCTTCCAACTCTACTATTCTATGATTCTATGACCTCTCTGGTGCTCCTTCTCCTCCAATGGAAATGAAACCCAGGTTTTGCTGCCACTGGAGCTCTCCTTACTGCTTGAGGAAGTGGGAAGCTTCTGATAATATGTTCTTGGCCATGGAGCATGAAAGGGGAGGTAATAGAAACATGATACAAGGCATGGAGTCCAGTTGCAATCTTAAGACAGAACCTGGCTCTCATATTTCCTCATTCCTTACCTTTGCATGAATGTGGGAGATAGATGCTTGGGGATTTCATTCAGTCCATGCTTTCAAGTGAACTGACCAGATCTGCATCTCCTAGACCAATATGCATATCTGAACTTAGTTTTTCTTCAGATTTATTGAGCCAATGTGGTTCTTGACTGAAATAATATACTAAAATGCATATAAATCTCAATATTTTAGGATAAAATATATTTAGAATTGTGCCTTTTGTGACAAAATACTTTCAAAATACATATTTAAAGGAAATTTTTCATGTGAATTTAAATACTCACAGATTAAGGTGGAAATGGGACAGGATGGTCTTGAATGTACACTTATGAAACTGGCATAGGCCAGAAATAGCCTGATCCATCCATCCCTAGCATGGGATCCACAGATTCCCCTGTATCCTTGGGCCACACATCAGTTCTGGAGCCTACGGTTCTTACTACAGAAGAATATCCAAGTTCCACAATGGAACCCCCACTTGCCCCACTAATGTAGAAATGGGGGGAGAGAATAAAAGGGTCACTCGCACATTCCCTTTTGTCATTCCTTTGTACCATGTGAAGCAACTCTGTGACTAAATGGAAAGTTTGGGCAGATCATAGCGTCCATCTCTAGTTTCTCCTATATCCAATACAGGGAAAGAAATGTGTCGGAAATCAACTGAAGTCCACAAAAAAAGTTACGGGCAGCTAACAAGCAATTAGATAGACAGACGGATAGAAAGGCAAGCAGATGGATTGAAAACCAAAATAGCAATGTAGACAAATGGACCATCGAGTCAAGGATGCCAAAAACCGGTTTCACACCAAGAGGGAGAAAGAGCAATGGAGGCGGTGCTGTTGCATCCTGTACAATTTATGTACTGATTGATCATCTTTTATTGGTGCTGTCTTTGGAATATGTCTAGGCAATACAAGCGAAGAGAGATTATCGGTGTTTTATCGGTAACTATTTTAAAAAAAAACACAGATGCATGTGATAGACTGTTTATATAGTTCACTTGCTCAGTGAACAAATTCAAGTAAATGGTGCCTGTACACCTATTTTCAGCAGTTCCTACTTCTCACGCTTAATGAGCTTCTTTATGTACAGAACAATGTGCATGTTTCTTCAAGCATAACTAAGGCCCAGTTTAACAAAACAAAACAAAAAGATCACATGGCAAAACCACTATTCTGTTACTGTTATCTTGTGGATGCTGAGCATTGTTTCTGGATCTGGCCCCATGAAGTGAAATCTCTGATCTGTCATGTCCCACAAATTCTTCAGCTCTTGGCAAATTGCAGAATTTACCAGGTGGTTGGAACTTATTCCTACAAGTACAGTTTTTCAACATGCAAAAAGGATGCGGAAAGGATGGGGTGGTGGCTTTATCATTTCATATATGACTGGGAAAATTAGGCTGAAGGCAGAAGAGCAGGGGGAAAGATGGTTGGGTACTTTAGTCTACTGACTGAAATAGCTGATATAGCAGAATTGTTATGAGTGGACTGGGAATATCGCTGTCTCAATCTCCCCTAAACCACAAAGTCATTATGTGGCACTAGACAAGCCACTATCCTTACAGGCTTGGCTCCATCCTCACAATATGGAGGTTCAGATAGTGGTTTACCTTACAGGACTGTCATAAGGTTCACTGAGGACCTGACTATAAGTCATGAGGACAGGTGGCTCCCACCAACCTGTATCTTCCAATGTTTCTCCCCAATAACATCTAGTAAAAGAAACACATGACATGAGGTCATCCCATTCAACAACCCCTTGCCCGTACATGCTCTCATTCATTGGCTGCTGCTTGCAGGAGCAGGAAATCAAATGACATTACATCATTACTGGGGGAGAACCATTGTGGGAGATGTTGGTCAGTGACAGCCATGTAGTTACACCCTCAGATAACATGAAAGCTTTGAACACTCTATGCTTCATTTGAAGAGCCATAGCTTAGTGGTAGGACACGTTTTTTCAAGCAGAAGGCCCAAGGTTCAATCCCTGGCATCTTCAGTGAGAGTTAGTACACCCCTGTCTAAAAGCCTAAACTGCTGCCAGCTAGTGTAGGCAAAACTAAACACCAGGGACCAATGGCCTGATGCGTACTTGTAGATAAAGGAGTTTATGTGTTGTGATATATGACCCCCAGCCCCCCAAAAGAAGGATGCCCAGTGAAACAGAATGGCCAATGGAAATGCAGGATGCTGTCGCATTAGTTTCCAGCAATCTAAAGTCATTTTCCATTTTGTTGACTGAATTATAGCATCAATGCTATACTTCCTTGGCCACTCAAAAATGTATAAAGCAGTCTACAGGGATGCCTCCCCAGGCATCTCCTTCTTGCTCCCACCTCAGAAAGCATTGTTCTTTTGATTATGTTACCAAAGACGGTAAAAAATAGACTGAAAGTTGAGAACAGTGCTGGCAACATTAACATCTGCCTGAGCAAAAATAACTTCATAAATATGACCTCGTGTAAATATTACTTTCTTTTTTTAAAAGGAGTAAGTCAAAGATAGCTCGGATAAGACTTTGAAAGGCAGAGCGTGGATTTTCTAAATTATTATTTTCACATATCACATTGCATTCTTAAAATTACAGAATCCCATTATCAGAAAAATCTCATGGCAGCTCTAAAGACAAGTCTTAATTCTTTATTGTGGGCTCTCTTAATGCATCACACCATTATGCTAAATCTTTTTAGATTCATTTAATGCCCAAGACGTTTTGATCTTTGTCACATCTTTTACAATGGTCAGTCACTGCGCATGACAGACATTTGCTTTTGATTTTGTGCCTTATATTTTGTCAACTAGGAATCTTGGGAGATTTAATTCGGCAAACTTCAAGTCTCTGCTTCACAGAGGTTAATTAAATTAAATCAACTGAGTGAAGATGCAGTCACACAAGTCCACAATAAAATAAGGACTGTCCCCGAGGGACAGAGAAGGACAACGCTAGAACATGCTAACTTTTCCTTTCCCCTACTTGCTTTCTGCAAAATGTCCAGAACAACATGCAGAAAAGTTGCTAGCTTCAGTTGGCATTTTTCTTTGAAAGCCACTGGCAGAAGAGAATCAGGCAAAATGTAACATATGGAAATTTGAAGTGCCAATACATTTTATTATGTTTCTTTCAGTGCTAAATTAATTCTCGCCATCCATATTTCCATTTTTTAAAAACACACATGCACACACACACACACCACACACAAGAGGAGCAATTCCATTTGCAGAGACATCCAAAATTACAGAAAATTATCATCCTTATCAACTAGGGAAGGTTAAAACCTTGCCAGACTAGTTGAGGTATCTTCTAAGTTCCTTTCTAGATCACAGAAACCTGCAATTGTCATTACTTCTGGATATATAACATGTGATCTATGTAACGTATGCAGTTATCACCCCATATCCTGGACTGGATCTAGGATTCTCTTTGTGTGGACAGAATGGCTCCTTCCATTTGCAGAAGGCTTCCTGTCCAGTGGGGCATTTCCACTGGCAGAACAGGAGAGGAGGCCTCAATTCCCCCCTCCCTGCAGTCCTCCATCTCCCCAAATCTCTTCTGGGTGGGGGTTGGGGAACCCTCTAGAATGGCGGGAGAGATGATGCTGTGAGCTATAAAGAGAGAGGAGATTTGGCACCGATTCTCTTCCCCACTTTCCACTGGCAGGAGCATTCCGAGTTGAACTCTTCCTCAGGCAATGCTCCTGGTGGCAGAAAATATATTGGATCCAGCCCCTGTATACAGGATGGAGACACTGTGGCTAGTATCCAATGGGACATAACCACTAAGTTAAATTATGTAATACCGGTGTGAACTATTCTAGTGCAATGCCAATAGTGTTAGATGGTGCACCCATTTCCCCAGGCAGTCAACATGCCAGTTATCGCTATTGCCATTGTGCCGGAGTCATTTGTGCTAGCGTAACACCATTTATGTTAGCATTTGTGCCCCACTGGATATTTGTTATTAGTTTGTAGCCTCTAGCACCATCTCTCCCACTGTTCTGACGGATTTGCCAAACCTCCATTTCAGTTGGGTTTCATTTCAATGACGTTTGTGTACTCCAATGGCACTGACCTGAATAAAGAGGTCCATTTTGTGATAGTTGTTAATTTCGCTATACTCACAGTAACACCTGCTTACATCACAGTCCATCATGTGGTTCACCCGTTCAGAGAACCCTGTTCAACTGAACTGCCGAAGTAGGGACACATTGGTCATTTCATACCAACCTTTTTCTTTTACTCTGGCTAACACAAATGTTTGTTTGTTTGTTTGTTTGTTTCTCTTACCAACAGTCCCTGGGAGAATCCTAGCAGCAATGTGAAACCATCTCAGTACCTGATAGAGCCAAATGCCTGCAGCTTCTTCCCACAGCCCATCTTAAGACTGTAACTAGATGCAGAGCGTATGGCTTAAATGCCAGCCACCACACGCACACTCTCTTGGCTTTGTTGACCATCTTGTTTGATAAAGAAGTCTGGAGAACTCAAAAATTTGTATAGTTGTTATGGCCGAACAAAGCTCATTTGGAAATTTGGTGACATCACTACGTGTGACCTTTAGTCGGCTAATAAATTGCTCGAATATGGATTTCAGGATTTTTCTTATTTCCCCACAAATTCATTTGTGTAATTTTGGATGAAAGTTCTCCTTTGATTTGAGAGCTTGTCCTGTGAATACGTGTGTGTGTGTGTGTGCACATTGTCAAACTGCAGTTTGGGAGCTGTTATTTGGAATCACACCATGTGTCATGATGTCATGAATCATCATGTTAAGTAGCCCTCTGTGATTGGTTGTTTTCATGTCATGTTTGCTCGCTGTCACTGATCAGTTCAGTATGGAGGTGAGACAAACGGTGCCACTGATTGTTCTCACAGAGCTGTGGTAGTGAATACAGAAAATTCAAGATGGAGGACTCCGACTGATGTTACGGGCATTAATACAACTCAGTGCATGCACAGAAATGTTATAATTTAGATGCAGGCTGCACATGCCCCAGAGCTTATAATCTATTCTAGAATTACTAACAAATTCATAAGGTAGCAGTAATCCAAGCTCACCACAAAGGTGAGCATTATGAGCACACACGTTTTGATTAATGAGTTGACCAATTATGAACTTTTGGAGCATCGCAACATATGACATTTGCCTTTTGTGTTACTACCCAGAGTTCTACCATTGAGCCATCACCATGGGTCAATGGTAGAGTATATGCTCTTCATGTGGAAGATTCCAGGCTTCATTCCTGGCATCACCAGGTAGGGTCTTCTCTGAAATCCTGGTGACTACTGCCACTCACTGTAGGCAGTGCAGACTTAGATGAACCAATGTGGAATAAGGCTGCTTGGAGCTACGTGGAAGTTGGAATAGGGCTGCTTCCTATGACAAACTTCCCATTAGAGTTTGAGGTTGTATTTTCAATAGAACCGTAATTCCTAATCATACATTTTATAATGGTCCTGTTACACTGTCCATGTTTAGTTCTTTAGAGCATTTTGTGGCTAGCAGGCTTTGGGCCAGTTTTCCAACAATGAAGCTGGATCAGGTTTTTGGAGCACACTCAATGGATGTGGGTCCAGCAGTCTGTTCTGAGTAGAGTTCTCATGATTCTTGCCGTCTCCGGGCAACATTGCCAAAGAATGATATAATCAATAAGCTGCCAGCTCTTGGATCAAGTCTGCATCCAAGATATTTTAGGCTTATCCAATCACTGAATAATCATGTTTACAATAAACCATGCTTGTTCGGTGCTTTTGGTTAAGAGACAACAACCATTCCCCTTGATTATCCCATAGCATTATGGGCTGCAGCACTTTTTTCATATACATCTAGGTATTTTACGGCACTTGCATTATCATTATCCATTGTGATCCAAGTACTTTATGAAATGGCATTGCTAATGGAAAGGGTAGCTTATCTTCAGAATTGCAACATATGTGGGATCTATCTTATCTTTCACTTAGAAGGAAATTTCTAAATTTCATGATTACAAATGCAGGCCTATATTTGAAAATATGTTGGTAATTCTCATGAGACCTTTGTTCCATAGTGCAAAGCAGGTGCACCTTTCCTGGCTAGGATCCACCTGTCCCATCCTCACAGCTACAAGTTATGTTCTCCTACCCATAGACTCCTACGCTTATCTTCTTATAAAATATGGTAGGATGACCAGATTATGACAATCAAAATCCTGGACCCCCCCACCCCCCCCAAAACAACCCCCCCACTGCGCGCCCGTGCCGCCCCCCCACCCGCACTGCGCCGCCCCGCGCTCCTTACCTGGGCGTCTGCTTCCCTCCGGTGCTCAGAATCTACTGAGAAACAGGCTTCCTGGCCTGTCTCTCAGTACGTGCCGGGTAATGACGTCATCACCCGGCGCGCTACTGAGGGACAGGCCGCAAAGCCTGTTTCTCAGTAGATTCCGAGCACCGGAGGGAAGTGGACGCATCAGCAGGTAAGTGCCTCGCGCTGCCCACCTCCCGCCACCACCGCGTGACCCCCCGCCACCCCGGTTTCCCCCCACTGCCCCCCGGTTGCCCCGGTTCGGCCTAGGTTTCCAGGTTAGGACCGGGAAACCCCAGGCCATCTGGACACCCTAAAATATGGAAATGGGGTGGGGGAAGTGGGGTGGGGGGAAACAGACATTACTTTAACTACCTTCCTGGCTTTTACATTGTTCAGATCTTGACCCTACCATGGAGGGAATTAAATATCTGGATTAGTCCTCCATGCCTACTCTAGAGTAAAAATGAAAGACTGCATAGGCCCTATTCACCTTAAACCATGGTGTTAACAAAAAAAAGCCTCAACCACTGTTGGTTTAAGGTGTCTTCTGAACAGGGCCATAACCACCCATCCCCACACATGATGATGCTATGACTTGTTTCACGTATTCTGAACTGAATCTCTCAGTCAACACATGGACGCTCAGTCCTTAGCCCAGCACTTCATAGAATCTGGCTTGATGGGAGAGTTGTAGTTATGGATTTGTGGTAGCAGAAGTGAAAACATCAGGACTTTAAACACACACACACACACACACACACACACACACACATCTCAGTTAAAAAAGGAAAAGAAAAGAATCAGTAACACCATTTTAAAAAAAATCTGACGGTTTGTAAAAATAACTGTGACGCCACATAAAAGTGCAGCTTGCAGGATTTAAATAAACAGTAATGGCTTGCTAACAAAACAGTGTGCACGTGAGTAATTATTTTAAAATCTGGTTGCAGGACGATGAATCCTGCATTTCATCTGCATCTTGTGGAGGAGAGAATTCTGTGGTCTTGGTTTGAAGGAGGAGGAGGAGGAGGAGGAGGAGGAGGAGGCAGCACTCCGAATCCACGCCAGGCATGGGCTAGCCTGGCCACCCAGGATTTTCTTTTCATATATCTGATAGATGTGTTTTGACAAGTTATATTAAGTACAAAGCAGGCCACCAGAGTAGCATGTGGAGTTGATATAGATAGAGACAGAGAGGCAAATAGCAGTACGAGGCAAGCCTTTGCCGGCACTCTTTGCCATAACGAAATAAACCCCCTCTACTTTCCATCATATTACCACGTTTCTGCAAATATAATAAAGTAAAATAGGTCCTGACAGCTTTTGAATGGATCAGTTTTAGCCAGGATTTACAGCTTCTGTAGCCTCCTCTTCATAGGAAACCTAACAATAAGGACACAACCAAGAATGAACGAAGAATAGGGGGAGGGGGGAAACAGCATTTTTGTTTATATCTGCAAATGCTTGTCTTAACCTACCTGTGTAAACGACTGATTCAAGGGGGAAATGCATGTCCATCCTTCCCCCACATCAATATCGATATGCATTTTCTTCATTATATTATTCTCTGCAGGAAAAATAATAATAATAATAATAATAATAACAACAATAATAATATCAACTTCCTAAGAGAGGGGAAAAGGTGGGGTGAAAATACAATCTGGCACATCACACCTGAGCTGATTTGCCCTTTCATTTCCCAGCCAACATGAGTGCATCCTCCAAAGCACTCCTAAACAAGTTTTGGCAGAGGCAAAAAAACCCCAAACATTATTTTTACAACATCTTTGGATGCACTTCCAAGATGCTAAAAAAAAAAAAAAAAAAAAAAGGAAAGAAAAACCAATTAATCGGGAGTCTCTGGGAGACTCTGCTGGAAATGTGGGCTAAATCTCTGACACCGATCTCTGCTTTGACATGGATGGAGAAAGTATGCAAGCAAACCTCCTGAAAAGTGGGAGGGGGGAGGGGAGAAGTCACAATTTTCAATAATTTATTTGTTTGGAAAGCAGAGGGGCTGAAGGGTTATCAGTAAACAGATCACTAATCACTCTCCAGCCTCTCGCGGTGGTAAAGGCTATTTAACTTCCTGCCTCCCTTTGCTCTTTCTGTTTGAGAGTCAATTGTGGACTCTCCCTCCCCGCCCCCCGCCCCCAACTTGTTTTTGGAGTCTGTCATTGTGCCAAGCCACATTGCGAAGTGGAATTTAGTTAAAAGATGTGCTCATAGCTGAGCGTCGCATAAGACAGTTGTTTTTTCATTATTCATTACGGACACCACCAGAGGGTTTCTGGTTGGACGGACATACATGTCCCGTCTCTCTGCCATATCCAACGGTCACCAATTTCATGTTTCTGTTTCATTTTCTTTTGTTCCACTTTGAGTCGAGAAAGTGTACCAGAAGGGTTTAGCTAATCATTGCCACCAGATTCTCAAGACACAGTGGGCCTGTTCAGACAACATGCTAAGCCATGGTTAGGCCACTAACTGTTTTGCAGCAAATGGCTAGTGAGCATGTTTAAATCACGGTTATGTAGTCACCATGGATAGGAATGGTTCACGCAACGCGCTAAGCCATAATGTTAGCACAAAATGCTTAACCACCATGCCTCAATTGGCTGGCTGCAGGGTGCAAATGGGGTGCTATACTGGCAGGAACAGTGATGAAAGCCCCTGTGGGCAGTGGACAGAGGAGCACAATCTGCTGTCCTTCCCTTTCTGCCAACTGAGCCCTTATGACATCTAGGGCTGTCTTGAGAGTCTGATGGACTCCCCCATGCCCCCCTCCAAGACCCACTCACCCAGCTGTGGGGTGCTCACGGACCTGCCCCATGGCTTGCCAAGAGTCCGACGAGGCTGCCCATCCCTTCTCAAGCCACCACTTCGCACAACAATGGTAGCTTGAGCATTTCCAGGAAGGGGATGTTGCATAGAGAGCAGCCATAAAGGGTCATTCACACCTACAATTACAGCATTCATGCCTGCAATGATGTATAAATGGCCCCTTTACAACCACAAAATGGCAGCTTGGTAAGAGGATGGAGGGGCCCGCAGCTTTGTCGAGAAGCTCACATGGCAATGTGCTCAGCAAGTGCCCAACGAAGCCAAGCGTGGGTGAGTCCGCCCTACTGGCATCTGCAGTTGCAAGGATCTGGAAGCAGGTGATATGAATGATCCCTGTTTGGAATGATGGAGAGCCTGTGCCCTAATGCTGACAAAACATGTGACCCTAGAGCAGATTCCTATGCTTCTTTCATCCAATCTAATTTCCCCTTAGCACAATGTTCCAACATGGTCATTTCAGCCATAGACCATATTTGTGACCATCTCTTTACCCTTTTGTCTATTTGATGGTTCTCTACTTCATTGCCCAACCAGATTCAAGGAATTATATTAACAGACATAGCAAATATTTACTGCTTTTGTTATAAAATACTTGCCCATTTATCCCCATTAAATATATTTGGCAAGTAACTGGCTGGCCTACTGATCCTCCACCCCTTTCCTTTTACAAGAGTATAGAGTAGTTTGTGGTACAAACAGGACTAATGATCATGTGTTCCATCCTATGAGTAGATTCATTTTGGCAAGGCTTGCTTGTTGACAGGTATGTTGTGCATTTGTCTCCCGGCTTTGAGACTAGGTTTTAAACACAGCCTCCACTGGAAGGAATGGAGATCATTCAGATCTCATAACCATATCGAGCGACAAGTCATGGGAACTCATTCAGTAGATGTACGGGACCTGATTTGCCCTAGTCAGTCAAAAATCGCAGCCTCATTTTCAGGGACTCTGCTATCTCTGACCATCAGTTATGAAGGCACTTTGGGCAAGGGATTATGGCCAGTAACAGAAATGTAGCCTTCCAAACAGATTCATATCTTTTCCTAGAAGACGCTGACGTGCCCAGAAGCTCTTTCCATTGCGTCTGTAGGCTTTGTCCACCAATGAACTCCAGTTCTTCAAGTTTACAGGAAGGGCACTGTACTAATTGTCAACAATTAACTGCTCAAAGCACCATTTCGATCAAGTTGACACTGATGCAGATGTGAACTTGTCCAGATCCCGTTGTTCTCCTAATGCTCCTGGACAACGCTAGCTGAGAAATGTTCTTTTCATTGCCCTATGAAGAGTGTCAAAGATTGGCATCCAATTCCTGCATTGTTTTAGGGTAGGGTTTTTTGTGGATTTTTTTTTCATGTGAGTATATTTTTCTATAGTGTTCCCAGAATTGTACACAGACATTCTACAATTGCTTTTGGGTTTCAGTGGTAACAGAACATCACCTATATTGAGATTTCCATGTGAATTCTGATCTTCCCTGTCCATGCGAGTGTCCTGTGTAGATCTAAAACCCCAACTACTGCATGCTTGGTGTCACAAAATGCCCCTCAGGAATGAGTTAATTGGGAATCAGAATCCCAATTTGTAACCACAAATTGATTTCAGCTCAGGATCAGTTAATTATCTTTGCTTTGGACAAGACTTGTACCCTGACCGGGAGAGTGGCAGAATGTCCAACCCTTGTTGAACAGAAATGAACTCCGGATTTACAGGCATTAAGACACACTTAAATACCATATTATGCAATGGGGAAAAAAAGTCTGCCACAATTTAGGTAACTTTCCCTGGTATGCAATATTTTGCATATATTTCATAATACAGCATAGTGGAGGCTGAAGAGAGATCAGGGATGCACATCATGTAGTTCTGGTGGTGGTGGTTTAAAAATGGAGTATACATTAGTGTATTTTCTGCTAACTTTTACATGACTAAATTTGCAAATACAGTTCCGGAGCAGGGGGAAACGCCCTCAGGCAATGCCAGTCCGCCACTGAATTCGCAGGTCAAATCCATAGAAATCTTAAGCCATCTGAATCCATTTCAAATTCCTCTGACATCCCGAGCACCAGGCCAGTGGCTGCCCTTTTCAGGATCTCCATTCTCTGGCAAGGGATATGGAAGAGGTTGGTCAGGCTCAGGAATAGCAGAAGGGTTCAGTTGGCAGCAGGGATGATGGAGAAATCCACCATGGCATCTTTTGAGTTCAGATTTCTATGAATCTGACCTGTGGATACTGCAGTGGACCAGCTTTTCTTTTCTTTTTTTAGTTGAATGGATTCCACAGACTTGTGGTCCATTTTTAATTTTTTTAATTTCTGGAATTTTGCTCAAATTTAATTGCAGAAAAATACATAAAATTAAAACAAAAATGCTGCCTGAAAATGTGAATTTCCCCCATAGGCTACAGCATGAAAATGCACCTTTTGTGCAGGGGGATTTGAGTATTTGCACAAATGTGAATTTCTGCAAATTCAGAAAATTGGAAAAAAAGTCTGATTCCGCCAATGAGCAGGTGATGGAACAAAAGGCACCTGACAATCCATGAAATGTAGATGGAAAAGAATTAACAAAATCCGTACATGCCTAGTTGGCAGCCAGCACTTGTTGGAACAAGTTTTCTCTTCCTGAAGCCCTCTTTTTTTTTTAACTGCTCATGCTTTCTAAACTTGTACATTGACCTTGGAGTGGATCCAACACCTATCTGGCTGTCCCCTGTAGGGTGGATTTCTGCTCCTGACCACTGACTGGCCTGCTTCCTCCAGAACTGAGTTGGCTCATTCTTGCCAGAACTAGAAAAAAATAAATGAATTGAGACAGATGCATGCTCCAAAGCCTAGTATACATCAGAATAGTGGAGTTTTCCTCCCAGTTGGAACAAAATTCTTTTACAAAACAATCATCTGATGGAAACTGTTATTTGCATAATCAGGAGAGAAGAATACCTTTAAAAAGTTTTAATGGATTTTTATTACCGAGATTCTATTTAGATATTAGAACTTTGAAAAGTAAGAAATAAATAGGTGCCACTTAAATAAAAAAAAGTCAATTAGAAACATTAGGAAAAAGAACTCTATCAACTTCTATCTGACCTTGGTCTTGTCTTTTCTTTTTAACTCACCATTAAGCATTCAACTGTGAATCAGTGTTTTTTTTATCAATGGCACAGATAACAGAGTATTTAATTGCATCCCTTAAAAGGAAATTAAAACTTTTAAAAAACAAAACAAAACAAAAAACCAAGCTACATATATAGCTGACCTTGACAAATGAAGGAAAGTAAAAGAATTAATGTGCTCTCTCACATTGTGCTCATAAACAGAGAGAGTTCAGGAAATGCATAAGTTAATTGGTAAGTACTGTAATGTGATCCAGAACTAAAATGAATTCTGGCCATCTTCTGAACAAGTGCCATGAAAAGCCACAGAACTGTACACAAATTTTCCAGTGGATTACGCCCTATGGCTCCAGAAACGAAGCTCTACCTAGTTAAAAAAAAAAAAGTGTTCTACACATTGAGCGGAATGAGGTCATACAATTCTGAACATTTCATACTTCATGTGTGTGTTGGGGATGGGTATTATATTTTTGAATACTTTCCCATGTAGAAAGCTTCATAACAGACTAATCTTATGCATGTCTCTTCAGAACTTAGTCCCATTGAATTCAGTGGGACTTACTCAAAGATATGTGTGTAAAGCAGGGGTGGGGAAAGTCTTTTGTTTCAGATCCAAATTATTCCCTCCCCAGACCAATCTGAAGGACCAGATGATGTCAATGGGGTGGGGCCTTGCACTCAAAGCTCTTCCCACACACCTGACCTCCTCCTTCCCATTTTTCCTTTTTCTGCACGTCTCTCTGCATGGAGAGACTCGACTGGTACTTACATGAGTTGTTTGTTCAAGCACTGTCCAAGTCAGCTGCCTTCTTTGTGTGTTGCTCACTAGAGCTATGCACAACCCCCATCCCCGATTCACCTCAGAGGCCGATTTGGAACTTTGAAATCACCCCCAATTCAACTCAGGGAGATTCAGACCACCCTAGCCTAGTTCAAATTTGGTTCCGAATCTGAAGCAGGGGTGACTGCTGTGGGCCCAGGAAAGTCAGGTGTGAATTCGGACAACACGATAGTCAATGGTGGGGTAATAATCAACTTTACAGTTGTTCATCTAGGGGGTACTCCCCACACAACATGGTAATAAATAATCAACTGTGGTGTGGATTAGGATCAGCACTGAGTTGACTATGGCAGCATTCAGATGACACAATAGTCAATACAACTGACAATTGTTTCCCCCACCCAGTTGCTTATTGTGTCGTCCGAATTCAGCCTATGAGTCCCTTGAAACTTCACTCTACTCATGCTCACCCATAGTTTACAACAGTAAATCTACGGCAGGTCTGGCTGGCTCTACTTGCTGGTGCAAGCAGAGGGTTCAGATAAGTATCATAGGTGGCTGGGCAGGGGGCAACAGCTGGCCATCGGGCCAAATTGGACTGAAGATCTTCAGCTGCTTTGGGCCAAGGTAGCTCAATCTGGTGCCAAACTGGATTCAGGTTCAGACAGGCCAAATCAATCCTCTTCCACTCTGATTTGGAGTTTGGGGACCAAGGCAAAGAACACCCCTATTGCTCACCATCCCAGTTGGGGCAAGTGGCATGTAAAGGGAAGGGACTTAGTCAGTGATTGGAGGAGCCACTCCATCAAGCAGCACCCAAATCAAGTACCTCCATAATGTGCCATGCACAACCCTAGTTAGGGCAGCACACAATATTCAAAGAGACTTGAGCAGTGTTTAATGGAGCTGCTCCTCTGAGCAGCAGCCAAGTCTGGCACCTCGTTCATGTCTGTATCTGAAGCAGCTCTGAATTGCAGGAAAAACAGTTGTTCCATGTCTATTGAATGCCACAACGTCTTCTTAGTAAGAGTTTGTCTAAGTCAGCTAATTGCTGGAGGTGTAACACAGCTAATGCTTTTTTTAACCATATGTTTTGGCAATGTCCAATAGTTGCCTCTTTTGGGGAGTAAGTTCTTATATGGCTAAACCTTGCATTGGAACACTCTTTAATATTTTCTGATGTACATCTCCTCTTAAATTATCTACCTGCTTCCTAGTAATTAATGCACGGTCAGTGCAAATGGGTTCCCTGCCCTTTTGACAGGTAAAAGGCTGATATTACTACTAGTGCTGGGCTGGATCTTGCCCCCTATTTTCAGGAACATTTTCTCTTCCTCTGAAAGTGGCATTGGGGTTTTTTTTCTGTCTTTTTTGCAGGAAGGGGGAGAATTCTGGAAAATTTTCTCCTTGGGGAGGGGGAGGGCATTTCGACAAAAAAACTTTTTAAAATGTTGAGGGCTGGTTTTTCAGGGATCTTCTTTGTTATTATTTTTATTTTTTTAAAAAAAACCTGGCACTTGGAGGAGCCCTTGGAGGAGCAGTTCTTCCTGAATGCCCATTAGAGAACATGTGACCTCCTTTCTCCAATAGGCATCCAGTAAGAACTCGACTCCTGGGCTCCTGCAAGTGCCGGAGGTGTTTTTTTTAAAAAATGGAGGGGGATAGAAAGAAGACCCTTCAACAACTGCCTACACTTTAAAAGTCATGTGGTAACTGTGTCGGCCTCCCCAAGGAGAAAATTCTCTGGAATTCTCACCTCTCCCAGCCTCTTTCACCAGAGTTTTAATTTCCTCCCTACTGCCCATGAAATGCCAAAAATGGATATTTATATGGAGAGCTGGTCTGCCTTTCTTGAAGTTTATGTATAATTCTTAGAAAGCTGTATTTTCATACACACACATACACACACATACACACATTTCATATGCATGTATTAGCAATGATATATTCAAATCTATGTACCTGTCTTCCCTCTTTTCCTCTTTATTGTTTTGTTTTACTGAAATTTTCGAGAAAAAATAATTTTAAAATACTGATTGTGGCCTCAATAACATAAGCATCTTAGGATCTTTGTTGTGTTACAGCCAGATGGAAAGAACACTTCAATAGCTTTCCCCTTTCCCTGCATGACTGGGGATCAGGGTACCTAAATGATCACCTGTCTCCATATGTGCCTGCTCAGACCTTGAATCAGAGTGTAGGGAACCTCTGGCCTGGAGTCCCAATCCAGCCTACCTGGGGTCCCAATCCAGGGTTCTGAAAATGTATATGTCCCCTTGCCCCACCTAGGGATGTGCAAATTAGCAAAACTCACCAAGCTTCTCCGAATTCCATTTTGAAGCTTGTTCCAACTCAAGCCCACATCAAATTGCAAGCTTTGTTGCTTTTGGTTATTTGCATGAAAATCCGTGCATATTTTCAGGTGCATTTTCCCAAATGTGTGCATCAATTCTGCGCATCTTTGAAATGTATGCATTCTCCTCCCATTGATTAAAGTGCATTGGTGTGCATTTTTTCAAAAGTATGCATTGTTTTCATTCGCATGTTTCAAATGTGCATATGCTCTTGAATGCTTTTTTCTTTTTCATCTGCAAAAGACATTGCATACTCCGAATTGTAAGGAAGGTGACCACAGATTGTGTTCGAGGCCATGTTCGATCTGGAAGGTGCAGACTGGGTAAATAACTACTATTATAATATATTTATTTATTTATTTACATCTTTAACAAGGGTGCTTTGGAGGGGGAGAAAAGGAGGCTGGAGGAGGCTCAGGATAAATCATATCTTGACCTCTCCAGTCTCCTCCCCTCCCCACCCACTGCAACACCAGTTTTCCCACCTCTCCGAAGTCAATTTTCCAGACTTGGACAGGGAGCCAGCACACTTCTGTCCATGCTGGCTATGTGGAGACACGGGGAGGGGAGCAGATCTCCAGTCCCCTTTCTGAGATTGGAGCACTGTCTCCAACCGCAAAGGAGGACATCTGAGCCATCCTTTGGTCCCTGGATTGCTGTCTTAATGGCTGTATGTCAGGCATATACATCATGGTCCTCCTCATGCTGAAAATAGTGGTCCCTACTGGATTTGGCTGGTGCATATAAATTCAATTTCAGTTTGGTTTTGATAATACTTTTCCAAAATTCTGCATTTCCAAACAAATGCAGGCGAGAGCAAAACTGAAATATTGTCCATTCCTACCCTGAAGTGAAGATGATATATGATGTGTAGTTACTAGGGATAGGACATTTTCTTTGGAGGTGCACTGACTCCTGAATATTCTCCCCAGAAACACTAGAGAGAGACCATAGGATGGCTCAGGAGAAAACTTTTGTTTCCTTCCCCCCCCCTCCCGCCCCGACCTCCAAACCATTTGATTTGTTTTAACTTCAAATCTGGTTTTTTCCCATCTCTTCCATGTTATTTCATGCTGCTTTCATATGTTTTGTCACTAACATGTGATTTTATTGTTTGAGTGTGTTACCTTTTTTTGTACGCTTTGACCACATGAGCTGCCGAAAGAAAGAAAGAAAGAAAGAAAGAAAGAAAGAAAGAAAGAAAGACCGAACTCCATAAAATGGTTGCTTGAAATTGGCAGGCAAAAATGGCAGATGAAAACCTTGGGTTCACCATGTCATGTCACGATGGAGTAATGGCGGAACAAAATGTCTGGCAAAAAAAAAAATGTCTATACTTTTCTATGCCTCTTCTGCAAAATAATAAAATAAAATCAATGAAAGTGAGGGGGAGGGGGGAGGGAATCATTGTCATTATACAATAGGGAGAAAAACCTTTCCATGTTCCGAAAATGCTTCTGATCAGAAGGGCCTTTCCTAGTCATCTTTTTAAAGCTTAGCAAACGGACCCTCTGCGACCGACAGGGTGGTTTGAATGGCAGAAGCACAATGTCTTATAAAGTTATAATCAGGCTGGATCGCACTAATCTGGGTTACGGCTCGACTGTGCAGGCTCTTTTGAATAAAATCATTTCTTTATTAATGAGATTCAGCCAAATCTGACGGATAAAAAAAAATACTTTAAAAGACGTCCCTTTGCTGCTATTCAAATGAATGGGGGGGAACAGTGGGTGTTTTAAAAGCTGTCTTCCTGTTATATCAAGATAGATCTCATTAGTGAACGGAATGGTATTACTGGGGGGGGGGAGAAGCTTCTACAATAAGAAAACATAACCTGATGTAGATGAGCAAAATCTAAGTCAATTAGTGTAAAAAAAAGCCGCTTCAAATATACCAACTCTTTGTGCTCATTCATTTGAATAACAGTAAAAGGAGGAACATAGTTTTTCATAATATTCCTTTCTTTTTAAAGTTGAATTGGATTTGATCTCATTAATATAGGAATGGTTTTTCTTAAAAGAACCTCCAGTGTTAATCTACTGTTCAACCTGGATTAACCAAATCAAACATGATTGGGGGTGCGGCGGGGTGGAGAGAGGCAGCTTTTAGTATATCTATTTCGAAGGCATTACATCTGACTTAAGAAGAAAATACACATACGGTTGTAGATCTTGCAACATCTTTTAAAGGATTTGCCTCTCTAGATAAATCAATGTTTGGAAAACCAACTAAATGTGATGCAGTTCCCAGCAACTGACACAAAACTCTCTACTCTCAGCCATCTCATCTGTAAAGAAAGGTGAGCTGCCACCCCCCATCCCAAATTTCCACATCCCAGTCTTAGGCACGGTCCCCCACATGCAAATGGTCAAATCTGACCATTCTTAAAATATTGGCTCAGACTTATGTAATACTGAAACTTCCTGATTTCAGAAGTTAGATGTTGTCTTACAGGTTTTATTTATTTATTTCATTTCATTTCTTTACCACCCAATAACCGAGGTGCTCTGGGCAGTTCACAAATACAAAAATACAAAAACGGCAACATTATAAATATTATAATACTACATTATAATAAAATGTGGTCTAAAATTTTTAAAGTGCATAATTAATAATAACTAAGTAGCTAAAAACAATGTCAGTGCACAATTTCAATAACAGGCCTGTTCAAGACAGCAGACATAAGTTCCCTATCATATGCCATTTAATACCATTAAATGCCTAGGCGTAGAAGGCAGTCTTAACCCAGCACCAAAAAGAAGACAGTGACGGTGTTGGATGGGCTTCAATGGGAAGCTCATTGCATAGTTGGGGGAAATCACCACTGAGATGGCCAACTCCATTGTTGTTGTTATTATTCTTATTATTTATTACATTTGTATACTGCCCCATAGCCGAAGCTCTCTGGGCAGTTTACATAAGATTAAAGCATTTAAAAACAATAAACAAAACATTAAAACTGCAAAAACAAACAATATGCACATACATTTAAAATCACTATAATAACTTTAAAAAGCTATAAACCTAAAAAACAAAACGAAACCAGGCTCATCAGACATTGCTAAATGCCTGAGAGAAGAAGAAAGTCTTGACCTGGCGCCAAAAAGATAACACCGTTGGCGCCAGGAAGGCCTCATTGGGGAGACCATTCTACAATTGTGGGGCCACCACAGAGAAGGTGTTGTTGTTATTTTCTTAATACTTTAACAGAGCAATCCTATGGTCCTTGAGAGGGCATCTCCCAAGAGCCATAGGGTATTGTGCTGTTCCTCACCACCACCCCGCTCAAGGGCACAGGTAGCTACAGCTTTGACCTGGAAAATCTGAGCTGAGGCTTCCCACCTTGCAATTGCTATGGAAAGTTCAATGGCAGCTGTCCTTCTAAGGTCAGAACAGCAGGGAGAAGAGATATGGATCCACTAGATATGTGAGCCTCTCCATTCCCATTCCCACCAAATGACAGGTAAGTCAGCTAGATAAGCTCAGCAGTCAATCTAGAGGAATGCAACACAACTGGACTAATGGAAGGCTATAAAATGACTCTTGCCAGGAGGGTGTTGGATAGTTGGAGGGCTCCAAGTTTGGATACCTCCACCTATCAATATGGAGGCCTTCATACTTTAAAGAAGTATGGAGCAGCTGGTGATCAGCAACTGGTAAGCCTCAACAGTACTTCCTGACTTCCTTCTGGCCATATTGCACTTCCTGTCCCAGATCACAATAAACACAACACAACAGCATGGCCCTGCCACCAAAGTATGCCACAGCTATAATAACATAAGAAGTACCATGCTGGATCAGACCAAGGGTCCATCTAGTCCAGCACTCTGTTCACACAGTGGCCAACCAGCCATCAGCAAGGGATCAACAAAGCAGGACATGGTGCAACAGCACCCTCCCACCCATGTTCCCCAGTAACTGGTGCAAACAGGCTTACTGCCTCGAATACTGGAGATAGCATACAACCTTCAGGGCTAGCAACCAATGAATGCCTTTGCCTCCAGCTGTCCACCTGCTGTCCATGTTTTGGGCCAGTATGTGTGTAGAGGTCCTCCAGTTTTGGGGACCCAGATTGGGCTAGGCTCCCTCTTTGCAGGGCTCTCAATGCATGTGGAGGAGCTCCTGTGTGAGCTCTATGCCCCTTCCTGTGCCAGCCAAACATATATATGAGGCAAGGGGCAGAAGTAGCCTGTATACCTTCTGGCTCCCCTGGCAAGTCATTTCAATTCCTGGTGGAGTTATGTGAAGATACACACGCATACACGCACACACGCACAGACTAATTTTGATCAATGACTTGTACTGCTAGAGTTCTTGAAACAAGAAGACGCAGCATCCAGGTCAGGATTTGGCAACTTTATATTCCAAGTAGAGCTAAAACACCACTACTTATTATAATTGTGTCTCCTTCTTTCTTTCTGAAACTCAGAATGGCTTAAACGATGCCCCAAAGCAGTCCAGTTTCCCATTCAGCAACAACCTGGCTGAGACTCACTTTGATTTAATGATGTGACAACAGAATTCACCCATACCTCGGGATTGACCTGACTTCGAAATGGGACCAGCCTTGAGATGTTGACATTCATGCAGAGATCCAGAGGTCAGAATTGAAATACAAGGAAAATACCTGTGATCAAAGTGTAGGAGGCAATTGGTAGAAATTGTCCATAAGTTCCCAGAGTATTTGTGTGCTCTTTCTTTCTTTTTCTTTTTCTTTTTCTTTTTCTTTTTCTTTTTCTTTTTCTTTCTCTTTCTCTCTCTCTCTCTCTCTCTCTCTCTCCTTTTTAAAGAGAAGGACCATTAAGCAGGAGCATTATAGTCAGCTGCAGGTACTTATCCATGTTGCAAACGCAAATCTGGATGGGAATGAAATTGTGATTTAAATAGCTCCACATTAATTAAAATCTCAGTATGACTGCACACACCTGCGCACAATGACAACTTTAGCTAAGTCTTAACCCTCTCATGGGTCACAAGGATCTTTCGAGCTATTTCAGATTCAGTGCTACTGGTAATGGTCATCCATCCATCCACCACATAGTGATGGTGTGTGTTTTTGAGACTGTGTGTTAGGTCAACCTTAAGAAAAAGAAAGAAAGATGGGGCTTTTAAAAATCCCTTCAGCACATTTTCCTCCCATCGATTAGAAGCCATTCCTGGTAAACAATGAAGCTTTTTTTTTTTTTTGACATTCTTAAAATAATTGCTGTTGAGCAGATGACTGAATGCAATTTAAATTTAGTAGGAGCTAATTTCATATGAAGAAAAGCATTTTTTTCCAAGCAGGTAATGCCACCCCCCCCAACCGCCCTCAACACACACCAGATTAAAGAAGAATGACAAATTTATTGGCCAATCCAGAACATGAAATTCCAGCATCCTTTGTAGGCACACTATTCACTAATGGATGCCTAGCATTGTTCAGAAATGCATTTACTGAATTCCTTTCTTTTAAATGCATATATAATTGTTATGGCAACAACTGATGGACTTTGGTAAAAGGTGGCTACTCGCCACTAGCTAGTATAGTGATAATCAGGAGACAATAATTTTGCTAGAGGAAATTTTGCAGACCCTACCTTCTCACAACCCCCTGAGGAAGGCCTTTGAATAAAGTACAGGCCGAAACACACCAAGCTTCCTGAAAATAAGTGATTTGCATCCTGAGAACCCGTTTCTCTTTTTTTCTGACCTACTAGCCACTAGCTACCTCACTTGCCTGGCTGGGTGCTGAAGAAAACAGCTTGGCAAGTATCAATGTCGCCAGTGAAGGAAAGAATAAAAGATATACCTATATAATTACTGTGGAGACCGGTGTTCCAATTTCAGTGGGGCTGCGAATCCATTCTGGATTTCAATTGGAGCCAACCATAATACAGAAGTAGCTATCCAGTGTGCTGAACCTATTTTGAGGGTAGGGTTCAGCACCCTGGATATCTCCTTTGGAGTTCTGTCTGGTTCTGACTGAAACCCAGAATGGATTAAGAGCCCCCACCAAAATCTGACATACACCCTTCCACTGCATAATTGCTTCCCTTTCTCTTGGCTTTAGGGCAAACAGTAAAAATTTGTTTGCCCTAAATTTGTTTACCGCAAGGTGCCATCCTTTCCCCAATGCTGTTTAACATTTATATGAAACCGTTGGGAGAGATCATCCGGAGGCATGGGGCGGGGTGCTATCACTACTCTGATGACACCCAAATATATTTCTCTATGCCTTCGACAACATCGTCAGCTAAGGATAGTGTGTCTCCTCTGAATGAATGCTTGGAGGCGGTAATGGGCTGGATGAGGAAAAACAAACTGAAGCTGAATCCAGACAAGACGGAGGTGCTTGCTGTCAAAGGCCGCAACCTGGGTTTGGAGGTGTGTCAACCGGTTCTGGATGGAGTTACACTCCCCCTGAAAGACTGTGTTCGCAGCTTGGGGGTGCTCCTGGATCTGTTGCTCCAAATGACAGCCCAGATAGATGCGACGGCCAGGAGTGCCTACTATCAGCTTCGGCCGATACACCAGCTGCGCCCCTTCCTAGAGTTGGAAGACCTAAAGATGGTAGTGCACGCGCTGGTAACTTCGAGGCTTGACTTCTGCAATGCACTGTACATAGGGCTACCTTTGTGCCTAGTCCAGAAACTTCAACTAGTTCAAAATATGGCAGCCAGGTTGGTCACCGGTACATCTAGGAGTGACCATATTACGCCAGCTTTAAAATCGCTCCACTGGCTGCCAATTAGTTTCCGGGCGAAGTATAAAGTGTTGGTCATTACCTTTAAAGCCCTACATGGTTTGGGTCCAGGTTACCTGCGGGATCGCCTTCTCCCATACAATCCGCCCTGCATGCTCAGGTCCTCTGGGAAGAACTTACTACGGTCGGCCAAGACTAGGCTGACAACTGTTACCCAGAGGACCTTCTCTTCTGCGGCTCCCAGACTGTGGAATGACCTGCCAGAGGAGACTCGTCAACTTAACAGTCTTTTAGAATTTAAGAAAGCTATAAAGACTGTTCTCTTCCGGCAGGCATATCCAGTGTAATTTTTAGAATGTTTTTAGGATGTTTTAGGATGTTTTAATGCAATTTTAATAATATTTGTCATGTTTTAATTAGTTTTATGTATTTTATCATGTTGTTGTTCCCCGCCTCGATCTAGACGGAGAGGCGGGTAAGAAATAAATCATTATTATTATTATTATTATTATAATTTAAATGCATCTCTCTAGAGTTACATCTTCTCCCCTCATAACTGGAGTGACATGGTTGCTATGGCCTGTATGTTTGCTCCCAACGATCTTCATATCAACCTTCTGACAATGTGTTCCAATGTTACAACATGTTTATGCAACCCAGGTGTAGCACATCTCTCAAGATCCTTTTTGTACATTTTTTCTAGCTGTACGGTTGTCCATGGTGGCCTTCCAATGACCAATGAATGTTAGTTATTGGCTACATTTCCTCTGTTTTGGTGGGGCTAAAAACATAGGTTTTTGCTTGAGGTCATTGTAGTATTCAATCGGATTTATGGCAGAGTTCTATGGAAACTTTGTCTTAATAAAGATGCCATCAAAACAGGTGGAGAAGATGAACCTTTGCAGCTGTCCTTTGATACTAGCTTCTCTGCATGTTTGGTTGGGTTTCAATGAAGCTGGAGAAGATGAAAGAAAGGCTACACCTCAAATCATCCTTAAATGGTGGCAGCAACTTAGGACTGCCCAAGAATTTTTGCTGCCTGAAGTGGTGAATAGTACGCAAAGCCAGCCAAGTTATTCTGGCATATTTTGTAATCCCCCCCCCCCCGGGGTTTTCTTTTGTATTGTGAATATCAACAAAACAGAACAAAAAAATTAATTGTGAAAAGCAAAAAACAAACAAATATTACATTTATAGGAATATCATCATTTTTTCCATTAGGTATACCGTTCATATATAAAGAAGGGGGGAGTTATGCATAGGTTTCAAGAAAAGCAGACCCTATAGCCATGTATTTATCCACTCGTGAGTCACGCTTATTTAACACCCAGTCAGATGTTGATAGTGTTGTTAAGTCCTCAGTCCATTGCATTATTGGAGGTGAGCATTTGCCTTTTCAACTTGATAGTATAAGTCCTTTAGCTGTCATAAGGGCTCTGAAAATCCATTTGCGTTGACCATGGGTTAACTTCCAAGAAGCTGGTAGTTAGTTTAGGAGGACATGCACAGAATTTCAAATTAAAGACTGTTTCAGTAAAAAGTTTATCCTTATTAACCTCTTCCCAAAAGGGGGCAACTACTGGGCTTTGCCAAAACGTATGAATTAAAGAAGCATTAGGTGCATTACATCTCCAACAGTTATGCAAGTTAGACAGACCCTTATTGAAAAAGCATTGAGGAGTCCAATAAACCCAAAACAAGATTTTTTGCTGAATAAGACATAGCCTAAGCAGACAATCTCACAAGCATCTCTCCTGTCCCTGGCAGCACAAATGCAATAGCACCGAATTAAACTACTAAGAATTTGCTGCCCTTTTACGCCCCTCTAAATCTGCTGACTGAGGCACCTGCCTTTCTCTGCCTAATGGTAGGGCCAGCCCTGCAGTAGCCCCCACATGGTAGAAATGGAGGCAGGAGCTCCCCTTCCTCCATATAGTCTGAGGCCTCCATACAAATACATATGAACATGGGAGGCCCTAACCTCCTATCCCTTGAACATGGAGGGAGAAATCACAGACCTCTGGCAGATCAGGTGATAGCACAGCTTAACTGTTTTTTGTTTGTTTGTTTGTTTTGGAGTGCACAGGGATGGGGAGAGAAAATTATTCAGTTTGCAAATTTACCCAATTTCCAATTTTCAAACCACTGTACAAGAGGCATGCAGTTCACTTTCAAAATTCACCTTCTCCAAATTTTGCAATGGAATTCTCCAGTCAAAAATGTGTACAGAAATGCATATATTATGGGAAATCACATTCCAAAATGCATTATATTAGAAACATTGTTTGCAAAATAAATAAATAAATAAATAAGGATATATATATATTAGGCAAAATGCATCCAAACTCTACAAATGAATAAATAAATAAATAGTCCCAGATTCAACCGGCAGTCAGTCCGCTTCTGTATATGGAATGGGGGCAGGGATACCATCTTGTCCTTTGCCTCAGGCAGCAAAATGCCTTCAGCCAGCCCTATGTAGGAGGGAAGTGCCTGCCTGCATTTTCCACCCTGTGACTGCTGTCATTGGTAACGTATAAATCGAAGCTTAGTTTGGCATCCATCTGACAAGATGGCACATCGGGTGGAGGCTGTACAGGTAGAATGTAGCTTTGGGGAAACTGATGCTCAAGATGAGTACTGCCCATCTGCTTCCTGCTTCACAATTGGTATGGGGTTTTTTTTCTCATCTGAACAGCTTTTTAAAGGGAAGGATATATTCTGGTAGTCTCCTTTAACAAGTGAACTGCCCATGTAAAAGGCTCTCCTGGGAATTTCCAATCCCAGGAAAGTGGAGAATTGGAAACAATACCCATGAGAGGTTGTTTAAATCAATTATATTAAGTGTTCAGCAAGGGTCAACCTGATACTGTTTGTATCCATGCTGAATGGCTGATTTGTGAGTGTGTGGGTGATTTGGGGGGTGGGTGTGTAGATGGAACCTTTTCCTCAGTAAAACTTCAGTTTATGCCAGTGGGGTGGCATAGAAAGATGCTTTGATGAGTGATTGCAGCTTTGCCAGATGTAAATACAGTAGGTGTGTCCCATTTTAAATGTTCAGCTCACAGCCAGCAGTTAAACATGTCACATTACTCCATGCATAATAATATGATGAGCTGCAATGACAAAATGTAATCTTCCTACCAAACATTAAAGCAACAGACACTATTTTCAACACAGGAGAAGCAGCTGTTGGAGTTGGATGTATTCCCCTCCCCCCCCCCAACAATCCAAAATAAGGTAGCAGGCTGACAAAACTGGGCCACCGAGCTTAAGGATGCGGCTTGCAGAACGGGAGCCGGTTCTCTCCTTATCTGGTTAAAAGGAAGAATCAAGCATTCTTCAATCTGGTGAAGAGGGAATGTCACGCACAGCTAGCAGCTCCGCTCATGTAAAACATCCCCTTTACGTTTTCAAAACAAGCATGTTAGAGAAAAGGGCCTCCTCTGAGTGCCTCTAACTTCCAAGGTTAGGCAGGCAATCTACAGGGCAGGGCCATAACATTAGACACAGTAAGGCAGCAGTTTCAGGCCATTTCTACACCTCCCTGGGTGCTCCTTGTCCCTCCAAATGATGCACGGGGACTCCCGGGGGCAGGGGGGATGGGAACGGATTTTCCCAGGGATAAAGAAACCCTAGGAAAACCTGATTCTTCTAGTGGTCATGGGACCATCCCGAGACTGCAGGAGGTGTGGGGGCCATCTCGCCCGGTGCCCGCTTACTCATGAGTTAGCGCAGCACAAGAAACAGGCGCAGATCCACATGGTATGGCTCCGTGCCCATCAGGGGAGGGGGAACGTGATTTTTTTTCTTACTTACTTTTTCCTTGGAGCGGGGCCTCACTTTTGTGCGACCAGCCCCACTGCTTCCAAAAATAAAAATGGCATCCGTGACATCCCTGCTTCCTATTCAGACATTGTACGCCATGGTTGTATGCTAGGGGAGGCTCTCACAATCAGGATATCATGGCACCGGGATGTGAAGAAAGGACCTCAGTTTACAGGTACAGGAGGTGGAGGCAGAAGCAGCAATCCCTTCCCATTCTCCCTGAGCTACCCTCTCTCTTACTTCCCTAGCAAACGCTGGAGCTGTTTTAAACAGTATAATACCACAACACATTTTAATAGTCCTTAGAAAGTTCTTTACACAGTGCTAGAAAAATGTTAAAGTGGGCACCACATGGTCCCTGTTGGGGAAGGCATTCAACAGTTGAAGGGTCATGACCAAAAAGGCCCTATCTGTCATAACCACCTGCCATGCCTCAGTAGGTGGAGAGTAGGGTGACCAGATAAAATCTAGGTCAGGGCTCATGTAACTTTAACAGTTGTAGAGAAAAGGGAATTTCAGCCAGTGTCATTTGTATGCAATTAGTTCGTGGTGAAATTCCCTCTTCATCACGACAGTTAAAGTTGCAGGGGCCCTG
The DNA here is from genome assembly GCA_029215795.1 of Anniella stebbinsi. NCBI lineage: Eukaryota > Metazoa > Chordata > Lepidosauria > Squamata > Anniellidae > Anniella > Anniella stebbinsi. Next base: position 352,263,206 of record JARDYH010000001.1, read on the forward strand.
CCTTCTTTTGTATATGGTCACTCTAGTATAGTGCCTGCACCTTTAACAGTTGTGATGAAGAGGGAATTTCACCAGGAACTACTTGCATACAAATGGCACTGGCTGAAATTCCCTTTTCTCTACAACTGTTAAAGTTACATGATCCCTGAACTGGATTTTATCTGGTCACCCTGGTGGAGAGACTCAAAGAAGGGTCTCTGATAAGGATCTCATAATTTGTATTGGGACATGTGAGAAGAGGTTATCACCTATTAAATAACTTACAACTTTTACCTTCGGCCTCTTTAATTTTAAACTTTCCTGTTTTAATTGTGTTTTAGTTACAATCCTTTTTTTATTTTTTATATGTTCTATTTGTTTGTGAGCCACCCAGACACATTGGTTATGGGACAGTAATAATATTGTAAAACAAATTTAAATACAGTAAAACAAATCAACACTGTGAATTGGGCCTGGAAATGGACCGAGAGCCGGAGAAAATGCTAACATATATCGTCTGTTCATAATGCTCCATCCCAGTTAATAATAATATCGTATGTTATATCGTATGCTCATAATGCTCCATCCCAGTTAATAATAATAACAGCTATTGTTATTATTAATAATATTATATTATTTACATTTCTATACCTCCCCATTGCCAAAGCTTTCTGGACAGTTTACATAAGATTAAAGCACTTAAAAACAATATACAAAATTAAAAACTACAAAAACATACAACATACACAGAAGCATACATTTAAAACAACTATAAACAACTTTAAAAACTGATCTAGGATCAGTGAAGCTCATCACATGTTGCTAAATTCCTGGGAAAAGAGAAATGTTTTAACCTGGCGCTGAAAATATATCAATATTGGTGCCAGGCAGACCTTATTGGGGAGATAGTTCCATAATAGGGGGGCCACTACAGAGAAGGCCCTCTCCCTTGATGTCGTCCTCCAAGCTTCCCTCGAAGTAAGCACCTGGAAGAGGACCTTAGATGTTGAATGTAGTGTACAGCTAGGTTCATGTCGGGAAAGGCGTTCCGACAGGTATTGTGGTCTCGAGCCATTTAAGGCTTTATAGGTTGAAAACGGCACCTTGAATTAGGCTTGGAAACATACAGGGAGCCAATGCAAGTGGGCCAGAGTTGGCTTTATACTTTCAACCCTTCTGGTCCCCGTTATCAATCTGGCAGCTGCATTTTGTAACCCCATCCAGAAAAGGTTGAACACCCTCCAACCAGTCAGCAGAACCACCCACTAACAGCAACTCAGTCTTGTCTGGATTGAGTTTCAGATTATTAGCCCTCATCCAGTCCATTGTAGTGACCAGGCACCGATTCAGCACATCCACAGCCTCACCTGATGAGGATGAAAAGGAGAAATAGAGCATACTAATAACAACGCACTCCAAAACTCTGGATGACAGCACTCAACAGTTTCATGTAGATGCTGTATTTTGTATCAACTGAAATTTGTGGACCCTTTTCTAAGGACACCTCCAAGACAAGGCACTGTTGTAATCTATTAAGATTTACATTGAATATCAGACTTTATATACCCATAGAATCATAGAATCATAGAATAGTAGAGCTGAAAGGGACCTATAAGGCCATCGAGTCTAACCCCCTGCTCCATGCACGAATCCACCTTAAAGCAAATCTGACAGATGACAGTTCAGCTGCCTCTTGAATGCCTCTAATGTGGGAGAGCCCACAACCTCCCTAGGTCATTATTTCCATTGTCGTACTGCTCGAACAGTCAGGAAGTTTTTCCTGAGGTCCATCCGGAATCTGGCTTCCTGTAACTTGAGCCCATTTTTCCGTGTCCTGCATTCTGGGTTGATGGAGAAGAGATCCTGGCCCTCCTCTGTGTGAAATACTTTCAAGTATTTGAAGAGTGCTATCATGTCTCCCCTCAGTCTTCTCTTCTCAAGGCTAAACATGCCCAATTCCTTAAATCTCTACTCAAAGGACAATGACTTGCCCTCTCGATCCCTGTCCTTCTTGGCTTGTTGTCCAGGGAGGAGATGCAGTTCGATCACATCTACAATGTATTATTAATGCTTCTCTCAGGGAGGGGAGTTTTCCAACATGTTTAAAAGAGGCGGTAGTACGGCCGCTTCTAAAAAAAGCCCTCCCTGGACCCTCTGGACCTTAATAACTACAGGCCAATATCAAATCTTCCATTTTTGGGCAAGGTGATCGAGAGGACAGTTGCCTCCCAACTCCAAGCAGTTTTGGATGATACAGATTTTCTAGACCCATTTCAAACCGGCTTCAGGGCAGGATACGGAGTTGAGACTGCTATGGTCACCTTAGTGGATGATCTACGCCTGAGTATTGATAGGGGGAGTGTGTCCCTGTTGGTACTCCTGGACCTCTCAGCGGCTTTCGATACCATCGACCATGGTATTCTTCTGGAACGCCTGAGGGGATTGGGAATCGGGGGCACTATGCTTCAGTGGTTCCGGTCCTATCTCTCGGGCAGGTTCCAGATGGTAATGCTTGGGGATAGCTGCTCTTCAAAGAAGGAGCTGCTATGTGGTGTACCACAAGGTGCCATCCTTTCCCCAATGCTGTTTAACATTTATATGAAACCGCTGGGAGAGATCATCCGGAGGCATGGGGCGGGGTGCTAGCACTACTCTGATGACACCCAAATATATTTCTCTGTGCCTTCGACAACATCGTCAGCTAAGGATAGTGTGTCTCCTCTGAATGAATGTTTGGAGGCGGTAATGGGCTGGATAAGGAAAAACAAACTGAAGCTGAATCCAGACAAGACGGAGGTGCTTGCGGTCAAAGGCCACAACCTGGGTTTGGAGGTGTGTCAACCAGTTCTGGATGGGGTTACACCCCCCCTGAAAGACTGTGTTCGCAGCTTGGGGATACTCCTGGATCCGTCGCTCCAAATGACAGCCCAGATAGATGCGACGACCAGGAGTGCCTACTATCAGCTTCGGCTGATACGCCAGCTGCGCCCCTTCCTAGAGTTAGAAGACCTAAAGATGGTAGTGCACTCACTGGTAACTTCGAGGCTCGACTTCTTCAATGCGCTGTACATAGGGCTACCTTTGTGCCTAGTCCGGAAATTTCAATTAGTTCAAAATATGGCAGCCATGTTGGTCACCGGTACACCTAGGGGTGACCATATAACACCAATCTTAAAATCACTCCACTGGCTGCCCATTAGTTTCCAGGCGATGTATAAAGTGTTGGTTATTACCTTTAAAGCCCTACATGGTTTGGGTCCAGGTTACCTGCGGGCTCGCCTTCTCCCGTATAATCCGCCCCGCACACTCAGGTCCTCTGGGAAGAATTTACTCCAGTCAGACAGAACTAGGCTGATGAGTGTTACTCAGAGGACCTTCTCTTCTGCCGCTCCCAGGCTGTGGAATGGCCTGCCAGAGGACATTCGACAAATTAGCAGTCTTCTGGAATTTAAGAAAGCCGTGAAGACTGCTCTCTTCCGGCAGGCCTATCCAGTTTAATTTTAAGATGTTTTTAATAATGTATTTGTTTTTATCTGTTTTAATGGTTTATCTATTTTATTGTTTTTATATTTATATTTATTGTTGTTCCCCACCTTGATCTAGATGGAGAGGCGGGTTAGAAATAAAATAAATAAAAATAAAAAAGGGCTTTGTTTCCAGACTGCTGATCATCCTCGTTGCCCTCCTCTGAACACAAATAAATTGGTAACTGTGGACACAGTCATCCCAAATATTGTATTCTAATAATAACTATTTTACAAACAAACGTATTAATTTACAAATAATATGGGTTTGTGTATGTTGTTTTTGTTTTTTGCAATATTGTATAAATAAGCCATGGCATTTTAATGAGAGGGGTCAAGATTCACAGCAAGGGAGTGATTATTAAACCAATTTAATTTGGTAGTGTACATATCCCTTCACTGAACCTTCCAGACGATATTGAATATAATATTTTAAACTACTAGCCAAAGATAAGATAATTTAATTATGGGGAGAAACATGAAAAATAAAACACAAATCTCAAAAGCGCTGGGATAAAAAGTTAGCTTTTAAACCATCTCTTGGAAAATTATTTTTCCCCAAATAAGGAGGTTTTAGCAAAAGGGGAAAGACTAAAAAATAAAATAAAATGTAAATTTAGACTTTCAAGTGTAAATTTTGTTCAAGTAACTTTCTTTTTTCTGTCTTTTTTCCCCCCCAAAAGTAAATTTATGTTCCGTTGATTGGTGCTTTGGTATTTGGCAAGACTGTAAATAGAACCTCTGTGTTAGACATGACCAGGGGGAGAATGTAACATAAATAAAATATTAACCTAATTAAGGATTATCTTTTTCTCGCTTTAGGAACTTTGTGAGGTCTTACACATAAGTGTAAATAAAAAAAAGGCTTAAAATAGTCATCCTCGATGGAAGGGATAAATGCTGAGATTTCTTCTTGTTCTTTTTTTTCAATCACACTTCTCTTTCTTACCTTTTCAGCGTATCAAATTGTGACTGGCTAGAACTCCAGAGATTTCATGAAAAGATTGAGTAGAGTAGCCCTGATCTGAAGACTTTTCGACAGAGGATGGAGCTGTGGGCAGCCTGTTGTCCTTGAATAACAATTTGGGAGTACCTGATCCTGTAGTACTGCTGAAGCAAACCAGGCATGCATCTTACCGCTGCCTAGATGGAGGAGACCACTGGGAAACCTGTCTGAGCCATCAAGTGGGGCACAGGAGAATTTCATTTCAGGCCACAAATAATCCAAACTGACCCCATTTGCGAATAAGAACACACTTGCAAACGCTTTGTCAAAAACATATTTGCACATTCCTGAACTTGCAGCCATGTTCGGAAAACGTGTATGTTTTGGGAGGGGGAATAGTGCATTTTGAGATGCCAATTTTTTCAAGTACTTTAGATATTTTTTCATGTTTTAGTCAATGGGGGATCAATGTAAACATTTGGAAAATGCGCAGAGAAATGTGCACTATTCCCATTCATTTGAACCAAAAAAAAAGTGTCACAAATGAAAATGGGAGTGAGCCAAACTGAGCTCCAAAGTGATATTCGGAGGATTTTTGTGAGCTACGACATCCTGGTTCTCCTATCCTTAGCCTGCTGCTACAGATTAGGGTGACCATACGGAAAAGAGGACAGGGATCCTGTACCTTTAACAGTTGTATAGCAAAGGGAATTTCAGCAGATGTCATTTGTATGCATGCAGCACCTGGTGAAATTCCCTCTTCATCACAACTGTTAAAGCTGCAGGAGCCCTGCCCTCTTTTGTATGTGGTCACTAGAGGGCAGGACTCCTGCAGCTCTAACCGTTGTGATAAAGAGTGGATTTCACCAGGTGCTGCATACATACAAATGACACCTGCTGAAATTCCCTTTTCTATACAACTGATAAAGATACAGGAGCCCTGTCCTCCTTTCAATATGGTCACCCTACCACAGATGTAGTTGTGCATACACTCGCACACACTGCCACTAGCATGGTGTGTAGTCCCTCCACTACCACTAGCAGGATGGGGAACCTTTTTCTACTCAGAACTAAGCAGGAAGGAATCGCTCAAGCAGCACTTTCAAATGACATCTCAAATACTAAGCTCCAGCATCTCTACTGAGAAGTAAGCATGACAAGCATGTCTACTCAGAAGTAAGCATGACAAGTCTCTGCATCGCTATGCATAAGTAAGTCACACAACCCCCTGCAGGACAAGTCTCACAAGTGGGTAGGACTGAATCACTCAGCACTTTCCTTCCAAGGTCCTGCCTCCCACTCCCCTGCAGGGAGAAGCTCTTATCTCTGATCAGCAGCTGATTAAAGATAAGAGCTTTCTCCTGCTAAGTCCCTAAGAAAGGTAGCCTTTTTCAGTGCCCTGTAGGGAAATGCTCTGTTCTCCTATCAGCTGTTGGTTAGAGAGGAGGGCTTTTCTCAGATGGGAGAGAGGTAGGGCCTTTAGATGGGCGGCAGGAAAAAGAGGGAGAGGCTTCTGAGCCACACTGTCTTCCGAGCCACACTGGGAGCAGGCAAGGGCTGCATTTGTCCACAGATTGTATTAATTAATTAATTAATTAATTATTACATTTGTATACCACCCCATAGCCGAAGCTCTCTGGGCAGTTTACAAAGGATTAAAACAATTAAAAACAATATACAAAAAATTAAAACAGCAAAAACATACAACATACACACAATACACACATACATTTAAAACCACTGCAACAACCCAAAAAGCTACAAAAACAAAAACAAACCCAGTCTCCTCAGATATTACCAAATGCCTGAGAGAAGAGGAAAGTCTTGACCTGGCACCGAAAAGATAACAATGTTGGCGTCAGGCGGGCTTCATCAGGGAGATCGTTCCACAATTGGGGGGCCACAACAGAGAAGGCCCTCTCCCTTGTTGCTGACCCCCGAGCTTCCCTCAGAGTAGGTCTGGGGGTTTCATTTCTCTGCCCACAGTTGTACATTAATTGGTTGCTCAGAAGTCTCTCTTCTTCAATGCTCTATTTTAAAGAAACTTGTCAATTTATAATCCTGATCTATTGGTTATATTTAGACATTTCAGTGTAATTTTGTTTGTTTTAACCTACGTAAGCCTGCCGGAGAATTTGGGTTATAGGATGTCCTATGCACTGCACAAAATAAAATAAAAATAAATAAATGCAGACATCAGACTGCAGTGCAAGTAGTCCTGGTTTATCCTATATATAAGGCAACAGAAAGGATGCAGACATGCCAGGTCTTGAAGACATGTGTCACTCATTTCCAGCCTCTTCTGATAACTGACAGTGTGGACTTGCTTAGAGCATAAAGAGAATAAAGGATGACACAGCTCACTGAGCCAAAATCTCTGCAACATTTTCCCTCCTACTCACATATGTGTTCAGCCCTGGCCCCAAAACATTTTGAATTGGTAGCAGTGTAGAATGTGTGTTAAAAGAAAAAGGCACTTGTGAGGACTGGTGGTGCTGCTGCTATGGTGCGTGACGTTCTTCCAAGCAACGTGTTTGCCTTGCAAAGAAGCTATATCGTTTAACTGAGAGAAACAGGCAATGGTTATGAAGACGTTAAGTGAGCATAGAGATGTCTCAAGCACCCGATTGAGTCCAGGAGTCCAACAGACTCCTCTGTGTCTGCCTCCCTGGACACGGGGCACCTGTGTTCATGGACTTGTGCTCTGAGCGCCCATGAGAACCAACAAGGGCTCGGCAGCCATCTGCTCTTGTCAGGAGCCTCCATTCTGCACCCCAGTGGGGGCTCTGGAAATAGCGCATTTCCCCCATTACGTAAATGGCAGCTGTAAAAGTCCCATTTAAGCAAGAGTAAAATTGGGAACACTCCATTCAAGCCTTTACTCTTGTGTGAATGGGGCCTTTGTGGCTACCAGTTGCGCTAAGGGGGAAACGAGTAATTTCTGGAGCAAGGGTCGAGTGTTTGTCGGGTAGGGTGACCATATTTGGGAAACCAAAAAAGAGGACAACCTGTGGGCAGGGCAGGAAAGTGACTTTTCAGGGCCTCTGGAAAAAGCGTCATCCCCCACCCCGCCACCTTAAAGGCCCCAACTGGAGTGGAGGAGGGGAAAGTGTGTCATTTCTGCCCCCCCCCCCACTACTCCAATCAGGGCCTTTTCTATAATCTTCGGGAATGACACACTTTCCCATTTAAGGTCCTGATTGGAGCAGTGGGAGGGAAATGATGCACCTCCAGAAAGCACATCATTCCCTCCCAAAATGCTAATAGCGGCCTTAAAGGGGAAAGTGTGTCTTTCCAGGACAATATAGAAAATCACAGAAAATCCCCCCTGACATCCAGAATAGAACAAAAACCAGGACAAATCCGGGGAAATCCTGACAGTTGGTCACCCTATGCCTTGCCGGGCTTCAAAAGCAGCTTATGACGAGTGGGGTGGGCGGTGGTAGCAAAATGCACAAAAGCCTCCAGAATGCATATATATTTTTTTAATGTTTTAGCTTATGGTTTCCCCACCCCATGTTTTTCTACTACAAAATTTGCACAAAATTCCCAAAGGTTAGAAAAATGGACCACACGTCTGCGGAATCTACCTGACAGTGGGAAAGCCTGTCTGCTGTGAAATATGCAGGTCAGATTCATAAAAATCTGGATTCATTTGGTTCCATTGCAGATTTCTCTGATATCTCTATTTTCAGATCCAGTTCCAGTGCAGAGTATGGTGCACACACACACACACACACACACACAGTTCTTGCTTCTGTTGTTCACACCCCAGACTCAATTTTCACAACCCTTAAGAAGGAGGGATGAGAAATGTAAGCTCCCTCAGTTAAGCTCCTTAACAGCACAGACTCTACTAAGCTAAATTTGTCCAATCAGTTTGACCAGTTCTAACAATTTATTCATGCAGACAGATTGACAGAATTGGGGAGCACCTTGAAGAGATCATTCACACTAACCCCCAAACTATAACAATATCATCCTGAACTTCACATTAATCCAAATTAAAAATAGATAGCTGTTTTTATTAGTACCAGGACCAGTGTTTTCTTTTGTAAATTTGGGGGAAATGTCCCCAAAGACTGGAGGGGAGAGAGACAAATCCTTAGAATTTTAATTGTACCTTAAATACAGAGTGGTTGAGAATTCCCCCGTTCTCTCTCTCTCTCTCTCTCTCTCTGACTTTTCTTCTCTTTCTCTCTTCTCTTTTAACATCAACAAAATAAGCATTAATAATAATAATAATAATACCCCACCTTTTTCCCAATACTGGGACTCAAGGCAGCTTACAAATTAAAACAAGTGCAATTCAAAACAGATAGAGACATACTAGGTTCCTTCTGAACAGGGCCTCTGTGTCATTCACAGGGGCATTCCTGGGCAGAAAAGATGGCCTCCTCCCTGGCCAAAAGTTCTGCAAAATGGGCCTGCAATAAATCTGTGTGCGTTTGTGTGTGTGTTGCAGTGGGGGGGGAGGATTCAGCTCAGCCCTATTCTTTTTCTTATAAACCTGAAATATATAAGAATCTGTCACTATGTGTCAAGATAAGAATTAAACTTTTAAGCTGTCTCCCCATGAAAATATGGACTTATTTAGGCTTAAAATACCTTTGCTAAACCTCAACATCCAGTAGCTTGCAGTGGTTGTAAAATTCCCCTAGCCGTGAAGGCGTTAATCAGCATATACTGCCTCATCTGCATCTAAGAAAGCCTGCAATTAGAATTACTACTTATATGCCTGGTCCCCCAGCTTGCTGCTATTCAAAAGCTCCTATAAGCATATACTGGGGATGCAGAAGTTCTTTTGAAAATAAATAATAGGGGAAAATTAGAGGGATTTTCAAAGATTGTTGAGCTTTCCTTTAGGACCAGTGCAAGAGACCTCTCCTTCTGTCAAAGTACAAATTACCCCCATATGGTGATGTCCGCTCCCTCGATTGTAATTTATTCATTATGCAAAGTGCTGAATGCCAAATGGTGAAGGCACAGCAACAAGACAATAAAGACCCGAGAAGCTAATAAGTATCCAATCAATGAGAACCTAATCTGCTACCATGTGTATTACTTTATAAGGCATTCAAATGTACAGATAATATTGTGTGAGTGTTTATGTGCGTGAATACTAGGTATCTAGTATTATTAGCAGAGGTATCTGAAATGCATCTTAGATGAGACTGGCAGAGATTCTGAGGTTGAAGCTCTGAATCAGGAGCGCAGAACTTCTTTCAGACTGAGAGGAAATTTCCATTTTGGAGAAGCTGTCAGGGGCCACGTTCCAGTAGTGGGTGGGGTCAAAAAGGGTGAGACCAAAAACCAAAAGGAACTAGCATATTTTATCTTCAGGCATTTCAACCTTTTAGAATGGGGGGTTCACAAAAGCCAGAAAACCACCAAATGATTGGTAGTTAGGAGGAAGGGGTGGGGCCAGAAGAGGAGGATGGGGCCTTCAGGGAAATCCTAGAGGGCCAGATTGTGTGCCCTGGGGGCAGATTTGGTCCCCTGGAGCCTGTGGTTCTGTGCCCTTCTTATACATTTATTTTGGAATGTATGTCCTCAATTATATATTTATAATTATATATATATATATATATATATATATATATCTTTAAAATAGGCTTTATTTTAATTCTTGGTTTTATTTTAGTGAAGTCCAAATACTGTCCAAATTCTGTCTTTGTGTATTTTACTGTGGAGTTTTAAATGTATTTTAAGTAGTTCTCTGTTGATATGGTCTGTCTGCTTTTCCTAAGTATAATTTTGTATGGAATTTTAAATGAATTTTACTTTGTTATTTCATTAGTCTTTGGACTAATTCAATAAATTATATTTGATGTGTGTGGATACTGGATAGATAGATAGATAGATAGATAGATCCTGAAATATATTCTTTGTTTTCTAGCTCGCTCGCTCGCTCGCTCGCTCACTCACTCTCACTTCCTGTCACACACACACAAACGTACACACATTTCTATCAGTTCACAGAATTATAGAATCATAGAATAGTAGAGTTGGAAAGGGCCTATAAGTCCATCGAGTCCAACCCCCTGCTGGATGTGGGAATCTATCTAGCTGCATCTTGAAGGCCTCTAGTGTAGGAGAGCCCACTACCTCCCTAGGTAATTGGTTCTATTATCATACTGTTCTAAAAGTCAGGAAGTTTTTCCTGATGTCCAGACGGAATCTGGCTTCCTGTAACTTGAGCCCATTATTCTGTGTCCTGCACACTGGGTTGATTGAGAAGAGATCCTGGCTCTCCTCCATGTGACAACCTTTCAAGTACTTGAAGACTGCTATCATGTCTCCCTTCAGTCTTCTCTTCTCAAGGCTAAATATGCTAAGTTCTTTCAGTCTCTCCTCATAGGGCTTTGTTTCCAGGCCCCTAATCATCCTCGTTGCCCTCCTCTGAATCCCCTCCACCTTGTTTGCATCCTTCTTGACATGTGGTGCCAAGAACTGGGCACAATACTCAAGGTAAGCCTAACCAATGCTGAATAGAGGGGAACCAGTACCTTGCACGATTTGGAAGCTATACTTCTATTAATGCAGCCCAAAATAGCATTTGTTTTTTTTGCAGCCACATCACACTGTTGGCTCATATTCAGCTTGTGATCTACAACAATTTGAAGTTCCTTCTCGCTTGTAGTATTGCTGAGCCAATTATCCCCCATCTTATAACTGTGCATTTGGTTTCTTTCTCCTAGGTGTAAAATTTGGCATTTATCCCTATTAAATTTCATCCTGTTGTTTTCAGCCCAGCGCTCCAATCTATCAATATCACTTTGAAGTTTGTTTCTGTCTTCCAGGGTATTAGCGATCCCACCCAATTTTGTGTCATCTGCAAATTTGATAAGCATTCCCTGCACCTCCTCATCCATATCATTGATTAAAATGTAGAAGAGCACTGGGCCTAGGATTGGGCCCTGTGGTACCCCGCTCGTTACCTCCCCTCAGTGTGGGAAGGTACCATTGATAAGCACTCTTTCAGTCCGATTCTGTAGCCAACTGCGGATCCACCTAATAGTTGTTCCATCTAGCCCACTTTTCACTAGTTTGTTAATCAGAATGTCATGGGGCACTTTATCAAAAGCTTTGCTGAAGTCAAGACATACTATGTACATGGCATTCCCACAGTCCACAAGGGAGGTTACCCAATCAAAAAATGAGATCAGATTAGTTTGACAGGATTTGTTCTTGGCAAATCCATGTTGGCTTCTAGTAATCACTGCATTGTTTTTGAGGTGTTTACAGATTGACTTCTTTATAATGTAGTCTGAAAAAATTCCCAGGGATGGATGTCAGACTAACTGGTAGGTAGTTCCCAAGTTCCTCCTTTTTGCCCTTTTTGAAGATAGGGACATTAGCCTTCCTCCAGTCATCCAGCACTACAACCGTCCTCCATGACTTTGCAAAGATGATAGACAGTGGTTCTGAGAGTTCTTCTGCCAGCTCCTTTATTACTCTAGGATGCAGTTCATCGGGCCCTGGAGATTTGAACTCATTCAAAGAAATTAGGTGTTCCTTGACCATTTATTTATCAATCTCAAACTGCAATTCTGCCCCTTTAGCTTGTACTTCATTTTTGCCCGGGGGGGAGGGGGGGTCATAGACCTGCTTTTGGGAAAAGACTGAGCCAAAGTAGGAATTGAGCACTTCGGCCTTTTCTTTGTAATCTGTTATCAGTTTGCCATCCTCATTGAGTAGCTGAACCACCATTTCTTTCCTCTGTCTCTTACTATGCACATACCTGAAGAAAGCTTTTATGTTGCTTCTAGCACCCCTCGCTAGTCTCAGCTCATTCTCAGCTTTAGTCTTCCTGACATCACTCCTGCACTTCTGTGCTACCTGTCTGTACACTTCTTTTGTAGCCTGGCCTTCCTTCCACTTCCTATGTGTGTCCTTTGGACTTATTCTGATTCTTTTCATGCATAATGGAAACAATCATTTAAAAACCAAAACAAAAGGAAAAGAAAAGAAATAAAGAAAAATGCCAGATTATGACTACAACCCAGTGTGGATATATCTATTCCGTTAAAAAGAACACCTTTCAGTTTAACAAGTTTGCTGAGGGCTTTCCATATTCACTCAAGTTCCAAAATGCTGAGAAATCAATCACAGCTATTATGGGCCATGACTAGGGATGTCTGTAAAATCTGCAATGGAATCAAATTTCTATGTATCTAACCTGTGGATTCCACAGTGGACAAGCTTTTCCAAGTCACACAGATTCCAGGGATTTGCAGATCATTTGCTTTTTTTTTTTAACTGATTTTTATGCAAATTCAGTTGTAGAAAAAAAAGGTAAAATAAACCAACCAAAAATATTCATCTCCCTATTGGCTACATTTTGGGGGGATTTGCACATGTGGGGGGATTTGTGCATTTTCATTAGTGCAAATTTGCAGAAATGCAAATCTGTGCAAGTGCACACGAACGCAAGATCAGGAAATTGAAAAAAGTCCAATTCCATCAATGAGTGGATGGTGGAATGAATGGCACCTGGCAAACCACAAAAGACAGACAGAACAAATTACACAAAATCTGCACATCCCTGACTATGACCTTAATTAGCGATGTGCATGCCCGAAAATATCGTATTTTATAGTTATCAGAATTTTGGACCAAAAAAATTATCGTCTCCGATAATATCGTAGGTGAACCGTATCATCTTCACGATAATTATCGGAAATAAGATATTGAATTTGCAGCCCCATTGTGCCCTATAGAGCTGAAATATTATTTTAGAAAAAATGCCTATAATTTCTGTATTTTCAATGTTACAGGCTTCAAAGTTAGAGGCTTGAAACTTGGTCACAGGGCTTATGGGGATGTCTAAGTATGTGTATGAAATTTGAGATCAATCCCTCCAACCCTCGATTTTATATGAATTTATTAAAGATCCTGCAACTTTTTGACAGGTTTGAATGAACGCACATGGCGAGCTATCATTCTGACCTGTCAGAACTTAAATGATCTTTAATAAATTCATATAAAATTGAGAGTTGGAGGGATCGATCTCAAATTTCATACATACCCCATAAGCCCTGTGACCAAGTTTCAAGGCTCTTACTTTGAAAATACAGAAGTTATAGGTTTATTTATATGGCAGTCTGATAATCCGATATAATCGAGCTGAAAATTATTGTCTCCGATGATTATCGTAGGAAGTTGTATTGTATCTTTATTGTTAATTGTATTCACGATAAAGAGCATATCGTATCATTATCGGTGATTTTAATGATACGATACACATCCCTAACCTTAATAGACACATTGTTTAGGCAACATGGGCATGTTAGGCTTGAGGCAAACAATAGTTTTTCTAAGACCTGGAACTGGTTTGAAAGAAGCTTTGTTGGTGTCGCCTGCGACCAAACAGGTTTTGCAGGTTTTTGAAACAATACTTGACTAAGGTGATATATTAATATCCTGGGCATCTTCTGAATGGAATTGTTCCTAATTAAGACCTGGCAAAGAAAGATATTATATTACTCCCCACTTATCCATAAGGTGAAGAAAGAAATCCAGGAGTAACTAGAAAGCAGACGTCCTATTTGACAGACTACACTGTCTTGGTTTCCTTGCTACTGTAATACAGATTCCACTAAGGCATCATTTTTTAAAGACGTCCTTACTTTAAATGACATAAATTTCACTCAATGTCTCTCTCTGGTTATTAAAAAAAAAAAAAAAGAACAGCTTGTTTCACTGTTTTATTCTTTAAATTCTCTTAATCCACTTTATGTTGGCTTGTATTGCCGTCCCTGACAGAAAAGGTGCCAGCAAGATGGTTTGTTCTTGTCACAGCCAGCCACACACATTAACAATTCTTGCAGCACTTGCCAAGACTAACTCCATGTCCTCTTCTTCCTGTAGTTTTCCTTTCCACAGTAGCTGACATTAAGTGTCTTCCCCATTTCCTGCTACTCCTGTTCTCTGGTGATAGTGGTTCATGTTAGCCTTCTGTCTCCCCATTTCTTTCTCTGAACATGGCGTTATCCCTTTATAGCTCTCTGTATTAAAAACAAGCCCACCTTCTCCCTCCCCCATGAAATATAGCTTCATCTCTCCTTTGTTCTTTGTCATCATCCAGGGCTCAGCATCCAAGTGTCTGTTCCCACAGCAGCCATTGGCTAATTCCATAGCCTTCTTGATGTTCTACATTGCCATCACCTGGGTTGTATCCAACGGTATCTGTCCACCAATGGAATGGATATTACTGGTGTGAAAGATTCCCTTCCCCATACAGCCACTACATCTGTTTGGGAAGGTTGGGAGAATCTCTGGAGCAGGTTTGGGTGACATTTTGGGAGGATTCAGGGTTTGGAGGGAAGAAGGGATGAGCAGACATTGGTCCATGTAACATTGGATGTAGCCCTGATGTGCAAGACAGAGGCCTAATCCACACCAAGCAGAATATAGCACTATGAAAGCAGTATGAATGCGGTATATGGTCTGTGTCAATGGGCCCCAACAGTTGTCAGTGCACTTCAATAAAGCAGTAGTGTGGCTCCTGCCTTTTATATACCACTTTCATAGTGCAATATCCGGCTTGGTGTAGATTAGGCCAGAGAGCCTCATCAGACGAGCATTTTATTGCACGCTAGTTACTGCCCACTCCCAGTTTTTCGTGGGTCATATTGACAATGATGTCTGCCTCCTGCACATCTCCATCTCCTTCTGCTCTTCTTTCTACCACAAATCAGTCAATCTGATTTTTCCCCCCTTTCGAAGCAAAATGTGTCGCCATTTCCTGCTGTGTGCATGATAAAAAGCAGCATGATAAAAACACCCACTGAATGGGCCATGTGGTCATTGTTTACTTCCTCCTTCTTCCCCTGTGTGGAAAAAAGAGGAAGTATCATGGGACAGAAGCCGGGGGAAACCGATGGTAAGGAAACACGATTCCCCCCCCCCCAATCTTATTATGCTCAGAGAGAGCAAACAGGCAGCTACTATTTTAATAATAATGTTGAAAAATAGGCTATGATTGTTATTGGCAAAAGGAGAATTTGACCATTGGAAAACTATGGCAGTGATACATTTTGTTATAACCAATTGAGCATTAACCAGATCCTGCAGAAGGGTTTAGAGGATAGACACCCAACATCTCTTCAGCAGAGCTGAAGATTGGGTCAAGGCGGAGCCCATCATTCATTCAACCCATTCTTTCAACTGTTTCTCCTACCACCATGATACTTTCTTTGCCCCACTGCTTTCTCACTCTCCACATCTTTCCCCATGCTGAAGACTTTCCAAATAAATTCTGTCAGATGTAAACAAGTCCAATCAAGGAGCAAAATGACACAAAGATTAAAAAACACAAAAACAAATCCCCTTACCCAGGTTTCAATCTGAAAGGGATAACTCCACCAATGGTGCACATTTTTCAGTGGCAATTTCCCTAATCCTCAGCACCACCTTGCCTCCAATGCCTGTGTGCTGTAGGCCTGGATGGTCTCACACAATCATTGATTACCTTCTTCAGTGGGAGAATGACCCCACCACCAAGACACATCGTAGAACTGCCGCTGGGTAGATAATGGAGGGGCACTCTCATCTCTACACTGCTGTCTTATTAAATGGAATCCTGGCTATCCACATCTTTTCCTCCCACATTCCTGATCTCTCAGCAAATAGCAAGTTACATTTTTCCCCTTTGTTTTGGAAAATAATATGCAACCGACAATGTGATGTTTTATTTTCCTCAAGGAGGTATGAAAATATTAGTCAATGTTCAGATCTCCAAGACTCAAAAAACATTATGGGTCATATCCTAGTGTTACACATAGGTCATTGCTCCATCATTCCAGCTTTATATCACTGTGGGCTTTAGGACATAATAGCCTGCGAGGAATCACAGAAGCCTAATTCGAAGATGGGGGGAAGACCTGGAACTGAAGTGTAACTGTGGAACACACAGCCCTTGACAAGTTCCTTTCACTTGGATTCTACATAACTGGGAAGAGCATTGTTTTGGCCACACAAAGAACGATACAATTCCTCCTTGCTGTATTATCTGTTGTATTGATGACAGAGGTGATCAAGGACTTTGGCGTGTGGTGGGGAGCACTATTCCTGAGGCCTGATTCCTTAAGGGGCCCAGCTATACATAATTGGACAGGAAGCTGGAGAGAATGTCTCACATGGTCTATCACATTTCATTGAGCCATGGCCCACGTGGCACTGAGATGAACGACACAGCCCTGTACTTGCAGGAATATCACGTGTATGTTTCACGTTGGTCCAGTTCAGCCTCAGCCTGGTTGCAGATGTGAATGTATTGGTCTGATCTCTAAGAGAAGGATTTACATTCACATTACGATAGATGAACTTACCGGAGTCTGGGAGCAGTGGGAGCTTGTGGGCCTCACCCCTGCCGGGCACCCCTGGATGGCTCACCATGCAGTCCATGAGTGCCCTGCAGTTGCCCACTTCCCCATTGAGCTGCCTGCTTCTCCTGCAAGCCACCTGCATCTCCCAGCTGTCTGGAAATGCTGGGCTCTCAAAATGGCACAGATCTGACCTTGTGCACAATGGCTGGCATAGATAGCGTGCAGGTGAAGCAGGCAGCACACAGGGGAAGCGGAGAGCTGCAGGGTGCTCATGGACCATGTGGCATTCCCCGAGCACACGTGTGAGTGCCCCATGGCTCGGTAAGCCAGGTCTGGGGAACCAGATGGGGGGCTGCCCCCCAGATTCCTGTGACATCCCTACATTCACGCTGAAGGTGGAATCCACACAAAACTTACTCATACCATCTGATTCCATCCTGACGGCATTTCTGTAAACTATTTAGGAACACCTTTGGATTAAAGGTTGGGAGGGCACATTTCAAATCTTTTGTTTGCAAGAATACATCTTGACCTCTGTTGTTTTCTTGAAGGGAAATTGTTTCTTTCATCATATAGCTTTGAAAGATCACCTGAACATGCTATAGTGTTGGATATTCATATTCAATATAAATATAATACACACCTGGTTATATATGTAATATGTCAACTGTTATACATGTAATATGTAAACTTTCAAATTTGTGGCCAGGTTATCTAAAGGATTGTCTCCTCCCATATACACCTGCCCAGACCCTAAGATCATCTACAAAGACTCTTCTCCAGGTGCTATAAACCAAATGAAGAGAGGGACTTTTGTGTCGTGGAACCCTGGTTGTGTACTGCTCTCCCCTGAGAGGTTCACCAGGCATTTAGTCTTTCCATTTCTGTTGTTTAAAAATCAGTTCTTGTATTTTTTTAAAAGTCTTTACACTGCTGCTGGTTTTATATTATATTTTATGGTGCCTTGTGGTAGAGAATATGTTGGGGGTGAAGCTCAATTTGCACTCATTACACTGATCTGTGCTAAATTCAGCCATAATTTGCACAAATTAAATAAAAATACAGGAAAATCATGAACTGGCCTGATTCGAGGCAGGCCAAGCTGGGTTCCACAGCAGAAAACAGGCTGGTACCTGGGAACCCAGTAACTGAATCCAAAGCAAGTTGGTCTGGTTCCAAAATTCCCCAAGTTGAATCAGGTCCAATTCAGAGCTCCTGAATCAGTTGCCAAGGCAAATCGGGGGGGGGGGGGGCTGTACAGAGCCCAAGTTTTGTTTATTTATTTGTTTTTCAAAGAAGGGGTTTTCTAGAAGAGTAAGGGGTATTAATAAGAAATAGTGTGCACAGTAATGTTCCATCGATGGGGGCAATGCTTTTATGATGGTCTCATGTGAGGATGAGTTCTCAAAACACATAGGCTGAATTCAGACAACACGATAGTCAATGGTGGGGTAATAATCAACTTTACAGTTGTTCATCTAGGGGTACTCACCACACAACATGGTAATAAATAATTAACCATGGTGTGGATTAGGATCAGCACTGAGTTGACTATGGCAGCATTCGGACGACATGATAGTCAATACAACTGAGGATTGTTCCTTCCCCCCCCCCCCCAGTTGCTTAATGTGTCGTCCGAATTCAGCCATAGAATCCTTTAATGCAAATATTGGTCTATATAGAGGCAAATATACCCAGTTCAGCAGGTAGCTGGTATCTAAAATCACATTCACACTTTTCATTAATACAAATGTAAAAGCATTTATCTGATAATAATGATCATGATAATAACAATAATCTTCAGGAATGGGGTTCAGAGAAGGAAGTGTCTGTTATTCTGCACATTTCTTGTTTCCAGCTCATTACGTTAAGCTTTTGACAGGTGTGGAGCTGAGAGAGGGGTCAGAAATCCACTGCAGGCTTTTTCTCTCTTTACAGTTCCATGTAAATAAAAAGAAGGAGGGAGTCCTTTTTGCACAAAGATTTCAGAAGAACCAGACCATAGGCCTATCTAGTCCAGCATTCTATTCACAAAATAGCCTACCAGATGCCCCTGGGAAGCCCATGAGCAGGTCATGAACACAACAGCACTCTCTTGCTCATGTTCCCCAGCAACTCCTGTATAGAGACATACTGGCTCAATTCGGACAACACAATAAACAACTGGGGTGGGGGAAACAATCGTCAGTTGTATTGACTATCGTGTCGTCCGAATGCTGCCATAGTCAACTCAGCGCTGATCCTAATCCACACCACAGTTGATTATTTATTACCATGTTGTGTGGGGAGTACCCCCTAGATGAACAACTGTAAAGTTGATTATTACCCCACCACTGACTATCGTGTCATCTGAACTGAGCCACTGCCTCTGATTCTGGAAGTAACATATGGCCATCATAAGTAGCTAACCACTGTTAGCCTTATCCTCCATGAATGTGCCAAATCCCCTTTTAAAGCCATCCATGTTAGTGACCATCACTACAACTTGTGATAACCAATTCCATAGTTTAACTATGCATTGTATGACAAAGTTCTTAAAATATTATTTTAAGCAACGTATCTACAGGGCAGGCACATCTGACGTTTGGAAAGCCAAGCAATTGACTTCTGCTTTTAACTGAAAGTCTTCACCATGTCACATTTGTCAGTGAAATGACATCTGACTGTCTCTCTATCTCTCTATTTCTCTATCTCTCTATCCATCTCTCTATCTTTCTATCCCTATTCAGTTTGTCTGTCTAAAGATATGAGAAGGGGGAACAGGCTGTCTCTCTCCTCCCTTTGCATTTCTTTCATCCTCTACAGATGAAGGCCAACTTTCTGAAAGGGAGAGCATCATGTATCACATGAGCCTTATGGATCATGTAGGCTCTCCATGTGATTGGAACTCTCACCAGTTCCCAATGCTCTATCTATCTATAAAGCCAATTCCTGATGTTCTGTAGCCCTGAACCTGTGAGGGTTTAAAGTATGTACTTGGTTGGGGTTGTGCGAGCTGGCCCACCCACCATGTCTCTAGATGCACCACCTCTACCTCCTTACCAATGTTTGCTTAAATTTTATTTATTTATTTAATTTATTTATTCATGATTGCTTTTATATTCTGCTTTCTTTTCCTCCAAGGAACCCAGGGCTGCGTACATAATCCCCCTCCTCTCCCTTTTATCCTCACAACAACAACCCTGTGAGGTAGGCTGGGCTGAGAGTCTGTGACTGGCCCAAAGTAAGCCAGTGGGTTCCATGACTGAGTGGGGACTACTAGAACCCGGATCTCCTGACTCCCAGTCCAACACTTTAGCCACTCCACCACACTGGCTCTCAGTATAACTCTCAAAATGATTACCCTGCCTTATCAGGGTTCCCGATAGTGCTGAGAGTTCTACTCATGTTCAAGCAAACATGAGTAGAAAGAACTCCCTTTCAGACCTTGCCAGTGTAACACAGCACAGTCTGAACTGAGGGCAGCGGAGCCAACCCACCCAAAGATGTAGGGACAGGGACAGTGTGCTTCTTGCAGCATGGGAAAAAGCTAAAATGGCAGGACTAGATGACATCAGTGGCCATGGCCACATCCTTTGTTTGCCATACAGCCCATGGAGGAATGGGGAGGGCAATGTGCCCTGCCTCCATTTGATTCTGCACCCCTGTCATAGCACAACACTCTAACCAGATCAAGAAATGGTATAATAAATTATATGTATGCACACAAAATAGGCTCAACTCTCAGGGGCTTTCATTAGCTTCTGAATGATGTAATAAATGCCCAAGTGCTTTAATGTCTCCCATTCTCCTCCTCTGAGACGAAGAGTTTTTTCTTTGGATAACCCATTGTAGTAGGTACTAAACATATAACTAAGGGCCCTTTAAAGAACACAGACAGCTCCTTCAGGGAAGTGGGGCCTAATGCAGAACAGGCCTTGCCTACTTTTATATGACTTCAGATGGCCTCAGCTCTCTGCTGAGGCAACTGTCCTCCATTGCAAAAGTCCGAGCATAGAGTGCAGTTCAATGGACTCCCAGATTCCAGTCTATCGACCACAGCACTAACCCACTCCTGTCCATCTCCCTGGATGAGCCACCACACGGTCCACAGGCACACAGCGAATGGTGTGCATCTGCCTGACCCCCTCAAAGAGCCTCCATTTTGCATAAGAATGGTGGCTTGTTATTTTACATAAAAGGCCTGCTGTGCAAATAGTGGTTGCAGGTATTAGTGGTCCACTCATGCCTGTAATATTGCATAATGGATACCTTTGCATAGACTGACCATATGAAAAGGAGGACAGGGCTCATGTAACTTTAACAGTTGTAGAGAAAAAGGAATTTCAGCCAGTGTCATTTGTATGTAATTAGTTCCTGGTGAAATTCCCTCTTCATCACAACAGTTAAAGCTGAAGGCGCTATACTAGAGTGACCATATACAAAAGAAGGCAGGGCCCCTGCAACTTTAACTGGTGTGATGAAGAGGGAATTTCACCAGGAACTAATTGCATACAAATGACACTGGCTAAAATCCCCTTTTCTCTACAACTGTTAAAGTTACATGAGCCCTGTCCTCCTTTTCATATGGTCAGCCTACCTTTGCAGCCACCACTCATGCAACATTACATTTACCAAAACAACAACAACAACAACAACCCTGAGCCACCATTTTTATTTTATTTTTTACAAAATTGTTTCTTGGTGAAGGATTGGGCAACCATTTGGCTGGATCCCGGAGACCATGTGGCAGCTCACACCATGTGGCAAACAGGTTCAGATAGCCAGTGAGGGTTTGGTGAGCAGCATAGATGGAGGTGAGTCCGTCCATCCCTATTGGCAACAATAGTGGGGAAGCGCCCTTCCCCCATGTCCTGTTCACTGGCCGCTGGGAGGCAATTGTAGGCAGGGGGGTTGGAGAGAAGTGCCAGATCGCCATTGGTGCGATCTAGTAGCACCACTGGCTGGGAGTGGGGCAGGCAGCCGATATTAGGTGGCTGCACCCTCTCTTTGGCCTCTTTGCATTTTGCGACTGCATTGTGAAGGAGCGACCGTGTTTGGAGAGGCAAGAGGCCTATGTGGTCTCAGTGTTGGCAGCGAAGGCAGCAACAGGACAGCATTGCAAGTGGAGGATGAATGGTGACGTGCTGCAGGGCTGTACTGGGAGAGCCCTGGGTCACTGACAAAGGCACTGCAGTCAGTGGGTACCTTCTCACTGTCTCTCCAGTTGGGTGGCTGGCCATGAACAGTAGCAGTGGGGCCTAGCGGGCCTGAGGATTTGGGGGAAATAGGCCAATAGGGCCTTTCCTAGACATCTATCCCAGGAGGGGGGTTTCATGGGAGATGTGCAATCCTGAGGATCTCTCCCTGCCACTGCGTTATTATTTAAGAAGAAGCTCTGGTCATTACAGGACTTCTTCATGGTGGGGCTCCAAGGCCCATAGTGGGGCAGTTGCCCATGGGCTGGGCAACATTTGTTGCCTCGTGTATTTAATTTAAACAAGGTTGCATTCCCTGTTAAAGGATTAATTCCCATTGGGGAGGTGTGGCTCCAAGGATCCATTCCTCCTGCTAGCAAATAATTTTTGTTTGGGATAGCCCACTCCCCCATTCTTTTGGGAAATTTGATTTATAAAGTAATTGTGGTGTTGTGGTTATACCTTGGACTGGAAATTGTGATCCAGGTTCTAATCTCTCTTTATTGTTTCAAAGCCAGGGAGATGAATTCATGTGCAGTTGCTGACCCTTTAATAATTAGTTGTTGGTTAACCGTGATACTCATAATGCCACCCAAGAAAGGGCAAGGGGGGTAAGGGCAAGGTACCACCACCAGTAGGCTGACCAGATAAAATCCAGGTCTGGGCTCATGTAACTTTAACAGTTGTCGATGAAAAGGGAATTTCAGCCAGTGTCATTTGTATGCAATTAGTTTCTGGTGAGATTCCCTCTTCATCACAACAGTTAAAGGTGCAGGCACTATACTAGAGTGACCATATACAAAAGAAGGCAGGGCCCCTGCATATTGAATGAATATGCTCGCCCCAGAGCTACCAGGAAGTGGGCACAGCATGACATATTGTTATCAATTGCAGCTCATTTGGATACCCTTGAGGCCTCCAGCAGTGCTTCTCACACCCAAGTTGACACAGTCTGGGCAGCTCTTCCGCAAGCTGGAGGAGGTTCTTCAGTCACACCGCTGACCTCTCTACCTACAGCAGCGCCCAACCAAGTGACCAATGCACCAGCCACAGGAGTTATGGATCAAGGTGAGCCGGGTCAGGAGCCCTCATCTCCTGCACAGAATTGGCATCCATATGGCCCATGAGGCTGGTTGCCCTTATTATCCAATTTCAAATGGCCATGGGCGATAACACAAGGGGACACAAGTGCTGACCAGAATACAGCTTCAACCCTCCAGTGCAGCCCATTGAGAGCATACCCAGCTCTGGAGAACCTAGCTCAGCGCTGGAGGCGCTCATCCAGGTTCAGGTACCGGCGTCATCAAATAGGGACCAAATATCAGGTTTGGCTTTGCCACCCATTGCAGTACCCACTGCCAACTCACAGCCTTTGGCACCACCTAAGGACCCACCCACACATGCCGTCAAAATAGGGAAGCAGCAGGCTTCTTCGGCCATGGTTGCTTCTGCATCCGCAGGGGTCAGCCAGACCATTTTTTTCAAGCCTGGCACAACCAGCATCTGGCATCCCAGGCCCTTACTCCGACGAAGCCGACGAAGGGGCTATTCCCACAAGAGCAACCTCAACTCCATTGGGATATCACCAATTACCCACCACCAGAGAAAAGATACTGCAGGGTGATTTCATTGATGTCTCTTCCCTGCTGTTTCGGGATAAAGACAAATAAGAGGGTAGAAACCGGGATAGAGTAAGATGCAAGAGAGTGGCACACACATGGGCCAATTGGTTGCCTGGGTTTCTGATTTATGTGAGTGTGCTTCAGCAGAAAATCCCAGAACGGGGATGGATCCTGACAAAGTACTTAGATATAATATGTCAGGTTTATATGGAATACAAGGGTGGAGCTTATGATGAAGCATTCTGTATGAGGGCCACATCTGATCCATCCCTTCATTGGGATCTTAAAGATCAGGACCTCTGGCCTCAGTTTATGATGTCAGCTCGGCCTGGTTTTGGGGACAGGTCGGATAGTGGACACACATTGTCCAAGCAGGCTCCTGCTTCAGCCCCAAGGCCAGGTAGGGGGCAAGCGGTTCAACACCGCCCCCTGTATTGGGAATACAATTCAAGAGAGGGTCTGCTCTAAGTCAGCATGCAGATTCTGCCTCAAATGTTCCATTTGTTGGGGACCACACATATGCACCAATTGCCCTAGGATCAGGGGATGGAAGAGCACCAGCCGAGATGGTCAAGGGGGTGGAAGCCGGGTGGGGGGCATCTGCCCCCTCCCAAAGGGCCCCAGCCCAGTTAGGATTGAATGTCTTTGTCGCACCCTGGAATGATATCCACTGCAGGAGGATGCTGCGTACCTAGAGCATGGATTCTCTCAGGGTTTTAGAATCCCCCTTCAGGGGCAGTATAAGGCACACTTTTCAAACAAGCAGAGATCAATTTTTGGCATGGAAGATATGGTTAAGGCTAAATTAGATAAAGAGATAATGGCAGGTAGGATTTGGGTCCCTTTCTCCAACCCCTAATACCTAATCTTCCAGTGTCCCCTTTGGACCCGGAGTTTAACCATATACAGTTGTCTCATCTTGTTATTTAGAGGATAGGGATGGTAATCATTCTGTGGCACTGTTCATGGGGACAGGTGATGCCTGAGGCTTTCCACTGAAGGTTCTGCAGCCCCAGGGGGAAGATAAGGGCTACCTGTGAGACTGACTCTCATCACTCCACCCGGTGTTTTGCAGCCTGGGAGGGAGTGGCATGGGAAGGTCTACCCTCCCCAAAAGGGGTATGGCCTGGGGGTGGCGATCATCCAGTGCCAGTCTCCCGACATAGAATGCTTCACGCCTAGCTAGTTGCTGGCGTAGCTTAGGGCCCGCCCAGATACTGCTCCCCTTCCATGTGAGACTCAGGCCTTCACATCAGATACCACACCCTTCAAACATTGCTACCCAGTGGTGGCAGTGGGAGGAAAGTTCCATTCTCCTCATCTCTCTGCGTGGTAACCGGAATGCTGCTGCAGCACTAACTCCAGTACCAAAAGCTCTCAGGAACGCAGTTTCCCTGAGTGACTCTCATTCATAGTAAAGATGAAAACCTGAGCAGGAGAAAACTAGCCAGGTTGTAATTCTTGCCTTGATCATTACAAGTTGCTGAAGTTTTTGTCCCTAACCAAAGAATGACAAACTTTAGTGCTACGCTAGTTCTGTTCCGGGTTTATCATTCACAACTGACATTGTAAGGAAAAGGAAGCCACATAAGCCATTAGATGCAGCCCGCGACATGCAACAAAGGGGTCACAAAAATGGAGTTCAGCAGCACTGGAGAAGCTGCTGACCCAATAGAGCACATCATGCCATTGATGATCCTTTCTCACAAATCCCCAGTTGAGTGTGATGCGCCACTGTAAAAAAGTTATTATGATGGTAGTCCAACCACTCCAACACCCCGTTTTCCTTTGTTCCTTTCTCTCAACTAATAAGGTGCTGCTAGAATATCACACAGTGTTGTTTGCAAATGTTTTTTATGTTTGTTTTTCCCTATAAAAAAGAGATAATAATGTTATGTTCCAATAATATTAAGTTGCAAAGTTATTTGCAAGATTGCAGAGCTTTTAATTTTCTGATTATTTCCACAGTGGGAGTTTCAGCTCAATTTCTACTAAGACACTTCTATCTGTTTTGGTTATTTTTTTTATTACAGCTAGAAGCAACAATAATTGCCTTTAGCGTATGACTGAGGAGACAATTGCCATCCCTAAAGACTAAAATCATCAGCATGCATTTTTGATGCAATTTTTTGGGTAAATTAATTGAAGGGTCCCATAAATATTATATATAGGAAAAATTGTTTCATCTGTGCATTCAAAAAAAGAAATAAATCTATCTTAAAACTGTTTCAGGCAGAATTGATCCATTCCCCCCCAATAACAACCCATATGAATGCAGAAACTAGTTTCTTCAAAGGATGAGCTCCACTCCTCTATAAACGGTTGGTAGATGGACAGGGGTGAGCCTGCTAAGTCCCATCTCCAGGGAACATGTATAGAGCTCTGCGCCATACATGCACGGATACAGTTTCCCCCACATTGCTAATATATGAGATTTTCTTCACTCTCTCCTATTTTTCTCCACACTTCTGATAGATGAGATATACTTACTATATGAATTTTAAAAAGATGGCACACTTCACTCTCTCACCCAAGTGTGTGTGTGGGGGGGGGGTGCGTATATATATATATATATATATATATACACACGCACCCCTCCCCACACACACACACACATATATATATATATAATGCAAATTAAATTTAGTGATCAGCAAAGGAGCTCAACACCTAAAATCGCAGTGTTGCAAGGGACCATGAAGGTCATTTCTTCCAACCTGCTTCTCGGCGCAGGATTTCTAATGCAAGATTCAACAAGAGCAGAGGTGGGAAACGCATTCCATCTCAGAGAAGCTCTTGGGGGCTGCATTTCAGTGAAGGGCAGGGTGGAAGGCAAAAGGGGTGCGGTCAAAACTACCAGCACATTTTAGCTTAAAGCTCTTACTTCCAGTAAATAACTTTTAGGAGAGGACTTTCGACTGTTCAGAATGGGGGAAGAACTGCACAAAAGCTAGGAAGCCGCCAAACAATCTTTGGTTGGGAGAAAGGGGGCGGGGCCAGGGGAGGGGTGAATGGTCATCTGGGGGACCCCAGAAGGTTAGATTGGGATTAGAAGAGGGCTAGATTTGCACACAACACACACACCAGACTGTGAGGTTCCCCACTCTTGGACTAGAGCAACCCTGACAGACAGCTATCCAGCAGTAGAGGCTGGTGGCTCTGATGTCAGTGGGATGGTGAATTTGCTCTGGGTTTCAGTCAGAACCAGTCAGATGTCTAAAGGAGTGTGAAGAACCTTGGAGAACTGACTGGTTCTGATTGAAACTCAGAGTGCCTTCATTGTCACCCTGACAGTGGAGCTGCCAACCTCTACTACGAGGGATGGACAGACTCACCCATGTCCAGCTTCATCAGCCACTCACCAAGCCATTGCCTCTGCCCATCCCTGCATACCACAAGCTACTTGACAGCTCAGCGAGCACCCTATAAAGCTGTGGGGCCACCTGTCCTCTTACTGAGCTGCCATTTTGCGCAACAAAATGGCAGATCGGGAATTTATGGGAAGGGTAAGTTTCATAAGTGGTGGCCGTAACGGGGTCATTTACGCACCATCACAGGCATGAATGCTCCATTCACACCTGTAATGTTGCATAAACACTCCCTTCCTAGAAATGCCTAAGCACCATTGTGGCACAAAATGGTGGCTCAATAAGGGGCGGACAGCTTTATCAGGTACTCGCTGAGCCATGGGGTGCTCAATGCAAAGGTTGGCAAGTATCCCATGGCTCAGTGAGCAGGGTCTGAGTGGGTGGGTGCAGGGGAGTCCATCGGAATCCACACCCACACACCCATGGAATCTCACAACATCCCTATATGCTGCTGTCCAGCCTCTGCTTAAAGATGCCTAGCAAAGGAGAGCCCACCACCTCCTAAAATAGCCTGCTCCTTTATCAAATTGTTCTTACTATTAGGAAGCTCTTGCTAATGTTCAGGTAGTTTTTGGGCCACACAACCCACAACCAAATGTCACATGTGACTTGTGAGCCATGGGTTGTGTATCCATTCGGTTCAGGAGACCGGGCTCAGGGATATCTGTCACTGACTCAACAGCTAAAACAAAAATGGTCCAATTAGTTCATCTTCACCTGCAAAATGGACATGACCAGTGTTGCATTAAAGATTGTTTGATTCATTGGTGGGATAATTATAATTATAATGACTATTATATTATTATTTATTGCATTACTTATTTTACCCTCTTGCAACGAACCCAAAGCGGCGTACATAATCCTCCTCCTCTCCATTTTATCCTCACAGCGACCCTGTGAGGTAGGTTGGGCTGAGAGTCTGTGACTGGCCCAAAGTCACCCAGTGAGCTTCATGGCTGAGTAGGGAACTAGAACCCAGATCTCCCAGTCCCAATTCAACACTCTAACCATTATACCATACTGCCTCTCAGTTTAAAGCATCAGTGCTCATTCAACAAAGAACGTACTTGTCAGTAGTGGTGTAGTTAGTTAATTCTCGAGAACGAGTAGTAGTATTGGGGACCCATCTTTAGATGGAGATGTGGAGCACTTTGAAATGTGGTGAGCCAGCTCCTCTCATTTTGCTGAGTGAAGTCTTGGACTTCTGTCCCCAAAGACCATCCCTGATGACTCCACCGCATGTGTGTGATTGGGACTATATTAGGGATGGCTGAGAATTTCACTTCAGGTCCCTTTGGATAAGAATTTACTAAAATTCGCAAATTTCTCCATGTTCAGGATGGAAAGAACTTGAGAACTGAAAAATCCGAATGAAAAAGAAACCAAAATGGGCATATATATCCATCCAGGCCCAAGGATTTGAGTGCTTAGCTCTTCAAAGTCTGGATTTGAATCCCTTTTTATTCAACCATGTTGGTGCTAACAGGCTTCTTATCTTTAACGGCTATATGACAGGTAGGTACAACATGGTCCTCTCCATGTCCCTTTTGAATTTGTCTCGTGTGTGTGGCTGAGAATTTAGTTTCAACTCCTTTTGATTAGAATTTACTAAACTTTGCACATTTCTTTTGCACTAGCGTCATGATACTACTGTGTGTATATGTGGGCATTTGTTCAGATTTATTCTTTTGTAAACCACTTCAGGAATTGTTTTAAATGAGAAATGGTATGGTAAATAAATATTGCTAATGAATAAATAAATACATTTTTAAAGTGTATATATATATATATATATATATGAATATGAGCAAAAGCAAAACTGACAGATTTTCCCATCCTCAGATCAGATCCAGGGATGCATGCAAGTTGCACAGAAAAGTGTTTAAATGGGCTACAAATGCAATGAAAAATGAAAGTATTTAACAGTTGAACAAATAAGAAGGATGCAGAAGCACTTGGAATGAATCCAGAACTAACCTCTTCCCCTATCCTCGCCCTTTTGTGTGATGAAATGTAATGTCTCTACAGTCAGATACTTTGGAAGGACCACAATGATACTAGAAGAGACCTTCTACCCGAGAGTAATTAAAAGGTAACATTCATTTTGTTTAGAGCATCCAATCCGTATTGGAGAAATAAAATATTTCTGTGCTGGTTGATCTTTTCAAAAAAGACACCGAAGAGAGAGACTTCAGTGTAATTCTTCCTAATTACTTTAATGCCTTTCATTTTATTTTAGTGTTTTCAGTTTATAGAAACAGCTTCAGTTTGTTCCCAGTTTTAACGGTGATAAACTCCCCCGCCCCCGCCCCACCCGCCTGAAAATCTTCACTATATGGTGATAAATGCCAGAAATAATTAGACAAAATGTGCGTGGAAAAAAAATACATAAAATTGAAGCAATATGTCTTTTTTATAATGGAATCAGTTTGTCTGATTATCTCAAACAATGTACGTCTCCAAGTGCTCAAGAGGGTCATTAGAGCTTATGAAGATCAAACTCTATTTTTTCTGCTTCAAACATCCTGGACAACAATATTGTCTCCACAATCATTACATATTATCTGTCTTTACAAGTATATGTTAGGATTCCTTGTGCTCCACTGAATTTGGAGCAGGGAACACATTTTGAAATGTTTAACAAAGAGGAGAAAATACATACTTGGTCTTATGAAACAAACAACCACCATAAAAAAAATTGTAGTGGGACTTACAACAGTGGCGCACTTTTCATCTAGCAACAGGGGGAAATTTTTCATGGTAGGAAGACAAACAATAATGGTGCCTTATAAATGTTATATCACTGAAGGTAGTGTTATTGTCCTCTGGCTTGCTAGGATTTTGTGTCTGGGGAGGAAGGTTTCTATTTCAACTGTCTAAGGCAATGTGGTTTCGTATCTAAAGTGCTTCTCTTGGATCTTAGGATTCAAATCCTACCACCACCTATGATTTATGACCCTCATCTTCCTCAACAAATGAACACCATCTTCATCAGTTAAGGTGCAATCCTATGCATGTTTAGACAAAAATCAATAACCCTACAACTCCCAGTTAGCTGGGGAATGCTGAGAGTTGTAATATATTTTTTCTCTCTCTGAACATGCATAGAATTGCACCAGTATTCATTCATTCATAGAGCACCTACAACTAGGTGCTTAACAATAAGTGAAATACAAGGACTCTGCCTGAAGATTCACAGACAAAAGCAGAGATAAGAAACCTTTTGCTAGTAATGAGTGAGAATTTGGGATTCAGTTTATTCTTGATAAGAATTTACCCCAAATCACAAATTTCTTCATATTTGAGATGGAAAGAACTTGAGGGAGAAACAAAAATTGATAAATTCATCCACCCAGCCCCAGGATTTTGAATGCATAGCACTTAAAAGTTCCAGTTTAATAATAATAATAATAATAATAATAATAATAATAATAATAACGATTTATTTCTTACCCGCCTCTCCGTCTAGATAGAGGCGGGGAACAACAACAACGTTTGAATCTTTGTGTCTTCAACCACGCTGGTCCTGATTTAGGACTGCCACCTTATTTTTTTACTGGCTTCTCGACTTTAACGGCTATATGCCAAGCACATACAATGTGGTCTTCGTCATGCTGGAAATAACTGTACCTCTTTAATTTGCCTGGTGCTGACAGGTGAGAATTTTATTTCACTCCTTTAAAGGGTTGTCGTGAGCATTCGACTGGATCAGGGAGGCCTGTGTACAGCCCCCTGGATGCAGTTGAGTGTGCTTGGTGTGAGTGCAACCGCCCACCCTAACTGCTGAAATTGCACAGTAACACAATGGGGGAAGTGTGCAATTTCTGGAGCCTCCAGTCATCATGCACTTTGCCCCGCAGCTTCAATGGCAACCATACAGGAGTAATGTAGAATAACCCCTACTCCCTAAACAACTTGAGACCAGGATACCTGAGAGAGCACTCTCTCCCTTACCAACCCGCCAAGTCATTGAGGTTATCAGGGGAAGTTTCTAGTTGTTCCACATGGACCTATGGCCTGACTAGAGTCCACTAGAGAAAAGCCTTTAATGTGTTGGCCCCTTTTCTTTGGAATTCCCTGCCCCTGGAGGTCAGGCAGGCATCATCACTCTGCTGCTTCCAGCACGTCCTGAAAACAACTTTTCCAGAAAGCATTCCTCAATTGACCAGCAACTGATTTTATTGGTATTATCTTTAAATTGAGGAATTTTAATATGCTGTTTTTATCTTTTTATCTTTTTGCTGTTGTATTCCCATGTTCACCGATCTGGAATCAATTTTAGATATGGAGCAGCATACAGATACTGTAAACATTAATTAAATAAATAATGTTTGATAAAAATTTACCACAATTCACAAATATTTCCTATTTAGAACATGAAATTTTCATTTTATTTTTTAAAATGTAAATGCAAGAGAAACTGAAAATGACAGATTTGGCTCTCCAGCCAGCCAGTATTGCCAATTGTCAAAAATGATGGGAGTAGGCCTATTGTTGGGAACGATGGGAAACTAACAAACTGGAATGGAGAAAGCAAATAGAATGAAGTGCCTGGAAGTCTGAGGCAGCATCCTATTGTGCCTGGGCACCAGCTGGATTGACCCTTAGCACAATGGGGAGCTAGTGGTTCTAAAAGTGATCCAGAATTGGCAGAGATATTCATTTCCAGAACATGGCATGTCAACAGAGCTTGCTGACCTGTTCTGATCAGGAAAATAACGTTTCTTCTTCTATCTTGGGTTACTTTTAGAAATGCTAAGCTCCCCATTAGGTGCACTAATTTAGGGATGTGCAATTCAGCAATCCACTCACCGAAGTTGTCCGAATTCCATTTTGAAGCTTGTTCTGTCTTGAGTCCATATCGGATTGCAAGTTTTCTTTTCTTTTCACAGGACAATCTATGTGTCTTTTCGTGAGCATTTTTGTCAACTGTACACATCAATTCTGCACATCTTTGACATGTTCCCATTCTCTTGTGTGCATTTGCACATTTCTTTTTGATGTGCCTCTTTCCAATGTACATATGCTGTCAAACACTGGGGGGGGGGGGGCGTAAATGACATTCAAAACTCAGAAACGCACGAACTTCGACAGCAGAATGCAAATCCTGATAAAAAATTACCTGAAATGATTTTCTCATACATCCCTAGTAATGGTTGATCCTCCTGACTTGACACAATCAGCAAGAGGACAGCAGCTCCATTGGATTCTCTGCGCTGCAGCATTTGGTTATAGGTTTCACTTATATATTTCTACTGTAAAAGACCATCAGCGCTCCTGTGCCATCCTCAAAGCACCCTTGATCACTGTTCTTGGAGACGGATTACAGCAGAGGCAGGAATTGTTCAAAGTTCAATGTTTTCACTTTCATTCCATTGCTCTTGGCATTTTGTTTTATACTAGTGTACTTTTCACTATAGCATTGTTTGGTTTGGGGAGGCATTCTGTTTCCACAGTATAGTCACTTCAATTAATGGTGCATTTGCTATCAGAACAATTTGATTCTTGTTCTAATTATAGGAACAAGCTGCCTTCTTCAAGTATATTATGGGTATTTCATTATTTTAAATTGCTATCTTCTATATTAATTACAGAAACAATAATGATCGAGTGTAAAAAGTGAGCAGCTGTAGATTCACCCCATATTTTTTTTTTAAGTCTCATCTTAATAGTTGAAGCATTGGATAAAAATTAAATGAAAATCTTTTATTCTTCCTCGGGGGCAGAAGATGAGTATATATATGCATGTGTCTTTAAATAGACAGATCACAAAGTATGTCTTCCAGATTCACCACCAACATTTAATTAATTATGTCCAAGAAATTTTTGTTTGCATAGCATATTGTTTGGCTATATGATGGCATCGCTGTTCCAAGGGAAAAGACCTTTCTTAAAAAAAAAAATCAAAAAAAAAATCCAGTGAATAACATTTATTAATATTATTCTCTCTCTCTCTCTCTCTCTCACACACACACACACACACACACACACTTTAGCACAAAAACGTCGCTGCTTGTGAACATTTGATATAGATCTACTTCAAACAAGCATGATGTTAGAATGTCTACTACCCTGGAATGTTACCAGCTTGCAAGGGAAGAGGATGTGCATAGTTGGCCATTCCCTCCATGCTCTGCCAACTCACAACTCACAGACAAAGGCAAGAAGTACAACTGATGCATGTTTCTTCTATAAGCAGTTCACATACAATATTTAGTAGCGCACTTTGCTGGCATCTTTAGTGAAAACAAGGTTGGTGAGCATTCTAAGGCACCACTGTGGTGACTGGGGATACCTGAGGCTATCAGTTAAGATAGGCTGACCAGATAAAATCCAGGTCAGGGCTCATGTAACTTTAACAGTTGTAGAGAAAAGGGAATTTCAGTCAGTGTCATTTGTATGCAATTAGTTCCTGGTAAAATTCCTTCTTCATCACAACAGTTAAAGGTGCAGGCACTATACTAGAGTGACCATATACAAAAGAAGGCAGGGGCCCTGCACCTTTAACTGTTGTGATGAAGAGGGAATTTCACCAGGAACTAATTGCATACAAATGACACTGGCTGAAATTCCCTTTTCTCTACAGCTGTTAAAGTTACATGAGCCCTGACCTGGATTTTATCTGGTCACCCTAAGTTAAGAGTTGTGTGGCCCCATCTGGGAGATAAGGCTTACCTTTGAGGCCAACTCTCTTCACCCACTCAGAGTTTTGAGGTGGGTGGTGACAGGGGGAGCCACCCTTCCCTAAAAAGGGCAAGCCTGTGGGGTGGTGATCTCACAGGCACCACTCACTGGGCATTGAACATCTCATCCTATTTATGGCATGGCAAGATGCTGACCTTGACAGGATGCCCGCTTAGGTTTCTCTCCCTTGCAGGTCTTTCAATAAAATGTGGCTCAATTTAAATACCATATCTGTGTCTCATTTCGTTATTTCCCAACCTCCTTTTCTCTCAACAGATGCTTCTTTCTTCTATGCCCAGTTGATATGCAATATTCAGTAGCACACTTTGACCTGTGGCACAGCCACCTATGCTTCAGGGCCTTCCACACATTATGTGCCAGCAAACATTGGTGTGCAAAAATCAGGTTTGGGATTAGTGATGGACACATCTGTCAGGTTCAGTTTCTGTCATTTTTCCAAGCTCATGTTCAATTTGTCTTGAGCTCTGAGAATTTCTTGAATCTTAAATTTGGTTCATCCCGAACATCAGGACTAGTAGCCATCCTGAATGGCTACTAGTCCTGATGGCTATGTGCTAACTCTAGTATCAGAGGCAGTAAGCCTAAATATAGCAGTTGCTGGGGAACCTGGGCAGGAGAGTGCTGTTGCACTCAGGTCATGCTTGTGGGTCCCTGGTTGACAGCTGGTTGGCCACTGGGTGAACAGAGTGTTGGACTAGATGGACCCGTGATCTGATCCACCACAAAACTTCCTATGTTTTTATGTTCTTCAGAATCGTGGTTTGTTCGTTTTTTAAGTCAGCATGAAAATTCATAAGTATTATTGTGCTTATTCTCTGTATGCATCCTAGCCTAATGGGCACATTTTGTGTGAGCAATTGTTCTACTATAATGCATTTTTGAACATTATTTTGCACCTTTACTCTTGCATAAATGGGGTTGTTACAGCCGCCATTTAAGCAGCGGGAGAAATTATGTAATTTTTGGAGACTCCACTGTTGTACCCAATGGAGGCTCTGGAAGAGGGTGGATGGCTGCCAGGTGCTCTTCAAGCTGCATGGGCACTCGAAGTGCACACCTGCGACTACACTATGGGCAGCTGACTGTAGGGTGACCATATGGAAAGGAGGACAGGGCTCCTGTAACTTTAAGAAAAGGGAATTTCAGCAGGTGTTATTTGTATGCATGCAGCACCTGGTGAAATTCCCTCTTCATCACAACAGTGAAAGCTGCAGGAGCCCTGCCCTCTTTTGTATCTGTTCATGAGGGCAGGGCTCCTGCAGCTTTAACTGTTGTGATAAAGAGGGAAATTCACCAGGTGCTTCATGCATACAAATGACCCTTGCTGAAATTTTCTTTTCCATGCAACTGTTAAAGATACAGGAGCGCTGTCCTCCTTTCCATATGGTAATCCTACCTGACTGGTTCCAGGTGGTTGGAATAGGGAATCAGTCAGATTTCCAGAGCCAGTGGGGTGCCTGCAACATCCCTACTCAAGATACATCCCTTTGGGAGTTCTTGTTTTATTTCCCCTTACATGCAAGAAAGGTGGGTGCTGTTGTTTTTATCATTTTTGACTAAGGGACTCTCCAAAGGCTAATTGATGTAGGTTAATCACAAGTTGAATTGAGCTAGAGTTAAAAACAGAAATAGGAAAGAAATGAATGAATGAATAAAAGAAATAAATAAAAACAGCCCTAGCAGTCAAAATCATTTTGTGCTAAAGGAACCAATAAACTCAGGCTGGTATAAATCAAGCATTTATTATAAAAAGACCAATGGTCCTTTTCTCTCAAAATCAATACACACCCCCAAACATGTTGCACCCAATCAAGGAAAACTTCTCCAATGACTAATAGACCAAGAGGAAGGCTCAAATCAACCAGCTAGAAACTCCTGTTAGTGCTGTAAACTCCCTTTTTTATTTTGCATTTCCCACATGTCCGTCCCAGTTTGCATCAGACCAATTAATAAATATCCTCCTCTAACAGGTCTCTAGATAATACATGGCAGCATTTGCCTGTGTGGCCTAGCATTAAACAGGGACCATTAAACAGTCAGCTCATATCTCTTCTCCGGAATTAAAGTCTCTTTAACTCTTCACATTCTTTTCTATACTCCAATATATAAACAAGATAATTTTAAGATGTCACAGGGGATTCCTTCATGCACATGCTTCCCTATTAAAACCAGAGCTCACAACACATCCTATATCTGGGCACTGTCCTTTTAATGGCTCATTGTATATGCACATATACACACATATACAGAGAAAGAAAGAGGGAAATTAAAATGTGTTTGGAAGAACAGAGAATTCTTTTTTGTTGTATTTCAGAGTTGTAGTTAAAGACCAATTATAACATTAAGCTGAACTGGGAAACTGAGGCTGCAATCCTCTATATACTTACTTGGGAGTAAGCCCCGCTAAACGCAATGGTGTTTGCTTCTGAGTAGACATTGAAAGATTTCTCTGTGAAACGAGCAAGCAAGTAAACAAATATCATTTATGTATGAATGGAATGTATTATGTACTATTGTCACATAATGAAATATGTTGTTGTTTACTTCAGAGGAATCCATATAGCATGGCCTATGTCACAGTGACTCCAGTCAGATGATACACTAAGCCATGGTGGAGCACTTTGAGGTAAACATTATGGCTTAGCATGTCATGTGAACCATTCCTAATCATGGTGGCTACATAACCATGGTTTAAACTCGTTAACTAACCGTTTACTGCGAAAGGGTTAGCATCGTAACCATGGCTTGGTGTGTTGTCTGAACAGGCCCAAGGAAAGTTTATAATGAATTCTGAGTATCATTTAGAATCTAGGGTGACCAGATAAAAACCAGGTCAGGGCTCATGTAACTAACAGTTGTAGAGAAAAGGGAATTTCAGCCAGTGTCATTTGTATGCAATTAGTTCCTGGTGAAATTCCCTCTTCATCACAAAAGTTAAAGTTGCAGGGGCCCTGTCTTCTTTTGTATATGGTCACTCTAGTATAGTGCATGCACCTTTAACTGTTGTGATGAAGAGGGAATATCACCAGGAACTAATTGCATACAAATGACACTGGCTGAAATTCCCTTTTCTCTACAACTGTTAAAGTTACAGGAGCCCTGACCTGGATTTTATCTGGTCAGCCTAAATAGAATTTATGCACAAGATGGTTTAAATGATAATTGCTTAGCATGTTGTCTGAACAGGCCCACTTTTGAGATTTATCCAGACTAAACAGAACTAAAACAAAACATTTTCCCCAAATTCAGAGGATGATCTGCAAGTGTAATTTCGGGATGTCGGAGAAATCCGGTTAGGGGTGGAGCTCAGTGAATTTTCATCAGCTTGGCCCGCCAGACTTCTTTCCGTCTTGCACCACTTGGCCCAATTTGGTCAGCAAAGAGTCGAGGCAGCTGGCTGATTTCCCTTTTTTAAAAAAAATATATGTGGTAAATAGATATTTTTGCAAATTGCAAACATAAATTACGCACATTGCACCTGCAGTTTACACAAATGTATATTTATGCAAATTTAAAAATACATTAAAAGTTCCTGTTTTTTTTTAAAAAAAACATAGCTCAGTCCACACATGCAAACCGGGTTGGGTGCGCCACAGAAATCCAGCAAGTCCAAAAAGGGCTGGATTTCCCAATGATAGACATCCCTAGAGTACTTAATAAATTGCATAGAAACCGTTGGAAGGACTCTTGGAGGTCATCTAGCCAAACCCCTGCACAATGCAGAACCTGCTATACAGGATGCAACTACAGCATCCTTGATAAGTGGCTTTCCAAACTCTGCTTCACTACTGCCAGCTCCCAAGAGCCAGCGATGGCTCTGGGATAATTGGAGGGTTCACACATCATGCTAAGCTACCCTGTGCATAATCCACCATGAGTCGATTGTTTGCTTGCTAACCTGACAGATGATTGAGCTTAGTGTGGCTTGTTTCTCCCTTCATACTCCCTCAGTCCTCCCACCAGCTTTATTTAATGGAGAAAATTAAGGGTGTGCATGGACCCCCAAAATCGGATTGGAATCAGAATTGGAAGAGAAACCGATGCCTCGGATCAGATCGGAGGCTTCCTAGTTCGGTTTGGAGCCAATTCCGATCTGAAAATCAGATGTCTGATTTTCAGATCGGACACCATTTTAGGTGTTTTCGCCATAGGCTTACATTGGGGAAAAGAAAGCTTTCCCCCAATGCAAGCCTATGGTGAAAACATGGGGGTGGGTGAGTGGGAACCTTGCTCCCCCTCCCTCCTTCCCTGTCCCTCCCTCCCTCCCTGTCCCTCCCCCCCCCACTCATGCTCCTTACCTGCCGGGGCACCCGCTTCCATCCACTGGTCCTTTCAACTGAGAAACAGGCTTCGCAGCCTGCCTGTCAGTAGCGGGCCAGGTGATGACTTCATCACCTGGTGTACTACTGGGAGGCAGGCCATGGAGCCTGTTTCTCAGTAGTACGGAAGCAGCGGACGGCAGCGCGGGATGCCAGCAGATAACGGGGAATCTCCACCTCCCTCCCCCCTCCCCCCACTTGTGCTCCTTACCTGCTGCCTCCTCGCTGCCGTCACCAGGTGCACAGTCACTCTATTGTGGAACAAGCCACAAGGCCTGTTTCTCAGTAGTACGGAAGCAGCAGGCTGCAGTGGACAGCAGCGAGGAGGCAGCAGGTAAGGAGCATGAGTGGGGGGAGGGGGGAGGAGGTCTGAGGTCCAGTCCTCCAAACTTTTCTGATCCGGATCGGGTCCTTTAGGATTGGGTCGGATGAGATTGGACGATCCAGCTGCGGGGATCGGAATCGGATAATTTTATCCAATTTTGGCCAGATTGGGTCTGGATTGTGGTTTGGACCCGATCCAGTGCTCACCCCTAGAGAAAATGTGTAAATGTATGTGCAGAAATATGTACACTTGAGGGGGGGGGGAAATGTGGTCCTGTTCAGATGACATTAACCATGTTCCTCTGTGGTTAGCACCAAACACATGTGGAACTCTCACACATGACACCATTAACCCTTTTGTCATCCCATTTTCCTCTACCACACGCTAACTACAAACCTGTTAGTTGAGCACCAGAGTCCTCTGAATGCTCCACCCACTATCCCAGCAGACTGTGTGCTAAGAGACCCAGCAGTTGCTCCCACCATTTTACTTAATTCTCTAGTGTCAGGAGCCATTACTTCTATAAATGGGCTCATGAAACTAGCGATTCCTCTGCTCTGTGCCTTAAAATCTGATAATCATACTGTATTAGAGATGTGCATGGATGGAAAAATCGTATCAGAATCGGAATCAGGACTTCAAACAGCACCCCTTCCCCCACCTTCTCCCCCCTCTGTCAGCTGTCAAACCCACCACTTTGGAACTTTTAAAGCAAAAAATTCATAGCCACAAAATGCCTGCACCTATGTTTCTGAAATTTCTCACATATAAGTACCTCAAATCCATCTGCCATGTGGGCAATTTTCATGCTTCTATCTTTAAAAATAAAAAAGTTAAATGCATTTCTCTCCTCATTTCTCCAAAAATACCTTGCCACTACACGCTTGAACCTACATTTCTGAAATTTCTCACAGATGGGTACCTACATGCCATCTCTAATGTGGCCAAGTTTCATGCTTCTATCTTTCAAAATAAAAAAAGTTGAAGGCATAACTGTATTTCCCCTACTGCTACCCATTTTTCCAAAATTAATTGCCACCAAAGGCAAGCACTTATGGTTCTGAAATTTCACACACATGAGTAGCAACATACCATCTGCAATGTGGCAAAGTTTCATGTGTAGATCTTTAAAAATAAAGATGTTATAGTCATTCCTGGTTCATTAGTAAAATATTAAAATGCCTGCACCAATCTTTCTGAAATTTATCACACAGAAGTACCTTAAACCCATCTGCAATGTGGCCATGTTTCATGCTTCTATCTTTAAAAATATTTTAAAAAGTTATAGGCATTTTTGTAACACAATACTAGGTTATGGGGGAAATCATTCAAAATGGTGTCCAATGCTCCGATTTTCTTCAATTAAAATCGGAGAACAAAAAATCGGATCGGAAAAATTGGATCTACAAGGGCCTGCATTGGAATCGTGAATGGGATGCCCGATTTCCTCTGATTTTAATCGGTATTGGACATTGGATTCGATATGATGCACAGCCCTAGTATTAGTGATTCTTAGTACTTTCCTTGGCCAAGACTTATACCTATTTATTATGTCCCATCCAAAGGCACGGAAGCACCGTCTGACTCCCACAGCCATTTTGAGAGGGTCGGCCAGTTGAAATGTTTTAAAGAACGTTTATCACCCAAACAATGGGGCCAATTAAGCAAAATGGCAGCAGCAGCAGGTGTTTAAGCAAAGCAGCAGTCTGGAAGAGAGAACGAGCCCATAGGCTAGAGCAGCCAGGGAAATTTTAGCTTCTCTATACTGGAAGCTCTTTGATTTTGGCCCATTAACCACAGGTGTGTGTCAGATGACACTTTTTACCAAAGTTAGTGCCACTAACCCTGCTCCATAACATGGTTAGTGAGGCCGGCCACAATGTGGTTAGCAGAGGCACTCGGTTAAGAAAAATGTATGTCACGCAACAACATTAACCATGTTGCTTAACCAAAAACCCTTAACCAGCATGGTTAACAGTGTTGTCTGAATGGGGCATCTATCTATCTATCTATCTATCTATCCATCCATCTATACGTTTAAAATGTGCATGTAAACACATACAATTTTGTATATGGTCCTTAATCCTAACCCTTAAATAAATTGCAACCCAATGTGCAACCAGTTTGGAACAAATGTAGCATTGAATAAATGAGAACTTGAGTGCAATAGAGCTTGAGAGATTCACCTGTCCCTACCCAGAAGAGCAATCTGGAAACACGCAACGCAGAAGCTTCCCTAGTGGCTGTTTGTACACACTACAACAGGCTCACAGCTCATGGAGTTTGGAGGCTCAGAAGGGTTAAGGTTCAAGAGGAGTGTGGTCTTGGTTGGTGTCAATTGTGAGCAGGGATGATCATGAAGTTTGCTACTCTGTGTTCAAATTTGCAACCCGGTGGGTAAAGCTGAACCAAGGACCAAAGACTCCACCCTTAACAGCAGCTAAAAATCATTTTAAATAAAATTTAGAGGGGGAAAAACTCAGAATCACAACTGAAACAAATTAAACAGTTGATTGATACGCAATGCTCAATACAGGAACAGTAGCGAATTAATATCGCAGCCCTACAATTCACAAGAATGTAAAGGAAAAATCTATTCAGGCAATACGAGGTGATGATCCACAGCATAGAGAAAACAGTGAATAGGTGAGGAAATACTGTCACACTGTGCATAAAGAAATCATTATAATATAGGCACAAGGACACAAAATCGAAGAAAGTAATAAAAGCAATGAGAATATTATCATGCCCTGTATTGTCAGTTCCAACGCTGCATATTCCTATTAAAACATCTTGCAGCCTATCTAACTTGAATGGTAATTCCATTAGGTAATATTTATTTATTTATTTATTTATTTATTTGATAGAAAATATGTTTCCCAAGGCCTCATCTACACCAAGCAGGATATTGCACTATTTTTAAAAATATATATATTTAAAGTGATACAACAAAACAATAACAAAATAATAATACTAAAATAATAATCAAATAATAATAAGTACAAATCCATGATATTGCACTATAAAATTGGTATGAAAGCAGTATATAAAAGGCAGGAGCCACACCAAACATGATATAGGACTATGAAACTGGTATGCTAGTGGTATATGATGTGTGTCAATGGGCCCCAACAGTTGTCAGTGCACTTCCATACCTCTAGAAAGCAGTAGTGTGGCTCCTTCCTTTTTTATATATACTATTTTCATACCACTTTCATAGTGCAATACCCTGCTGGGTGTAGATGAAGCCCAAGTCACAGATTTGACCAGAAACAAACCAGACCACTCTGTGTGTGTGTGTGTGTGTGTGTGTGTGTGTAAATAACTGTTCCTATCCCAATCCAAGTCAAGGAGGGACATTTTTACTGATATATCGATACATTTATAACTTGGGTTGGGGAGTGATGGTGGAATATCCCCCTTTCAAAATAATTTATAATTTCCAGTCCCAAACCAAATTTAAGCCCACGATTAGTAAGACCTGGATAGAGATGAATGAGAAATTCATTTTTGATTACAGAACATGAGAACACCCCCAGTTTCAAGCTCCGAAGGCAAGCGCAAATGTGTGCATGGCTTCTACAAACATATTTGCACATTGTTTACATTCATCACATTCCCATTTACAATTTTGTGCAAACGGTTCCTGCAATTTTGCACGAATAGCACGATTTACGGCTGCCATTTTGCACAAAATGGTGATTTCTGTAATTACCCCCATATGGAAAAGCAGGAAATGGTAAGCTGTCGTCGGGCTCCCATGGACCATCTGATGGCTTGCACAACACATCCGCCAGGGTCAGGCAAGTAGCAAGAGTTTCCCTATCCCAAACCTATACATTTAGATTAGCTTGTCCAAATTTTAGACAAATCTCTTTTGTTGATATGTTTCCTGTTGTTGTTGTTGTTGTTGTTGTTGTTGTTTTGGTGATGTGTAAGTGGCCACCTGACACAGTGACCTACCAAATTTTACCTGCATGGCTCTGTTCACTGCAACGCGTGCAGATGGCAGTGTATAAATGCATAACTGTAGTCGCACTGATAAAATAATAATATTTCGCTGTTAAGGAAGTGGGCTCAAATGCCATTTGGAGCATTTAATGAATGTGACTGGAAGTCCATTATTATAGTTCATTTGGTTCCAGACAGAGTAGCTCCAGAGTGAGCGGTCTGGGAACTCATTCAAAGGTGCAGTCCTCAAAGGCCCTGACAGAAAGCTGCACTTTCAAGTCCCGCTTCTATAAAGTGACGGGATGGGAGAGCCAATCAACCCAGGGAGGCTCTGAAGCAGGAGATTATTTGAAACAGGGAAGGTGCATGAACGGCATGCTGCTTGCTTCTCATAGGCTCTTCTAAGCAAACGATGCCTTTGAATATTCATGACAGCTGACACATTAGAGGGGAGCATCACTCAATGTTCGGAAGATCCAGCAGGTTCAATGCACAAATGCATGTTGTTGTTGTTGTTGTTGTTGTTGTTGTTGTTGTTGTTATATTGTGCCATTGTTACATGGGGTGGGGGAATTAAGTAAGCAACAAAAAGATGCCTAATAAAATAATTAATAATAATTAATAATAATTAATAATAATACTTTTTTCAAAAAAAAATATGTTGGACTCATCTCAATAAGAAAACATGCACCTTATTTCTGCTGGTCTTTACCTTTGAACTGCAGGTGGCTGTTCAGCAATGTTACAGGACAGAGATACACTTGTGAAATATTCAGGAGGCTGATGCCTTTGCAGTCCCATGGGACCTGTGAAGAGCTCTCTCTTTTCCCCCCTACATCTCTCTCAGTCTTTAAATAATGAGCAGCAGAAAAGGTATGAGACAACATGTCTCCTTGTCTCTTTTGAAATCTCCTCCCCCCTCCATTACCTTGTTATCTACGCTCAAGTGTAGCAGGCATTCAAACAATTCAGAGACTATACCCACAGCTAAAAAAACAGCAGGAGCAAAACAGAGTAGTCCATGGTTTCCAATCCACTAAATCAGTCTTCCCCAACCTGAAATTCCCAAGATGTGTTCTGAGCTACAACTCCTATGATCCCCAGTCAACTATTGGTCATGCTGGCCAAGATGAAGGAGGTGGAGGTCCAATACATCTGAAAGCTCCAGGCTGGGCTGTAAAACTACAACTGCTTGAAAGCTTCGTACTCTGAACAACAGCTGACATTTCACCTAAAGCAAGTTTTAAACTGAAAATGGAGGTGGTGGTCAGTGCTGACTCAGATTTCTGAGGGTCCTTGGGCAAGCTCCCCTCAATGGCCCCCTCCCACAGTGAGTCAACGTTCTCATCACTATTTTCATTAGCTGCTGATGCTCCTCATCCTCTTTCTCAGTTTTGCTACTACTTGCTTGCTTAACAGGCTGAGAGCCAGTGGCCATTTCTAGACCAGGAGTTTCACCAGGGATGGTCCCCAGCTGGTTCCTATGAGTCCAAATGATGTACAGGGACTCCCGGGACAGGAGGGTGGCCATGGGATTTTCCAGGGATAGGCAACCCTGGAAAATCCCAA
The DNA here is from genome assembly GCA_029215795.1 of Anniella stebbinsi. Classification (NCBI taxonomy): domain Eukaryota; kingdom Metazoa; phylum Chordata; class Lepidosauria; order Squamata; family Anniellidae; genus Anniella; species Anniella stebbinsi. Next base: position 352,307,023 of record JARDYH010000001.1, read on the forward strand.
ATCTTCCATGGTCCCAGGAACTTCCGGGGACTGCGGGAGATGTGGCCACCTGTCCCGGGTGCTGCCATGCTTGTGAGTAAGCATGGCAGCACAAATGGGCACAGAGCCACACCACGCAGCGGGGGGATGGCGGGGGGAAAGGGGGGGCGGATTTTGCACAGGTTTTTTCCCCCTAAACTTATCTTCCTGGGTTAATAAACAAAATGAAATGGCGGCTACGACGTGTGATGATGCGGGAAGAACCCGGGTTGTCACACAATGTATGTGTATTAATGCGACGATCCCGGAAGCAGGCACTTCTGGGATCGCTGCACCTCCGGCCTTCTACACCCGTCTGGTGTAGAAAGGGCTAGAGAGCAAGAAGGCAGAGGCACCTACTGTTTCTTATCACCACCACTGTGGGGGCCAGAGAGAGAGGCAGGTGAATGAGCAGGTTGCAAAGGTGAAGAGAAGAAATCAACTCTATGGGGCTCTTTTCAGATGACCATACCTGACCATACCTACCCTTGATTCCAGCCCTGATGTGGGTCCTTTCTCAGGTGAAACATCCATGGAACTTTGGGGGAATCAACCCCCCCAAAAATGGTTTAAGTAAAAAGAGGACAATTCCTGGGCAGTGGAGAGAAGCACTTCTTCACCCTGTGCATAGCTAAACTGGAATTCACTACAACAAGATGTAATGATGCCTGCCAACCTAGATGGCTTTAAAAATTGGTTAGACTAATTCATGGAGAATGAGGCTATGTGTGGCCATTAGTCATGTTGACTCTGCAGAGCTGCCATGTTCAAAGGCAGAATGACGCTGTCTACTGGTGGTTCGAGAGGATCAGAGGGAGGGGTATTGTCTTCCATCCCTGCCTGTGAACTTCATGGAAACATCTAGTTTGCCCCTGAGGGAAGCAGAATGATGAACTTGGTGGACTTTTGGTCCGATCTTGCAGGGCGTTCATTATATCCTTATGCTCTCAGACAACTTTCCCCAACCTAATGGCCTTCAGATGTATTGGACTGCAGCTCCCATAATTCCCAGCCAGCATAAGGCCAATGGGCATGGCAGCTGGAAATTATGGGATTTGTATTCCAATACATCGGTAGGCTACCAGGTTGGAGATGGCTACTCTGAGGTGAAGCACATGTGGGCCACCGTATAAATTACACAAGAGATACCCTGTTTAATATTTTTCTGACTCTGAGGAATTACAATAGAATTTCGATACAAAAAGATGATTTATCAGGCTAGTCTCGCTCCACATTGGTAGGAGTTTAGGAGGCATAATGCAGGATCAGTCCACATACCTGAATCCTATGGAATTTAGATATCAACCATTGAACTCTGCCACTAGGGACAGGGAAGAATTATTTTTGCATTTTAGAATGAATATGCGAACCAAAAGCTCAGGTATCCTTAGGAATTCGTAGTTCTCTGAATTTTGCAACGGAGTTATCCAGCCAAAGAAATGTGTACAAACATGTTCATATTAGGGGGAAGGTGCACACAAAAATGCAGTATATTAAAGAAATTGCTTGCCAAATAAATGTTTTTATTTGTTTGTTACATTTATATCCTACCTTTTCCTCCAAAGAGCCTAAGGCAGCATAAGTGATTCTTTTCCTTCTCCTCCTCTCCCTTTTATCTTCTCAACAACCTGGTGAGGTTTGTTAGGCTAAGAGCTGATGACTAGCCCAGTTCAACACCATAAGAACAGCACCACACCTGCTCTGGACAGGCAAATTTGCGCATGAAATGCATGTATCAGGAGACATGTGGAGAAAAATGCATACATATTTTTGTGAATCATTTTCCTCGAATTTCAGGATGAGCCAAATTTTACACTGAAAAAATGGGAAACAGAGAGGCCCCAAAATTGGCAGATTTGCTCATCTGTTTTGCCTCTGAGCTCTAGGTCTCTCCTCATTGATTTGATCTGTGCTCTCTGGTGTATCCTAAGTTGTACCACTGGTAGAGCCTAATGTTTCATAAACCATGGCTACAAGAAAAAGAATTCACAATTTAATTTTTATTCAAAAATGGCCTTTATCCTGTAGCAGCGTAGAACCATAATTTCGAAGCTTTTAGGCTGCCAAAGTTCACAACCACCCCAGCCAACTCAATGACTGAACTGGCAAGATGAAACTTATCACAATTTCCCTCCATTTATATGATTTACACATTCCAGTTATGAAAGCAAGACATACAAGTTATAGTGTTTGTTTGTTTTTTTCAGGATGGCCTCTGGTGCTTCTAAGGTACTCCACCTTGACTCAAACCACCTCTTGAATTTGCATATGCCTTTTTAAAGACACTTATATAACCACTAAGTGCTTTCCCACACCACAGCCTTAAAAGCCCTCCATTCATTCATTATTTCAACAGACTAATAGTCATTGCAACACAGGTGAGCGCAAATCAAGTCAAAGGTACAACTGACTCATCCAGGTAGGATATATGATTTGTTTGTGTTATATATTGCCTTGAAAATGCAAAAGTAATGTACATGTTCATGCATGGCAAAAGAAATGTACATGCTCTTCCAAACAGTCAAATACAGTCCAAATGAAATCAAAGCCAAGAGCGTATAAATTAACCTCCTCTTAGCCTTTGGGACAATGATTTCTCCAGTGTCTATTCTTTTCCACTGCCACTCCACTATACCAAGGTGGAACATGACTTGATACTAATTGTCTGCTTGATACCAAAAACAGCAACGCATAACATTTCTTTCTTGCCCAACGACACAGATGAGTTCATCTGAGGCCAGCATCAATGGTTGGTATCACTGGGCATCTACCAAGGCACACACCCAAGTCAGGGGACCCATTGATAATCCCTGGAGCCCGCTGGCCTGCTGTTGCTCGTTCTTGCTGTTGCTGCCTTTTCATCTGCCCTCTCTGGGCAAGCGAGCAGTAAAAAGAGCAAGAACTAGCAGTAATCTTTGCATGCCTTAAGAATAAAGAAACGTAAAAAGAGCAATGATGGATCAGACCAAAGGTCTATCACATCCAGCATTCTGTTCATGTAGTGGTCAATCAAATACCTATTGCAAGCCCACACGCAACAAATTAGCACCATAGCATCTGAGCACGTACATTCCCCAGCAACTGGCATTCATGATGGTAATACACAGCCATTATAACTAGTAGCCTTACCCTCCATGAATTTGCCAAATCCCCTTTTAAAGTTGTCCAATGCAGTGGCCATTGCTACCTGTTGTGGTAGCAAATTCCATAGTTTAACGATGCTCTCGGTCCTCTCTCGAAAACTTACTTACTATTTCATGGCTTTATGTTCGATCTGATAAAAGTATTGCCATAATGGTAATGTAAGAATTATGTAGCCTTTCTTTGAGATCCCAGTTCTGACATGGCTGCTATTAATTCTACGGTGATACCACCAACCTATGGGGAGAGGCCATGGCACCATGGTAGAGCACATGCTTTTTGATGCAGCAGTTCCCATGTTCAATCCCTGGCATCTCCAGTTTGGGCTGGGGCGGACCCCTGCCTGACATTCTGGAGAGCTGCTGCAATTCAGTGTAGACAATGCCGAACTAGATGGACCTTTGGCCTCACTCAGGATAGGGCAGCTCATATTATGTTCTGATGTTCCTAATGTTCTAGAACCTTCTGCCCACATTTATTGGCTTTACTGAGTGATTACATAGTATGCAAAAGTTAGTATGAATGGAATGTTGGTATGCAGTGCCACAAGCCCTATTCAGACATTCCTAGAAGTATGTTGCTATCACATATGTGAACGGGGAGTGCTCCAAGATCACCTCTCTCCAACCATCACATCCATTGTCCTCGATGCATGGAAGGTGACTGCCTGAAGAGGAAAGCCTCTTCTCTCCATGGGAGGGGGGCGTGTGGATCTCAACATGAGTCAGAACACTGATTTTCCAAGTTTTGGCTTGTGTGGAGAGCCAACCCCCCATGGATGGAGGAGGCTTTCCTCTTCAGAGTGTCTTCTCTACATGTAGAGGGTGATGGATGTGATGCTGGAGAGGCATAGGGCTGGAACATCCCCTCTCTTCACATGCTGTAGCAACATGCTTCCAGGAATGTCTGAACAGGGCTTCTGTGTCAGAGATTGGTTGTAGAAAAAGAAGCAAAGGAATTATTAGTACATCATGCATTGGAAGTTCACTCATTTGATTATTTTAGTGGATTTTTATTTTCCCAAGTTATTCCTTTGCCGTATGGATGTGGATGCAAATGTTTATCTGGATTGGGATTGGGAGGCATGGCTTTAAAGTGTTTCTCATCCTTTCTGGAGGAGCGGTCTCAGAAGGTGGTGCTGGGGGACTTCTATTCCACCCCATGTCCGTTAGCCTGTGGGATGCTGCAAGGTTCTATCTTGTCCCCATGCTTTTGAACATCTACATAAAACCACTGGGGGAAGTCATCAGGAGGTTTGGGCTGAAGTGTCATCAGTATGCAAATTATACTCAGCTCTACCTCTCGTTTCCAGCTGCACATCCCGGGGAGGTTGTGGAACTCTTGAACCAGTGCCTGCAGGCTGTTTTGGGATGGATGAGGGTGAAAGACAGAGGTACTGTGAGTGGGGAAACCAACGACTGTGGATGGAGGTTTACACCTGGTCTTAGATGGGGTTGCACTCCCCCTAAAATACCAAGTATGCAGGCTGGGAGTCCTCCTGGACTCTGAGCTAACTGGGGAAGCCCAGGTGGCTGTGGTGTCCAGAAGTGCATTCTACCATCTGAGAGGATGGACCTTGCCTCAGTAATCCATGCACTAGTCATGTCCAGGCTGGACTACTGTAATACACTGTACATGGGGCTGCCTTTGAAGATGGTTCGGAACCTTCAGCTGGCGTAGAATGCAGCGGCCCGAGTATTGGTGAGGACAAGGCGATCTGACCACATAACACCTATACTGCGCCAGCTGCACTGGCTACCTGTGTGTTTCCGAGCCCAATTCAAATTGCTGGTTTTGACCTTTAAAGCCCTAAATGGTTTGGGACCAAGCTACTTGAAGGACCACCTTCACCCATATCAGCCTGCCCACACCTTAAGATAAAAAAGAAGGGCCTTCCTCACCTGCCCACCAGTAAGAGAAATTAGGTGGGTTTCCACACGGGAGAGGGCCTTCTCAGCAGTGGCCCCACACCTGTGGAATGAACTCCCACCAGCCATGCACCATCCTTACAGGCTTTCAAGAAGGCCTTAAAATGTTTTATGTTACTATGGCCTTCTCGTAAATGAATACTGTTTTGCTTCTGCCCTGAAAGGTGGCTAAGAGATGTTTTAAATAATAAATAAATGAATGTTTCACAGAATTCTCTTCTTGACATTTTATGCTTATTAAAAGAGATGTGTGATTGTTGCATCACGTATCTTTGAGTGTCAGTTTGATGTTCATGCTGAGCTCTGGAAAAACCTATTTTTGTGAGCAACACTGAGGAGGGCAGCCACCACTGTCAGTATTCTTGGATTTAGTAGGTTATATAACATTTCTTTTTAAGGAACACAGTTAATTTTGGTGCAGATTGCAATGGTGCGATGTCTCATCATCAGGCATGGCAGAATATAAACCATATCCAATCCCCATGATTTAGCTGTGGAAGGCAAGGTCCAATCCACATCTTCCCCAGGGTGCCTCTGTCAGCCGTAGACAGAATTATCACTTTCTTATTAGAAAGCAGAGAAAGAGTCATGTATATCCTCACAGGATATCAGCGCTCAGAATCCTCCATTTGGGCAAATAGTAGGGACAGTTGTTTCTGAATATAGAATGGGAGTGAACATCTCTTTAAAAAATGTAATGGCCATGGCTAGGCTGAGACGGCCACAGCTTAAACTAAAACGTAACAATGAGTGTTCATCCCAAAGAGGTCTCTAACCTCAGAGCTAGAGCATAGAGCATAGGAAGCCGAATGTATTGCTAGGGATGCAAGAAAATTTCAATTCAGTTCATGAAACAGCAGGACCTACCGCATTCATACTCCCAAACATGTTTTATTTTGCAAACAAAGCTCACAGATTCCCGAACTTGCGATCATGTTCGCAACACATGTTTGTTAAAACAATACAGACTTTTTAAAATAAGGTCAAAGCTAGGGATGTATGAGGATTTGGTTTCAGTTCAAGAATGACTAAAAAAAGTCCCATTTGCAACCCCAAATGCAAATGTGAATGTTCTCCGAAAATGCTTGCGAATTCCCAAACTTACGTTCCCAAAATCCACAACTTTTGGAAAACTCACGCTTTCTCCAGTCAAATGATCCAAAAACTGCAAATGAAAATGGGAGCTTGCTGAACTGAACTTTGAAGGAGAATTTCAGCGAGCTCAAGCATAAGAACATAAGAAGAGCTATACTGGATCAGACCAAGGGTCCATCTAGACCAGCACTCTGTCCACACAGTGGCCAACCAGCTGCCGACCAGGGACCCACAAGCATCCCTGGTCCTCCCATCTAAGTACGCTGTTCTCAGTACTTTACAGAGGACAGTCCTCTATTTGAAGGGCTGTCCAGTCCAAGTCCAAATTAACCGTAAGGTTGGAGAGAAGGGGCCTTGAAGTTGCCCATCAAGATTGAGCACCTAGACAGTAGACCAAGGAGGCCCAAAGGTAACCTGATCAGTCTTCCTTACTTAGTAGACAGGTATCGTATTTCTATTAAATTATAGTTGTTACTTCTGCATTTGCATCTGTACACATGAACTAACATATGCACATTTTATGCAAATCTGTGTCCCCTTTCCTCTTTTTTTGGTGCTACGTAAGTGGTCATCCTAAGTCACTAGACTTGGCTCCATCTTCAGACCTTTAGGTTTTTGGTTTCAGCCTCAAGAGCTCATGAGATGTCAGCTCCCCCCATCCCAATAACTCCTATGGTTATCTCATTACACTTGCCTTTGTTCATGAGAATGCGGCCATTAATTCAGTTCGTCTCAAAAACTGCTTACATGAGCAACACCCTTCATTTTAGTGGGACTACTCTGCCCATCAAGGGTTTTAATGATCAAACCCGATGTGTACAAATACACCACCTCAGCATCACATCTGATTTTTCTCGGCTTTGCATTCCGCTCATTAAAATGCAGACTTCCATCATAGTAGGTACTTTAGTCATTATTTCCTCAATATTAATGTCATTGTTTTCTTATAGCTCCCGTTGTTCTGTGGCCCTTGTCTAATCCCATATGTAGCATGTTTATTAGATGTAATATTTTATCTCTCAGCCTCAGCCTCTGACACTATCATTTCATTCTGATTTCAATAAAAATGATCTCCTTCACTCTCTCTCCAGCCCCCTCTCCGCACCATCACCACCAGCCCTGACAAGAGCTAATAGCTTTCTTTATCAGAAGAGAAAGTTAGTGAGGTGTCCCTCCAAAACACAAAATGAACTGTAGGTATTTGTCCTTTAATTCAATTTGGTGCATAAGCCCCAAGATTAATAAAGTAACTTCATAATAGCAGAAAGGAGCTCGACTCATCTGCAACCCCCTCTTTCTTATTTGTCTGAGTGTGTGTATTTTCATATATAGGCATCCAATCCACTGCCATGGCTGCTTGTTAACCTCAAAAGCCTATATGAAAACAAGTCCTGTGCAAACAGAATGATACAGTAACAAATTCTCACTTTTTTATTATTTTCATGGGGGATTCACTATCTTTGCCCTTTAATCAAGTGGTAATAGGTAGGAACGCTAACTGACAAAAACACAATATTAGTTGTTTGATGAGAGCGACTCCATGGGCATAAATTCCAGATGGATTTTCTGGGTTTTTGTATACTTATTAAACAAACAAACAAAAATGCCTTCTATACCCCCAATACAATTAGTTTTTGAATCTTTTAAAAGACTGAAGCTGGAGTCATCCTTTTTTTCCCCCCAGACATCTTTGAAATGAATATGTTTCAACATCTCTCTAGCTGTCGGGGGGGGGGGGGGGAATGAAATAAAATTTAAAAAATCTAAACCGCTGGCAAGATTCTTCAAACCTTTTAACTACTGAGAGCTTGAAAAGGATTCAGAAAAGTGTATTTCTCCATTGGAAAAAGAGACCATAGGGAGGGTTGTAGCTCAGTGGTAAAGCACATGATTTTCATGCAGAAGGTTCCAGGTTCTGCCCCTGTCTGAAGCCTCCTTTACAACCACCATTTATGTGGCAGGGGTAATTACATAATTTCCAGAGCCCCCATTATCGTGTAAATGGATGCTCCGGATGAGGCAGATGGCTGCTGGGTGCTCGTTGGGCCGTGCAAGTGCTTGACCCACGGATCCACAAACATGCTGCCTGACTAGGTCTGGTGGGGGTGGGGGTGGGGGAGTACATCAGACTTTCAGACTTGGTTAGGCACCCACAACATCCCTAGTCTCAACAGTCCTGAAGTAGACAGACCATGGTCTGACTCAGTATAAAAAAAGCTTCCTATCCTTTTCTCAAGAAGGATTTCTCTGTTCGTGATTTGCTAAAGAATTTGGGGAGGTCCACAAATGCAAAACCTGCAGGACAATCTAGGGCATGTTTATTTAGATTCTGAGGGCTCAATCCTACACATGTTTGTTTATTATTATTATTTTGTAATCTCCCTAATAACTGGAAGTGTGAACTAATGGCCTCTTGAAATCCTTCTCCCTCTTTGTTGACAGAGAAATTGGAGGTGGGCTAACAATTTCACTGAATTTCTCCAGGGGAAGGAGAAATTCTCAACCATTTATCACAGGTAGGACTCACCTTTGGTAGGGGGTGTGGCACAGCTTCTCAGAAGTAGAACTCTTAGAAGTAGGGATGGATTAGATCATGCATTCCAATTTCCCTGGCTCTCATTCTTTATCCTACCTTCAGTTCATCCCCAACATTGAGAATTTTTCCAAACATAAGTTTGTTCATCCTCAACATTTTTATACTGTTGTTTTATATTTTGAATGGGTTTTATGGTTTAAATTTTTGTAAACTGCCCAGAGAGCTTTGGCTATTGGGTAGTATAAAAATGCAATAAATAAATAAATAAATGTTGAGATTTTTTTCTTTTTTTGTCACATGAACCCTTGTACACATTTTTGTGTTCATTTTCCTGATGCATTTTTGTATGCAATTTTGCCTGATGCACACATTTTTGCCATGCGATTCTCCTCATATAATGCATTTTTAACATCATTGTCACAAATATCCAAACTCATTTGATATCATTGTGGATTACTCTGACATCTCTATGGGGTGGAAGGGGGAAATCCAGATTTTGAAGGCAGTGAGTGGAGAGGTGGGGTTGACTTATCTCCCATTTCCCCACTGGTAATTCCCCCCACACAGCCGCCATTTTCTCTCAAAGATGAAATTTGCTGCATGGGCACCATTGAGGCAAATAGCAACTTTGGGTGGTGGGGATGGATTTTCAGTTAGGAAATGACATGAGGGAAAAGTTAAAACCTCTCTTTTTGTGCCCTAAGTTTCAATCCTGGTCCTCCTCCCTCATGGCTGCTCTTTTGAAACCAAGAGGAAACACGACGTGGCAATCAAACGGGACCACCATGTCACTACAGTCTGCTTAGTGCAACATCACTGTATGACCTCCATTGTATAATGTTAGCAGCAGTGGGAAGCCTATACTTTACAAAACAAATGGGAAAAAAATACTGTTCCCCTCCCGACCTCAACTCATATCAAGTAGTGGCATCCAAATTTGTACTGTGCTTCCTAACTTCCAAAACATTAATTATTATTTTTTCCCTTAAGTGGGAATTAACACTACCCAAGGTGTGGTGGGAGGGCATTAATTATTATAAAATCAGATAAATCAGGGGAGGAATCACCACCGTTCTAAATAAAAATGGCTTGTATCAGGTGCCTGCTTTCCAAGACAGGAATGGACTAGTTTAAAGAAATGTCACAGATGTCCTCTAACCTTCCCCCCCTCCCTTCCTCTCACCAAAACAGATTTCTTGGATGATTTTTCCCCTCAAGGACCAGGGTCAGGAAGAATCCACCCCAAGGGTAGTTGGAGGGAAGAAAAATAACAAGGCATGGCAGTACCTGGGGACTGCCGCATTGTTCACATCCTTTCTCTGTAATCATAAGTGCATTGCTTGGCTGCCTTGGTAATTTACATAATACCATCCTGACACGTTCACTTCAGTTATCCATCACCACTGGGATGGTGTTTCCTGTTTTCTTGCTTTATTTTCTTTTCTTTATCCCTCCCTCCCTCTCTCCCTCTCTCCCTCTCTCTCCTTTTCTGCCTTTCTCCTTCTCTTATTGTGTCTTATGCTTATTTGACCAAGGAGAAACAAAGATGGATTTTGCCTTATTTCTACCCCTCTTGTACAAGAAATATGATGGGGCTTCAGCTAATAAGGAAAACATACACACACACACACACACACACAGAGAGAGAGAGAGAGAGAGAGAGATGAATTCTGTATGTTTTAATTAATTGTGATCTCATTTGGATGAAGGAAGGGTTTTTTATTTACATTCTGAGGGCCAAATTCAATGTTCCTTTAATTGTCTCTCCTAATTTCCTGCAAACATCAGAGCCTACATTTGGATCAAGAACATGTTGCTTTGCAAGAGGAGGGTTTAAGCTTCCTCCTCCTGCCACATCCTGTCTTGTCCCAAAATTCCCAAAATTCCACACACACACTGAGGGAGAGCTCCCCCCATTTTAACCCCCTGCAAGGGGAAGGGAGTAGAATTTAGCAAAGGAAACCAGGGGAGGGGAGGAAGCATAAACCCTCCTCTCCTGAAATGCCCTGCAGGCTATCTTAATGATGGCTCATTGTTGCTGTGAGCCCTCTAACCCCCACATTTGCACTCCTGTGGGATTGTCCCCACATGAAGGAGTAAGCATGGGGTTTGCATGCGAGAAGGAGCACCTGTGCACTGGGGCGCCCACACCTCCTCGCATCCCAGACTGTGGTTTGTTTACCTTTTTTTCAGCTTCTCCCCACGCTGGAGAAGCATGGAGGTGGGCCAACAGCCATTCGGCTCCCTGGCCTGCCCCCCTTTCTGGGCAGATAGCGACCAATCAGGGATTGCCATCTGCCCAGAAATGCCTCTGAAGCAGCTCCAGAACAAAGTGATGGATGACAGATGCCATTGTCGCCTTGCTCCAAGAGAAAAAAGTTGGGGTACTAAATAAAGGGGCCCTGCCTTCTTTTGTATAGGGTCACTCTAGTATAGTGCCTGCACCTTTAACTGTTGTGATGAAGAGGGAATATCACCAGGAACTAATTGCATACAAATGACACTGGCTGAAATTCCCTTTTCTCTACAACTGTTAAAGTTACATGAGCCCTGACCTGGATTTTATCTGGTCAGCCTACACAGTCAGGGTCAAATGAGGAAACATGTTGGGGACTCTGTGTGTGTGTGTGTGTGTGTGTGTGCGTGTGTGCACGTGTGTGTGTGTATTTCTGAGTGTATTTTACGCCAGGGTTCACCAATTTATTGGGCTGGTGACATTGCTTTCCTGGTGAACTACTTTGTTGTATTTTATGCAGGACATTAGAAAATATTATTCTAATGTTCTCTTCTGGCCTCTGAAATCTGTGAATCTATGAAAACAGGATTTGAGGACTTGTACTTATACAGCTACATTCCAAGCCTGGGCTATGTCTGACCCTGTGTTGAGCCTCTGGGCATGATCACAATGCAAATCCTAAATAATAATCATTAACCTTCACTGCTGATTTCATTTTAATAGGAGTTTCTTGGAGTAAATAATGTAAACTATGTACAGCAATACCCTTTTCCAGCAATGCTATGGGCAGCCTCGTGGGACTAGCAGGGGAACTTGATAACTGACACTTGTACAGGTTGAAATATGAAATTGCATTTCATTTGTATGTCATTATGTAATTGAGAACATGGACCTTTAAGGCAAATGTAGCAGCAAATGGGCATCCTGCTAAAAAATGTTTGAGATATGACCATTTGATTTAATGAGATTTATATCTATGGAGTCTGTAATGAGGTCATTTATTACGGCTGTAGACTTAGATATGTGTGTACCCATATGTGCATGCACGTTGGAATAAAAGAGGGCATACTAATTGAGAATACCAGCCACATATACTTATAGACAGGAGGCTTTGTTAACCAGACAAAAGCAAGCCTAGAATTTAGGTATGACAACATAGAGCTGATATACACCACATCCCCAAAAATGTAGTGTAAATCTCCTGGGATGGTGCAGCTTTCCAGACTACCAATGGGGGAATCCAATTTTTTAATGCATGCCCATGAACAAAATTTCCTTTATACAGAAAATCAGGGTCTCAATCAGGGTTCAAGCTAGACTAACACTTTTAGATATTATATTATGTTATCAATATGAAGTGTCTGTGTGAGTTTTCCAGAGATAGAATAAATTCATTTATTATTATTATTATTATTATTATTATTATTATTATTTATTAAAAGCATTTATGTCCTGTCTTTCTGACTTGGAGTTTGGAGCCCTGAAATCAATACATGATATACCTTAAAAAGAAAAATGCAGAAAAAAGAAACAGGAGGCTACCAATAATATAGAAACAAACAAAATAAATAATAGTGGGAAACCAGGTAAAAATCAAAGCAAAGATCCACTAGACAGAAAGCCTGTTGGAAGAAAATGAAGAAAAAATGTGCTCTGTGGGGAGACTGTTTTCTGAGCTGTTTTGGAGGCAAATTCTGAACTGCACCGAATGATGTTTGCCCACCATTACAAAGCCGAATTGGGATGCTCCCACAACCCACTCCCTGAGGCTCAAACTTGTCATCTTGGCAGAATGTAGAGGTGCCACTGGAAAGAGAAGGACCTGCATGTCTCCTTTAGGGATGTATATCATTTCATTAAAATGTATGATAACGATATGATAAGGTCGTTATTGTGCATGTGTTTAATGATGATGATATGACAGAAAAACCTACGATAATCATCGGAGACAATAATTTTCGGGCGATTTTATTGTTTTATCAGACTGCTATATAAATATACCTATAACTTCTGTATTTTAAAAGTTAGAGGCTTGAAACTTGGTCACAGTGCTTATGGGGTATGCCTAAGTATGTGTATGAAATTTTAGATCGATCACACCCACCCTCGATTTTATATTAATTTTTTAAAGACCATTTCTGTTCTGAGAGGTCTGAATGAACGCACGTGGCGAGCTGTCATTCTGATCTGTCAGAACTGAAACGATCTTTAATAAATTCATATAAAATCAAAGGTTGGAGGGATCAATCTCAAATTTGGCACATATGTGTAGCAACATATGCTACACATGTTTTAGACTAAAGCTCCAATTCTCCCTAGCCAGCATAGTAGCCAGGCTGGCTTGGAATAATAGAAGATGCCATCCAACACATCTCGAGAAAACTGGTTTGGGAAACATTGCCCTTGGAAACAGATAGCTTAAGACTCTGGTTTGCACAGCTATTAAGCTGAGCATATGAAAAGGAGGACAGGGCTCATGTAACTTTAACAGTTGTAGAGAAAAGGGGTTTTCAGCCAATGTTATTTGTATGCAATTAGTTCCTGGTGATATTCCCTCTTCATCACAACAGATAAAAGTTGCAGGCACTATACTACAGTGACCAGATACAAATGAAGGCAGAGCCCCTGCAACTTTAACTGTTGTGATGAAGAGGGGCTTTCACCAGGAACTAATTGCATACACATGACACTGGCTGAAATTCCTTTTTCTCTACAACTGTTAAAGTTACATGAGCCCTGTCCTCCTTTTCATATGGTCAGCCTATTTATATGGGTTGAGACATATGAACCTCTGCCCCAAATGTCACTAACGTATTTGAAATTTTAGACTACTGAAATGATTGCTGATGTGTTTCACCCAAACAGTGGTGAACTCTACTCAAGATGATCTAAGCCGTCCTGAAAAATTTCATGAATCCTAGATATATTTTTGAAGTTTTTTTCTTCTTTATAATTACCTGTAGATGTTTCTGAATTTGCATTTCTGGTGAAATTCAATGGCAATTGACAATTGGATGAGTCAAAAGAATCTGATCTTGCCAAGAACTGCTACTAACTCTTGTAGTTTACTGGAAATAGAGTTGGCCGATTTTTAGGATCAAAGCCAGGGGGGGAAATGCAAAAAGAGAAACGATGGTTCTCAGAAGTGCGAAAAAAAATAGCATTTATTGCAGCCCAATGCATTTTGGAACAGTAGGTTCCCTTTCGAAGGATCATCTGATCCATCCAAATTAAAACAAACAAAACAAACAAAACCAGACTAAAACAGCGAACAGAGAAGGCAACTGTCTTTCTTGCACCATCAGGGAAGAAGGTCTGATGGGTCTGATGGCGCTTTTGAGAACTGGTTTCTCTTTTTACCAATTTTGGAAGGTCAGACTTTATTCACCAATTCATTATGGAGGGATCACAAAAAATACCTACACCCAAACACTGGGTGTGAGCAAAGTTCTCAAATGTTTTTGGAGGGGTTCCTTTCCTGGCTTAAATGAAGTGGCTGGATGGGGATAGGGGTGTCTTTTCTTTCACTTTTAAATCTTCACAATGAGGGTCCCTGGTTCCCAGACATATTTTCTGGACCAGAATGTAATGGGAATGAACATAGTGTCATCCTCGACATAATCTTCAGCAGCCTGTATCCCAATCCATACAGTACATTAAAAGCAGTGAAGGCAGGTGGGTTTTAGTTAGAACCAGCCAGAACCCAAAAGGTTCTATCCAGGGTGCTGCACCCTACCCCCAAAAGTTGTTCAGCACCTTGGATAGCACTTTTAGAGCTCTGGCTGGTTCTAATTAAAACCTGGTATGGAATCACTGCCCCTCCGGAATTGGAGCCACCAACCCTCCACTGTTAAAAGTCAATACAGAGGGTCTCAGAAGCAGCCAGGCACCCAGCAGAGAGCTCTTTCAACACTGGTGAGATAAGCTCCAAATAGACCAGGCCAGTCAAGAATCCTGGCAGCAGAATTCTCTCCCAACAGACATTTCTGAGCCATCTACGAAAGCAACTCCATTTTAAACCACAGTGATCCAAATGGGAGATTACCAAGGCATGAATAACTGTCATTAGATTTTTCCCTATCCAGGAGAGTCTTTGGCTGGTGATCCAGCTGAAGCTGACAATGGCATTGCATGCAACTGAGACTACTTGAGTTTCTAGTAACCGAACTGGATCTGGGAGAAAGAATTCCCAGACTGTGAAACTGTTCCTTCAGGGAACAGTGCACTCCCGTCCAGAACGGGTTGAATGCCACATCCCTGAACCCAAGAACCATCTATCCAAATACCCCCATCTTATTGGGATTGAGGTCCAGTTGATTGACCATCATCTAGCCACTCACCATTTCCGGAGTCTAGTTTACCTGCTACTTGACATGGCAGCCTCATTCTCCTTAATGGTAAGGCCAGCCCTGATGGCATTTCAACCCAAATTCTTAGATAACCTCACCCAGAAGCTTCGTAGAGATATTTAAAACCTGGTAGGGCAGCAAGGGGACAAGATTGAACTTGGTGGAACCTCATTGCAATGCCAGTCCCCCTACCCCACCAGTTTAGGCTGACCATATGAAAAGGAGGACAGGGCTCATGTAACTTTAACTATTGTAGAGAAAAGGGAATTTCAGCCAGTGTCATTTGTATGCAATTAGTTCCTGGGGAAATTCCCTCTTCATCACAACTGTTAAAGTTGCAGGGGCCCTGCCTTCTTTTGTATATGGTCACTCTAGTATAGTGCCTGCACCTTTAACTGTTGTGATGAAGAGGGAATTTCACCAGGAACTAATTACATACAAATGACACTGGCTGAAATTCCCTTTTCTCTACAACTGTTAAAGTTTCGTGAGCCCTGTCCTCCTTTTCATATGGTCAGCCTAACCATGATGGTTCTTAATGCAAGAATGCACAACCTTTTTGGCCCCTGAGGGGGACAGCTGGTGTTGGCCTAGGGGCATACATGCATGCATGCATGTGCAGATGTGCACACATTTACATACAGAGCACACACAGAGCAATGAAAAGGCCCTGTCTACCTCTACCATCTCTTCTGATGACAGCCATGCAGTTCTTATCATTATATCTTTGTTATTTGTCACCCTTTTTCCCTTCAGCTTTCCATATGTATTTTAATTGCTAAATCCCCCTCCCCAATAAAAAAAACCTCCATTATGCACCTGGTGGTGTAGTGGAGCCTGGACAAGCAGGAACACAGTGCTGGAACTTTTTATTAGCAGAGACACTGACATCATCTGCCACCCTCCAGCCCCAGAATCCCATGTTCCTTCTGAGCCTACCTGCAGTCCTACAGTAGTTATGTGTGTGAACATAACAAGAACATAAGAAGAGCCCTGCTGGATCAGACCAAGGCTCCATCTAGTCCAGCATTCTGTTCACACAGCAACCAACCAGCTGCTCACAGGAAATCCACAAGAAGGAAGGGGATGGGATGAATATTGCCAAGAGCTATATATTGGTCCCTATTGCAATGCAAAATATTGGGTGGGGGTTGCTTGGTCTTGAATGGGTAATTAAGACCCATTAGTTTACAAAAGACCTGCTGCTGGTGGAGATAAAAACTGCTAGAACTGGTTTGTTGATATATCAATAAATACAGCTGCCTGCAAGTTTAGATTCTGCTTGTGGGGGTGTTTCTATGGGGGCTGTCATGATTGGGTGCCTGTGCTTCAAGATTTACCACCACACCACTGTCTTCAGCCAGATCTACCCCAAGCAGGTTGTAACACATTGAAAGCAGTTTGAAAATGGTATATGGAATGTGTCATGGGCCCCAACAGTTGCCAACACTGTTATAAACCAGTATAAAGTAGTAGTATATAGTAGATCCTGCCTTCACCACACTTTGCTTGCATTTTAAAAGTGCAGCTCCACTCTGCCCCTTGGCAGCAGCAGAACCAATCAGAGGGCAAAGAGTCATAGAGGCTCCAGAGAGTGGCTGACAGGACACCTTCTAGGGCAGGATCAACACTACTGCTTTATGATGGTTTATAACACATTCCATATACAGTTGTCAAACTGCTTTCAAAGTGTTTTAACCTGCTTGTTGTGGATCTGGAGACGGTCTGGCACTCGATCCCAGAGGACTTTATGACTCCTGCCTCTGACGGCAATTCCTACAACATTCTCTGGGAAGTGGGAAGGTGCTGCCCAGTGCAGTAAAAGGATGAGAGCTGGGAGGTGAGCTGGGAGAAAGGGTAAGGGAGTGATCGGGGTGGGGGTGAAGCTCAGGAACTAAAACAGATGAAGAGAAAATTGCTCTGCAGGGCTAGAAGCAGATATGGGCCCAATTGGGTTCAGGGGCCCTCAACCTGCAATTTAGATTGCAAAATAACGATCCATTAAAGGAAATGGATCACTAGTTTGCAATTTAAGCTACAGGCATGGGGGGGGGATGATCTGGAATGGGCCCATAGTGGGGGATGGAGGGTAAAAACAACAACCCACTACCAAGCCCACACGCCAGGGTCCTGATCAAGATCCCCCTCCCCCTTCTCACTTACACCAGTGCAGAAATGAAAAGCAAACCAATACATCATTAATGACAACTTTGGCCCTCACATGCATGTCCACCTCTTGACGAACGTGGCATCAAGTGATGCCTTGCTGCTGTCATCGGCAAAGCCCCATGGCTTTCAAATGGAGGCTAGTCATGCAATCAGCTGCGAGCCACTGAGGGATGTACGTGCCTTTGTGAGAAACACCCTGAGCATTCCAAATTCTGCGAGATTTGAATTCACTCTGTGTCCCCCTTGTGGCCTCATGCCAGTGTAGCCTTATTGGAATAGCGTTCCTATTTAGCCCACACTTTCTGAACAGCCCAGTGGTTTGATTTCCCCGTATGCTATTTCGATTAAAATGAGGTCGCGCTGCATTTATTTATTTATTTATTTGTCTGTCTGTCTTTTTTCCTTTTGAAAAAAAAAGAAGAAGAAGCTGATGTGAGAAGACTCTGGACTCAAACAGGGCACCTTGGGAAGAGCTTTTTGATTTAGCACGGACCATGGAAAAGGCTGCTACTTCTTAGCTCTACAGACAGGGAGGTTTTGTGATACTAGAGAAGATAGTAAGTCCAGGTCAGAGCTGGGACAGTAATAACCCTTCTTCATAACCTGACTGCACCCTTCCATGTTAACATACTGTGAGCTGAGCACAAGTGACAAAACTAATCCATCACCATGCTGCCAACACAAAGAGGAATAGAGAGGTTAACAGAAATTGATGACATCCCAGCTCGAATTTTACACTGATTCGGCCAGCTCTGCGATTGAAACAGACAAAGATTTATAGTCCAAGCTAGGACGCTGGCTCTCCTTGATTGCTTCAGTCCCCCCCCCCCCAACCCCTTCATGTGCTTCTGCATATTTATTTCCAAGCTCATCACAGGCTTGTAGCATTTGAATGCTGATTTGATTTTACATTTCAAGAGGAGTAGACATTATGCTGCCATTTGCATGATGTGAGAGAAATCACCATAACGTTGTGATATCGACGACCAAAATGAGTACTAATGTTCGCTTGCATAAATTCGGAATTGTGTGTGTTGTGTTTAAAAAAAAGGGGGGGGGGAGAAGATCATCTCCCAACAACAACAAAAAACAGATTTTTCTTCCCCGCTCATCTTTTTGGGGGTCCCTTTTTGTGTGCTTCTTTGGGTGTTAAATATATAAATAAATGCAATAAAAAAGAGGGAATTATTCCATATCATGCGGATGAGAAATTGCGTTTTGTCATGCCTCCAAGGGCTACAGTGGTATTGAGCTTTTATGAATTCTTTTGATATCAAGGCTGAGCATTATGAGTTCCAACACAAATTTTTTCCCCCATGACATTATTACTGAATACTTTTATCAGTTCATTGTGACAAAAAATTGATTATCGGCTTTGACGTTTGATGGATAGCTTTCATAAAGCTACCTGGGCGTGTGTTTTCCCCCATCTCTCTCTTTTCTTTTTCTTTTGTTTTGTGTAAATTTAGAAAGTTTTTCTTTCCCCGGGAAGGCTTTACTTTTTTTTTTTGAAGAAACAAAGACACTTTGGTTATGGGGAATCCTTCTTTTATCCTGACTATGTGTATAGTAAATCTCCACTTTGGCTTTCTCAAAATCTCCTACCTTTAACTTTCTCCTCACTACTTCTTCACTTGTGCCTAAGGTCCACCTCCTTATGCAGGAGAATGAAGCAAGCATGAAATAATAGCATTATGAGCTAATAGAATGGATTCTACCACTTCAAAGTGCTGGTGAGGAATACTTTTTTTAAATATTCTTGTTGGATTACAACCTTTCTCCCTCATGAGTTAAGCCCTATTCGGGCATTCTCAAAATACTATATGCAGGAGGAGAGAGAAAGTCCTGACCCCTCTTCAAACATTTCCATTGCCTTTGACTCATGGAGGGTGACTTTCTGAAGAAGACAAACTCCAGTGTCCGTAGAGGCTCTTCACAAGATTGAGAACCCTGATTTTTCAGCATTCTCAGTTGTGTGGTGAGCCTCCATGGATACAGGAAGCTCTCCTCTAGAGAAAATTGTCCTCCATGAGTGCAGGGTGATGGAAACATGCGAGCACCAGATCGCCTTGCATACACTCTCCTTATGTGTTTAACCACTCGGAGAACACCTGAATAGGGCTTTAGTGTTATACTTGCAAACATTTTTAATTTGTACATATTAGGGGTGTGCACCGTATCGGGCCCGATCCACGATCTGGCCCGATCCAGCGCGTATCGGATAAAATTATCCGATATGATCCCCTGCCCCTGGATCGGCCGATCCAATCTGGTCCGATCCGAAAAGGACCCGATCCTGATCAGATTGGATCGGAGGATCAGGCCCCCCTCCCCCCCCTCGTGCTGCTTACTTGTCAGGGCCATCCGCTGCCATCTGCTGGTGCCAGAGGATGGAAGCGGCCACCCCGGCAGGTAAGCAAGGGGAGGAGGAGGGGGCCCACTTACCTGCCTGGGATGTCCGCTCCCCTCTGCTCCTGGCCGCTACTGCGAAGCAGGCTTCACGGCCTGCCCCTAGGTAGCATGCCAGATGATGTCACCACCTGGCGCAATACTTAAGGGCAGGCTGTGAAGCCTGCTTTGCAGTAGCGGCCAGGAGCGGAAGGGAGCGGACGTCCCCAGAAGGTAAGGAGCGCGGGGGGAGGGGGCTTACCCCCCCGGGGCCATCTGCTTCCATCCGTTGGCACCCATGGTCACCAGCAAATGGAAGCGGACAGCCCCAGGAGGTAAGGAGCACCGGGGATGGGGCTTACCTGCAGAGGCGGCTGCTTCCCTCTGGTGGCGCCACTGGAGGGAAGTGGCCGCCCCGGC
This sequence comes from Anniella stebbinsi, assembly GCA_029215795.1. Lineage (NCBI taxonomy): Eukaryota > Metazoa > Chordata > Lepidosauria > Squamata > Anniellidae > Anniella > Anniella stebbinsi. The sequence continues at coordinate 352,327,303 of JARDYH010000001.1, forward strand.
AGGTAAGCAGGTGGAGGAGGAGGGGGCCCACTTACCTGCCTGGGATGTTCGCTCCCCTCTGCTCCTGGTTGCTACTGTGAAGCAGGCTTCGTGGCCTGCCCCTAGGTAGCGCGCCAGATGATGTCATCACCTGGCATGCTACTTAGGGGCAGGCCATGAATCCTGCTTCGCAGTAGCGGCCTGGAGCGGAGGGGATCGGACGTCCCAGGCAGGTAAGGAGCGGCGGGGACGGGGCTCACCTGCTGGGGCCCGTCTGCTGCCATCCGCTGCCACCCGGGTGGCAGCGGATGGCAGCGGACGAGCCCAGCAGGTAAGGGGGATCGCGAGGAGGGAGGGCCCCCCACTTATCTGCCGGGGTCGTCTGCTATCTTCCGTTGGCACCCGCAGGCACCAGCGGACGGGAGCAGAAGGCCCCTGCAGGTAAGACGCGCAAGGGGGGAAGGACAGGGAGGGGGGAGTTAGGCCCCAACTCACCCCCCCACCGCCATTTTTCCCCATAGACTTGCACTGGGGGAAAGCTTTCTTTCCCCCAATGCAAGTCTATGGGGAAAAATGGCGGACGATCCGAAAATCGGACATCCGATTTTCGGATCGGGATCAGGTCTGATCCGATCCAGGGGACCTCCGATTTTGTTCTGATCTGATCCGAAACAAAATTGGTGGTATCGATCCAGTCCCGATCCGATCCGGGGGGGTCCGTGCACATCCCTAGTACATATTTCTTTATTTTATTTTATTTTATATAGGGGAGGATTCGAAATTTCCACCTGCATTGTGAAATTATAGAACTTCATTCTGCTGAATGTGTAGCGCTAGCCCATGTCTCTGAGATTGTAAGCCTTTTTTACAGTGCTGGCTTCAGGTTTTTGAAGACCCTCGGGTAAGACTAAGGATGCTGTGAGTGCCCGACTGGGTCTGGGAGTCCAGTGGACCTTCCTGTGTCTGGCCCCATGGACCCAGTCAGTGTTCCTGACATAAGCATTGCCCTTCAGATGAGTGTCAACCAAATAGGGGTCTAGTGACTGGCCCAAGATAATCCATTGAGCATCATATCTGGGTGGGGATTTGAAACTTGGTCTTCCCAGTCCTTGTCAAACACCCTAAACAGTACAGCACTTTAGTATAGTTAATACACGATTACTTGCTAAGGCACAAAAGAATAGACAAATTCCTGGAGGAGAAGCCTATCAATGGCTACTAGTCCTGTTGGCTCTATGCTACCCCCAGTATCAGAGGCAGTAAGCCTATGTATGCCAGTTGCTGGAGAACATGGGTGGGAGGGTGCCATTGCAGTCATGTCCTGCTTTTGGGTTCCTAGATGACAGCTGGTTGGCCACTGTGTGATCAGAGTGTGGGACTAGATGGAACCTTGGTCTGATCCATCATGGTTCTTCTTATGTTCTTAATTACATTGTACACATATAACATTGAAAATAAGAGGCACTAAATTAATGTACATCTTATATCTTATATCTATTTTAGAGAGCCAATTTCAGTCAGATCAGACAGAAGCAGCCTAGATGGACCAAAGGCTATCAATAGCTACTAGTCCTAGTGGCTATGTGCTATCTCTAGTATCAGAGGCAGCAAACCAATGTACATATGCACCCCTGTCCTGCTTGTGAGTTTCTGTTTGACAGCTGATTGGCCACTGTGTGAACAGAATGCTGGATGAGATGGACCCTTGGTCTGATCCGGCATGGCTCTTCTTATGTTCTTATGTTCACAAATCCCAGTACATCCAAAAAGTGAGAGACTGTTTGACACATATCATATTATTATTTATTATTATATATTTATTATTATATTTATTTGTATCCCGCCTTTTGCCCAATGCAGTAGTTGCAACAATGCAGTAGTTATTTTAAGGTGGGAAAAAGAGGAAATAATTACAACAAGCACTAAAAATGTAGTCCTCCCCCACCCCCATTTAATGTTGGATATATCTAAGACTGATCTTTTGAAGACTATTGCAAATCTTCTCACCCCTTCCCAATGAAATCTCTGTCTGTCCCCAACCCCAACTGAAACTGAATGGCTGCCCCAGATCAAATCAAGTGTGGGGGGACATGGCTGTCGACCGTTTCCTGACATTTACCATAATGTCAGAAGGAAGGAAGAACAATAATTTACTTTATCCACTGAGGAGAAGACAAAAAGTAAAGGTTTGAATTCCCAGGATGGAGGGAGTTCTTGATTACAGTTGCGTCTGAAGCATAAGAGCCATTTAGCCATGGAAAGCAAGAGAGATTTTTTTTGAAAAAAAAAAAATCCTTATTTGGAGATTTTCGGGGAAAAGGTTGGACCAACTGGGTAGTGGACTTGATGCCATGTGGCTTTCTTTCCGCCCCTGTAATTCCACGAGCTGAAGCGAAACAATTACCATATTGTCCTCTTGCTCCACCCACTTGCATCGTAGGAGGCCTCATATTCACACAAACACACAGGTACATTGAAATTAGTGCTAATTCTCAGTTACCCTTAAAAGGGCTTATTACAAAGGCAGTGATAACAGCTCTATAGTTAAGGTTAATTCAGGCTTTTGTGGTTGACAGGACCTTACATTCTCACCGAACTTACCATCTATTAAACAAATGTACAGCAGGTGTCTGACAGATCAACAAAGCCACTTTTAAATATTTTAACTGTTATTTATTGCATCCCCCTACCACCACCCACAAAAGGCAATAATAGCCTCTATTTGCTATAAACAATGCCAGCTTCAGAAACTAATGGTGATTCAATTAGAATACCTCAAAGGGGGAAATTCACCTTTGTATTATGTGCATTTAGCACTGATGAGAGTTAAGTGCAGGCTTCAAGAGAAGCTACTTTTAAGAAGAGGAAGTAGAACATGATGCTCTTGGGAATAATGGTAACATGTTTATGGGTCCTTAGCAGTCCCGTTTGGAGTCTTCTCAAGCAATTAGATGTGGTGCATGTGATCCATGATTTGAATCACCCTCCTTTTTTTTTTTAAAGGAGGGGAGGGGAGGAGTTGCTGTAAGGGTCAAATCCAATCAGGGGCATGGATAGGGTGACCATATGAAAAGGAGGATAGGGCTCCTGTATCTTTAGCAGTTACATAAAAAAGGGAATTTAAGCAGATGTCATTTGTATACATGCAGCACATGGTGAAATTCCCTCTTCATCACAAAAGTTAAAGCTGTAGGAGCCCTGCCCTCTTTTGTATCTAGTCAAGAGGGCAGGGGTCCTGCAGCTTTAACTGTTGTGATGAAGAAAGAATTTCACCAGGTGCTGCATGCATACAAATGACACCTGCTGAAATTCCCTTTTCAATACAACTGTTAAATATACAGGAGCCCTGTCCTCCTTTTCATATGGTCACCCTAGGCATGGAGCTGGGTGATGGTAGAACAGTACTCTACCACTGAGTTATGGTCCCACATGTCTGTGCATGATCATGAGGTGGGGTGCTTGGGGGCTTTGTGAGCTGTTTGTGTGCATGTAATTTTCAAGCACACAAATGTTTCATAGATGAATTTATTTATTTATTTGTTTGATATATACTCTGCCTTTGTACTAAAAGAATGGCACTCAAGGCGGTTCCCACCACTGTCAAGCTGAAATGTATATAGAAGACAAGCATAGAGAGAGTGAGTGAGTGAGTGAGTGAGTGGTGCATGAAAGATATATGTGAATTGTATGTGTGTATAAGCATGCACACATGTGGGCCATCACCACCCCAGCAGCTGTCAGGACTGAAAGGGTTGTGGACTCCTGCCCTAACACCTGGGCCCTAAAATACCCACATGTTCCATTTTAATCAACTGGGGTTTCTCAGTCATTAGTACTACCTTATGTTCCATGTTCAGACAGCAATGGTTCTTATTGGTGGTTCCATTATGATGGAATTCCCTCCGCTTGGAAGTGCATCAGAATCTAAGCCCAAGTATCTTCTTATAACAGATGTTATAACATAAATTATTAATTAATTTATTTAGATGCCTCATAAAACAGATTGTGTAGGAGTCTAGACACTATTTTACTGTCCTATACATATCTACTCAGAAGTAAGCTCCACTGAATTCAATAGGACTCCATTCCAAGTAACTGTATATAGGATATCAGCCTTAGTTTGCAATCCCATGCATACATACCTAGAAGAAAGTCCCATTAAACCTTATGGAATTTCCTTTTGAGTAGACATGCGTAAGATCACACTGTTAGGCTGTGAATTGATAAACCTTGTATCCACTTTCTTTGGAATGAGTCCTATTGAGACTTAGGGCTCATCTACACCTAAGGGTGTAGAGGGAGGGAGGGAGGATCACGGACTTACCTCCTTTTGCGATCCTCCCCCAGAATCTAGATGGCAGCATGACATCCCAGAAGGGAAGAGGGACGTCGCGGATGCCATTTTTTTTAAAGAAGAGGAGCTGAGTGGCCCTGATCTGCCAACAAAAGGTTAAAAACAAACCTGTGCCCCAACCTCCCTCCCACCATCCTGGGGATGGCGACATTGCTAGTACCCCCATCTCCATGGGCATGGAGCCACCCCACACAGCTCCGTGCCTGTTTCAGGCCCTGGGAGTGCACAGCACACCAGCTGCAGTCCTCAGAATGGTCCTGGGAACACAGAAAAATCAGGATTTCCGTTATCCTGGGGTCATCCCTAGGTCATCCTCAGTTGATTCCAGGAAGCCCTGTGCATCATACGAACGCACACGGATGACCTAGGGATGAACCCTGGGTAAATGCCTCATGTAGACATGGCCCAAGTTTTCAGTAGCCATCATAGTTCTTTAATTTAAATTGAGTGATCTTATTTACCAGATCTGACATAGCTTTACCCCTTTCTCCCAAAGAAGAGCTTAGAGTCAAAACTCTGCTGAGATCCTTGCATATTTTTAAGAGAAACTCACATATGAGTTTCTTACAAGATTTAATAATTTGTAATAAATCATGTCTAGGCCATTTCATTTCTTGCATTGGTGTGTCTGTGCTGCCTCTTATTAAATTTAAAAAAGCATTAACAGAACCTTATATTCACATAGATCCAGGATGTATCTCTTTGTTGGTCCTAAGTATGATTATGGCATTTGCAGAGACCCAACACGTTTGGTAAAATGGATACCCACAATGCATTGTGTGATGCATCATCTAGATCTCAGTTCTCTCCAATGAATAGAAAAAGAATCTTAGCATTCATGAGTAGCAAGATGACAATATGAAATATATCTCATGCTCCATGGCCTTGGAAATAATGAATTGATTTTCACAGATAATCTAAATTGTGAACTATTGAGCCACAACACATGAGAGAATAAGAACAACAATAAAGAAACCCCAGTAATAATATAATAATTTTTAAATGCACTCTTTTGTTTCAAATAGTGTAATTTTATTCAAACAGCTCCTTAATTTATGCATTTTGTGCCTTCCTTTCTTTTTCTGTAGCTCATGGACAAAGACAAGGTAGAGATTATTTAGAGTTTATATAAATATGCATATGTAAAAGCCACATACAGTAAGATTCAATCATCTCGGTATATTTGACAACAGGAAAATAAAAATGATGACACCGAGCATCAAATTAACTTATTTTACTAGCTTCTATTTCAAACACATTTTAAAATGTGCAAAACAATGCAATTTGTTGTGGCTTGCTACTCCCGGTGTTCCTATTTAGCTATCCAGGTGATGTTCTCTCGGGAATCCACTCCGAACAGAGGCCTAATTCAAGACTGGATCACAACATCTGCACCAGATACAATTTGTCATCTTCTGTCTGGGAGCCCATTGGCTGTTACCTAGCAACTGGTCAATCTCACAGAGTATTTGTCATGACAAATTAGTAGTGTTGTTTCCATGGTAACCAGCTTTGTTACTTAATTAAATTGATTTGAATCAGAATTGGCTTTCAGGGAAACAAGTGTGTTGTGTGAAGTAGTAAACATGAGCTAGCAGCTCGCCATTCATGCTGCAACATAGGATTACCCCCCTCAAAAAAAAACACCTGGCAAAGCCAAAAAGAAACAGAAACACAACCAAACACTGGGACCGGTGAAATTAACTTGGATTTATCGTGCTAGTTTTAAATTGTAATTTGCTAGACAAATATAACAAATTAACAGTGCCCTCCAATCAAAAGAAGAACAAACTGTTTCATCTGCTTGATGCTCGAAGTTGCAGTGACTGACTGTGGAGTTGTAATACAAACAGAAAGTGAAAATCTGAGATTGAAAGGGAGGAGAAAAAAGGATTATGGGCTTCAGCTTTAATGGCACTTTCTACAGTTCTTGGGTTTCAGCAATACCATCTGATAACTCTGGAGCTCTCTTAGTTCAATTGCAGGTAGGATCACAGCCAACAACAACAAAGCAAACTCAATCAAGTTAAGGTTGCCATCTAGAATGGATGTCCGGGATTCAGTGGTGCCGCCCACCTCCTTCCTCTCCACAAGATCACCCAGTTGAACTGGCTGCAAGTGCTGGAGCCCAATTTGGATGTCAGCACAGAGTGCTGCCTAATCACTGCCTGAGCTGACAAGAGGAAGAAGTCCAACTCTGATGGGAAGGTGCATCATCAGCAATAGATAGGTCCAGTTGGATCATCCCTATAAAGGCTAAGGAATGTGGGCAGGGTGGGCAGGAAGCAGATGTTCCCAGGGATGAGAGTCTGGCAGGAGTGGAAAGGCAAGTTGGGACCAAAGCCAATGAGACAGAGTTGAAGATGTTCAAAGAGGGAAGGTTGGTGGAATGTTCAAGGACAGAAGAACCTACAAGGTGGGTCATAGGAATATTCATAGACAGACCCAATGTTCATCTCTTTCCTGCTGGGATGGGGCAGAGTCATGACTGGCAGTTCAGATTCAAACCTCAAGCAGTAGCAGTCAGGCCCCAATCCACATACCTAGAGAGGAGCAAGAGTGATGTGTTAAACCAAGGGATTGGCCATTGCTCTCCATGACTTAGGGTCCCTCACAGCCTAGCCTTTCTGTCCAAAGGGTCATGAGAAGCTCTTCACCTGATTTATCGGAAGGTTACATTTGCTAGATTAAGCAATTTAGCCCCAAAGGACAACTACCTGAAGGGGAGTGGAGGTGATGAAAGACAAGGCCCAGCAGAGACTGTACTTCAGATTTCCCAAAGGAGGAACATGAGATGGAAGCCCCAGAGAGGCCTGGGCACTTGATGGAAGGGAAAGCAAGGGTTAGGAATCTTGGGTTAATCTGGAACAGGACTGCAAGCTGATTACGTACCTGTACCCAGTGATGTAACTGCTGGAGAGGACTGGACATACCCACTTACCTGATGGTCCATTTGGTTATAGAAGCTATGGAGGAGAGAGAGTTTGATGTACCCTTACCTGGAGACCCTCTCAGAACATTTAATTACATCACAGGCAATATTTGAGGTAAACAAGGTTCTGCTCAAGTGGAATATTGGCAGAAATGTTAAAATAAATTTAACTAATCTTATTATGATTGATGATGATATTTCTCAACAAACTGTCCACACACTTCAGAGTTCCCATGAAATTTTGCCTAGCGTGAATAACATTGCAGTGAATGGGAACATACATGTCGTATGCTGAGTCAGACCATTGGCCCATTTGTTCCAAACAATATTATCTAATTCCAACTGGCAGCAACTCTCTAGCTGTCAGGATGAGGTTTACAACTGGAGATTCCCAGGGCTGGACCAAGGACTTTCTGCTTATAAATCAGATGATCTTCCAAATTCATGGCCATTTTTTAAGAACATGTTCTTGCTAATCTATCTTCTGCCCACTGATGCCCACTAAGTGGAGATTCTCCATTTTCCATTTCCTTTCTTCTTCCACTACATTCTTCTTGTTCCTTCTCCCACCACACCTAATATCATTCATGTTTTTCAGAGTCCACTTCCAGGTGTCCTAGATTTCCCAGGTAATGCCACTGTTCACTAAAGGACCTCATATTCTCTTACAGATCTGCCCAGCAGCTGAGGTAGTCATTGGCAGCCCTCCTGGAACTACCATCTCCAATGGAAGAGAGGTGAGAAGCTACCAGAAAGAGACCCTTTCTGTAATTGCACTGCCTTTGTGTTTAATAAGGCAGATCAATCCTAATGCCTTACACACCAGGCAAAGTCTGTTCTCTTTACTTATTCTTTTAATAGTTAACTTTTGGTGCTTTCATATAACATTGTAGTGTAATGTTTGCTTCATGTTGCTGTGAAGCATTGTGAAGATGCCTAGTTTAGTCTGTAGATGGTTTTCAGTCTACTGAATTACTTAATTGTGGCATTTTCTCTATATTTTTAGATATTTGTTTTCCCTTTTATGATAGTTGATGTTCACTTTTATGATGGTGGAGGTTTGTCTGGAATTTACTTAAGCCGCCTTGAATGCCATTCACCAGGAAGGCAGCATATAAGTGTTTTCAATAAATACCTCAATAAATCACAATATATGGTTTGATTTTTATCCAAGAAACCATGGAGATGTCATCCATTCAGGATATTTAAGGTCCACTGGATTAAAGAAAATTAGATGAAACCTTAACTTGAGCAATAGATAGATAGATAGATAGATAGATAGATAGATAGATAGATAGATATAGATATTCCTTCTCAACCAAAATATCTGATGGAATTTACTCATGTTTTCTATCCCCCAGACTGAGTGACGGAGAAGAGAGATTATCATATTTACACTCTACATATAGTTAACGAAAGGAACATGCCCATTAAGTCTGAGTTCAGCTATTTGAAGGCTTTAGATATGCAATCTCACCGTTTCCTGAGTTTATCTGTATTTTATCTTGTGGTAATATATGGGCTGCTGCTGCTGTCCTTCCTGATCTTCTTGCAAATTTAGATGTAAAACTCAAGTTGTACTTTTCCTTATAAAATATTAAATGAATTGCTTGGAATAATTTGAGCACTCTCATTATGTATGATTGATTTAAAGCCCATGTGGAGCAGAAAGGAGTCATAAATGTTCTTGGCTGAAGTAGTCTTCATAAACAATAAACAGCAAAGTGGTGGCTGGCACCTAGCAAGGAGGAGGAGAATACCTGGAAACACACAGAATGCTGGCAATCGTTACACGATGTGTTGCCCTGTGTCATTGCTCCATTCCTCATTTTTTTTCCTAACTGGGCTTGTTATTTATGGTTAGCAAGATGCCCAGCATTGTAAGAAGTGGGGTGAGTTGGAGATTTATTACAGAATCCCCAGAATGCTCAAGATAACATAGTTGGGACCCTAACCTGGAGTCAGGGGTTTTACCTTTATGCAACCTCCGGGTGCCTACCGTGAGGGAGGCTCAGAAGACATCAACAAGAGTGAGGGCCTTCTCTTTGGAGGCCCCCCAATTATTGAATGATCTCTTCAATGAAGCTTGCCTGGCACCAACATTACTATCTTTTCAGCACCAAGTCAAGACTTTTCTCTTTTCCCAGGCATTTAGCACTATGCGATGAGCTTAACTGATCTCAGATCTGTTTTTAAGTTCAGCTGACAGTTTATAGTTGTTTATAGTTGTATGTTTTTGAATATGCAGTATGTTTTTTATGGTTTTTAATTTTGTATATCATTTTTAATTGTTTTAAACTTATGTAAACTGCCCAGAGAGCTTTGGCTATGGGGCAGTACAGAAATGTAATAAATAATAAGAAATGTAATAATTAAATAATAATAACTGTGTTCCCACATTAGGGATGCTTGATGAACATAGGGTGCAATCCTTTGGTCTTGATGCGTCATGGATGGAGGGGTCCAATGGCAGAGAACTCTGTCCATCCTCAACCCTGCTGTCAAGAGCCTTGCAGGGTGGGAGGAAGGTCAGAGGCTTTTTATGACCTCATCAGCCTCCTTTGCTACTAATATTGCTACATGGGCCTTAAAATGCACTTGAAATGTATATTGCGAATGAAAATATTTCCAACAATACATATTCAAATGAGAGTACTGTGCTGCAAAGACACATAACAGGCATGGCAAGAGTGCGATAAATCGCTGATGTGATGGAGCCCCTGTGATCCAGAACCATGAAAATAGAACTTAGTGTCTTTGGCTTCAATCCAATAACTAACTTGCTCCATGAAGTTTAGTGGGATTTCAAGGTATGCCTAACCAACCTGCTGTGGATTTGGGCCTTTGTGTTTCTAAGCCCAATTCAAAGTGCCGGTTTTTTACCTTTAAAGCCCTAAATGGTTTGGGACCAAGCTACTTGAAGGACCGCCTACACCCATATCAGCCTGCCCACACTTTAAGATCAAAAAGAGAGGCCTTTCTCGCCTGCCCACCAGTGAGAGAAATTAGGAGAGGGCCTTCTCAGCAGTGGCCCCATACCTGTGGAACAAACTCCCAAACATGCACCATTCTTACAGGCTTTTAAGAAGGCCTTAAAAATGTTTTATTTTACTATGGACTTCTCATAAATGAATATTGTTTTGCTCCTGTGGGCCTTGTTGTTTTTTATAGTTTGTTTTTACTGTTAGCTTTTATTGTTTTAAACTGATATTTTACTATCGGTGCTTTCATTTCTTTTCATGTTTATGCTGTTTTATGTATGGTTGTACGCCGCCTTGGGGGGGCTTCTGCCCTGAAAGGTGGCTAAGAAATGTTTTTAATAATAATAATAATAATAATAATAATAATAATAATAGAGATGAGGTAAATGATGTTGCTGTTTTTCTATTTGTTCATATTAACTTGCCTCTGCCTTAACCTCAGCCTGGCAAACAACAAACCAAACTATGTGAGAATATAAAATGCATTTCCAGAAGATGCCTTGGCTTGAACTTCTGAAGACCTCCAGTAAAAAGCATTGCTTCCAACCTGTGAGATAGCCTGATAAAAGACCCCATCAAGGCTGTTGTTTTCACCCAGGGGCATCAGTAAACCCTGAAGTAGCTCCACAGATATGGATGTGTTAAAAGAAGATGGTAGTAGGACATTGTTCCAGTGGTACTGAGTCAGATGCTATAAAGAGCCTTTTATAATGAAATTTACTCTTACTAATGACCTTAGGTAAAGCAGGGATAGTTTAAAGAGTTAGACCAACTGACCGTTATAACTGGCAATTTGTGTTAGCGGCTTCTACACACAAAATGGTCAATGATTATAGCTCATTTCATGGGTTTGTTAAATAATTACTTAAGCCACCTTAAAACAGCTTCAGTTGCAAATTCAGCATTAAAGCTTATTCTCTGTCTGTCTTGATTTATGTTACAGGCAACATAGGCTGAAAGTTTGCAGTATTTTAACAAGCAAGTTCAATTCATGATGGGCTACATTCACCGCCGAATAAGCAGACTCCCACTCCCAAAATGGGACTTGTCATTGCTCTCCTTCCCCTGAACATGACCCCCCTAAATCTGCTCTGGAAGGTCCTTCAGCTCTCTAGAGAAGATTTGGGGGCTGTCAGAGGTCTGGGGGTTGAAATCTGTTCCATCAGCAGTATCTGTTCGACTGAAGGATGAACACCATTGGATACAAGCTATGACCCGACATTATTTGAAGTGCTGATGACTTTCACTTTGTGGGACCAGTACTATACATATACGCTGAAGATTGTAGAGGAAGGTAGACAACTTTGTTATTATTAAGGGCCATTCTATTCTCCAGGTAGCAGTCTGGGAAGCAAAAACAGATCTTGCCCATAACTGGACCCTTTACCAGAAGATTAGGCCATATCATAAAATTGAAGCCACCTAGAAGTACAGGCATTGTAGTTATGAAGCATATGCATGTACAGGATTGCTTAAGGCATTCTACCTTCATGAATTATGAAGTGACTTGATCCACATTGTCTAATCCATGGGACGCTGGTGGCTTTGACTTCAGTGGGATTGTAAACCCATTCTATGTTTCAGTCAGAACCAACCAGAATGCTAAAGGAGCTATTCAAGGTGCTACACCCATTTTGGGGATAGTGTTCAGTACCTTGGATAGCTTCTTTTGAGTTCTGGCTGGTTCTGAGTGAAACCCAGAATGAGTTCAAAGTCCCACCGAAATCAGAGGCATCAGCCTCCACTGGTCTAATCTAATATGCAGACCAGAGTTTAATTATCACTGACTTTTGCAGGGTTTTTTTTTCTGAGAGAAAACAAGTTTAGAAATAAGTTTAGACATATGTATCTTGAGAGAATATGGATTTAAATAGGAATTTCCATGCAGTTTTCTTTTAAAAAATAAATTCACAAATTAGTGTGGAAATGGGATGGAACATATTTTGGGTTGAACACATGTGAAAGTGATATGGACTGGAAATTGACTTTCTCATCTATCACTATGTACGTGGCCATAATCAAAGTGTGTTGTAAAATCCAACCATGGACAAGTTCCTCTAACACCATGCCTATCCTTGACACTGGCCCTACCCAGGACACCATGAACAGCCATTGTCCAATGTCCTGTCAGGTATGCAGAAGAAAAGATGCTGCATTAGCCCAACATGTATTCTGGATATACCTAAATTGTCACTCTTTGCTAATTCTAGGGGCTCAACTACACCTGCAGCCCTTTGGGGAGTGGGGAGGGATGATCACAGAATGTTCCACTTCCGGGATTATCCCTCAGGGACCACAGGTCAGTGAGATGTCCCAGACATAAAGAAGGTCATTCCAGTGTGACATTATATTATTATTATTATTATTATTATTATTATTATTATTAAAAAGAGGAGACATTTGCACAATTGCGCAAGTGCAATCCTGTGTGAAGGACCATTTTAAAAACAACAACAATCTTAGCACTGTAAGATGCTGAGCGCCATCCAAAAGGTGGTGAAAATGGTCTCCCCCCCACCCCTGATGCCCATGTACTCCCCCCCCCCCCACACACACACAGCTCTGTGGCCATTCTCCTGGGATAGTCCCAGCTATCCCAGGAGAATGGAGTGCTTGTCCCAGGTTCACCCCGGGATCAGCTGTGCATCATTTGGATGTGCAGGGATGACCTCGTGACCACCCCGGGATCAATGGCAGCTGTAGACATGCCCTAGGACTCCTTTGTTTTGCCTTTTCCCATCCCTGCCTAACAACAGCCCTGTCACACATACATAGCATTACAGTTAAAGAAATACAGGATTTAATCTGGATCAGGATCCAGTCCTCAGAACCTGTTTTAAGTGCCAGAGCTAAATTCTCAATATGGGGATATACCTACAACCAAGACTGAATTACCACAACCAGTATGAATTAATATGACAACTAATTCAGAATGATTCAGTGTGATACCTAGGAAGTAGATATCCTCAGGAACAAATGTGGCTATCTCTGGTGACGTAAATAAGCTCCTTCAGGCATAATCTAATTACTGATTATTTACACTGTCTAGTGAACAGGTAATAAAAACTTTCAGGTTGAGGCTTTTCAGTAGGTCTGTGCACCATTCCCCGATTCACCTCGGAGGCTGTTTTTGAGCCCTCAAAACACCCCCGATTTGCTTCGAGTTGCTTCAGGGGTTGCCCTTCTCACCTTGGCACTGAAGCCTAGGTGAGCTTCAAGGGCTCCGAGGTGACTGAGCCTTGTGTGTCCCTGGGTGCCAGCCATGCAGCCAGTACCCAGGAAAGTCAGTAACAAGGCTGAGCAGGAGCCCATTGGACTCCTGACTTCCTACTCCCTCCCTCCCTGCCCTCTAGTCACCCCCTCATCCCCCAACCCACAGCCGCTGCCACCAGGACTTATCAGCTCACCTGCCGCTGCTGCCGCATGGCTGCCACCATCGTTGCCCACTGCCATTGCTGCCACAACCAGGAAACATGTCCTCCTTCTGTGAACCAGGCTGTGATTTCAAGATATCTTGGGGGCTCCATTTTAGTACATCTATGGCCACAAACTACGGCAGCCACAAAGAGCAATTATTATTATTTATTATTTTATTCCATTTATATACTGCCCCATAGCCAAAGTTCTCTGGGCGGTTTACAAAAATTAAAAACATTGAACATTAAAAACACTGATGTATAAAATTTTAAACCATAAAAAGTATAAAAACAAGTTATACTTACAATAGCCTTTAAAAATAACAATTCTGGGTCAAGGCAGTGGTGGCAAGGTGGCAAGGCGGCGATTGCAAGGTGGCGGTGGCAGGTGAGCAGGGACAGTGGAGAGAGGGAGGTGAGTCCAATGGACCCACATCAAGCCTTGCACTGGATTTCCTGGAACAATGGCTGGGAGGGCCCAGTTAGGGTGAACCAGATAAAATCCAGGTCAGGGCTCATGTAACTTTAACAGTTTCAGAGAAAAGGGAATTTCAGCCAGTGTCATTTGTATGCAATTAGTACCTGGTGGAATTCCCTCTTCATCGCAACAGTTAAAGTTGCAAGGGCCCTGCCTTCTTTTGTATATGGTCACTCTAGCATAGTGCCTGCAACTTTAACTGTTGTGATGAAGAGGGAATTCCACCAGGGACTAATTGCATACAAATGACACTGGCTGAAATTCCCTTTTCTCTGAAACTGTTAAAGTTACATGAGCCCTGACCTGGATTTTATCTGGTCACCCTAGGCCCAGTGCCACTCCAAAGTGGCCTGAAGCACCCCAAAGGTTCAGTACTGAGCTGCTTTGGCTTCGGAGCACCTCTGGCCAACCTAGAACTGGCTCGGAACTGAGGTGAGGCAGGCTGAATCAGCTCACCTTGCCTCTGTTTCAGTGATTTGGCCCGAGGCAGTGCACAGCCCTACTTTTCAGTGTTTACTCCAGAGTAAGTCCCACTTTGTGAACTGAAGCTTACATCCTAGTAAAGTGCAATCCCAATAAATGTGAATGAGATTTAAGCCATAGTAACCTTAAAAATAAATATTGATTTTTTTTAGGTCCTCATTAGGGGTGGGTGGGTGTGTATTTAGGGGGGGATTTCCATGGTGTATATATGCAACAAAGGACCACATGACCCTTTCCACAACTGTATGCTGACAACATCACTTTGCTATGCCTGGTTGGTTCCATTTGCATTGGACATCTCTTCTACATATAGATTGATGAGTTTAATCAGCAAATCAGAAGAAGAACTTGGGCATCAATCAGTGTCAGTTTCCTCCCTTTCTAATTTCTGATTTGCTCTGCTTACTTATCAGTTCAATAAAGTGACATCTCTTAAAGACCATGCCCTGGGATATGATGCAAAGACTAAGGGGAAAAATGTACATCTGGCCAAACAGCTCCATTATAGTCAGGCTGGTCGAGGAATTGGGAGATAGTTGGACAACATGACCTTTAAATGGATGACTCTTAGCACTTTGAGACTGGTAGAGAAATACATACTCATTGGAATTTATTTCCTGAAAATAGAGACACAGGCAAGAGGAAGACTGGCGGGTGGTCCAGTGGTTTTAAAAAATGCCTGAAGAGCAAAAAGTTGCAAGTCAAGACTTGTTGCAGGAGGAATGCAGAACATGCTCCTTTTGAGAAGCAGGGTTAGAGTATATGTTAGAGTATATGTTATGCATGCAGGGGACCCTAGGTTCAGTCCCAGTTATCGCCATTTAAAAGTTTCAAAGATAGCAGTATCAGAGGCAGTATGCCTATATACACCAGTTGCTGGTGAACATGGGCATGCCTATATACACTAGTTGCTGGTGAACATGGGCAGGAGGGTGGGTTTCCATTGTGGGTTTCCATTGACAGCAGGTTGACCACTGTCTGAACAGAGTTCTTGACTAGACAGACCCTTGGTCTGATCCAGCAGGGCCCTTCTCATGTTCTTGTGTTCTTCAGGCTGAGATTAGGGAAGCCACATATGCATTGTCACAAAAGAGGAAATGCATCACCCAAAAAAAGGATGAAAGAGGACCCAGATCTGCATAAAAATGCACATGTCAATGTATATGTATAGCTGCATAGATAACAATGATTGCTATAGTTCAAATGGAAATACAATGCATCTAATCCAGTGGTGGAAGACTGTGCTCAAGTGGCCTGTGTGCCTGTCCAAGCGTCCAGGTGCCATCTGTTGATGGACAATTTGAAGGCTCCTGCTCTTTCTCCTTTAGGTTCTGATCCTTGACTGGACAGCCCTTCAAAACCCAAGACTGCCAGCCCTTCAAATAGAGGAGAGTTCCATTGACCTCCAGTACCAGAGGCAGTATGTTTCCAGTTGCTGAGAGACATGAGTGGGCAGTTGCTATTGCACTCAAGTCCTACTTGTAGGCTTCCCACTGGAGTATCTGGCTGGCCACTGTGAGAACAGAATGTTAGACTATATGGGCCTTTTCCCTGATCCATCAGGGCTCTTCCTATGCTAGTGTGTTCCTATTGCAAAAAAAAAAAAAAGAAAAAAAGATCCCAGAAAAGTTATTGCCTTTTCTTAATGCCTCCCTACTTTCCCCCATCCTACAAGAAGTCTCTCTTTCATCTCCTGCTGATCACCAAGCCCCTGCTAATTATGTCAGCTGGATGAAAGGTTCTTAAAACGGAAGCATTCTTGTTTCAATAGCATGCCAGATTCTTCCATGTTAAAACCATACAGTGCCTTGGAAGAAAAAATGGAGCTTCATGTCCAAGGCAAACCTATGTCCTTTCCTAGCTCAAGTTCATCTCTGACTTGGTTGCCTGGACTGTAAGCTCCTATTTACAATTAGCTATAATTCAAAAGAGACAGTTGTCCCAGAATCTGACTATGCAAGAGCACCTGATCACGCTAATGCAGAAGCCAAGGAGGTCTCCAGAGACCCACATGCTGCATTCACACCTCTCCGATTAGCGACTGAAGCCAGGCCCTTTTGCTTGTGATAGATTAATCAAACCTTCCTTCAGCCTCTAATTGGATGACAATCAGTATCTCAGGGTAGGCTGAATGGGGGAAGGGAGTTCACTTTCCCTTCCATTTTACATGTGCCTTTCATTTCTGTCCTACCTGCCTTAAAAAAAGGGGGGGGAAGGGGGAAAAAGAAGTGATTCATTTATTTTGTTACTTTCTCCTCCTTAAATGAGCTGAGCTGCAGACTTTCAGCCAGCAGTACTAACTGTCATCAGTCTCTCACCAAAGGCATTGTCGTCTTCCCTTATTAGACTGGCACACTCAAAAAAGTAATAGGAATTGGATTATGTCATCGGTCCCAATTGGATTTTTTAACCATTTAAAGGAGTCAGAAGGAAGGAAAGAAGGAAGGAAGGAAGGAAGGAAGGACCAATTCCATACAGTGCCAGTCCAAACTGAACTCTTCATATGTCTAGTCTTGTTCTTCTGGTGATGCCTACTGCTTTCTTCTGTGAATACATGGAGCATTTGTGTGAGTAATGGCTTCACCTTTTGCCTGGTGTGGAAAGGGCCACCCATTAAGTCCAGTGTTAGGGATTTAGCTTTGTCCACACCTCCCCACTGCAGGCAAAGAAATAAACAGTTAAAGCTGCAGGAGCTCTGCCCTCTATTGCATCTGGTCACTCTAGTGTAGCTACTGCAGCTTTAACTGTTGTGATGAAGAGGGAATTTCACCAGGTGCTGCCTGCATACGAACAACACCTGCTGAATCCCCTTTTCTGTACAACTGTTAAAGATGCAGGAGCCCTGTCCTCCTTTCCATTTGGTCACTCTACCATTGACTAAAGCGGGGGGGGGGGGGAGACTTCTAGTGATCCGGAGGTGATTTTTGCTCTCATGGGCTGCATTCCACTGGGCATTGTCAGTCCACAGGGTGTCCCCCACGAGACATGAAATCGTAGCCATTGTAGTTACAGAACTCCCAGAGGGCCAAATTTAGCTTTGAAACAAGCTAAATCTGGCCATTTGAGTGTTTTGTAGCCGCTACAGATGCTGTTTTTAGAATTCATTTTTTATTGGGGGTCACACCAGGGGATGGTGTGGGTTGATGGGGGCTATACCAGAAGTTGTGGCCCACGGGGCATGCATTCCCCCCACCCTGGATGAAAGCATGAAAATGTGTGTGTGTGTGTGTGTGTGTATATATATATATATATATATATTGCAAACTTTCAACATTTTCCTAAGAAATGCATTTTGTGAATGCAAGCTCAAGAAGATGTGGACTTTGCCCCCCCAAATGTGCTCACATTGATGTCTGTAGGTACGAACAGGACAAAGTTCTGATGCTTAACAAACTGGACCAGGATTCTCTGACATCCCTGGTAGAGGTGCATTGCATGACAACCAATGGGTTCTTATTGTATACCTCCCAGCTTGACTTTCAAACCTCCTAGAGTCTGCCTATAAGTGCTTTCTGGCAGGACCAATGATACAAACCTGTGTTAATACTGGCTTTCACTCTCAACAAATGTTCATCTCTTGGCCAGACAACCCTCTTGCTAATTAGATCACAACAGTGCTGCTACTTTCTCATTCAACTGTCTTTCCTTTCTTTCACACATTGGGTATGTAACCTTTCCAAGGATGGGAAAAGATAGGGTGGGCGAAGAGACAGGTAGAGCTTCCAAATCCACTTCTTAGGGATTTTATATCTGTGAAGATGGTTTCTCTAGCTTGGCAAAGCTATGTTTTCCAACTCTTCTGTCCTAAAGAAGACTGGCCAAAAATGCCAGATTTTAAATCACAAGAAGATTGAAAAGATTGAAAAGATTGCAATTGCAGGCACCCAATAACCTGTTATTTCTGATTGCCTTCAAGTGGTTAAAGCGTGGTTATGGAGCCACCATGGTTAGAAATGGTTCACATGACCCACTAAGCCATAATTCTTAGGATGACCAGATAAAATCCAGGTCAGGGCTCATATAACTTTAACAGTTGTAGAGAAAAGGGAATTTCAGCCAGTGTCGTTTGTATGCAATTAGTTCCTGGTGAAATTCCCTCTTCATCACAACAATTAAAGGTGCAGGCACTATACTAGAGTGACCATATACAAAAGAAGGCAGGGCCCCTGCAACTTTAACAGTTGTGATGAAGAGGGAATTTCACCAGGAACTAATTGCATACAAATGACACTGGCTGAAATTCCCTTTTCTCTACAACTGTTAAAGTTACATGAGCCCTGACCTGGATTTTATCTGGTCACCCTAATAATTCTTAGCTCAAATGCTTAACCATCATGTTGCATGAACAGGGCCAATGAAATTATAGGGTTTAGGTTCATGCATGCATTGAATTGTTTGGCTGGCAGAAGTGTGGTAGGTGCCTCACACTTGTGGTCGCTTGCCACTAAAATAGCATTTAAGGGGACTCACAGATCACATCAGCCAGGTGATTGTGAAGCTCTAGAGGTCACTGGAAGATCATTTGTCTCACCAGGCTAAAGAACTGTGGATCCTGCTTCCAAGTTTTGATTATGGAGGGAATTAGGAGTGCAAGGCATGCTGCTACAAGGTACAGGGAATGGTTTGAAGGCACATGGGAGAAGTGGCGTCATTGAAGTGTTGAACTATGCAGGTCTGGACCTGGCGTACGCCCGGCTGGGAGACCATCTGGGAATCCTGTCTACATGGCTTAATTATTTAACAAATTATTGACGTAACCAATTATTTAACAAATTATCAAATAAGTGGTTCCATTTAAAGTACCACATCAACGGGCTTTTTGATTACAATCCCATGGCATAAGTCGTGATATGAAATCTTTTCATCTTTGCTCAGATCGGAAAGCTGGTGTCATACATTGGCAGATCTGTGATACTGGAAGACCCCAGTTCAAATAAATCTTTATACAGATTCTCTCTAAGTAGGGATGCTGTGGATGCCCCACTGAATCCAGGGGTCCAGCAGCAGACTCCCTTGCCCATGCCCACCCTTTACAGCTGCCATACATGCAACTTGGGAAGTATGCAATTCCTGGGATCACCATTGTAAAGCACAGTGGAGGTTCCAGACAAGGGCAGGCAGCCTCATGGCTCCGTCAGGCATTTGCCAGGCCACAAAGAAGCTCACATGGTGCCATGAGTGGGGGACAGGCAGTGGCGGCAGCTTGGCAGACGTCCAACAGAGTCGGGCGTGGGTGAGCCTGTCTATCCCTAGTAGCAGGGCTGGGTTAAGGGCATTTGACCTGGTCCTTCTGGTGAGCCCCCTCCTATGCTGGCAGTTTCCTCCAGCAGGCTTACCTAGTTGTGTAGCACCCAGCAACTGTCCAATAATTGGTGTCAGGTGTCCCCATTTGAAATTTCCCACAGTGCCTCCAAACATCCAATGTAGTGTCACTCAGAGGCATTATGGGATGAATTAAAATAGCAGCCTTTAGCTAGCCATCACCTGACATGGGGTGACAGGGCAAATACTAGTGCTGATGATGGTGCCTGCAATACCACCAGCTAGTGCACGCGCTGGTAACTTCGAGGCTCGACTTCTGTAATGCGCTGTACATAGGGCTACCTTTGTGCCTAGTCCGGAAACTTCAACTAGTTCAAAATATGGCAGCCAGGTTGGTCACTGGTACACCTAGGGGTGATCACATCACACCAGTTTTAAAATCGCTTCATTGGCTGCCAATCAGTTTCCGGGTGAAGTATAAAGTGTTGGTTATTACATTTAAAGCCCTTCATGGTTTGGGTCCAGGTTACCTGTGGGATCGCCTTCTCCCATACAATCCGCCCCGCACACTTAGGTCCTCTGGGAAGAACTTACTCAAGTCAGCCAGAACTAGGCTGGCGAGTGTTACTCAGAGGACCTTCTCTTCCATCGCTCCCAGACTATGGAATGGTCTGCCAGAGGAGGTTAGACAAATCAGCAGTCTTCATGAATTTAAGAAAATCATGAAGACTGCTCTCTTCCGACAGGCCTATCCAGATGAATTTTAAGATATTTTTAATGATGTATTTTTTCTTGTTTTTTTTTTATTTTTTAACTGTTGTGATTTTTGTGTTTTATATTGTTGTTGTTCCCTGCCTCGATCCAGAGGGAGAGGCGGGTTAAAAATAATAATAATAATAATAATAATAATAATTATTATTATTATTATTATTATTATTAATCTGAGAATGCCAGATATTGATGCCACCTATTGGTAGGTAGACTTATGCAAGCCACTATTCCTCATTCTTTGTTTCCCTTCTCCATACTGGGGATAATTATGCAGACCGATCCAAACAGACCCACTTTCAATATGTATCTATAGGGCATGTTTTGAACACTCTAAAGCCAGCAGCCATATACCTGGTGCCCTCCAGGTGTTTTGGACTATAAATCCCATTATCCCTGACCATTGGCTATGCTGGTTGGGGTTTACCCCTGCTCTAAACCTCTATGTAAATGCTCAATTTCATTTAATTTTAGTGTATGCATGAATCCCACGAGAGCTTTTAAGATTCTTATATGTACCTATGTAGGCAGGGGGAGCCAACCCATGCACATACGAACATGTTGGAAAACCATTTCTGATTCTGCAACGTTGTTTGAAGATGAGTATAATTTTGGTCTCACGGATCTCACCTACGCACAGTTTCAGATGCTGCAAATTTTGTGTGGTCTTGCCCACTCTCCTCCCCCTTACCATGTCAGAACAGTGTCTTGTGTAGCCAAAGGGAATCACATCATGTGCTCTACCACATAAGAACATAAGAAGTGCCATGCTGGATCAGACCAAGGCTCCACTCAGTCCAGCACTCTCTCTACACACACTGGCCAACCAGCTGTCGACCAGAGACCCACAAACAGGACACAGTGCAACAGCACCCTCCCAGCCACGTTCCCCAGCAACTGATGTATACAGGCTTACAGCCTCTGAGACTGGAAGGAGCACATAGCCATCAGGACTAGTAGTCTCTGATAGCTGTCTTTTCCAGGAATTTATCCACCCCCCCTTTAAAGCCATCCAAATTGGTGGCCATCACTACATCTTGTGGTAGTGAATGCCATAATTTAACTATGCACTGTGTGAAGAAGTACTTCCTTTGATCTGTCCTGAATCTCCCACCAATAAGCTCCATGGGATAACCCCAGGTTCTAGTTTTATGGAAGAGGGAGAAAAATGACTCCCTATCCACATTCTCTACACTGTGCATAATTCTGTACACTTCTATCAGGCCTCCCCTTAGCCTCCTTTTTCCTCCAAGCTAAACAGTCACAGCTGTTGTAACCTTCCCTCATAGGGGAGATGCTCCAGCCCCTTGATCATTTTAGTTGCCCTATCACATGTGCCAGTAGCTGCACAGTACGTGCAGTATGTGCCCTACCACATAGTGCCAGAAGCTACATTACTGTTTCCATCTCTGCCTTGATGGGGAGCAGCTCCCAACATCAGAGGGAAATCCAATTCCAGTTCAGCCACAATGTGGCTGAATGACCGTGAGCAAATCTTTCGTCTTCAGCCTCATTTCTCCATTTGTAAAATGGGGACAATACAGCACAAATGTGAATGCAGTGTCGACCGTAAAGTGGTTTGCCTGCTAGAGAATGGCTAAGTAATCCTTAAAAATGATCACAACTGTACTGTCAAAAAAGGCCTTCCTGATCCATATATTATTAGAATGGAATAGGAGTCACTTCTCCAGCGTCCGACCCTATGCCACTACTGCCTGTAGTAAGGATCCTTCCCACTCCAGGGCTTCCCCACCTGGGAGAATGTCACTGTTAGACCTCCATCACATCTAATTCCCCCCACCCCTGGTTTACCTCCATGCTTTTTTACCTCTGAGGCAGAAGCGTGTCAAGCTTAGATCCCTTTCACCTGAATAGCTGCTCTTTCGCTCCTTCACTCATTAGCTCTTCTGCTCTACTCCACCCTTCTCTTTCTCCTTCCAGTCAGGTCCTGGCAAATGAGTATTTCAACCAGACTGCCTTTCTGCCATGCAAAAATGGAACAACCCCTTAGTCTGGCTCTTTGGGGGCATCGAGGGAGTACAATCCTGTCTCTGTATGATTTTAAAAAAGAATTTGGAGCCTAGGATGCAAAGTTTGGGTTTTATATTGAGGGTTGGAGCCGGCTGCTGGGGGAGATCGCTTTTTCCTGCCAGGACCTGATACAATCCATTCAAGCCCCCAGTTCCTTTAAAACGAAATGGAGACTTAGGGAGCATGAAATGCGCTCAGGGAAAATAATCCAGACTTTTAGCATTTTAGGAAAGACTGGGGAAGAGGCGGGGTGTCAGCAGAACAGGCATGGCATCATGTGAGTCCTGTGCTGCAAATCCTCACACCAGGGGTGGCAAGAGAACACTAAATCACTGGTGTGATGGAGCTCAAAGTGTGGGAAGTTGCCATGTCATTTGGTTGACACCTCCAGCCTTTGGGCTGCATAGCTCCATGCTAAGGTTAATCCCTTGCCACTCCAGTAACATACGGATTGGGACCAACAGTGCCTCTGCCCTCCTTCCAAAACAGTGGATAGCTGTCAAAATCCTGGAGCAGTTCAGCATCTCTCTGTCCAGTTTAGGTACCAAGGCGCACTTTTAAAGTTGCAAGTGCTCCACCGCCTGGAGCAGATTTCTCAGCTGTTCTGGTCTATTGAGTTCATATGTATTCAGGGCTCCAGGCATGCTATTTAGCCAGTTGATTTAAATATATATTTAGAATTTGTAATATGCATATTAATTACCCAAAAGGCTAGAATGACTCTTAAGGAGAAATTTCCACTCTATTGTGTAAAAGCATCGTCGGAGCTGGAGAGGAGAGGGAAATCTGCCTCCCAAACAACAATTATACCAAATGCAAAACGGGTGTAATCCGTACCCACATAAATGAAATTCTGCAAGGCCCTTGAAAATACATGGACTCATTTCAGAGTGGACATGGTGTCTGTAACTCAATTTATAGAATGACATTTAGGGTGGGGGGAACATGTGATCTGCATCCCTCCCTTGCCTTTCAATGGAAGCCCATGTCATCATCCACCCACCCACCCGTTACCACCTGATTTGCCAGGCCGGTGGCACCCCTCCCCAGTGATTTTGTTGAAAACAAGGCATGCAGGGAAAACGTTCCTTGTTTGGAAGCAGGACCGTGCTCCCAGGATCCTCTGCTTCCAAACAAGGTCTGCTCTCCCTGAATGCCTTGATTTCCAGCAGAATCATTTTCACTGCCATAGCAGCAATTTTGGTGGCAGGGGTGCAGCCCACATTGAGCTTGGAGAGGGGAGGGCAATGCAGCTCCTGAGCCTTAGAAGTTGCCTACTCCTGACTTAGGTCGTTTCTACACTGGCCTTTTTTTGTGGGATTGCCCCTGAGTGGTCCCTGTGCATTAAAATGGGATGGGCATGGGCTTTCCCAGGAATAAAAAAATCCCTGGGAAAACCAATTCTTCCTGCGGTCCCGGGAATGTTCCAAGACCGTGGAAGGTGTGGGCGCCCATCCCACCTGGTGCCTGCTTACTCACGGGCACCAGGCGGGACGAGATGGGATGGCAGCAATTTCACCACCCCTGGGATGGCAGGGAGGGGGTTGAGGGGGGTTATTATTTTAAAAAAACTAACCTTTTGTGCTGGAGCTCAATTGCACTCCCTCCTCCGTGTTTTAAAAAAAAAAATGGCAGGCATGATGTCCATTTCCTTATGGGATATCACACTCATTTGCACAAGAGCAACAATCCCAGAAGCTGGTAACTCTGAGATCATCCCCTCCTCCCTCCCTTTGCTCCCATAGGTATCAAAAGGGCCTTCGAGAGACTGAGGATTGGAGTCAGGATGTAGTTGCCTGCCCTATATTGCAAACCACATTTGATCATTACCTATGGCCAAATCTATGGTTCTAGATTTGGCACGGTGTATGTATGCCAAAGATACAAATCCCTTTATTGGTTTTTTAATGAGGTAGGTGGGACGTATGAGAAATTTGTTTCAGTTCATTTTTGATCAGGATATATTGAGTTTGCACTTTCCAGATCAAATAGGAACTCAGATGCAGCCTATGGTCAAAGTCCATACATTTCTGAGCTTGCATGATTCACAGACCCCCCCCCCCAAAAAGAAGTGTTCATCGGCATGCGTACATTCAAAAAATGCACATGAAAAATACATGCTTTTGAAAAATGCACACAATATAGGCTTTAATCAATGGAAGAAGAATGCGTACATTTCAAAGGCATGCAATTGCTGTATTCATTGGGGGAAATCCACATGAAAATAAGTATGGATTTTCTTGTGAAAACGACAAAACCCACAATCTGATTCAGACTTGAGTCTGAATGAGCTTTGAGATGGAGTTTGGAGAACTTTGGCAAACTCAACTTTTGCTGGTTCACACTTCCCTAGAGGGTGTGACTATTTCCCCTATTATTGGGAGGCATCGTGGGTTTCCCGGGGAGGGGGACATCAAAGCTCCACCTCCTACATTCTTTCCAAGAAGGACCACTGATTTTTTTCCAAGGTTAGCCTTCCTTGGTATAGGCCATCCCAGCTGTGGCCTGCTCACTCAAGGCAAGGAGTTCCTCCTCCGCCCAGAGCATCTAGCTAGGGCCTGACTAATTCCCTCCCATGGCAATTCCTCTAGGGGTAACCCTGAGCGCCTCCTGCTTTTCCACAAAAGTGGGTTGTAGTTATCTTTGGGGTTATTTTTGTCCCTGGGCCTCCTTCACCTAGGGTGCCACCTCTGCCATGAATGGGGAGTGAGAGCAGCTGTGCCAAAGGAACCCTGGCTCCCTCAAAGCTAACAGATCCTTTGGCAGCAGGACTTGGCATGGCGATGGGACAGTTGTAGTTGGAAGGAAAGGCCAGCTGGCGGATTGCTGGGTGTTTTGTTCTGAGTGGAGTAATGTCTGGGCCTTAGGTTACTCAGCCTACATTCATTTCATTTCTTACATTTATATACCGCCCCATAGCCAAAGCTCTCTGGGTGCTTTACAAAATGCAAGTTTACAACAGAAATATTACCCCAAAAAAATGCAACAATATACTACAACAATATATTGCAGTATTGTAGAGAACCTTCTCTTCTGCCGCTCCCAGACTGTGGAATGACCTGCCGGGAGAGATCCACCAACTCACCAGTCTTCATGAATTTAAAAGAGCTATAAATAGGCTGACCATATGAAAAGGAGGACAGGGCTCATGTAACTTTAACAGTTGTAGAGAAAAGAGAATTTCAGCCAGTGTCATTTGTATGCAATTAGTTTCTGGTGAAATTCCCTCTTCATCACAACAGTTAAAGTTGCAGGCACTATACTAGAGTGACCATATACAAAAGAAGCCAGGGCCCCTGCAACTTTAACTGTTGTGATGAAGAGGGAATTTCACCAGGAACTAATTGCATGCAAATGACACTGGCTGAAACTCCCTTTTCTCTACAACTGTTAAAGTTACAGGAGCCCTGTGCTCCTTTTCATATGATCAGACTAATGTTAATGGTATTTTAATGATGTATTGGTTTTATGTGCTTTTAATCAGTTTTGTGTATTTTATATTTGATGTTGTTCCCTGCCTCGATCCGGAGGGAGAGGCAGGTAATAAGTAAATATATTATTATTATTATTATTATTATTATTATTATTATTAATATTATTAATAATAATATTAACAATATACTGAACAATAATATCACAATAATACTCAAAAATATACTAAATACACATTTACAGCAAAACTAAACAGATTTTTTTAAAAAGCAACTTGGTTGGAACAACATCTCTCCCCCTGAAGCAGTGCCTCCCAAATTTCAGCTCCAGACTTGCATTTAAAGTCTCCAGGTGTGTGGAGGGGGGGAAGCAGGTGCAATAGCTCACCCTTGATGGCACAGCATCTATCCCCCTGAAGCAGCTCCTGTTCCTAAAGTAGAGGCTCATGCTCCTAAACCTTCTTGCCTGGGGAAGGAGCCCGTGATTTCTTTTCCTCCTTCTTGCTGCTAACCTGGCAACATCCCACGTTGGCTGGGCATCTGTCTTCCCTCTCCTTGCCACCAAGACTCTGAGTCCCCATTTAAGGATATATGAGAAATCCATCTCTATTACTACTATTATTATTATTATTATTATTATTATTATTTGGATGTCCCCAGTTTTCATCTTCTAGACTGAACATGAACTCAGCCACAATCTGTGGTTGAAGTGCATCCATTTCCAAGCTTGCAATGTGATTAGGGGTGTTGGAGGAACCTGTCCAGGGGGGTGACACTTGCCAAGCTCACATCAGCTTGCCACCCCCCCAACTGTGGCTTGCTTTCCTGCAAGCTGGCCCAACTCCGTCTGCATGGCATCGGGCCAGTTCATGGATTTTTGCATTTTTAAACGAATTTGGATAAATAGCAATTTGTGAAAACAGAGGCCACAATTTGCACAATTTGCAAAAAAAGTCCATAATTTGCACAATTTGCAACAACAACAACAACAACAACAACAACAATGAAAACCTTTCCGGATTTCAGGAAAAAGCCTTCAGCTCAGCTTGCGTATACAAGCTGAGTCAGGGATTCTACGGAAATCCAGCGAGCCCAAAAAGGGCTGGATTTCCTGGCAACGGATATTCATAAATGTGATTCACGTACCTCAAAAACTGTGTTCACCAGCAAAGGTTAATTTGAAACATCTGCATGAAAAACACACACTTTTGAAAAATGAGCACCACAGTGCTTTACTCAATGGGAGAACAATGTGTACATTTCAAAGG
This sequence comes from Anniella stebbinsi, assembly GCA_029215795.1. NCBI lineage: Eukaryota > Metazoa > Chordata > Lepidosauria > Squamata > Anniellidae > Anniella > Anniella stebbinsi. The sequence goes on from JARDYH010000001.1 coordinate 352,354,686, forward strand.
TTCACACAATTGGATGTGTAAATTATGAAAAAAAATATGTACACATTTTCATGTGAAAAGAATTAAAGAAGCAAAGATCATAATCCAAGACATGACACGAGTCAGAACAAGCTTTGGGGTGGAATTTGGAAAGCTTTGACAAACTTGACTTTTGCTTATACACACATCCTTACTGTCATTTCTTCTCCATGAGATCCTATCCAACAGACAGGCCAGTAAACTCCTAACTAGCAATGAGGCAAAAATCTGCAGCAGACACCCCCGCGTCTGGCCTTCCCGGGCTCCAACGGACGTACCGACAGATTTCATCGCTGCCAAAGAGCAAAGGGGACACAGGGAACTCAACTCCACTCTGACCTGCGTACACCTTTTGTCCTTTCCCCCTGTTGCATTAATGGTGACAGCCATTAATGCAGCGGGGGAAATACACAATTTCCCTAAGGCTGGGGAAATTGCATTTCTCTCCACCCCCTCACTAATGGCGGCCTTAAAGTCCCAATTAACAGGCTCTTTAAGGCCTCCATCTGTTGGGGGGGGAGAGAAACACAATTTCCTGCTGCCATTAGTGTGGAGGGGGGAAATAAATGATTTCCCCAGCCTTGGAGAAATCACCTTCTCCCTCCCCTGCCCCGTGCCGATCGTGGCCTTAAAGTCCCTCTTAAAAACTTGGATTAAGAATCCCTTTAAGGTCACAATTGGCGCAGCATGGGAAGGCAAAGCATGCTTTCTGAGGCCTCCAGAATGGCGTCCCAGGGAAATGGCTAATGGTGTGCCAGGGAGGCCCTGGAAAGCGATCTTCGCTGAGCACTTGGCCAGGCCAACTCCTGGAACAGGAGGGCTGGCTGAGCTAATCCAGGTGAAATCACGGGCTGAGCGCATCATGAGTTTTCTATCCCCTACTCCTAACGTCCATGTGTGTGATCAAAGGCAGGTGCTGGGAATTGCAGTCACTATGGTCTAATTCCCACTATGTCTGGAAAGGTAGGGGAAGAATTAGTGAGTCCTGGCAGCTCTCTACAGCAGGTTTGACTAAGGAAAAAAAGTGGAAAAATCAATCCCGAAGCTCATGATTTTCCCCCTTTATGCAAAGGTTACACCTCAGATCTTATACTGAGGGTCAAACTAGATGTGGCCCTAAGTATGTGTTTGAATCGTATGCTTGTGACTGGCCACATCTCTGTTTGTAAACCAAACAGCCATGGGGGAGGATCTGGATCAGCCCTGTGGGAGGCGAGTTAATCCTTCCCCTTCCACTAGTAATTTCCTGCTAAAAAAATCACTCCCCTATGGAACTCAGGTGGTGTGTTGCATTGTACATTTTAATCCTGGCATAGCCTGAGTGGCAAAAGGAGGTGGATCTTCACCAGCATTTCATATATATGAGAATGAAGTCAAACTGAAGAGAGCTAGTTAGCCAAATGGAGCCACGTGATCAACATATGGATAGTTTGAAGAACAAGGCAGTCCCCTGAGAATCGAAGGCTCTGGTGGGGTCATATCTGTTTGCCATTTCCCACGACTGTAAATCCTTCCAACAATGACATAGGCTGTTGAAAGCTTTGCAATGGGAACCTTGTGGTGTCTTAATCCCCTCTGGCCCTCTCCTGTGGGTTTACCATGAGAGGGAGCAACCTGACCTACAATTATTGTGGTCTATTGTACCTTCATGAGTCTAGCCACATTTGAAGCAAAGAGAGAAAAAACCACGGGTTATCACTTCTTCCATCCATTCAGCTTGTCCGGATGGTCTATGAAAGTAAACAAGATATAGAAGCAGCTTCTGAAGGTGGTGTCGATCTGGTTGCATCATGCGCCCTCTTAGGTACGGGTGAGAAGCGATCAGACGATAAAGCGATTAGATTCTGACCTTACGAAGTAAATTATGTCATATTTTATCTCAAAGCATCTTCCGTCTACAACTTGGTCTCAGAAAGTTTAACGTCCTTTTAGTGGTAAGCAACAGGTGCATAGATCCCCTCTGGGAATGGACGAGTTATAAAAGCCCTTTGTGATCTTATACACTTCCCTCTCCATCCCACTTCAAATGTGGTATGTTTATGTTAAGGTATAAATAATACGGCTTGACTATCTGTCTGAAAAACCCAGATGAGTTCATCTACTTTTTTTTTTTTTTTTGGCAGGCATGTGCTTGTTTGAAGTGCATGCTGAAGGCCTTGGTGAAAGTCTTGACTTAGCCCTCCATAAATCATAGCCAACAAATCATTCCAGATTTTGCATAATATACAGTCTGTCATTGATCCCTGTGGGGAAGAAGGATATAGAGAAAATGTGCCAAGAACTATGTGCACCAGTGTGTGTGTGTGTGTGTGTGTTTAAACCATGTGTGTGTGGAGTGAGGGTGGGGGGGAGCATCACTTTTTTTCATAAACGAATTCAGGACAGGGGGTAGGGGAGTCTACTCAAACTTTTATGGTTTCGGATAAGCAAAAATCTTTCGAACATGAAGAAGTTATGCATTCCAGTGGACGTTGAGTTGGGCTAGGATCTGGAAAACATTTATTCAAGCCCTTGCCTTGCCTCTCCAGGCTCCCTTTGCCCCTCTGTGCTCCCTTTGCTCCACCAGGGATTGCCTCTCATGTTTCCTTTGCCCCATCACAGATTTCCACTCCATGCTCTCATTGCCCCACCAAGGATTGCCCCAAATGCTCCCTTTGCCCTACTACAGATTTCCACTCCATGCTCCCTTTGCCCCACCATGGATTGTTCCTCTATGTTCCTATTGCCCCACTTATTGCCTTGACCATATCACCAGCCCTTTTTAGACATTCAGGGGATGCATGAATGGAGGGGGGTGTTGAGGTCAAGCCCGGCTTTCCCACTCCTGACCTTTATGTGTTTATTTGAAGCTCTGAATGTAGCTGTATTCAAGCCTTTGCTTGGATGTGTGAAGATCAGAACCAAAGCCCATTGTTGTGATGTCATTACACACACACACACACACACACACACACACACACACACTTTTACTGTATGTCTGAAAAGGGCTGCAATCTCTAAGCCTCAGTTCATATCTGTAAAAGGGGAACTGCTTATACGCCTTAGGGACAAACAAAGGAGCAAACTGTTTGCAAAATCAGAAATCCTCTAGTGTACTCCATCACCTTTTTAAAAAGAATCACCTCCTCCCACGTGAACCTGCTTGAACACAGTGTTCTGCCTCTGAAGCACTGCTTTGAGTCTCCTCATTCTGAAAGTGCAGGTGGGGTGAACCCTCAGCCTCAGGCAGCAGAGGAGGAGAGCTGGCAGATTGGACACTCCTCATTGCCTGGAGGGCCCCTGCCACTGTCTGGCTAGGCACCAGGATAGGCTGGCACTCCAGATGGCCCTGCTGGCCCACTCTCCCAGTTCAGTAAATGCTTCAGCAGGAGAGTGACTGGTACTTACATGTTGCCTTGCTCTGAGGACCTCAGAGTGAAGCATTGGAGACTGCATGCACTGAAGAACATAGGAAGTTGCCTTATACTGAATCAGGTCATTGGTCCATCTAGCCCAATATTGTCAACACAGACTGGCAGAGCATTCCAAGGGTTTCAGGCAGGAGTTTGAACCTGACACCTTCTGCCTGCAAAGGATATGCTCTACCACTGAGCTCCACCATTGCTCAGATGCATTGTGGATGGGTACGAGAGACAGGGTGTATGAAAGACCAGGCCTTTTCAAGGGTGGGACCAAAAATGTGGAACAACATCTCAAGATAGGTTTGTCTGGCTCATCTAAACCAGTGTTGTTCATGCTGAATGGCAGTGCCTCTCTCTCTAGGGCTTCAGATAACAGCCTTTCACTGTCCTACTTGCAGATGGCATGGATTGAACCTGGAACTCAGCCACTAAACTATGACCCTTTCCGTACCTCTTTCTGGGACCCAGGAGAGACGCTGGCTCAATTCAGACGACACATTAGACAACGGAGGAGGGAGGGAACAATCGTCAGTTGTGTTGCTTATTGTGTCGTTTGGAGGGCAACACACAACGCACACACAACTGACAGTACGCTAATCAGGCACTTTAAACAACGGAGCGAAACAACGGGCTTGCACATTGTTTAGCCCAAAGCCCCGTTGTTTAAAGTGTCGTCCGAATCCAGTCCCCCCTCTCTCCGTGGACTATTCCGTTTCGGAATAGAGTTCTGCTGTCTAGAACAGCCAAAAAAACCCGGCCGCTCTATGCAGCCAGCAGAACTCACGGTGCCTGCTGGGATACGGTTGGAGGACACAGGGAGGAGAGGCTGCAACCAAAATGGCCACTGCAAGTTCATAGCAGCCGGGGCATTTGCCGGTGCCGAGCAGCACTGGCTGCAGCATGTCGTCTGTGAAGCTCCTCCTGCCTAACGCATGGTCAGTACCCCTCCGTTGCCTAATATGTCGTCCGAATTGAGCCACTGTCTAGAAAATACTAGACACAATAGCCAAAGACTCTGGCCTAATCTATACCTGCAGCCCTTTCACTACAGAATAGGGATGCTTCTGAATGTTCCCCGCTTCTGCGATTGCCTCCCACAGGGCACACGCGACTGATCTTTAGCACAATTACAGGAGTGCCATTTTGGGAGCACTTCCTCATGAGTACCAGTAGAAGTGGGAGGGGCTAGGCAGATGGCTACAGGGCAGAGGTTTTTTTATTAACTTGTGAGGGATGCACACAAGCACAGACACACAGCAACACATGGGGGGAATAGGAACTCTATCGAATATGCACTTCTGCCCAGAGATATGTTTGTATTTTAAAAAATACACACACTTGTCGGTAAAACACTCAGATACCCATGCAAAACATGTGGCTAAAATGGTAGACAGGTCCACTCTCGCACACCTCTGCTACCCACGCACATTCCCCTCACAGCTGATTGGCTGTTTGCTGAACCCGGAACTCTAGGCGAACAGCAACAACCTTGCAAACGTTCTTTGGAATGGAAGCGAGAGAGGCAGAAAAAACACAACAAAAGCAGCCAGGGATATTCCGGGAAAACTGAGAGGTGAAGCCAAGATCACCGCAGGAGCAGAGGTGAACATTATGTGCCCCGTTAGTGACAACTGTGATACAATCCTGCAATAAGCAGCTGGGTTAGACTCCCCCATGTCTTGGCTGCTTGCTAAGTTCCTATGTAGGATGCACTCTGAGTTTACACATGGAGGCCCAAAGCCTGGTCAGCACCTTGCATGAGCTGATGGTTGTCTCTCAGAATATGCCCCAGAACCTTTTGCAATATTCAAGTATTCCATCTATGACAGAAATGTAGGGGTTCCTCAGCAGAGAGGTCAGTGGGGAAAGGGTTGGTGCAAAGCAGAAATATTGAAAACTACTGAGGTTCATAATAATTTTGACAGATTTTTCACATGTGCTGAGTTCATGAAAAAAGTTCGCTATCTGGCTACTCACGCACTACTTTAAGAGCCACCTTTGGGTTCATTGGACAAGAAGTTAAAGTATGTCAAGGATGGGCTATACTCAACAACACATAGTTATACGAGTACTCACCGAGACAACTAATCCTTGCTGACATCTAATACACAGAGATGTTGATCTTTCAGCCTGGCAAGGTGCAAATATTTTAGATTTTTCTCACCATGAGCTACCTGAATAGAACTGTAAGGTTTGCATGCTTACTCTTTCTTGAACATTTTCATTGGAGAAAGGTCTAATTTCTGAAAGGAATGCTACATGGACCAACCTATCAAAATGTACAAACCTGAGACTTATTTAAGAAAAGGTAAGCAGTTGTTCTGCAATTGTCTCCAAATTAAAGACGGCATGTAAATGAGCTAATGTAATGAAATATTTACATTTATTTGTTTGTTAATTTATATCCTTCCTTTTCTCCAAGGAGCTCAAAATGGCATAAATGCCCCCCACCACTATGGTCTCTTCACAACAAACCTGTGAGGAAGGTGAGGCTGTGAGGTGGTGAGTCTAGGGTAACCCAGGCCATTTCTACACTGACCCTTTTTTCATGGGATGGTCCCTGAGTGGTCCCTGTGCATCTAAGTGACACACAGGGACTCCCAGGGACTGGAGGAACAGGGACAGGTTTTCCCAAGGATAAAAAAATCCCTGGGAAAACATGATTCTTCCCGTGGTCCCGGGAATGTCCCTAGACCGCAGGAGGTGTGGGCGCTCATCCCACCTGGTGCCCGCTTACTCGCAAGTAAGTGGGCACCAGAAACAGTCATAGAGACATGCTGCTTGGCTCCATGCCTATCAGGGGAGGGGGCGGCAGCAATCTTGACCCCCCTGGGATGAAAGGGAGGGAGTTGGAGGGCCGATTTTGGGTTGATGTTTTTAACTAACCTTTTGCACTGGAGGGCAATTGCGCTCCCTCCTCCGTGTTTTAAAAAAGCCATGACGGGCACAAAGTCCATTTCCTTCCGGGATGTTGCGCTCGTTTGCACAAAAGCAATGTTCCCGGAAGCTGTTAACTCTGGGATTGTCACCCTTCCCTCCCTTTACACCCATAGGTGTAGAAAGGACCCCAGTGAACTCTATGGCTGACTGGGGAGTTGAACCTAGGCCTCCGTTAATCACTACACTGGCTCTCTTAAATGCATGAGGCATGAGCTGGAAGTTCCCACTTCAAATCTCGGCTTAGCCATGAGCTCTCTAAATAGCCCGGACAAGCAACTCTATTGCTTGGTCTTAGGCTCATCGCAGTCCATCTGTAATATGGGGGTAATAATACAAGACTACCTCATGGGGTTATTAAAAGAATAACTGAGATAATGTACATCAGCCTTCCACAACCTGGTGGTCAAAAACATCTGGAGGACTTAAGAACATAAGAAGAGCCATGCAGGATCTGACCGAGGGTCCATCTAGTCCAGCTCTCTGTTCACACAGTGGCCAACCAGCTGTCAGCCAAGGTCCAACAAATCAAGACATGGTGCAACAGCACTCTCCCACCCATGTTCCCCAGCAACTGGTGCACATAGGCTTACTGCTTTGGATACTGTAGGTTGCACATAACCATCAATACTCTTCTCCTCCAGGACACAACTTCCATTAGTCCAGCCAGCATGGCCAATGGTCAGGAATGATGGGAATTATGAACATAAGAACCATGCTGGATCAGAAAAGGGTCCATCTAGTCCAGAATTCTGTTCACACAGTGGCCGAGCAGCTGCCCACAGTAAACCCAAAAGCAGAACTTGAGTGCAACCACACCCTCCCACCCATGTCCCCCAGCAACTGGTGCACACATGAATACTGCCTCTGATACTGGAAGTAGCGTATAGCCGTCAGAACTAGTACCAATTGGTAGCCTTCTCCTCCTGGAATTTTGTCTAACCGCCTTTTTAAAGCCATCTAAATTGATCGCCATGACCACGTCTTGTGGTAGCAAATTCCATCGTTTAACTATGCACTGTGTGAAGAAGTACGTTGTTTTACCTTTCCTGAATCTTCCACCAATCAGCTTCATGGGATGATCCCAAATTATAGTTGAAAACTACAGGAAGGCTGATGCACATGAATGTCTCTGGGCTCTCAAAATGTGCTATATGAATCTGGTATACTAATAGCAAACTTTGCTGTTGAGTGCCTGAAAGGTTAGCTTAAAACAGAGCCAGTGGAGAAGGCAAGAAAGATATCAGTCCATTTGGGGGAATCCCAAGGTTGCAGAAATACAGACTTTTTTTAAAATAAAGATGCAAGTCCTCTGAAAAACAGTGTCACCCAAACCAAACAAGACTATGTACGCTCAGTAGCCATGAAAGGTCTCATAATTGGGGATGAGAAATGGAAAGAAGCAAAGGCAGAAGTGAAGCGACCTGCTTAGGGGATATGGCTAGCTGAAGTCTTTTCCACAGTATAGCATTTTCTTACAGGTCCCACGTGTAATATTCTTAAAATGGACTCTGCTGAAAATACAGTTGTTATCAGTGGCAGCCCAATGGATGTTGATCAAAGATGATATGAACTCCTCTGAACTTCAGGAAGTGATCGTGTAGGGCCTCTTCAGTTTCTCGGAGAGGTTTATATCATTTCGAGGCAGATTTTTTTTAGTTCTTCTTAACACACACACACTTCATGAGAAAAAGATCCTAGGTGCTTCAGACAAAGGTCCTGGAAAATAAAGCTCACGATGAAGAAACCTGAAAAAAAAGCCCATCTGTCACATACAGATGTCACATATTGTACTGAGATGAGACACTTTGCAGGGTATATGTCTTCCCTTTAAACTGGAGGGAGGAGTTTTCTGTAATTGAGAACAGATGGGGAAAGGAGAGAGAGAAAGCACCCAAATCCTCTGTCCTATTTTTGGTGGGGAGCACCCAATCACATTTTGGAGTCTCAAAGATGTTATTTTTACTTGCAAGCCTATGGTTCATATACTGTGGTTTGCTGCATTGCCCGACAGCAATGAAAACCCTATTTGACTAATTTCAGTGGGGGGGGGGGGACACTGTGAGTTGGCCAGGTGAGGACTTGATGAGCAGGAATCAACTCCAAAATAATCCATTTCTTTATTTTGCAGAATGATCAATATTTTATTTGTTTGTTTGTTTATAACTACCTTCTTCCACCTCTTTGGAGGACTGAGGAGAGTAGAAGAAATGCAAGCCAAGGGAAAAGTCATTGGTAAAACAAGTAGGGAGATCTCAACCTAGTCCCTCCCCAGTGGACGTTTGTCCTCATTGTGCAAAACCACAAAAACCACCCTATAATTGAGCAGAGCCTGTGAGAGAGATTTCATAACACCTGTGCTTCAATTTTTTTATTTTCATTTTTTTTTCACAGAATTCTGCATAAGCACTAAATTGGCTTCCGGCCCTAACGCGGTCACAGAGACCTCTTCCTTAGGAACGTTGAGGCAATGACAGAGATACATACCACAACGAAGCTGTATAGGGCTCAAGAACCGCACTTGGGCACACACACACAAACACATACACCTATTCCCTTCCCTTGCTGGAATAGCCATTTGTGTTAATGTTTCAAACGCAAAAGAAGAGAAACTGGTTGAGGTAGAATGGGTGCAGGGGATAGAGGAGGAAGAGCACAAGGCAAATACTAAAATGGCCACCACAAGCTCGTGAATATGAAAGCTTTGACTGCAGTTTGTGCTCATGTTCACATTTGGGAGGTGCGAATGAGGTAAATTCTGGTCATAACCAAACTGAAGCCAATTTCTCATACATCCCTATTTCTGACAGGCTCCTGTTTAATAGTCCCATGTACAACACAGTCTTCTCCCTAATGGAACTAGCTGTACTTCTTGAATTTGACTAGTGCAAGTGGGCGAGAATTTCATTTCAGTGTGTTTTTTATAAGAATTTACAAAATTTGCTAATTTCTTCATATTCAGGAGGGAAAGAACGGGAGGTTTAAAAATATTCAAATGCAGGAGAAAGCAAATCTGGCAGATGCATCCCCCTATGAGGAAAGGTTATAACCTTTGGGGTTTTTTTGCTTAGAAAAAAAGGAGTGTGTGATGGAGATACCCTATTCTGTCACAAATGGTTTCATCAGGGAGCTCGCAAAAGAAACATGATCACACACAGATTCTTTAAGGAGGCCATGGTGAGGTGAGCAAACAAGCTTTCACCTTGGCTACAACTGTACCAGCCATTTGTCTGCAAGAGTGGACAAGGTACTTCAGGGTATTTTGAGAAATAATCTACAAGAACCAAGTAAGAACAGAGGTCAAAATTGTCAGTTGCTACCTACAACCAGGGCAGGCCCAAGATTTCATATGAAATAGTGGGCATTCTGGGATTGCTGGGCTGCAGCTCCCAACATGGCACACAATTTTCAACCCACTGGTCAATGTGGGCATGCATAGTAGATCAGTTCTTAACTTGACATGTGTGTGCCTTTTACCTCTGAGTGCCTTCAAACAGAAAATGAAGCAATTCTGACTTATCTGATCATGCATCCTGTGGGATCAAGGCCATGCAGAGGGGGGGGCAGTGGGGCCAGTTGGCCTGGGGGCCACAATTTTGAGGGGGCACTCCAACGAGGAGGTCCCCCTAGCTTACGCTACTGCTTCCGTAGCATAAGCAGCCCATCAAGAAGCGAGGAGCCCGCCTTGCAGAAACAGTGCAGAAGCTGTTTGTCGTGAATACCATGGTCAGACTATAAGCTCCAGAGGGCCATGCCGCATGCGGGGTGGTGATATATGTTCCTTGAGGTGTTGTAGAACAGGTTTAATATGAAGGTATTATGTAGAACTGACATGTTGGTGGGCACGCTCCCTTGGGGCAGCCATGTTGTCCTTTTTTTAAATGGGGGGGGCACACACTTCTCATCTGGCCTGGGCATATTATCAGCTCTACATGGCCCTGTGTGGGATGGTTATTTTTGGTCCAATCTTCTATAAATCATCTTTCATTCTGATTTGGCCTCAGACTGATCAACAGATTCTGAGGTTTGATTTAATTCATCCCTTCCTGCATGGCCAACCCAGAAGATGATATGCTTTAGCGGCCTGTAGTTTTCTTGTCAGTCTTTGCGTGTTGTTGTAATTGCTGTAACAATTGATCAGTGAGTGTCTCCATGTATACCAAACTATGCATCACCTTCTTCTCCTTGATGGGATCAAGTGGAAAAGGAGGGCTATAACTCTGGAAAATGTTTCTATCATGATGCACATGTCCTTGCTCTTGGTAGAAACAATCCAGATGTCATACATCTGGAGTTATGGTAGCATCCTCTATAGGCATGCTGAAACTTTTCCAATGAGCTAGGCAAAAATTGTTTCTAGGGGCTTACGAATGGACTAGACTAGCACCTGCATGCCAAATACATGCTGGTGGAACTTGGTCATAGTGAAGACAATGGCCAGAAGGCAACTCCTTTCAATCGGCACATAATTTGGCTCAGTTTGCATCAGTGCCCTTGAATCACACAAAAGAGGTTGCTCCTGCTGAAGGAGATATGCTCCCAGACCATCTTTGATCACATGGGAACATAAGAAAAGCCGTGGTAGATCAGACCAAGGGTCCATCTAGTCCAGCATTCTGTTCACACAGTGGCCAACCAGATGCCCACAGGAAACCCACAAGCAGAACGTGATTGCCACAGCACCCTCTGGAACATATGCCCCAGGAACTGGTGTACATTGGCTTGCTGCCTTTGATACTGGAGCTAGCATATAGCCATCAGGACTAGTAGCCATTGATAGCCTTCTCCTCCATATCTTCTCCATCTCTGTCTGGCCACACTGGCTGGGAAGGACAGGTCACGAGGTTGGGGAAGGCTGTGTTAAGCTATAGCAACCTCTGTGTTGGGCTGTAGCAACCTCTGCAAGCATACAGCATCCTTTGTGACAGTGTTCTGGGCACGAACTCTCTCACAAACAATGCTGTATGCTTGCAGAGCAGGAGAAGTATTCAGGCTTTCAACCTGATTAAGACCGGAGCATTTTATCCCTGCTCTAGCCAGCGATATTAACAACTGCTGACACCCAAGGATAACCTGACCACAGAGAGCTTTGCTAGACTTGCAAGTGGTAGCCTCTCTATACGTCTCTTACACTTGACTGAACTTTGTCATACCTCTTCCAAACAGGAAATGGTTTGTTCTCACAGTTGCTGCCCTCGCACAACACAGGGCGTTTCTCTTATCGCTTTGCTCAACAGCACCATTTGCAACGAAGACAGGGTGTGGGGGGAAGGCACCGTGTCACCTCGACATAGTGTATCAAACTGAAAATGAAGTATTTTTTCTTAAAAAAAACTTTTTTCTCCCCCTTCCTGTACACCATTGATTGAATTTTGATATAAAAAGGGTGTGGAGACTCCCCCCATGGTATAAAGAGACCACCCCATTTTACGAATAGAGAACGTAAGAACATAAGAAAAGCCATGCTGGTTCCTACCAAGGGTCCATCTAGTCCAGCACTCTGTTCACACAGTGACCAAACAGCGACCACAAGCAGGACACAGTGCAACAGCACCCTCCCACCCATGTTCCCCAGCAATTAGTGTATACAGGCTTACTGCCTCTGATACAGGAAGTGGCATTTAGACATCAGGACTAGTAGCCATTAATAGCCTTCTCCTCCACGAATTTATCCAACCCCCTTTTCAAGCTATCCAAATTGGGCTCACATCATATGTCAGAACCAATTCAAGTGGATATCAAAAATATCACACGAACCACTGGAAAGCAGGGGAAATGTATGGGAATCGTCAGTGGGGGCTGGTGAGTCCAATGTCAGCAGGGTTGTGCATCAGTTCTGGGTTTCAGTCAGAACCAGTCAGGACTTTTTTTTTGTACCTTGGATTGCTCCCTGAGATTTCTGACTGGTTCTGACTGAAACCTGAGCGAATCCCCTGACATCAAAGCCACCAGTCTCCACTGGGAATCACCGGCTTTATTGTAAAAGGAGAATTGCCTGGTGACTTTCATTAATGTCTTCATGGTCTTGGCCCAAATCTGCCCAGATTTCCTCCTTCAAAAACAGTTTAATGAGGTTTCATGCATAGGAAGCTTCTTTATATCAGGTCAGAGTCTTTGTCCATCTAGACCAGCAGTGTCTACGGTGACTGGCAGCCGTTCTTCAGTGTCTCAGACAGGTCCTTCTCATCACCTCCGACCTGACCCTTTTCTAAATGCAATTTAAAAGGCTTTGTGACTCCAGATGCATTTTGCTTGTACTGGTTATCTGGATCCATTTCATTTGGGGTGTCAGATGAGGTATGGGACAAAGGCAGGACTTACACCACTGCTTTAAAATGGCTTCTAGCAGTAGTGACAACTGTTCGGGCCCAAGACACATGCCATATACAATTTTCAAACCGTTTTCAAAGTGTCATCTCCTGCTTACTGGAGATCTAGCCTGAGACTGCTTTGGTTAGGCTGACCAGATAAAATCCAGATCAGGGCTCATGTAACTTTAACAGTGGTAGAGAAAAGGGAATTTCAGCCAGTGTCATTTGTATGCAATTAGTACCTGGTGAAATTCCCTCTTCATCACTACAGTTAAAGTTGCAGGCGCTATACTAGAGTGACCATATACAAATGAAGGCAGGGCCCCTGCAACTTTAACAGTTCTGATGAAGAGGGAATTTCACCAGGAACTACTTGCATACAAATGACACTGGCTGAAATCCCCTTTTCTCTACAACTGTTAAAGTTACATGAGCCCTGACCTGGATTTTATCTGGTCACCCTAGCTTTGGTGGATGACCTATGCCAGGAACTGGAGCAGGGAGTGTGACCCTACTAGTTCTCTGGGTCCTCTTGGTGGATTTCAATGCCATGGTTAGGGATGGACAGACTCACCCATGCCTGGCTCCACTGGGTGCCCCCAACCCGCCCCCACCACCTGCCTCCACTCACAGTGCCACGTGAGCTTCATTGTGACCTGGGGAGCACCTGACAAAAAGAATCACATATAGCATTGGGATCAACTAAAGATGAGGCAGTTAAAAAAGTGAATAGGACAATCATACAATTAGAAGACCTCGTCAGGCTGAAAATATGGCATCAGTAGAAAACAGGAGAATGGTAATTTGAGATTCCAGTATTCCATCTGCTCATACCAGAAGGATAAAAAGAAAGAGGTAGGGATTATGTGAACTAAAAGGCCAAGCAAAGGTTCATCTTACTTGTATTAAAACATCTGTGATTCAAACGTGATTTAATAGTTTACTGGATAACAATTATAATACATTTCTATATTCATTTCTTTCTCCCTTTCCGTAATATTAAATACATATTCTACTTTATGTCAGACAGCTTAAGAGGGCAAAACAACAGTGCCGTCTGCATTACCGTTACATTTTATTTTCCAAATACGGTCACAATTAAAATAAGAAGGAACAAAAGACAGAAAAATGCACACATGGCTAATAACTTTAGTCAAACACTAATATTTTACCCTTTCCCTGAAAAGGTCAAGCATTAACTAATGTTCAAGGAATATGCACATGATAAAAAAAAATCAATTTATGGTGGGGGGAGAGTTCTTTCTGCTAAAACTGGTGTAATTAAAAACATTAATTTAACTTTCAATATGACTAAAGAGGGTTGCTCCGGGTGTCTACAGGTCCATCTGGAATGATGAAAAGAAATGTGGTGGTTCTTTTCCATCTCCTCCTGGGCATCAAGACTACCAGTAAGGGATGAGCTTGATGGCTTGCATGGAGTTGCACCTTCATACCTTTCCTACAAACATTATCTTGAAAGGCATCATGCTAGAGCACACAATTACTAGAACAGGCACCTCTGTTCATGTGATGGAGGACCGTGCAGGTTAGCTTCCCTCCCCTGGTTTATGTGCACACTTTGTGCAAATGTATCCCACCCATGTTCAGAGGGAGAACAATGACATGGTTTACATGTGCATTCAGCTGCAATGCATGTTATGGTGTAAGCATGAGTGGAGTGCTGACACATGGGCCTTCACGAATTCCTGCATTGAGCAGAGGGTTGGACTCGTGGCCTTATTGGCCCCTTCCAACTTTACCATTCTATGATTCTATGCTCCTCAGTTATATGTGCAGGAGGCCCATCAGGTTAAACATATGTGAACCAGCCCTTAATAAATGGCTTTTGATCACAGCTGACTTGAACCAGTCTCCCAGGTGTAAATTAAAGGCTGATGACATAAGAGACACTCATTTGCACCTGGCCCTTGGATGATCAGTGTCCAGGTTCTAGTAAAAAGGTTACATTAAATCTCATAAGGTTGATGTCTGCCCATGCCTGATTCCTAACCATATACTTTTTTATTGTTACAACAATGCTTTTAGGATGAGATATAGTGGGTAGTCCATGATCATCCAGTGAACTTGGATTTGAGTCTGGGTCATATTTGGATTTGAATCTGGATCTCCCCAAAGTCAAAAACTCTGCCCATCATACCACGCCATGGTAGATAATGGCTTGGATCCTAATATAAATTGACATACTAAGTTCATGGAAGGAAAGATGTTCAAACTTCCCCCCCCCCCCCAATCCCTAAAATGCTATTCTAGATTATTGGAGAACAGAAACATTCTCCAAGAAGGGTGTCTTACAGAAGGGGAAGTCAGCAGAATCTGACTTTGCCAAAGTTCTCCAAATTCTGCCTTAAAGCTCGTTCCGACTTAAGCCCATATCAGATTGCGAGCTTTGCTTTTTTTTCACATGAAAAATTTTGTGCATCAATCGCACACATTTTTGAAATGTGTGCATTCTTCTCCCATTGATTAAAGTGTATTTGTGTGCATTTCTCAAAAGTACATGTTTTATGTGTATTTTTCAAACATACACGATTCTTCTTTATTTTTCCATCTGAAAAAGACATTGGAAGCCCAGACATGTATGGATATCTGAGCCTGGGTTCAATCGGAAGTGCAAACTGGGTAAATCCTGTTCAAAAAGGAACTGAAAAAAAAATCTCATATATACCAATTTATAATGTGTTTTGTTTGCTGGGCTATCTAAATGATTTGGGGCTCTTCCCCCCTCTGCAGCCCCCTCCCCAAGGCCTCCAAATTTCTGGTGAGTTTTAATTGGGGCCACAGGCAGCTGCTGCAGGAAGGAAAGCAGTAAGCTACATTCCTTCCCTGGACTTCCTTAAGTTCACTTATTCTTGGGGTGCAAGCTGATACATTTATATCCAAATATAAATATACTTCCCATAGAGATACCTTTGCACTCAGTGGCAGCCCTTTCCGTTTAAGCATGTTCTTTCACCCAGAAATAATTTGCTGTCTGACGCATTCCTGTAGATTGAGCTGTAATTTTTCAATTTCTCTAATAGCCAACATGGTCTGTTTACTGACTGCACAAAGAAAATGGGGAGTTGTGCTCCTGTGAAAACTGGGATTTGGCTAGTTTTATTGGTACTCACCGACAACGGCTGCAAACTGTTCAGCAAAAGTCAGGGGATGTGAAATTGGGAAAACAAAAAAAAAGTGGGAAAATGCCTCCCATATGCCCCTCAGATCCACAACCTGCTGCCGAGACCCACATAGCTCCGAGAGGCATGCAGAAGCATTTAATAGAAATGTTGCTGGCATTAATTACTATAAGAAAAGCAACGTGCGTGCTTTAGACTCAAAGAATCAGCCCCGCTCTAACAGCTGAGAACATCCAAAGAACTCTCCATACATTTATTTCCCTGCTAATGTGTCAGAAGCAATTTCCAGCATGTGTGGAAGTGCAGATAAATACATTAGTGCTTGTGAGAGTGTTATTATTTTAAAGAATCAGTCACTGATTTAACAATTTAAGATCATAGCTCTCTTTAAACGATATGCACTCTCAGTTCATGACCATTTGAAACTCGGGTTGCCATTAAATATCACCTAAAGTGAATTTGAATGGATACACTTGGCTATATCACCTCCCGTTTCGGTGATGGTAACATGCTCTGTGTGGGACTGCCCTTGATAAGTGCTCAGAAAGTACACCTAGTACAACACGAAGTGGCTAGACTTTTGTCAGGAGCAGACTTTGTAGAACATATTTGACTGGTCTTGGGACAACTTCACAGGGTTCCAGTTTGTTCTGTAGACAATTCAAGGTGAGGCTTTTGACTAGGGCTGTGCTTCGCCTTGCTTCCAAAGCCCGAATCTGAGCCAAAGCAGCCCAATTCAGCCTGCATTGGCCTGAATCTGCTTCGGGAACAGATTGGGCTGCCTCAGCCCGAAGCAGCTGAACCTCTTCAGGCTGATTCAGCTCAATGGTCAGCCACTGCCCCCCACCCGTTCATCCACCAGTGGGACTTACCTGAAGCCTCCATGCTTGCCTGCGAGGCACCTGGCCTCCTCTTTTGGCTGCTGTAGATTTATTGTTCTGAATTACAGTAGCTGGAAATGGCCTACAAATTCCTAAACACTTTGGAGCCAGGATAATTTTTTACTTTATTAATATATAAAACTGCTACAACTAGTTAAATAAACACATACTCACATAGACAAATGTTATTGTTGCCAGACATTCCAAGAGAGAGTCAGAGTCTCAAAGCAAGGAAAGTGCGTGGTGATTTTTTAAAAAAAGTTTTACAGCCCAGATCTTATAGAACTGAGTACATCTATTCATGCGGCACCATGAGTCATGGAGCAGATTGAAATCCATCACCTTCTCAATCAATAAAGTTAATGAATGGTGACCACCTTCTTCCAGATGAACCTACCCATAATTTATGGCCATCACCAGAGGCCTTCTAATATGTCCTACTACCAAGGAAGGCTAGTATGGCAAGTACTCTAGACAGGCCCTCCCCTGATTGTGGAACTATCTCCTGAAGGATGTGAGTTTTGCCTTTGACAGGCAGCAAAAACCGTTCTTTCCTATCGTGCTTTTACTGTTGAATAATTTTTGGGAACTCTTCAGTGGTAATGCTGCTTGCAAATTTTATTTTTGTTTCATTTTTTGCTGCTGTGCCACTTGGTTTTGTGTGAAGTTTATGAGAGAGAGAGAGAGAGAGAGAGAGAGAGAGAAGCCTCATCTACACCAAGCAGGATATTGCACTATGAAAGTGGTATGAAAGTGGTATATAGAAGGCAGGAGCCACACTACTACTGCTTTATAGAGGTATTGAAGTGCACTGACAACTGTTGGGGCCCATTGACACATGCCATATACCTCTATATCCTGCTTGGTGTGGCTCCTGGCTTTTATATACTGCTTTCATACCACTTTCATAATGCAATATCCTGCTTGGTGAAGATGAGGCCAGAGTGTCCTGGCAGGTGATGTGTGCACTTTCTAAGGGCAGCATCCAATGGTGTCATTCCCCAAACTCAAATACTGCTAGCAGAGCTCTGAAGGATCTTTCTGTTGTGCAAGCGGTTGCCCCTGACGCTTGTGCAACTGGTTTTGCACAAGCATTTGCATAAAAGATTGCACAGCCATTGAGCAAAAGTTGTGTGTGCAACCGTTTGCACAAGGGGTTGCGAAAGCGCAATGCACAACCACTTGAGCAACCGTGCTTGTGCAAACAGAACTTCAGTTGGATTTTCGTTCTTCCACAGAAGTTGTAACTTAGTTTCTGCTAGCGTAACATCATTTGCACTAATGGAATGACACGATTGGATATTGCCCTAAATGTAACCAGTAAATAAATATACTCAGTTGGGCCTTTGTTCTGTTCTGTTGCAACTGCTCCATCTGTTAGTGGCTCTCCTAGGTCTTGAGCAGAGGTGTTTTGAAGAGCTGCCTGAGATCTTTCCTTGGCATCCCCTTCTGCATGAGAAGACTGTGTTCTATCAGTGTTCTTCTGCAGGGCCATGCCTACACCAGGCCTTTATCCCGGGGTCATTCCTAGGTTATCCCTATGTGTCCATATGATGCACAGGGGATCCCAGGATCAACCAGCGATGACCTGGGAACAACCCCAGGATAATGGAAACTGGGGATATCCCATTTTTTTGGCGGGCCTGGGACCATCCCGAGGACCGCGGCTGGTGTGACCACCGCTCCCGATTCCTAAAATGGGCACGGAACCACACAAGGTGACTCTATGCCCATAGGGTTGGGGGGAAAGCAATTTCTGCATCCCAAGGATAGTGGGGGATGGGTGCAGGGTGTGGCTGTGGATTTTTTTCTTACCTTGTTCGCTGTATCGGATGGGAGCTGCAGCTCCTCTTTTTTTAAAAAAAAAATGGTGCCCGTGACGTTCTGGAAGGGAAGAAGGACGTCATACAGCTGTCTATACCCTGGGGGAGGATCGCAGAAGCAGATACATCCATGATCCTTCCCCTTCCCTCTGCACCCTTAGGTGTAGATGAGCACCATGACTCCTACTATGGCCCTTTCTACACCTACGGGTGTAGAGGGCCAGAGGGGTGGTGAACCCGGAAGTGCCTACTTCTGGGTTTGTTGCCCTAATGCACACTATTCGTGCGATGACCCAGGCTCCTCCTGGGTCATTGCACATTGCGGGTGCCATTTTTTTTAAGCAAGAAGAGTGCACGAGCGCTCCAGCAAAAAAAACCTGTAAGATTATTTTTTTTAAAAAAAAAACATGCGCGATCTGGCCCCCCTCCTCCCCTGCCATCCTAGGGATGGAGATTTCACTTCCCCCCTCTCCTGATGGCCACGGAGCTGTGTGCTGCAGCTCTGTGGCCATCGGTGCAGCTGTGCTGCACCAGGACCATGGAAGAATCAGGATTTTTCTGGTTCCGGGGAACCAGGAAGAATCGGGATTTTTCTGGTTCCAGGGAACCAGGAAAAATCCCGTGCTCGCCCCCCCCTGCCCCCGGTACTCCCTGTGTGTCATGCATTTTGCCTGGTGTGGAAAGGGCGTATGGGAACATATCCAAGAAATTTTGAGATAAAGCTCATGAATTTCTCAGGGGTGAGGTAGGTATTGCCCTGGAATGATACTGTGTCATGATGTAGAATCATTACGAGGGGGTGTTGCACGGAGGGGTTGCAAGGAGGTGGTCACCCAGAGTGCCTGCTGAAAACTACTCTTCCTCAACTGACCAGCCACTGTTTTTATTGGTCCTTTGTTTAAAATTGAACAATTTTAAGTTGCAATTTTTAATCTTCTTTCTTTTGTTCTGTTTCATTCCTATGTGCAGTACTCCAGAATCTATTTTAGATATGGAGTGGCATATAAATACTGTAAATAATAAATAAATAAATAAATAAATAAATATTCACTTGGTGGGCAGCATGTTCCTCTGATCTGACATAAGGCTGATTCACACATGCATGTACAAGTGATGTACACGCATGTAGGAATGAGCGTTATGCCAGATTGGCAGAAAATGTTGCTCAGCAAACTGAAGGCACAGCACACCAGAAAACTATGGTGGTGTACCAGCTGCTTTGCATACCTAACCTGATTTCACAGTCCTAGGCAAGAAGCAACCAGAGGAGGGTGTCTTTCCCCACACACACACACATACTGCACCCATGGTCCTAAGAGGCTATGTTAGTTTTTGTGAATCACAAGCAGGACTGGATTAAGACAAACTGAGGCCCTAAACCATGTCAATATTCAAAGGCCCTATATCATACACATAAAGAGAAAAGAGTGTTATTACATTATAACAGGAAGGGTAATGAAATGATATCACCTAGAGTTAGGGGTAATTGTCATTAAAAAGTGTTAGATAACCTTCTCTGAAGACCTTTCTAAAAGGACTAATAAAGTAAGCTGATTTGTTCTTCTTTTAAACTGGCTCTAGTTTGTGCTTCTTGTGTCCAATCCTAAATGCTGTGTTGCCACACTTTCTCTATCTTAGGCAAATCTGCTGTAAGTCACCCCAGAGCAATTTCATCTTAGTTATTTAAGCCAGAACAATTTCATCTTAACTTATATCTTAGTTATCTCCAGGATATTTAGAGGCCCCTCACAATATGAGGCCTTATGCTATGGCTTACTTGTCAGTTGAGAACATACCCTGAGAGCTTTTATTGCTCAGAGTATGTTCTGATCCCAAAACTACAGAAGTGGACTGGATTTGCTTCCACAGTTGTTTTTTCTCCAAAATCAGGCACTGATCACAAGTTATGTAGGCCAGTCCTCTATTGAGGAATGAAGCACATCTAACTCTGCCGTGAATCATGGTCTGTAAGCATTTGTTTTGTTTATGGATGTAAAACTATTGCAAACCTGCTCCGTGGCTTTGGGATAGTGTGGGCTAGAAATGTAAATGAATAAATAACACGATACAAATCCTTATTGTTAAGAGGGATGGAATTTCATCAACCAAATTTACTTACTTGATTTCCGAGTTGATTACATCCGTCCCGCCTGATGCCCTTTTCTCTTTGTGATGAGCTTCTCTGTGCTTCTCGGGACTGAGGACAAAAGAGAAAGAATTTACACGTTTCAGGATTTTCACCCTCCATTTATTTGTCAGAGCTGTAAATATGCACTAAAATAAAGCTGCCATCGCAGACAGTTCTGCAAGGCATTGGAAGCCTGATTGTTCAGATAGCCCAACAAAGAAAACACATTATATATATATAAAAGAATACCTTCCTGAAGAATGTTTCTGTTGCTGTTCAGTGTTGGTGCTCCTTTGTGTTTAAAAATTGTACTAACTGAGCGACTTGCTTAGTGCTTCTCCGTGCTTCAGTGTTGAGCTCAAATGATTTATCTGAGGAGATACCCGGCATAAAGAATTTAACAAAGAACACTTTCAAGCTTTTAATCAACTCTTTATCTACGTGTCTGGTTAAAAAAAGAAGAAGACATATTGGAATAAAAGGGTAACCTGAGGAATATGGGGCATTTAGCCTTCTTTTTCTTGCTTGTTTTACACTTCTAAGTGGCAGGATGTGTGAAATAGCATTCCAGTGTATTGGAAAATAGTAGGTATGCTGGTGAAGTTTGGCCAACGAAAACATGGGCATAAGCTTCAGAGGCTTATAGAATCATAGAATAGTAGAGTTAGAAGGGGCCTATAAGAGCATTGAGTCCAACCCCCTGCTCAATGAAGGAATCTACCTTAAAGCATACCTGACAGATGGTTTCACACAGTGCATAGTCAAACAACAGAATTCACCATCACAAGACCACTGCTGGGCTGGTAAGGGTTAAATTCTCCCCCCCCCCCTTGCCTGCCAGCTGCAGCCTTGATAATTATCAGCCCCTCTTCACCAAGCAAGAAAAGCTACATGTCTGCTTAAAGGCCTTTGTGACATCAGTACATAGTTAAAGGCCTTAAACTGTGACATCAGTAGCCAGTCAACCAATTCTCTTCTGCTGCTATTTGCATGCCTGAAAATTCTAAGCTCCCCATGGCCAGCTGGGCAATGTTCTTCAGCATTTAGACTTCCCACAGTTCAAAGGGACATTTTACTAGCAGGTACATAATTTCTAATACAGATCCTTCAGGATATAGGTTCAAGACCTATATCCAGAGTTTATTTATTTATTTATTTATTTATTTTAACGTTAGTGTGGGAGTTGAGTCCCTATGGCTATAATTATTTCTTTTATGCTTTTATTTCACAGTGTAGTTACCTGTCATGTGTATTTAAATTATGGGCAGCCTCTGAGCATCAGGCTTAGTCGGGGGACATTTGACGATAATCCTGGAACAGACACCAAAAAAAGGCCTCATCATACTGCTATATCACTTTCCCAGTCTCCCTCAAAACAGGGGGATGCCATTGGTGCAAGATTCTGGAAACTCATTTTGTGAGGCGTAGAACAGTCTTTTACACTGCTAGCTTTAGTCAAGCAGAAAATGCAGCAATTTCTGACGTTCCTATCTTGGGCCTATGGGATCCCCACCAGTCAATTCTTCCGTCTCTGCTCCTGCTGCCCCCATTCCATAAGGAATGCAATGCTTTATAAACCAACAGGCAACCTGTAATTCGCCCACATCCTCTCTGGCTGTGGTGTACAGAGATGTTTGTCTTCAGGTACTACTGCGATAATACAGCACAAAACACTAGTCTGCTGAGACGTTAATACCCCAGAGGTGTCCACCTGGGAAGACAACCCACATTTTTTTTTAACATTAAAATAAATACCCTGGGTCATGCAAGAAAAAAAAAGTCACCTCTTAATGAACATACTTCCATAAAAAAAAAGGAAGAAAGAAAAGATGAAGTTAGAGTAAGTAAGCTCCAAACAATAGAGTTGTTCCCAAGCTGATTTTTAATCATCCTGATTGGGGTGCTTTTTCCTCACAGCTGATTTTATTTTTGCTCAGCTCCAATGTCAGTGATTAGTCATTTAAAAATTTGCATATATTTAAATTGGAGCTGTGCCAATACTGTTCACTGGGGGTTGGGTGCAAGGAAGGGTTTGCAAACATTTATGTCAATGTTGAGAAAATCACCCCACCTTTTCCAGATTTCCTTTTGGGGTGGGGGTGCTCCTTAAAAGTTGGTCACTTGTTTCTTGACATTGTTTCTGAAGGTGCTTTATAAATAATAAATTGGAGTACATGACCCTCATTTGCCTCAGTTGCCTGAGTGACACTATCCAAAAGGACGGACACATCTTTCTATTTCCAGGCTGTGTCAATTATCCACTTTTTCACTAATAAGACCATTCAAACTTATATCTGCATTAATCTTCAACAAGAAAAAGAAGGGGGAAGCAGCATTAGAATTCGTATATACTATAATCTCTACCTATAAAGCAGAAATTATGTGTTTGTCATGTATGTCTGGAAATGTTTACTCACTTCCAAATGAGTTCGAAACTTGACACGGTGACACAGTGACAGGTCTGGCTGTACAATGTACCAGAAAAATCTAAAAAATTGAATTTGGGGGGTTTAAGTATTTTTAAAGATTTTAATAAAAACCTAGGTTTACACCTACAACTCCCAGCATGCCTTGAGCAGAACTCCCAGCATGCTTTAGGCAGGAGGCCAGACTTATTGGCCTTTGGCGGCCACTGTGAGTGCACAGGTTCATGGCTGCTGCGTGTCTTTACAACCCCGACTCCTAATGTTGGTCTCGAGTAGTCAACCCAATTCCACATAAAAGGAAACTACCCACAAAAATGGGCTGCATCCATTTGCGGTGCCTCCTCCCACCATCTGCATGGTTTTAAAATGTAACTAGATTAGGCTGACCATATGAAAAGGAGGACAGGGCTCATTTAACTTTAACAGTTGTAGAGAAAAGGGAATTTCAGTCGGTGTCATTTGTATGCAATTAGTTCCTGGTGAAATTCCCTCTTCATCACAACAGTTAAAGTTACATGAGCCCTGACCTCCTTTTCATATGGTCAGCCTAAACTAGATACAACAACATGACTATGAGAGGACAACATGATCAAAGGCACTCCATCCTGAGAGCACTGTTTTCTCAGAATCTGGGGGAAGCAAGTGTGTAGCCTTTGCCCTAAAGAGGGAGGGAGGAGGAAGGTGAGGCACTCTGCACATGTCCTGAAACAAACCCGACAAAGGGGGAGGACATGCCCGGCCCAGCCCCGGCCCTTCAGTACAGGCTCCTAATGTAGAACTTGGTGGGTGAGAAGCACAGGCCAAGGCAGGATTGGCCAGAGCTGGGTGTGTCCACTGATAGCCGCTTACCTCCCCTCATTGGCGATGCTACTCCTCGATGCTCTATCGAGGAGCAGCATTGGCAACAAGAGCATGTCTCAGAGGATGCGGGCACCTGTGGGCTGACAAAGGCATGCTGGGAGGTGTAGGACTGGCATGTAGAGTGGCTGATTTAAAATGAAATATGGGTGAGCAAACCCTGACCTCTCACTAACTATCTTTGTCCTCCTACTTGACTTTCTCCAACTACCACTAACCCTGCCCACCATTCCATTCTAGCTTCAGCTATATCAGTCAATCCTCCATTCACTCTTCTTTCTCAATGGTACAGTCAGGATGTTACATAAAAATCATAAACTTCATTCAGAAATCCACAAGCAGGGTGCCACAACTAAGATGGCTTGCTCTCCAGTTGTCTTCCACCACATCTCAGATGGTGTTCACAGATTAACACACTATTCAGGGATCTAGGCTTATGCCTACAACTCCCACCATGCCTTGGGCAGGAGGGAAGACTTATCAGGCTTTGGCAGCCATTATCTGGTTGTGGCACACCCTCCTGGGCCTGAAAGGAGAGCGCCTGGGGTCAGCTCCCTCAGTTGCTAGACCCCATCGGGAGCAGGCCCTTTGCCAATGGCAACAAGGCAAACCATCAGTCAGCCAGCCAGCTCCATCACGGTCTACCTATGAGCACTGATTGCACAGTGTAGTGTGGACTGGCTCAGCCAGACTTCACTTTCCATGAGCTTCAGCAGCAGTACTTCCATTGGGCAAGTCAGGCACTACAGCAAAAGGTATGCCAGGAGTTGTAGTTTTTGTTTTCTGTGGGGTCAAGGAAAATTATGGCGACAGCTTCAAGGCAACCCTGGCCATGCATTGAAGGTGAGAGAGAGCGGTGTTGGGGGGAGAGAAACTTACTTAATTTGTTTTAAAGTTACCTCACAGGCTTAGGACTGGCCTACCTTGAAGAGTTGTCATGAGGGTGAGAGAGGAAAAAAAGAAATGAATTTAATTTGTTTAAGGGTAAACTCAGGCCTAGCACCGGCCTGATACTTTAAGATGATTACATTGTAGACATAGATTTTAGGGGGCCCAAAAAACGCTGGGTAGAAACTTGAAATCTGGCACGCTGATAGGTCTGGCTGTACAATGTACCAGAAAAATCTAAAAACATGAAATTTTGGATTTTAAGTATTTTTATGTCAGATAAAAGGGCCAAGTCACCAGTGGCCTTCACCATCCTGGCTCTCTGCCAAAACCTGTTAAATGTAGATATTATATAGTAATTATGCCAATAAAGTATTCTGGCTGCTTTCCTTTTTTCATAATAACAACTTCAGAGCACATGCATACAACAGTTCCTCATGTCCACTGAGATCTGCTTCCCTACTATATGTTATCCAGATATCTGGGCAATGTCGGGTATATTTTGAAAACATATTTTTAGCTAGTTGAAAGGGTGTTGTGTGTGCTGATTGTTGTTGAAGTTTAGACGGCTGCTCCGGACAAGGCATGATGGGAGGTGTAGGCATTTCAGGTAAAACAAAAAATGTGGTTTATCACGAAGCTCTAATTTAAAATGCAGTTCTTATTAACACAATTTTCCATTTATTCTAACAAAACAATTTACAAACTCAACCAAACTAAAAACAAACAAACAACCTAAAGATGAATAAGTTGCAGAGAAACTTATTATTTATCAAATAAATGTTATAACCATTATTCATGGACTCGAGCAACGCTGGCCATATCAGCATCTATCTATCTATCTATCTATCTATCTATCTATCTATCTATCTATACTTTAGCACAATATATGCATTTCTAAATTTATTTAATCTTAAAATACACATTTGTATGACCATTGTAGTATGCTTTTTGAGCTGAGAATTGTCTGCATCACAAAATTTGAAGTATGAGGGGTGCCTGCAGTCTTGGAGGTGTGAATCAGTTCAGTCCATAGTAAGAATGCATGATAATTCTACTCATGTTTGTAAAAGTGATGAAAATGTCCCATTTGCAACCACAAATGTGAGCATGAACATGAAACACATACAAAAATGCATATACTAGTGGAAAATCCACACACAAAGGCATTATACTAAGAAAACCCGCTGAAACTGAAATTAAGAGATTTGTACATCCCTACTCCAAGCTACGATTGGATAAGATTGAAACTTTGGAGACAGATTCTGACTAAAGAGCATACTGTTCAAAACAATACAGAAAACAAACTTCTATCTAGTGAAGCAGACTATTGGTTTGAAAAATGAAAGATTACAAACCATGCTTTTCAGTTATAATAACAGAAGAACTGTTATATCTACAGGATTACGTTCTCCAACACAAGCCTCCCCATCAATTAATATTATTGGAAGCTCTGCTCCAGATATTCCAACTTTTGGAAGTTAGGCAACAGGTGACTAAGGACAGGGTCTTCTGGATGGTGGCTCCACCCTGTGGAATGTCCTCCCCAGAAATATATGTGTAGTGCCTGCTTTTTTGCCCTTTAGACAGCGCTGAATAAGAGTGAAGCAGCATTAAAAAAAGGTATGTGGAAGGAGGAATCTTTCAGTGAAATCTTCACAGACACACACTAAAAAAGCACTTTTCAGGCTGACAAAATTCAGTGCAGAGCTGTCTTTTTTTTCCAGTGATAACTAGTACTGTACTGACATTTTTGACCATTTAATTTTTGCATTCATGGGACGGGGGGGATGAAAACTTGGGCAAAAGAGGCTGGGAGAGGTGAGAATTCCAGAGAATTCACTTAGAACTGCTGGGTTCCTCCAAATGCCGAGGGAAGGGAGTGGTCTTTTTTTTTTTTTTCCAAAAACTAAAAAACTGGAAAAAGGTCTCTCAGCAATCGGCTACACTTTAAAAAGTTATGTGGAAAGCCTGTCCCTTCCCCAATTAGAAAATTCTCTGAATTCTCTACCCCCACACACACTTCTGTGGAAGAGGCAGAAAAAACAATGCCTCTTTCTCAGCAAGAAAGTTCCCAAAAATAGGGGGCAGAATTCGGCCCAGCATTAGTGATAACTGCCCCAGACCACAGAGGTAACTGCGTTGCATCAAGAAAGAACCAAAGAGTCTTGTAACACCTTAATGAGTAATGAAGTTATGATTGCATAAGCTTCCATGGACTAGAGTCCATACAAAAGCCCATGCCACAATAAATATGTGACCCTGTTCAGATGACATGCTAACCCATGGTGGTTCAGCATTTTGAGGTAAACATTATGGCATGGCACATTGTGTGAACCATGACGTAGCATGTCATGTGAACCATTTCTAACCATGGTGGCTACATAACCACATTCACTAAAGGGGTTAGCAGCTTAACCATGTCTTAGCATGCTGTCTGAACAGGCCTGTGAGGCACTACAAGGCTCTTTGTGGGGTTTGCCCCAAACCAGAAAGCCTGCTGTGTTGAACAAGATTCTATGCCTTCAAGACTTCCAGTACAGGGAACCAAAATGCTGAATCAAAGCAGAGGATTCTGAAGAGCACCGCTGTGAACGCTTCTCTTGCCCAAGATGAATTTCCCAATGCTCAGCATAAATATTCTTTGCAAATGTTAACGCAATATTCCATGGCAGCAATTTAAGGTGTGGAACGTAACTTCGCCATGGCACGGATTTACTACCTTCTGCTTACAGTCTGGTGTCAGCCATATACCCTTCTTCAAGGTCTTTGGTCTACATATGTACATTAGCAGAGAGAGACGGCACAGCCCACCCCTCTCCCCTCCCTCCTAGGAAAAGCTGGGTGTCGCAGAGATAAAACAGCCATTATACCCTTCTGGCTTAAATCACAAACCCCCAAAATCACAATTCAGCACAATTGAGTAAACTGATGTCCTTTATTAAAATACAGACCTGGGAGGACAAACTGAAGAGTGGACAGCGACTAAATTATTCTTCTATCCAGATAAAGTGATCCCGTTAAGTCCAGGTTTAAGTTCACCGGTGGCGGGATGTACGTGTGTGTGTGTGTGTGTGTGCGCGCGCGTGTGTGAAGGAACCATCCCTGTGAAGAGTACCTCATCTAAAGGCAGATAAATCTTCTGAGCTCTGCAGGGAGCCCAGGTGCCACGGGGTATTTTATCATCCCTCTATAAACCAAGCTCAGTGTCCATGCCTTTTATAATGAGCACAAGGACACAGAGACAGAGAGGCCTGCTGCATATGCATCATGTAAATCTATCCATTTCATTGCCAAATCTGAACAATTCCACAAAGGTCAGTTTGTGCGGTACACGCACAGCCCGCCGTATTTACAGACACGGAGAACTACCCTTTTGCTGTTTGTCTGCTACCCAACGTATTGAAAGAGGATTTTGCTGCATATTGCCAAATGTATTTAAACATGGAGGCACTCCACAGTACATGCAGAAGGCTTATCTGACATTATTTCTAAGCTTAGAGGAAATGAGATGGCAAGTGACGGCACGTGGTAGGAAAACAATCTCCCCCTCCCTCCTCCCTCTTTCTCTCTCTCTCTCTCTCTTCCCGTTTTTTTTCCTTCTTCTGAGAATCTTCCTTTAACACCTAGACAAAATCCCATGAATTCTATTCCCTTTATTAAAAGGAGAAAAATCCACTGTATGCATTCAGCAGAATCTAAGGGTAAAGTTTTTATCTTGTGCTGCACTGCTGCAGGCTGCAGGTGGGACAGGGCATATTTGAATGTTCTGCCACCAAAATAAAATCCTCCCTGCACATAGAAAAATTGCATGTCAGGAAGCAGATGAGGCTCAGCTCTTCTCCGTGACATGCTAGTTTTGGATATGTGAAGCGGTTCTTTGTTTTTGTTTTGATAAGTTTGAAAGGTACCCAAACATCTGACTACCCATATCTGTAGTCTGAACAGTTACATTCAGGGAAAGCTTCATGGCTCGATTCTGCTAACGTTCTCATTATTATCAGAGGCACAGCTGTCATTTCAAAAGCTGAAGCTCCTCACTATTATGTCTGTGGATCAGTCCTAGTGAGCATTGTCATCCTCTTATACATCAATAACTGGTTAAAGCAAAGAGCAGGAGTAAATGGTAAATTCTCCCCAATGGAGGGATATAAACAGTGGAGTCCCACCGGGAACTGTATCACGACGAAGAATTTTCAACTCGTTCATAAATTATCTGAAATTAGGGGGACTGCACTGATGTGGCCAAGCGTGTTGATGACATCAAATTATTTAGGGTGGTTAAAACAAAAAGGGATTGCCAAGAGCTCCAAAAGGATATCTTCCAACTGAGAGAAGGGACATCCAAATGGCAAATGCAGTTCAATATAAGCAACTGTAAAGTGATGCACATTGAGGCAAAAAAATTCCTAACTTCACCTTTACGCTGTCGCTGATGGGATCTGATCAAGTGGTGACCGGGAGAGATCTTGGGGTCGTGGTGGACAGCTCAATGAAAATGTCAAGCCTGTGTGGCTGCTGTGAAAAAGGCAAATTCAATGTTGGGGAGAATTAGGAAAGGAATCAAAAATTAGGGATGTGCACT
This sequence comes from Anniella stebbinsi, assembly GCA_029215795.1. NCBI lineage: Eukaryota > Metazoa > Chordata > Lepidosauria > Squamata > Anniellidae > Anniella > Anniella stebbinsi. The sequence goes on from JARDYH010000001.1 coordinate 352,384,082, forward strand.
GGATCGGACCCGATCCACGATCCGAGTCCAGTCCAGTGGGAAATCGGATAAATTATCCGATTTCCGATCCGACAGCTGGATCGGCCGATCCAATCTGAACCGGTCCGAAAAGGCTCCGAACCGGTTCGGCGGATCGGCGGATCGGCGGGCGCCCACTGGCACCCACCGCCGCTTCCATTGGCAGGCGCCAGCGGGCGCCCGCCGATGAAAGTGGACAGCGGGGGGGGAGGAGGGGGCGGGAGGAGGTGGGCCCTTACCTTTCCGGCCCGTCCGCTCCCGTCCGGCGCCGGCGGCTACTACCAGCGGGCTCCGCGGCCTGCTCCAGGGTGGCGCGCCGGGTGATGTCATCACCCGGCGCGCTACTCGAGAGCAGGCCGTGGAGCCCGCTGGTAGTAGCTGCCGGCGCCGGACGGGAGCGGACGGGCCGGGAAGGTAAGCAGGGGGTGCGTGAAGGGGAGGAGGGGGCGCGCGGAGGGGGGGAGGGGGGCCCTTACCTTTTAGGGCCGTTCGCTCCCGTCCGGCGCCGGCGGCTACTACCAGCGGGCTCCGCGGCCTGCTCCAGGGTGGCGCGCCGGGTGATGTCATCACCCGGTGCGCTACTCGAGAGCAAGCCGCAAAGCCGGCTGGCGGTAGCCGCCAGCGCCGGACGGGAGCGAACGGCCCTAAAAGGTAAGCAGTGGCGGGGAAGGGGGCTTACCCCCCCCGGAGCCGTCCGCTTCTATCCGCTGGCGCCCGCGGGCGCCAGCGGATGTAAGCAGACGGCCCCAGGGGGGGTAGGGAGCGCGGGGGAGGGGGCTTACCTGCCGGGGCTGTCCACAGCGGACGGCCCCGGGGGGGAGGGAGTTAGGCCCCCCCTCACCCACCCACCGCCATTTTTTCCTCATAGACTTGCATTGCAATGCAAGTCTATGGGGGGAAAAATGGCGGCCGATCCAAAAATTTCCGATTTTTGGATCGGGATCGTACTCGATCCAGTCCGGGGGGCCTCCGATTTTGTCCGAACCGATCCGTGACAAAATTGGAGGTCCCGATCCGGGTCCCGATCCGATCCGGGGGGTCCGTGCACACCCCTATCAAAAATAGAACTGCCATTATTGTACTGCCCTTATACAAACCTCTGTTGCAACCAAACTTGGAATACTGTATACAGTTCTGGTCACCGCACCTAAAGAAGGGTATTGTAGAGTTGGAAAAAGGGCAGCTGAAATTATTGACCCTGGAGCAATTCCTCTATGAGGTAAGGTTACAACATCTGGGACTGTTTAGCTTAAGAGAAAAGGCAAGTGAGGGGAGACATGATAGAGCTGTGCAAAATTAATCAGGGTGCATAGAAAGTGGATAGGAAGACATTTTTCTCCAACTCTCATAATACCAGGTCACACAATGTGCTCCTTACTTTAGAGCACTTCGGGTGAAACCCTTGTCGTAAGAGTCACACTACAGAAACTCTAAAGCAGCCTTCTCCCAAGCTGGTGCCCTCCAGATGTGTTGGACTATAACTCCCATCATTCCCAGCCAGCAGGTCCATTGAGCACCGGGTTGAGGAAGACTGGTCAAAAGGGACACAAACAGTGGCGTGAACAGCTCCTGTAAGGATACAATACTCCCCTTTTTAATGCAGAAAGAGTTTTGTGGGGTGGAAGGGCATGGCGGATAGGAAGCACATGATAGCAGTCGATTCAGTAGAAGCCTTTGGGTTAATCTAGGCTGACCATATGAAAAGGAGGACAGGGCTCATGCAACTTTAACAGTTGTAGAGAAAAGGGAATTTCAGCCAGTGTCATTTGTATGCAATTAGTTCCTGGTGAAATTCCATCTTCATCACAACAGTTAAAGTTGCAGGGTCCCTGCCTTCTTTTGTATCTGTTCACTCTAGTATAGTGCCTGCAACTTTAACTGTTGTGATGAAGAGGGAATTTCACCAGGAGCTAATTGCATACAAATGACACTGGCTGAAATTCCCTTTTCTCTACAACTGTTAAAGTTGCATGAGCCCTGTCCTCCTTTTCATATGGTCAGCCTAGTTAATCACTGGACCCAATGCTAGACTGATGAGACAACCCAGGCCACTATTTTGTATCAGTATGGGGAAGAGCAGAGTAGGGATCTCCAAATCAAGGCCAGCTCTACACCAACCAGGATATAGTGATATGAAACCAGTATATAAAAGGCAGGAGCCACACCAAGCAGGATATACTGTAGTGGTATATGGTATGTGTCAATGGGCCTCAACAGTTGTCAGTGCACTTCAATGCTGCTGTAAAGCAGTAGTGGGGCTCCTGCATTTTATATACTGCTTTCATACCACTATATCCTGCTTGGTGTAGATCTGGCCCAACACCACCCATTGACGTTTGCCAAAGTTCTCCAAATTCCATCTCGAAGCTCATTCTGACTCAAGTCCATATCAAATGCGAGCTTCATTTTTTTTTCTTGTCGCTTGAAAATCCATCCGTATTTTTCAAAATGTATGCTTCAATTGTGCACATATTTGTACATATTTTCTCCCATTGATTGAAGCATATTTGTGCATTTTTCAAAGGTGTATATTTTTTCATGCACATTTTTTGTATGTACGCATGCTGCCAAACACATTTTTTTTAGTCTGCGAATCATACTGCAAGTTCAGAAATGTACAGACTTCAACCGCAGATTGTGTCTGCGTCCATGTTCCTTCCAGAAGATGCAAACTTTGTAAATCCTGATCAAAAATGAACTGAAATGAATTTATTATACATCTCAAGAGTAGATTTGTATTTTAGATATCTGCCGCTATAAAAATATATACTCGGAGTGTTTAATGACATCATAATCAGACCATAGTTTCAACATAGCAATATCAATAGAAATCAGTTAAAATCTCAAATATAACAACAGCTTTGTTGATTCAAAGACCTGAAAAAATAAGTCTTGAAATGAGTCCACCTACAAGCAGGAATAGAAGGAGCCTACCTGGTAGATCTTCCCAGGGAATTTAGACTACCCCAGGAAAATCCCTGTCCCTCACACTTGCTGGACTGCCTGCTGTAAATTTAACAGGGACAGGACACAGAGCAGGATTTCTAAAGCCAATCTTAAGGCTCAGTCAGGTTAATAACAAAGAATGAAATACTTAAGGTGTCCTTAATTTGATAGCAATGGATAATTATGATACAAATACAGTAAGGCAAGTGAGGCAGAGTACGATGTTCGTGCCTCGCTTTTCAAGGTTGGGAAATAGCAATTTGCTGACTGTGTGTTCTAATTCCATAGGATCAAGAAACCGTCCAGGTTAAATTAGTCCTTCATTAAAGCAGGTGGAAGAATGATCATGCTGAAACTATGATACAGAGTGACCTCAAGCAAAACAAGCAAACACAAGAGCGCCCAAGGCCTTTAACTGAATCAAGCAATGTTCAATATTGGATCAAGCAACAGTGAATCAAGCAGTTGTCAGTTGTCAAAACAGCAGCATGAATGGAACCAGCAAAAATTCAGACAGATAGATGGATTTTCCATCGATTTTGCCAGCTCAGAGCATGTAAAACAGAATTAAAATTATGCAATTCCTCCTGCTGGTTTCATAATGTTATCTCTTTCATTGCCAAGTGTTCCTGGGCAGCTTACATAATACAAGTAATGGAACCATGGTACTTTGGGTCTGGGAAGAGGGTTATACTTCCACCTAAGCATCATGTGTTGTGCTGCTAAAATACAAGACTGGGTCTCCTGCTGTTTTAGGAGATGTGAAAGGATGAGAGAGTCTTGAAAATATGGAATAGTTAAAAGTCGATGACAGCCTACACTCAGATTCGTTTGCTGATTATAATGAGCTTTTGAAGTACACCTAGTCAAGACTCAAGTGTGCTTTATACTCATATAGCCTCTTTCCTGTGATTTTTCTGTTTGTCATCTGTGTCTATTTTGAAAAATTGTATATTTGACATGGTGAGTTAGCCAGCTACAGGCACAATAAACAGCTGGTCAAAATAAAAGTGTCAAAATCCTGTTGGGTCCAGTCAGAGAAATGCCTCCCCCAGTGATGTTTATAATGACAACTCTGGATTGAAAGGGGGGGGGGGATTTTCATGCCAAAAAGCTATTTGAAAAGGGGAGCATGAGAATGGTTGTTGTTGTTTGTTTCTTTGGTTGCTTCTGTGATACTACGAATGATTACTGAGGCCTAGCTCACACAAATAACAGATGAAGGGGTAAATATGGTTCTGGACTAAGAATGTAAGAGCAGCCATGCTGGATCAGACCTAGGGTCCATATAGTCCAGCACTCTGTTCCCACAGTGGCCAACCAGCTGAAGGTCAGGAACCCACAAGAAGGACATGGGTGCAAAAGCACCCTCCCATCCATGTTCCCCAGCAACTGGTGTATAAAGGCTTACTGCCTCTGACACTGGAGGTAGCACATAGCTATCAGGATTAGAAGCCATTGATAGCCTTCTCCTCCAGGAATTTATCCAACCCCCTTTTAAAGCCATCCAAATTGGTGGCCATCACTACATCTTGTGGTAGTGAATTCCATAGTTTGACTATATGTGAAAAAGTACTTCGTTTGATCTGTCCTGAATCTCCCACCAATCAGCTTCATAGGATGACCCCAGGTTCTAGTATTATGGGAAAGGGAGAAAATGTCTCTCTATCCACATGCTCCACACCCTGCATAACTTTGTACACCTTTATCGTGTCTCCCCTTGGCCTCCTTTTTCCCAAGCTGAACAATCCCAGCTGTTATAAACTTCCCTCATAGGGGAGATGCTCCAATCCCTTGATCATTTTAGTTGCCCTTTTCTGCCCTTTTTCCAGCTCTACAACATATTTTTTTCAGGTGTGGTGACCAGAACAGTACACAGTATTCTATGTGTAGTTGCATCATAGATTTGCATAAAGGCAGACTGTGCCACTTCAGATTAGAGGTAAAAGAAACACATACTGTTTCTTGCACATTACTTTCCTATAGGGATCAGTGATAGGATGAAGAACTGTCAGGATTTTCCCAGATTTGTCCTGTTTTTTGTTCTATCCTGGGTGTCCGGGAGGATTTTATCCTAGAATAACACACTTTCACCTTTAAGACCACCATTAGTGTGTGTATGGGGGGGGGGGGGGGATGATGCACTTTCTGGAGTCCCCTATTGCAGCAGTGGGAGGCAGGAACGGCATGCTTTCCCCTCCTCCACTCCAATTTGGGCCCTTAAGGACGTGAACGTGGCACCAGAAACTGGCACCAGAAACTGGCACGGAGCCATGCAGCATGGCTCCATGCCCATGGCAAGGAAGTAAGTTCACCATCCCCAGGATGGCAGGGGGTGCACAAGGGATGGTTGTTACCTTCTCTGCTGCGCTTTCAGCTCCTTCTGCTCTTTTTTAAAAAAGGCACCCACAACGAGTGTGATGTCCTGTGACGTTGTACTTCCAGTTTGGACATCCAAGGATGATCCGGGATCATCCCCCCCTCCTCCCTCTACACCCGTAGGTTTAGAAAGGATGTTTATTTCCAGACCCCTGATCATCCTTTTTGCCCTCCTCTGGACCCTGTCCAGCTTGTCTGCATCCTTCGTGAACTGTGGTGCCCAGAACTGGACGCAATACTCAAGAAGAGAAGGCTTGTGTCACACTGCATTTTGCTTCTCCAAGATATCTCGAGCACTAGAAAATGGAGAGAGGAAAATAGCACCGGTGGCCCTTACACTGGGTGAAAGTTATGCTTTGAAGATGGGGGAAAAGGTTAACCATGATTAGACTTTATTATTCTGTGGCCAGAAGTCTGCACTGATCCCCATCGTTTGTGGCTGTTTTAAAAGGGACTCTGTGATAGGTCTGGCTAAAGCCTTATCATTGTGGTTTGTGGTCAGAGAGACCAGCTGAAATGCCAGCCATAAGCCATTCACATAGTTTTAAGGCTACTCCAGAGGAGCTTTCTTCCAAACCCACAGAAAAAATGGAGAAAGAAATACTACCCAGCTGTTATGCATGTTAATGAATAAGGGTTAAAATAGTTGTGCAACTGCTGCTGCTGTGCAATGGAAACCACTTGCATCTTTTCTTTAACTAATTCACTTGACTGGCTGTTTATTTAGGCTGACCACATGAAAAGGAGGGCAGGGCTCATGTAACTTTAACAGTTGTAGAGAAAAGGGAATTTCAGCCAGTGTCATTTCTATGCAATTAGTACCTGGTGGGATTCCCTCTTCATCACAACTGTTAAAAGTGCAGAGGCCCTGCCTTCTTTTGTATATAGTCACTCTAGTGTAGTGCCTGCAACTTGAACTGTTGTGATGAAGAGGGAATTCCACCAGGTACTAATTGCATACAAATGACACTGGCTGAAATTCCTTTTTCTCTACAACTGTTAAAGTTACATGAGCCCTGTCCTCCTTTTCACATGGTCAGCCTAAACTGTTTATTCAAAGAAAATCTTTTTGAACCAACTACAAGCATCCTATCATGCCAGTGTAGTATTTTATTGAAGTTTTTTTTTAATGCAATCCAATCCTTACGCTGTAGAAATATCCTGGTATTCAAGAGTAGTGCAAACAGAGGAATACCATAAAACATCAACTGAAATACTATAAAACCCAACAGAAGCAGACAGTGAAAATAATCCAATTGTCATTCCTAATTATCACATTTGTAATTAAAGGCACAAGCCTATGCATGTTTAGACAGAAAAAGGCCTAAAACCCATGGCATGCGTATTTAGACAGAAACAAAAGCCTACAACTCCCAGCCTGCCCAGCATGCCATTTGTCTCCCTCTCTCATAATATTAGAACCTGCATTCATCCCATGAAGTTTATTGTTGGGTAGGCTGACCATATGAAAAGGAGGACAAGGCTCATGTAACTTTAACTGTTGTAGAAAAAGGGGAATTTCAGCCAGTGTCATTTGTATGCAATTAGTTCCTGGTGAAATCCCATCTTCATCATAACTGTTCAAGTTGCAGGCACTATACTAGAGTGACCATATACAAAAGAAGGCAGGGCCCCTGCAACTTTAACAGTTGTGATGAAGAGGGAATTTCACCAGCTACTAATTGCATACAAATGACACCAGCTGAAATTCCCTTTTCTCTACAACTGTTAAAGTTACATGAGCCCTATCCTCCTTTTCATACGGTCAGCCTATTGTTGGGAGATACAGGACAGATAAAAGGAAGGCCTTGTTTGCACAGCACACAGTTAAACCATGGAATTCATTTCCAGAAGGTGTAGCGATGGCCATCAATTTGGATGGCTTTAAAAGAGGATTGGACAAACTCATGGCAAATAAGGATATCTATGGCTACTAGTCCTGATGCCTATATGTCACTACCAGTACCAAAGGCAGTATGTCTCTGTATACCAGTTGCGGAGAACATGAGCAGGAGGGTGCTGCTGCACTCATGTCCTGCTCATGAGTTTTCCATGGGCAACTGATTGGCCACTGTGTGAACAGAATGCTGGACTAGATGGATCCTTGGTCTGATTCAGCATGGCTTTTATGTTCTTAGGATTGCACCGTATGTTTTAAAACATGTAGTTTGCTTTTAGAAAGTACCTATTCATGATCAGACTTTTGCTTCAAAGCAACTGCTGAGATATATATATATATATATATATATATATATATATATATAATGTGTGCAATATATATTATTATGTAGGTATATATATATATATATATATATATATATATATTATGTGTACAACAAATAGGGATGGAAGAAGCAGCAACAAGAACCTCCGAACTCCATCATGATTCTTGGACGTCCTTGTCTCCTGTTCAATTGTGATCTGTTTTTCTTTTTGTTCGAATTGGAAAAGTGTGCATTGCGAATGGGTAACGTGCACATTTTAAAAAGTGTCCACTTTTTTTAATATGAACACAAGTTCAAGAATATGCAATCTCCCCCCGTCCTCCACAATTGTGTTTGTATTTGTAGGTACAAATAGGACAAATATGAGTAAAAAATGAAGCAAAAGAAAACCCTTGTACATTGTAAAATATAAAATTGTGGTGGGGTGGGTGTGAAAAATTAGTTGTGTGTATTACAACTGAAGCAATACAGATGGACAGCTAATGGGATACCCCATAAGACCAATAAGTCCAAAGGCTAAGATTACTGAGGTACATCACTGTTTTTATCTTTCTGATGGTTGTGACCCTCCTGCAAATGTTGTTATGCTACTCCAGCCTTTCCCAGCCTGGAGGAGCCATAGCTTAGTGGCAGAGCATCTGTTTTGCTTGCAGAAGTTTCCAGGTTCGATCCCCAGCATCTCCAAGTGGGGCTAGGAAAGAATCCTACTTGAAACCCTGGACAGCCACTGCTGGTCAGTGTCGACCGTACTGGACTAGACGGAACAAAGATCTCACTCAGTATAAGACAACTTCCTATGTTCCCCTATGTGTTAGACTACAGCTCCCAGCATCCTCCAGCCGTCCATGGGGAAGGCTGCGCTACGCCAACAACATCCAGTACTTTAAATTAGGGAAATTGGAGGACTCCTGTTGGGGAAAAGAGTTCAATAAGCTTTCATCAGCTTGGCCCCCATGGACTCCATTCCATCTTCCCCAGCTGGCCTAACTCAGTGTGCAATGAGTTGGGCCAGCTGGCAGGATTTCCACATATTTTTTTTTGTATTTAAAATGTGCACATTTCACCTGTGAATTGCACAAATTTGCACAATTTGCGCAAATTACAGTTGTAATTTGTGCACCATATGCAAATGTGTGCAATTTGCAGCTAGAAGTTTGCACAAATCTGCATTTGTGCAAATAGCAGCCAAGGCCCAAAAAATCCATTAAAAGTCACTTGGACTCAGGGAAACTGAAGTGTTGATGTGGTTTTAAATGTATAGATTGTGTGTATGTTGTATGTTTTTGCTGTTTTAATTTTTGTATATTGTTTTTAATTGTTTTTAATCCTATGTAAACCACCCAGAGAGCTTCGGCTATGGGGCGGTACACAAATGTAATAAATAAATAAATAAATAAACAAAATAAAAGCAAGCTGAATTGGGCGCGCCATGGAAGTTTGATGAGCCCCCACAAAAGCTAGATTTCGCAGCAATGGACATCCCTACGTTTCATGTGACTACATATGCGTTGCCAACGTCACTTTGAGTCTTCACCAAACCCTGTAAGCTCATGAGGTCCTTCCTGATTGTTCTGTGACCAGACTTTCAATGAGCACAATGTATTTGGCATCTGAAGCACACGGCCTGCATGCTTGATCGTGCATCCTTGCCGTGAATTCCATGCCTCCATGTGCAAAAGCTGGCCTCACTTCAGCACTCGCAACGTTCAGGGTGTTAAATGCTGGCCTCTTCCATTTATCATCGGGGTTGTCATGCTGGTTATCCTGTCCACCGTCTTAAGAGGGACTGGCTCTCTCGCAGTGAAAGTAATCAAACCTGCATGTCAGTGCTTGCAGCTCATCTTTCTTCAAGAATCCTGAAAAGTACTTGTCATGTTTGATATTGCTCATCAAGCCCAATGTTTTAATTCAGATTGATATCTGAAATTTGGAAGCCTCGTATTTGGGTGAATACCTGTCGTGAGGAGTTCTGCTGACATGCCTTAGTGCAGTTTGCTTCCAGCTCTGTCTTTTAGTATATATATATATATATAATATATATATATGTGCCTACTTCCAAGTAGGACTCTTGCTGAAGGGAGTGGGTGGGATGGTGATGTCTCCAATGTACAATGCTTGCACAGTTTCTACCCAAAAAGGATAGCAGCAAGCCCATTTCCTTTTTGTCAGGGCTGACACCAAGCAAGTATCAACCAGTCATGTTGATGAGCTGAAAAGCAGGCATTTCATTATTACATTGAAATAGCACCCTTCCTTCAATGAGTTCAGGTATATGTGCCATCGTATGAGGTGAGGAAGGGGGATACCTGAGAGAAGGCTTTCTTGCTGCTGGTGCCCCATTTTTGTAATGTTCTACCCAGAGATGATCTCTTGGCCCCTTCCATAATGTTTTTTGATCCCAGGCAAAGGTATTTTTTATTTTCCCAAAAATTTTAGGGATTTTCATATTTATTTATTTATTTATTTATTATCTTTATATCCCACCTTTCTTGCATTATGGAACTCAAGGTGGCTACATGTGGTTCTCAGGTGGTCGCCCCTCCAAGCACAGACCAGAACCAGACTTGCTTAGCTTCAGCAAGATAATTGCCTCATGTGCCTTCAGAGCATGCCCTGGTGACCTCAGACCATGTCTTGCTGACTGTTTTATCCTGTGATCTCACACATGGGTCTTGAATCTCTACCTCATGGAGCCCCCTCCCCTTGGAGACAGTGTGAGCTCCACTTTTTGGAGGGGTTTGGGGCCAGATAACTTCAATGGCCCCACGTCATTCTTGCCTCTGTCACCACTGCCCATCTCCTTGTCTTCTTCCTCAATGCCAGGCTGCACTACTCATCCATAAGGAGAGAGTAAAGCAAGTGGAGCTGTCATTCCTTTGGGGAGTGGGGGCCCTGCTAGTCTGTAGGCCTCGGTATAGGTGAACAATGCAGACCCCTGTCTGGAAAGTTTCTGCTCAGGGCCCCATTGGGTAAGAGAGTAGGAAGAGCAATTGGCTGGGGCAGGGTCTTTTGGGTTGTTGCCCCAGTGCAAAATGCACTGAACTCTTTAATGCCCAGGGAGCTGCAAAAGTATAATTCAGCGTTAGTAGTCAGAGCGGGAGGGGGAGTGTAAACTCTACTTCCTTCAACAGGTTGGTCCTGTTATCTTGTTGATTCCATATCATATTCTTGCTGAAGAATAACTGTGCAGGTACTGTTTGTTGCTTCAACTTTATGGAACAGACTGCAACTCTATCCTGTTTTGCAAATCCCTGTTCCTTTGGTTGCAGGTTTTGAGATTCTTAATCCACCTGATCCCAGAGGCTTTATGAAGGTAATGTGACAGACAGACAGAGAGTGAGTGAGAGAGAGAGAACTAACATGACACTCAGAAGCAATATAAAATCACCCCCTTTAATAATCCTCCTTCCCATAATTTTCAGTTGATGTTCTCAAAAAACTGGATTTAACCTTGTAAAAGCACCATTCATTCCAAGAGCTCTGTACAGAAGCATACAAATTCTAAGTTCATGACATAAAAATACCAAGTTCATGCCCTGCAGAAACTGCATTCCTACGGCTAAAAGGAACCTTTCATCTCAATGCTATGGGAAGAGCACGCAGCTGCACCACCTCTGGAAAAGCCCTACAGAAAATATGTCAGATAACTCCTGGCTCCCATCTTGCTTCAAGAAGTAACTTCTTGAAACCTTTTGCTGATTTTATATATCTGTCTCTGCCGCATTTGGGTGAGTTGCTTGCAACTGCGAGGGCAGACTGCCTCTTCCTGAAATCTCACTTATTTCTTTCTCTGCCACTTTATGAAGGGCATCTATATTCATCCCAGTCTTGCAAATAGTTTAGAAAAGGTCGAGATCACATGGGCTGATTGAGGTAGCCAAAACTTCATTGTTCAGGGACTATATATATATATATATATATAAGCATATATTGAACAATGAGATAGTTTTGGATTAGGGATGTTGGAGAAATCTGCAACAGATCTAAATGAAATTGGATTTCTAAGGGTCTGACCTGCAGATTACGGACCAGACTAGCACTTTTTGAATCATACAAATTCCATGGACTTCCGGACTGCTTTTGAGGGAGGGGGGCATATATGCAAATGGTGCACTAAGACACAATTGCAAACATGAATGGACCCTTAAAAAAATCAAATTCCATCAATGAGTGAACGATGGACACCTGACAATATGCAAAACACAGACCGAACAGCTTTACAAAATCCATACATCCATAATTTAGATATCAGTTATACTAATCCTTTGGATTTATGCCACATTTTCAGCTATTCACACAGGTTCATATACATGATCCGGGTAATGCTTACAACAATCCTGTAGGATAGGCCAGTATTATTATTACCCCCATATTGCAGATGGGTGGATTTTGGCAAACTACAATCTCTAAGCATCATCCCCCAATCACCATCTGCAATATGGGTTTAATAAGGCTGACCTACTCTGTAGGGTTGTTTCAAAGTTTACTGAGAGAACCTGTACTATAAGGTGTAGTGGTTAGAGTGTTGCCATAGGACTGGGGTGACCTGGGTTCAAATCCCAGGTCACAAATCTCAGCCATGTTCGTCTACTGGATGGCCTTGGGCCAGTCACCATATTTCAATGTAGCCTACCTGTCAGGGTTGTTGTGGTTCATGGGGATGAGCAAATCAACAAACCTAGAGCTCACCAAATATTCCGAATTCTATCTTGAAGCTCACTCTGACTCAAGTCTGTATCAAATAGTGAGCTTTCCTGTTTTCTTTTTGCATGAACATCCTTGTGTATGTTTGCACGTAATTTTCCAAATGTAGGTATCCATCAAGAGCATCTTTGAAATGTACGCATCCTCTTCCATCAATGAAAGAGCATTTGCGTGCCTTTCCCCCCAAAAGTACTCATTTTAGCATGCACATTTTTCAGATGTACTTATGCTGTCCAACATATTTGGGGAGGGGGGCTGCAAATCACATTGCAAGCTCAGAAATGATGGAGTTTGTTCACAGAATGCATCATACTCCATGTTAGATCTGGAAGGTGAGAACTGGGTAATAATGCCTGATCAAAAACGAACTGAAATGAATTTTCCAATACATCCCTATGTGGGAATAAAAGGGATGGGGGATGAACCTTGCATGCTGCCCTGAAGTGCTTGGAGGAAAATCAGAAAATCTACACATATTTAAAAGTGTTTCTGCCTAGATGGCCCATCCAGTTGCTTGATAAAGCTTCACACACAAACACACATATGACCATTCCTTGTCCTATCATTTACAAGCTTTCTAGCAAACCGGATCCTGAGAATGTCTGTGCAAGAGACAAATCCTTGATCTCAGGGGCTGAGATAATCAGACAAATTGTATTTAATAATAAATAATGACAATATAATGACTCTGGGGTGATAGCTTCAAGGGCAGCATCCCACAATACCCGAGTGGCACAGCTAAGAAAGGGGATAGTGTTTTTATGGTTAACGTTTAGTTTCCAAATTAGCACAGTAAGGGTTAGAGGGAGGAAAGAGAATCTACCATTTGAGGAAATAATTTATGAAATGTAGATGGGCCTTCAGTTGGGAATAGGGCCGGGCAAAATGTTAGTGGCTCTTTGTTCTTGCAGCTGGCCTGTCGAATTACACAGAGCCAGCACAGTAAATAATACTGCTATTGTCTGCCTGTGTCAGAGACAGACAGAAGGTACATTTGGACTTGGTCCAAACACCACAAGGGCCACTCATAGTCACAGTCTCCAATTACTGCTTGCTTGACTATAAAATGCACTTTAAAAAAAAAGCTAATTTAAGAATGGCAGCTTTCAATGGGGACTGTGTTAAAGGAAAGGAGGGAGATAGAAGACGATGATTTTTTCCCCCCACCTCCCCATTGGGAAGAAAAATAACATTGGGTTCTGTATAAGAGTCATCAGACATGGATATGGTGAAAATAATCAGGGTACAATAACATTAGCTCAACTACAATAACAGCAGGAAGTTGCCCGGCACCTCTAAACACACGGTACTTCGTCTATATATGATATGTACAAAGAAGAGTCTGGGGGCTTCTATACAGGAAAACAGACCAAGAGTTTCTGGTATGTGGCGCAGTGAGAAAAATGCACCCAGTGCAAGTAAATTGAGAGGGGTCGTGTCTTCAACCTTATCAGAGCCCTGACCCAACTTTAGCCTAACCATGCATTTCAGGACCCACTTCTTACTTTTATGCCATATATCTGTAGGGTGGTAGTGGTGCTGTTGTGTCATCTGCCATAGGTCAGGTTCCGACCCAGAAGAAAACGATGAATCGATGCAGCTTGAATCAGAAAGGCCCAAAGCCCACCTGTGCTGAAAAATCTCTTCTGATTTTCCCCTCAACCATTCAAATTCAATGCCATGGAAAATAATTTGCATTTCAAGGGGGGGGGGGGAATGAGGAAATAATCAGTGAAATTCTTTTGGGCGGGGTGTGGGATTCTTGCACTTATTTTAGTTATGAGGTGGACAAGGAGCGTGTGTGAGAATCTTTCCTTTCATAGCCCTTTCTAGTAGCCACTTTCTAGGCTTCCAAATGAGGAGACAATTGGAGAAGGCCCTCCAAGGTAGGTACATATGTGTGGAGGTCCCAAGGACCCAAGCCATAAAGAGCTTTATAGATCAAAGGCAGCACTTTGATTTGGACTCAAAAACGAACTGGGAGCCACTGCAACTAAACCGGGCCTCATGTAATATGTTCCATCAGCCTAGTCCTAGTTAAATTTTTCAGTCCCACATCTTGCACTGGCTGTAGTTTCTGGAATGTCTTCAAAGACAGGCCCATGCATAATACACTGTAGTCATACAAATGGGAGGCTACCAGAGGATGGATCACTGCAGCCAAGTAATCCATCTCCAGAAAACAAGTAGAAATAGGGGAGAGATACATTTGGTTCACATTTTAATGCAAGTGTACCTCTTTTCACACTTTGGAGCCAATATACAGACTGAACCTCACACTTCTCCAAAGTTTGTAATGGAGTTCTCCAGAAAAGGTTGAAAACTGCATATATTAGAGAACAATGCATGCAAAATCCATACATCTATGCAATAACATTAAAAAATGCAGTATATAAAAAAAGTTGGCAACGTGTGTATATTAGGCAAAATTGTTTACAAAAATGTATGTGCTCAGAAAAGTGTGCACAAAAATCCATACACATTTTCATGCAAGCTTTAAAAAAGAATCCCACAAGCTGTGATGAACCAAATTTAAGACAGGAAAAAGGCCTAAAGCTCAAAGATGAACCAAACTTAAGATTGGAAAAATGAGAAACAGGGAAACTGAAACAGACATATTCATTCATCCTAATAGCAAGCAACAGAGCCCTTTCCTTCTCTAAAAGCCCCTCTCTATTTTGCTGTGGAGACACAAATACACCTAAAATTTGCATGAAGGGCCTGTCCAAACAACACGCTAAGCTATGGTTAAGCCGCTAACCCTTTTGCAGTAAGTGGTGAGTGAGCATGTTCAAACGGTGGTTACGTAGCCACCATAGTTAGGATTGGTTCGCACGGCACGCTAAGCCATAATGTTTCGCTCAAAACCCTTAACTATCGTGGTTTAGCCTGTTGTTTGAACAGGGCCATTAGAACCTAAACACATATCTACGTCCTTGTAAAACTTCGGCTGCAGGGGATACAAGGCTGCAGTGGAGATTCCAATCTATGATTCTTTATCTACTTAGGATCTCCATTGTCACTAAGATAGTGATATGAAATGGCTGCCTGTCTCACATCGTTATTTTGAACGGCTAGTGCCTATGATGTTACAGATGAACAATCCTGGACACACACACACACAGCCATTTTTATTTCCTTTTTTCTAGTGTGGGGCTATTTATTAGTGTCTTTCTATTCCACTGTGTAAGTGATCATAGAGGCCTTAAGAGGCTCCTCCGCCCTTTATAATGAGGACTTTTAAGAAAAGCTGCCAAACTATATTTGTTGTTTGTCTTTATGGCGCTGACAGACTCATTTTTGGTTAAAGCACTATCAATGTAGTGACCCATCTGGAATCCGTTTCCATAGCAGTTCATGATCTCAGGATTCTCTTTATGTTTGATCATGGTTAATTCAGTCTTGAGATAGCAAGCTAAGGACCAAATATAAAAGGGAGGAGCTCTTTTTGAGAAGGAAGTGCCCACCAAATTGGTTCTGATCTGAAATCCACTCCATCTTATATTTCCTAAATTAGAGTCAGTGGTAGCATGTGTATTTTCTTCAGCTTGACAATCTTGTCCCTCTACAGCTTAGCAGGTGGGGGGAAATCCCATATGGATCCATGAAATATATTCACTTCAAACCACAAAGGGGTTTTAATATATATGCCACAGGTACAGGAGCATTATCAATCATAATTTTAAAGCCTTGATAAGCTCGATGTAGGTGAGTTCATCCTCCACCTCTTTCATCTTTGGATATCTTGCCGAGTACTTCATTTGGAGAAAGTCCTAAAAGTCATGTTGGGTAACAAGAAGGGATAAAAGTGTAAACCTGTCTGTTCATATTTGCCAGTCCTCAGTGTGGAGAGCACAGCAAGCATTCTGTCAAGGAAAATGAGGATTTTCTCTTTTGCTCCTTTGAATCCTCAAACGATGCATCTTCTTTGTAAGAGCAGAGAAGTATCTCAATACTTAAGTCAAAACAGCAAACTTTTCAAAGGCCGGAAACTTGGAGCCGGTTGTGAGATTTGTGAGTCGTCTACTGTTGGATTGTTTGATATGCCATAAAACAGAAAGAGCTTGAACATTTTCATCTTTAAAATGATGGATATGGACAGTCCTTTCTCCACAAAGCAACTTTCAATGATTAACAGTGGGATTTGCGCTCAACACAGAAAGGGGCAGAGAAAGAATGAAGATTTCCTCAATATTTAGAGTGAAACCTCTCCTTATAGCTATTGTCAATTGTCGTTCTTTTATCCAGGGATGCTAATGTTTCCCTGACATGCACAAAAATATTGTCATGCCAAGAGAAATATGCAAAGATGCTTCTCTTTTGAAAAGCCAGAGTTTTCTAAAAGGCTTCTAGATTTTTATTCAAGGTAGCAAACTTTTTTATGTCACATTGCTGCAAGGAAGTATATTGACTTGTGGATGGGGAAGAAATTGTTTTGGTTCATTCTTTAATGTGAATTTACCTAATTTGTAGGGATGTGCATGGACCCCAAAAAATTGGATCGGAATCAGAATCGGAACTGGAATTGATGCCTCGGATCAGATCAGATTGGATCGGAGACTTTCCGGTTCGGATTGGATCCAATTCCAATCCGAGAATCTGACGTTCGATTTTCAGATTGGACACCATTTTTGGTGTTTTCACCATAAGCTTGAATTGGGGGAAAGCTTTCTCCCAATGCAAGCCTATGCGGAAAACATGGGGGTAGGTGAATGGAGACCTAACTCCCCACTCCCTGTCCCGCCCCCCCACTTGCGCTCCTTACCTGCCGGGGCCATCCACTGCCACATGCTGATCCCTTCTACTAAGAAACAGGCTTCACGGCCTGCCTCTCAGTAGAGCGCTGGATTATGTCATCACCCAGCACACTACTGAGAGGCAGGCCGCAAAGCCTGTTTCTCAGTAGAAGGGACCAGCAGGCAGCAGCGGGTGGCAGCAGGCGGCCCCAGCAGGTAAGTGGGGACCTCCCTCTCCCTCCTCCTCCCCCCCCACACTCATGCTCCTTACCTGCCGGAGCTGCCCGCTGCTGCCGCTAGTCCCAAGGAGGCAGCAGGTAAGGAGCATGAGTGAGGAGAGGGGGGAGGAGGTCCGAGGTCCGATCCTCCAATTTTTCTGATCCGGATCGGGTCCTTTCAGATTAGATTGGATTAGATCAGATGATCCAGATGGTAGGGATCGGAATCGGATAATTTTATCTGAGTTCGCCTGGCTCAGGTCCTGATCATGGATCGGACCCAATCCGCTGCACATCCCTACTAATTTCACACTTTCAAAGCAATATGTGAACCAAAACTCAGTTATCCTTCAAAATTTGCACTTGCCCAAATTTTGCAATTGAGTTCTCCCATCAAACAATGCATATCAACATGTGAAGATTGGGGGGGAAAGTGCATTCAAAAAGTACATATATTAGGTTTTTTTAAAAAAACCCATCAAAATGCATTATATTAGGGAAATGGCTTGCACAAAATGTATATTAGGCAAAGATATAAAAAAGCATGTTTTAGGTCACATGCATGGAAAAATGCATACAAGTTTTGATGCAAACCTTAATTTTAAAATTTTCACATTTCAGGAGTAACCAAAGATGGGGGGGGATAAAAAAATTGACAGAAACAAGATTCATCAACCCATTTGGAAAACAAGATGCTGAGTCAGTGTCAGACAAAAGCAAAAGTTCACCTCCCAAACCAGTAAAATCATGGTGTAAATCAGCAATTACAATAAAATTTCACCATGTTGAATTTCCAGGTTTAGTTATACAGGATTGTGCTTTTGCTTCACATTAATGTACATGCTCTCCTTCCTTCTGTTTCCTCCCCAAACACAACCATTTCTCTTCCCTGCCATCCTGTTTCTGTTTTTCAGCCACTTGAAAAAGTGGATTTTGAAAGCTTACTTCTGAGTAACGCTTGCACCGATTGTTCTAAAATTTGGCACACAAGACAAGCAACACTCAGTCTGCACTGTGATCAAGTTTCAAACCTGTAACTTGGGAAATTAAGAAGTTTTAGGCCTTTCTGACTCAAAAATCAACTCTAGAGTCTATAGGGCAAAATGTAGAAACGATGTAATTATCAGAAATATGATATGATACAATATGGTTAACCTACAATATTATTGGAGACGATAATTTTTTGGGTCCGAAATTCCAATAATGATATGATACGATATTTTCAGGCGTGCACATCCCTAAGTAACACATACGTACCCATCACTAGATGTTGTTAATATTAAGAAATTAAACAGGAAGAGTCCCAGGCTATTCTAATTACTCAAGAGACCGATGTCTCTGTTGTTATCAGCATTACAACAATTTCATAAGCATTTGCTCAGTTCATATTTCATATAAAATTTGAGATGTTCCTGAGAATATATTTTATATTTAGTAATATCAGATGAGCCTGGGTTTGTTTTGTTTTTAGGTTTATAGCTTTTTAAAGTTATTACAGTGGTTTTAAATGTATGTGTATATTATGTGTATATTGTATGTTTTTGCTGTTTTAATTTTTGTATATTGTTTTTAATTGTTTTAATCTTATGTAAACTGCCCAGAGAGCTTCGGCTATGGGGCGGTATACAAATGTAATTTTAAAAAATCATTTTGAATGCTTGCCCTTTTTTCTGTCCTTTTTCTTTCCTTTGCCCCCCCCCCCCAAATTGAAAAATTAAACTATTTCACATTGGCTCTCTTTTTATGATGAGCTCCTTCTCTGCATTGCAAGACTATCACATCACACAAAGTTGGAATAATTATTGCCAGATGTGGACACAATGGTGCTCAATTCACAATGGCCACATAACTTTTGTCTCTGGGGGATGTCGATGGGCCAGTTAGCGACTCCCCCTAACCTGAGCTAGCTCTCCTAATTTTCTATATTTTGATTTTACATTTCACAGAAGAGAATGTGAAAACTCAACCTAAAATAAATGAAGAAGCCATTGTCATATCCGAAACTTCTCACACAAAAAGTGTATTTCCGGGCCGATCTACACAGTCCTTTGGAACGTTTTAAAAGTATTTTAAAACGTTCCAAATAAGTACGTTCTAAAACGTCTTAGGCCACATTACTGAGTACTCACATTACAGGGGAACAGTCTTCAGTCTTTAAAGTGGTGTGTGAGGTCACACACTGTTCTGCCCTGTCTCTTTCTCTTTCGTTTTTTCAATGAGTTTAGGGCAAGGCATTGTGGGGGTTGTAGTTCAGTCACCACTTCCTCCTTTGTTCCTCTGTCATACCCTAGCAAGTATAGGGCTAGGCATTGTGGGTGTTGTAGTTCACTCACCCACTTCCTCTTTCTTCCCCACCAATCAACTGCTAAGCATTTGAGCGCCAGTCAATGAAGCACTGCCCCCAGGAATCACAAACGGTAAGGAAGGATACATTATTTTACTTAAAACGATTTATTAAAAGTGAAAACGTTGTATATAACTGAAGGGAGTTTTAAAAAACCTCAGATATACAACGTTATAGGGAGTGTGTCATGTGGCCCAAAGAGTTTTCATAACCCTTATAAAACGTCAAAAACCTCATATGTAGATCGGCCCTCCATAAAATATTTTCACTGTATTTGAATTAGGAGACCTGGTTTTCACGATCACTTTTGTCAACAAGGCCAAGTGCCTCCTTTCCAGAAATCTTTATGGCAACCTTTACCAAAGCTTGATTGGAAGGCACTACGATAACTTTTGCATTGTTTTGTGATTGTGATTTTTTTTGTTATCCCCTTCCTAACATTGTAGTCCTCTGTGATGTTATTCCCTTTAATGACAGAACAGGTATATCATGGGAAATTTGCTTTGTTCTTTCCTTTATTTTTCATAATGTGTGACAAGAGGCAATGAAGGATGTCTGATTTTGCTGTTTTTCAAATGAATTATTTCCTCAGCCTAGCTATCCCTCCTGCCCATCGGAGTACAATTCTGGATTCTTTTCTCAGGGTTTACCCTAGCTTCAAAAACCTTCTCCCCAAATTCATTCAGACTCATAAGGACATAAGAAGGGCCATGTTGGATCAGACCAAGGGCCCATTTTGTCCAGCACTCTGTTCACACAGTGGCCAACCAAGTGTCCACCAGGGACCCACAAGCAGGACATGGTGTAACAGTACCCTCCCATCCGTGTTCCCCAACAACTGGTGTATATAACATAAGAAGAGCCCTGCTGGATCAGACCAAAGGCTTATTTAGTCCAGCATCCTGTTTCCCATCATGGCCAAGCACATGCCTACATGAAATTCTCAAGGAGAATATAAGGGCAATATCCCTGGATATACTTTGTGTGTTATGTCCCATTGATATTGCTTTATTATTTTAATTTTGATCCCAGAAATCAAACTTTTGGGTGTATAACTAATGTACATCGGTAGCATGATCTTACCTATTAAGGCTGTACACAGGTCCCACCCCCTTTTCAGACCATGTAAAATTTCATTCTTCCCCATTCCTTCATCACCATGAATATAGTGTAAAGCAGAATCTTGAATGGGTCCTACCAAACTCAAAACTAGAAGACTAAGGGTTCATCTACACCTAAGGGTTTAGAGGGAGGGAGGGGGAAGGATTGCAGACTTACCTGCTTCTGCGATCCTCCCCCAAGGTCTAGACAGTAGCACAATGTCCCAGGAGGAAAGGGACATTGCGGACGTTTACTCTTTCATACAATCAATTAGCTTACAGCATAAGCTTTAACATGAAGTCTGCTTCCACAACAAACAACCCACTATCCCTGCGGGAACGTGGGGCTACCACTGAAGAGTGTTTGGAAACTTTAGCTAGTTCAGAGAGCTGCAGCCAGATTGTTGACCGGGGCTGGTAACAGGGAGCACACAATTCCCATCTTATAACAGCTCCACTGGCTTCTGGTCTGTTTCCAGGCATAATTCAAAGTGCTGGTTATCACCTATAAAGCCCTATACAGTTCGGGTCCAGGTTATCTGAAAGACCGTATTCTCCCATATGAGCCTGCCAGTACTCTGAGATTTTCTGGGGAGGCCTTTCTCTCAGTACCACTAACATCCCAGGCACGTCTGATGGATATGTGGGACAGGGCCTTGTCAGTGGCCGCTCCAAGGCTCTGGAACTCCCTTCCTAGGGAGGCCAGGATGGCTCCCTCTGTGAGTCAGGTAAAAACTTTTTTATTCCAGCAAGCTTCTGGAAATACTCTGGACCTGTGTTAATGTATGGTGTTGCTGTTGTTTTTAAATCTGTTACTGTTTTTTTAAAAAAAATAAATGTTTTTAATTTTACTGTGGGTTTAATTCTATTTTAACTTTGGTAAATTTATATTTATAAGTTTTAATTGTACATGTTTACTCTTGTAAACCACCTTGAGCCCCAGTCCTGGGGAAAAGGTGCAATATAAATAAATATAATAATAAATAATAAATTTAATAATAATAATAATAATAATAACCAGTCCAAATTTAAAACAGCCGCCCTTCCAGGTATCTGCCTTGCCCTCTCTGGAAGAGGTGAAACACAATCTGCTTTATTTTCATTTATTTTATTTTTATTTTATTTTGTTCCAGAGACAGAGGTCTAATTTTTAGGTTTAGTGCACCCTTCTGCATGCCTTCTGTTGACAATAACTGCTGTCAACATCTATCTGTCTCGACAACAGGCAGTGCTCTGCCGTTAAAAGTTTCTGTTGGAACCAGGTTTTCGCATTCTCTTGTGATCAGAACGAAACTTGTCTCAAGTGGCCCTTTTCCCAACACCTCTTGGCCTTCTTCTTTCTCGCTTTTGGCCAGAGACGCCTCATGATGCAAACAGGTTTATCTCACCTCTTCCTCAGTATTCCCTTTGAAACCTGAAGAAAAAAGTTTCTCTCCTTTGAAAAAGAATGGTGTGGGTGATTGCCATGGTATGTGCATATAGCAAAAAGCAGATGAAGTAGCCTCCCTCAACCTGGTGCCCTCCGGATGGTGTAATGTTTGGTGTTCCTGAGCATAACCAGAACGCTCCAGACACAGGATATCAAAAGATAGCTTTTAATGAGTGAGTCGCATTACAAACTAACATTCATGCCTGCTTACAATACCAGTTGAGTCCTTTTGTACTAACCAGTGTAACACTCAATTAAGTACCCCCATACAACACAAACCAAATGGTGACCATGAGGGAATCTACACTGTAGCTTTGCTATGTTAGGAAAGGGCTTCTTACGCTCATTGGGCCACATGATACACTTACTTTAATGTTGCATAGCAGTTGATGTTTACTACGATTATCCTAGATATATTCCGTTCTTTTCTTCATATAAATCGTTGTAGGAAGAAACATGTGTCTTTCTTTACCATTTCAAAGTTGCCCTAACCATTCCAATTTCCACGCATTTGCTTTCATTTTCAAATCTTCATTGAACGGAAGGGAAAGGAAAGGGAGCTAAGGAGGACATGGCAAGTACAGAACATCGAAAGAACATTACAGGAAGAGACGAAGAAAAGACTCAATGTGACTGACTCAACCACAGTGAAGACCACAGAAAGGATAAACAAAAATGTAAGTTCAACTTAATGTGCCCTGTCATGTTTTAAAACATTGCTTTTCACAACATTTTAATCACCATTTTGAAACGTTTCAAGCTTATATGTCAATTGCCTCCATATGTCAGGAAAAATCAGGACATGTCAGGATTTTTGGTAACAAATCCAAAAAGGGGGGGGGGGGGGGAATTATGAAATTTGAAGAAAAAACAGATTTTTCCCATCCTCCCACCACCCAAAGGGCAGCTCTACTTTATAGTCAATGGGAATTAACAAAAATGCTTACAGCTCTGTCATTTTTAAAGATAAAGATATGAAACTTGGCAACATGATAGCCCTTGGGTAGGGCATTAGCCATGCCAAATTTGAAGCAGAACTGTTCATCCATTGATTTATAGGAATTTTTAAAATGTTGAGGTTTTAAAATATATATATATATATATATATATATGTCATTTTTAAAGATAAAGAGATGAAACTTGGCACTTTAATAGCTCCTACATAGGGCTTTAGCCTTGACAAGTTTGAAGCACATCCATTCAGCCATTGATTTTTAGGATTTTTTAAAAATGTCAGATTTTAAAATTATTTTTTTAAAAAAAAAACACATAATTTTTAAAGATAAGGAGATGAAACTTGGCATCATGATATAACATAACATAACATAACATAACATAACAATTTATTTCTTACCCGCCTCTCCGTTTGGATCGAGGCAGGGAACAACAACATGATAAAATACATAAAACTGATTAAAACATGACAGTACATAAAATACATAAAACTGATTAAAACATATCTTAAGTAGAGCTTTAGCCATGACAAGTTTTAAGCAGAACTGTTCATCTGTTGATTTTTAGCACGTTTCAAAACAAAATTGAACTTTAAAACTAAAACTAAAAAAAAAGCCAGCCAGCCAGCTGATTGGCCAGCCGGCAACAAACCCTGTTAAGCAGCAGAAAAGGTCCTTGAGGGAAGAGGAAAATATATCACACAGAGTATAGCAACAAAGTACAGCAAAAGCTACAAAAGTAGGAGTGAGTGAAGTTGATTTCAGATACATTGGATGTCTCACTTGTTATTTCATTGGTTTTAACATTAAGATGTTATGTAGAACGGATGTGTCTTAATTGTGTGCTGTAAAATCAGACATGTGACCAAGACTATGTTCAGGGGGGCACCTCCCCCCTTGGTGCTGGACATGCCCC
This sequence comes from Anniella stebbinsi, assembly GCA_029215795.1. Taxonomy (NCBI): domain Eukaryota; kingdom Metazoa; phylum Chordata; class Lepidosauria; order Squamata; family Anniellidae; genus Anniella; species Anniella stebbinsi. The sequence continues at coordinate 352,408,050 of JARDYH010000001.1, forward strand.
CTGAGGGTGGACATGTTGGTGAGGACACCCCCTCGGGGGCCGACCGTGTTGTCCTCCTTTTTGGTTTCCAAAATATAGTCACCCTAAGAAACACACATATCATTGGATTTTCCTTTTTTTCATTCTCCATCTTCATATCTTAGAGGTTGTCTCATTATTCTTCATCTAGATGTAATTACTGGTTTCTTCTCCAGCTCCATCTTTCTAAAACAATTCTGTTCTATATTCATACTTCCACTATCTTCCTTCCCACTCTCCCTATCATGACTTTCCTCAGACAACCTTTCAAACCTATGCAAGTTCTTTCTATTTTTCCTATACAACTTTGCATCCTGGGTTTCCACCACATATGCTCTAGGAGTTTGATGGTGTTCAGTTACTTTTGCTGGTTGCCACAATAGTAACACTTTCTCCCTTTCAATGGTGGCAAAAGCTTAACTCCTCAATCATAATCCTGGTTGTGCTTTTATTCTGGTTGTGCTTTTATACTGTATTTTAAATTATGTTTTTATACTGTAGTTGTCCTATATTTTGAATGGTTTTTATGGTTTTAATTTTTGTAAACTGCCCAGAGAGGCTCCGACTATTGAGCAGTATAGAAATGCAGTAAATAAATAAATAATAAATAAAATAGTAACATTTCTGCATTTTCTGGACTACAACACCTATCATCCCTAGCCATGGGTGATGTAGTCCAACCAATGGAAGACAACAGGTTTGGGGAGGCTATCTTAGAGCAAGTCAACACAACTTTTGACCCTCCAATCCAACCAGGCATGCATGGCAGTCGAGCAGGGCCCCCAGAAACAGCTGTTTTCAGATCTAGCAGAAGGATCTCCCCCATCCCAGTGGTATATGTGGTATTCCTTCCTGACTGAGTCCGTGTAGATCCATTCCACTGGTGCTTTCAGGAAGGCAGCATAATATTTCTCCTTCATCAGGCTTCAGAGCTTTAACCTGCTGTGCAGGGCTGGCCCAAGACATTTTAATGCCTGAGGCACAGAACAAAATGGCGCCCCCTCCCATTACATGTATGAAAGCCAACTGGACTAGCAACACTGATGTTGGGACAGCATCCTCCACTGCACTTGGAGACATCAAGCTAACTGACTTGGGGGATTTTACTCTTCACTTTTAACAAATATATTGTAATGTATTAAATGTGATTTACAGCACATGTTTGTGCCATGCTACTATATTTTCTGTATGTAGCTTAATCTATCATATACAGTATATACTGGAGACTAATGTGTTACAATCACTCTTTCCTTAACTCTTTGTTGGTTGATTGGAACATAAGAAGAGCCATGCTGGATCAGACCAAGGATCCATCTAGTCCAACATTCTGTTCACATAGTGGCCAACTAGCTGTCGAGCAAGCCTCATGACACACAGGTTTCCCCTCCAACACATGTTGCTGCCACCTCACAGGATCTCCTGCCTGAGGCAACTGCTTCATTCTGTCTATTGCTAGAGCCTATCTGAAAATACTCTACAGAGGGACCTTGCTGAATGGGATAAGTTGTGGTGCAGAGGGGTGGAGTGAACCACCCAAATTGGGTGGAGACACCTTTTGTGAGCAGAGCTCTTCCAAACATGGAAGAAGATCCTGGATCCAACTTAGCTTGTGTGGTTCGCACTTAATATTGTAAACACAGAGCTAATACGGCCCTGAAGGATTGTGAAGTTTAAAGTATAGAGCATACTAGCAAAGCAGCTTACCTCTTGTGTTTGCTTATTTATTACAGATCCTTAAAATCAAACATTTAAATATTTAATATGTTCTCTTAGTTAAATGAATACAAATATTGCCTAAAAACTTGACAAAATCTTCCAGGACATGCAATCAGCATCGAACGCTGTCTTCTTTTGGCTGTTCTCATCTCTTTTTATGTGTCCTAAACTCTTACCTATGTTTTGGCATGTTTTATGTCATACTTTTAATAATATTAAAAATTTTGCCCTGGGCCTCTGCTGTTAGCAACCACCTACCATTTATCTTTCAGGCAATAATAAAAAAGGTATGTAAATATGAAGCCACAAAACTGTATTAAGATCATGTTAAGGATATGACTAATACCACAAAAGCCAGAAGTTGCAAAACTAAGTGTAATGCTTTGCACTCTCTTCTTGGTTGTCTGAAGCACATTTAAGGTTTACCTTATTTCATTACTTATCCCCCAATCCTACACACACGCACACACGCACACACACAAACAAACATGTACCACGTTGAACATAAGAGTACATCAAGGCTTTTGTAAGTGGAACAATTATAGTAGGACTCACTATATTAGACATTATCTCTATCCCTTGGATGTGATGGGGCACTTTCCTTATTCTAAGTCAAAATAGACATAACAGTTGCAAAAATAACTATACCAGTAGTCCCATGAATAGAATCCTTAACTTCAACATTATTTTGGAGTGTGGATGTGCTACTACCAATGGATCCACCATAGTGGACTCACCATCACAATAAATACTTCTGGACGCATTCTTATTATATATTTTAATATTTTATTGAAGCGTAAATCTAAATGCTGTGTATAAATTGAAAGGAATAAGTAAAACCAGGACAGGTATGAGGCACCTTGCAGGCCAGACTAGAAGGCTGGTGGGCTGAATTCAACATGACTAGAGGAGTTGTATCATCCAGTCCTGGCCCTGTACATTTGCAGTAAGATGCCAAAAGCTGCATCATTCATGTGGGTGGAAGATGCATATCTGGTCCCTTGAGCATCTTGCAGAGGACAAAGCAGTGCATGGGCAAATCTTGGCAGGTTGGAGATGAGAGTAAAGCTGTACCAAATTGGCAAGGAACATTTCTCAGCCATTTCACCCACCTCAAAATCAGCCGATTTGTTTTAGCTATGTATTCAGAAGTGGGATGAAATTCCTATGGGGGGGAGAGAAATGGAGTGTCCACCATTTTGTTTTCCCCCCAGAAAGTCTTGTTTCTGTGCTGAATTTTGAATTTTGGAAAATTCAAATTGGCAGCCACTATATTATTATTATTATTATTATTATTATTATTATTATTATTATTTTAAAAAGACTGCTATATTTGCCACCCACTGAAGGCCATCAGTTTAGTGGACAGAAGTTGAAATACTGCAGAAAAACACACACCTTTACAAAGTAGGGGGATCCATTCCCCCAGCAGCTCATTTTATTCAAGTACTGTTGTGTCAAATATCCCTCCAAAGAAAGTGCAGCTATTGAAGTTTTTAAACCTCAGCTATAAGGAAAATGTTTATTTTATGTTTGGAATAAGAATGCCTTTCAAAACAGCCAAAAATAGTTGATCTGAAAGCAGATCCAAAGATTTAAAAGGCATACCATGCTGTGCTGTTTTGAATTTTGCTACTTTTGTGAGTGTCTGGGGGGGAGGGGTATCAGAGTTTCACAATGCAATCCTGTGTGTGTGTGTGTACTCAGAAATAAGCCTCACTATGTTCAATGGGACTTACCCCCAAGTAAAAAGCTGAAGAACCAGTGAAAAGATTTGAAGAATCAAAGTTGCAGGGCATCCATTTTCTAAAACCTTTTCTGATTGCATTCCTAGGTCAGTTTGGGCTCATCTACACCTATGGGTAGAAAGGGAGGGAGGGGGAAGGATTGCGGACTTACCTGCTTCTGCAATCCTCCCCCAGTGTCTAGACCGCCGCACGACATCCCAGCAGGGAAGAGGGATGCTGCCGGTGTCGTGGACACCATTTTTTTTCCTGAAGAGGAGCCATGCAACCCCAATCCAAGGAAAGGTAGGTTTTAAAAAAATACATCCACCCCCCTGCCATCCCAGGGATGGTGAAATTGCTTGGGGGGCCTACCCCATGGGCACAGAAACCCCCTCCCCCTCACAGCTCTGTGCCCGTTTTAGGAACCAGGAGTGTGAGGCACACCAGCTGCAGTCCTTGGGATAATAATAATAATAATAATAATAATAATAATAATAATAATAATTTCTTACCCGTCTCTCCCTCTGGATCGAGGCAGGGAACAACATCAAACATAAAATACATAAAACTGATTAAAAGCACATAAAACTAATACATTATATCCTCGGTTTCCATTATCCCGTGGTCATCCCTAGGTCATCGCCGGCTGATCCCTGGATCCTCTGTGAATCGTATGAATACACAGGGACGAACTAGGGATGACCCCAGGATAAAGGCCTGGTGTAGACATGACCTTTCACAATTTTTCATTCACCTAAATCACCCTGCTCTAGTTGAGAGTAGTGTAGATAAGCTTCTGAAAATCCCCTCCTCTGAATACATCCCTAAATCATGAATTTCCAAGTTGCCAGGTCTTGTTCGTGTACCGAGGGCCGAATGTAATTTCAGAGAAGCTTTCAGGAGCCGTATTCAAATGGTGGTAGGAGGGCTGAATGCAAAAGGGGCAGAGCCAAAGGCAAAATGGCTGGAGCCAAAATACCAAAATTGCCAGCATGGTTGAGCATGGTTACTGCTTAGGAAAGGCATTTCAACCTTCCACAATGTGGGAAAAATGTGGAAAGTCGGGAAACCACTGAATGATCACTGGTTGAGGAAATAGAGATCCTGGCCACCTGGAGAAGCCTGGAAGGCCAGATTGGGTCCCCAGACAGGCTGAATTTGTCTCACAGGCCTGAATTGCAACTCTGTACTAGAGTTGATTAATTAATGGCTCCCCATTTTTATTGGAAGGCAAGGGCAATATTCACAAGCATTCTGCTATTTATAGTCAAGCTAATTATAGTTACATTGAGTGAAGACCTACCATCCCAAATATGACATTGTCATGCCAAACAGACAAGCCACCTTGCATTTAACATGAGGCAAGTGCACCCACATAAAACAAATAAGAGCCATGCTGGATCCAAAATTCTGTTCACAGGAAACCCACGAGCCGGACAAAAGTGAAACCGCACCCTCACGGCCAAGTCCCGCAGGAATTGGTATACATAGGCAGACTGCCTCTGATGCTGGATGTCGCATATAGCCATCAGTAGTAGTAGCCATTGATAGCCTTCTCCTCCATGAATTTATCAAACCCCTTTTAAAGCCGTTAAATTGGTAGCCATCACTACGTCTTGCAGAAGCGAATTCCATAGTTTGACTATGCACTGTGTAAAGAAGTCCTTCCTTTTATCTGTCCTGAAGCACCCGCCATTCCGTTTCATGGGATGACCCCATTGGATTCTAGTATTATAAGAGAGAAGATAAATGTCTCCTTACACAGTATCTCTACACCATGCACACACAGGAAGCCCACAAGCAGGATGTTCCCAGCCCAGATGCAGTTTGATGGTGGACATTTCCTGTTTCTATTTAAATGCTGCCAATGCAGGTGAATAACAAAACCAGGCAAATCAGAATTACCCAAGAGGGCTGCAGTGAGTTCTTGTGATGCCTGTTCTCTGCAAGATAGTCTTACTACTCTAATGGCAGCTTTCGGGGTCACTTTGAGTGTGTTCCTGCTCCTACAGCAGCCTCAGCCTTTTGCTCATTGCTCTCAAATGAGAACAGGAAGTGAGGGCTGAGTGTTACACTTGCCTCCCCCACCTTATCTCTGGCCAGATCTATGCCAAGCAGGATATGACTCTTTGAAAACGTTTTGAAAACTGTATATGTCGTGTGTCCTGGAGCCCAACAGTTGTCACTACTGTTATAAACCATTTTAAAGCAGTAGCGTAGATCCTGCCTTGGTTACATACTTTGAACTTTCGAGAAGGGAAATACAGTACTCATTTAGCACTTCTATTCTGTTTGTAAAATAAGGAAAGTGTTATCTTTAGTGGGAGGAAGCTTTGCCAAATCAGCAAAGATTACTATTTGTAGCATCAGTAGCCCTCTTTTTGAGTGGGAGGGAAACGGCCCAGAGCATGACACTTTTCATATTTCTTGGAGTGAAAATGCTGCAGATCTCGGACTGAACTGAACAATCATGCAGTTCAAATTTTATAGCAATAGGTGGTATTTCAGCAAGTGCCATTTTCTTTTACGGAGTAGCACTTCCTATGGCAGGATCTCCTTTTACTAAAAAAATGGAACAACACAGGGGTGGATGCTGTCTATATAGAGCTGTGGATCACATCCTCCAGTTTAGGTTGACCAGATAAAATCCAGGTCAGGGCTCGTGTAACTTTAACAGTTGTAGAGAAAAGGGAATTTCAGCCAGTGTCATTTGTATACAATTAGTTCCTGGTGAAATTCCCTCTTCATCACAACAGTTAAAGGTGCAGGCACTATACTAGAGTGAGCATATACAAAAGAAAGCAGAGCCCCTGCAACTTTAACAGTTGTGATGAAGAGGGAATTTCACCAGGAACTAATTGCATACAAATGACACTAGCTGAAATTCCCTTTTCTCTACAACTGTTAAAGTCACATGAGCCCTGACCTGGATTTTATCTGGTCACCCTACTCCAGTTCATTTATCTGTAATAACCACTTTAAGATAGGCACTTGAAGTGATAAGAAGGGAAGGGTATTGTAACCCATATCATGTGTAGTACAGTTGCTTCTCTCACACAAGGAGATTGGGTAGGAAATAAGACACATAGGAAAAGAGATGTGGGATTAGTATGGTGAAGCTGGAATAGAGGATGAGGAGTAAGTAAACCTCCACACATAAGAGCCATGCTGGATTAGGCCAAAGGTCCATCTAATCCACCCTTCTGTTCATACTGTGGCCAACCCTGCCTGTGAAAAACCCACAAGCAGAACGCGAATGCAATAGCATCCTCTTGGGCCAGATCTACACCAAGCAAGATATGACACTTTGAAAACAGTTTGAAAACTGTATATGGCGTGTGTCCTGGGCCCCAACAGTTGTCACTACTGTTACAAACCATTTTAAAGCAGTAGTGTAGATCCTGCTCGGGTTGTGATCCCAGCAACTGGAATACATAGGCATACTGTCTCTGATACTGGATATCTTGCCATCAGAACTAGTAGCCATTGATAGACTTACTTCCATAAATTTGTCTAATTTCCTTTTAAAGCCATCCCAATTGATGGCCATCACTATGGGTTCCATTACACCTACTTTTTCCCCCCAGTTTGCTTCTGTGGTTTCCCCCTCCGTTTCCTTAGCGAGTCAAGCACTGGGCACTTTCACGTCTGTGCATTGTGCTCTCATGAATCTTTTCACCTATGTTCCTACTATGCCTGTGAAATCTCCCGCTCCGCCCCCTACATTCATCTTCCCTCTGCAGTTAATTTTTAATTTTTAATTTGTTTAATTTGCTTGTTTCAAAGGGTGGGTGGATGAACAATCATTTTAACTAATTTATTTTGTAAAGGTGGTCAGGTCCCTTCCTTTGCTCCAAGGTAACCAAAATACTCATATCTGCATACTTTTTAAAGATAAATAGATCAAACTTGGCATGATAATAGCTCTTAAGGAGGGCTTTCGCCATGCCAAGATTGAATCAGATCCATTCATGCCTTGATTTTTAGGATGTTTAAAAAAACCACCCTCAAACCTGTCTCTTCATACTCCACCAAGGCGAAATTCCACCTGTTTGCATTTGTGGAGGATCTGTTTTCCTTTCCTTTCATAATGTGCAGCTGTGCATTTCCAGTTCATAAAAATAGAGTTCAGCTGGGGTCCTCAGGGAAGTGGGCTCCTTCTACCCCTTGCTCTGGCTTTGTTGTCTAGCAATTTACTGATTTAATGCTGTTTCTATGGACAATGAGGGTGGGGTTGGAGCAGTAAAAAGTCCGTTCAACCAAATAAGCACAGGAGGAGGAGAGCCACACCACCTTCCCCTTTCATTAGCAAGACTCTATTCAAAGCACACACGCCCGACAAAGAAAAACATCACAGGACAGCACTACATGGAGGCTTAAGGGCACATCAGATCTGCTTGAGGAAAATAATCCAGACTTTCCCCACACCAAAATAATATGCAAAATGGAGGAAAAGAGGTGAGATGGGTGTAGGACATGGAAGATGTCATGTGTGTCCCGCACTGCAATACCAGATACCAGACATGGTGAGAGTGTGATGGAGCTCTACATCTTATGATAGTGTATTCCATCGTTTATCTATGGGGGAGTCTACACCAGCCATTTATTGCAGGATTGTATTGCAGTCATTACTAACGGGGCACATGACGTTCACCTGCTCCCGCAGTGATCTCAACTCCACCTTTCAGTTTTCCTGGAATATCCCTGATTGCTTTTGTCATGGCTTTTCTGGCTCTAACTTCCATTCTGAAGAACGTTTGCGGTGTGCCCCCCCCTTTGTGAGGTCATTGCTGTTTGCTGCAAGTTCCGGGCTCAGAGAACAGTCAATCAGCTGTGAGGGGCATGTGTCTGGGTATCAGAGGTATGCGGGAGTGGACCTGTCTGCCATTTTTGCCACATGTTTTGGATGGGTATTGGCGTGTTTTACCACCAAGTGGTTTTTTAAAAAAATACAAACATAACTCTGCCCAGGAGCGCATATTCGATGGAGTTCCTATCCCCCCCATAGGTGGCTGCGCACATGCGCATCCCTCAGGAATCAATAAAAAAAATGCTGTCCTGTAGCCATCTGCCTAGCCCCGCCCACCTCTACCAATACACATGCAGAAGCACCCAAACGAAGCGCATGAGCTCCCACAATGGCACTCCTGCCATTGCGGTACAGATGAATCGCGTGTGCCCCGTGAGTGCTGATCGCGGAAGTGGGGAACATTCGGAAGGATCCCTCTTCCGCAGCGAAAGGGCAGCAGGTATAGATTAGCCCATGTCTCCCCTCACTCACCCTTTCTCTAAGCTAAATAGTCCCAGGCGCTGTAACTTTTCCTCATAGGGGAATTTCTCCAGTCCGTTGTTCATTTAGTTGTCCTTTTCTTCACCAAGGAGAAATGTCCACAGTGGCACAGAGAAAACCAGCCAATCAATATAAAGGGGAAGTGTTTCTCTGGAATTAAAGATGCTTGAGCAATTAGATCTTAGCAAATTCTGAAATAAAATGCCCTGAACTGGTTCTCTTGGACTAATATGCAGACTGGCACTTCTTCAAATGTTGCTATGAGTTCTTGGCTATTTAAAAGTGTCAAAATACATTTTCAACTTTTATTTTTTAAAAAAAAAAATGTATTTGAAGAGAAAAGACATTTTAAAATGCATATTTTGAGGGGGAAAATATAAATGTGTATTTTGAGAGAATGCATTTACGAATAAGTATTTAAATTAAGGGTGTTTCAAAATGGTGCGGCCCAATTCTTTGTAAGCTGCCCTGGGTATTTCTTTACTTTGAAAAGCAGGCAAAAACATATGGAATATAATAATAAATAGTAGATGCAATAAAAGTAGCACACATTTGAAATATTTGAAATATTTAAAGGCCATCTGAATCCAGGTAAAACGATCTTTGCACTAACTGGAGTTAGAAATGCTGTAACTAAAAATTAGGAAAGTCAAGTTCCTAGCCCACATGATTAGTGAACTGTAAGCTCACTGCTGAGATCTTCCAAGACAGAGGCAAAGCAGAACTGAAGAAGACTCCCCACTCAGGGATGGGTCTTCAGTGCTGTACTGCTCCTTGCTCAACCCCATAGCAATCAAAAGCAGAATAAATTATACATAATAAATGCACATATCTAGCATCAATCATTTAGCACAACGCAGTTGCAGAATTTTGTTTCTCTTGGTGAAGAATGTTTTAAAGAATGGTATTTGGAGAAGAATATGCACAAACTAGATAATGCATCCTATGGAGATGTAAAATAACAGGTTCCAGTGCTCTAAATTACTGTTAGGCAGAGGAAAGTTGAGTGCTTTGGGCAGTATCCAATTCTGCACTAGTACTACCATAAATTGCATTGCTCTGGCATAAACGACCTCTAGCATGCTAATAGTGTTTGCTGGCATTATGGTTTTTCTGGGATAATTGATGTTAGCGCTGCTGAATTGGATACTGCCCTTTGTTTCAGACCAGTCTACTGGAGCCATTCTCAAACTGTATGATAGTGAGGCCTCCTAGCCCAAGAAAGCACTGTTAAAAGAAGCAAGATAAATAATTCTCATCAAGAAAAGCTTTGTTTTGTCCTGGTTGAGAAAGAAGGAAATCACACAGAAGGGATGCCTTAGAAAGCAGAAGGCTTGAAAATATCTGAGGTCATTTTTAAAAAATATATATATACTGTTTATTGTACAAGAACACTGGAGTAGTAGAATTGTTCCAGTGTAACCTCAAAAATAGCAATCAATATGAAAGAGGTTGCACACAGCTTCCAATATTGTACCAATAATATGAGGAAGCAAGGAGTTATGAGGCCGTGGAACTGCCTCCTATCCTAATCGAGACACAAATGCTCAGGGTGAAGAGAATACTGGGACGAGTTGCTGTTTCCTCAGCAACCATCTGTGTCTCTCTAGGCAGGGCCACCTCACACTTTGAGAACCATTTGTTTATCACAAAGATGTCTTTGGTAACGCAAACCCATCCTAACACATGGGTTAGGGCGGGTTTGCGTTTTTGTTTTGAATTTGCATTCTTATTTTGCGCAACTATTGTGGTGTGCAGCAGGTGGTGGGAAGTCATATATCTGGTGCATTGAGATCCAAGCTAATCTCATTTTAATCTTTACAGGAATAAAGGTGTCTTTATTTACTTTATGTTTTATACATGCATTGTCTGTTCAATGCATGTATTTGTTTGTATTTGTTCAATAACCCAAAGAAGAGCAGAGAAAAGTTAGTAAGTGCTAAAAAGAAGGGGGGCAGAAACTTTTTTTTAAAAAAGATGGTTTCAGTTGTCTAATCAACTCAACCTTTGTGGGGGAAGAACCCCCAACACTTGGATCACCGCCAACAACCGCCAGTTAGGTATTTGCATCTGTTTATCCTCTCAGTCAAATGCCTTTTGTATTAGTCTTGACAAGGGAGTACAAATGCTCTGACCCCAACAAGCAGTTCTGAAATACTGGATAAAAGGCATCTATTCCCCCTTTCTAAGAGAGTGGACATATACTTTTACCCTTCTTTATTTCTCTTTTCCAGCTCTACCCTTTGGAAGGCAGTTGATGTTGACAAGGCCTGCATCATTCAGCTTCCGTGTATCGGTGGAGAATCTCTCGCACACTCTTTGGCTGGCCTTTTCAGAATTCATCTCAAAAGCTGGGCCACTATATCACTTTGAACACCCAAAGACGTCTTACTTTTGTGAAAGCATCCATGCTCAGTTTAGCAATCTTACCTACGCTCTTACTTATGCAACCGCAGTGGAAAAATGTGCCATTTTTATTTCGACTGTGGAGCTGCAACCTACCTAGTATCTATATGGGTGAAGAGCATAAAGCAAACTCCTAGGAAGAGGACTGTTGATTTATTTATTATTATTTTTTAAAAGACTCCGATCATAATTTTAAACTATTTTTAAAATATATGACAAAATTGTTTTATATTTTGAATGGTTTTTATGCTTTTAATTTTTGTAAACCACCCAGAGAGCTTCAGCTATTGGGCGGTAAACAAATGTAGTAAATAAATAAATAAATAAATAAATTACCCTTGCATTTCTCCACACTGACTGTGAAAGTTGCAATTGTTGCAACAGTGCTTACAGTTATCCAAGTTCTGATAAACTCTCGTCTGGATTACTGCAATGCATTATATGTGGGGCTGCCTTTGAAAATGGTCCGGAAACTTTAGCTGGTCTAAAACCAGGCAGCAAGATTTTTAACATGAACTGGCTAATGAGTCCACGTAACACCAGTACTTTTCCATCGGCACTGGATGTCAGTCCACGTCCGGGCCCAATTCAAAGAGCTGGTATTAACATTCAAAGCCCTAAATGGCTTGGCCCAGGTTATCTGAAGGATTGGCTCATCCCATATTCACCTGCCTCAACTGTAAAAGCATCCTCAGGGGTCCTCCTCCATGAGCCCCTACCAAAGGAAGTGAGGCAGCTGGTTACCAGGAAGAGGGCCATTTCTGCTGTAGCATTCCAGCTGTGAAATGTTTGCCTGGCACCTACATTATACTCTTTCCGGTGCTGGGTGAAGACCTTTTTATTTTCCCAGTGTTTTAGCAATGTATTATCCTAATTGTTTAACTCTGCTATTTTAAATCTGTATTTTAAATCTCTACATTGCTGCTCGGTTTTATTCTGATTGTACTTATGTATTGCGGTTTTAAGCTTTCATGCTAATATTGTATGGTTTTATTTTTTATGAAATGTCCAGAAAACTTCAGCTATTGGACAATATAGAAATGAAAGAAGAAGAAGAAGAAGAAGAAGAAGAAGAAGAAGAAGAAGAAGTCATCTCATTCTGTTGAAAGATTTTTATAGCATACACATCTAATTAGAGGGAATGGGCATACTTTGTTAAGAAGAATTATTGGCAACATTGTACAGTGTGGACACCCTTTTCACAAGATTTACAGCCAGACTGTTCTCAAGTCTGAGCTCTGTACCATGAGATCCGTCATTTACATAAGCAATCTTTAAAGTTCATGATTAATGCCATGTTTCACTGGGCACTAGAAAACAGGAAGAAGGCTTTGTGCAAATCTGAACCAGGTAAAAAGAGGTAGTGTTGTCTAGTTATATAGCTCAGCCTATTTTTATAAGACATCTCTCCCCCCCACACACACACACAAATGCATACACACAAGCCCAATGCCTGAAACATTTGGCTAGGCTCCTTTAAGATCACACTAAAAAAAATTAAAGTATTTCTGAGGAAGGACAAATTAAGCCTTCGGCTAGATCTGTGACATAAATTTAAGACCCAAGCTTAAGTGTTCTGGTAAGCCTGATAAACTCCATGCTGAGAAAGGAGCCTTTAAGCTTGCTTACCATGGGATAGGTTAAACATTAATTCTTAACCCCTAGTGAGGGGTAGTTTGCAGTTCTGAGGGCATATTCTCATAAACATGCAAATTACATGACCAGAATAATATTTTCACACACACATACACATCCAGCTTTTGGACCTAATTCTAGCATACAATAGAATTGGTACATCTCCTCAAACTAGATCAATTAGACTGTAATCCTATTCACATATACCTGGGAGTAAGTCCATTTGATATCAGTAGGCCTTACTTCTCAGTAGGATTGTATAGAATTGTGCTGTTAGTAACTTATCTCTCATCATAAATTCAAGGCAAGGAGATAGTTTTGTGGAAATTTCAGCAAATGTGTCAGTCCTCTAACTGTCCAAAAGGCTTATAGTAATTTTCACAACATAAATAAATAAAAAGTTCACCTCTGTCTGGACCATACCACTGCAGACTGCAGGTAGACTCATATGGTTGAGTACTCCTTTAAAAATAATAATGCCATAGAGAAAATTAAATGTTTGGGAACTAGGTTCTGGCTGAGATGTTTCCTTGGCATGCTAGTTTCCTGTTTATGGGAATCTGATTGTCATGGGAGAACATTCCATCTTTACTATGTTTGGTGGTAGAGTGAGGTTGCAGGTTTACCAAATCAACACTTTGTGAGAACTAGATCTAATAATATGTTCACCCAAAATGTTCCAAACAGGTTATACTCCACTGAATACTAGAGATATCACCAAAGGTTGTAATACCCTGGTTTGGAATACAAAGTTCGCCAATGTGTAAGCTTGTGCAAAATGCAGCGGCCAGATTGGTAACAGGGACCAGAAGGTTCGAACATATAAGACCGATTCTGGCACGCTTGCATTGGCTGCCTGTATGTTTCTGAGCCCGATTCAAGGTGCTGGTTTTAACCTATAAAGCCTTACATGGTTTGGGACCACAATGCCTGATGGAACGCCTTTCCCAACATGAACCTACCCGTACACTACACTCAACATCAAAGGTCCTCCTCCGGGTGCCTACTCCGAGGGAAGCTCAGAGGACAGCAACAAGGGAGAAGGCCTTCTGTGTGGTGGCCCCCCAATCATGGAATGATCTCCCCAATGAGGCCCGCCTGGCGCCAACACTGTTATCTTTTTGGTGCCAGGTCAAAACTTTTCTTTTCTCCCAGGCATTTTAACAGCTTAAGTTGAAGTTTTAACTGACTTTGCAGCCACGCTTAAAAGCTTAAAATGTTTTAAATGTCAGCTGTTTTATGTTTATGGTTTTAAATTTTGTATATTGTCTTTTTAGTGTTCAATCTTTTCATTTTTGTAAAAATGCCCAGAGAGCTTCGGCTATGGGGCGGTATATAAATGCAACAATAATAATAATAATAATAATAATAATAATAATAATAATAATAATAATAATTGAAGGCAAGCATTGTAACCCTGAGAGTTCTTCTGCAGCAAAGCAAAGTGTGCATTGGGACTCCCAGTGTCCTTTTGCAAGAGCAACTGGGGCACCTAGACAGGAAGGCATGAGAGATGGTCCTATCACCATCTCTGCCACCACTATTGCCCCAGCTGCCACAGCCCAGTAAAGGGAAATTTGGAAGTGGCCTACTGCTACTAGGGACACAGGAGAAATTCATTTCAGATTGTTTTTGACAATCAGGAATTTATCCAATCCACACCTCCTGGACCCAATACTAGGGGTGTGCATGGACCCCCCGGATCGGATCGGGACCCGGATCGGGACCTCCAATTTTGTCCCAGATCAGATAGGACAAAATCGGAGGCCCCCGGATCGGATCGGGTTCTATCCCGATCCAAAAACCGGACATCTGATCTTTGGATCAGCCGCCATTTTTGTTTTCCCCATAGACCTGCATTGGGGGAAAGAAAGCTTTCCCCCAAAGCAAGTCTATGAGGAAAAAATGGCAGCCAGTGGGTGAGGGGGGCCTAACTCCCTCCTCCCCCCTGGGGCCATCCATTGTGGACGGCCCCGGCAGGTAAGCCCCCTCCCCCACGCTCCTTACCCCCCTGGGGCCATCCGCTTCCATCCGCTGGCGCCTGCAGGCGCCAGCGGATGGAAGCGGACGGCCCCGTGGGGTAAGCCCCCTCCCCCTCCCCCTGCTTACCTTCTGTGGCTGTCCACTCCCATCCGCTGCTGGCCGCTACTGCGAACAGGCTTCGCGGCTTGCCCCTAGGTAGCGCGCCAGATGATCATCACCTGATCATCATCAGGTGATCATCACCAGGCACGCTACCTAGGGACAGGCCGTGAAGCCTGCTCGCAGTAGCGACCAGCGGCGGACAGGAGTGGACGGCCACGGAAGGTAAGCGGGCCGCAGGGGGCCCCCCTCCACCCCTCCACCCCTGCTTATCTTCCATGGCCGTCTGCTCCCATCTGCAGCTGGCCGCTACTGCGAGCAGGCTTCGTGGCCTGCTCCTGAGTAGTGCGCCAGGTGATCATCACCTGATCATCATCAGGTGATCATCACCTGGCGTGCTACCTAGGGGCAGGCCGCGAAGCCTGCTCGCAGTAGCAGCGGACGGGAGCGGACAGCCACAGAAGGTAAGTGGGCCGCGGGGGGCCCCTCCCCCTTGCTTACCTTCGGGGGACGTCCGCTCCCGTCCGCTGCTGGCCACTACTGCAAACAGGCTTTGCGGCTTGCTCCTGAGTAGCGCGCCAGCGGCAGATGGGAGCGGACGTCCCCGGAAGGTAAGCCCCCGTTGTCCACTTCCATCAGCGGGCACCCGTCAATGGAAGCGGACAGCCCCGCCAGGGAAGCCCCCCCCCCCCGCTGTCCGCTTCCATCGGCGGGCGCCCACTGGTGCCCGCCGATGGAAGTGGCGGCGGGCACCCACCGATCCTCCGATCATTGTATCCGATTTCCCCTGGATTGGATCCGGATCGTGGATCGGACCCAATCCAGTGCACACCCCTACCCAATACAGACTCAAATGCAATCTGCCACCAAAGTTGGTATATTCCTGAGCTTGCAGTGTGATTTGTGGACCCCAAGAAATAGGTGCTTCACAGCATGCACGTATTTGAAAAATGGCAAGGAAATTGCATGCTTTGGGAAAATGCACACAAACATGCTTTAAGCAACAGAAGAAGAATGTGTACATTTCAAATATGTCCACATTTGGAAAATATGTTTGAAAATACACACAAATTTGTATGCAAAAGAGAAAAAAAACAAAGCTCACAATCTGATACAGACACAAGATGGAATGAGCTTCAAGTGGAATTTGGAGAACTTGGACAAGCTTGTACACACATCCCTAACTGGCTACCACTGCCATTGCTTCAGCTACAAGGTATGTCTGGGGGGGGGGGGGGATTTTACAACTCCCAAGGAAAGTAATTCAGCTAGCTGAGCCAAGAGGCTTTCCCTAACAGTACTGAATCAATAGCTGAGTTTGGACAACACTTTAGACAACGGAGGGGGGAATAGCATATTCACGGTGCATTATTTTTGCGGCGCCCGCCACACGGCATATTGCCCCTGCCCCATCGCGTGGCTGAAAGTCCTGGTGTCCTTCTGGGCTGCTGTGTCTCCTCCTTCCCCCTCCCTCAGTCCTCCGGCCATACCCCATCATTCACCGCAAGTTCTGCCGGCTGTATTGGAGCAGCTGGGGTTTTTCAGCTGCTCCGGCCGGCGAACTCTATGACCGAGTGGAATAATACATGGAGAGAAGGGGGTTCTCTCCACACAACACTTTAAGCAACAGATTTTGGGATAAACAATGTGCAAGCCTGTTGTTTTTCTCCCTTTTTTAATTGCCCAAAATAGTGTATCATCAGTTGTGTGTTGCGCGTTGCCCTCCATACGACACAATAAGCGACACAACTGACGGTTGCCTCTTCCCCCCTCTGTTGATTATCATGTGGTCCAAACTGAGCCAATGTGGTAGAAATGGGATTATGGGTTCAGTCTTAAAAACATAGTCCCCTTTTTTGCCTTTCCCTTCCCGGTAATGTGGGGTTTAGGCTGTAGATGTGGGGTGAGTGATACTCCAGACACTGTAGGTTTAATGCAATAGCTTACTAGAGTATTAAAACAACCAAATTTCAATTAAAGGTATTTAGTCAATAGAGCTAAGTGATACAAACAGGCATTAAAAAAGTTGCAAAACTGAAGTTCTTTTACCCTAAGCTGCACCTAGACTTCTTCAAGCTGTATCTTTCTGCTCCTTCCTTAGGATCTGGTTGTCCCTGGCTGTGGTCTCTGTGGCTGGCTCTCTCACTCTTTTATACCCTCCTCCTCCAAAATAGAAAGTACTGTTTCCACGTTGAAGAAATGAAAATTAACTGGAGAAATGCAACTTAACCAGGGAATGAATTTTAACTGGAGAAATAAAACTACTCCTCTTAGGGATTCCCCTTCCCAACAGAAAAAAAACCAGGCCTCTAAGGCCTGACCTTTTGAGGTTGCCTCTGTAGGCCTCAAACCTTAACAACATCCTTATGTAACTCTTACCTTGAATTGTTCCCAATTTATAATTCTCCCTTTTAAACTGTGATGGCCGATAATTATGATGATATGACAGAGAAAGCATTGCCATTGCTGTGTGATAATACCTGGACTTACTTGTCTTCGAAATCAAGCCTCTGTGAAAAAGACAGGAGAGAGAACCAGTGACTTTCTTTCAAAGGCAAACAAGACACAACCTCTTCAGACTCAGGGTAATGTTACTTGTAAGAACAAGTGAGTATTGGAACATCAACTTTTTTTGGACTCTCTGCAGTCTGAAACACAAATAATGGTAATAAGTTTAATGCTAAAAGTGACAGATTTAAACGTCAGTTCAAGACACACTGGCTTCCTTGATAATGAGCATTACCTAAAGGTATGACTAGGCAGCATTCCAAGAAAAACATCTTCTCTTATTTTAATGCTCTGAAGAACCCAATCCTGCAGACAGACACTCTTTTTTTGCTTTTGGTCTTACTCCTATCCCAATGGCGTCACTGGGGTGTTCTCCTTTATGCCCAGAATATATTGTGTTTTACTCTTAATTTGGAGAATACTTCAAACATTACACAAGAGCTTCATGATGAGTCACACAATTAGTGAGTTTATTTTATAGAGCAATCACTGCTCATCCAAAACATCATTGGGTGACCTGGAGCCAGTCATGATTTTCAATTCAATCTACCTCACCGGCTTGTTGGGGGGGGGGGGGGGAATAAAGCACCTTGAAAAAAATATTGGTACATGCAATTTCCCAGTATTTCTATTTTATATTTCAAAAATTGGAAAGAAAATGAGGAGGTGGATCTTAAACTATAGCCTAAATAAATCATTTTAATGAACTCCAGACTGGGGAGTGGAACCCTCACTTCTGTCCAGAACATCATCATCCCATGGATAGATGTAGGTAGATTGAGAAAGCAATCAGAATAGCATCTGTGTTTGGCAGATGTTCAGCCATTTTGTGGTCTCCTCTTTCACCAGCTTTCTTTTTTTTCTTCTCCTGTACTGTGATGGAAAATGAGAACCCAGGGAGATTTGGGAAGAATGGGAAAAAAACATATTGAAGAAGAAGGGTATGCTGACAATTAAGATGCTGAAGCAGATGAAAACCAACTGCTCATTATGCTGCAAAGATATAGATATAAAAGATTTGAAATCTGACTTTCACTGTAAGTATTGTTTATTTAAAGGGCTAATGAGCAACGTTATACTCTCCTCTAGCATATAATCGCTTCTATTTCCAATGTCCAATATTTCCAAGGGCCATTGTTTATGTAACCAAAATGGCACCACCCGGGCACAAGAGCCTCAGGGGAACCCCAATCTTTGCAGACGTACAAATCAATCTTTAGGGGGGAAATCCACTATGAGGTAAAAAAGAAAACAAAACCACAAAGCAGTCCAATGAGCATGCTTCAGTGGTCTTACAGAATGCTGACTGACTGTTGGTAGAGGGCAGGAAAACCATGTGGGAGAAGCAATGGCGGAAGGCATGGCTGACTGACTATAACAATGAACACTCCACAGTGCAATATTTTTTTGCTGGCCCCGCTGGTCCTTCCAATAGCCCTGCAAGACAGGTCAAAGAGACAATGGCTAGCCCATAGAGAAGATGAGATTGAAACTCCCTGCATGCAGAAACAAAATAAGCAAGGGAGGAATGTTCTACCTGTCCTGCTCTTCGAGATGCTATTTTTTGATATGCAAGGAATTTGTCATGTTTCAAGGAAGAATCCTCTGCGTGCAGAAACAAAACATGCAAGGGAAAAATGTTCCACCTATCCTGCTCTTACTGGCTTAGTTTTAGAGGATTTTATATGTCATGATCCTAGGTCTGTTTATTCTGAAACAAGTCCCATGAGTTCAGTGGAAATTAGTCATATATATGGCTGTGGATGGATACCAAATTGACTTTGTAAAAGGAGTCAGGAAATGTAGACGAGCAAGCTAGTCCTTGTTTTGTCTCACCAGAATCAGCAAAGCTGTCAGTTTTATTCTCATTGAAATGTTCATATTATGGCTGATGATTTATTATTTCTTATATATAGTGGCCTAGACAGAGTTGGAGATGTGCTTCAAATATATGTATATAAACATGAACAACTTAAAATGCACCAATAATCTGACCTTGATGATCCCCAGTCCTAATTGCCCCCAAATTATTTTAATAACCCATAATAACTCAGCGTCTCTGTACAGGAGGAGATAAATTAAAGATCTAACAGAGCATGGATTTATCTCATTTATCCAACCTTGCCAGTTTCCAACAGCGAGAGTCTTGATAAATCAGCTGCTGAAATACCCCAATTAATGAAATCTATTGCAGCAATATTCAAAATGTTTCTAGGGGATTTCCAAATCCAAATGAACAGGAAGAGAATCATATGAGATCCAGTTCATGTCAGGAAAGCATCTAAAGCTGCAGAACTGCTGAAGCTAACCAAGTATGGAGCTGATCAACTGTTTACAATGCAAACCAATAAATGTAATCTGGGTACCGGAGCCTACACCCCACCCTCTTCCTGGTGGAAGACAACCAATTGCTGGTCGCCTCCCACCAGGACCGCCCCCTGGGAATGAAGTCAAATAGCGGAAAAGCCATACTCACTACGGTCCCAACGAAAAAGTTGGGGTAAGTCCTGATGCAATGCATTTAACTGATGCAGTGCAGATTCGCAGCCACTGTGGGGCTTTCCCCACATATAGACAGCTCCTAAGTATCCTCTCTCAATCCCTACCCAGCACTGTTGCCCAGGCATCAAAGATTGCTGCTATCAGCCTGGCAATTGCAATGTGTTCTCCAGTCCCTCTAGTCTTAGAACTTTTATTTGCTCATATTTATTTTATTGTATGTTTCTTTATTAATTTATATTTATATTGTTCTGTCAAGAACTCAGTTTTCTTTCAGTGTCCATGAGTTTCCATTTTACAGATTACAGTGGCATGTAATGATGCATCACCTGCATGTGAGTTATCTAGAAAGGCCTCAAGATTGGACCGAGACCCAGTTAATTGGACTGAGTGATTTCAGCTGCATTCTTAGCCAGCCTATGATTGGCTGATAGGGATCTCCTTGGAGTTGCCAGGGATCTGAGCATAAAATCAAGAGACGGGTGATAGTGGCCCTTTGGCTTCCCCCCCCCTTCTATCTTTGCTCTGGACTCCTTGTATGTCAGTTTGGTCCTGATCTATGAAAAGACCCTTGCCTATGTAAGCATAGACAAGTTCAGATAGTTATTTTCTGACTTCAGTGTTGTTTCCAAATGTACTCTGGTTCTTGTATGGTTTGATTCCTTCTTCCCCTATTGTAAATAAACTTACCACCTTCTGCGTTCTTCCTTCCATGTAAGCCTTGGTATGTAATCCAGAGCTTCTGCTTGGTTATTGCTATTGTTTAAAGTTCCAGGCCTAGAGCTTCAAAATGGGGGGTACCAGCTTGGACTCTTGTTTCATAAGCCCTAGGTGTGTCTTGTAAAGGTGGCTAAGAGTCTCCTGGCTCAGATGGATGTAAGGAGTGGTGCCAGCCTACCTTGGTAATTGTATGTCCCTGCCTACATTTCCAGGAGTTGGGGCATTCCCCCTCCCTCCCTTCACATCCACCCTTTCTCGCCAGGAGAACATATGGACATATACACACACTCTCTCTTTCTCTCTCTCACGCACACACACTGCAATCTAAAACAGCAATGCAATCTGGTATGTGCTTGTTAACAAAAGAGCAAGGAAAGATTTCCATGATAAGATGATACTTTTAAAAACAAAACAAAAATGAAACTTAAGGAGAAGAATAAGAAGGGAGAAGTATGTGAGATTGGGGAGAAATAAATCTGACATAGACAGACTGGAGAAAAGGGGTGGGAGAGAGCATAACTAGTGCACTCTAGTTAATTGGAGCAGGCATATTTTTTTTGCCTCTATGAAGTTAGTATAAGATGGATTATTGCTTAATGACATACAGAAAATGTTAAATTAGTTTACTTAACCAAGAGCCCTCTCACTTCATCTTATTTTTCCCCTCCTAGGAATAACATTAAATGCATTTCTTGTACTCCCTTCAATTAAATGCAGTCCTCTTAATTCAGTTTCACAAGATCAGTGTGAATCTTTTGAGCTGCTAGTTTTCTCCTTTCCAGTTACAAACAGGGAAGAAAGAAACAGAAAGAATGAAGTGGGGGAGGGACACCTGAATTTGCTAGGAGCTCAATACCATAAAAATAAAGAGAGGGGGAAGTATATTACATTATACTAGGAAGGGTAATCAAAGGGTACCAACCAGCGTTAGGGGGTGCTTGTAGTTAAACAGTGTTAGATAACCTTCTCTGAAGATGTTTATAAGAGGACTAATAAAGTCATTTGATTTGATCTTCTTTTGAACTGGCTCTAGTTTGCACTTTTTGCCTCTAATACTAAATGCTGCATTTTCACGCTTTCTCTATATAAGGCAACTCTGCTGTAAGTCACACCAGACTTTCAGATTTAAGTGATTTCATCTTAGTTATCTTACAACTTAGTTACCTCTAACATACTTATAAGCCCCTCATAATATGAAGCCCTAACCCATGGCTTACTTGGCTTGTTCCTAAATCCAGCACAGACCAAGCCTAGATGGATGGGCTGCAAAATCCTTCCCAACTATAATAACATAATAACATGGATCCAGATCAACATTCCTGTTATTGCTCCCCAGCACTGCTGGATATAGTCATGATTAGCAGTTGCGGAGCGAAGGATGAGAAATGAAGAGTCGACACAATACTTGGGAATTAAACACGGGCCACTTTATTTATTCAGCAAATAAGCAAAAAGGGGGAGGTGAACCTATGCGGGCGTTTGGCATGACCAGCCTGGCCATTGTGGGGATCGGGCGAGACATTCACGGCCCGGGAAGTGGCGCCTGCGCTTTTGCCGCCCCCCGAGCTTCCTCTATCTGAGGTGGGAGGCCTTCCGGTGTCATCTCCCCTCGTGCCACAGGGCTCCGAGTAGACGAGAAGGGTTGGCCTCAAAGGTAAGCCTTATCCCCCCAACTGATGCCGCAGGGCTCTCAGTGGTTGGCCTCAGGTGTTACCAATCACCCGAACAGTGCCAGTGAATGCTCGCCATTAATAAAGCATAAAAAATGCCTGCACCTACCGCCACAGGGGGAGACAAGTCTCACCTTAGTCTCTCCCTCCCCCTTAAAGAATTACTTCGCGTAGGCCCCCTTGCAGGTCTGCCAAAAACAGATCATTTCCTAACTGTGACAGGTGTACCCCGTCGTGCCTATACAGCTCCCTCCGAGAATGGCTGATATTAAGATGCTGAATGCTAACGTCCCCGTGCTGCAGCAGCGATTTGAAAATCTCGGTATTGACCCACTTCCGGGCCCTTTCCAAAGCTAGAGGGTCGCAACTGACTCTCCAATGCAACCTGGGCAAAATGCAGGACCATATGATCCTGATGCCTGGCCATCGCTGGCACAAATGCTGGAAATCTGCCAATGCTTGCAATATAAGCGCTTTGCCTTTCATCAGGCCCAAATCATTCCCCCCTAGGTGGATAAGCAGAATTTGCGGGGAGTACGAAGCGGAATGATGCTGCAGCAAGGTGAGTACAAGATTCTCCCACCGCATACCACGTTTCCCGAGCCAACGAATGGTAGCGTGCTGACTCAAACCGAGCTGGGATCCAAAGCTGGAACTGGACGCCCATTTGCTGGCCCAAAAGATCATGCTGTGGCCACAAATGGAAACCCGCATGGGTGTAGAAGCCACTGGCAGATCTAAAACAAACACGAAGATGTTAGCACATGCAGCGTAGTCCCTATTTAGCCATTCTCCAGACATCTGAATCTGCGAAGAGGAAAACCCAAGAGAAGCTACGGTGGAAGCTGCCCCAATGCAGAAGGAGTGTGTGCCAAACGTTGCTGAGGGCAAGCCTAAAGCATCAAGAGCCCTCCTTGTGATTGCCCAAAATTGATACTTAGTTTGCGGGGAAGCGTCCGTGTGGCAAAACAGAAAACCTGCTGAGGACCCTCTCAGGGCCATGAAAGCTGTCAAGGTTCTTACTGAGCATAGTTCTGGGTTGGCGGCAGGGAAAAGGTTAACCCAGTGTCCTTTTCCCAGCTGGTCTGTTTTGGACTGTCTGAGGTGAAGCTGAACCTTGCGTGCATCTAAACGTAGGTCGGAAAACTGGAAAGCTCTGGAAGACCTATCTCCCTTTGAGGATGCTAGAACCTCAGATATCCGAAATGCCCCGAAAAAGGTAGTCAATGCTGCAGCATGAAAAAGTACCGACTCAAACTGTGAGTGGCAAAGAAGCGGCCAATGAGCCTGCAAGCCAATTAAAATATCAGGGGACATTGAGTGCCTGGCATCAGGAACGCGTGGAGCTTCCTTCTCCCAACCACTCAAAGACCTGCGAATGCGGAAATCGGACATGCAATCGGCCATGCCTTGCGCTTTTGCAATAAATGCTAAAGCAGCCAGCTTAAGCGATATCGTGCATGCTGCAAGACCATGTTTTCTGGCACTTACGCAATATTGGAGGACATGCTCCACAGGTATGGGCCACTGAAGCTGAAGGTGATTAGCTAAACGGAATTCTTGGAACTCCCTACCTGCTTTTTGATAGGCAGACCTGGTGCTAGGCGCCAAGGACTGCCAAATGGCCTGATACCTGATGTCGTGACAAAGCGTCCGCTATATCATTATTCAAACCAGGTATATGCTTTGCCTGAAAAAGAATATTGTGTTTCAAACAATGCAAGGTAAAGGCCATCACTAAGTCCATAACACGAGGATTACGTGAAGACAGGGAATTTATGACCTGCACGGTGGCCTGATTGTCGCACCAGAACAACACCGTGGAGTTAGCCATGTCTGCCACCCATAAATGCACTGCCACAATTATAGGAAACAACTCCAGAAAAGTGAGGTCCTTGCACAGACCCTCAGCAACCCAATCCTCGGGCCAACGCTTCGCGCACCATTTGTTTCTCCAAATGATGCCAAAGCCCCATGAGCCTGAAGCATCTGAATGGATCTGAAGTTTGGCTTCCACCAAAAGCTTGCGCCTCCAAAAGGATACGCCATTGAATTATTCGAGAAAAACTAACCATACTCTTATGTCAGCTCGCATATCCCGAGTGACGCAAGTTCTGTGATGCGGCATGCGTAAACCAGTCATGGCTGAGCACAAGTGACACAAAAAGGCACGCCCGGGGGCTATTACTCTGCATGCGAAATTTAGATGACCCACCACTTCCTGTAATTGCCTAAGGGAAACCTTTCTCTCGCGCATGATGCTCTGCATTTTAGTACGCAGCGTGAGTAGCTTGTCCTTTGGTAAGTGACAACACTGCTGCATAGAATCTAGTTCTATGCCTAAGAATTTGAGCACTGCGGAAGTGCCCTCTGTTTTTTCATGCGCCAACGGAACGCCCAGCTCTTCGCAAAGTGCGCGGAAAATGCCCATCATGCGAGCACAATGTGAACTTCCTGCCATCCCAGAGAACAGGAAGTCATCCAGGTAATGAATGCCATCCGGTGTTCCCGCCCTCATAATGAGGGCCCATTCCAAAAAAGAGCTGAACGTCCGAACATAGCGCATGAAATAGAGCATCCCATTGGCAAGGCACGATCTATATAAAATTGTCCCTGAAAAC
Organism: Anniella stebbinsi; assembly: GCA_029215795.1. NCBI lineage: Eukaryota > Metazoa > Chordata > Lepidosauria > Squamata > Anniellidae > Anniella > Anniella stebbinsi. The sequence continues at coordinate 352,432,942 of JARDYH010000001.1, forward strand.
AAAACCTCATTAAATTGAAGTCCTTGGGGTGAATGGGTAAAATGCAAAAGGCAGCTTTTATATCGCATTTTCCCATCAAAGCCCCAACACCATTCTTCCGCACCATGCCTACCGCTGAATCGAAGGAAGCGTATCTGACAGAGCTCAAGCCTTCCGGGATTGAGTCATTGACAGAGGTTCCCTTTGGGAAGGATAGGTTGTGTATCAACCTAAACTCCCCTGGCGCTTTTTTGGGAACTATGCCCAGAGGTGAAACCTGTAAATGAGGGATTGGAGGGGTTGAAAATGGACCCAGCACCCTTCCTGCAAGTACTTCTTTCTCTATTTTTTCTTTGGCAATGTATTCCATTAAACTAATCGATTTTTGATTCCTAGACAATGACCCGCATCTAATTCCTTGGAAAAGGATACGAAATCCCTCCTGAAAGCCATCACTAAGATACCTTGCTTCACGCCGCTTGGGGTATAATGCGAGCAATTTTTTAAGAGGCTCAATTTTGACTGGGCTGGTTCCCTTTGGAAGGAGGTTGTTGCCTCCCGGGACGTCCAGCACATTGTCCTTCCTTGTTGGGCCATTTTCCACTCCTGTTCTTAAAGCAGTTTGCAGCAGAATGATGTGCGGAGTGTGTGATGCACTCATGCCTATACTTGCATGGGTTGCGATTACAAACTCCCCTGTTGAAATCCCAACAGAGTGGCCGTTGTTGAACCGCCTGACCGGCATTCCCCCTAAAGGTGGAAGCGGGTTGCTGCTTGGCCAAAATATGGCCACTATCCGCCCTATCTCCAAAACCTGGCCGAGCCGGTGTCATGAACTGTAACCACAGATCATGATCCTTAATGTTCCAATGAAGGGCATGGTCAAAGGCGGCTCTACAATGGAATGATTCGTCATAAGCCAACCACGCCCCGCCCTCGTACTCAGAATATGCTCAATGTATCATATCGAGGTATTTTGCCAAAATAACGCCTTTTCTGGGGAAGCACTGTAGCACTACACCCATGTAAATAAGAAAACCAGGCAGCCAATTTGCCCAAGTGTGGACTACCCATTTCTTTTTAATCCTTTCCGCTTCCTTGTCCGCACCCTTCTCTTTTTCCGAGCTCTCCTGTTCGCGAAACAGCAGAGAGAATATATCTACATATTCTCCTTTGCAAATCTTCTCCCTCGTTGCAGGGAGGAGATGATAACCTAAAGGTGCAGATGTGCTACCCATAGGGATGGAGTCACTACTAGCATCCGCATACGGATCATGCCTTTCCTGAGCTAGTTTTGACCCGGTAGCACCGGCAGGTCCCTGCCAAATGCTTGCACAAGCAACTGCCACATCCAAAGCCTGCAGAGGCTGTGTTCTGACCTCAGGAAGCTGACTCCCTGAAGCATTTAGCTCAGGTGTCGTGGTAGGACCTGTACTTATTAAATTAACCTGTTGCTGAGTAAATGTTGAAATATTGGGTGTACTCGCTAAAACCGAAGCTGGAGGGATCGTGAATGGGTGCGCTGCATTCCCTGAAACGTGTGTCCCCATACTGGCTAGCCAGGGAAACCAACCCCAGTGTGCAGGAAAATTGTTAGCAACCTGGGATTGTGTAGCGCTGAGTTGTGCCTGTTGCTCACCTTGCCCCAAGGGCGCTGTTCCTTGGACTGGTACATTAGCCGGAGGAGCTGGTTCAGGAGCAGCTGCTGCTCTGTGTTCATTGTCAAGAGAAGGGGTAGAAGACAGGATTGCGCTCACATTCAGGGCAGACACATCCCTTGTGGACCCACTGGAAGATGCCTCCACAACTTTCAACCTAGCTGAAATAGAATCCCATAAATCATCCTGCCTTTTCTTTTTGGTCAACCTACTTCCAGTATGAGCAAGTGGCGTGGTAGGTGTGGGGGGAGCTTGAATGCCCTTCTCTTTTTCTAGATTCTGAAGCCATGCTAAGTTATTGGAGACATTGGGATCTAAATCCTCCTCTGAGGATGAATTTTCCACAGGCCTTCTCCATTTAGATGACTGTACTGGAGCTTTGCCTTTGCCCTTCTTACCCTCGAGACCTTCCTTAGGTGGCATTGCCAGCAATTAGATAGTACCCACAATATACTCTGAATCAAATAAGGCTAGAAAAATACAGAATCCGCCCTCCTTCCTTCTTTTCTCTCTCTTTTTTTTTTTTTGAAAGTCAGCGATTAAACAATGGTCTAAGTTTAACGTAAATTAATAGCCCCTAGGGAAACACCCGTCAGCCTTTGCCTGTGATGTGATATAACACTCACACTGAAAAAAGCAGGTCTGTGCCCCAATGAATTATTGCATATAAAACCACTACCCAGAGGGTCACCACCAACCTACCCGGGGGGTTCCTGCAGGTCCTACCCTGAACCCCGTAAAACAAGTGGGTGACACAAACGGGCATGTCTAGCTGCTGAGGCTATAAGCCTATAGGGGCCAAACCCCACCCGAGGTTGCAACAATGGGGGGGGGATTGTGGGATGATGTCTTCAAGCCAGAGGCCAATGGACACTGAGGCCTATTCACTGGGGCACCTCCGTTGAATCCGAGGAAGGCTCGAATTCCACCCTCTCCCGGAGACCTCTAGCCAAGCCAAACCCGTTGCTAAGGGCCTGGGCCTCTGCCCTGCCCTAGCCAGATGCCCGCCTGCTCTCCCTCTCCGCCTGGAGAAAACCTGGTGGCCGTTTGGCCTGGTTGAAAGGATGGGAGGCAGGCAGGAGGCCTGCCGCTGCCTCCACCGCTGCCGCCGCCTCCGCCACCTCCACGATCTCAGCTCTCCCTTGCTGCCACCATCCGCTGCTGAAGAGCCACACTGCTCTTTGCCGCCCGCCGCCGAGCACGCCCGCAGCCGCCGCGCCGCCGAGGCTCCAGCCGCCACACATCCCTGCCGTTCTGAGGAGCTGCGCTGCTCAACCGCCGCCTGCCACCGAGCTCGCCTACAAGCGCCGCGCCGCTGAGACTCCAGCCGCCGCCATCCGGTCACCTCCACGCCGCTCAGCCACCATCTCAGCTCCTGCCTGCAGCCGCTGCTCTCTGCCAGGACCCCGTCCGCCGCTCTCCTCGCCGTCCGGTTGCCTCAGCACCGCCGCTGCCGCTGCTCCCACACCGCCTCTTCTCTCCTTGCGAGTCACTCAGCAAGAACGTGGAGCTGAGGAGGGGTCCCAGCTTCAAATAGCCCTTCACCACTCCCCTTTCCGGTGGCACCACCCGGGGCCAGCCAATTGTAGGCCCCCACGTCTCCTCACCCCATCCTCGCCCGCAACCTCCCCTCCCAGCCCATGCAAGCAAGGCAGGAAAAGGTTTTTATTGATAGACTTTTCCTGAATAAATGTGCTTAATCCTCTTTCAGAGCTGTTTAAACTAGTAGCCATCAGTCCGTCTTGTGGAATATTTCATAAATTAATTGTGTGAGTGTGGAGGAATCCTTCCTGTTGCTGTCCTGATTCTTTTGCCAATTCAGAGCTCCATCAGACAAGTGTTTTGTTGCATGCTCATTGTTGGGCACTCACAGATTTCTGCCGGTCCCTCTCACGACATCGACTGCCTCCTGTATGCCTCCTGCTCCTTCTAGCCTTCATCGCACCACAAAAAAACCCACCCCAGTAAGTCTTTTACTTACTTTTAAAGATGTAAGTTGCCGCTATCTCTTGCTGTATGCAGGAGAAGCAGCAGGATCAAAACGGCCCACTGAATGGGCCGAGTGCACGTTGTTTACTTCCTCTTTCAAAAGAGGAAGTAATGAGGGACAAACGCGTGGGCGGAGAAGTGACGGTAAGCAAACGCGATTTTCCACCACGTGATGACGCTCTCAGTTTCAATGGATGACACCAAGTTCTAGTATTGTGAGAGGAGTGGAGGATAGCCCTCTGCTATCTATCTTTTCTCTCTATAAACTTCCTTAATACCATACATAATTGTATAAACCTCTTCCATGTCTCAGGTATTGTGTTGCCTGCATTTTAAACTAGTAGCTCGGGACATATTCAGGGTGCAATAAGCATCACAGGATACGTATAGGAGCTTCCTGTGCCAACAACTCAGGATGGGATCCTATTAAATCAGTAGAATTTTTGGAGTCAACGCATTTTCAGTTCACTGGGTAGTAGAGCTGCAACTGGTTGTAAACGCTGGTTGTAAACTGGTTGTAAAAGCTGCATGCTCTTGAATTTCCATAGAATTTCCCACCCACCCTCAAGTCACGGGTTACGTCAGTCTTCCTGGACAGCGCCATAAAAAGGACAGATCGAGCACTTTCTAGTACCACCCATGGTGGTGCTAAAAGCACAGATCCTTACAGGTACTCAGGATTTTTTTTACAAATGACCCCCCCCCAAAAAAAACCATCATTAAAATATTCTCACCTGCAGGACCACAATATGTTCTCTGATTTGGTTATGTTTTTGTTGGCATTCCATGTCACAATAATGAAGCTCCATCACGAGCTGTGCTTTGGGATTAGTCTTTTGTGGCAAGGCAGCCCTGGCAAGCACTAGATCTGTGGTTTTTATGAGTGCTGTCCCAAAAATTTCTCCCATGTTTATTGTTCAACCATCCTCATTCAATTTGACAGAAAAGAAATTGCTTTTGAAATGGAATGGGATGGTCAAGAAAATTTCAGAGAAATCCCCATGGGCTGGATTTGGATTTTCTTGCACTTAGGCGGTGGCTGAGGAGTGTATGCAAGGGCCTTGTTTTTCATTGTACACTCATCTCTCCAACCTGTAAACCTCCTCAGCTTCCCACATTTTAGATTAAGACCAAGTGAAAACAACATGAGGTAATTCCTCTCATAGGGCCTTTTCTGCTCAGGAGGTGCAAGCAGCCTGGGAGGCTGCAGAGCAATGGAGAGATGTGTAATAGAAAGAAAACATATACCCTGAAACTTTGGCCACCTCACCATGATTAGATAACCTCAAAAACGCCACCAAAATGAATTCAAAATACATCTCAAGAATGAGGCAGCAGAACAATGGGGGAAACAAACTTACAGGAAACTGGAGGACAGCATTTGGCACCTGTAGGTAGACACAACACTGCTGCCCTCACATGCGCATCATGGTGGATGCAAAATGGGGGCCAACCTGCCAACAGAGTTGATGCTGCTGCACGGGTGGTGGTAGCACAAGAAGACCCAAAACTCTTACTGAATAAGAAAGAAGCTGTGGTGCAACCCCTACTAATGGTATACCCTACCTGTGAGAAACCATTTTTCCTGCCCGTTCAGAAATTAGGTGGAATTACCCCACCACCATTTCTCTGCCCACAAGAGTTTTGAGAGGTCACTTGCACACAGTTCTCATTTTTACTGTGCAGCTATAAACACCAGGGCCGGTGGGGAAGGGGATACTGTGTAAACACAACAACATGCAAATTCAGGAGGATCCATTTTAATTATATTGGATCCAACTTTTACCCAGGGCAGAACTATACGTAGTCCTCGATGCACCCTCCCTGCACCCCGAGCTGCCCTCGGAGCGCTGCACCCCGGCCAGTGTGGACAAAGACTCGGAGGCTCTGCTTGTGCCCTCACCGCTGCTGCCACCCTTTCATCCCTGCTGGTCCTGGAGAGGGAGGGGGGAGGGTTGTAAACAAAAGCCAGCGATCGGGAGAGGGATTTCCAATCACTGGCTTTTGTTTACAACCCTCCCTCCTCCTTCCCTGGGACAAGCCGGGATGAAAGGGTGGCGAGGGTGAGGGCTTGGTCCACACTGGGCAGGGTGCAGCACTCCGAGGGTGGCTTGAGGCGCAGGGAGGGCACATCGAGGACTATGTGACGTTCTGCCCCCAGACTCCATGGGAAAGTAAAATATGCTTCCTCTTCCTGTCTTGGGGGAGAAGCAACTTCTGGGCAGGGGCAGGGGGGAGAGACCCAGAGGGCATGCTCATGGGCCATGACACTTCCTCAAAATGTCAAAGGTGCCCATGACCCCTAAAACACTTGGGACCCCCTGCTTTAGGTGTTTAGACATAATGCTTACCTAGGTGACCATATGAAAAGGAGGACAGGGCTCCTGTGTCTTTAAGAGTTGCATAGAAAAGGGAATTTCAGCCAGTGTCATCTGCATGCATACAAATGACACCTGCTGAGATTCCCTTTTCTATGCAACTGTTAAAGATACAGGAGCCCTATCCTCCTTTCCATATGGTCACCCTATTAGCCATGATTAAGGGGAGGAAACAAACCATGATTAAGCATTCTGTCTGCAGAGGGCATCCAGTTTAGCAAGACTTCCCTTTCTTCTTTTCCAGTATATTTTCTGTTGTTGGCTTTTCCTCCCCTACAAATGTCAGAAACAAAGTTTGCAGCATGTATACTTATAGCTTTTGGCACTAAGAAACAAACGCACACGCACATATACTTCCTCTCTCACAAAATCCTTGAAATGCTGTCAGCTTTGCAATGTAAATGCTTACAGGCCTCCTCGTATTTTCTCCCCCTACCTAATAACTTTGGATAACTTCCTGTTTACTGTCAGCGCATCTAATGCATATGTCAGGCCGCTGGAGCACCGACAAGATATATGCATTAGACACACATTGATAGCAAAGAGGAAGTTACTTGATTCTGACAGGACAAGAAAATTACCCACAAGTAGTAAAATATAGGGCTACTCTGTGACTGCATTTGGCTACATAACCATGCATCACATAGAGATAACATGAGAATCAGGGAAGGGTGGAAGATGTGGGGGATGCAGAGCCAGTTATCTTGTCCCTCTGCCCATATAGCCGCATGCACACCTGCGTTAATCCCATCGACAAGCCTGGCATGCTGTTGAGCTACGCATTATTGTGACTGTGCTTTATTATCCACAACACACATTCCCCACCTGCACAGCCAGCCCAAGCGAGTGTGTATCATGTTATTTTATTTCTCTGCAGGATTAAATGAACCCACGTTGGTATGAATGTAATTTTTATCGTGACTTTTCAGGACCTCAAATCCTTCAAAATTTTTGAAGGACTGCTTCTCTCCACCTCCCCACCTTATCCTCCTCATCCCGTGTCGTAGTCAAATATGCAACCAAGGTTAAAGGCCCTGCTGTGTGACAGACTGAGGGACAAAATATAGGTAACAGCTATGATTTCTATTTAACCTTTACTCTAGAGTAGGTGCAAGGGGTCCAATGTAGATTATTTATTTACGTATTTATTATTGCATTTATAGTCCGCCTTTTTTCCTCCAAGGAATCTAAGGTGGCATACATAATCCTTCTCCTATCCATTTTATCCTTACAACAACAACCCTATGAGGTAGGTTGGGCTAAGAGTCTGTGACTAGCCCAAAATGAGCTTCCATGGCCGAGTGGGAACTAGAACCCAGATCTCCTGACTCCCAGTCCAACACTGTAGCTACTACATTGCAGTGGCAGTCCAACAGTCCCACTCCAACACACTGACTACTACATCATCCCAGTCCCCCCCTCTTCTCTCCCTCTCTCTCCCTCTCTCTCTGTCATGCTTTTAGGCCACCTTTCAGGGCTCCTTACTAGGGTGACCAGATAAAATCCAGGTCAGGGCTCATGTAACTTTAACAGTTGTAGAGAAAAGGGGATTTCAGCCTGTGTCATTTGTATGCAATTAGTTCCTGGTGAAATTCCCTCTTCATCACAACAGTTAAAGGTGCAGGCACTATACTAGAGTGACCATATACAAAAGAAGGCAGGGCCCCTGCAACTTTAACTGTTGTGATGAAGAGGAAATATCGGCAGGAACTAATTGCATACAAATGATGCCGACTGAAATTCCCTTTTCTCTACAACTGTTAAAGTTACATGAGCCCTGACCTGGATTTTATCTGGTCCCCCTAGCCCTTGGTGTCTTCAGAGCTGTTCCCAAACACATTCCTTTTCCCTCCCTATTAGCAAACAATGCCTATTCACTTTTATTGGGTAAATGCACATGGGGACAATGCTGTGATGGCTAAAGCCTTCCTATCACTGCTGACCTTTTGTGGGCCACCCTCCCTCAACATGCCAGTGGGCATGTTGCACCCCTTGTGATGTTCCCTACAATGTATGTAAGGATGCTATTTGCACAGATCAACCTGGCAGCACTGGCATTTTGCAAGTGCTGTAGTTAAAATGTGAAAGCCCTTGGAGCTCTTGATACTGTGGCATTATGGAATCTAAGTAGCTTAGCACTTGGACAACAAGCCGCTGTGAGCCTTATTTAAGCTGCTCTGAGCTTTGAAAAGGAAGAGCAATTTCGGAAGTCATGAGTGTTCCTGAAAAATTCCAGATGATTTTTTGTTGTTGTTGTTTTAGAGTTTCCTTTGCTAGTTTGTAAGCTAGCTTCAGTAGCTGCTAATTTTAAGTATCAAAAGGTGAGACATTATTCAACGTACTGCAGACATATTCTTGCCTTTACCAAGATTTGCATAAATGCCAATGGTGCTACCTGTGAGTGCTCTCATCTCATTCTGATTTATGGGTGTGTTTGTATCGCTCACATAATAAATCTTCTCTTCCAGGACACTTCTGTTCTGCTATTTATTGACCAAAGACAATTTGCGTTAAGGATGTTTTGAGATCTTGCCAGATATGCACTAGGGAATAGTCGAGGAAAACATACACAGCTTGGATACGAGTGCACACTCGCTCCCCGAAGAAACGCCTTCGCACAACATTTTAGTGCCTTGTTTTATGAAGAGGAGATCAAGATCTTTGTGTGCCTCTCTTTGCTATCAAGGCAAAATCAGAAGTAGCCCTATGAGATAATTTAGACTTTGCAGTAGAAGACTTGCGATAACATCCTACATAGAGAAAGCTTCAGTTTCTCTCTCTCTCTCTCTAGGGCAAATGTTAGCATTTCAGCATACGCTGAGCAAAATGGCTGTAATAAGGCTACAGTTCCTCATTCTTGATCACAGCGTCCAACTTTTTGTTAGTTAGTTAGTTTAACTTATACCCTGCCTTTCCTCCCAAAAACGGTGCTCAAGATGGCTAACAATGCAATAAAGACTAAAAACAAAACCTTAATCAAAAACTTAACATAAGAACAAATGAAATAAAATCTACTTCACGTCTACACTTTCAATACTTGTATTTTGACAGATACATCTTATAGTTCAGGGCAAGAAAGGTTGCACTCATTGAAACTCTCTTTCCATTCTTCCTTGAATCCTGTCACTCTACTGTGGGTTTTTATTATCATTAATTGGCCCTTATGCCTTCCCTCACTTTAAATAAGAACATCTACAAATCTGTATGGTCATATTTTTTCCACATGCTGTTAGAACAATGAGTATGACTAGTTTCATAAGGAACAGATTTTTTTCTACCTGCTGACCACATTTCCAATGGATGAGGTCATTCCCTTATTAAGGTCTGTTATTAAGCCAGGGCGACATTCAGTAGGTGCAATTTCTGCCAATATTGCAACAGCATGTTGGGAGGAACCACACCTGTGGGAATTTCTTCAGAGCTTTTAAAAGAACAAAAGCCCTATACTGGATGGAGTTTGGTCAAATACCAATTCAAAAAAGCATGCACACAACACAGATGCTCAATGGTTTTTTTTTTTCTTCAGTCCACATATTTAAGCAGACCGAGCTGATTCTCACCTTCCAGCCTAATATGAGGGTCAAAACTCAGTTATCCTTCCATTTCCTCACTTTTCCCAATTTTGCAAAACAGTTTTTGGCTCACAAAATATGCCAAAATGCATATAAAAATGCATATTTTCTGGTCACAAAGCATATAAAATCTGTTTTTAGGTAAAAATGCATATGAAATATGGTTTATTTATATTAAAACGCTTACAAAGACACAAGCCCAGGTCGCTCTGTGGAATGCAGAGATGACCCGGGCTGTTGACACGATCACACCCAAGCGCCCTCTCCCTATGAGCAGAGCTCGGCCAGCTCCTTGGTTTACACCTAAGCTGAGGGCAATGAAGCAAAAGGGGAGACGGCTAGACCGCAGGTGGAGGAAAACTCGTGCTGAGTCTGATCAGACACGGGCTAGAGCTCATTATCGAGCCTACTCTGTGGCGGTGAGGGTGGCGAAGAGACAGTTCTTCTCCACCAGCATTGCATCTTCACAGTGTCATCCGGCGGAGCTTTTCCGGGTGGTTCGTGGCCTGCTACACTCTGGGCCAGGGCGAGAGATGGTGGAACCCTCGGTAGCACGCTGTGACGAGTTTGCACGGCACTTTGAAGATAAAGTCGCTCAGATTCGTCTTGAATTGGACACCACGCTTAATGCAGCTCCGCTAGTAGAGGCGTTCAGAGCACCGTCTGGTCCAGTTTTGCTGGATGAGTTTCAGTTACTGAGGCCTGAGGATGTGGACAAGGTGCTTGGCCAAGTCCGGTCGACCACTTGTGTGCTTGACCCTTGTCCGTCATGGCTAATTACATCAAATAAGGATGGGACCGCCGGCTGAGTCCAGGAGGTTGTAAATGCCTCCTTGAGAGAGGGAGTGGTGCCGGCCTTGTTAAAAGAGGCGGTAATCAGACCACTCCTGAAAAAGCCTAACCTGGACCTGGAAGATGTTAACAACTATAGGCCGATGGCGAACATTCCTTTCCTGGGCAAGGTGCTTGAGCGGGTGGTTGCAGGACAACTCCAGACACTCTTGAATGAAACGGATTATCTAGATCCATTTCAATCGGGTTTCAGGACTGGTTTTGGAGCAGAAACTGCCTTGGTCGCCCTGTGGGATGACCTTTGCCGGGAGAGGGACAGGGGGAGTGCAACCCTGTTGGTTCTCTTGGACCTCTCAGCGGCTTTCGATACCATCGACCATGGTATCCTTCTGGATAGGATGTCTGGGCTGGGAGTTGGATGCAAGGCGCTGCAGTGGTTCCGCTCCTACTTAGATGACCGTTTTCAGAAGGTGGTGCTGGGGGATTATTGCTCTGTGCCGTGGCATCTAAGCCATGGGGTTCCACAGGGCTCTATTTTATCCCCTATGCTGTTTAACATATACATGAAGCCGCTGGGAGAGGTTATCCGGAGATGTGGGCTGAGATGTCACCAATATGCGGATGACACCCAACTCTACCTCTCCTTTTCAACAAACCCAGGTAAGGCAGTGGCTGTTCTGAATCAGTGCCTGAGCACGGTAATGGACTGGATGAGGGCTAACAAACTGAGACTCAATCCAGACAAGACGGAGGTACTGTTAGCGGGTGGTTCGTCTGTCCGGCGAGGTGATGTTCACCCTGTTCTGGAGGGGGTTGCACTCCCCCTAAAGGATCGGGTCCGTAGTTTGGGGGTGCTCTTGGATCCAGAACTGTCGCTTGAGGCACAGGTGAACTCGGTGGCAAAGAGCACCTTTTACCAGCTTAGGCTGATATACCAACTGCGCCCTTATCTGGACAGAGATAGCCTAGCTACAGTTATCCATGCTCTCATAACCTCTCGTTTGGATTACTGCAATGCGTTATACGTGGGGCTGCCTTTGAAAACGGTCCGGAAACTTCAGCTGGTACAAAACAGGGTAGCCAGATTGTTAACGGGGACTGGCCAATGAGACCATATTACACCAGTCCTTTTCCAACTTCACTGGCTGCCGATCCAGGTCCGGGCCCAATTCAAAGTGCTGGTACTAACATTTAAAGCCCTAAACAGCTTGGGGCCAGGATATCTAAAGGAACGCCTCCTCCCATACGTACCTGCCCGGACCCTAAGATCATCTACAGGGGTCCTTCTCCGTGAGCCCCTGCCAAAGGAAGTGAGGCAGGTGGCCACTAGGAGGAGGGCTTTCTCTGCTGTGGCACCCCGGCTGTGGAATGAGCTCCCCAGAGAGGTTCGCCTGGCGCCTACTTTGTACTCTTTTCGTCGCCAGGTGAAGACCTTTTTATTCTCCCAGTATTTTAACAGTTAAATTAACTCAATTTTAATCCTTGTTGTTTTAAATTTGAATTTTAATCTGTATTAATTCCTGCTGCTTGGTTTTATTCTGGTTGTGTTTTTATATTGTATGTTATTCTGTGTTTTTAGATTGTGCCTTGTTTTATATATTTTAAAATGATTTCATGGTTTTAATTTTTGTGAACCGCCCAGAGAGCTTCGGCTATGGGGCGGTATAAAAATGCAATAAATAAATAAATAAAATAAATAATATTATAGGTTAAAATGTGTACAGAAAAGTGTGTATTAGGATGAAGTTAGTACAAAATGTATTGCGGAGTGTAGGTGGGTAAATGATGAGACGACACACATAAGTTGGGTTTAAACAGGGCCACATTTATTAAACATCTGCAAAGGGGGTGTTGTTGTGCTTTGACCCAGAAGGATATTGTAATTTTAACTTTTTTTATGCTTTATGCTTTTAAATTTTGTATATTGGTGTTTAATTATTCACTGTTTTTAATTTTTGTAAACCGCCCAGAGAGCTTCGGCTATGGGGCAGTATATAAATGGAATAAAATAAATAAATAAATAATCTATAGGACATCCAATAGGGCCATTTACCAGGCCCTTTCCTGAATCGGGCAAGACATTCCTGGCCTGTGGATTGGCACTGGGCTATCGCCCTCCCATGCCCCCCCCCATCGGTGTCACCTCCCCCCAGGCCGCATGGCTCCAAGTAGGTGAGAAGAGTTGGCCTCAAAGGTAACCCTTATCTTGCCAGCTAGGATGTGGGGCTCAAAGCTGGGAGCCTCAGGTATTACCAATCACTGCAACCATGCCATGGAATGCTCACCAATTTAAATCCCACTCTGGAGCCTTTTCCTTCCCGCCTATCACAAATGTGACCAAATTGTGCGAAAACCAATTGACATATTTAATACTCGCATCTGTCTTACAGTGTGGAGTAGGCGAAAAAACTCAGGCACAATGCAGTGCATGAGTAAAAAATTCCTACTCGGCCCCCAAAAAAGCAACCAGCAAGCTCACACTGCCTACAAGGAGGAAGGGATGGAGCCATGAAACAAAGAGGAGGGAGAGAGGGGTAAGCACCCATTTATGGGTTACTAAACCCCTCCCCTCCTGGTGGCACCAAGCATGGCTCTCGCCACCCCCACACCCGCAAATGCTTCCCAACGCCCAGGCTTAGCCAGGCATGGTGGAATTGCTCTTTTAGGGTAAAATACCTACAAACTGTGTATTGTCTGAAAAAAAAATGTTTAAAACTGATGTGAATTCTCATGCATCGTGTTTTGTTTTTTTAAAAAAGGATCTAGAGTGATACAGAAATGGGATGAAACAGACGCATGTGAAATTTATACGAACTGGAAAAAGGCTGATTCATCCATTCCTAGCAGACACTCATACAGACAGACACAAGTGCAACTATTAAGTTTAACCTGACATCTGCGTCATTGTTTACCTGAAGTATAAATACATAAAAAGCTGCATAGCTGTCTATCCCATGTCTTTCACAACTCAGCACATCTTAGTTGTTACTAAAAGAGTAATCACATGGGCGAAATTGCGTTTCCTTACCGTTGCTTCTCCACCCCGCTTTTGTCCCTCATTACTTCCTCTTTCTTGCTGGAGGGGAAAAGAGGAAGTAAACAAAGACCACATGGCCCATTCAGAGGGCATTTTCATCACACAGCTTTTCTAGCACACAGCAGGAGATCGCAGCACATTCCATTGTTTTTAAAAAAGTTGGATTAAAAGGGGTCTATTTTGCTACAGAAAACTGAGCAGGAGAAGCAGGAGGTGCACAGGAGGCAGACAACATCATCTAAAGGTTTTGTGCACATCCGTAAGTGGGCAGTAGTGAGCGTGCAATAAAACACTTGTGTGATGAACCTCTAAATCTCAATGAACCCAATGGCATAAGGTAGTCATGATTGTTCCATTCCATTATTTCAATGTAACTTAATCACAGCTAATACATTTTCTGGATTGTGCTCATATATATAACCAAGAAGCAAACAGAGGGCAAAGGAGGGCAGAGATGTGACTCTCTGCTGCACAATAATAATAATAACAACAACAACAACAGACACACAATAACCTTTTTTGTTCTTATGCCCATCCAAATATCATTCCCTCACCTTTTCTGATTACAACATCTAAGGCCCTCCTCCAGGTGCCTACTCCAAGGGAAACTCGGAGTATGGAAACAAGAGAGAGGGCCTTTTCAGTGGTGGCCCCCCAATTATGGAACGATCTCCGCGATGAGACTCGCCTGGCACCAACTTTGTTATCTTTTCAGCGCTAGGTCAAGACTTTTCTCTTCTCCCAGGCATTTAACAGTGTATGTTGAGGGGTGTTTTTTTCCTCTTTTGACCCACGATAGTTGTTTTAAATTGATATTGTATTTGTACTCGGTTTTATGCTTTTTATGGTTTTAAAATTTTGTATATCGGTTTTTAGATGTTCAATGTTTTTAATCTTTGTAAACTGCCCAGAGAGATTCATCTATGGGGAAGTATATAAATGCAATAAATAAATAATAATAATAATAATAATAATAATAATAATAATAATGGTCTGCTGAAGTTACTCCATTTAAAATGGCAATAATAATGATGACCCGCAGAATCAACCTTAAGTTTGAAGAGTGGCTCTGTGTTTCTAACTTCCATGTCAGTTTGATGATTTAGAGGTATTTTTCCCTGCCCGTTTGTCTCTTCATTCCCTTGCACACCCTCTCCCATTCATACATTCTTCTCCATGTTGCCTTTGCAATGACGCTCACTAATAAACCATTTCCCTAAGGGATCAAGGCAGGAAATTGGACAAGTCCCTGCCTCTCCCCTTTAATTTTTTTGTTTAGTTTGGATGGTCTTTCAAATGGGCTGGAATGCAAATGGAAGATGCTTTTGGCAGGTTGACATTTCCCCCTCCCCCTGCAGAACTAGGCAACAAGCCAGCAGCAGAGAGAAAAGGTGAAGTGGTTTAAAGGGGAAGCGCCAGCAAAAGCACACTCCAGTGTATTCCCACGTGAGAATCCTGTACTGGCTGCCCAGTTCCCTGTTAAGGCTGAAAATAGCCTTGTGTGGGTGCCAGCTGAAGGCATCACCACTAGTTAAGCTTTTGAGGACTTAAGTGGGATTTGACTGTCTCAAATGGGGCACATGGCTGAATATCACCCAAAATAAAAGCCTTTGGCTGCTGTGGAGAAATTATTGCCGCAATTATGGTTGGCTTTTGTGAGGGGAGCAGCATGTTGGCATCTGGTAAAAAGAAGTGTGCTGCTTGGAATGGACATTTTTGGGACCACACCAGAGGATGAGGGATTATCCGGTATTCTGGACCTCTGTGAGGAATCTTTATTGGGGGGGGGGGGGTGATGAGAATGGCCTCCTAGTATATGCAGAGCTCCTACGAAAAGCCAGATGGCTGCAGGATGCCTCCCCCCAAAGTACATGTGATATATTTTATTATCATCTAGACATTCTGTTAAAGGGTGTTCAAAGTAATTTTATAAAACACTAGCTGATATGCCCGACATTGCTCAGGTCCGTGAATAATGTTTATGACATCTATTTGATAAATACTAAATTTCTCTTCGACTTATTCATCTTTAGGTTGGTTGGTTGGTTTTAGTTTGGTTGAGTTTTAAATTGTTTTGTTAAAATAAATGGAAAATTGTGTTAATAAGGACTGTATTTTAAATTAGAGTTCCATGATAAACCACATTTTTTTTGTTTTACCTGAAATGCCTACACCTCCCATCATGCCTTCACCGGAGCAGCCGTCTAAACTTTAAAAACAATCAGGACGCACAACACCCTTTCTACCAGCTAAAAAAGATCCAAACCTAAAAATATGTTTTCAAAATAGACCAGGCATTGTCTAGATATCTGAATAGCATATAGTAGGGAAGTGGATCTCAGTGAACGCGGGGAACTGTTGTATGCATGTGCTCTGAAGTTATTATTATGAAAAAAAAAGGAAAGCAGCCAGAACACAGAATACTTTATTGGCATAATTTACTATATAATATCTACATTTAACAGGTTTGGGGAGAGAGTCAGGATGGTGAAGGCTACTGGTGACTTGGTGACTTGGCTCTTTTATCTGACATAAAAATACTTAAAATCCAAAATTTCATGTTTTTAGATTTTTCTGATAGCCAGACCTATCTAGGCTGACCATATGAAAAGGAGGACAGGGCTCATATAACTTTAACAGTTGTAGAGAAAAGGGAATTTCAGCCAGTGTCATCTGTATGCAATTAGTTCTTGGTGAAATTCCCTCTTCATCACAACAGTTAAAGGTGCAGGCACTATACTAGAGTGACCATATACAAAAGAAGGCAGGGCCCCTGCAACTTTAAATGGTGTGATGAAGAGGGAATTTCATCAGGAACTAATTGCATACAAATGGCACTGGCTAAAATTCCCTTTTCTCTACAACTTTTAAAGTTACATGAGCCCTGTCCTCCTTTTCATATGGTCAGCCTAGACCTATCAGCATGCCAGTTTTCAAGTAAGTCTGGCCTCCTGCCAAAGGCATGCTGGGAGTTGTAGGTGTAAACCTAGGTTTTTATTAAATTCTTTAAAAAAAACTTAAAGACCCCAAATTCATGTTTTTAGATTTTTCTGGTATATTGAACAGCCAGACCTATCACTGTGTCACTGTGTCAAGTTTCTAACTCATCTGGAAGTGGGTAAACATTTCCGGACATATGTGACACACACATACTTTCTGCTTTATAGGTAGAGATGATAGCTAATGCAGTAAAGCAATGCTTTTATTGCAAGCAATCCTAATAGTTCCTTCATTGAGCAGGGCATTGAAGTCAATGGCCTTATAGGTAGGGTGACCAGAGAAAATCCAGGTCAGGGCTCAAGTAACTTTAACAGTTGTAGAGAAAAGGGAATTTCAGCCAGTGTCATTTGTATACAATTAGTTCCTGGTGAAATTCCCTCTTCATCACAACAGTTAAAGTTGCAGGGGCCCTGCCTTCTTTTGTATGTGGTCACTCTAGTATAGTGCCTGCACCTTTAACTGTTGTGACGAAGAGGGAATTTCACCAGGAACTAATTGTATACAAATGACACTGGCTGAAATTCCCTTTTCTCTACATCTGTTAAAGTTACATGAGCCCTGACCTGGATTTTATCTGGTCACCCTATTTATAAGCCCCTTCCAACTCTACTGTTCTATGGTTCTATAATTCTAACATAATATCCCCAAACGAGTTTGGAGTATAAACTTTTCAGCTGGCAAAAAAAGTCATTGTTGAACATTATGGTTGTTGTTACACATAGATTCAGTAAAATTGATGCTCTTTCATAACTTTTACAGATTGTTCATATTTAGGAAGGGCTAGTATTTCTTGCCCTCTCACATCATAGCATTAAAAACCAGAATCACCCAATGGAATGGATTGGTGATAGGCTGAGAACAGCCAGCAGAATGTTCTTCTTGACACACAATTAGCTTCTGGAATTTAATGCATCTGAATACCAAAGAAGACCAAAAACTAATAGGGATTTGTTGTTACCTTCGTACCCTGCTTCCTAGAGGCATTGGGTTGGCTACTATTCAGTACAAAATTCTGACATAGCTGGATCTTTGGTCTATTTCAGTGGGATTCTTCTTATATTCTTTTGTCCATAGTAAGCAGAAATGTTCTTGTGGGTAGAGCTTTCGTTACGTGGTTTTTGTTGCATCATTTTAAATAAGAAACAAAAACTCCAAAATGAATAGTAAATTCTGCATGAATTACATGTCCTAGATGATATATTCACCACTTTGATTTAATGAATGGATCGATATGTCCTTTAGATATATAGTGCAACCTGTATTGCCATCAGCCTCCTGTCATGTTGAAACAATGTACCAGACAGAGATTTTCTGCTCTGTATTTAACTATTTAAATATTAAGAAATGCGACAAAATGCTAAAAATTACACTGTCTCAGGATAATCTGATGGGAATGTGTCTTTGGGCCTTTCCTGTTCCCATGCTTATAAAACAGGAAATAGCAGGTAATCTAAACCAAAATAATGGCAACCATATTGAAGAAAGGGTGCAGATTAGTAGCGATGGGCTGAAGACCAAATTGAATGTGGTGTATAATATTTGTGATCAGATCTCCTGACACCATTTTCTTTCCTTAAAAGCAGCTATGTATGTGTGTGGAGGGGGGGCATAATTGGATCAAGGCGGCAGAACTGGCAAATGGGATTAACTGTTCCTCCCTGTGCCATTCCCTGATTTAAACTATGGGAAGAACACATAGATGAACATAAGAAGGGTCCATCTAGTCCAGCATTCTGTTCATACAGTGGCCAACTAGCTGCCCATGGGGAACCCACAAGCAGCACTAGATCAAAAATCTCCCTGGGCCCGCATGGGCACTGGACACCCCCCCCCCCCAGCCCTGATGGTCTCAGGCGGACTCACCCAGCACTAGGATGAGCCTGAGCCCGACGGTTCTCGAGCCTTCGAAAACGGTCAGACATGGGTCCACCCTGACATGCACACTTTGTCCCTTTCACCCGCTAAGTTAATGGCAGCTGCCATTAGCACAACGGGGGCAAATACGCAATTTCCCCAAGGCTAGGGAAATTGCGTATTTTCTCCCTCCACTCAAATGCCATTGAGGAAATTGTGTATTTCCTCCCACTGCTTTAGTGGCAGCTGCCATGAACACATCAGGGCAAAGGGACAAAGGGCGCATGTCAGGGAAGACCTGCGCCCAACCGCTCTTGAAGGCTGCCTACCACCTCTGATACTGGAGGTAGCATAGAGCCATTGGGACTAGTGGGTATTGATAGAAGAGAAGGAGGCTGAAGGCAGAGAAGAGGGAATTAAGGTGGCAGGGGGCTGTATGTTGGAGAAGGAGGAGGAATTAGGAAGGCTGGTCAAGAGACAAGAGCCCTAGGGCAGCTTTCTTCAACCAGATGCCCTCCAGATGTTTAGATTTCAATTCCCAATAGCTCCAGTCAACACAAGTAATGGTCAGGATTTCTGGGAATGATAAACTGAAATGTCTAAGGGCTCCAGGTAGGGATGGGTGAAAAATCAATGTCTGAGATTGCTAGGATTCTCTGAACATGGTCTTGCCACTTATCTCGCTCTGTGCAAATGGGACAATTGCTCAAATCAAGAAGCAATTGAACCCGACATTTGCACAACTTTGCACAAATTGACCTGATTTGCTCAACTTTCCTTCATAGTCGTAAGCAGGGCTGAGTCAGTCTACAGGGGAAATTTGCGCATAGGAAATTTTCACAAAATCAATCTGGGAAAGTTGAACATGAGCGCATGTCTGGCAATTTGCCAATTATTTCAGCAGATATGTACTCACAGTCACAATTGGGACTTTGAGCAGGGCATGTTTGCATGTTGCATGAGCAAAATTGACATTCTCATACATTCCTAGCTCCAGGTTGGGGAAGTCTACCTAGAGCCTGTCAACCAGATAACTTTTTCAATGTTGGCATGGATGAAGTGATGAGTAAGGGAAGGAACCAAGGGGTATTGGTCTGCCTGGTCTAGAATCTTAATCAACACAGACAATTTCTGCCAGTTGCCACTTCCACTGTAACTTCATTATTGTGACCTGACAACCCTAAAGATTAAGGAGGCATATTAACTATCCAATTCTTTTACAGCAGACATCCCATGTATTTTGCATAGTTCACATGAAGGGCATTTGATTCACGCATATTCTTGAAGAAATAGTGAGTGTTAGGGGTGTGCATGCTAAAAAATATTGTCGTTTATCGTTATCGTCATTTCGGACCAAAAAAATTATCGACTTCATTCATATTGAAGGTGATCCGTATCGTCTTCATGATGATTATCGTTAAAAAATGATATTTTTGGCAGGATGAAAAAAATACCTATAACTTTTTTATTTTAAAAGTTAGAGGCTTGAAACGTGGTCACAGTGCTTCTGGGGTATGCCTAAGTATGTGTATGAAATTTGGGATCAATCCCACCAATTCTCGATTTTATATTATTTTTTTAAAGTTCGTTTCCATTCTGACAGGTCTGGCGAGCTGTCATTCTGACCTGTCAGAACGGAAAGGATCTTTAATAAATTCATATAAAATCGAGAGTTGGAGGGATCGATCTCAAATTTGGCACATTTGTGTAGCACATGTTGCTACACATATGTGCCAAATTTGAGATCGATCCCTCCAACTCTCAATTTTATATGAATTTTTAAAAGTTTGTTTCCATTCTGACAGATCAGAATGAAAGCTCACCAGATCTATCAGAACGGAAATGATCATTAAAAAATTCATATAAAATCGAGGGTGGGAGGGATCGATCTCAAATTTCATACACATACTTAGGCATACTCCAGAAGCACTGTGACCAAGTTTCAAGCCTCTAACATTTAAATTACAGAAGTTATAAGTATATTTATATAGCAGTCCGATAAAACGATAAAATCGCCTGAAAATTATCGTCTCCAATGATTATCGTAGGTTTTTCTATCGTATCGTTATCGTAACTCATATGCACAATAAAGAGCATATTGTATCGTTATCGTGAATTCTAATGATATGATACGCATCCCTAGTGAGTGTTTACAATCTACCATTCTTCCACATGCTGTAACACAGAATTTTACCAGACATCTATATCTAATATGTGGAAATACTCTCCTTAGCACTTGGCAAGAAGATAGAAGACCAAGCTATTCCAAAAAGGAGGAGGAGGAGGTCATCCCAGGGCAATTAGATTTTCCATGCAGGTTGAATAGCTAAATGATCATGTAATGTAGCATGAAAGAGAAGAAGAGGAGAAATCTAAGAGGGAGTTGCTCAAACCAGCATGTATGCCCTGCCCATTGCTCAGAGGTACTCTCCTCTTAATAATTATTACTTCAGATGTGGCAATCCTCAATTACTGTTTAATAAAAGCCTTCACAGTTCTAGTAAGTACCAGCCTTGAGATGATGTCAGGGCTGGCCCTACCATTTGGCAGACTGCAGCAGCCACCTCAGGTGACACATTTATGGACACGGAGTGGTGAACAGACATTGGAGGACAGGGCTGTGTTTGCACACAACCTGCCCTGCATTTCTTAAGTTAGCCTACTGTCCTTGGATGTGGGGGGGGGGGGGGCACTGTCCCATTTCCAGAACTGAAGTCTGATTCACCTGCCAATTTGTTTGGCTTCTGAATGGGGAATGGGGAGAGGTGCCACCTTTTCCTTTGCAGAGAAACTTCTTCTTCAACCTTGGGTGATATGTAGAAATTTGCAATTGCTGCTATAACTGGCTCCTGGCTTTTTCCACCTATAAAAATTGGCCATTTACGTTTGCATACCGCCCCATAGCCAAAGCTTTCTGTCCGGTTTACATAGGATTAAAACAATTAAAAGCAATATACAAAAATTAAAACAGCAAAAACATACAATATACACATAATACATTTAAAACCGCTACAACAGCCCCAAAAAGCTACAAAAACAAAAACAAACCCAGGCTCCTCAGATATTGCCAAATGCCTGAGAGAAGAGGAAAGTCTTGACCTGGCGCCGAAAAGATAACAATGTTGGCACCAGGCGGGCCTCGTCAGGGAGATCGTTCCACAATTGGGGGGCCACCACAGAGAAGGCCCTCTCCCTTGTTGCCGACCTCCGAGCTTCTCTCGGAGTAGGCACTCAGAGGAGGGCCCTAGATGTTGAACATAGAGTTCAGGTAGGTTCATGTCAGGAAAGGCGTTCTATCAGGTATTGTGTTCCCAAGCCTTTTAAGGCTTTATAGGTTAAAACCAGCACCTTGAATCGGGCTCAGAAACATACAGGCAGCCAATGCAAGCGGGCCAGAGTAGGTCTTATATGCTCGAACCTTCTGGTTCCAGTTATCAATCTGGCCGCTGCATTTTGCATAAGCTGCAGCTTCTGAACTGCCTTCAAAGGCAGCCCTACGTAGAGTGCATTGCAGTAATTTAACTTGGAGGTTACCAGAGCATGGACAACTGAAGCCAGGTTATCCCTGTCCAGAGAGGGACGTAGCTGGGCCACCAACCAAAGTTGGTAGAAGGCACTCCGTGCCACTGAGGCCACCTGAGCCTCAAGTGACAGAGATGGTTCTAGGAGAACCCCCAAGCTACGAACCCGCTCCTTCAAGGGGAGTGCGACCCCATCCAGAACAGTTTGAAGACCCTCCATCCGGTCAGCGGAACCATCCACTAACAGCGTCTCAGTCTTGTCTGGATTGAGTTTCAGTTTATTAGCCCTCATCCAGTTTATTGTCGCAGCCAGGCACTGGTTCAGCACGTCCAGAGCCTCACCTGATGCAGATGAAAAGGAGAAATAGAGCTGCGTGTCATCAGCATACTGATGACAATGCACTCCAAAACTCTGGAGGACTGCATTCAACGGTTTCATGTAGATCTTGAACAGCATAGGGGACAAGACTGACCCCTGCGGAACCCCATACTGGAGAATCCACGAGGCCGAGCAATGTTCCCCAAGCACCACCTTCTGGAGCTGACCCGCCAAGTAGGAGCAGAACCACTGCAATGCAGTGCCTCCCACTCCCAACTCAGCCAGTCGTCCCAGAAGGATACCATGGTCGATGGTATCGAAAGCCGCTGAGACATCAAGGAGAATCAACAGAGTCACACTCCCCCTGTCTTTCTTCTGACATAGGTCATCATTCAGGGTGAGCAAGGCTGTTTCCGTACCAAAACCAGGCCTGAAACCTGACTGAAATGGATCCAGATAATCGGTCTCATCCAAGAGTGCCTAGATCTGGCTCGCAACCACCTGCTCCAGGACCTTGCCCAGGAATGGAACATTTGCTACTGGCCTGTAGTTATTAAGATTTTCAGGGTCCAAGGAAGATTTCTTTAGGAGTGGTCTCACTGCCGCCTCTTTCGGGAGGCCTAGGACCACTCCCTCTTGCAAAGAGGCATTAATCACTTCCCTGGCCCATCCAGTTGTTCGATCCCTGCTAGCTTTTATTAGCCAAGAGGGGCAAGGATCCAATATGGAAGTGGTTGCACGAACCTGTCCAAGCACTTTGTCCACGTCCTCGAGCTGTACCAACTGAAATTCATCCAAGAAAACAGGACAAGCCTGTGCTCTGGATACCTCAATTGATTCACCTGCTATAACACTGGAGTCTAAGTCCTGATGGATGCCAAAGATTTTATTCTGGAAGTGCCCAGCAAATGTATTACAGAGGGCCTCAGATGGTTCTACCATGTCCTACCATTTTACTTTGAGATCAGGGTAAGGGCCTTTCCCACTCCACATCTCTTCCTTATTTTCTTTTGGTGGGTGCTTTCTCCATAAATAAGTTTCTCTATATAGCATGAATCAGGAGTGCCAGAGCATGCCGGATATTGGCAATGTGTTTTTCAAGTTTTTTTTTAAAAAAAAATTCGCCCACTATAGAGATGCTGAAAATAGGGATAGGGATATAACCATACAATTTGCAATGTCAACCTACCAACTGTATGTTATTCCCTTGATGCGCACACTCAATTCCCATTAGTGGCAATGGAAGCAACAAGACTCAACCAGAAGAAAGATCCGACCTCCTACACTTTTACACAAACAAAGGCATTTCCCATTGAAATTAAAGGTGCTTTTTAAGAACGCAGGGTTAACAAAAATATAGCCTGCCCAATGAAAGCAAATCAAATGTTTACATTGTATAATTGCTTTTACTTGCTTTGACAAGGAAAATTAGCTCTCTAAAGTGCCAGATCTGAAATGCATACTTGAATACACTTGATGAACATAAGATCTCTGCACACCTAAGGCTAGATTGATATATTTTAAAATCATCCCTGCAACTGAGCTACATTTTCCCCTTCCATTGCTTCCAGAATACTGTGTTGAGGTGTTAAGTCTGTAATTTGCTAAGAAGAAGAAAAACATCCAAAGAAAGTATATTTATTTAAACATGTAAACGAGATACTTCCAGAGGGTTATCAAATGCCCCTTCAGTAAAGGGACATAATTTATTTTAAAGCTGCACAGATGAGGCCTCTGAAAATTCTCCAACCTATTGAAATTAGGGGGAAATTTTCACCACATTTCTCAGGGGGAGAAGAAAATTCTCCAACAAATTCTCACAGGTAGGCTTCACCATTGGCAAGAGTTGTGGAGCAGCTTCTTTTTTTCCAAAGTTTTTTTTAAAAAAAAAATTGCACCGCTATTGCAAATGGCAACAGCATCAACTGTGTTGGGAGCCTGGCCCCCATTTTATATCCTCCACAATGCCCCATAGGCGTAGCATCACTCCAGGGCATTCAGGAGAGGGAATGCAGCCACCACAAAAAATAATGGTGAAGAAAATGTGAAGAAAATTCTAAAAAGTGTATTTTTATTTCTAGAAGGTAAGAAAAGAAAAATCTCAGGAATTTCCTGAAAGTTTTCTTGACCCATGAAAAGGATTTCTATTTTTCTGCCTCATTCTCAGGGCATTTTATAATTTATTTTGAATGTGTGTTGGTAGTGATTTTGATCTTAACTAATCACTGTGAGGTGGCTGACGACACTGTATATATTTTTCTTTCTATTACACATCTCACCATTGCTCTACAGTCTCTCAGGCTGCCTGCACTTCCTGATCTGAAAAGGCCCTCTGGGAGGAATAAAATTCCATGATGTCTTCCCCGGGCAAGAAGTGTGGGAAGCCAAGGAGAGATGAATGTATGATGAAAGACAGGACACACACACACTCTCCTCAGTCATCTCATAAGTAAGGCAAGCACAAGAACCCTGGACCGAACCCATGATAATTTCTCTGAAATTTCTCCTCCTTTGAATTTCTTTTCAAAAGAAATTTCTTTTCCAGCAGATTGAAGGAAAATGGTTGAAATTCTCGTAGGAGAAATTTTCAACACAACACGAATTTATTTAGAACTGCTGGAGCCTAATGCATTGGTGTACTTAGAACTTCACCATCCCACAGAATATATTGAACATCCTTCACTTGAGGTCCCATACCAAGGGATGAGCTGAACAAACAGTGTTGGAGATTCCCAATATTTTCTGAACATCAGCTTGTCACTCATCTTGTACCTGCTTCCCATTTGCATTTGTGATTGCAAATTTCCTAAATTTACACAAATTTCCAAAATTTCCTACATAGGCTAAAGTAGGGCTGATGCAGTACTTGAGTTAGAAGGTGGAAAGGGGGCTTAGTTAGGACTGGCTGATTGACATTTCGATGTAGTGATGACGACTAATTTTGATAGCTTTAAAAGAGGGTTAGACAGATTCATGGAGGATCTGGTAACAATGGACAGACCCTCCCATACCCGCCCTGTGCATCACTCGCCAGACCCCTGCGCAGGGTGAGTCAACAGATGGTCCATTGGCATAGGCTGACCATATGAAAAGGAGGACAGGGCTCATGTAACTTTAACAGTTGTAGAGAAAAGAGAATTTCAGCCAATGTCATTTGTATGCAATTAGTTCCTGGTGAAATTTCCTCTTCATCACAACAGTTAAAGTTGCAGGGGCCCTGCCTTCTTTTGTAGATGGTCACTCTAGCATAGTGTCTGCACCTTTAACTGTTGTGATGAAGAGGGAGTATCACCAGGAACTAATGGCATACAAATGACACTGGCTGAAATTCCCTTTTCTCTACAACTGTTAAAGTTACATGAGCCCTGTCCTTCTTTTCATATGGTCAGCCTACATTGGCACCCAGTGAACAGTGCATGGTGTCCCTTCCTCTCCATGAGCACCATTTTGCAGAAAACAGTGGCTAAGTTTTTACCACAGGCCAGGTGACAGCAGTGGTTTATTCTTGGTTTGTAGTAAAAACTTAAACTCTGGTTTAACAAATCCAAAAACGTATTGTAGTAAGGCATGTGAGGGAAGGGAAGGGAGGAGGGCTGTGTGGGCACAATGCTTGCATAAGGCATGGCCTATCAGACCAAGATAGTTACATTTAAACCAGTCCTTTGAGTGGGATATATCCCTTTCTGGTTTCTAAGCCAGGCAACGGATGCCAGTTTCCACCATGAAATTTCAAAATAACAAGTGGGAGACATTTCAACACAACCTACAGTATTTTCTTCACAGATTTTTTTTATATGTATGTGTTGCACATTTTCTTCCACAATATTTTGTCAAAGCCCTTCAAGGTGCCACAACCAGAGTATTTTTAAAACCTAAAAAAAAACCCAGTTATGCAATATTTGAAATGCCTTCAAAAATGAACGAATGGTCTCCGTCTATGGATTTTTGCTCTTACACCAGATAAGTGCATTTTTGCTAGACGAGTCCTCTCAGAGTGCGTGCGATCTAGCATGAAAATGCTGGCACTGACATAAGAAATCCATGTGTCCCTGCTTTGATCAATGCTCTATTTATTAATTCACAGCTTCTGCCATTGTGCTGCTTAACCCAAGGGTCTTGAAGCTCAGGCCAGTGGGCCAAATCCAGCCTACCTGGAGGCCATAACTGGAGGACTACCTGGAGGTAATGAATGGTGACCTCCTCAGGGGCCCGGCCCGCAAGCTCGCCAAGTGCAGCCCAGCCAGCCCTTTTGCAGCCGAGCCAGCCCAGCAAGCACTCAATGTTGTGTGTGTCCAGGCTAGGGTGACCAGATAAAATCCAGGTCAGGGCTCATGTAACTTTAACAGTTGTAGAGAAAAGGGAATTTCAGCCAGTGTCATTTGTATGCAATTAGTTCCTGGTGAAATTCCCTCTTCATCACCACAGTTAAAGTTGCAGGGGCCCTGCCTTCTTTTGTATATGGTCACTCTAGTATAGTGCCTGCACCTTTAACTGTTGTGATGAAGAGGGGATTTCACCAGGAACTAATTGCATACAAATGACACTGGCTGAAATTCCCTTTTCTCTACAACTGTTAAAGTTACATGAGCCCTGACCTGGATTTTATCTGGTCACCCTAGTCCAGGCCCTCCAGAAAGTGCAGAATTGCTCTGGCATGCTATTAGTGTGCTGGGGAAATTGTGCACTTTCCAGAGGCTATGAACGTGCGCTTTCCGTCCCTCCCTCCCTGCACCCATCCAGGCCTGAAAGAGCCTCAACAGGCCAATGGGTGAGGGAAGGGGGAGAGGGATGAGAAAGTGCATTTTCTGCACTTATGGTGTGGCTGGAGAGCCGGAAAGTGTGCTTCCCCCCTGCATCCCTCAGGAAAGCATTAAGAGACCCTTTCAGGCCCCGATGGGCATGAGTGGGGGAGGAGGAGAAGGGTTTTTCCCTTCTGCTCTAAGACCCCTATCGGCAGAGGGGAGGACTAACGCAATTTCTCCAGTGTTTGGGGTAATTGCATACTTGCAGCCGTTATTACCATAGCGGGGGGAAAGGGCAAAGGACACGCACAGGTCAGGATGGAAGCGAGTTCTGCCCAGACCTGCACCCCCTTTGTCACTATAGGGACCATGGGAAGAAAATCCTTTGGGAGGGCCAGAGATGGGACATCTGGCGAGCTCTCAGGCTCGGGTGGATTTTCACCCCATCCCAACCTGAAAGCTGCAGCTTATTGGTGGGTAATGTATACAGTCCCCAGGTGGACATACTTCTTTAATATGGGGCCTGATCCACTCAGTCAGGAATCCCACCATTCAGATTTGAATGTATCAATGCGACTCAAGTCCACTTGTGTGAAAAAATGATACAGTTAAGTTTATTGATGGGAAATGGATACAGCAAAGAAAAGCAAAGAAAAGCTTACACATGCCCCATAACTTATAGTTGTAGTTACTCTAGTTCCCTTGAAGTAACAGGCATTGTCCCACAGGCTGTTTATCTTATCAGGTGGTAGACCTTCCCCCTCTCAGATGAGAACAGATAATAGGCCAATCTGCGTGGGATTTTATAGGGCTTCTTTCATCTAGTTCAGAAGGCACACACACATCTTCCTCTCTTCACCCAGTAAGAAATGAGGGCAGCTTCTTGCCAGAAAAGAAAGTTTAATCAGAAAGAAGGTACAACTTGTGCATGACAGCTAACTTTATTTAGCTGCAAAAAAAACCACACTAATCTTCACTATGCGGCTGCGTAAAACAATTCTAACATCATAATGATTGCCAACCACTCTACTTAATAAGCATGTATATGCTACTAAACCCTGCATATGAATATGTATAACTTCACACCTCACCATTCTTCCAAAACCAAATCCAATACAGCGTACCCCAACTCCCATTTCCCTTGACCAGGGTCACTTGGTTGTTTCTCGGCTTTTGTGCCCCCCCCATTCTAAAAAAATGAAATGCTTCTCCTAAGGCTTCGTTACAGGCCATAAGTACTTTAAGCTAAAATAGGCTGGGAGTTTGGCCCCTCCCATTTGCCTTTGACTCTGCCCCCCTTTTGCTTTCAACCCTTCCCACCACTGGAATGCAGCCCTAAATGCTTTTCCAAAATTGAAAGTGTCACTGAAAGAGGTTCAACAATCCTGGCTGAAGCAGTACATAAAAAGAATGGGGGCCCTCTGGAATACTACAGGTGCGAGAGCGATGTGGTGCTGCTCTACTCCAGCCAGATGGAGGAATGGAGGGGCAATAACCATAGCAGAGATATTTTTTTATTTACTGTCTCTTCCCTTAATTCGTATTTTGCATAGAGAAAGGTAATTCAGGCTTGTTATATTTAGGTATCGCAGTCAACTGTCTTAGCAATCATTTCTCCATCAGCAATGCTAATACAGGCATGTGTGCAGTGTTCCTTTGTGGATGCCAGGAGATTAAGACCTCGTATATCAGGACTGCATCTTTTAAAGATTTGCATTCTTACTTACTTTAAGTAAGAGCTTTCACAAAGTCCTAGAAGTTGGGGCAGGAATCAGAGAAATGTAACCTGACTCCATTTTCTGTTAGAGTTCCATGGAAACGAGTTTTCATTACAAAACCAGGGTCCTGGTCTTTTATTCTTTTGCCATAAATGTGAGGTCACACCACAATTAAAGTTTACACACTGCAGTTAAAGTTTAATCATCACTGCCATGTTTGTTTATTACAAATATCTGTGCCATTTTTTAAAATGTGAAAGAAAAAGTTGCCCAACTTTACAATTCTATACACAGTTACCTGTGTTGCAAGTGCTCTTAAACTTAGTAACAAAGTACTGGGCTGCACCTTGTCCAGCATCAGCTAAGGATAGTGTGTCTCCTCTGAATGAATGCGTGGAGGCGGAAATGGGCTGGATAAGGAAAAACAAACTGAAGCAGAATCCAGACAAGACGGAGGTGCTTACTGTCAAGGGCCACAACCTGGGGTTGGAGGTGTGTCGACCAGTTCTGGATGGGGTTACACTAGGCTGACCATATGAAAAGGAGGACAGGGCTCCTGTACCTTTAACAGTTGTAGAGAAAAGGGAATTTCAGCCAGTATCGTTTGTATGCAATGAGTTACTGGTGATATTCCCTCTTCATCACAACAGTTAAAGTTGCATGCACTATACTAGAGTGACCATATACAAAAGAAGGCAGGGCCCCTGCAACTTTAACTGTTGTGATGAAGAGGGAATTTCACCAGGAACTAATTGCATACAAATGATACTGGCTGAAATTCCCTTTTCTCTACAACTGTTAAAGTTACAGGAGCCCTGTCCTCCTTTTCATATGGTCAGCCTAGTTACACTCCCCCTGAAAGACTATGTTCGCAGCTTGGGGGTGCTCCTGGATCCGTCGCTCCAAATGACAGCCCAGATAGATGCGATGGCCAGGAGTGCCTACTATCAGCTTCGGCTGATACGCCAGCTGCGCCCCTTCCTAGAGTTGGAAGACCTAAAGACGGTAGTGCATGCGCTGGTAACTTCGAGACTCGACTTCTGCAATGCGCTGTATATAGGGCTACCTCTGTGCCTAGTCCAGAAACTACAACTAGTTCAAAATATGGCAGCCAGGTTGGTCACTGGTACACCTAGGGATGACCATATCACACCAGCTTTGAAATCTCTCCACTGGCTGCCAGTTAGTTTCCTGGTGAAGTACAAAGTGTTGGTCATTACCTTTAAAGCCCTACATGGTTTGGGTCCAGGTTACCTGCGGGATCGCCTTCTCCCATACAATCCGCCCCACACGCTTAGGTCCTCTGGGAAGAATTTATTACAGCCAACAAAAACTAGACTGACAACTGTTACCCAGAGGACCTTCTCTTCTGCCGCTCCCAGATTATGGAATGACCTGCTGGGAGAGATCCGTCAACTCACCAGTCTTCAGGAATTTAAATGATCTATAAAGACTGAGCTCTTCCGGCAGGCCTACTCAGATGAATTTTAAGTGTTTTATTGGTGTTTTATTGGTATTTTAATGATATACTAGTTTTTTGTATTTTTAATGAGTTTTGTGTGTTTTATGATGATGTTGTTTCCTGCCTCGATCTTGAGGGAGAGGCGGGTAATAAATAAATAAATATATTATTATTATTATTATTATTATTATTATTATTGTATTTAGGGATATTTTGTATGCTTAGTTCTAGCAATATAATTACAATTTCTGCTAGTATGCACGCTAAACTTATACAGTTCATACTTGGGCAGATGACGTGCTATAATTGTTTATCTATGGATGTTTAAAATTAAAACAAAGAAACAATGGAAATATGAGCTGTATATAAGTAACGTTTTAAATGCATTAGGCAGAGGACTAGCTGTTAAAGCCCTTCTTTAGCATCCATCAATAAGTGTTATTTACAAGTCAATCCACAGGCTACCCTTACTTTAACAAATATTGTAGGCACAATCGAACCAGAAGTTTTCTTGTGCAAGCTCCAATTGAAATGAGAGTTGCCATTTATTCCAAGGTAGTATTCCCACAGGAGAATCTCTGAATGAATTGTGCCCCCTGTGTAAATAGGAACTCTTTGTAATGGTATTACAGGTAGCAGTGGAGGGGAATATTGTTTGATTTGAATTTTAATGCACACTTAACCCAATTTTGCATATTTTGTGCACATTTTTCTAGTCCTTTTTTTGTACACAATTTTGCTTAATATACGGATTTTTGCAAACAATGTTCCTAATGTAATGCCTTTTTAACTAATTATTTTCACTAATATATGCATTTGAACTAATATATGCATTTTTGTGTGCACTCAACAATTTTTTTATAAAAAAGTTAAGAGCTCCATTGCAAAATTTGGAGAAGTGTGAATTTCAAAAGTTAGTGGAGTTTTGGATTGCATATTGGTTTGAAAATGAAAAATTACGCAATTTCGTGTTACAGTTCAAACCAAACTAAATTCTCCCCAGTCCTGAAATGCAATAATAAATAATAGCACATCTGACTCATAACTTGCAGGCGTTGAACCTGCTTTTCAAAAATTATCTTTCCACAAGATACATGCAACACATGCAAAAAGTGTTGTCATTAAGTGAGACATTAATTATAGAAAGCTTAACCTAATCTGTCCAAACTATAGTTGATATTTTTGGAGGAGGTGTGGACAGATTTGATGGAAATCTCCAACTGCAGGAGTTCTGGAATGTGGTTGCTTATTGCTGCCAGGAAATTGACTACAGGTAACTTCTGAAGCTATGTTTCATCATCATTTAGAACCTGGATTCCTGCATAAAAAAACAAGTTAAGCAATTGTATTTAGCTGTGGTTGTTTGTACAACAACAACACCAGCTATTCCAGCAGGCTATATGAGGAAAATGAGAGAGAGATTTTGCTTTTCCCCACTCCTAGAATACATTCATTAAATCTGTTTCTTTCAGAAGCTCAGTTCCTTCATAAAATGATTTCACTCCTATGGGCCAGCAGGAGAAAAGGTGTTCTAAAACTCCAATGTCCAAATGATATTAATATGCAGAGTCTGGGAAAGGAAGCTCTCTCTCTCTCTCACACACACACACACAGAGCCCCCATCAGTCAAAATCATCTCTGTCCAGGCAGAAATCTGCACTTCACAAAATAAATTACTTGTAAGCCTAAATGCCTATATGAAATATTAAAGCTTAAAACCATTCTGTATTACCCATTTTAAATAGTTGCCCAACTTGGGCCTACGTCTTCCCTATCCCCTATCTGAAAGTAAGCAGGCTCACGGCATCAATCAAATGGAGTTTGCAGTATGGAAAATAATCCCCCATCAAAGCAAAATACATAAATGCATAAATAAGGAGGAGAGCATGTAAAATATCGGCAATGCCAGAAAATACATAAACATACA
This sequence comes from Anniella stebbinsi, assembly GCA_029215795.1. Taxonomy (NCBI): domain Eukaryota; kingdom Metazoa; phylum Chordata; class Lepidosauria; order Squamata; family Anniellidae; genus Anniella; species Anniella stebbinsi. The sequence goes on from JARDYH010000001.1 coordinate 352,464,890, forward strand.
TTATATTTCCCCCATATTTCCAAAACCGGAACTATTTATCTATTTGTTTGTTTATTTAGTTCATTGTACCCCACCCTTTTACCAGGAGAAATGTCACTCAAGGCGGAGTTTGTTTACATTGGCAGTTTAAGAACCTGGTGTATATATTTGACTTTCACCCAACCCCCCATCCACATTTGCACCTAAGAGTTTCCCAAGCTTTGTCCTGAAATTCGGCTGATACGCAAGCTGCGCTACTTCCTAGAGTTGGAAGTCCTAAAGATGGTAGTGCACGTGCTGGTAACTTCGAGGCTCGACTTCTGCCATGTGCTGTACATAGGACTACCTCTGTGCCTAGTCCGGAAACTTCAACTAGTTCGAAATATGGCAGCCAGGTTGGTCACTGGTACACCTAGGGTGATCATATTACACAAGCTTTAAAATCACTCCACTGGCTGCCAATTAGTTTCCGGGCGAAGTACAAAGTGTTGGTTATTACATTTAAAGCCCTACATGGTTTAGGTCCAGGTTTCCTGCGGGATCGCCTTCTCCCATACAATCCACCCCGCACGCTCTGGTCCTCTGGGAAGAATTTGCTACAGTCGGCCAAAACCAGGCTGACAACTGTTACCCAGAGGACCTTCTCTTCTGCTGCTCCCAGTCTGTGGAATGGCCTGCCGGGAGAGATTCATCAACTTAACAGTCTCTCTGACTTTAAGAAAGCCATAAAGGCTGATATCTTCCAGCAGGCCTATCTAGTTGAATTTTAAGAGTTTTATTCGTATTTTAATAATATATTATGTTTTTAATTAGTTTCATGTATTTTATGTTATTTGTATTGATGTTGTTCCCCGCCTTGATCCTGAGGGAGAGGCGGGTAAGAAATAAATAAATATGTTATTATTATTATTATTATTATTATTATTATTATTGGGGAGATCAGCAAATTGCACAGAAGGAGAACTAAAAATTTGGTTGGATCAGGATTAGCCAATTGCATAAAGAAGAGCAGGAGAATTCATTTTTCCCAATCTCCCTGGCTGCTTCTGAACTGTCCATTGCCTGCAGACATTTTTCGCTACTCCATCTCCTCTCTTTGATTGCTTTGACTACAAGAGTCAAATAGGAGGAAGCATACTAAACGTTTCCATGCTAAATTTGTAAATCACTGGCAGCAAATCACTGACTTCTTTACCGCCCCTGCAAATTACCTAGGGAGGTTGTGGGCTCTCCCACACTAGAGACCTTCAAGAGGCAGCTGGACAACCATCTGTCAGGTATACTTTAATGTGGATTCCTGCATTGAACAGGAAGTTGGACTTGATGACCTTATAGGCCCCTTCCAACTCTACTATTCTATGATTCTATGATTTCAGCAGTATAGTGGCAGGTGCTGTGTGGGGGCTGGGGGCTGCATGCAGCTCAGGGGCTGCATGTTGACCACCTTTACTGTACCCCAGATGAAATACCACATGATAATTCCATGTATATCACTCAGAGCAGTGGCAGGAGATACACATGTAACAAAGAAGTGGAAAGATATAAGGAAACCTTTATAGCAGTGAACACAGCGTTACCTATAGTTTTTCATCATCTTTAGGGCATGTAGTCCTCCTCAAGTGTGTTCAGTGGTTGCATTCCTATACAATAGTTTCAAGGGGCAATTTAGCATCAGCAGTGCATAATTAGGGTGACCATATGAAAAGGAGGACAGGGCACCTGTATCTTTAACAGTTGTATAGAAAAGGGTATTTCAGCAGGTGTCATTTGTATTGGATTGCTCCCTCAGACAATGTAGCAATTTCAGAATTTTTCTCTCTTCCTTGTAACCTCTCACATCCTCTGAACCTTTTCTAGAGGATTGGGAGACCCTCTGGAGCAGTTTTAGGGGCGCATGGTGGGCTGCAGGTGGAGGGGAAAATCTCCAAAACTTGTCCTTTTCCCATTCTACTCATGGATATCTTCCATCACCAGAATGGCCACTATTGGACGCAACCCAGTGTAGTCATTTTTTTTTGTGATTAATATTTTTATTAATTTTTCCAACAAACACATACACAAATAAACAATAATATAACATACAATAACATAAAACCAATTCCCCCCTCAACTACCCCCCGTGGTCCCCCCCCCTTCCGAGACCGTCTCATTATCCTTCATCCTCTTTCCAAAATTTTAATGATTCTTTTGAAGGCAATTGTCCCTTCCCCGATCTTAAAACGTAATTCAAAAGGGGCGTCCATATTTCCCCAAAATCACTCTTCCTGGACATTCCCCTCTTTATTTTCATTTTACACGTCAACATATCATTCAAAGCTAAATCCCAAATTTCTTTATACCACTCTTCTATTGTATAACTTCGTTGCCCTTTCCAATTTTTAGCAATCAGTATTCTAACAGGTGCCAGGAGGTTGTTTACCAATTCTTTATTTATTACATCCTTATTCCTACTATCCCATATTGCTAGTAGAGCTAGCTTCGGGTTTAATTCCAACCTACTTCCAATTATATCACTTATTTCTTTACAAACCCTTACCCAAAATTTTTGTACTTGTTCACAGCTCCACCACATATGAAAATATGTCCCAACCTCCTGACACCCCCTCCAGCAATTCTTGGGCAATTTTTTATCAATCTGGTGAAATCTAACAGGTGTTAAATACCATCTCCAAACTGTCTTATAATAATTCTCCTTAATTCTAATCGACAATACCTTTAACATTCTTCCATTCCATATCCTCCCCCAATTATCTTCATTAATTTTCCCCCTTATATCTTCTTCCCAAACCTCTTTTATGACCTTAAGTGAGTCCTGAATTTCTTCCTCTATTAATATTTTATATATCTCACTAGTGAGTCCTTTCTTAGCTCTAGCTTCTTCTTTATCCCACGATTGTTCAATTAAATCTTCAAATCTAGTATTGTTTCTACATTCCTTATTCTTTGTGGTCCAATCCTGTGTCCATTTTAACAGCTGCAAACACTTGAACCACGCTAGCTTTTGTCCTTTAAATAAATTTTTAATATGCTCACTATCCTTCATCTTTTCCATCCAATTCCTTAATTTAATAATATCTAGTTCTTTCAGACTCCCTTCTATCTCTGATTTTAATACACTTGGGAAGTTACCCACTACTACAACTGGGGCAAGCGGAGACTCCCCTGGTATCAACTTCCCTCTATACTTCTCCCAGATCATTAATATATTTTCCAACAATGGGTTGTCCAGTACTTTGAATTCTTTCTTTTGCATTTTAGTAAAAAATATATTTCGTAATTTATACTCCACCTTTACTGTTTGCGATTCTAACCATTCCATGTCTTGTTCCCCTAAAATAGCATGAATAACATATCTTAACTGGTTCGCAATATAATAATTCTTAATATTCGGAAGTCCTAGACCTCCTTTCTTTTGAGCCTTATACCATAACCCCTTATTTATCCTAGCTCTTTTATCCCCATTACAATAAGCATTAATCATATTTTGCCAACTTTTAATCTCAGCCGCTGATATTCTAATAGGTAACATTCTAAACAAAAAATTAATCTTAGGTAATATATTCATTTTAATAACCGCTATTCTACCAAACCAAGAATGTTTTAATTTTCTATATATCTGTAACTTCTCCCCTACCTCTTTCCTTAACCTTACTAAGTTAAGTTCCTCTAGTCTATTTAATTCTCTATCTATATTAACTCCTAAATATCGTATTATATTTTTATATCCTAATCCTAAATTAGCTTTACATTTCTCCATCTCTTCCTTGTTATAATTATACAACATCATTTCTGACTTTCCCCAATTAACTTGTAATCCTGTAATTTCCCCAAATTCTCTCAGATGTTTCTGAATCAGATCCCCGCTTTCAAGGGGATCTTCTAATGTCAGCAACGTATCATCCGCAAACATATTTACTTTAATCTTATCATTACTACCTATCCCCTTTAATCTATCATCTTCCCTAATTACATTTGCTAAAATTTCTATAACTACTGCAAATAAAATCGGCGAAAGTGGACATCCTTGCCTAGTTCCTCGAGCTAGATTTATTTGTTGCGTTAACCCATCATTAACCATTATTTCCGCTTTATTATTTTTATACATCTGATTAATCACTCCCATAAATTTATTTCCAAACCCAAACGTTTTTATTATTATTTTTAACGCTGGCCATTCCACGCAATCAAAGGCTTTGAAAATATCCAAAGCTACTAATCCTGCTTTTAACTTTCTTCTTTTTATAATATTTATTGTATTTATAACCCTCCCAATTAAATTTGGCATTTTCCTACCAACAATAAATCCACATTGATCATTTTTTATATATTTAAAAATAAATGAACCCATTCTTTTAGCCATTATTGCTGAAAATATTTTTGCATCCTGATTTATTAAAGATATTGGTCTATAAGATGCTGGATCCGTCATATCCTTGCCTGGCTTCTGTATTAAAATAACCATGGACTGATCCCAAGATGGCGGGGTCCTTCCTCCTTCTATTATATTATTATATAATTTTAATAATCTAGGTATTAAAATATCCTTAAATATTTTATAAAATTCCGGCCCCAGTCCATCAATCCCCGGAGACTTACCTCCTTTTAGTTTTGCAATAATTCCCTCTATTTCTTTCTCAGTAACCAAGGCTTCCATACTCTCTTTATCTTGATCATCCAGTCTTATTTTCCAATTTCTTTCTACATATTCCTGTATCTTATCATTTGTAACCGCCTCTGATGCATATAGTTCTTTATAAAATTCCTGAAAAATTTTTAATTTATCTTTCATTAAATTACATCTATTCCCTAATTTATCTCTAATTGTCCCTATCATATTCTTAGCCTTCTCTGACCGCGTGGATCTAGCCAGCATTTTGGAATTTCTGTTATTATATTCAAAAAAATCTCTCTTTAAATACAACAAGTTCTTCTGAACCTGTTCTAATTCTTCTGTCTCCAATTCCTTTTTCTTAGCTTGAATTAAGGCATATAACCGCTTATCTTTAGTCTCCCTTAATCTGTCCTCTAGTCTCCTTATCTCTTCTTCAACGTTTTTATTACGTACTTCCTGTTGCTTTTTAAGTGTTTTAGGGGCGCATGGTGGGCTGCAGGTGGAGGGGAAAATCTCCAAAACTTGTCCTTTTCCCATTCTACTCATGGATATCTTCCATCACCAGAATGGCCACTATTGGATGCAACCCAGTGTAGTCATGATGGAGTGTTTGATCGGCCTTAGGGAATGTATTGCCTCAACGTAGCTCTAAGGTTGTACTACATCATCCTCTTTAAAAACAGAGTGATATTTCTGCCTTCAAAGTTTTCTGGAGATATACTGTAGGGCCAGTATCCCATTCAACACTACCACTAATATAAATTATGTTGTGCTAGCATAACCAACCGTTAGCAGAATACCAATAGGTTTTGCTGGTGCAAAGCGTTTTCTGGGGAAACACCACACCAGCAAACACTATCGGCATTGTGCTAGTAGTCGTTTCTGCTGGCACAATGTAATTTACATACATGGTGGAGTTGAATAGGATGCTGTCCCTGGTTTCGTGTACTGTAGCGGACCTCCAAGTCAATGTGTATATATTTAGATATTTCTTTTGTTTGCCCATAGAAATGATGCCCTGGCATTCTGCATTAGCACAAACTGCTACTGACGCACTGAGGCTGGGCCGGCACTGTCAGGATTCAAAATGCTAGCCCAATCAGCAAGGAAACACTAAGATATGACAAGGTGTGTGCACCTCGAGGATGAAGGGAGGGAAATTGCACACTCCATCCTGTGTGGATGGAGGGAGGGAAGTTGCACGCATTTAATAGCCTAATGTGATATATATATATATATATATATATATATAGTAATAAGATAGGATAATCAAAATACACAGGGGTTGAAACAAACCATGTCTGCTTTTAGATGTCGGGGGCGGGGGGAATCTCCCTCAATATATGGTTGCCGTGTGTTGTAGAATCATGGCATATTTTTTCAACAGCTACGGATTTGAATATTTCATTCCTTAGCAAAAATGTCATGTGACATTTTCCCTATATATAGCTTTGCTGGGTTCATTCTTCAGGGACAGAAGAAATGGGTCCAATGTTTTCAATGGTTTTATTGACTAATGAAGAGTTGTTGCTGTTTTCTCTCTGCCTTTGTCTCTACTAGAGGTACAATAATCTGGGTGAAGGCGATGAATCCCTAAAGGTGTTGAATGAGTGGCAAGAGTGGAAGTGGATGAAATTCGGGGGAATGAACTTTGGGTAGAAAACACCCAGGTCCCTTCGGATGCCTCATTCTGCAAAATTCACTCAAAACAGAAGTTGACCAAAATCAAACACAGTATTAAGCATTGTTTCCAATTTAGTCTAGCTTAAGTCCACTCACTTCAATGAGCCTATTCTAAGCAGGACTAACATTGGATGGTAACTGTTTTAAAAGATATTGGGCCTGATCCAAGCAAAGTTAAGCACTTTTAACTCCCATTGATTTCAGGGGCATATGCTCATATGGGGCTGAATTTTGCTTGGATTAGATCTGTTATTTCATTGTTTGAAGCTGTAATCCGAAACATGCTTACTAAGGAGGAAGCCTCACTGAAAATTGCTGGATGTACATGCTTAGAACTGCACTGTTAAGCACATTTAACTCTATTAGATTGTGGCCTCTGCTAACTCTACCAAAGCAGAGGAACATCTCAGCAGGACCATTTCTTAGAAGTTTGGTTACCTTTTCTCTCTTAGACAAACTATTATCACAGTAATCTTTTTGACCTCTCATCTCTCAGAACTCCTTTTGGAGAGACTCACTCTTAACTTCAGCATTGACACTAGTGTTCTTCAGGTGTTTGCCACAGACAGCTTTACTGTAAATCTAGAGGGAGCTGGGAAAATGTACTACAGCTCCACCCCCTGACCTTCCTGTGCTCATGAGGAAGGTCTGCAAAGGCATTATAAGTGGGTTCGGCTGAACGAATTTACACTGCTCCATGTGACTGGGAACCCTGGCTTATCAGGGTTCCCAATCATGTGAGGTTCTGTAACTGCATTCAGCCAAACACAGCTAGTGTGCCCTTTGAAAACTTCCCTATCAAAATGGGGAAGTTAGGAGTAGAGGTGGTGGGGTTAGAGGATGTATTCTCAGCATCCTCCACAGTGAAGATAACTTTTGGGTTGGTGGGCTCATCTGGAATTTTAAGGGAGTGTCATGGACGCTCTAAAAGAAATGGCTGTCATGGGGGCTCAGCAATTCACAAAATGGCTGCCATGGTGCACATGACCAGTTGCAAAACAGTCATTTTCCAGAAGAAAAACTGCTGGGGGGGGGGGGGGAGAAAAATAATTTGCCCAAGGACTTAAGTACAAGGCAGAGTTGGGGTCTGAGCTCCAAAACACAAAAGCATTCATTCCAAACCCAAATACAGATGGTGCTGGAGGGCAGCACCTCACTTTGCAGTATGCCAGCCTCCCTTTAAGAAAAACAAAATATGGTTTCAATTTGTAAAAATCTTAAGAGATAAAATAATAATGAGGAGGGACAATGAGCCAATGTGGTGTCCGCAGACACCACATTGGAGACCCCAGCAGTGAAGCTTATTCCTGTGTTCTTTTCATAATAGCTATGATAAATCAAATCTTATCAGACTCTGTGGGTTGGATCCAGCTTTAGTCATTATTAGAGTAAACCCATTAAAATGAATGGGACAAATAAGTCATAACTAGGCATGTAGGAATTTTGTAAAATCTGTTCTGGCTGCGTTTCACAGATTGTCAGTGTCTTTTGTTCTGTCAATTGCTCATTGATGGAATCTTTTTTTTTTTTTGAAGTTTCCCAAATTTGCTCAAATTCATATTTCCTAAAAGGTGCAAATCCCCCCACATGAACAAATCCCCTCAAAATGCACATTCTTATGATTTGGCCTGTGGGGGAAATGTGCATTTTCAGCCAGTGGTTGTTGTTTTTCATGTTACATATTTTTGGATGACTAAATTTACATAAAATTCTGGGGTGGGGAGATGGTCCACAAATCTGTAGAATCCTTGTGACTCAGGGGAAACCAGTCCAGTAAGGAATCTGCAGGCTGGTTTCACAGAAATCTGAGATCATTTGATTCCATTGCTGATCTCTCCAACACCTCTAGTAAAAACTAACTTATATCCCATTGATTTCAATGGGTCTACTCTAAGCATGACCAGAACAGGATCCAACCCATAACCTGTACTCAAGTTATTGGTTATTGTGTTTATGTCTTTGAGCCTATATATACTACTGCTTTAAAACAGTTTAAAACTGTTTAAAATGGTGTATAACAGTTTTGAGAACTGTTGAGGCCCAGGACACACTCCATATACAGTTTTCAAAACGTTTTCAAAGTGTTTTATCCTGCATTTGTAGATAGGCTCTTGGTTATATAGCTCAATATAAAAAAAAGAAATGTTGAAAGTAGAGGTCTCAACCTGTTGCTTCAAAGTAGCCAATTATTATATGAACAGTGTCCAATGTCTTTTGACCAAATAATTTCCTCAGAGGCAAAGGGTCTTACTCTTGTACATCAGCTGAAAGAGCTCAAGAATATACTGAGGAACATATTCTGAGCCTTGCACAGGGAATATATTCTTTACTGGATGAAGCTCTGGTTTCTCAGCACCAGGATGACTAATTCCCTTTGTTCTAATCTTGCAAGGTGACCACCAGGCTTCAATTCCTAAAAACTGCAATAAAACAGAAGAGATGAGAGAGTGACAGGGGAGCCTAGTGAATCCAATTTGGTGGGGTGGAGATTCCATTCTGGGTTTTAGTTAAAACCCGCTAGAAGTCTGAAGGAGCTATCCAAGGTACTGCACCCATTTTGGAGATAGGGTCTAGCACCTTGGATAGTTATTTTTATACTTCTGGCTGGTTGTAACTAAAACCCAGAATGGAATCTCCGCCACACCAAAACCAGATCCACCAGCCTCCCCTGTGTGCTGGAGTCCTCCATGATACAATGATGGAAGATACATCCTTTTGTTTTTTTGTTTTTGTTTTAATTCTTGCTTGGTAATTACAGATCCTTTGGCGTAATAAACTATTCTTAATTGCAGTCAATTATAGATCTTTAAAGAATGCTAAAGACCATCTCTGGTTACAATCTCTCCCACCACACAGAGTGGAGACCTTCTTCTTCATTAGCCTGATTAGGAAAGCCAAACAAATCCTGATCCTTGTTTGCTTCAAAACATGTCATAGATCTCTCTTAGGTCAATCAGGCAAGATAACAAGTTATATCAAGTTTGGCAAATACAATCCAATTAGCATCAAATGATATCTATGAAGCAAGGGGACAGAAGGATATAGAAACAAACACATGTTATATATGCCACACTATGACTGTAGCATTTTCATTTAACTACCGATATCCCACTGAGCCGAAGGGCCAGTGTTTCAATTGTTAGTCCCAGCTGAGTTAGCATGTGCTAAACTTTAAAAGAGAGACAGACAGACAGACAGACAGACTTATATTCTTAGAGTTAGGCACATGTTGAAGTACATATTACTAAAATGAAGTTAACAGTAGGACTTATTCCACAAGAACCTGGGCTCTAAATGTCTAATAAGTATTGTATCTCATTTTAAGCTCTACCTTGACCTGAGAATTTTCAGCTGTTCAGCCAGAGGGCAGAGAGATATTTTGGAGATGGCTGAGTCAAAGAGACAATCATGTAGCTTTCCCTAGTGATGAGTTCCATGAATGGAAGAGATGCATCTCAAGATGCCAAAACAGAGATTTTTATTCATAAGAGAGAGAGAGAGAAACACGTCAACACGCCTAGGCTTATTTTTATATTAAGACCTTCTTTAGGCGGTTATAAAAAAAATACCTGCAGGAAATCCTGTAATAATGTGTCATACTAAAATACAGTGGTGATTAGTAGTAGATATTACTGCAGGAATTTCTGGGCAAGTTATCACCAGCACGGCTCCCTGGATGCCAGTCCACCAGACCCCTGCTCGAAGATCACCACTTACCTGCAAGACACCATTTTGTAGAAAACTGTGTTAAAGCAATTTATGGAAATTGCCATTTGTGCAAAATGGTGGCCGTAAATAGCCCATTCATGCAAAATTGCAGAGTAAAGGGTCGAATTGTGGGTAAACAGGATGCCATGCACTGCTTGCTGCTCACTGGGCACTCACAGACCTGCAATTTGCCCCACATGCCATACAGGGTCAGTCGCCTGGCAGGAGTCCAGTGAGCAATGTGCAAGGTGGGCACTGGTAAGTTCATCCATCCCTAGTTGAGGTGTGGGTGCCAATGTGTTTACCTTTAGTGACAATGCTCCAGACCAGGAGTTCCACTTTCCAGGATTCTAGTTTGGCTAATCCAGGATGTGGATTTGATTAGGATAGGGACTGATCAACAAAGTGAGGGCAATGAGATAAGCAAGGATGCTATAATGATTACCATGAATGGCCTCTTCCCATTGAGAGTAGAAAGGTGTTCTCTGACCTAGCTTTCCAACACACAAGTAGTACATTGGATTGCCCAATTAGCCACAGCCCCACATTATCCCCCACCTGAGACAACCCCCTGTAATAGCAGACAGGGAGACAGCGGTAGTTTGGGCAACTTTGCTGGATTGTTCCTTAAATATTTGCAGTGATCATATAATCAATGCTTAACACATGTGGCAGCTAAAATTATTTGCATACATATAGGCTGACATGCCACCTGTGTTTAATCTCATCTTCCTCCCTGAAGTGGTATTTCATTGCCCATGATTGTAGGGAGCTCAATAAATATCTGCGCGAGTGGAAAGATTCTATGTACACCTCGCCGTCTTCAAGACGAGAAGCATTATATAAACCCAAGATGTTTCAGTGTTATTGTACTTGGTGTGAAGAGGATGCCATATAAAATATTAATGCATTTCATTAAAATGGCTCTTATTGTCAATATGTAGCATGACTGCTTAGTGATTTCTCACTTTAGCAGGCGCTTCACGCTGGAAGTGATATCTTCCCATTATTCCACCCCAAAGCAGTATCGAAATGCATTGCCTTGCTTGACCATTTAGGTTCGGTGTCCCCCCAAAAAGCCTACTGTTGAGTTAACGAGAGATGATATAATAGTGTAGTGGCTGACAGAAGAGAAGCACGGCCACCAGTCAAAAAAGGAGCAGCTGCCGCACCCCGTTCTCCCCAAAGTAAGCCAGGAATATATGATCTGATGCCATCCAATTTTTCTACATCAACTGACAGCAGTCAATGAAGTGAGTCCAGGGGCAAGAGTGGACAAGTTAGGGGGAATATGATCAGTGATGGTGTCATGCCACATCTTTTTAACAGGGATGGGTGTAAAATTTTGTTTCGGTTCATTTATGATAAGCATTTACCAAAATTCACAAACATTTTCGTATTTGGGATGGTAAGAACTTGAGATTTTCAAAACTGTAATGTGAGAGAAACCAAAATGAACACATTCTTCCATCCAGGCCCAGAGCTTTGAGGGGTTAGTTCTAAAAAGACTGGGACCAGATCTACAGCAAGCAGTGTATGAAAGAGGTATATAAAAGCCAGGAGCCACACTAAGCAGGATGTAGTGGTATGTGCTATGTGTCAATGGGTCCCAACAGTTGTCAGTGCACTTCAATACTGCTATATAGCAGTGGTGTAGATCCTGCCTTTTATATACCATTTTCCTACTGCTTACATGACTCCATATCCTGCTTGCTGTAGATCTGGCCTTAGTTTGGATCCCTGTATAGGGATTGGTGAACTCACCTGCATCTGTTCCGTCTGACACTCACCCCTCCTCCGACGCCATCCTCCTCCACTCATCGGGCCACTCGAGCTTCTTTTGAAGCTAGGGAAGGCTCAATGAGTGCCCTTGCATTTCCCCCCATTGTATAAGTGGCAGACGTAAAGGTCCCGTTTATACAACGGGGGAAATGTGTGATTTCTGGAGCCTCTACTGTGGCACAAAATGGAGGCTTCAGACATGGGCGGATGGCTGCCGAGTGCTTGGAGCGCGGGTCCATGAGCATGCTGCAGTGCCTAGCTGGGTCTGGGGGGTCAGATGAGGGGGGTCCGATGATTGCAAGTGCTGACTGAGGACTGGCAAAAAAATTTCTGGCAGGATCCTCAGCTTTAACACGTCTATGGCAGGCAAGTACAACATTCTCCATCTCATATACCTTTTGAATTTGGCTGAATCAAATCGGTGAGGATTTTGTTTCAGTTCATTTTTTTGATATATGTAAGAATTTACCAAACTTTGCAAAAAAAATTTTTTTTAATCAGATGCAGGACTGAACCATCCTTAATTCTTGCTTAAGTAAAGTAGGGATGTCAGAGAAATTTGCAATGGAATCAAATGAGTTTGGATTCTGCAGCAGACAAGCTTTTTCCAAGTTGCATGGAATTCCACAGACTTGTGGACTGCTTATGTTTTTTACTTTCCAGAATTTTATGCAAATTTAGCCATAGAAAAATATGTAAAGTAAAGAAAACACCAGCTGAAAATGTACATTTCTCCCATAGGCTAAAGCGTGCAAATCACATTTGGGGAGGGGATTTGCGCATTTGGGGGGATTTGTGCATTTAGGGAGGGATTTGCAAATTTGCGCAAATGCCATTGTGTTATAATTATTCAAAACTAGTCTCCCTAGTATGAGATTCACTGCCAGATAGTTGGTTGTGATGAATCCCCATTGAAATCAATATCAAATACAACTAACGTGTTCCACGGATTGGAATGCAGCGAAAGCCTCAGTAAGTTTAGTTGGATTGGAGCCCTGACATGTGCTTAAACTGCAAACTTTAATGGTGCTATTTGCAGGTGTCATGGAAGAATAAAAGATCTAGCTTTGTTAAGCATTTCTAAATAGCATCATTCTAGGAGAGTGAGCATACGTAGTTTCCCCATGTTATTCCCAATTCCACTGAGCTCAATGTTTTTCTTCAAATCATTATGATTATTTTACTCAGTATAAGCATTTGACACCTGCTGTTTCAAAACTTTATCACAAATGTTTCAGAATATAGACACCAGACAAAACTGGAGCGAGAGCAAAAAAAGCTAAATGTAATAACAGAATATATATATATATATATATATATATATATATAATCTCCAGTAAACAAAAGAATCAGAATCTAGAAATTGACAACATTAAACATTAAACTAGGGCTCCAATTGGTGATTTGTCAGCTAGATTCCAATGCATGCAATCCAACCCTCACCCATCACGCCAAAGGATGCTCAAGGATTTAATTTGGTCTGCATTTTTTCAGCTAACTGACCTGATTTGCATCCCCAAGAGTAATACACAGATCACAGATTACAATACAGTTCTCTGATAAAAAGAAATAAGGCATGATAAAAAAAAAAAAGCATAAGGATTGGACGTGGGTGAGTTTAACAATCCCTATGCATGTGTGTGGAGGGGTGACATGGCTGGGGCAGATTCTCCTCTACAAACCAAACCTACACACATCCATTGAACACCTGAATCCCTAAATTAAGCCCCTGCATGTACAGCTGTACACACAAAGGCCTCTAATCACTTGACCAGAAGGCTCGCAAAGGCAGAGTTTCTGGTGGTGAGGAAACTTCCTGGTGGTGCTACATTCAGTCATTCAATGTGTATGTGCAGGTTGGGCGCAGAATGTGCCCCCACCTCCCCAAGACTGGAGAGGGGAGTTCTGATCAGAAACAAAATAAAATTGTCATATGTTACGATTAGAAAGCACAACAGCCTTGATTCACACCACAGCCTTCTGGGAGCAGGATGAGGAGAAAAGAAAGGTCGTAACCGTTTTTGGAAAGGTAACCAAAATTATTACTTCAGTGAAAAATTATATGAGTATAAACTCATATAAGGTGTGGTCCTGAAGGTTTCTCTTGGACTTGATTTCTTTTATGTGTATTCAGCTTTGACAAAGTGTATCTATTAGATTATGTCTAATAAAATGCAATCACTTTCACATTTTAAGGCATTCAAGCTATACAGACCCAAGATTCTTAAATTAAACTAATATTTGCTATTTGATGGAACACTTTGAAGAACGCCAATCTCAAAAGGAGATGTTTGACACCTTTGGAAGTTGGTGATAACAGACCTAAAATGTTTACTTGCCACAGAAGTTTTTTTTAAAAAAAAAAACGCTGGTCATGGGGGTGGGGAGAATATGATAAACCAACTTGAAATGCTCAGTAGGAATTTAACCTGCTGCTACACTAATACTCAGCTTCCCTACAAGAGCAGGCTTCCAGCTAGAATAAGATATTTCAGCCAACTTTGTTCCAGCAAAGATCATAGAAATAAACAATTTTTATAAGTGTCTAGAAGTCCTGACAGAATGCTGCCAATCTTTAAGGATATCTTCCAGATAAATAAGCTTGTCATGCTAAACCCTTATCTTTTTTTTCAGGCTGCCAGTGAATATGTGTAATAATGCTTCAACATACTTGCCATTGGAGACCAAAACAGGGAGAAAGGAAGATGCGCAGAATGCAAATGTAAAATGCCAAGGCCTCATCCTGTCGAGTTTGGAGAGTGCGGAGGGCACTCAGCACCTTGCAGGAGACTCTCGGAAAGTCTAAAGATCAAGCCCTTATGCAAAGAAGGGACATTTTTGTCGAGAATGCTCTCGGAAATAAATGATTCTGCATTGGAGGAAGACCAAAGAGTCAGAATTATATTAGAGATAGATCCTGAAAGCCGGTATAGTTTAGCAGATAGAGATGGAGCAGACAATAGCTTTCAAGCTTTATTTATTTATTTATTAAAACATTTGTATCCTGCCCTATATCACTGGGATCTCAAGGTAGCATACAGATAAAATCAGAACAACGTAAAACAATAAATATGCACAGCTAAAAATGTATTAAATAATTGACAAACTAAAGCCAGTAGAACAATTTAAATTCAATAAGAACAATTAAAAACAATAAAAACTATGTGCAAACTTGGGGAATTTAACCTTCAAAAGCTTTAATCAAAAGCCATGTTTTAACAGTTCAACATTATTTGAGAGAGGCATAACATCCCATCCATATTTCTTTTGACTCCCTCTTGGTTCCGGTCAAGCAGCCTTTATTTTAAAGACAACGCAACATCCCTGCCAGGCAGGTTTATCAAATGCCGAAGTTGGATGAATATCCTTAACATAGAATCACAGTGTTGGAGGAGGTCTTCTTGCAGGCCATCCAACACCCTCCATGTTGAAGGAAATCTAGAGCCAAATCACTCCTCAACTGATGGCTCTTCAAACTCTGCTTAAAGATCTCCAATGAGGGATGGACAACTGCCCCTCTAGGTAATTGGTTCCATTGTCAAATTGCTCCTATCAGCAAGAAACTTCTCCTAACATTCAACTGAAATCTACCCTCCTGTAACATAAGCCTAGTCAATTTAATCCTGCACTCTGGTGCACCAGGGAACAGGGTTTTTTCCCCTCTTCAGGTATTTGAAGAATACTATCACATCCCCCCTCAGTCGTCTCCTCTCCAGTCTAGACATAACAAGGTCTTCAACCTTTTCTCATTGGCCTTGTTTTCCACACTGCTGATCATCTTTCTTGCCCTCCTCTGAACCCAAGAAACACCACAAGTGGGGATGGATGGACTCACTAGACCACCTCCACTGCCTGTGCCCATTTGCTGCAACCACTTGCTGTAATACACTTGTTAATAGAAATGTGAAGGCCGGAGGGGGGGGGGGGGGGACAGAGGGGAAAAAAACACGGGGGAGGAACAGTAGTTTTTTATCCATTTTTTCCCCTGAGGACCGTATTTGTTTTTTTTGTTTTTTCTGAAAAATTGAAATATTTTCTTTTAGAATTTAAGATGAAGTATTTATATATCATTGCCCAGCCTTTTGTCCTCCCAAAATAATATATAAAAGTTAGAGATGTAAAATGTCTGGAAATAAAGAAGCCAATGGGAGAGGGGGAAATGGTTTTTTTTTTAATCCTCTTTAAAAAAAGAAAAGAAAAAGCATGCTGAGAATTTAAGATTCCTAGCATAGTTAGTTCTTTTATTCTTTCTTGATCTAAAGTATTTTTTACAGATAGACATTTATGCTCACCGCTTTTGTTGATCTAAAGTATTTTTTACAGATAGACATTTATGCTCACCGCTTTTGTTGGTGGCCCAGCTATACCCTTATCTGGACAGGAGCAACCTGGCTTTTGTCGTCTATGCTCTGGTAATGCCCTCCCCCCAAATTAGACTACTGCAATGTGCTTTACCATTCTGGGCCCATTTGAACTGGTTACCTGTATGATTCTGAACCTGATTCAGGATGCTGATTTTGACTTATAAGGCTTTATACGGCTCATGACCACAATACCTGATGGAGCACCTCTCCTGGCATGAATCTGCCCATATACTAAGGCCCTGTTGGTGACCCTCAATTATCTAATCATTATCTAAGGCCGTCCTCAAGGTGCCACCTCTGAGGAAGGCTTGGAAGGTGGCAAAAAAGGGAAAAGGCTGTTTCAATGACCACCAATTACAAAATGAACACTCCAGCGAGGCCTGCCTGGTGCCAACATTATTTTTTCAGCACAAGGTTAAGACCTTCCTCTAGTCTCAGGCATTTGGCAGTATATGGTAAGGGTTTTAATCAGATCATGGAATTCCATATTGTGGATGGTTAAAATTGTTTGAGTGTGTGTGTGTGTGTGTTATGTGTTTGAATATAAACTGTTTTTGTATTGTGTTCAATTACTGTATTTTAAGGTTTTTAATCTCTGAAAACTAGGGCTGTGCACCATCTTGGGCTGAATTGCTGAATCAGCACCGAAGCCTCAGGGCACCTTTGGAGCAGTGCTGGGCTGCTTTCCCCAACCCATCTACTCACCCAAGCTGCTGCAAGGCCGGCCGTGAGTCCCATTGAGTCCATTAGACTCAACAGACTCACCTCCCCCTCCATCTCCCTCCCCACCCTCTCACCCTCCCTAGTCACCTAGTCACTTGTAAATCATGTCCTCAGCTCGAAGAGCCAAACCACAATTTAAAGTTAAGATCACAGCAACTCTCTGTTTTTACCATATCTTTGGCAGCAAACTATGGCAGCCCTAAAAGGCCATTCCTCTTTATGTCCACTGTAGTTTGCAGCTATAGATATAGTAAAAACAGAGAGCCACCATGATCTTAACTTTCAATCATGTCTTGGCTCTCTGGGAGGAGGACACAATTTACAGGTAAGTCCCAGTGGCATCAGCTCTGGGTTGGGGGGGGAGAGGTGGAAAGGGGGTGAGGAGGCTGGGAGTGGGGAATGGGGAGTAGGGAGTCCCATGGACTCCCAGTTGACCTTGTGCCCAGCTTTCCTCCAGGGCGAGTCAGGGGGCTGTGCACAGCCCTATTGTAAACCACCCAGAAAACTTTGACTAATGGGCAAAAATGAAGCAAAAACAACACAAATATTATAATCTGTCTCCATCCTCAGATTGGAAAGGTGCAGATCCCAGGGGCACTGGTTCAGGTTTTGTCAGTGCCTATGTGGTTGGAGTGTGGAAAACATTCCTGGGAAGATTCAAAGTGGACATCTTCAAGATTAAATTTCAATGAGCCAGTGTTATGTAGTGGTTAAAGTGTTGAATGAGGATTCAGGTGGTCCGTGTCCAAGTCCACCCGCCTCAGCCATGAAGCACTTTGGGATTACCACTGACTCTCAGCTTAACCCACTTCACAAGGTTGTTGTGAGGATAAAATGGAGAGAAGGGTGAAGAATCATATAATCTGCTTTGGGTTCCTTGGAGAGAAAAAAAACAGGCAGGGTATGAATGTAATAATAAATAAAACAATATTTACTAAGCAGCCATGTATCTGAAAAGCATTTGTTGTGCTTACCTTTTATACCTCATAATAATAACATACATAAATATACATGATCCTGTAGAATGAACAGGCTGCTGAAATAATCACACCTGGGCCAGGTCTACACCAAGCAGGATAGAACACTATGAAAGAAGTTTGGAAACAGTATATGAGTCCCAACAGTTGTTAGTGGACTTCAGTACCATCATAAAGCAGTAGTGTAGATCCTGCCCTGCTCTGAAAGATGACAGGAGACTGCCCTGCCTGGTGAATTCAAATCTGTGTTCAGAGCTGGGCCATAGTAGACATGAGGTTGAATGCATCTTTTCATTTAAGGTTTCTTTTCTTAATACTCATAATATCAGAACTTTAAAGGCGCTATCCCAAGTGCTAAACCCTATTCCCAAAATGGTTTTAGCACCTTGGATAACTCCTTTAGAGTTCTGACTGGTTGTGACTGAAACCCAGAGTGGGATCACCGCCACTGTCTGGTTTGCAGCAGGTGTGGAGAGGGGAAATTAACTCTTTCTTCCCCTCCTGCAGTCTTAAGGAAAAGCTCTCCACTGAAAGTGCAATTTGTAATGGGAGGAATGCCCCCCCCATTTGATATTACCCACCAAAACAAATGTCAGTTTCAGAGCTTTTTTTAAAAAAAAAAATCTCAAATTCTTTACATCTTGCTTAGGAAGAAATTTGTGGATGTTCTTATTTTGAAAAATGAACCAAATGAAATTCTTACCCATCCCTACTTTGGGATGGCCAGGTTAAGATGGTAGGATGAGAGTTTTCGTTCTAGGTCTTTAGAATTTGTTCCATTTGGGTCCATTAAACGCACTATTAATTGCATATTCAGGTGATTTCCCCTGCCCCCATTTGATTATTCTTCACCCAGAGCCTAAATGATGTGGTGGCCTCTAGCAATCAGCTAGATAAATAAATTAATTCAAAAAGTGATAGCCCTTTTCAGGCATGCGAATTAGAGGCATGAAGAGATTTCCTTCTTCTTTTTCCTCCAACACACCGGAGCAAATGTTCCCATCACCGTATCTTTCAGAGTCATTGTCGCTTTATTCCCTTTCAGTTGCTTGAACTTTCCAATACGCCCAGCACCTGTCTCTTTCATATAGCACACAGGGTTCTTTCCTCCATGCTGTACACTATCCTCATTAACACATATCAGTCAAAAGCACCGTTAATTAAACTGGCAAGATGATTACACATGCCTCCATGTGCCCCCTCAGAACATCCGTTTGCCAAGATATCTTTTTTTTATTTCCCTTCCCTCATATACAGTGGGTGAAGAAGGCCTTAAGTAAACCAGATTTGCTATATCTTCCACATATAAACTCAAAGTGCATTGTTTTCTTTGAAGGGGGGGAGCCCTACACATCATTACCACTTGCCCCAAATAAATAAATGCAACACTGACACCAATCTGTAAAGCTAACACATGCATATTTGATCTAGGCAAACACAGCCTAGAAGATGACATTTCCTTTCATGCTCCCTTACAGACACAACATTCAAATTAGAACACACCACCCTTTGACTGTGTACTAATGAGTGTGTTGTAAATAATTGATTAAAGCTGGGCGAAACCCTATGGTTTTGCACTTTTCAAAATTTCCATGGCAGGAAAAAGCAAATATTTCCCCATTCCATCCCTCCATACATTCCCCTTTCAAACTGAAATTTGGGCCAATAGCCACCACTTTGTTGACTTTGCACAACCTTTGAATCTTGCACCGTCAGGATTTGACGTTTCCTCTGGCAAACACAGGCAAAGCCCCGTCCCAGAAACTAAAGGCAGGCACCAATGCTTTGCTTATTTAAAGTACAATGTTCCAGGACTTCTTTCAATGCATATGCTGAAGTGAATTATAATGAAGTACACCTTAGAGCAGGAATCCAAGACTTAATAGCACACTTAGATATTTCTGCCTATGAGAGCCAATGTCTTGGATTGACTCTCACCATCTGTCTTGCGCACCCTTGAAGACACCCATCCTGTTCCCTAACGGCAACCTTGTAAATGACCACAAGTTTCTCAGCACTCAAGGGTACGTCCACAACATATTTCACAATACTGGGCAAGGTGTACAACTGTTAAAGATATAGGACCCCTGTCCTCCTTTGCATATGACACCCTATAATAGCCAGGGCAAGCCAAGTTATTTTGTGGCCTTCGATGTGTATGTATTTTGAAACCAGAAAAAAATGCTAGTTTTTAAGCTGCAATCCAAAGGATGGGGTGTCCATGCTTTGGGCACATACCAGAGCTTTTTAAGAACGTGCTGCCATTGTACCTAGGCTGTTTCCCCCCTGACTTATCCCTTTGTATCCCAAACATACACACTGCTTTTGGAACTTGGGGAAGTTTAGAACATCATCACAGGGGGGGAAATCACATTTCCTTACCGCCGCTTCTCCGCTTACATGTTTGTCCCTCATTACGTCCTCATTCTCAAGGGAAAGAGGAAGTAAACAACGTGCTCGTGGCCCATTCAGTGAGCTGTTTTGATAGGGTGACCAGATAAAATCCAGGTCAGGGCTCATGTATCTTTAACAGTTAAAGTTGCAGGGGTCCTGTCTTCTTTTGTATATGGTCACTCTAGTATAGTGCCTGCAACTTTAACTGTTGTGATGAAGAGGGAATTTCACCAGGAACTAATTGCATACAAATGACACTGGCTGAAATTCCCTTTTCTCTACAACTGTTAAAGTTACATGAGCCCTGACCTGGATTTTATCTGGTCAGCCTAGTTTTGATCATGCTGCTTCGGCTGCACACAGCAGGAGTTAGTGGAAAGTTCCATCTTAAAAAATAAGTCAGACTGACTGGGGTGTTTTTTTGCCGCGCAAAGAAGGCTAGAAAGGGTGGGAGGCACACGGGAGGCAGACAACGTTGTGAGAGGGACCCACGAAAATCCGTGAGTGCCCAGTAACGAGCGTGCAATAAAACGCTCATCTGATGGAGCTTTTAAAGAACATCCTGTGGGTTCTGTGGGTTTGCCATCCTAATCCCAACAAAGATTGTAAATATCAAGTGCAAACACTAACCCACAAAGCACACACATATTCCTTGATGGTTACTGGCCTTTGTTTTCTTTGGCCTGAATGCGTGTATGTGTCTGCATGTGCATCAGGATTGGAAAATGTTGTTCCAGTTTTTCTTTCTTTTTGCCACAGATGTAAGGATTAGAAGTTTGGAATATTTAACTGGCAACCGATGAGTGAAAGCAGACAAATAGACGTTGGATGGTGTGGAGAAGGACGGGAGCCTGGTTCTGCTTTTATACTATTTTTATATTACATTTATATCATTGTTTGTTTTATATTTTGAATGGTTTTAATTTTTGTAAACTGCCCAGAGAGCTTTGGCTATTGGTCGGCATAGAATTGCAGTAAAGAAATAAATATTGTTTGTTGTTGTTTAATGCTCCTATATACCTCTTATGATTTTTTTAAAAATTGCTAATCTCTCTAAGTAACCCTTTTAGATTTCTGTTATCCCCATGTAGTTTAGAAGTGTTTTAGGGAAAAATTGCCTATTTGTTGCAACCATGAGGCCTAGAAAACTAAAACTGAAATACTAATCCTGTGTTATGCTCCACACACCTCATGAATTCTCTCTGCATCTATTTTGCTTTTATTTATTTTCAAAGGCATATCAACCAACGTGCCTCCAGTCTTTCCCTATCCCCCACCATTTGATCCTTTCTTCCCATGACCTTCCTTCTTTATTAATCTGTGTGCTACAACTGTCCCCCCACTCCCATGACTGTCTTTCCCCCCACTTCTTCAAGAACAAGCAAAAGACAGAACTGGAATGATGCGTGTAAAAAGAAAGAGGGAGGGAGGCTTGGGGCTACTTGTATCTGTCTCCAGTCATATAACTCCAGGAAGGGTGACCAAATATGATGGGAAACAACCTGGGTTTCTCTCCTACTCAAGGTCGGGTAATTACCTTTTTCTGGCAGGTTTTCTGTGCCTTTCAGCTGCAGGACAGGCAGCAATCCAGCAGTAGCAAAAGTCCTGTAATGAAAATGTCACAATGCAGCCTTTCCCAATCTGATACCCTCCTAATCCATTGGGCTACAGCTCCCATCATCCCAGGCAACTTATTCAAAGAAGGTTTAGCTAGCCTCCATTGGTAGGATGACCATATGAAAAGGAGGACAGGGCTCCTGTATCTTTAACAGTTGTATTGAAAGGGGGGTTTCAGCAGGTGTCATTTGCATGCATGCAGCACATGGTGAAATTCCCTCTCCATCACAATAGTTAAAGCTGCCCCCTTGACCAGTTACAAAAGAGGGCAAGGCTCCTGCAACTTTAACTACTGTGATGAAGAGGGAATTTCATCAGGTGCTGCATGCATACGCATAGCAGAGGGAAATACAACTAAGAAAAGCAGACTTTATAGTATTTACGAGCACTAGGTAGAATTACCAAGTGACCAACTCCCCACAATCTCCCCAAGGGCCTTTCTACACCATAGGGAGGGAAGGAGGATGATCCCAGAAGTACCTGCTTCTGGGGTCATTGCTGTAATCGTGGCTGCCATTTTTTTTCAGACAATCTGCAAAGAGCACACTTGCACTCCAATGAAAAGGTGAGTCATTTTTTAAAAAAAAATAAGCCCCAAAATCACCCCACCCCACCGCCACCCCCACTATCCTGGGGACGCAGACTTGCTTTCTCCCCCTCCCTTGATGGGCACAGAGCTGTGCTGTGCAGCTCTGTGCCCATTTCTGGTGCCCGCTTACTTGTGGGATGGACACCCACAGCTCCTGCAGTCTCGGGACGTTCCCGGGACCATGAGAAGAATCGGGTTTCCCCAGGGATCCCTTATCCTGGGGAAAACCCATGCCCATCCCCCCTGCCCCCGGGAGTCCCTGTGCGTCATGTGGACTCATATGGACCACCCAGGGGCAATCCCACTTCAAAAGGCCAGGGTAGAAGCAGCCCAAGACAAACCTTGTTTAGCCTGCTTCTACACAGTAGGCCTGTTTAGACAACATGCTACTCCATGGTTAGGCCGCTTACCCTTTTGCAGCAAATGGTTATTGAGCATGTTAAAACTGTGTTTATGTAGCCGCCATGGTTAGGAATGGTTCACACAACATCAGTTGTTCACATGACATGCTAAGCCATCATGTTTAGTTCAAAATGCTTAACCACAGTGGCTTAGAGTGTCATCTGAACAGGGTCCTTGTGTCATATCATTAAGATCCCATTATGATAATGCTATATCCTTCTTGTGCATTTACCTTGTAGGACACACAATGACATCTGTTGTGATATTTTGGATAATGTGAAATAAAAAGCAGGAAATAACACTATGATAGTGGTATACAGAATATGTGATGTGCCCCAACAGTTACCAGTGCACTTCAATACCGCTATAAAGCAGTAGTGTAGAACTATGGGAATCTCTTTGCAGCATGCAGATTCCTGCACTGAGCAAAGGGTTAGACTCAATGGCCTTATAAGCCCCTTCCAACTCTACTATTCTATGATTATATGATCCCCAGCTCATGTCTGCACATCAGATTGCTCTTAAAGACACCCATACCATGGTTGGTTGAAATGCTGGCAATCCTACCACCAAAGATTACATTGAAAATTACTTATAAATCTCCAACACATAACGCAACACAATACAAGTTTTAACATGCCCAGTTATTCTCCCTTGAAACCTACTATAAATAGATGCTCATGCGGCCAGAAAACTTCCTTCTTTCAAAATTATATCTTAAAAAACCAGAGAGAGAAGAAGTCCAATAAGAAGGTTTTTTTTTCATATCTTCTTTCATATGTAGGCATTACATATGAAAGAAGATCAGCTGGGCATTACTGGTGATCTGCCCAACTGAGTTTTTCACTGTATTGCAAGAGGTGTTCAAGAACTTCTGTGTGGAGAGTAAGAAAATCTGTCTTGTAAACGGTCAGCAGAAACATAATGTCTACCAGAAAGATGGCAGAGCGAGCCTTCTGCTAAAGAGGTTTCTCTTGGGGAAGTAAAGACAACAAAATAAAAGGATACGTGAACAACAGAAGAAACAAGTAGGACATTCAACAATATATTGTAGTGCCGAGTGCTCCAGCCATGCCTTTTCAGGATACTCCATTGCATAACCCCTATCCCTGTTTTCCATTTCCCCCACTTCAACCATCAAGCCACTATTCCATGCCCACCGGGCATGCTGAATATTCATTGAGCTGTTTCTGTGTGTGTGCCCCCCCCCCCAATATTCTTTTCAAAGATATATTTGTAATTCTGACACATTACCCCTGGCCCTCTTGTGCATAGATTGCGCTGTTTTGGCTGCATAAATATCCATACTCATAGAATGAGTTTTCTCCTTTTGTATAGGGCACTTGAATAATAACAAAAATTATGGTCTCCTCTTTCTCAGTCTTTCTAAACATCACATCTATGGTAGTGACAAATTATTGTGCAGTTTATCATTTGTTTATTTATGTATTAAATGACTAGCCAACATTTCCATATGGAATGCCCAAAGTGGCTAGCAGTAAAATACAACAAAATGCATAATATATCATTAGCAGATCAATCCTATGCCCCCTAGACAGCACCATCAGATGCTATGGATCTTCTTCTCTGAGGTCGGGCACAGAGCCTTGGAGGAGATCCAATCAGGTGACACCCATGGCCAGGTCTGATTGACAGTGGCCAGATCTACACCTTGTGCCAAACCATTACAATCCCATCATGGTAATTCTGTATCCCTCTTGCACATTTATACCTTGTAGGACACACAATGACATTTGTTGCGGTATTTAGGATAATGTTGAATAAAAAGCAGATGGCCAGATCTAAAGCAAGCAGGATTTCATGGTATGAAAGTGGTATATAAAAGGCAGGAGCCACGCCAAGCAGGATATAGTGGTATGAAAGTGGTATATGGTATGTGGCAATGGGCCCCAACAGTTATCAGTGCACATCAATACCGCTATACAGCAGTAGTCTGGCTCCTGTGTTTTATATACCACTTTCATATTGCTTTCATACCGCTATATCCTGCTTGGTGTAGATCTGGCCTATGAAAGCGGCATATGGAATGTGTAATGTGCCCCAACAATGATCAGTGCACATCAGTATCACTGTAAAGCAGTAATGTAGATCTATCACATGTTAAATGATAACAGCTTGCCAGGTGTTCCTAGGGTTGTCAGAGAAATCCAAAATGGATTCAGATGAGTTTGGATTTCTATGAATCCATCCAGGTTGGAGTTTTCCAAGTTGTGTGGATTCTACAGACTTGCAGAGCATTGTTTTACTTGGAGGGTGGATTTACACTAGGGGTGTGCATCGGATCGGATCCGATCCACGATCCGAATCCGATCCGACCCAAAATCGGGAAAATCCGATCCGATCCGATCCGATCCGGACAACCTCCGATCCGATCCGATCCGATCCGATGAGGTCCGATCCGGATCGGACGCCATTTTGAATGCTTTTTCCCATAGCCAAGTATTGTTTTACAAAAACGCCTATAACTTTTTCATTTTTAAAGATAGAAGGATGAAACTTGGGCACATTGTAGACTGGTTAGGGGTAGTTATCTGTGAGAAATTTCAGAAAGATTGGTGCATGCATTTTGTGGCAATTAATTTTTTAATAAATACCCAGGAATGCCTATAACTTTGTCATTTTTAAAGTTACACACATGAAACTTTGCCACATTGTAGGGGGTACCTTGGGACCTATGTGTGTGAAATTTCAGAAACGTAGGTGCTTGTCTTGTGTGGCAATTAATTTTTAGAAAAATGGGTAGTAGTGGGGTAAATACAGTTACGCCTCCCATTTTTTTATTTTTGAAGATACAAACAGGAAACTTGGGCACATTACAGGTACCACTTGCCTTGATATGTGTGTGAAATTTCAGAAACATTGGAGCTTTCCTTGTGTGGCAATTAATTTTTGAAACAATGAGGAAAGAAACACCTATAACTTTGTCATTTTTAAAGTTACACACATGAAACTTTGCCACATTGTAGGTGGTACCTTGGGACCCATGTGTGTGAAATTTCGGAAACGTAGGTGCTTGCCTTGTGTGGCAATTAATTTTTTAATAAATACCCAGGAATGCCTATAACTTTGTCATTTTTAAAGTTACACACATGAAACTTTGCCACATTGTAGGCGGTACCTTGGGACCTATGTGTGTGAAATTTCGGAAACGTAGGTGCTTGCCTTGTGTGGCAATTAATTTTAGAAAAATGGGTAGTGGTAGGGTAAATACAGTTACGCCTCCCACTTTTTTATTTTTGAAGATACAAACAGGAAACATGGGCACATTACAGGTACCACTTGGCTTGATATGTGTGTAAAATTTCAGACAGCTGGGTCCAGGCATGTGGTGGCAAGGTATTTTTGAAACAATGAGGAAAGAAACGCCTATAACTTTTTTATTTTAAAAGTTAGAAGTCTGAACATTGCTCACTTTGTAGATGGGTTAGGGGTAGATATGTGTCAGAAATTTCAGAATTATAGGTCCAGGCATTTGATGGCTATGGAATTTTTAAATTACATGTTTCAAAAAAATTTCTACAGAGGCCAGGTCTTCCCCTCCCGCTTCCCGCGAAGAAAAGGAAACACTCTCTCGTCTCGATCCCTTTGATCCTTGCTAGTAGTATCCATTACAGGGCTCGTGTTTCCTTTCCTACTTTCACTTTTCAAGCAGAACGGCTGAGCCTAGCTGAGTTTTGCAGCCATGCGTGCAAGGAAGGATCACTCTGGTCTCGATCCCTTTGATCCTTGGTAGTATCCATTACAGGGCTCGTGTCTGCTTGAGTACAAAGTGAAAAGTGAAAGTAGGAAAGGAAACACGAGCCCTGTAATGGATACTAGCAAGGATCAAAGGGATCGAGACGAGAGAGTGTTTCCTTTTCTTCGCGGGAAGCGGGAGGGGAAGACCTGGCCTCTGTAGAAATTTTTTTGAAACATGTAATTTAAAAATTCCATAGCCATCAAATGCCTGGACCTATAATTCTGAAATTTCTGACACATATCTACCCCTAACCCATCTACAAAGTGAGCAATGTTCAGACTTCTAACTTTTAAAATAAAAAAGTTATAGGCGTTTCTTTCCTCATTGTTTCAAAAATACCTTGCCACCACATGCCTGGACCCAGCTGTCTGAAATTTTACACACATATCAAGCCAAGTGGTACCTGTAATGTGCCCATGTTTCCTGTTTGTATCTTCAAAAATAAAAAAGTGGGAGGCGTAACTGTATTTACCCCACCACTACCCATTTTTCTAAAATTAATTGCCACACAAGGCAAGCACCTACGTTTCCGAAATTTCACACACATAGGTCCCAAGGTACCGCCTACAATGTGGCAAGGTTTCATGTGTGTAACTTTAAAAATGACAAAGTTATAGGCATTCCTGGGTATTTATTAAAAAATTAATTGCCACACAAGGCAAGCACCTACGTTTCCGAAATTTCACACACATGGGTCCCAAGATACCACCTACAATGTGGCAAAGTTTCATGTGTGTAACTTTAAAAATGACAAAGTTATAGGTGTTTCTTTCCTCATTGTTTCAAAAATTAATTGCCACACAAGGAAAGCTCCAATGTTTCTGAAATTTCACACACATATCAAGGCAAGTGGTACCTGTAATGTGCCCAAGTTTCCTGTTTGTATCTTCAAAAATAAAAAAATGGGAGGCGTAACTGTATTTACCCCACTACTACCCATTTTTCTAAAAATTAATTGCCACACAAGACAAGCACCTACGTTTCTGAAATTTCACACACATAGGTCCCAAGGTACCCCCTACAATGTGGCAAAGTTTCATGTGTGTAACTTTAAAAATGACAAAGTTATAGGCATTCCTGGGTATTTATTAAAAAATTAATTGCCACAAAATGCATGCACCAATCTTTCTGAAATTTCTCACAGATAACTACCCCTAACCAGTCTACAATGTGCCCAAGTTTCATCCTTCTATCTTTAAAAATGAAAAAGTTATAGGCGTTTTTGTAAAACAATACTTGGCTATGGGAAAAAGCATTCAAAATGGCGTCCGATCCGGATCGGACATCTGGTCCGATCCGATCCGACCAGCCTCCGATCCGATCCGATCTGATCCGACCCCCCAGGTCCGATTCCGATCCGCTATCCGATCCGATCCGGGGGGTCAGTGCACATCCCTAATTTACACAAATCTGTGCTTGTGCTAATGCGCATTAGTATCAATGCTCACTAGTCTTAATGCACATTTGTGCAAGTAAAACAAAATTCTCTAACAAAAATCCCATTCCATCAAGGAGTGGAATATGGAATGAAAGGTGCCTGATAATCCACGAAACTCAGACGTAACTGATTTAATAAAATCCATACATCCCCAGTTTCTCCTGATATCAAGAAACTGTTCTTTATTCAGTATTGAAATGTAGCGTACAAATGTGCCATAACTTAAAGTAGCCTGATACAATAGACTCCATCTCTCTCTTATATCAGCTTGTTTCTTAACCTGGATAGTTGCTTTATAAAGCTTTTTAAGTCAAAAATAACTTGCAGGAAGCACGTTGGTCATGCTACCTCTGTAAGTATTGTAGATATTTTGTATTTGTTTCTTAAGGGACATGCACCCAGCTTTATTTGGGTTTTGGGGTATGTGGTTTGGAATTTTCTAACGTTGAAAGTAGGGTATCTATCAGCTTTCCATAGTTGACAATCACTGTTCCTGGAGGGCTTTGTGGGGGCAGATCCGTTCATTTGGGGGTCAATAAAATTATCAAACGTGCACCATACTTGCAAAAAAGCAACTTCTTTTTACATTTTATTTTTTAAAAATTATTGTAAATTATACAATACAATATATACTATATAAGCAATACTATATACACTATATAAACAATCAGCAAGTGAACAAATATACTAAAGTTGCAAAAAATCAACTGTGTTGTAATACATCCCAAAGATGGTATATACATATTGTTAATATTCTGACTCACATAATCTATCATATTTTTATGAAGTCTTGGGATAGGGGAGAAATTTGCTCAGTTTGCATCTTAATGCAAAATAATTTCACACTTTTTAGCCAAAACATGAAGCGAAACTCAGTTATACTTCAGAATTTGCACTTCGCTCAATTTTGCAGTGGAGTTCTCCAGTTGAAAATGGCTACAAAAATGCATATAAATGGAGGGAAGTGTGTACAAAAATACATATATTTGTGAAATAAAATGCAAACATGCAGAACATTAGGAAAATTGCTTGCAAAACATTCATATATAAGGCAAAATTGTGTACAAAATGTATATGAATTTTCATGTGGGAATGGGTCAAAATGAAATTAAAACTGGAAAAAATTGAAAGCCAAGGAAAACCATAATCGTGAGATGCATCCATCCCTAATGGTGTTACAATGTATTTTATATTTTGTAGCACTCCAGGTGACAACCCTAAGTGATGTCATCATGTCAAACATAGTGCCATGATGTCATCAAGAAAATAATGTGGGATATGTCTGAGCCAATTATTTATAAATCTAAAACGTGTCATGCAAGGGCAAACAAGCCTCAACAGGAGAGTAACAACGGGTAAAATCCAAGAAATGTAAGCTTCCTCATGTCAGGAACATCTGCAATTCCTGGCAAGTTCACAACGGTGATATTTTGCTTGTATATCTTTCAGAGTTACAAACTTGGCAGGAAAGAAATAGTACATTTATAATGTTTGTCTAGAGCTACTGTACATATTAGTGTAGTAGCGTTCCATTATCCAGAGTACAAGGCACATTTTAAAAAAATAAAACAAAAAAACCTAGGGGTGTGGAATAATACCACAAACATCCACCAGAAAAGGAGTTGAGAATTAAGAGAAAAATACAGGGCTTCCCCTGGTTTCTGCAGCAGGAGAATTGTAACTACAACTAATAAACAGAAACGAAAATGAACATAAACTAAAGCATGAAACTAAACTAAAGCCGTAAGGGGCTATTTCTAAATTACTGTATAGGTAGGAACATCTCCAAATTCCCAAATGTTAGCAACAGATATTCCTCATAATATAACAGGGTGGATTTTCACATGTTCTCAATCAGCAAGATTCTCTTTTAATGTACCTTGGAGGGAGATTGAACTAATAGTCAATTCACATTACCTTAGATATGTGCAAAATGTTCAGCATCTGTTCGATCAACATTCATGGAAGAGAGTATGGGCTTGCATTCCTAAACACCCAGCTCTAAATTTCACCACATTCACTATGCAACTCAATTTTGATAATCTTTTTGGGAAGCAATAGAGTTTCATTGTGAGGTGATTTCATGATGAAGCAATCGCTAATGTTTCACCATGTGACCAGCTCTGCTCAGATTCACTCCCTCTATATTCTCAGCACATCAGTTTGGTTGTGGGAATTGACTCTCAGTTTTTTATCTGTCAAAGTAAACCAGTTGCCCATTCCACATGGCCTCATCCCACGCTATGTATGTGTATAGGAAGTAGGATGTGTATCGTATCATTAAAATGTATGATAACAATACGATAAGGTCGTTATCGTGCATGTGTAACGATGACGATATGATAGAAAAACCTACGATAATCATCGAAGACGATAATTTTCGGGCAATTTTATCGTTTTACTGGACTACCATATAAATATACCGATAACTTCTGTACTCTAAAAGTTAGAGGCTTGAACCTTGGTCACAGTGCTTATGGGGTATGCCTAAGTATGTGTATGAAATTGGAGATCGATCCCTCCAACCCTCGATTTTATATGAATTTTTTAAAGATCGTTTCCATTCTGACAGGTTTGAATGAACGCACGTGGCGAGCTGTCATTCTGATGTGGCAGAACCGAAACAATCTTTAATAAATTCATATAAAATTGAGGGTTGGAGGGATCGATCTCAAATTTGGCACATATGGGTAAGTGGAAATCAGGAACCTCCTGTAACATAAGGACGAGTCCTAATACATGATCAACTCCCTGTTTAACACATGTTGAAGGATCCTCAAAACCTAGGAACTGGCATAAATTAATGTTAAGATTAAAGAGGTTGTGCATAAGGCACACAACTACTACTAATGTATATATAAATATATATTTCAAAGCTGGGGTATGCAATCCTTTCTAACGTATATCAATTCTTAATTTTAATTATTATTATACATATATACACACACCTTGTCAATAGTAACTGTGTTTATGCAATAATAACTGTATTTCTGTATTCTCACTGTCTAATGATGATATGTGTATATATGTATAATAATAATAATTAAAATTAAGAATTGCTCTACATTAGAAAGGATTGCGTAACCCAGCTTTGAAATATATTTATATATACATTAGTAGTTATGTGCCTTATGCACTACCTCTTTAATCTTGATTTTGACAACTACTGCCTTCTCTATTGATTCATAAACTAATGTTAGACGTATGACCAAAACCAGTCCCATGAGGACTGAAAAAAAGCTTTTTGGAAAAATTTAACCCATACAAATACACCTTCAGAGGTGACTTGAAGAAACAGCAATGCTGTTGTATTTTGCTGAAGACTTGTTCTTAAAAAAAACAAATACATTAGAAACTGGGAAATAACCCGAATAATTTTTACCTCTCTTGAACCTGATATCCTGTTTCAGGATATATTTCTGCAACCCACTTTCCCAGGCACTTTTCACACCCCTAGGAAATTATGTTGGAACTATTTCAATTCGTTCATGTGGTCTGCAAATTTGGAAATGCTGTCATCCCCCCTCAGACCTTGAGCACAAGGGCTTAATTCCCTCCCATCCCCAATTAAAAATAATAGGTTGTGTGATATCATCACTTTGAATTAATTTCTACACCCCTCTGCAATTTAAGAGGCTGAACTACAGCTGGTGCGTTGCTTGAACACATCCGTTCCTTACAAACCCTGCCAAGTCTCAATCTTGCACAATTATCTGCTATAAAGATAGAAGCACCTATAGAAACAGAGTTGTTGTTTTTTCCAACGTATGCACACAGCCAATTTTACTGTAGAGTGACTAATATCTTTGGATCATTAATATATTTTTCACTCAGTATATTCATAACTATAACTAAATTTGTGCATTAAATTACCTTGGGCTGCTCCAGAAAGCTGCCTCGCCATTTTCATGACAGACAGAAATAAAAGGCAATGAAATTATGCTGATTTTTAAACATAATTTTCCAGTAGTTTAAGAAGAATAAGTTTTTCATTTTCAAAAGCCAGCAGGATCAGCAGGCAACTAAGTTCTGTTTTAGTTGAAAATCAGTGGGAGGGAAATATAAAGCCATATTTTTTTTCCTAAATAGAACTGGAGCAGCGGCAAAGCTAACAAGTTGTAATCAGCCTTGATTCCCCCTCCCCGTCAAAAAAAATGTATCAGTATCAACGAGACACTTAAAAAAAAAAAAGACAACTACAAAACATACTCACCAGATCTATTGTTATGGGGGAGGTGCCTGTTTATTTGTGTGTGTGTGTGTGTGTGTGTGTGTGTGTGTGTTTGCAATACAAAGGTGGGAAACATGGCCCTGATCCAACTGGTAGCTGTAGCAGAAAATTGACAATAACACCAATCACTGGGGAGAGGAAGGGAGAAACAGGGGGGATTAAATCTATCCCCAAAAAACTGCTTCCCAAACAGTTAATAATTTGCATGCATGATTCCTCAGCAAGCAAGGCACATACAGTAAGGTTGTCCATTTGTATTTCAAAAATTCTGGGCATGGCCAGGAGATGGGGCCACAATGGGCCGTGTCTCTAAGATGCTTTCCCACCATCTGCCATTCCCCCATTGGCTCAACAAAGCCTGTGGAAGGCAACCATGGAAGGCAACTTTATGTATGTGTGCAGGGCTGTCCCTACCATTTGGCAGAGTGAGACAGTGAGACAGTCACTTCAGGTAGCACTTTCTGGGAGGTGGCAGCAAGGTGTTGGAAGAGAGAGTTATGGGCCACGCAGCCTCCCCTGTGCCACCTAAGCTAGCCTGCTGCCTTCAAGTGCGGTGGAGGACGATACCCCATTACCAGTGGTGAAGGAAGAAGCAAC
This sequence comes from Anniella stebbinsi, assembly GCA_029215795.1. Taxonomy (NCBI): domain Eukaryota; kingdom Metazoa; phylum Chordata; class Lepidosauria; order Squamata; family Anniellidae; genus Anniella; species Anniella stebbinsi. The sequence goes on from JARDYH010000001.1 coordinate 352,497,746, forward strand.
TGTCAGTCCAGTCAGCTTTTATACATGGAGTGGAAGTGGACAACATTTTGTTCTTTGCTTCTGGCAGCGGAACATCTTGGGGTAGCAGCAGTGACATATGGTCAATATGTGGACGCACACTAAGTGAAAACGAAGCTCCTGGCTTTTATTCAAAGCATTCCAGCTTAAAACAAAAAAAAGTTCTGAAAACCAGAACACATTTCTGGCCTTTACACTACAAATTCTGGAAATTGGCCAATAGATTAAAAAGAATAATAAAACTTTGGGACTGGGTGTTTTGTTGTTAATATTCCATCCTAGTCTGTTTATAAGCCTATTAACAGGCTCTTTTTTCTATTGTGGCATTGACCCTATGGAATTCCAGCCGTATGGGCAGGAGTGATTGTATAGGTCTTTCCTGCCCAATTGGCACCCTCCTTCCCAGCAAAGTGTTGACCTGGTGGAAAAGACCCACACATTTTGTCCTGCCCATAAAGTTGGAATATTGACTTACACTGCCCTGTGGCAAGAGATCACACAATGATTGTCCCCATGACACGGGGAGTGGAGGCATTATACAGTTCCATATCCACAGCATGAAAAGTCCATCGTGTGTTAATTAACCCCCAGGGGGCTGCCGGCCAACATTATGAATATGAAACCCCCAATCAGGGGTTGCCTTCTCAAGTTGTGTAATGCAACCTGACCAGCAGGGATTATTTGAGGGCTAAACAACCCTCGCATAACTTTACAACAGACGGTGGGTTATGCAAGGCTGGGTTCACATGATACAACAAGCCACAGCAACCATGGCCAACACACTGCAGCAGCCTCTTGAGGGTTCATTAACCCCAAACGAGCAGTGTTGAAACCACCCGGATGTTGTTCCTTAGCTACATTGTTACACTAAAGCTTTAGACAGCTATGAGTAGTTATGGATGAACACCCCTAAAATCCATGTGAAACAGGGATCAGCAAACCTATCTATCTATCTATCTATCTATCTATCTATCTATCTATCTATCTATCATCTATCTATCATCAGAAAACAGCTTTGTTCTTGTATAGCCCAACACCAAATTTGGACCCTGTTGCACTCCTGACAATGTAATACTTTCCCCTAAATCTTCATGGGAGCTCCTTAACTCTGTTCCTGCTGTTCCTTCTTTTCCCTGAAGCTTACCTGAACAGTAGCCACAGGAAGGTTTTCATGAGAGTCCTCGCTTCTTCCCATCCATATTCCCTGGCAGTTCAAACACTTCAGGATTCTAGCTGTCAGGGAGAGAGAAATACTCGTTTGGATTAAAATCTGAATGAAAGGAGATTTTGCAGGTGGGAGGGGCAGTGTTTGGCTCATAATAGCGGCTTGCATTACAAACTGGACAACTGAGTATTCTTGATCAGGTAATTACAAAGTTTGGTGACATCATTAATTATGAGATGGCAGGTGGCAGTGGTGACAAGTTTTTCTGGCAGGCCATCTCTGGGAAGTAACGAGCAAGTCCCCATCTGTCAGGGGCCAGCAAGGATGTGTGTTGTGTTTGCTGAACTCAATATAGTAGAACTGAAATATGTGCCAAAAAAGGGCAACCAACATGATCAGGGGGCTGGAGCAACTCTCCTGTCGGGACATGATAGAGGTGTATAAAATTAACCATGGGGTGGGGAAATGGATAGGAAGAGTTTTCCCCACACCTCTCTCATAATACATTTTTTTCTCCCTGTGAAGCTGAATGGTGGAAGATTCAGGACAGACAAAATGAAGTACTGCTTCACACAGCACAGAGATAAAACTATGGAATCCATTACCACACGATGGGGTGATGGCTAACAAGATAGTTGGCTTTCAAAGGGAATTAGTCACAAGGGTATTATTATTATTATTATTATTATTTCCCACCTTTTTCCCAATGCTGGGACTCAAGGCAGTTTACAACTTTAAAGCATATACAATTAAAACATATAAATATAAATTTACAAAAGTTAAAACAGAATTAAACCCACAGTACAATTAAAAACATTTTTAAAAAATTTAAAAAGTAGTCACAATATTTTTTTAAAAATCCCATACATTAATACAGATCCAGCTGTGCCTGCTGGAACAAAAACGTTTTAGCCTGCCTCCAGTCTAGCTTCCCTGGGAAGGGAGTTCCAGAGCACTGGAGCAGCCACCGAGAAGGTCCTCTCCTGCACTCCCACCAGGCATGCCTGTGATGGTGGTGGGACCGAGAGAAGGGCCTCCCCTGAAGATCTCAGAGGACAGGCAGGCTCGTAAGGGAGAATACGGTCTTTCAGAAAACCTGGACCCAAGGGCTTTATAGGTGATAACCAACACTTTGAATTATGCCCGGAAACAAGCCAGTGGAGCTGTTGTAACAGGGGAGTTATGTGCTCCTTGTAACCCTGTACTATGGGCAGTAGCTAGTTGGACAGTGGCACTTAGGTAAATTCTGTTGCATTAGCATAAGGGACCTCTAGAGCAATGGCAATAGCATTAGCAGGCACAATAGGATTTCCCCCCCAAAAAAACAATCATGCCAGGTAAGAGTACTGATGTCATGCTAGAGGACACTTTTGCTAGAAGAATATCATTTTTGTTAGTGCTACTGTCCAATTGGATATTGTCCCATGTCCAGAATTAGAACCAGCAGCATGCCTCTAAATTCCAGTCACTGTCAAACAGTGGTGGAGGTGGCAGAAAAGGGGATGGTCTTGTGATAATGCTCTACTTGTGGGCTTCCCATTTGGCATCTGGTTCACCTCTGTGTGAAACAGGATGCTTTACCTGAGCTGCATTTATAGCCCTACAGTCCTGTACCTATACTTTTAAATTGTCTTAATGTAGTTGAATTAAATATAAAACTCGATGAGCGCGAAGAATGAATAGGTAGCTTGAAAAAGATAACTCTGCCGTAGGGAAAGAAGCACAGTGACGTTTGTTCCACAACACAGTTTGCATATCTGGAGCGGGAGATTTGCTGCAAACATTGTCAGACCAGCTCAAAAAGCCTGGCTGTAGCTTCTGCTTTGAGGACGAGAACTACCCATGATAAGATAGTGACTAAAGAACAATCTCCCCAGAACCACCAGGAAAAGCATCCAGTTAGCAGCATCCAGCCTGTGTGACGTTTCCCCAAAAAATAACCAGTTGCACAGAACTGGCATCATTCTGATGAGATGGTATCACGAAAGGGTGTAAAAAGAAGAAAGGCTGGGACAATTGACAGTTGGGAAAGAGTATAAGAACCAGGGGAAAAGGTGGCATCTTCGGGCAAAACCTCTCTACCCAGGAACAGAGTAAAGCTTCTCCCATTAGCCCAATTCAGTTTATCCCCTCTGTAATCCTCGGCTCCAAACAAACACACTTCATTAGCTTAGAAGCGCTTCAGCTATTCAGCTCTGTAGAAATGTAATAAATAAATAAATAAATACTGAAGTTTGTTTATTCCAGTGTAATCACAATTCAATTCAGGACCATGGTGCTCCATGAGCTGTGGGATTTAAACATGTGCCCCATTCCCATCCTAAAATTTCACATACAACATTGAAGTGGGGGTTAAATAACGAAAAAAGTGGGTGTGGAATTTCAAGGTGAGAATGGGTGGGGGGAGGTCAAACCACCCCCATCCCCACACACACCTGGAGCACCACATCCTGGTCTGATTTGGAGCAGCATGCACTTACACTTAAACAAAGCTATCGCGCATAGCTTGACTATGCACAATCAGAAGAACATTGAGTTTACCCCCTACTCAGGCCGTTTCTACACCAGGCATTTTGCCTGGAATTGCCCCTGGCTGGTCCCTGTGCATTTACATGACGCACAGGGACTCCTGGGGGGATGGGGGGGATGAGAACAGGATTTGCCAGGGATAAGGGATCCCTGGAAAATCCCGATTTTACCACTGTCCTGGGAAGTTCCCGGGACTGCAGGAGATGTGGCCGCCCATCCCGGCTGCTGCCACACTTACAGTGCCCATCAGGGGAGGGAGTGGCATCAGTTTCGCCACCCCCGGGAGGGCAGGGAGGGGAGTGGGGGGCCGATTGTGCATGCTTTTTTTAAAAAACTTACCTGAGCACAGGAGCGCTCGTGCACTCTCCTCGGGGGCCCCGAAAAACAAAATCGCGGGCGAGATGAGCGCATCATCTGTGAAGAAAGAAGAGGATGATCCCAGGAGCAGGTAAGTCTGGGTCCTCCCTCTACACCCCGTGGTGTAGAAAAGGCCTTAGAGTACCCATCTTTCATATATATATATATTTGCAGATGTGCAGTGAAACTGTGTGAGAGAGCTTTTGGATTTTGCAATTCAACAGATTCCTTGCCTTGTCTCCCATTTGCAGTCTCACTGTTAGCAGTAATACTGATAGCAGAAGTAGTGGTAGTATTTTAAGTTGGGCCACCTCCTTCAAGTAAGGTCATCCCTGAACGCTGAGACGTTTCTCTAGAATTCTCACCTCTTCCCACAATTTTCATGCATCATTTCATTTTGCCCCTCCCTGCAATGAATGGTCGAAAATAAATACATAAAAAATTCAGCACACTGCTTGTTTTCATTGAACTGAATGTCGCTCTTTCCATACCACAAGTACCACAGTTCACTGTAGTGCAGAATACATTACATAGACATGTTTTTGTACATGTACATCCCATCTACAGAGCGCCTTTTTCACAGTGGCCCCACAACTCTGGAATGGGTTCCCATTAAGGGCCTCATCATTGCACATTTTAGGCAGGCTCTGAAGGTAGCCTGACCATATGAAACAGAGGACAGGGCTCATGTAACCTTAACAGTTGTAGAGAAAAGGGAATTTCAGCCAGTGTCATTTGTTTGCAATTAGTTCCTGGTGAAATTCCCTCCTCATCACAACAGTTAAAGTTGCAGGGGCCCTGCCTTCTTTTGTATATGGTCACTCTAGTATAGTGCCTGCAACTTTAACTGTTGTGATGAAGAGGGAATTTCACCAGGAACTAATTGCATACAAATGACATTGGCTGAAATTCCCTTTTCTCTACAACTGTTAAAGTTACAGGAGCCCTGTCCTCCTTTTCATATGGTCAGCCTACCTGAAGGCTTACTTTGTTTCTGCAGCCTTCCCTTGATGATGTATTACTTGGCAGGATCTACACTACTGCTTTATAACGATTCATGACACTGTTGGGGCTCATGACACATTCCATATTCCATTTTCAAACCACCTTCAAAGTGTTATATCCTGGTTGGTGTAGAACTGGCTCTGGACTGCCCCAGTTTCTAGCTGCAGTTGTGTTTTTATTACTCTCTAGGCCAGATGTTTCTAGTGATGGTGTTGTTTTTAATGAATTTTTGCTGTTTTGTTATTGCATCAGGTTTTTTATTTAATGTGATTGCAATGTTGTTACTTAGTTTGGGAGGGCTCCTGCCCTGAAAGGCATCCTGGGATATATTGAATAAACAAATAAAGAGAACTAGGGTGCAAGAACAAACCAATCTCTTTCCACATGCAACTGACCACCTGTGCAGCTCCTACCAGTTTTGTAATTCCAACAATGTCCAGGGAGCTATATGCCACTTCAGGACAGAGGTCATCCTGGTTCCCACAGTGCCAGGGGCCATTGCAAACCATAGCAAAACAATTATGTTCCGGGCATCTTCATCAGCTCCATAACAATTTGAGCATCGAGGTTCAGTTTTTATGCTATGTACTGTCTGTAACCTATCGCCATCCATTTCCACTGAGCATGAAAGTTGCTTGTTTTTAGTAGAACGCAGTTGTAGTTCTGTAAATGATACTCTTCCATCCGTAGCCTTTGTTAGCTTGCAGCTTCTTGAAGACCATACTGCAAAACAAAAAAAACAAAAAAATGAAAGAAAGAAAGAATGAAAGCAAAGTGTGATGACATTAGAGGGCTAAGCTGTTGATAACTAACCATGATATCATCTTAATAAACCTCCTGTACTTGATTAGCTGGGATAAACGTGATATAGATCATGCCTAATAGCTGGCAATGCACAGATGAGCTGCTTGGTCATCAGTTTTAAGAGAAAACTGACCATCTGTTTCGAGATAGCAATCAAGAAGCCTCCGCTGCCTTTTTCGCCTGTTCTTTCCTGTACTCAATTAAGTTCTGAATGGAACTTTAAAGACAGCATTCTTATTCCTGCCTTAAATGTCCCTCTCGCAGCACTGGCTGATCACAGAACTATGGAAGGTCGGATCATGTCCATCAGACTTTTTAGAGCTAGGCTGCAATGCAATCCTTAAGACTTGGATCTGCCTCGCCTATTTGAATCAATGGCACTTGGTCACAAGTATGTTTATAATGCGGGCCCAAATGGACACAAAATTGGGTGGGATCGCTAATACCCTGGAAAACAGAAACAAACTTCAAAGCGATCTTGATAGGCTGGAACGCTGAGTTGAAAACAACAGAATGAAATTTCATAGGGATAAATGCCAGGTTCTACACCTAGTAAAAATAAACCAAATGCACAGTTACAAGATGGGGATACTTGGCTCAACAATACGACAAGCGAGAAGGGTTTTGGATTGGTTGTAGATCAGAAGCTGAATATGAGCCAACAGTGTGATGTGGCTGCAAAAAAAGCAAATGCTATTTTTGGCTGCATTAATAAAAGTGTAGCTTCCAAATCGTGTGAGGTACTGGTTCCCCTCTATTCGGCACTGGTTAGGCCTCATCTTGAGTATTGTATCCAGTTCTGGGCACCACACTTCAAGAAGGATGCAGACAAACTGGAGGGGGTTCAGAGGAGGGCAACGAGGATGATCAGGGTCTGGAAACAAAGCCCTATGAGGAGAGACTGAAAGAACTGGGCCTTATAGGCCCCTTCCAACTCTATTATTCTCTGATTCTCTGATTCTATGACTAAAGTGAACTTTGAATTTACAGCCAAGCATTGATTGATGCTTAATTGGCTATTGCATTTCCTGCATCTCCATGATAAAAACACAGGGTTTGTGCTGCTGTATTATAGAAATACAGAGTTGGAAAGGGACTTGCCGCCCATCTTATGCTACCAGCTGCTGGATGCATGAAATCCAGAGTTAGAATATTCCTAGCCTTTGCTTGAAGACCTTCAGTGAGGGAGAGCTGACCCCAACCCTGAAGTGGGTTGCCCGTGTGTTCTCTTTTGCAGAGGACAGTCCTCTTTTTGTAGGACTGTCAGAGGATGGTCCTCTATTTTGAAGATGCCCTCTCTTTGAAGTCCAGCCCAAGTCTGGCTTAAAGATAATATTCATCCCTTGGACTGAAAGAGATTTCCCCACCTCTGCTATACACACTTACCTGGGAGTAAATCCCATTGACTTCACTGGAACTTACTTCTGATTGGGCATGCATAGGGTTCTACTCTTAACCTCCCTTATTTCCCATACACAATTCCTGTCCAGAACTCTCTACAAATAGGTTCTCCCTCCCAGATCACCCTAAATTCATTTCTTTCCCAAACACCCTCAAATAATTAGTCTTTCAATTAATTCCCTCCAAGCATTCATTTCCTTCCCAGTTATCCTTATAATGTATTTCTCTCCCAGTTCCACCCCAGATTAATTTCCCCTTCAATTAATTTCCTTAAAAAATCCTTTTCAATCCTGTTCTTCTGGGGAGGAAAAGGAAAGAAAAACCTCAGGTGGTTCTCCCCCCGCCCCTCCACCACACACACACATCTCTATGCCAGGTCTTTAGGTTTTAGAAGTATGTTCATGGAGCTCTCAGATGGAAGGAAGGCAGATATGTACTCAGGATTAGCCCCAGCCCCAGTTGCTCATGGGCAGGTATAATCAGACCAATTCTGGCCCACTTGCATTGGGGAGATGCTGCTAGATATGGATTTAAATGTCTGTTTTGGCCCTCATAAAGGAGAATATACTGTGGAAGTGTCTGTCAGCAGATCCACCTGGCAGTCAGGTAAGGATTTTTATTTTTATTATTGCATTTATATCCAGCCTTTTTTCCTCCAAGGAACCCAAGATGGCATACATAACCCTCCTCCATTTTAACCTCAAAACAACAACCATGTGAGGTAGGTTGGGCTGAGAATCTGTCACTGGCCTAGAGTCACCCAGTGAGCTTCCACAGCCAAGCATGGACTAGAATCCAGATCTCCCAGCTCCCAATCCAACACTCTAATCACTACATCACATTGGATTCAGTCTGTGTGCCATGACCAAGCTCTTGCCAAAGGAAGGAACAGTGGGTTAACCAGTCAGATGAGAGAGAGAGAGGACCTATCTACACCAAGCAGGATGCAACACTTTGAAAATGTTTTGAAAACTGTATATGGAGTGTGTCCTGGGCCCCAACAGTTGTCACTACTGTTATAAACTGTTTTAAACCATTTTATACATTTTTAAAGCAGTAGTGTAGATAGGCACAGAGAGAGAGACAGAAAGAGATTTACCTGAGACGAAGGCATTCGACTTACAGAAGCTGACCAGAATAGCAGTTGAATCTGGTGGAAGGACAACACCCTCCACCTCCCCTGAGGGACAGCAGGTTAGCTTAGGGGATGCAGGAACACACAGCTCTGTCCTCCAATAGCAGGGACTGGTGAAGGGGTTGTCATTGCTGTCCATCATTTGCTGCTTGAGGCAACTGCTTTACTCCGCTTAATGGTAGGGCCTGCCCTGGATGGGAGCCAGAGAAATGTGGACAGGAGTCCTTGTATGCCCCAGTTTTTCTGCTCCGGGGGGTGCAATCTCCTTTGGGTGGGACAGGTTTTCTTCCAAGTCAAAGCAACTGTGCTGGGAAGTAGAGATATCTCATGCCAAAGTGCCCCTTGTGAGGGTAAAATAAAAAGGCACCAACATTAAATTGTATAAACACTTGTGGGATTTTTTTTTTTACACATTACATTTGCATTTGGATATTGATCTTACGATTTCCAGCGGCTACGAATGACAAACGGTCTGATGAAGTTTCGCTTTTTCAGACAAGGATCCATTACAAGATTATTAATGATGATAAAGTTAATTGTATGCTTAAGTGCTGAACTGGAGACAGGAATGCATGGTTACATCCTTCAGTCTTGTGGTTCAAGTGTCTGCGAATACTATCTCCTTGGAACGAATTTGTGGTAATCAGTTACCAACTCAGCACTAAGTCGACCTGAAATCCAACCACATGGAAAATGTGTCTGTAGGAATGGTTAATCCTGGGTATGTTAAATAACCCTTTTTTCCCCTTTCACACATTGTTGCTAATGATGAGGAAAATGGAAAACCGCCATTCCTATATGTCACTAACAGCCAGTCTACACATGCAGGATAATCATGTACAGCACTTCTTTGTTAAGACTGTACCACTTTCAGACTGTAGATCGGAACTGCAGAATGTGTCGTCGTCTCACACTCTGCATATACCACCCCCCCAATGCATGCAGAAAATGAGCATGCCAGGGAGAGGACTTTGCTACAACTTTTTGCCGACCTTTTCAGATTTCAAAATGTAGAGAAATACACTTTAGGAGAACCTCTCTCTTTTCAAAAGCAAGTGCAAGTTAGAATTGACTTGGGATTCCCCTTCCCCCATGCTTTAGATTTGAATCCTCTCTAAGTGTTTTCTTCAACAAATCTGTCTATTCACTTCTTTTTGTCTGTACCTGACGTAGATTGTTTAGCCTTCCATGTGTTTCTTTTGAACTTTACATCGGAACAGGGATGGGCTACCTCTTCCCCCCTCTCTCTTTCTGCCAGCCCCTTCTCTCTCTCTCTCTCTCTCTCTCTCTTTCTGACACCCCATTTCCCCTCCTCTCTCTCTTTCTCTCTCTTTCATCCTGCCCAGCAAGCTGCCAGAGCAAGGACAGATCAGGGCCCTGCCTTCTTTTGTATATGGTGACTCTAGTATAGTGCCTGCAACTTTAACTGTTGTGATGAAGAAGGAATATCACCAGGAACTAATTGCATACAAATGACACTGGCTGAAATTCCCTTTTCTCTACAACTGTTAAAGTTACATGAGCCCTGACCTGGATTTTATCTGGTCACCCTACAGTATACAGTTAAAATCAGAACCTAAACATAAATAATTTACACAGCTAAAATGTATTAAATCATTAACAAATTTAAACTGGTAGAAAAATTATAAAAGCAATAAAACAGTTAAAAGCAGTTAAAACTATGTATATCCATGGAGAATTTAGCCTTCGAAGGCTTTGATAAAGAGCCCTGTTTTAACTTGGCGCTGAATTGAAACCAGTGTCGGAAACAGTCGGGCCTCCAAAGGAAGGGCATTACACAAGCAGGGTGCCACAACAGAGAAAGCCCTTTCCCACATCACACCATAATGTATATCTCGCATTGGTGGGATGCAGAGGAGGTCTCCTCCAACAGATCTCAAGTCTTGGACAGGCATATATAGGGAGAGGCGCTCCCTCAAGTATCAAGGTCCCAAGCCATTTAGCGTTTTAAATATCATTGCCAACAACCTGAATTCTGACCAGAAGCATACAGGCAGCCAATGCAACTCTTTTAAGGATTCCATTTGTTTTAATTATTTGATTTTTTGTTTCATTCATTGACATCTTGTTTATTTCAGTATAGACATTTGTCTTCAAATGTCTCTTCAGACCTTGATTTTCATTCACTGTGGTTATAAGTCTATGTATACATACTAGGCAAACTTAAGCCTCACTGAACACAATAGATTGAATCCAGACTTAGTTATGCTTAGAGTAGACCTTTGAAATCAGTGGGATTCGTTAGACATTACTAAATTGTCCCATTGATTTCACTAAATCTACAGTAACCATAACTATGACTGGATCCAGCCCAGTGGGATATTCCTCTGGATAAACACATCTACGATCAGGTTGCCTGAAGAACTTTAAAATCAATATTTGATTTATCAATTCTGCTTACATGGTTTTAGTGAGTTTTTTTTTAAAAAAATAGTGAGCCATGGTGTCATTATACGATTTGATGGTTGTCTTTTTCTAATTCTTTTTTTTCTCCCCTATCTGTTCAGTGCAAACCATAAACAACGTCTGAGTTGACAAGATGACCATAGCTTCTTTAAAACTGAGGAGGAGCATCATTATGAAAATTAATGTACTGAATAATTACCATTCGAGCACTTAATTTATAGAGGCAGCAAAACATTAGCAAGGAATGAAAGAGTTAACTTCAGCTCCAGAGTAGAATTAGTGGATGGGGTCACAGGGCAAAAGAGAGAGCAGCAGCATCTAAGAGGCCAATACCCCACTGGGCATAAACTTGACCCACTGCTGACCTGTAGCTGTCATGAAGTCCTAAGAGTCATGGTCAGTTCCAAAGTGAGGCAATATGACCCTAGAGCTTAGTGTCGTCATGACAATGACTTTCAGCTATTATTTATTGACTTGCTTCTCTGCATGCCTGACTAGGCCTCTGGTCACTGGTAAAAGATGTATTGATTATACATTAGTCTGCTAGGACTGGCTGGTATCATATGTTCTGAGAAATGCATACCAAACTGTCATACATTGTTAGGCTTGGCATAATTCTGCAAGGACACATAGAATCGTTTTATTTTATCTGGCAGCCATGACCATTTCAAAGGATATAATCACAGAATGAGACGGGATACTTATGTGGAATTTTGTACAAAGGGAAAAAAAACCTTATGAGTTCCAGAATGGAAATAAAAGCTACCACTTTGCATCGTCATCATATGATTTTGCTTCTCTTTCGCTGCTTATATTCCCCCCTTTTTTTTTTGTCTTCCCAAACTGAAAGAATTGCATTCTATATTTTATAAAAGGAAAACGTGATTGTGATTATAGGAGAAGGTGTGCTATTTACAGTGCAATCCTATACATGTCTACTCAGTTCAATGGGACTTACTCCCAGGTAAATGTGCATAAGATTGCAATCTTATGACACAATCCAATGCATGTTCACAAAGTAAGTCCCACAGAGTTCAATCAGACTTATTCCCAGGAACGTGTGTATAGGATTGCAGGCCTAGTTAATAAAATAACTTGGGCACAACAATATACAATATGGAGAGCCGTGATTAATCTTCTAATTGATTGATTTTATTTAATTTTATTCTGAAATGCAGTTGGGGGGATGGTTGCGAGTTTAACCCTTGCCCTGCAGGTCATTTCTGTGGTCAAAACTGCACCTACTTAGCTGTTTTTTCCAGTCGCAGAAGAAAAAAGAGATGTGATCACAGGGTGGTTGTGGTTTTGGGGGTTGTTGTTTTTTTGGGTATCATGCTGCATTCCAATATGTATCTCATTTATAACAGATTAAGCAGCGAAGGCGGGGGAAGGGAAATTCATGGATATATGGAAGTTCTGATTATTATGGGATTGTTTGCTCACCATCTCTTCCACAATTATTTAATAGGAGACATTAAAAGGAAGGGGTCTGTTTTACAGAAAATCTGAATTACAGATTTTTTAAAAAATTAGTTTTAGTTTTTACCGAGCCCAAAATAAATTTTATTGATTCTTCACTGAGTACGTTTAAGCCAAACCATAAAAGCCTCAAGCTCGCACAGGGGGAAAAAGCATTGCAAGCAAATTTACAAGCAATAGTTCAACCATTTTTTTTTTATATTAAAGCAAGCAAACAAACAAACAAATAAGGATTGTTAATAATATCTGAAATTTCAAAAGGTATTGGTCATGGTCATGCATATTCGAACCACAGCAGCTTGTCTGAACCCCTTCATAATGCTCTACTTTGTACTACAGCTGTTTGCAGCATCTGTGGAGGAATGGAACCTTCTCAGAAACTTCAGTTTTTGGAATAAAAATGAATACTACCTTTGCATTTTTATTTTGTTTATTTATTTATTTATTGTTATTTTTATGTATTGTTATTGTTTATTTTTAGATTATTGCTTATTTATTGTTTATTTATTGTTATTTTTTCCTATTGCAAGGAACCTAAGACAGCTTACATAGTCCTCCTTCCCTCTATTTTATCCTCACAATAACCCTTTGAGGTTTGTTAGGCTGAGAATGAGGGACTTCACCCAGGTGTAATCAGCTACACCTTCTTGGCCCTCAATTGTTCAAGGGTTCAATTGTTTAACACCAAACTGGCAGTCTAGGAAAAGTCACCAGAAAAAGAAACCACAATATGGCTGCCCTTGGACCAAGCCAGAAGGGCAGCCCATATTGTCCCTGCTTAGGGTGACCATATTTTGGAAACCAAAAAGGAAGACAACATGGCCGGCCTCCAAGGGGGCGTGCCCACCAACATGGCCATCCCCCAAAAGGACATAACCACCCAAAGGTGGCCTTGGTCACATGTCTGATTTCACAGCATACAATTAAGACAAACCTGTTCCATATAACATCTTAATGTTAAAATCACAGAGACATTTTGAAATTAACTTCATTTCTACTTTTGTAGCTTTTGCTGTTCTTTAAAGCTTTTGCTATACATTGTGTGATACAGTGCCCTTCCCTCACATATCTTTTCTGACTGCAAATCCTTCACTGGATGACCATAGTCTCACCTTTCCTAACATTTAACACTCTTTCCTCATCACCTTTCTCATATCCATAATCACAGATTCAGCATCCTGCTACCACTGAACAAACTAGCAACCTAGCATTAAGAAAGAGAATGAAATACTATTACCCTTTAAGCATTAGCCATGGAACAAAATGGACTAAAGGGTTGTTGTTGTCCTTCTCACTAGCACCTCTTCGCTTGTTTCAACTTCTGGTTCAGGGGGCCTGAAGAAGCCAATGAGGGTCTGCTTATTATGACAGAACCTCCACTAGCTGAATCTAGTGTGGTGTGATGCAGCCTGGGACTTGGGAGATCTGGGTTTTAGTCCCCACTCAGGCATGAAGCTCCCTGGGTGACTTTGGGCCAGTTACCAACTCTCACCCTAACCTACCTCACAGGGTTGTTGTTGTGAGGATAAAATGGAAAGGAGGAAGACCACATAAGATGCCTTAGGTTCCTTGGAAGAGGAAAACAAATGGATATAAATGTAATAAAAAATAAAATCTCTAGCACAACTCCCTCCCCCTTTTGACCAAGGAACAGATATATTCTATAATAAAGTACCTCAGAGCATGTGCAGAGTGTCCCTCCATCTCTACTATGCCACTGCAGCCTGACCCTGCACACTTAGAAAGAAGGGCCTGGGGTAGGGCTACTGTTGTTTTTGCGGCTGCCACCACCGGGCTCATGCTGCCTCCACCGCCACCGCCGGGCTCATGCTGCCTCCGCCGCCGGTGGGCTCGTGCTGCCTCTGCCGCTGCCACCAGACTCATGGTGCCTCCGCCGCTGCCACTGGGCTTGTGCTGCCTCTGCCGCCGCCGGGCTCGTGCTGCCTCCGCTGCCAGCGGGCTCATGCCAGCAGAGGAGGGTGGAGGCCACGCGGAAGAGGCGGGAGAAGGCCGGTGACAAAATCGGCCCTCTCTCGCCTCTTCCATGCAGCCTCCGGCCTCCTCGGGGTTTGTCGCAATGGCGACAAGCTCCGAGGAGGCCGGAGGCTGTGTGGAAGAGGCAGGAGAGGGCCGATTCTGGAAGTGACAAAATCGACCTCTTCCGCGCTACCAATCTGCGCGTAACTTCCGGACAATGGGGGGAAATATTGAAAATCCCCCCGGATGCTGATTGCCCCCCCCCAATTTCCAGTCATGTCTGGGGGAATCCGGACATCTGGTCACCTTATACTCTGCTGTGCGAGGTGTGCACTGCACTTCAGGCCTGCCACCACCAAGTAACAAGTGGGAAAACAGAAAGCACTCATGTACCTACCAGCCACTACTGCCAAGTATGAACCCATGAAGCTACCAACCACTACCTCCATATGAACCTATCTTGTGCTGAATATGGGGTTCATCAGACAAGCGTTTTATCACAAACTCACTACTGCCCATTCACAGTTTTTCGTACATCCTTTAGACAATGCCATCTGCCTCCGGCGCGCCTCCCGCTCCTTCTTGCATTCTTTCCACCACAAAATGGACTCCTTTTAAGCTGACTTTTTTTTAGGAAACAGAATGTGCTGCCATTTCCTGCTGTGTGCAGGAAAAGCAGTGCAATAAAAACAGCCCATGAATGGCCTCATGGCTGTTTATGCATCATCAGAAAAATCAGAGATACATTACTAAAAAAACATTAAAAAGAGGACACACATTTCTGAATTAAAATTGTACATAGTAATCTATATGTACACCTGCGAATGTAGAAGAAACAACTTATAATTTAAATAGGGTAGGTGATCTGTGTTTTGGGTAGGTGATCTGTGTTTCTGCTCCATCTGCTCTAGGGACAGATGAATCCATCAGTTTCACTTTCTCCTGCATTCAAGAATCATTTAAAAAAAAAAGTCATTTTTTTCAATCCTATTAAATGTGCACATTTTGATAAGTTCTTATCAAAAATGGACTGAACAAAATTCTTGTCCATTTGCAAATTGAATAGGTACAGCTGTTCCCAGCATTGAGAACACCAAGGTATACCCACCTGCCATGTAGTAGTTAAAAATGGGGTGCCTCTCAGAAAGAAAAGAGGTAGCAACCCTAATTTAACATCACAAACTTGGTTGAATACACAGAGATTCAAAGCCAGACTATTATTATTATTATTATTATTATTATTATTATTATTATTTATATAGCACATGCAAACGAAGATCTGTACATGAGATAAAATAGGTCAGCAGTTTACAAAAATGCAATAAATACAATAATTCTAATAAAAGACCTTAACTGGATTTAAAAGTATATAACAATAAAACCTTAAAATAAAACCCATATAAAATATGCCATGGATGAATCTCTCAGTTTTGCTTTCTCCCATATCTGCTTAAATAAAACTCATGTTCTTTCCATCCCATTCATGAAGAAACCTGAAAATTTTGGTAAGTTCTTATTAAAAACAGAACCAGATGAAATCCTCGCCCATTCCTAGTCTGCTTTTCATTTGCCATTGCTGATCAGCTTCAAAGCCTTTGCTTTCCTTTCTTATTGTTCTGTATCATTAAACCAAATTTGAACTGGACAGCCCTTAAAATAAGGGTGACTTCAAATTGAGGACTGTCCTCCATGAAGTAAAACAGATGGACACTCTACTAGTAGTCCCCTCGAGCAGAACCAATATTACTGCATGGAGCCTCAGGATGGCTTGAATTGCATTCTGGGAGGGATTACACAAGTAGTATGAGAGTTGGGTTTCGGAACAGCAAGTGGCCCATATAAGAATGTGCTGTAACCTTTTTCTGTAGCAAACTGTATTTGTGACGTTAAGAATGTAGCTCAGTTTCCTAGAGAAGGATGTGCCTAAACAGCCTCTAAAGTTTGTAAACTCTTGGAAGAGAGAGAGAGAGAGAGAGAGAGAGAGAGAGAGAGAGAGAGAGGAGTTTTGGAGGGGGAAGGATGCTAATTTTTTCCTTGGCTCCTGATTGAATCTTCAGGACTAGTGACAGAAGAAGGCTAGAAATATTAGAAGAAAGGAAAGTGGGTTTTCTTCAAAAAATGCTCTTCAAACTGTCCATTAGTTTCTCAAGAGCCAACAGGAAAGTTGGATGTAGTACTTGCACTGAGAAGAGTAGAGTGACAGAATAACCCAAGAGAAACTGATTATTTGCTGAACTTCTGGTGAGCAAACTGCAATCCTAACCTGGCTGCAGAGGTTTGAATCCTAGGACAGCAACAACCTTGGCCTATGCTACCAGACACACTCCAGATTGGCTGACCACTTTCTCGAAATGTGAGTATATGCAGACTGCTGAACCATTGATGTACCGCTGTTCCCAGCATTAACGATGGGAACCTCTCAGAAAAAAAAGTGGTGGCAACCTGGATTGCTGTAGCTGCTCACTTACTAAAAAATGTAGCAGGTTCTTCCACATCTGAGGCAAAAGGAATTGGGTGAGGTTTGGTTACTATGTTATCTTTTGCTCCGGGTACCGAACTAAATACAGGGTTGATGTTGCAGGGTTGATATTACATGTTGTGGGTTGATATTATACAACTTATATGGAGTGGCAAGGCATTCCGTGAAAAAGGTGCCCTGGTTTGCCATCGGGAATCTACCTGGTGGAACCCTACTGCTTGTAGCTTATGAACTGGAAGTCAAATGTTTATTTATTTATTCTATTTCTATACCGCCCAATAGTCAAAGTTCTCTGGGCAGTTCACAAAAGTTAAAACCATCAACAAAACAGGAATGTTCCAAGAGTTATATAAACTTTCTTACTGTGAACAGTGACTTCATCACATAGCCAATCAGAGATGACTATGGCAGGATCTACAGTACTGTGTTATAGTGGTATTGAAGTGCACTGCCAACTGTTGGGGTCCATGACACATCTACAACAAAGCAGGATATAGCACTATGAAAGTGGTATGAAAGCGATATATGGAATGTGTCATGGGCCCCAATAGTTTCAACTTCAATACCTCTAAAAAGCAGTAGTGTAGATCCTGCTTCCATATACTGCTTTCATGCCACTTTCATAGTGCTATATCCTGCCTAGTGTAGATCTGGTTTATGTGACTATGGGCCGATCTACTTACGAGGTTTTTGATGTTTTATAAGGGTTATGAAAACTCTTTGGGCCACATGACGCACTCCCTATAATGTTGTATATCTGAGGTTTTTTAAAACTCCCTTCAGTTATATACAATGGTTTCACTTTTATTAACCGTTTTAAGTAAAATAATGTGTCCTTCCTTACCGTTTGTGATTCCTGGGGGCAGTGCTTCGTTGACCGGCACCCAAATGCTTAGCAGTTGATTGGTGGGGAAGAAAGAGGAAGTGGGTGAGTGAACTACAACACCCACAATGCCTAGCCCTATACTCGCTAGGGTATGACAGAGGAACAAAGGAGGAAGTGGTGACTGAACTACAACCCCCACAATGCTTTGCCCTAAACTCATTGAAAAAACGAAAGAGAAAGAGACAGGGCAGAACAGTGTGTGACCGCACACACCGCTTTAAAGACTGAAGACTGTTCTCCTGTAACGTGAGTACTCAGTAATGTGGCCTAAGACGTTTTAGAACGCACCTATTTGGAACGTTTTAAAATACTTTTTAAAACGTTCCAAAGGACTGTGTAGATTGGCCCTATGTCACCGAATGCAAGCAAAGCTAATTCAGTCCATGTCTACACCAGGGATTTATCCCGGGGTTGTCCCTAGGTTGTCCCTGTTCATCCACATGATGCACAGGGGATCCCAGGTGCAACCAGGGATGACCTAGGGATGACCCCGGGATAACCCCAGAAGAACAGAAACTGGGGATACCCCATTTTTTCCATCGTTCTGGGTCTTAAAATGGGCATGGAGCCACACGGGTGGCTCTGTGCCCATGGGAGGGGAAGCAGTTTCACCATTCCCAGGATGGTGGGGGTGTTGAGAGTTTTTTTTTAAAAAAAAAACTTACATTTACTGCAGATTGAGCCACTCCACTTTATTTTAAAAAAATATGGCGCCCGCTGTGATGTTCTACTGTTTGTAGTTGTAAATATATTGCAACATTTATTGTTTGTGATATGCATTTGTTTATATCTTTAAAAGGAAGTAAGAATAATAACAGGTAAAGTAAATAACTAGGCCAAACTGTACTTTCTGTTTGTAGTTAAAGGTCTAGGTAAGTATGGAGTGCCTGCATTGACTAGCTGTGTGCTTGAATGGAAAGTGAGTGCTGATTGGCTAGTTGTTTAGAGTGCCTGGATTGGATGGTTGTGAAAGAGTGGGAGGAGCTAGAGAGTGAGTGGAGTGTATATATGTGTCTGACAGAGAGAGCTGATGATGATGAGGGGAGATTTGAGGGGATTTTTGAGAGAGACGTTGAAAGAGATTTGAGAGAATTGAGAGTATTGAGAGAGAGAGAGTCTGAAGCAGGGTTATTAGATGAGAAGAATGTTTGATTGAGAGATTGAGATAATTTTAGAGCATAGATTAAATAAAGAACAGTTTGTTAAAGTATAAGAGTTCTGACTGAAACCAATAAGCATTGAAACCTTGTAACCGATACGCAATTGATCTGAAGTAACCATTAAGCTTGTTGACACGCAATTTCTTATTAATAAATTCTTGTTAATTCCATGTTCTGGTGTGGTCTGTGAGTGTACCTGAGAAGGCACTGGTGGCAGCAGTATAAAGAAGTTATCTGGAAGCCAAGTTGCTGGGCTGTGGTGCTGTGGGGCCTAAATAGTAAAGGCAGGACTGGGCAGCAGCAGCAAGTGGTCGAGGATAACCTCACACCCACAACATCCCTCTTTCCCTCCAGAATGTTGCGCAGTGGTCTAAATGCTGAAGGAGGATCGCAGAAGCAGGTAAATCCACAATCCTCCCCCCTCCCACCCTCTACACCCTTAGGTGTAGATGAGCCCTCAGTGACAGCAATATTTCCTGAATAGGGCAATGTGTAAAGCAGGCCAGACTAAAGCTCTTCCCGCACCAGCCATTTTTCCCATAGCTGCTCCTGCCTGCTCACAGAGAGTCCGCATGACGCACAGAGCATCCCGCAAGCAGGTAGGGGCAAACCCTCCATTTTCCCGGTAGTTCAGGGAACGCTATTATCCTGGTTCGTTCCCTGCTCCCGGGAGGGAAGCGAGATGGCCGGCCGGTGTGGTCGCCCATCTCGGGCACAGCCGCACTTACCCATGAGTAAGCACAGCTGCACTGGTGGCCATGAAGCTGCACCGCCATCAGGAGGGGGGACTGCAAAATTGCCATCCCCAGGATGGCGGGGAGGAGGGGGGCTGAATCGCGTATGTTTTTTTAAAAAAAATTACCTAAACTTTTGTGCGCAAGCTCTCATGCGCTCCTCCGTGGATCTGTTAAAATAGATGGCCGGTGCAAGTTGCGATGGCCCAATAGAAACCCAGGCCATCGCATTCTGGTGCAGCCCCTGCATGCTGGACCCAGAAGTGGTTACTTCTGGGTTTCACTTCCTGCCCTCTCCACCCCTATGGTGCAGAAAGGGCCTAAGGCTGTTTCTACACCAGCCTTGTTTTGTAGGATTTCCCCTGGGTGGTACCTGTGAGTCCAAATGATACATAGGGACTCCCAGGGGCAGGGGGATGGGCCCGGGTTTCCACTGCAGTAAGGAATCCCTGGGGAAACCTGATTCTTCCCGTGATCCTGGGAACGTCCTGAGACCACAGTAGGTGTGGGCATCCATTCCAGCTGGTGCCTGCTTACTCGCAAGTAAGCAGGCACCAGAAATGGGTATGGACCCATGCATCACAGTTCCGTGCCCATCAAGGGGGGAAGTAACGCCATCCCAAGGATGGCAGGGGTGGGGGTGGGGCAATTTTGGAGTGTTTTTTTTTAAAAAAAATACTCACTTTTTGTTGGAGTGCAAGTGCGCCCTTCTTGGATCCTCCAACAACAAAAAATGGCGGGTGTGACGGCCCAGGAGGAAGTTGGGTCGTCACACTTCCTAAGTGGATTAGAGCGATGATCCCGGGAGCAGGTACTTCCGAGATCATTCCCCATATGGTGTAGAAAGGCCCTAATGCAACCTTTTGAGGTCAAAATAAGGCAGTGTTCTTATATTGGGTGGGGTGGGGTGTTTTTGTGTTCTTGTGTTCCTGATCTGACTTCATCCAAATCCACGGAAATGTTCCCAGCCCCTTTCCCTGCTTAATTTAGTGACCCCAAAGACCACACCAAATAAGTTTGTTTTACAACTCTTCTGGAAGGTGCTCAGGCTTTTATAATTCTTTATATGTGGCCATTCATAGCAACACATAAATATGAAGTGCGTTTTTATGACACTATTAGAAGCATTTACACTGAGCCCACCCTTCTGTTCTGCTTGTTCTAATTTCCCCCATCTCACCCCAGCATAATCTGTGATGGAAAAGTAAAATAGATTATGTCTCCCCATAGGTTAGAAAGAGCAATATGCTGTCTGCATTGCACTTAAGCAAAAGTACATGGCTTTTTTATTGCTGTTTTCTTAGCCAGCACTAGTAACTTTATGTTAAATGTGTAATGTGTACAATGAGGTCTGGTTTTGTTTTTAACACTAAGCACAGTGGGGAAAATTTCCATAGAGAATACATCACATGGGGGAGGGGTTAACTTAGGGTGACCAGATAAAATCCAGGTCAGGGCTCATGTAACTTTAACAGTTGTAGAGAAAAGAGAATTTCAGCCAGTGTCATTTGTATGCAATTAGTTCCTGGTGAAATTCCCTCTTCATCACAACTGTTAAAGTTGCAGGGGCCCTGCCTTTTTTTGTATATGGTGACTCTAGTATAGTGCCTGCAACTTTAACTGTTGTGATGAAGAGGGAATTTCACCAGGAACTAATTGCATACAAATGACACTGGCTGAAATTCCCTTTTCTCTACAACTGTTAAAGTTACATGAGCCCTGTCCTCCTTTTCATATGGTCAGCCTACACAGAGAGCATTAAAACACATGCACACACATAGTTACACCCACTGAATTTAATGTAATGTATAGTTTTGCCCTTCCATTGAAGGGTGATTGACCAGGAAAAAGATCTTGGGGTCATGGAGGATAACTCAATGAAAACATCAATCTACTGTGCAACGGCTGTGAAAAAGGGAAATTTCATGCTAGGGATCATTAGGAAAGGGGTGGGGGCGAACACCTGCCAATATCATAATGTCTTTTATATAAATGTTTGGAATGACCACACTTGGAATACTGAAAAAGTATATTGTGGAGCTGGAAAAAGGGAAGAAAAGGGCAACCAAAATGATCAAAGGGCTGGAGCAACTTCCCTATGAGGAACGGCTACAAAATTTGGGTCTCTTTAGCTTAGAAGAATGGTAAGTAGGACATAATGGAGGTATCAAAAATGATGCATGGTCTGGAGAAAGTGGATAGTGAGACATTTTTCTCCCTCTCTCATAATACTAGAAGCTGGATTCATCCTATGAAACTGATTGGCAGGATATTCTGGAAAGATAAAAGGAAGTATTTCTTCACACAGTGCAATAGTTCAAATATGAAATTTGCTATCACCGGAAGTGGTGATGGCCACCAACTTAAATGGTTTTAAAAGGACGTTAGATACAGCCTTAAGGCTATGAATAGCTACTAGTCATTGTGGTTATGGAATCAGGCACAGCACGTTTCTGAATGCTGCTCACTTGGGAACAACAGCTAGAGACAGCTATTTCCCTGATATGCTGCTTGTGGGCTTCCCATTGGCCTCTGATTGGCCACAGTGGGAACAAGATAGTGGACCAGAGAGGCCTTTGGTCAGATCTGGCAGGATTCATCTTATGTTCAAAGGCGAGAAGATATCTCTTTTCCTTCTGTAAGACTGGGCGGTTGTTTCAAAAATTGGACAGTTATAGCTGACATCTGGGTGCACACTGTGCCTTTTGGGCAACTTCGTTGAGAGGCAAGTGGAGCGGAAGGGCCTGGTTGTTATGGTGACTGAACCTGCGCCTGGGCACATTTATGCATGGGATGTTATAGGACTCTACACAGATAAGGAATGAGCGCCAGTACTACAAGAACCAGGCCCAGACCACTACTTGATTGGTGCCAAGTGCCAGGAAATTCATGGTCTCTCTCTCTCTCTCTCTCTCTCTCTCTCTCTCTCTGGCTACTTATTAGGGATGTGCACTGGATCGGACCCGATCCACGATCCGAGTCCGGTCCAGTGGGAAATCGGATAAATTATCCGATTTCCGATCCCGCAGCTGGATCGGCCGATCCAATCCGAACCGGTCCGAAAAAGCTCCGAACCGGTTCGGCGGATCGGCGGGCGCCCACTGGCACCCACCGCCGCTTCCATTGGCGGGCGCCAGCGGGCGCCCGCCGATGAAAGTCGACAGCGGGGGGGGAGGAGGGGGGCACTTACCTTCTCGGCCCGGTGGCTCCCGTCCGGCGCCGGCGCCTACTACTACTAGCAGGCTCCGCGGCCTGCTCTAGGGTGGCGCGCCGGGTGATGTCATCACCCGGCGCGCTACTCTAGAGCAGGCCGCGGAGCCTGCTGGAAGTAGTAGGCGCCGGCGCCGGACGGGAGCCGCCGGGCCGGGAAGGTAAGGAGGGGGTGCGTGGAGGGGAGGAGGGGGCGCGCGGAGGGGGGAGGGGGGAGGGGGGCCCTTACCTGCCCGGCCCGGCGGCTCCCGTCCGGCGCCGGCGCCTACTACTCCCAGCAGGCTCCGCGGCCTGCTCTAGGGTGGCGCGCCGGGTGATGTCATCACCCGGCGCGCTACTCTAGAGCAGGCCGCGGAGCCTGCTGGAAGTAGTAGGCGCCGGCGCCGGACGGGAGCCGCCGGGCCGGGAAGGTAAGGAGGGGGTGCGTGGAGGGGAGGAAGGGGTGCGCGGAGGGGGGAGGGGGGAGGGGGGCCCTTACCTGCCCGGCCCGGCGGCTCCCGTCCGGCGCCGGCGCCTACTACTCCCAGCAGGCTCCGCGGCCTGCTCTAGGGTGGCGCGCCGGGTGATGTCATCACCCGGCGCGCTACTCTAGAGCAGGCCGCGGAGCCTGCTGGAAGTAGTAGGCGCCGGCGCCGGACGGGAGCCGCCGGGCCGGGAAGGTAAGGAGGGGGTGCGTGGAGGGGAGGAGGGGGCGCGCGGAGGGGGGAGGGGGGAGGGGGGCCCTTACCTGCCCGGCCCGGCGGCTCCCGTCCGGCGCCGGCGCCTACTACTACCAGCAGGCTCCGCGGCCTGCTCCAGGGTGGCGCGCCGGGTGATGTCATCACCCGGCGTGCTACTCGAGAGTAGGCCGCGGAGCCCGCTGGTAGTAGCCGCCGGCGCCGGACGGGCCAAGAAGGTAAGCAGTGGCGGGGAAGGGGGCTTACCCCCCCCGGAGCCGTCCGCTTCTATCCGCTGGCGCCCGCGGGTGCCAGCGGATGGAAGCGGGCGGCCCCAGGGGGGGTAGGGAGCGCGGGGGAGGGGGTTTACCTGCCGGGGCCGTCCACAGCGGACGGCCCCGGGGGGGGAGGGAGTTAGGCCCCCCCTTACCCACCCGCCGCCATTTTTTCCTCATAGACTTGCAATGCAAGTCTATGGGGAAAAAAATGGCGGCCGATCCAAAAATGTACGATTTTTGGGTCGGGATCGGACTCGATCCGGTCCGGGGGGCCTCCAATTTTGTCCGAACCGGTCCGGGACAAAATTGGAGGTCCCGATCCGGGTCCCGATCCGATCCGGGGGGTCCGTGCACACCCCTACTACTTATTATTTATTTATATCCCACCTTTTTTCCTCCAAGGTGACATACATAATACTACTACTCCTCTCCATTTTGTTCTCACAACAACGACCTTGTAAGATATGTTGCGCTGAGGATCTGTGACCCACTGGGTCTCCATCCCCGAGTGGGGACTAGAACCTGGATCTCTGGACTCCAGGTCCAACACTTTAGCCACTACACGACACTGGCTCTCAACTTCCTGGTAACAGTAAAAACTGCCCCAGTATAAAATAGAATGTTCTAGCATTAAATATGAAGAAATCTCACACCATCCTGGATCCCAATATTTTGACATCTGATCCACTTGATTTGGCTGCAGTAGGTATCATTGTACGGACTTCTACATGATAAGGAAACACTTAAAACTAGCTCTCAGGTTTTCATATATCAGTAGGAATATGTACTAGAGCTTTGAATTTAAATTGTCATGATTATACTGTCATTAATATTACTATTATTTGTGCGTACGTGATGAAAGAGTGGGCAGAAAAGACGGAAAAAGTGTTTTGGGAAAGTTTTATTGGATGAATTGCATTTTGATAATGCTCACAATGAATTATCTCCAGAGGGGGGGAAATGCAATTCAAAATCACTACATTAATTTCAAGGGTAGCATTCTGTTTCTTATGGCGGAGTCCAAGAATGTGAGGGAAAAGAGAAATAAGAAGGGGGGAAATACAGCATAGTAAGTAATTACACAATGTAATGGAATTTCAGTTTGTAACTTCCAGAAGGTTTTTATTGGCCTGTAATCAGGGAACTCCGTATATTAACTCTTTCCCTTAAGTACTGCTGCTGTCATTTCAAATATAAACAGTAGCTAGCAGCTATATGGAAGGCTGGTGATAAATCAAGCCTGCACTGAGATGTGTATATGTGTGGTGGTGGGGCGGGGGGAAAACCTCTGTTATTTGTGTCCTAATGGGTCAAAGAGAAAAGATGCCCTCTCTGAAAGCTGAATACCAGCTTCCCCTTTCATTGATCGAGGTTTCGACTCTGGGTGCTTGAGTTTATGACAAAAGAGTTCACAACACCAATGTCAGGAAGTCGATAGTGTGATAGATACCCTATGCAGTTGGTCCCTTCTCAAGCACTTTAACCGCGCTTTCTCTCTGACAGTTATTACTGCTGCAATAAATTCTTCAGTAAAACAAATAGGCTCTCAGTAAATGTATTAGTTCAGGCACTCTGTTTTACTTAATATAACTGCAGGTCTTAAACAGGTAAGTACCCTAGTAAATAGACCAATATATTTAGGGGGGGAATCATATATATATATGAAACTTTACAGTAAGTTATCTAAAGTCAGGCAGCTCTAGCATTTATTGCTTTTTCAGGCTGGCCTTTTATAACCTTAAATAACTGGCACTCTGCATCGTCTTTTTCTTTTCTGCTGGCTACTTCATTTGTTATAACCAATAGTGGGCCAATTCTGACCAAATATTTGGCAATCAGAGGATGTCTCGTTGAAGTGATCCTGCAACGCAAATATGCACGGAAAATTTGGAATCAGTTATGTGACGTTTCCAGGGCCAGCTCCATGAGTGGGAACCATGAATTGCACTGCCTTCTGCAAAGAGTCCCCGCACCCTCTGAGAAGTTGTGCGGAGAACTAATCCCAATGGAATTCACTACCACAAGACTTAGGGATGATCACTAATTTGGGTGGCTTTAAAAGGGGGGGTGGATAAATTCCTGGAAGAGAAGGCTATCAATGGCTACTAGTCCTGATGGCTAAATGCTAGCTCCAGGATCAGAGTCACCAGTTGCTGTGGAATATGGGTGGGAGGGTACTGTTACACGCAAGTCCTGCTGGTGGGCTTCCCACAGGCAGCTGGTTGGCCACTATGTAAACAGAGTCCAGAACTGGATGGACCTTCTTATTTTTCAATTTACTTTTCATTTCTCCTCTGCAAAACCACTATAAAAGTAACCCAAAGAACAAAAAAGGAAAAGAACCCTCCATAGCCAGGGCATAATTACCGCCCACCGATCCCCTTTTGTCAGTAATATTTCCAAATGCATCAGATGCTTCAGGGACAAAACAAGCATTAGGCTGAAAAGCATTTTTGTTGTTGTTATTGTTCCAACTGCTCCCACTTCCCGTTAAGAGAAGGGTTTCCCTCCCCCTCACAGTCACCCTCCAGTCATGCTTACTGCACATCCCCAGCTTGTGTGTCACTCCAGGAGGATGTCTTGAGACATCTATCCTTCAAGATTAAATGCATACTTTCTGAGTGGCAGTTGCCACAATTGAAGTAAGCATTTACTGCCAGAGCTCAGCCATGCAGCTAACTGCTCTGTAGTTGACGGCAGCCTCTCGAGGTGCAGGGCCCTCACGGGGGAACACTGATAATTTTGTTCTACCCTGCAGGCATGCATTTTCTGGATGCACTGTGTGGAAACATTGTGGAGTCCATGCTGAGACAGCTGCACCTGCTCCTCGCCGCTTCTCATGGAAAAGGAGAGAGAGAGAGAGAGAGAGAGAGAGGGGAAGAGAAGGATTCTCCTGACCTTCAGAATGCCACTTATCATAAGCAGCAAATCTCTGGAACGTTTGTGAAAGCCCATTAGGCCAGCAAGTGGAGAGTGAACTTTGCACAACAGAGAAATGGAGACATGGAAATTCAAACTCTGGCAGCCCAAGCAAATGAAAAACTTGTATTTTAGCAAAAAATACTTCAGGTCCAAGCACTGCTAAAATGAAAAGACTACACTGTCAGTGGAGGAAACGAGTTGCTATTTTTTTAGAACACCACTGAACCATTTTTTAAAAAGCGTTATCACCTAGATTGCACAGTTTTTATCTGGCCTGAAGGTGGCTGTGGCAAAGTCTTCACATGAACACCCTGCCAAGTGTCCCATTGTGGTAACAACGGTTTGAAAGCCTTGTGATGTGCTTAACTAAATGATGCTAAATGACCTGGATACTCCATAGGAATACCTTCCAAATACTATCATCCCAACAATTAGATTGTCTCAAAGCACCTCTCTTTAAATAACAGAGTTCCACAGCTATAGGATGTAGGGTTTCCTGCAGAGATGCCAGCACATTCAGATATAAGAATGTAAGAACATCATTAGTAGCCAGCATTACCCTTCTCCTCCATGAATTTGTCTAATCCCCGTTTATAACCATCCAAATTAGTGGCCATAATCACACCTTGGATTAGTGAATTCCATAGTTTAATTATGTGCTGTGTACTTCCTTTTAACTGTCCAGAATCTCCCACCAAGCAGCTTCATGAGGTGGCAATGGATTCTAATATTATGAGAGATGGTGATATGTCTAGGGTGACCAGATGAAATCCAGGTCAGGGCTCATGTAACTTTAACAGTTGTAGAGAAAAGGGAATTTCAGCCAGTGTCATTTGTATGCAATTAGTTCCTGGTGATATTCCCTCTTCATCACAACAGTTAATGTTGCAGGGGCCCTGCCTTCTTTTGTATATGGCCACTCTAGTATAGTGCCTGCACCTTTAACTGTTGTGATGAAGAGGGAATATCACCAGGGATTAATTGCATACAAATGACCCTGGCTGAAATTCCCTTTTCTCTACAACTGTTAAAGATACGTGAGCCCTGACCTGGATTTTATCTGGTCAGCCTAGATATGTCCCTATCCACCTTCTTCATACTTCGCATAATTCTATACACCTTTATCATGTCTCCCCTTTCTTTTTTTCTTTAGGCTAAAACCCCAGACGTTGTAACCTTTCCTCATAAGGGAGTTGCTCCAGCTCCTTGATCATTTTGGTTGCCCTTTTCTGCAACCAGATATGAGCTTCCAGGGTTTGTTAAGCCCACCTGAAAGGTGTTATGGTCCCCAAAATTCTTATCTACCTCAGATTGAAATCTTAGAATACAGACTACTAGCTAGATGGGCCATTTGTCTGACTCGTGTCTCCATGTGCTCACATAAACAAAGAAAACTTTCCATGCATGTTAGAACTTGTTAATGCATATCACAAAATGGCAACAAATCAAAAATAATGTGGCTGATGCAGAAAAACTACAGCAGGAGCATGAAACAATGCCCTTGACTAAAGGAAATAGGACAGGCTACCAACTATTTCCTAATATTAGAACTGGGGGTGGGAGAGTTAAAGATGGGGCTTAGTTTTCTGTAAAGCTACAATTCCTGAACTTTACAGAACATTGCCATATTATTGTTTCAAATTACCTCAACTAGACTAAGGCCCAATCTACACCAAGCAAGATATAACACTATGAAAGTGGTATGAAAGTGGTATATAAAAGGCAGGAGCCACACCAAGCAGGATATAACGGTATATGGTATGTGTCAATGGACCCCAACAGTTGTCAGTGCATTTCAATACTGCTATAAATCAGTAGTGTGGCTCCTGCCTCTTATATACCACTTTCATACCACTTTCATAGTACAATATCCTGCTTGGTGTAGATAAGGCCTTTGTGTGATATTATATAAAGGAGTCATCTCTGCTTATTTCTCTTATGCATCACCCATGTGGTTATTTCATCATCTGTATTACAGCTAGAGGTGGAGGAAAAATTTGTTCAGTTCTATTTGAATGTGAACTTACCTGATTTTGCATTTCGGAACCTCTATGCAAACCAAAACTCAGCTATCATTTGATATTAGCACTTGATATTTGCAAGTTTTGCAATGGAGTTTTCAAATCAAAACATGTGTACAGAAACTTGTATATCAGGGAAAAGAAATGGATGGTGCTTGATAAACAACAAGCTTGATAAAACATCTTGTTGTTTCTCAGACCCCCAAAATTAGAAGGCAGTCAAGGATCTGGCTGGCAGGATGCAATTGATTTCTGGTGGACTGCTTTTCCTTGATGAGTCAAAAGCAGAGATGCTTATAGATTTCATTCGGTCAGCCTTTTGAAGCAAACTAACGCAATCTGCACCTCCCAGATTGGAACATAGTTATTTTTCAGATGAGAGCCATTGTGGTGTAATGGTTAGAGTGTTGGATGGGACTCGAGAGATCCATTTCTACTCCCCTCTCAGACATAATACTCATTGGGTGACTTTGGGCCAGTCACTGACTTTCAGCCTAGTGTTTTGAGAGAGGGAGACATTTTTCTCCATCTCTGTTAATATTAGAACCCAGGGTCATCCCATGAAGCTGATTAGTGAGAGATTCAGGACAGATAAGAAAGACTTCTTCACACAGTATGTAGTTAAACTATGGAATTCAACGCCACAACATGTAGTGATGGCCACCAATTTGGATGGCTTTAAAAGGGTGTTAGACAAATTACTGGAGAAGGCTATCAATGGCTACTAGTCCTGATAGCTATGTGCTACCTCCCGTATCAGAGGCATTATGACTACGTACACCAATTGCTAGGGATCATGGGTGGGAGGGAGCTGTTGCACTCATGTCCTGCTTGTGGGTTTCTGGTTAACAGCTCGTTGGCCACTCTGTGAACAGAGTGCAGGACCGGATGAACCCTTGGTTTGATTCAGCCAGGCTCTTCGTATGTTCTTACCTCACAGGATTGTTGTGAGGATACAATGGAGAGGAAGAGGACTATGTAAGCCACCTTGAGTTCCTTGCAAGAGGAAAAAAGCTGGATATGAATGTGATAATAAAGAATAAATAAATAATTTTCACCCTTCACATTTTGTGATGCAGTTTTTGGCTCAGAAATGTACCAGTGTGCCTATACAAGTGTGCATGTTAGGATAAAATACATTTAGAAATGTATATTTTGTGAGAAGTTATGTTCAAAAATGCTATTTATTTTTATACATTTTTTTCATGCTTTTTTTTAAAGCCCTTACAGATTAATGTGGAAATGGGATAGCATGGATTTACCAAATTGACATGTGTGAAATTGCGATGGACCAGAAATAGCCTGATCTGTCCATCCTTAGTCACACATTGTAAAGGTTTCCATTAGAGGACGTGTTTCTTTACTGACAGTCCTCTCAAGCTAGTGATCTCTTTTGGTTTTATTCCATGGTCGTTCCTTTATGTAAGCTAAGTGCAAACTTCCCGGTGGACTGGAACAGTCCCTCACTACCACAGAAAATAAATACAGGACATCTGGTTTTCAAGGAAAAGCTTCCTGTTGGTTTAATCCATTTCTCAATGTCTGTTTGTGAAGTGGTGTCCAGTCAGAATCTGTTTCAAAGTCAAAGAACCACAAGGAAGAAGATCGGAGATCTTGAAGTTGCCCACTGAGCACATGAGCAGGCGCACAGGCCACCTAGTCAGTCTCATCCACTATGATAAGATACTTTGTATTGCTATTTAAGTTATATTGATTGTTTCTACGTGTGTGTGCCTATTACTGTGTTATTAGTAGGGATGTGCACAGACCCCCCGGATCGGATCGGAACCAGGATCAGAATCGGGGTTGGCATGTCAGATCGGATTGGATCAGAGGTTTTCCAGATCAGATCGGACCCGATCCCGATCTGAAAATCAGAAGTCCGATTTTCAGATCGGACGCCATTTTAGGTGTTTTTGCCATAGGCTTGCATTGGGGGAAAGAAAGCTTTCCCCCATGCAAGCCTATGAGGAAAACATGGGGGCGGGTGAGTGTGGGCCTAACTCCCCCCTCCCTGTCCCTCCCCCCCACTTGCGCTTCTTACCTGCCGGGGCCATCCGCTACCGTCCGCTGCCATCTGCTGGTCCCATCTACTGAGAAACAGCCTTCACAGCCTAGTTCTCAGTTGAGCGCCAGATGATGACATCATCACCCAATGCTCTACTGAGAACTAGGCTGTGAAGCCTGTTTCTTAGTAGACGGGACCAGCAGACGGCGGTGGATGGACGCAGATGCCCCGGCAGGTAAGTGGGCCCCTCCCCCTCCCCCAATCACACTCCTTACCTGCCAGGGCACCCGCTTCCATCCGCTGCCGTCCGCTGGTCCTGGTGCTCTACTGAGAACTAGGCCACGAAGCCTGTTTCTCAGTAGACGGGACCAGCGGATGGAAGCGGACGGAAGCGGGCACCCCAGCAGGTAAGTGGGGCCCTCCCCCTCCCCCTACTCATGCTCCTTACCTGCTGGGGCCATCCACTGACATCCACTGTCGCCCGCGGGCAGCAGCATATGGTAGCGGACAGCCCTGGCAGGTAAGCCCCCTCCCCCCCACTAGTGCTCCTTACCTGCCAGGGCCATCTGCTGCTGTCCACTGGCCCCTTCCATTGAGAAACAGGCTTTGTGGCCTGCCTCTCAGTAGCGCGCTGGGTGACGTCAAACACCCAGTGCGCTACTGAGAGGCAGGCCACAAAGCCTGTTTCTCAGTAGAAGGTACCAGCGGATGGCAGCGGATGGCCCCAGCAGGTAAGGAGCGCAATTGGGGGGAGGAGGTCCGATCCTCTAATCTCTTCCAATCTGGATCAGGTCCTTTCAGATTGGATCGGATGAGATTGGACGATCCAGATGCGGGGATTGTAATTGGATAATTTTATCCAATTTCAGCAGGATCAGGTCTGGATCATGGATCGGACCCGATCCGGTGCACACCCCTAGTTATTAGCCTATCTTTCATGTGTGTGTGTGTGTGAGTGAGTGAGTGTGTGTGTAAGACAAATAGACTAACAATGGAGTAATTTCAAAATATAGTTGGAGCTAAGTGTTTCTGTATCTGCCCCCATCAGTAGCTGCGATGTTAAATGGAAACCAAGACTAGCAGCTCAGAGGGCTCAAAAGATAAACATTTTTAAGTAGAAAAAGAAAGGTATGTCTGCATAAAGTTTATGAAGGCTATTTCTACACTAGGCTGTTTGCCTGGGATGGCCCCTGGCTGGTCTCTGTGAGTCCCGGGGGTACGGGGGACGGGCACAGTTATTCCCCGGAATAACAGATCCCTGGGGAAACCCGATGTTTGCACGGTCCCAGGAAGTTCCCGGGACTGCAGGAGATATGGCTGCCTATCCCGGCTGTTGCCATGCTTACTTGCGAGTAAGCTTGGCAGCAGAAATAGGCACGGAGTCATACCATGCAGCTCCATGCTCATCAAGGGAGGGGGACAGCAACTTTGCCATCCCCAGGATGACGGGGGTGGGTGGGGGGACCATTTCGGGGGTAATTTTTAAAAATGCACTTAACTTTCATTGGAGCGCAACTGCGCTCTTCCCGGATCAAAAAAAATTGCATGTTCAACATGCGACGGCCTAGGAGGAAGCTGGGTCATTGCACTGTCATTTGGATTACAGCGACATGCCCAGAAGCATGTACTTCCGGGCTCGTCCCCCCTCCCTCTACACCCATACAGTGTAGAAACAGTCGAAGTGTCCTCCAGATTAAGGCCATAAGAACTAAGGCCTCATCTACATTAAGCAGGGTATTGCACTATGAAAGTGGTATGAAAGTGGTATATAAAAGGCAGGAGCCACACTACTGCTTTATAGCGGTATTGAAGTGCACTGACAACTGTTGGGGCCCATTGAAACATACCATATACCACTTTCATACCGCTATATCCTGCTTGGTGTGGATTGGGCCCAAGAGTTCAGAGTCTGTAGATCCAGAAGTTTTCCTTTCTGTCAAGCATGTCAGTGTCCTTCCCCTCACCCAATTGGGAACAATTGTAAATCCGAGAGAATATGTGCAGGTGATGAGTAAATATTAGGATATTCTAATGTTATCCATCCCTGGGTCTTCTTTTATGCTCTGTCTTGACAATGCATTTCCTTTGGGGGGGTGGGGGCGATGCGTACATGGGCACCCTAAAAAGAGAACATTGGTTTGCTACCCCTTCATTTTGTCACCCTTGTTGAATGTTAGTGTGTACACTACTAACTAGTCTTTGTTCAAATAAGGGGTTAATTGTCATTTCTCTTGTAAAGAGAAAAGAGGCCTAGCGAATGCATTTGAGTTGGTTAAACACAAAAGATAGGATTGCAGGCTGTGGTGGTTCCCTGCTCTATGTTTTGCTCATGGAAATTTGATCTACTTACATTTTTCATGAGAGTTCCAAAAATCCTGGTTGGCTGTTAACTTTCTTCCTGAATGATGATTCATTTTTGCCCTGTATATCTCTCATTAAAAAGGCACCACAGCTGGTTTGACTGCTAAATAAATAATAGTGGGGAAATCCCCCAAGCAACAGGGAGAATAACCGCCAAACATGGAAAGCCTCCTAGGCTTCATAGTATAGAGTGAGGACTTTCACTATTATAAGGAAATCCTCAAGCAGCAAGGAAAGAAGAAATGAGGGAACCAGCACATAAATAGGACATTTCCAATGTCTATGAATGCATGTGGGTAAAAGGGGGTGGGGTAAAACACAGGAATCAAGTGTTAGATTTCTTTCTAAGACATGACCACAGGAAAGTTAAGTCATCAACAGAGATGGATAACTGTACAATGTGCCAGGCATGGGGAAAGAACTAAGGGCTTTGTCACCCCAGAAAAATGAAGATTATAAACAATACTCCCAAGTAAGGATGGGAAAGCCACTGATTTTGAAGGTCACGGAATTTCTCTGAAAATCAGTTCAAAGCTCATTTCAGGTCACTCCTGATTTTGACTTGTTTTTCCACTCAGAATAGGAAAAAGGTACAATTCTGAGCATTTTAAAAAAAAAGTGTGCACTTTCCCCTTACTGAATAAAGCATGAAAATCTATACTTTGGGAAATGTGCATTTCAAAGAGCACATTTCTTTTTTTAAAATAGGCAATTTTTGCACTTGACCACAAATTTGGAAATTTGCAAACATTCCTTAGAAAAAAGCATTCCTCATGTTCACGTTCAGGTTTGCGAATAGGACATATACTAATGATTTGGGAACAGTAACAAAATCCTCATATATGTGCAGAAATACGCATGCATACACATCCTCTGTTCTTAGAGCATCAGACCAATTGGTTGCTCAGCTGTGGCAATCTCCTCCAGATCCGAACAGTGTGCTTCCTTCCTTCTGGGCTAGCACTCAGACTACATCACTCTCCCAGTGATGACTGTCCTATATATTTATGAAACCATTTCATAACAAAATAGTCTCATGATCTCCCTTCCTTTCACAGTAATCCTCTCCACATATGGTGAGACCTTAAGAGATATCCTTGATGGCTCTCTTGCATTGAAGGATGTGCATCCTTAACTTTCACACTAATCCCATCTTTTTCCATGTAGGCACACACCAAATCTACCACAAAAACCACTGGGTTTTTTAGGTCCTATTAACATTTTCTATCTTTCCCTGTTCGCCTCACTTCTTACCAAAGGCCAGTGATGCATCCAAGCCATCTCAGGAGAAATGGAGGAATTTTGTACATTCTCAGTCATTTCCTTTAATTAATTATCCTTCAGAGCCTTCTCCATTTACATAGTGGCTATCAGCACCAAAAGCGGGGCTATGTTTTTTGTGTTGTTGTTTTCAAACCATACTGGACACATATTCACAAGACATGTCTTTTCAATTAGACTAACCCGGAGCTTCAAAGAAACAGGAAACCGCTCGCGACCTCAAACCAATCCAGACACAGGAAACCAGGGACAGACAGAGCAGCCGGCAGCTTCATCTGCAGGAGTCAGGGCAGAAAATAGGAGACCTCGCAGAATGGGAAGGTCCCCCCACCCGCCATCCTGGTACACTATATATCACTCTGCATTTCTCTGTGTAAGGGCTTACATAAACTATCAAATATCAAGAGATGTCAAGGGAACTGTATTGGGGGTATCTTTTAAAACAAACTAATTGGACTTCAGCTTTCTTGGTCTGACTGAACTCAGTTAACTGCTGAATATAGACTTTAATCCAAGTATACTGGCTTAATTGGGTGATTCTATGCTTCATATACAAATAGACACACACGCATCACAGGGAATATATACTGTGTGAGCATGTATCAAGCACAGACAACCTGGTGCCCTCAAGATGTTTTAGGCTACATCTCCCATAGCCCTTGATCATTGGCCATGCTGGCTGAGGCTGATGGGAATTGTAGTACAAAACATCTGGTGGGCACAGATAGCAGAGCACAAAAGCTAGGTGGAACCTCCTTGTTCAAGGGCAGGTTACTTATAAATATCAAATGTTGGAGATAGACACAAGAGGCCTTCATGCCCTGCTTATAGAATGATAGAGCTGGAAAGGATCTCAAAGGTCCAACCTTCTACTAATATAGGAAAATCCAATGCTACAGCATACCCCACAGGTGGCCATCCATCCTCTACTTAGAAACCTCTAACTAATAAGGGTCCACTACCTTCTGAGGCAATTTATTCCACTGTTGAACAGCTCATACCATCAGAAAGCTCTTCCTATTATTTAGTCAAAATTTCTTTTCTTTTAATTTGAACCCATTACTTTGGGTCTTACCCTTTTGAACCATCAAAACTGTATTTGTTCCATCATCTATGTGACAGCCCTTCAAATATTTGGACCTGGGTGGCATATGAGGGGACGGGCCATAGTTCAGTGGTACAATACAAGCTTTGCATGCAGAAGGAGAGCCTGGAGACTCAGGCCATTTCTACACCAGGTGTTTTGCCTGGGATTGCCCCCGGCTGGTCCGTGAGTCCAAATGATGCACAGGGACTCCTGGGGGCAGGTGTGTGGCCATGGAATTTTCCAGGGATAAGGGAACCCTGGAAAATCCCGAAACTTCCACAGTCCCAGGAAGTTCCCGGGACTGCAGAAGATGTGGCTGCCCATCCCGGGTGCTGCCACGCTTACTTGCGAGTAAGCGTAACAGCAAAATGGGCACGGAGCCACATTGCACAGCTCTGTACCCATCAGGGGAGGGGGGAAAGAAGCCTGCCATCCCTAGGATGGTGGGGGTGATTTGCTGTCTCTGACCTTGGATCCAGGAATCCAAAATATCCTATCTCCCTAACTTATATTTAAGTGGGAAAGTGCCAGGGCAGCTGACACAATACCACCTGACTTCAAAACATCCCTAAAATGAAGGAACTGGTAAAAAAGAGGCTGAAAGGCAGAGTCAGGAAGCTTACATAAAACACTGGGCTCCTGTAACACTCACCACAAACATCCACCATATTATAAATAAAGGAAGATAAAGTTGGGAGAAGGAAAGAGACAGAGAGAAGCTGGGAATGTGGGAAAGGCAAGGCAAAGCAAAGCAAAGCAAAGCAAGGCAAAAAAGGGGGAAGTCATGTACACAAAGGCACGCGCATGCGCACACTATCATCAAAGCATGCGTCAAAGATGGTAAAGTTGGACCTTGTTCTTTTTTCCTTTATTTGTACTCCAATTGTTTCAAAGTTTCCTCCATATTATGTGGCGCTGTTCTAGATTAGAATGAAGTTGGTACAGCAATATGTTTCTCCTAGAGTGCGTCTGTATCTCCTAGCACAGGATGTTGCATTAAATAATTTATTTCTACAGAATGAATGTTAATTATGGTGTGAGAAATCCCAAACACATATGGTAACAGTACTGGTTAGACCTGCCACCTGCTATGCCTTAGAGATTCATATTTGGAGGCAGTCGATTCTTTTCCATGCCAAGACCACCTATGGTTTCAAGATTGCTGGAAATTGGTATTTTCATCCTGTGCCCTCATTCCAGTGTGAGGATACATCAATGACTGCTGTCATCTCATAACTTTTGTGTGTGTGTGTGTGTGATGGAATGGATGTTAACAGCCTATCAGTGTAATATGTTTCTATAATGTATTGGGCTAACAGCTCTTTCCCTTCATTTACCTTTCCACAATTGCCATGTGAAGAGCTTATTCTAAAAGATATGCAATGAGAATACGGAAAGGGAAATGAACGAGGAAGAATCTATTAAAATTTGAGGCAGAATATTTTCCCAAAACACAGTTAGACTTTTTGGCTCTTGGGCTATTTTTCAACTATCCGGGCTGAACTGGTGTGGGGAAGTTCCAATCAGTTTGCCTTCTCTGTCTCTTTATTTTTTAATAAGAGGAAATCAACTTACATTCAGGTTCTTCAGAGGAGGTCCTGCTGGCCATTCCGAAACAAACAAAATGTTGCCATGAAGAACCTAGGTAGTGGGCCTTCTCTGTAGTGGCCCCCACCCTCTGGAAAACCCTCCCTCATGTGGTTCAGGAGACGGAAAACGTTACAACTTTTAAACCCCTCCTGAAAACATACCTTTTTCACACATCCTTTCACTGGATTTAAACTTAGCTGGTTTTATATTGTCTTTTTTAACTTTTAATATTTTAAATTTATCTCATACTTGTCTAACGGGCAGTATAAACATGCCATAAATAAATAAAATACATAAAATAAATAAAATACATAGTCCAGCCATCCCAAACCTGGTGCTTTCCATGACCATGCTGATTGAGGATCATAAGAGTTGGAGTCCAACACATCTGGAGGGTACCCTCTTGGGGAAGACTGGCGTAGTTAGGACTGAGGAAACCCAGAAACAAATCTCTGCTCAGCCATGAAGCTCACTGAGTGATCTTGGTCCACTCTCTCTCTCTTTCACCTCAGCCTACCTTACAGGGTTGAGGTGAGGATACACTTTCCTGAACTTATTGGGCAGGAGCTGGGTATTAATATAATAAACAGTAAATTATCTCATTTTAATCAGCAGAAGCCAGAACACTAGTGACCTATGAGCACAGAGGTTTCAAAGCAGGGATGCTCATCTTTTGTTTTGTTTTGTTTTCTTTTTCTATTTTGGCTTATTTATTTATTTATCCTATTTTTCTCTTGCTCCTCAGCCAAAAAAGGCTCCTGGAGTGGCTTTCAATCAATAAGCAAAGAAGACAGGCTTACAATCTAAAAAAGTCATGACACACAAGGAAAGGGGGATGGAAAGAGAGAGAGAGAGAGAGAGAGAGAGAATTAAGTAGACTGTCAGCAGGGCTGGTGCGATGGCCCTCCCCTCCTCATCTCCCAAAGGAGGGGAAGGCCCTGGCTTTCCCTTTCCCTGCTCCTGTCTCCCTCCTTCTTTTTCCCCCCAGGCTCATGATGTCAGTTATTCCTGTGGGGAGGGTGGGTCCAACAATAGCAGGCTTAAAGGGATTCTGTGGTGTAAATGACTTTGCTTCACATCTACGAACCAAGCTGTGGCTTTTGGAGAGGGAAGTTCCGCAAATTGTATGCATTTCTGAGCGATTTGTGCAAATTACAGCCAAATGTGCATAATTCGCACAGATCCGTCTGTAATTTCTGCAAATTGCTCAGACATTTGCACAAAATGCAGGAACCCCACCCCCACCCCACTGAAATGTAAAATTCTCAGAAAAATCATAGACTGGCCCAACTTGCTGCAAATCGAGTCAGGCACCACAGCACCAACTGAAACAAGTCCGAGTGGCCAAGCCTTGGAAAACCCGTTGAATTCCACTCCCACCAAACATATTTTTCTGACATTGCTGTGGCTTACATTTATTTCATTTCATTTTGAAATTATCTAACTGGGGTGGTAAATTGGCCACTATTGTAGTGTCTACTCTGTGTTTTGTGCTTTAATTTGATGCTTCTTGTCACTGTAAAATACTCCAGAACATTATCTAAACGTGAGTTTCAGTTTGCCAATAGACATATAAGTTGGGGCATTTTGATTGGGTTTTGTTGCACTGCTTTCTTTAATGTTTTGCTAACCAGCCCGGGGGGGGGGGGGGGGGGGAATCAAATTTTAAATAGGTACGTCAATTAAATAAATAGGCACAGTGAGCACAATATGTATTTCTTTTCAGAGTGGATGCTCCACTATTTAGAGTTTATGTTGGCTCACAGAATATGAACTGTTCCTTCCTCCCTTGCTCAGAGAAAGTAGCCCAGTTTCCTAAGTCAGAGTACCAGTTTAGTCAAACAGCAGCCCCAGCAGGTAGGAATGTTGGGGCTAGAGATAGCGATCAGCCTAGTGACCAGGCACTACAGGAAAACGGCAAGTTAAGTACCCAGCTGTCAGGAAACATACAAAGGTCCCTTCCTGTCCTCCTTCATTTTCTTTTTCTCTGCCTATGTTGGAGGGAATACTGACCAATGCCCAAACCATCAAGAGACTTGGGGGCCGACAGACTACGTTTCAAAGGACAAATTCCCGAGGGCCGTGTTACAATAAAATAGCAACCTATCATTTGCTCAGTTAGTATCTTGCCAGCCAAATAGCAAGCAGGGTATGCAGGCTGTTTCTAATTCCACTGTCAGCAGGTTGTGGCTAGCAAGCAGGCACGCAAAATACCAGCCCCTACACTTCTTTCTTTATTTACACATATTGTTACAGTCCATAGAAGGGGAACCACAGAAGGGGAACGGTTTCAAAAGTGAGATCCTTTTGTCTCATTGTCCATCTCTCACATTTATCCTAGTGTGCTTTTCTATTACTGAAACCAGAGAATCATCGTGTGGGAATGCACTTAATAGGTCATCTAAGGGCACTTCCAAAGGGAGGGTTCTTCCCAGTGACAGATACAAACCTCACAGGTGCGGTGCCAATCACTCTAGTGAACACTGGTAGTCCAAGTCAAAATGGAAATACAAATTTTGATTTCGAAATTCGTCTTTAAGTGAGATCAAATCAAATCTAATGAAAAATCAAATGTTACAAAAAGGTTAACTGTGTTTATTGGAACATTCAAAGTGTTACATCATTTATCTCTACGAAACTTCCTTAAATGCTATGTTCTTGGTGTAAACTTAACTTTTACTGGGTTACACTTAACTATAGGTGTCTTTTGATCCCTTCATGATTTGTTTACAGGCCGTATCTTACTGGTATATTATTGTACTTTGGGCTGCACCTGTGTTTATAAAGTTGTACAGAGACTTTTAAGTGTGTTCATATTTCATTTTGCTCCCATTTGCAACTAATTATGTTTCTTTAATTATATTTGCCATTTTTGATATTAAAAATGAAACTTTATAGTACATTTTTATAGACAAGTAGCCTAATTCTGTTTTAAAAAACAAGTTTTATGAACATAAATAAACTCCCGACTTTGAATTATAATGAAAACCATTGTTATTAATAGAATCTGCACGTCAAGGGCTTTCCAATGACGGGTGTTTCATGAGAATCGGTCAATGAGAATTGGTCAATGAGAAGGCAGTCAAAAATGGATAATCAACTACCTCCCCACTTTTCATTATATATATATATATATATATATATATATATATGATTAATTTAAAACAAAGCCCCAAAAAACTTAAATTTGTTGTTGATGATATCTGAGGTAATCATGTTAAATATCTACTTCCTGATTGCAATACTTTTGCACCTCGTCTTGGGGCTAAAATCTGTTGGAATGGAATTCCCATTACCCCTGACCATTGGCCATGCTGGCTAGTGATGAAGGTAGATGTAGTCCACAAATATCTGGGCACCCAAGGTTGGAAAGTACTGTTGTGGATTCACATGCAGAATCCTAGCATGCATTAGACAGAATGCTAAGGGTGTCAGTATGCTTGAATCAGCAAATAACAGGCTTGTTGAAGTTACTCAAATTCCACTTCAGATCTTCTGTATCGAATTGAGAGCATTAGAGGGTGTGTGTTTTTCCACACAAACATTTGTGCATATTTTCATGCCAACTTTCCCGAGTTCTGTGAGGCACGATTGATTGGACATCAATTACATGCATCTTTCAAATGTACGCATTCTCCTCCCATTGGTTGAAGCCTGTCTATGTGCATTTTTCAACTGTATGCATGCTGTCAAATGCATTTTCCTTTTTCCTTTTTTGGTCCATGAATCACGTTGCAAGCTCAGAAATGTAAGGACTTCACCTGCATTCCCTTCTCTATGCAACTGTTAAAGATACAGGAGCCCTGTCCTCCTTTTCATATGGTCACCCTCTCCTACAGGATCGTGACTCTTTTGATTTGCTCTTCAATAGGACTTTCCGTTAGTCTTTTATGATGTATGAGGATTGAACTAAAGGACATATTTCCGCTCCTGAAATTCCTGGACCAAGTTCTTTTCCTGGCCAGGATTCCAGTGACTAAGGCCGTCTGTTCCCTTTCATAGCCAGTCTTCAACCAGGCTAGTGGTTTGCTATAAAGCAGCGCTGCCAGCTGGACAGCCTCTTTTCCTTTAAGTGTTCTTC
Organism: Anniella stebbinsi; assembly: GCA_029215795.1. NCBI lineage: Eukaryota > Metazoa > Chordata > Lepidosauria > Squamata > Anniellidae > Anniella > Anniella stebbinsi. Next base: position 352,538,797 of record JARDYH010000001.1, read on the forward strand.
TCAGGGTAGTGAACCACAAGGAGTGCAGCTGGGTGGCTGCCTCTTAAAGGGCCGGTGTTCAAAATAAGCCTCTTTTTTCATAATAATAAATAACGGTCCTGTGAAACAATCGTCCTTTTCCTCTTGACGATATTATCCCTGCCCAACATTAATGACAGTGGTTTTCCCAGAATTTCATACTCTTCTAAACATAGGTGCACAGTATTTTATTTCTTTGTTTGTTTGTTTGTTTTATCTTTGGGCATATTTGGCCCAGTTCTCAGAAGTTGTTCTCAAAGCATATTACAATGGGAAAAAAATGAATGACAAAAAAATATCACAGCAGTTAAAGCTAGGGTGACCATATGGAAAGGAGGACAGGGCTCCTGTATCTTTAACAGTTGTATAGAGAAGGGAATTTCAACAGGTGCCATTTGTATGCATGCAGCATCTGGTGAAATCCCTTCTTCTTCGCAAGAGTTAAAGCTGTGGGAGCCCTGCCCTTTAGTGACCAGGATCAAAAGAGAGCAGGGCTCTTGCAGCTTTAACTGTTGTGATGAAGAGGGAATTTCACCAGGTGCTGCATGCACACAAATGACACTTGCTGAAATTCCCTTTTCTGTACAACTGTTAAAGATACAGGAGCCCTGTCCTCCTTTCATATGGTCACTCTAATTAAAACATTATGCCAGACTTAAACTCCCAATGGAAGGAGGAGGGGGATTCTGGGCTTCCCCCTTAGGAAACCCCCTTAGAGGCCATCTTCACTCTTGAAAGAGTTCCAGCAGGGTTAAAAAGCCAAGTTCATCAACAGGACCTTCGTGCAGCAATTTTAACTAACTCAGATTCCAGAGCAGTGAACAATAAAAGATAAAATAATAAAACAAATAAAACACCGTATTAAAATAGTTTTTTGATTTTGTTTTAAACAGACTACCAATAAGAACTATGGCTGGTGAGTCAAGGAAGGCTTCCTGGAATAATAATGTTTTCAGGAGGAACTGGAAGCCACACAGTATTGGTGTTTGCCTGACTTCCAGAGGCAGGGAATTTTTTTTAGTATTTAGTATTATGTGTTTTTGATGTATTTCTACATCGTCCAGACAACCTCACTCATTTGGTGGTTAAAAATGCAATAAACAAATGCATAAATAATTAAATATCGATTGGTTGTCAAACCATAAATGGTTGACAGCCAACCAGGAAGAGAAATGTCCTCAATAGACATCTAGGTGAATTGATAGAACATTTTTTGTAAGGGCCAAAAGTTGGGCTTGGTTGCCGTATTTTTAAAAATGCACAGCAATGCAGAAACAGCATAGAATAGAATTATGGATAAACACACGCAAAGGTAACATGAGCAGGAAATTGACAAATTCCCTAACTGACATCGATGGGATTTAAATAAGTTCTGACTAACCCCTCCCATTGATTTCAATGAGACTAATATGTGATCCTCTAGATCCTACCAAAGATCTCTAATGCTTTTCATGGGGCATTTTATTATTATTTTCTGGTTTTTGAATTATCGCTACCTCTCCTGAGTCCCAGAGAAGGAGCAGGATAGATAATGAAATGAGAGAAATGATGTTCTCTCAAGCCTGCAGCTCTGTGTTACATTGTTACCATTAATCTATAACACACTTATTTTAAAGCTCTGCTTAAAAAAAAAAAAGAAAGGGGGCGGAGAAACCACAGAAGAATCCCTGACAATCTGAGACAGTGTAAAAGATTAATGGATCATTTTAGGCTTTCTAATGAGAATGAGGGTACATCTTGGACACAGGTCATAAAACTGGCTCAAGAATGACAACACTGCATAATGACTGTGTTGCGCAGTCTCCCATTATCAGCCTAATAGGCAGGAAAAAGATAGATTGGGATAGGACTACCGATTCAGGCAACTCCTTCTCTATTAGTTGCAGATTCATTCTTCAGCCTGCCTGCATTTTGTAACATCTGCTGATGTGCTTCCATTTAATCTACTGTTTCACGCTTTCTACTTCCCTGTATGGTAGGAAGTTCCACAGGCAGCCTTTTATGGCATCCTGTGGAGACAGCAGTGGAGGCAGGCTGACCATATGAAAAGGAGGACAGGGCTCATGTAACTTTAACAGTTGTAGAGAAAAGGGAATTTCAGCCAGTGTCATTTGTATGCAATTAGTCCCTGGTGAAATTCCCTCTTCATCACAACAGTTAAAGTTGCAGGCACTATACTGGAGTGACCATATACAAAAGAAGGCAGGGCCCCTGCAACTTTAACTGTTGTGATGAAGAGGGAATTTCACCAGGAACTAATTGCATACAAATGACACTGGCTGAAATTCCCTTTTCTCTACTTACATGAGCCCTGTCCTCCTTTTCATATGGTCAGCCTAAGTGGAGGGCTGGCAGGATTTCACTAGGTTTTTATTTGCAACCATGCAAGGTAACAGTGGGAGAAGGTGGACACTCAGACAGGCAGTAGCAGTCCTTTGCCCAGCATCTGTTCCCCACAAAGCAATAGCGCACCCTTGCAACTCCTCAAGGCTAGCCAACTATAAAACTGAAAACATGTGCTGCCTAGAATAAAAACTGCTTCGTCTCTCTTACCAAAGGTAGAGTATTACTCCCACTTAGGTAGGGAATGTAAGAAAATTTCATCCCTAAGAAGAAAAGAAGAGCCATCGACTCCAGTGTTCTATTCACACAACAGCCCATCAGCTGCCCACAGGAAACCCAAACGAAGGACATGAGTGCGAAAAAGTCCTCCCGACCATGTTCCCCAGCAATTGGTGCATGTAGGCATACTGCCTTTGATGGTGGAGGTTCCTGTTCATGCAAACATACATTGTTTGTAACCCAGAACACAAAGACGAGAAGGAATGGAATTCTCAGGGAATTTTCACCATTTCCCAAACTTGCATTCATGTTTGAAAGTGTGCACTTGCAGAAATGCACACTTCTGAAAATGCTTTTTGAAAAATGATTTTTTTTCCTGATGCAAAAAAAAAAAAAAAAAAGGTGCTTTCATGTCCAATTGGAATCCACCAGGAGAAGAGCCTTCAGTGTGGTGGCTCCCTTCCTATGGAACTCCTTGCCTTTAGATGTCAGGCAGGCACCAATGTTGTATTGTTTTCAGCACCTCCTGAAAACAATATTTTTCCAAGAAGCTTTCCCAAAATGACCAGCCATGGTTCAATGTGTATATGTTCGTTTCAAATATAAATTTGAATGATGTTTTTATTCTGCTTTTCTTCTATTATTTCATTTGTTCGCTACTCCGAAATCCTCAGATAGGGAGTGTTATATAAACATTTTAAATAATAAATAAAAATTATGTTCTCAAGAGGAGGTGGTCTCGGACTTCCGGTGGAGCTATGGTAGATTGAGGCTGCTCAGCTGCTTAGCTGAGAAGAACAGTGTGAATTAAATACCGTCTAAGTGGTTGCTGGTCGGAATTTATGACGTAAGTTGTCTCATTAATCTCTGATGCTGTGAAATTCGATGAAGGAAGCTTCGACGAACGAGATGGCGGGGAGATAAGGGACCAGGCATCTATCGCTCATAAATCACACTGTCACCCTGGGAAAAGGGTTAAGATCTACCAACATCCATTCCCCGAGACTGATTGAATATATAATATATATAACAACAAAATTAAAGGAAGATGGGGGGATTTCAACGCGACAAATACAAGAGAAAATAACATACCTTTTCATGGTGAGTGGGACACAGACTTTCTTTATAAGAGATCTAAATGTAAGCGTTCATGATAGAAAGGAATTGCAAGCAATTGAAAGTAAGCTGAACTGAATATTTAACCTTAAAAAGTGGAGAAAAAAGATTCTATTGGGTGGCTTTGAACTGCAAACAGAGAGGCTTTGAAGTAAACAGTGGAAATTTACAGTCTGCCTACAGGGAGTCTGTTGACTTTCACTTTCTGGCTGTTCCCAAACAGACTAGATAAGAAGGTTGCTATGGAAATATGGCTGATAAGCATGTAACCAGAAAAGGTTCATTTGATTCATCTATGGCGCCACCTGTGGATGAAACTAAGAAGGCATTGGATGGAATTGTGAAGACAATGATGAATATATCTAGTTGTTTAGAGGCCAAAATGGATGCCTCTACAAAGAAGATAGATGATCAATTTTTGGCCATGGAAGGGAAACTTAAGGAGACTAAAGATGATTTGATTAAAGAGATTAACCAAATAGATATGGCAGTTAAACAATTAAAGGAGGATGTCAAGGAGACAGAAGATAAAATGCAAACCTTGGACCATAAAACACAAATTTTACAGGTTCAAATTGAACAGGAAAAAGATACAGTGGCTCTTCTGGAACAGAGAAAAATGGAAAAATGCCTGAGGCTGAGGAACGATTGTTACATAGACTGGCGGATATTTCAAGTGATAGCTGGTGTCTCTTGGGTGATTGGAATGGAGTGATATCACCACAAATTGATAAACATTCAGAGAAAGATATCAAAGGTCAACAGGGAAAGCTTCCAAAAAGATTTTTTGATCTGGTGGACAATTTGGGTCTGGTTGATGTATGGAGACATAGAAATGGTGGCTCCAAGGAATATACTTATTTCTCGGACAGACATAAATCTTTTTCAAGAATAGATATGATTTTGACGTCCAAGACAATACTTACAAAAGTAAAGAATATAGAGATTTTGTCAAAATCCTTTTCGGATCATAACTCAATATTGATGTTTCTGGGGAAAAAAGTACGTTCTGATGGAGATTAAATGAATCTTTACAGCAAAATAAAGCGGTGGTGGAAGAAAGCTGGAAAAAATTAAGGAATTTTTTGAGCTGAATTTGAATAAAGGTGTTAACCAAAGTACGGTTTGGGACACAAGTAAAGCTTTTATAAGAGGATATTTTATTCAGAAGAATAGTCAAATTAAGAGGGAGAGACAGGAAAAAATGAAAGCTATTACAGATGAGATTAAAAAGAAGAAAGAGGAGTTAAAGAGCGCACCAAGAAAGGCGGGGATTAGCCACCAGATCAAGATACTGCAACAGCAACTGTCTATGTTGACGGTCAGAGAAATGGAATGGAAGTTAAATTTTTTAAAACAGAGAGAATTTGAAGGTGCAAATAAACCGGGGAATTGGCTAGCTTATAAACTGAGGAAAGAAAAAGAAAAAAAGATAATAGTGAAAATTCAGGAGGGTGATATGGAAATAATGGATGATGTGAAGATACAAAGAATATTCTGGCAGTATTATTTGAATTTATATAAGAAACATGAGATGCCATTGGATAGAATAGATACATATTTACAAAAACAAAATTTGCCTAAAAATTATTTGGATCAGAAACAAATGATAAATGGAGAGATCACTATGGCTGAAATGGTCACTGCTATAAAAAGAATAAAATTGGGGAAAACACCAGGACCGGATGGTCTTCCAGGTACATATTACAAAAATTTTGAGGAGGAATTATTATTACCTTTGCAAAGTATGATGAACTCTATTTTGAAAGCGGGGAAGATACCAGAGACGTGGAAAACAGCATATATAACGTTGATACCTAAAGAAGGTCAGGACCTAACTTTGACTTAAAATTATAGGCCAATATCGCTGTTGAATAATGATAATAAGTTGTTTACATCAATAATGGCGGAAAGGTTGAAGTTCGTGTTGCGGGAATTTATTCATGAAGATCAATGTGGATTTTTACCGAAAAGACAGATAAAAGATAACTTCAGAATTGTATAGAATATCGTAGAATATTTGGATAAACATCCAGAAAAACAAGCGGCTTTGATTTTTTGGGACGCAGAGAAGGCTTTTGACAATCTTAATTGGGATTTTTTGTTTAAAGTTTGGAAGCAATGGACTTTGGGTCTAATTTCACAACTGAATAGAGTGTGCAGATCATCATTAATGGAGATTTGTCGAAACCGTGTAAGATTGCAAGAGGGACTAGACAGGGCTGTCCATTGTCACCTTTGCTATTTATCTTGGTGTTGGAAGTATTGAACAGAGCAGTAAGACAAGAAGAAAAAATTGGAGGAATAAAAATTAGAAAAGAATCCTACAAGCTAAGAGCTTTTGCAGATGAACTGGTGTTTACTTTAGAGGATCCACTGAGTGGAATTGGAACTTTAATGAATAAGTTGAATGAATTTGGTGTATTAGCAGGTTTCAAGGTTAATAAACAAAAGACTAAGATGCTTACAAAAAAATATGAATAAGCAAGACCAAATAAAGGTGGCAGAAAAAACAGGTTTTAAAGTAGAAAAGATGAAATACTTGGACATAAACTTGACAAATATGAATTGTATGTTGTTTCATAATAATTCTGTTAAGGTCTGGAATGAAGTTAAACAAGATTTAACAAGATGGGATAAACTTCAAATGTCTTTGATGGGAAGAATTGCAACAATTAAGATGAATGTTCTGCCAAGAATGTTGTATCTATTTCAGACAATACCTATTGTAACTTCGGAGTTGCCATTCAAGCAATGACAGAGAGAAAGATTTCTAAATTTATATGGCAATCCAAAAATCCAAGGGTGAAGTTTAAAATATTACAAGATGCTAAAGAGAGAGGAGATTTGGGTCTGCCGGATTTGAGGACATGTTTCTCTGCCTGTTGCTTGATGTGGCTGAAGGAGTGGATGTTGTTGAAAAATAGAATATTGCTGGAATTAGAGGGATATGATCTAAGATTTGGTTGGCATGGGTATCTGTGGTACAATAAAGTTAAAGTGAATGTAGAATTTAATGATCATTATGTGAGACGAGCAATTTTGAGAGTATGGATTAAATATAAACCCAGACTGTGTCAGAAAACACCATTATGGATTTCCTCACAGGAGGCTTTTTACAGAAGAGAATTGACAAGCACGAATAAATGGTTGACGTATAATAAGATTTTAGAAATAACAGAAGGAAATATTAACATGAAATCAAGAGAGGAGTTACTGAATGAAGGAAATGTTTGTCAGTGGTTCTCATATTTACAAATGATGGAATGGTTTAAGATAGATTAAAAAAATGGGGTTTTGAATGTACAAAATCTGAATTTGAGAAAGCTTTATGTACAAATGATGACCATGTTATTTCAAAGATATATAAACTTTTGTTAAAGTATGATACTGAAGATGAACAGATAAAAGATTGTATGATAAAGTGGGCTCAAAATTTTGGATATAATATTACTATGGACCAGTGGGAGAATATGTTGTTGAGAGGTTTGAAATTTACATTATGTGCCAGATTGAAAGAAAACTTTTATAAAATGATGTATAGATGGTATATATCTCCATCAAAATTGGCAAAAATGTATAAAGGGACATCAGGAAGGTGCTGGAAATGTGAAGAACAGGAAGGAACTTTTAATCATCTATGGTGGACATGTAAAAAAGCAAAATCTTTTTGGACATAAATGCATAAGGTAATGCAAAATGTATTGAAGATTAAAATACAACTACATCCAGAGTACTTTTTGTTGGGGATAATAGACGAACAGTTGACACAAGGTTATAGAACTTTATTCTTATACATGACAATGGCAGCAAGGCTAATATATGCTCAGAATTGGAAGAATGAAACAGTACCAACAGAGGAGGAATGGCTGTTGAAAATTATAGAATTGGCGGAAATGGCAAAACTCACTGTGATAGTAAAAGATAAAACAACAACCAGGTTCATAGAGGAATGGAAGCCTTTGATAGATTTTTTTAAAAGAGAGAAATGGGAAGGACATATCTGCATGTGGATTTAGCGATTAAATTGGAAGAAAAACAACTGATAAAGATAGGGAAGTCGGGAAATTCACTCACTATTTTGTTTCATCTTTATTAGGCTATTTTGATAAAGCATTAAAAATGTAGATATTTTTGTTTGTTGGAGAAATTCGGAAGTCCATTTTAATGTCGTATGTTGTATTGTTGTATTGTTTGTGTTTTATTTTTGTTTGAAAAATAAAAAGTTTAAAATTCAAAGAGGAGGTGGTGTCTCTCTTTTGTATGATCTTTCAAAAATTCATATAAAATACAGGGGTGGAGGGATTGATCTGAAATTTGGCACATATGTGTAGCAACATGTACTAGACATGTGTATGAAATTTGAGATCAATCCTTCCAACCCTCAATTTTATATGAATTTATTAAAGATCGTGCAACTTTTTGACAGGTCTGAATGAACACACGTGGCGAGCTGTCATTCTGACCTGTCAGAATTTAAACGATCTTTAATGAATTCATATAAAATCGATGGTTGGAGGGATCGATCTCAAATTTCATACATATACTTAGGCATACCCCATAAGCCATGTGACCAAGTTTTAAGCCTCTAATGTTGAAAATACAGAAGTTATAGGTTTATTTATATGGCAGTCCGATAATCCGATATAATCGGGCTGAAAATTATCGTCTCCAATGATTATCGTAGGAAGTTGTATCGTTATTGTCGTATCGTTATTGTTAATCGTATGCACGATAAAGAGCATATTGTATCATTATTGGCGATTTTAACAATACGATACATATCCCTAGTGAGGGATGCTTTTGCTTTGCAGCCCCTCACTACAGCAGTCCACACTGGGCACATTGACTGGAGCATTGTCTTTAAAAAGAAATAAAACATGCGAGGGATGCTTTTGCTTTGCAGTCCCTCACTAAAGCAGTCCAGACTGGAAACATTGGATGGAGCTGTGGCAAAAAAATAAAGGCAAAGTGTGAGGGATGCTGCTGAAGTCCCTCACCAATGCTGCTACACAGGAATTAGGTGAAGTCAATGAGTTGCCTGGTTCCACAACATCTCTATTAACAGGGAATCTGGGTTTGTTTCCAGAGGGGTAGCCTAAGAATACATCTTGCAGGAAGAGGCTGGATAGGCCAGGCTAGCACCAAGGAAGATGTGCACTTGATTTCACTGGGGGAGTGACAGCCACCCCAGAACTGCCCCCAGCAACATCATCTGTCCTAGACCCAGAGCCACCTCGCCCAAGGCGCGCCTTAGAGCTGTGTTTCATTCTGCTGCAAAGTGATTGAAATTATTTATATTAATAACAATCCTTTGCAAACAGTTTGTGTGCTGCTTTGACCACAGATTGTGTAGTGTTATCCTGTGTAGCAGGCTACAGGACACACCAGCACACTCACAGTCAATCAAGCAAACACACACACAGAGACATTTGTATACCGCCCCATAGCCGAAGCTCTCTGGGTGGTTTACATAGGATTAAAACAATTAAAAACAATATACAAAAATTAAAATAGCGAAAACATACAACATACACACAATCTGTACATTTAAAACCACTACAACGCTTCAAAAAGCTACCAAACAAAACAAAACAAAAATAAAACAAAAAAAAACAAACCCAGGCTTCTCAGATATTGCCAAATGCCTGAGAGAAGAGGAAAGTCTTGACTTGGTGCCAAAAAGATAACAATGTTGGCGCCAGGTGGGCCTCGTCAGGGAGATCGTTCCACAATTGGGGGGGCCACCACAGAGAAGGCCCTCTCTCTTGTTGCCGACCTCTGAGCTTCCCTCGGAGTACGCACTCGGAGGAGGGCCTTAGATGTTGAACGTAGTGTTCGTGTAGGTTCATGTCGGGAAAGGCGTTCCATCAGGTATTGTGGTCCCAAGCCATGTAAGACTTTATAGGTTAAAACCAGCACCTTGAATCGGGCTCGGAAACATACAGGCAGCCAATGCAAGCGGGCCACAGTAGGTCTTATATGCTTGAACCTACTAGTTCCGGTTATCAATCTGGTCGCTGCATTTTGCACAAGCTGCAGCTTCCGAACCACCTTCAAAGGCAGCCCCACGTAGAGTGCATTGCAGTAATCTAACTTGGAGGTTACCAGAGCATGGACAACTGAAGCCAGGTTATCCCTGTCCAGATAGGGACGTAGCTGGGCCACCAACCGAAGTTGGTAGAAGGCACTCCGTGCCACTGAGGCCACCTGCGCCTCAAGTGACAGAGATGGTTCTAGGAGAACCCCCAAGCTACGAACCCGCTCCTTCAAGGGGAGTGCAACCCCATCCAGAACAGGTTGAACACCCTCCATCCGGTCAGCAGAACCACCCACTAACAGCATCTCAGTCTTGTCTGGATTGGGTTTCAGTTTATTAGCCCTCATCCATTGTCGCAGCCAGGCACTGGTTCAGCACATCCACAGCCTCACCTGATGAAGATGAAAAGGAGAAATAGAGCTGCATGTCATCAGCGTACTGATGACAACGCACTCCAAAACTCCGGATGACTGCACTCAACGGTTTCATGTAGATGTTGAACAGCATGGGGGACAAAACTGACCCCTGCGGAACCCCATACTGGAGAATCCACGGGGCCGAGCAATGTTCCCCAAGCACCACCTTCTGGAGCCGACCCACCAAGTAGGAGCAGAACCACTGCAATGCAGTGCCTCCCACTCCCAACTCAGCCAGTCATCCCAGAAGGATACCATGGTCGATGGTATTGAAAGCCGCTGAGAGATCAAGGAGAATCAACAGAGTCACACTCCCCCTGTCTTTCTCCCGACATAGGTCATCATACAGGGCAACCAAGGCTGTTTCCGTACCAAAACCAGGCCTTTTTTAAAAAATATATGTATTTATTAAACATAAAATAAACATAATACATAACCAAAACTTTAACATACCCCCCATGCTCCCCTACCCTTGAGACCTGCATTGCTCTAATATATTATACATTTTTCCAAAATTGCAAAGATTCTTTTGAAGGTGTACATCCTCTCCCCTTTATTAACACATAATCTATAAATGGACCCCAAATACTATCAAAATCATTCTTTTTGGATAATCCCATCCTAACTTTCATTTTACTTGTTAATCTGTCATTGATTGCAATATCCTACCCCCCTTTATACCATTCTTCTATACTATAATTCCCTTGTATTTTCCAATTCTTTGCTATCATTAATCTAGCTGGCGTCAGGAGATTATTTATCAATTCTCTTATACTTTTATTCCCATATTCTGTATCAAACAGCGATAATAAAGCTATATTTGGACTTGCTTCCACTTGATTAGCCACTATTTCACTTATTTCTTAAAAAACTCTTTTCCAAAATTTTTGTACATACTCACATGTCCACCACATATGGAAATAAGTCCCCACTTCCTGACAGCCCCTCCAACATAGTATTGAATTTTTTTTATCTATCTGATGTAGTCTTACGGGAGTGAGATACCATCTCCAAATTATTTTATAATGATTTTCTTTTATCCTTATTGATAACAACTTTAAAGTTCTTAGTTCCCATATTTTCCTCCAGTTATCCTCAGTAATTTGTTTTGCTAAGTCATCTTCCCAGAATGTTTTCAAAATTTATTGTTGCACTCCCTCTTCTAACAATATATTACATATTTCACTTATTATACCTTTTTTACTTTTATTTTCCCCCTCCTTCTCTCTTAACTCAATTTACTTTTCAAATCTTGTTTCCTTTCTACATTCCTTATTTTTCTTTTTCCATTTCTGTGTCCATTTTTCCAATTGTATACACTTAAACCATAAGTACCAAAACCAGGTCTGAAACCCAACTGAAATGGATCCAGATAATCGGTCTCATCCAAGAGTGCCTGGAGCTGGCTCGCAACCACCCGCTCCAGGACCTTGCCCAGGAATGGAACATTTGCTACTGGCCTGTAGTTATTAAGATTTCCTGGGTCCAGGGAAGATTTCTTTAGGAGTGGTCTCACTGCCGCCTCTTTCAGGAGGCCTGGGACCACTCCCTCTCGTAGAGAGGCATTAATCACTTCCCTGGCCCAGCCAGTTGTTCCATCCCTGCTAGCTTTTATAAGCCAAAAGGGACAATGATCCAATACAGAGGCGGCTGCATGAACCCAACCAAGCACCTTGTCCACGTCATCGAGCTGTGTCAACTGAAACTCATCCAAGAAAACAGGACAAACCTGTGCTCTGGATACTTCATTAGATTCACCTGCTGTAACACTGGAGTCTAAGTTCTGGCAGATGCCAAAGATTTTATCCTGGAAGTGCCTAGCAAATATATTACAGCGGGCCTCAGATTGTTCTAGCATGTCCTTGGGGGCAGCATGTAAAAGCCCCCGGACAACTTTGAAAAGCTCTGCTGGGCAGCAGGTTGATGATTGAATAGTGGCAGCAAAGTATTGTTTTTTTGGTGCCCTCACTGCCCCTGAATACAGCTTACCATAAGCACTTACCAGTGCCTGATTGCATCCATCAGGAGTTCGTCTCCATCTGTCCTCAAGCCGTCTCCTATTTTGTTTCATCACTCTCAGCTCCGGGGTATACCACAGAGCCATACGAGCTCTACACAGGAGAGGGCGCTCAGGAGCAATCGTGTCAACTGCCCGGGTCATTTCTGCATTCCACAGATCAACCAGGGTTTCGACAGGAGAGCCAGCCCTATCAGCCGGATCCATTAGCCTCCGGGGGCGGACCATCTTCATAGGTCCCCCACCCTTGCAGAGGGGAAAAGCCGCTGTAAGTCTGAACCTCAGCAGGTGGTGATCTGACCATGACAGAGGGGTTGATGTAAAGTCCCCCACTTTCAGATCCCCATCTCCATGTCCAGTTGAAAAAAACAGGTCTAGAGTGTGCCCTGCTACATGCGTCGGGCAGATGGCATGTTGGGACAGTCCCATGGTTGTCATGGAGACCATGAAATCCTGAGCTGCCCCAGATAAAGTGCCCGCAGCATGAATGTTGACATCCCCCAGAACCAAGAGTCTGGGGGACCTCAACAGTACACCAGAGACCACCTCTGTCAGCTCAGCTAGGGAGTCTGTTGAGCAGCGGGGTGGGCGGGTACACCAACAGAATCCCTAATCTGTCCTGTTGGCCCAACACAAGGTGCAAACACTCCAGACCAGTAGTCACATGGACAGGGAGCCTGCAGAGGGGGATGGAATTCCTATAGACCACAGCAACCCCCCCTCCCCAACCCTCAAGTCTACCCTGATGCTGAACCAAATACCCCGGTGGACATAACTGGGAGTGACTAACTCCTCCCTGCTCTCCCACCCAGGTCTCGGTTATACATGCCAGATCAGCTGCCTCATCCACAATTAAGTCATGGATGAGGGAGATCTTATTATGCACCGATCTGGCATTTAAAAGCAGCACCTGGAGGCCTGAAGGCTGGCTGATAGGGCAACCAACAAGCCTGTGGATGTGAGGGGGACCAGAACAAGGCACAGCCATTAACTGTCTGAGCCTTGTTCCCTTACCTGGCAAGTCCTCCTCACAATGCCATATCTCCCTCTACCCGTCACTACACTAATGGGGCACCCCTCGGATCCCCCCACCTGGCCTTGTATCCTCCCTCCCAGGCACATAGCTCAAGCCTTGGGAAAGGGAAACAAAACAAAACAAAAACAAGCAAAGACGAAAACAAAAAGCCAGCAGGCAGCAGGCAGCCCTTCCTCTCCCCCGGGCAGCAGGCCTCCCTCTCCTGCAGGTTTGTTGGCTTTCCCAGGCCCCCTCAGCCAGCAGCCAGCAGCTAAGCAGCCATCCTTAGCCCTCCTCCAACATTGTGATTGGAGCCTGCTGGAATCCTTGCTGCATGATTGGTCACTGAATCTGTCAGTCTCAGCAAACAAACCCCACCTTCTAGCTCCATCCATGTGGCCCCAAATGAAAAAGAGCCTTCCGATAATACGATAAAATTCCTATAATTATCGGATGATTTTTATTGTCTCCGATAATTATCGTAGGATGTTGTATCGTATCGTTATCGTTAATCGGATGTCCGATAAAGACCAAACCGTATCATTCTCAGACATTTTAATGATACAATACACATCCCTAGTCAGGATTGCGTCCTCTTTCTCACATCATCATATAGTGTGATACACTTCGGAACAGATGCTGCCTGAATCAACAGGCCTCCTTTGACCCCAGCCATCACATTGAGAGCCCCAAATTCACACCCTATTAATTTGTGTGGGTTGGTTCAAGCTGAGAAGTAGGGTGAAGATTCAAAAAAACTCTAAACCCAACATAATCTGTACAGAATTATACTGAAAGAATGTCAGCTTGCACATTCCCCATGCCTGACCTTATGTCCCATTATCATAAAAGAAGGGCACTGAGGTGTGTAGATGGGTCCTATGGCCATTTCAGATGCTTCTGATTTAGCAACTTCAATAAATCTGACCTCGCTCTGTTAAAAAGCATCCTTGTTTTCTCACTGATAGATGTGCAGGTATGATTCGCTCACAATTACTAACTAAGGGTCATGGGCAAACAATTCCTAAGCCTTCTGTACATAATAATTGTCATGAGAAATTATCCTTTCAAAGCATCCATTCGCAAACAATAGCCTACTGTATGTGATTCTGATAATAATACTGCTACAGATTTCTAGCTTGATATGCATCCTAATTAATTTATTCTGTTTTTTTTAAAAAAATCCAATGAATCAGTAATTATATATGTGTGAGAGGGGGGAGGGAAGGGACACTAAGACAACATTGTGAACCATTCTGGCTGGTTTTAATTCTTGGCTAAACCTATACGTTACTACAGCATCCTAACATTCCACAAAGTAGGTGCCACCACAGAGACGGTCTGCTTCTGGGGTGCCACCACAGAGAAGGTCTGCTTCTCACCTGCCACCCAGATGTCAAGCTGTAGGTCCCAGTACAACCAGGAGCTATATTAGAGTGACCAGATACAAAAGAGGGCAGGGCTCCTGCAGCTTTAACTGTTGTGATGAAGAGGGAATTTCACCTGGTGCTTCATGCACACAAATGACACTTGCTGAAATTTGCTTTTCTATACAACTGTTAAAGATACAGGAGCCCTGTCCTTCTTTTCATATGGACACCCTAGCAGAACTACAGTAATTTAAAGTACTTAACCCAAAAGGTGTTTTATTGGTAAACACAGGGAAACAGAAGCATCAACAAATACAAGCAATTTAAGAAAAGAAAACAGAAGATAAACATAATCCTAGCCTCTTTACTCGGATGTGATCCAAGTCCACCTATCCACAACTGGAATGTAAAACGTGATAGGCAGCATCACCCTAGGGTGGGTGATCTCTCACACCCATCCTCATGGAAAGTCTCTCTTTTGCAAAATGATGGTTTTGGAAGCAAAATGTTGCCTAAGGTGTCCATAAGAAAAGGAGGACAGGACACCTGTAACAGTTGTATAGAAAAGGGGATTTCTGCAGGTGTCATTTGTATGCATGCAGCACCTGGTGAAATTCCCTCTTTATCACTGAAGCTGCAGGAGCCCTGCCCTCTTTTGTATCTGGTCACTCTACCTATACTATACAAAAGAGGGCAGGGCACCTGCAGCTTTAACTGTAGTGATGAAGAGGGAATTTCACTAGGTGCGGCATGAATACAAATGACACCTGCTGAAATTCCCTTTTCTTTACAACTGTTAAAGAGACTGGAGCCCTGGCCTCCTTTTCATATAGGCCGTTTCTACACCAGCCTTTTTGCTGGGATAGCCCCTGGGTGGTTCCCGTGAGTCCACATGACACACAGGGATTCCCAGGGGCAGGGAGGATAGGCACGGGTTTTCCCCAGGGTAAGGGATCCCTGGGGAAATCTGAATCTTCCCATAGTCCCGGGAATGTCTCGAGACCACAAGAGAAGTGGCTGCCCGTCCCGGCTACTGCTGTGCTTACAATTTTGCCCCCCCCCCCATGATAGCAGGGAGTGGGGTGGGGCCAATTTCACATGTGTTTTAAAAACAACAACACTTTTTGCGCACGAGTGCTTGTGTGCTTCCTCCCCCTAGAGGGGGGAATGGCGGTCACAACGTGTGACGGCCCAGGAGGAAGCAAGGTTGTCGCACTTTCATTTGCATTACAACGATGATCGTGGAAGCAGGTACTTCCGGGATCACCCCCACCCCCCCACCCCATTTTCACCCATGTTCACCCATGTTCACCCTAGCCAAGCCCGTCTGTGGGAATCTGGACACTTGGGAATTCAGTTCTACCAGTCCTCCCACCTGGTTACAAGCCAAAAGAGGGTGACCCCTCAGCCTCTCTTCCACAGCTGGGAGACCTGACCTTGACCGAGGCCCCGTAGACTGATCCTGTTCAATCCGCTAATCATTATTGGAATTGTACAGGCTTAAAGCTAATTACTGGAATTACTGCAATAAAGGTTTTACTGAAACTTGAGCCTCAGTGTTGGGAAGTCAGATTCTGACAAACCATATCCCAAAATGGGTTTCTCCATTAGAGAGTTGACTGGGGAGGGGTGGGGGAGATTTTGAGCGGAGATTTATTCTACATATTTTGCTTTTATACCATTTTAGCTGTCATGGCGTCCCACAAGGGATCCTATGAGTTGAAGTTTCAGGATGCCAAGAATTCACAGCTTGAGGTCTACAAATGGGTTCTGAAACAAAAGGCTACAGTGTATCCTTACCCAGTAACAGGAGTGGTCCTGTTCACATTTCAAGCCAGCCATGCCTTCCTCCAGAATACGCCATTTAATTCCAACCCCTGCCGCCAGGTGTTACATTTTTATTCTCCAACTGACGACATTCCTATGGCTCTATTTTGGCTACATAGCCATCAGCACTCACCAACAGGTTCGGTATTAGAAGGAGTGATAGGTCCCCTCAAAGGAATACAGTTTCAGGGGCTTTAGACCAGTTAAGCCTGTAGTACAGAAACACACTGAATGTTCTGGGAGAGCTCAGTGCTGTCACTCGCACATTATCTGGCCCAAATCCCATATTTCTACATATTCTCAAGATGAGATCAGCCATGATCTTTGGAACCTGCGCAAAAGCAATTTACCATGCCAAGTCTTCCAAAAGTCAGACTATGCTGGTTTAATTAAGTAACCACCACAATTTTTTAAAAAAAAAATGTGAATTGAACCTAGGATGAAACAGCTACTTGGAAGACAGTAACAGCACTCTACAGAAGACGGAAATTGAAACAGGGTTCACTCAGTCTCAGACCTATAATATCTGGGTCCAACAGCTGAACCTGTATTTTTGTGCCAGGACTCCTTTTTAAATCAAAGGGGGGTATTAAAATGGAGAGTGTCACTGAGCATGTGCAGGAAGCCTTTCCTTCACCACCACAACAGGCCACCCACCCACATACCCAGAATTAGGAGAAGACATAAGCCTTGTTCCAGTGTTCAGCAATTGTGAGCATGCAGGGGAGACAGGTGTACCCATTGGCCTGATCACTTCCATCCCTGACCTCCCTGTGTTCATGGGGAAGATCTAAGGGGAACTGTAACTGTGTTCAGCTGAGTTCTTACAGAGCATTGATATTATTTGCTACACCAATAAAAATTGGATAGCTGGGCTACATATTATCTTTAAAGCCCTACATGGTTTGAGTCCAAGTTACCTGCGGGATCACTTTCCCCCGTACAATCCGCCCCGCACACTCAGGTCCTCTGGGAAGAATTTACTCCAGTCAGCCAAAACTAGGCTGACAACTGTTACCCAGAGGACTTTCTCTTCTGCCGCTCCCAGACTGTGAAATGACCTGCCGGAGGAGACTCGTCAACTTAACAGTCTCTCTGACTTTAAGAAAGCCATCAAGACTGATCATTTCTGGCAGGCCTATCTAGTTGAATTTTAAGAGTTTTATTGTCATTTTAATAATGTATTAGTTTTATATGTTTTTAATCAGTTTTATGTATTTTATATTATTTGTATTTAATGTTGTTCCCCGCCTCAATCCAGAGGGAGAGAGATGGGTAATAAATAAATATATTATTATTATTATTATTATTATTATTAAAGAATTGTACAAGCAGCACCTCAATCTAATCTGGTGAGATAGATTTTTTATGTACTAATGAATACTATAACGTTATATATTTGTGATAATGTACATTATTTTTAAAAAAATAATGAATCTTTGTTTTGATTTAAGCCACTGAAGAAGACCATACAGGCCAAAATGAGTTTGGCTTCATTTTGAGATCATCGTGCCAAAAATTCTTTCCTCTCGTAATTCCATGAGCATCCAGCAAGGAGTGATTTAAACCACTATTCCATCATTTTCATCTTATGGACTAATTGTTTTGTTTCCATTCATACATAGCTAGTGCTAGGCTCTATGAGAATTTATCATATATTACTTTATACTGAACACAATTGTTCTTCATTTTTTAAAATTATCTTTTAAATAATTGGAGATTGCACCCCCAGTTTGAATAAAATTTGTGCTCTATATTTATAGTTTATTGTATTAGTGATTTTTAAGCTGTAGTAATATTGTTATACCTGTGATTTTTCATGTTGCTGTACAGTGCTCCAACCATTCAGGAATTGTTGAAGTGAATGGCTTCTACTGTTGCTGTTGTTGTTTTGTTGTGTTTTTGGTTTTGCTTTTAATGAAAGCAAGAAACATGATTCCTTCCAGTGACTTCACTTGAAGTGTTGGCAAATCCTGTCCGTTGAAGTCAACAATGCCTGGATGGAGAGAAGGTCTTGTTGCAACCTGCTATGTCATTCTCTTGATTACAGCTCAGTACATTTCACCAAGAGATGTCAGGTGGCAGCCTCACACTAAGCCATGGTTAGGCCAAGAAACCTTTTGCGGCAAACGGTTAGTGAGTGTGTATAAACCGTGGTTATGTAGCCACCATGGTTAGGAATGGTTCACACAACACACTAAGCCCTAATGTTTAGCTCGAAATGCTTAATGACCATGGTTTAGCATGTCGTATGAACAGGGTCATTGAGAACTGTGATGTACATGCATGGGGTGGAGGGAGAGAGACGGTGGGTTCTTGTATGCTTCTTACAGGAGCCCAGAAGAACCAAGAGTCATCATCAACATCAAAACAACAACTGCAACAACATCAAAACTTAACATTTGCATAGTGCTTTCAAGTATTCAAAATTTGCATGCATTATCAAGTTGAAATCCTTACAACAACCCTGTAATGTAAGTCAGTTTTATTATCCTCCATTTTGGAGATGAGAGATCTAAGGATCAGTGAGGGTGGCTTACCTAAGGCCACTTGGTGAGTTTATGGTAGAGACAAGATTAAACCAGGGATTTTGTGATTCCCATACTTCAGTCTTTTGGTCACTACCCTGTGAGTATTCCAACGTTCATAGATAAATTGTCTTGCATCTAATTTAGTGTTGGGCATGGGGAGAATCCTAGTGTATTTTTCACAAAAATATTTCTATCCCTGAAGGTTATAGAAGAAAATGTGGATACAGCCTGGAAGTACCTGGTATGTATGCCATCTTGGACTCCCCACAGGAAAAATGATGTTGGGCTATGCTAATACATATGTGAACTTCCCCACTGGTTTCATGGAATAATTGGAGACGACAGTGTATGCATCAAGTAATTCTCACCACTGAAGAATCCACCAGAGCCCCTACTCATACGGGACATCTCTACATGAGATTTACTCCATTGTGGGTGCAAATTTGTGCAACTTTGGACACATGACACAGTCGTCAATTTGCAGCCACATCATGGTTTTCCTCCCAAAGTTGTACATTGTTGCTCTAGCATGTTGCTTCATATTTTCACTTTGGTGCATCATCACTGCAGTTCTCCAGTGTGCCATTGGTAGGGTGAAAGCGAGCTAGGATGGTGGGCATACTTTGGGGGCAGATCCCACCTATGTCAACGCTGTGGGACTCAACAGTCTGTAGTTTCATTATAGAAGAGTGTGAAAAAAGTACTTAGAGTGCCCCATCATTAATCGCTATTTACTGCACATTTACAGCATAACCTGATGCTACAAAGTTTCGGGGCGAGATACTCGGCGTTTAATCCCACCCATGTGTCACAGTGGTAGTTACTTTGAAACTACAGAACTGTGGGGTTTTGGGGAGATCAGCACTGAAAGTGGTAAATGGCCCCATTGAGCTCCATGTCAACCATTTGGGTCTCCCTGGGCTTCGGACTATAGCCTCAATTAAAGTGTGACTCAGTAAAACAATGCAGTCCATTTGTGTTTCACATGTAAAGATTTAGTAAGATACTAAAGTCAATTTGTATTCCTTACATAAGAACGAAACATTCATCAGGCATTAGATAAAAGACACTTTTAAAAAAGAATGAATTGCATAATTAAAATGCACCAAACGGAGAAGACACGTAGTTTATGCCACCTACTCGAAACATTGTCTGTCCCCTGCAGCCCTTTCATGCTTAGGGATAAAAAAGCAAAGCTAATATACTGAAAACAGGTGTAACCTGACCCTGTGAAGAGCTGATAAGATCTGACTGGATCAAAGGCCAAGGTCACTCAAATCGCAAGACTGCCTGGACGATATTATTTTTGTCACGGTTCCAAATCGTTGAGAGGTAGGGCTTTGAATCCGGCACCTGAGAATCATATGATATGATCGTCTAGTTATTAAATATGACAGACAGAAAAGGCTGAATGTTACACAGCTTCCTTGTGATTAGTACTCCATATTTTACAATGTCACAGGCTATGAAGGCTGTAATACTGCCAAGATTCCTCCAAGATCTTGTGGTTTTGAGCCAGAAAGGAAGGAAGAGAAAGAAAACAGAATATAGAGAGGGGGAAACTTTTAACCACATGGTTTTACAGGTATTTTCCCAAGTGGTGATAGCAAGATCAGTTCCCCTTCTTCCCTTTGGCCTTAAAATTTCAACATGATCACACATGTGCACAAATACACAAACATGAAAGCCCTATTTAGGTGTCCTGATTCTGTATAAACACACAAGGAAGGGGAGTGAACTAGCTCTGCCCTCCTCTGTTGTTGTGTGCATCATTCTCTACACACAGAAAATCAGCATTCTGAACCATGCAGAGAACTCCAAAGATTTGGGCTGTGCACAGTCCCCTCCCCCCGATTTGACTTGGAGGAGGATTTGGAGCTTCCAAAGCAGCCCCGGATCTGTATCCAAAGCAGACTGGGTGTTGTGGTTTCCCGGGTGCAAGGCCAACTAGGAGTCCATAGCATACCCTCCTCTCCTGTCCACTCTCCTCTCCGCCCTCCCACCCATGGGACTTACCTGAAGCCTCTGCCTGTGTTGACAAGTCACCCATCCTCTATGAGAGCCACTTTGGCTTGCCATAGATCTACGGTAGTCAACTATGGTGGCCAGAAATGGCCTTTTCCAGCCACGTTAATTTACAACAGTAGATCTATGGCAGTACACAGTGGCTCTCATGGAAGATGGGCGGCTTGCCAGTGCATGTGGAGGTATCAGGTAAGTCCTGCAGGCGGGCAGGACGGGTGCAGGGGCTGGTCACTGGGCCAAATCAGCCCAAAGCACTTTGCCTGGGCTGAGGTGCCCTGATCCTCACAAGCAAGTCCTCTTCAGAAAGTCACCTTCTATAAATTCAAAGCAACAAAAGCGTCAATGGAGGGGTTGGAGCTAGCACGATCCTCCTAGAAGCTCTGCCCTACACAGAATCAGAACACTTCTTCCTTCCATATCTCAACCACAAAAGCACATTTGTTCAGTACAAAATCATTTGTCCCACAATGACTTAAAAAAAAAACCACCTTCATCAAGGTAGAAGATGCCTGAATTGAAAGCTTGCTTTAAAAAAGGGGGGGATTAAAAAATGGAAACAAATGTTTTTCAAGAGCTGAATCAGAGCGCATCTGAACGCAGCTACTTGGAAGCAAGTACTACTAGAGAGTGGCCATAGCTCATGTTTTGTATCTCTGA
Organism: Anniella stebbinsi; assembly: GCA_029215795.1. Lineage (NCBI taxonomy): Eukaryota > Metazoa > Chordata > Lepidosauria > Squamata > Anniellidae > Anniella > Anniella stebbinsi. The sequence goes on from JARDYH010000001.1 coordinate 352,560,391, forward strand.
GGTTTCAGTTGTAGATTCTCATAGCAACAAGACTAAGGCAAGGCACTGCTGTATCCCAGGAGAACCAGTGGCACTCAAATTAACTGTAATGAGCTGGATGAGTGACGTCAAACTTGAGGTTTTTTGGAGCCTTACCAAATGGTTTCTCAGTGAGGAGATCAGTGATGATGGCAGACATGCTTCTCTTAAGAGAACTTGCTCATGATGAGTTACCTTCGCCTGCCATGTGCTGCCCACAAAGGGGTGGGGGGAATGGCAATTTTCCTGCTGACACCCAGAGATTTTGTCTGTATCTTTAAAAGCTGTGAAAGAGCAAGTCCAGAAATGGGGTGGAAGGTGCTGCAGAATAAGATGGTAGAATATTGATGAGTTAGCAAGGACTATACTACTTTGGACTGCAGCTAGAGTATGGCATTTTTGAGTTCTCCCCTCCATAAATAAACTTCCTGGCTTGTATCCAGTGTTGTCTCTCTGGGAACAGCATCTGCGATCAGAATGGGTTCTAGCATCCCTGCAGCTCCCCACCCCCCTAATCAGCTGCAGAAATTTGGGGGGACTCTCCAGAGTAGATTCACTATGGGGGGGTGCAAGGGAGAGGGAAAGTCCCATGGCATGAGCAGAAACCCGTTCATGTAACATTGGATAGAGCCCTTTGTAAATGGAAAAATTAGCACTGCAGGGAGAAGGTGAGGCTAGAGGTAATCTCTTGGGTGTCTTAGCTATCATCTTGCAAGGACAGGACAAAACATTCAGAAATGGGATCTCCTAATGCCAGGCTGAAGTGGTGCTGTCCGTTCCACCACCACCACCACGTTCTGCCACCTTGTTCAGCTCAGCTGGGTGTCTAAACCAAACTTCAGCTCATACAGGGAACTTCAGTTCATATACGGCACATAGATGAGTATATCTGAATAAACATCAGCATGTAAGAAGAACGCGGACAGGTTAGAACAGGTTAAGAAGAGGGCAATGAAGTTGATGAAGGGACTTGAGGACATGCCCTATGAGAACAGGCTGAAGGAACTGGGGATGTTCGGTCTGGAGAAAAGGAGACTGAGGGGAGACATGTTAGTAGTGTTCAGATCATAAAAAGAATGGTCAAGAACTATTTTCCATTGCCACAGATATCAGGACCCGAAATAATGGGTATAAGTTAACAGCTACCTAGATTTCGACTAAATATAAGGGAAAACTTCCTGACGGTAAGATCTGTACAACAGTGGAACAGTCTACCTACAGAGGTTGTGGGTTCTCCATCTCTGGAGGTTTTTAAGAAGAGGCTGGACAGCCACCTCTCATGGATGGTTGAACTGGTTTTCCTGCACATTGCAGAGGGCTGGACTAGATGATCCTTGTGACCCCTTCCATCTCCACAATTATCTCTATATTTTAAAAAAAACATAGATTCAAAGGAATGCCAAAAGGAAGCTGCATGCCAAACCTGGATGGCTTTTTTTTCTTTTTCTTTTTTTTGGCATAGCTAAGTTTTAAGGAAGGGGTTTTTTCTTGTCTTTTCTTTTTTTGCAGAAAACAATAATCATAGAAGGATTTGTCAAGACAGGCTTTGGCAGCTACTGTATCATACGGAGCAGAGGAAGGGAATGAGGGTTTCTGTTTTGAAATGGGCCCCCCTTAGTCTCTTAAGAATGTGTGCATGATGTATAATAGATACCTGTCTGATATAATTAATTATATTTTTCCCCAAATTTAACATTGCCTGAAGGGGGAAAATCATTTTGCTTGGTGAAATCCCTCATGCCACACAAAGTCTGTGAGTGAGCCAGATTTAATTGCTCTGATAAAAACCACAAGAAAGACCAGGTTTGCATTAAATCTGAAACCGCATCTAGGGAAGAACAGCTTTAATCACCTTTGAAAGGGTGACCACAAGATAATTAAAGGGAAAGTGCTCTCATTAGTAATTATCCAAGAATATCAAATCTCCCTCTCTCTATTTTTTTCCCCCCTCCTGAAGTCCAATTTGAAAATGTTTTTGGTGTGGCCCTCATTTTTCCTCCTCTGCTTTTTGGAGGTTACAAATCCACTAAAGCTGTTGTGTAGGAGTGTCTGCCTAAGTCAAAATAGGGTTGCTCTATGAATTTCATAACTGTTTAAGAACATTGCTGCTACCTAGACGCCAGATTTTGCTACATCAGCATTCCCATGCTCAGGATCGAGGCATAACCAAAGCTGTGGTGACAGCTGGGGCTGCTGGCTGTCAACTCTGAGGTTTTATTTTATTTTGAAATTTATTTATTTGAAAGATTGATATACCACCCTTCATCAGAGCTTCTAGAACAGCTTTCAAGACTAAGCTATAACACGCAAGAAAAAGGTAACGACACATTAAAACAGAAAAACATGTATAAAAGCTGGAGAGAATAAAAATGTTATTGTCTGCCTCCGAAAGGGTAGCACTGTTGGTTCCAGGTGGGCTGCTCCAGGGAGGTAATTCCACAAACAGGGCGCCACCACTGAGAAGTCTCTTCTCAGGTCAGTCACCTGCCTGACTTCAGAGGGCAGGAGCATCTAGAGCAGAGTCTCCGAAGCAAAGACAATCTCGTGCACAAAAGTACGTAAGAAGACTCGTGCTGAAACAGTCCAAGGGTCCTCCTAGAGGGAATCTGCACATACGCTTGTTACTTTTCAAAATGTAGATTGTAAAGTTGTGAATTTCTACATTTTAAAACATAACAGGCCACATTAAGTAGTCCTTACCAGTGTAGTCTATCCTTTCTCCAATCTTCACTGCATTTAGTAAGGGCACACTCACTCTTTTCTTCATTTTTTCTTGTAACGTAGCTTCGTCGCCCTGTACTTGTCACACCCACTTCCTCCATCGTCCCCCTTCCTTTCACTTCCTTTCCAACGAAAACAAGCAGAAATGAAATATAACAAAAAATTAAGAAATGGATTTTGCAATTGCGGTACCCGTACGGTGGGTAGAGCTCAAAACGACTTCAACCACGAGGGAAGGCAATGTGCCGGAACACAAGGACACGCCCCCACGGCTGTTATAGGATATCGAAGGTTTGATTTCAGAGACTATGAAACGGTAAGTAATGACACATTACTCTATCTAAAACAATTTATTTAATGAAAAGAGTGTAATAAATAACACAGAATCGTTGTAAAAAAAAAACAACTGCTATAAAACGTTACAGTAAGTACGTTGTGTGCCCCAATGCGTCCTCAAAACCCATTCTTAACGTAGCAAAGCTTCAGTATAGATTCCCCCCATGTCCAGTATTCTGTTCACACAGTGGCCAGCCAGCTGCCCACAGGAAACCCACAAGCAGGACATGAGTGCAAGCAGGTTGGTTATGGGAGCAGATGTTCTTTCAGGCACCTGGGTCCTAAATTGTGTGAGGCTCTAAAGATAAGCACAATAATTGTTTCAGAATCCAGGGAAGCTCTTTAAATACTGGTGAGATATGCTCCCACTGACTAGTTCACATCAACACCCTGATGAATTAATATTTTGAGTTAATTGCAGTTCCAGAAATGTCTTCCAAGGTAGATCCATGTACAGCACAATACAGTATTAATTGGAGGACACTTGCTTGTGCAATGAAAAAACTCAGCAGAGCTCTGCTAGGGCTGTTTGAGTTTGAGGAATGATACTGCCCTCACATAGAATCATCTACCTGCATTCTGACATGGCACAGTCCCAGGAAAAGCGTGTTTTCTAAATGTTCAAATAATCTCTCTTATTGGAGCTCCAGGACTACAAACTAGAAGACCTCCTCAACCTTTTTCTGTTCTTGCCACATATTCTTCCTTCTTAGTTCTCCTTGCCTGATCAGGCTTCCAGCCTGCTGCCTGTAATCCACTCCTCCGTGAACATATTGGAAACACATTAACTCTCTACAGATGGTCCAGTTAAATTAATACTTTACACATGGTCCAGTTCATCTTTGCACTTCCTCTACACCAGAAAATACAGGCAAGCCCCTTTCTCATCTTCCACACTCCTCTGTGGGTTATAATCTATCATCTATCTATCTATCTATCTATCTATCTATCTATCTATCTATCTATCTATCTAGGATACACATAATCAGCCTTGGACACTATATGGGTATAATGTTTATGGCCATTTCAATTTCCTACCCAGACAAAGTCCATTGGCTTCCTGTTGCAAAAAAAAAAAAAAATTGTTTTGAAATCGAATACACAAGTATCTGGGTGTTATTCATGCACAACTCTTCTGATTCCATATTGGTGAATATTATTCGACAATATCAATAGTAATAATACATGGCATTTATACACGCACCTTCCCTGGGAAGTTCTCAGCACTTTGCAAGAAGCGATAAAGTGCCCCCAGATGCTAACAACATGGCCTGTGATCTTTTCAGGCTCACTTTTCAGAACTTTTTACACGCCATATGAACACATTAAAGTCAGGAAATGAATAAGCCTAGGACTTCACAGCATTAAGCAGGCCTTCATGTTTAAAATCTGCTGCAAACATGGGCTCTATGCAAATGGGGCCAGAGGGTGCCTGGGATTTTATAGCAGATTTGTGATCACTTAGTCTGTTACCGTGCCAGAGGTTTTATCCCTGTCTTGCTAGCCAGTTTAAACTAAAGGAGTCTGTGTGTGTGTGTGTGTCAATTCATTGGGAGGGGAAAGCTAGGGATTCAAAATGGGTGTCTCATGGAAAGAGAAATGTGGGTTAATCAATCAGATTATGCACTCCCCATAAAGCTGGTAACAACAGAGTTCACCCCACATGCTGTCAGAAGAAATGCTAAGCACACCTAGAAGAGAAAGGGGCAAGGGCAGCTCCACACTTTGCATGGTAAATGGGTTTACTGCATCACTGCTGTTCTTTTCCCAAATATTGCGATGCCCTCTCTTCTCCCCAGTCTTCCCCACTCACCAGAATGCCCCTTTTCTGCCCTCCTCATCCTCTTCCAAGGGCGCTCTTGTGACCTCAGAAGAAGGAGCTATCGACGAGCTTTCTACAGCAGCTGGAAGGGGGAAAGATCCATGATTGGATCTCCTCTTCTATGCTCATAGCTCTGTGGGTACAGAGGAGGAGATCCGCAGTACCCTATGGTCCCAGGGACATCAGATTGCTCTGCCCCTCATCTATACCATGCTTTTCTTCCACCCAGTGTGGAGGGCCATACATGACCTCCCCAGGTGCTTTCTCATTGAGATCCAGACTTCATTAACTTCAAAGATGGGCCTGCAATAGGAGCTCCATCCTGGGAGTGCTTATGATAACAGTCATTTTTCTGGATTCCGCCTGTCCATTGAAGACATATCCAGAAACCAACTTTGGTTGGAATGTTGGCACTATATTAGGAATCCCCGTTGTTGTGGGTTTTCTCTCCCCCCCCCTGCTCCTTCCAAACCCCAATTCCCCTCTCCCCATTCATGGTAAATGAATCCATGGATGAAAAAGAAAAGCTTATTCTCCCCCCCCCCCAGACAATTGCAGACAAAAACAGTCATTAGAGAAATACACACACACACCATCAGCCTAAGCTAGTCCAAATAGCCTACTAGGGAAAACAATGAAGGAAGCAAAGCATTGTTTGAACCGCCTATTTATTAACAGATTTACAAAGAGGGACAGCAACTTGGCTAAAACCTTATTGTTGAAATGTTGGTGTGGGGGGGGGGGGGACATAATTATGACATTCAATTATTCCATTAAGTGAAATTAACTATTCTTCTTGGGTCTTTGGAAAGAGCAATGCTAAAGCCCATGATCTGAATAATTAGGTCAGCGCTGGTGATTTCTGAAGAAAAGTCTGTCTAGACTGGATTTTTTTAAAAAAACAAAAAACAAAACAAAAAGCCACCGTTTTTGAGATTTGAGGGGTGGGGCTGTGTGTGTGTGTGTGTGTGCGTGTGTGCGTTTGCTCCTTTGAATTCTCAGGGTGGTCATGTTAATAGGTTTGCCCTGGCAGGTAGAGCAAACTTTGGATCAAGGTGTGGCATTCCCGCTTTGATGTCGGCTGTCACGCTTGAATGCATTTGGATCTCTTTGGCTGCCATCAAGTCTGTTGTCGTGGGAGACCAGGTAAACCAGAGCTGTTCTCTTTGACAATCCCTCCTTGGCACAGGGAGAACCTTTTATTCCGGGAGGTATTTGAGGGGTTTTGCCATGTCAGGAAAGTGAGAATACTGATAGCAGCTTTTAACATTTACTTCCCCACCGCCACCCCCCGAATTGCATTGTTTCTCATGTAACTTGAAGTGAAGAGGCCTTAGCCTATGCTCACGAGGTTTGTTCATAAAGATCCTAAGAGTGGGACAGGAGGAATAATACCAAGCCCTTGATCAATTGACCAGGATTCATAATATTGGTTATTACAGAGAGGGTGCTGTTTAATAAAATGAAGAAAAGCTAATACAAGCAAGAAAGACAAGTCCCTGCCCGTCAGAAGCTACAATCTAATAGCCAGCTGCAATACTTACATATTTATAGATCTATTTAGCAGATATAGATTTTTTTTTTGCCCCACTGTTAAATTCAAAACCTTTCAGATCAGCTAAGCATCCTAAAAAGCCAGATTATTGTAGCAGAGCAACCTAATGGGGATGGAAAAAGCAAGGTGTTTGTTTTAATTTATTTGTTATGCAATATTATGAAATAGGAAAGTTACAGGACATATTGATGACAAAAATCTAGATCTGCTAAAAGAAAGGAGGAGAGGGATTTCCAGTTAAATCCACTGCTTGTGCTGGCTGGGAACAACATGAAGTACTCAATACTCCTAAATGGGATATTCAGATTATCACTTACATCATCCAAGGAGCTTGGCATCTTAACTTCCACCTCTGCCATCAGCACTTATTTATTTACTGAAGCTCTTTCGAATGCAACACAACATATTCAAGATCTCTTCTGCCAAGACTCTTGTTCATGCTTTGGTCATTTCTCGACTGGACTATTGTAACCCTCTCCTGACTGGCCTTCCTTCTTCTCACCTTGGTTTCCATTCATCATTCTGCTGCTAAGAACACCTTCTTGGCTCATTGCTTTGATCATGTCACTCCACTCCTGAAAGCTCTTCATTGGCTTCCAATTCACCTCAGAATCCAATATAAGCTTCTCCTGTTGACTTTCAAAGCCTGTCACAGTCTAGCTCCTTCCTATCTTTCTCTTCTTATTTCACATTATTGCCCCGTTCGTGCTCTTTGCTCATTGAATGTTATGTTTCTTACCCGCCCAAGGGTCACTGCTTCTCTTGCTCAGCTTTGTCCATTTTCTCTCACTGCCCCCTATGCCTGGAATTCTCTTCCAGAGCATTTGCGGACCACAAGTTCAATTACAGTCTTTAAAGCTCAATTGAAAACTTTTCTTTTTTTCTAAAGCTTTTAGAACTTGATTTTGATTTTACTTTTATACTGCTAGTTTTATTGTCCCCTGTGCCTGTTTGGTGCATTCCCTTCCTTTTATTGTTTGATTGTGATTTTATCAGAATGTAAGCCTATGTGGCAGGGCGTTGCTGGTTTATTGTTTTACTATGAACAGAACCATGTACATTGATGGTGGTATATAAATAATAATTATAATAATTATAATTATAATCCCCTTCCCTTCTAGCAATGAGTAATGGTGTTTGTTTATTAAATTGTGAAGTCCTCTCACATTTCCTTAAACATATCAAAAAAGGCATAAACATTGAGGCTTTGCCCTGTGCATATTCATAGGAAGCTCCCTTCTGCAGAAGCAGACCTTCCAGCTCAGGGTTGTCTGTGCTGATGGGCAACATCTCTCCAGAGTCTTGAGGGTACCAGGCAGTGGGGGGCTTTCCAAGCTTTTTCTGGAGATGCCACTCAGGAACTGAACCTGGGGCCCTCTTCATGGAAAGCTTGTGTTCTACCACTGACCTATGGCTGCTTTCCTGACGGCCATCCTTTAAATTCATTGGACAGTAGTCTGCAAACTCTTTCATTGACTGACAAGCCTGCATAAGGATTGTGCTCTGACCCTTCCCATCACACTTCCTTCAATGCAATGTCAACACCTCTCCGTACTATATAACAAACAATCCTTGCAAATATTGAGGCCAAGTTTGCAGGTTTTGAAAGGTGAGTGGTGCAGGTAGGGCTAGATCTTAGGGGTGAAGCCTAGGGACCCTTAGCCCATCCACTGCCCCCATAATCACTCAGGGAACAGCAGGTGATGGGGCAGTGGCAACAGACCTGGCATCACCACATTGGCTGAGATGGGAATGTGGGGCTAGGGATGCTGGAGATATTCGAGATGGACTAAAATGAGTTCAGATTTCGATGAATCTGACCTGTGGACCAGCTTCATCAGGCTGAGCAGAGTCCATGGACTTTAGGATTTATTTATTTATTTATTTACTTACTTACTTACTTACTTAGTTTTCCCAAAGTTACACAAATTTATTTGTAGGAAAACACACATGTTTCTGTTGAAGCTGGAAAATATACACAATGAAAAGTTGAATAGAATTGGGGACAATACACTAAATGTTAGGTAAATTACATAAAGTGCTGTGAACCCTCTTAGGAATTATTTGCGTATTTTCCCATATAATGGGGAAAAATATTGAATCCATCTGTGAACGGACGCTGGAACAAACAGCACCATGCAAACCGTGCAACACAGGGGAGAGATTTCACAAAATCCGGACATCTCTATGTGGATCCCGCCATTGCTGATGCTGGTTTTTGCAGCATCCTTTCCTTCTTAAAAAAACATTTTATAGTAAGGGCACAGCTGGCAGGGCATATACATGGTTAGCAAATGCACTCCCTCCCTAAATATTGTCATGGCTTCTATTGTTGGGCAGATTGCTGGTTGGATGGACTGTCAAAAGTGAGCTAGTGCTTAGGACAGCTTTCTCCAACCTATAGCTCTCCAGATGTTTTGGATTTCAACTCACATCAGCCCCAACCAGAATGGCCAATGGGCAGAAATCTGGGAGTTGCAGTTCAAAACATCTGGAGGGCACCAGGTTGGGGGAAACTGGGTTAGGCTGGATCTACTCCAGAAAATCCCTCAACTAGACATGTGTAAATCTATTGATTCCACTTATTCTCGGTTTCTTCCAGTCTTAAATTCAATTGAGCACCATACTTGGAGAAATTTTCCAATTTTAATGTTGATTCATCCCACTATTTGAGCATTTTTTTCATTTGCATGAAAATTCATAGAATCTTTGTGCACATTTCTCCTAATACAAGCATTTGTGTCCCTGGTGGTCTCCACATACAGATGTCCAGATTTTGGGCTAATCTACACGTTTCTCCAGGGAATTTTCCTAATATAATGCATTTAAAATGTTGTTTCCACCAATACACATATTTTTGTGTGCCCTTTCTTCTAATAGATGCATTTCTCTATGGATATTTTGATTGGATAACACAATTACAAAATCCAGGGAACTGAGAATTTCAAAGGAGAATTGAGTTCGGTTTAGCTATTGGTTCAGACGTGTGAAATTCGGTATGTTTGCTGCCGTTACCCTTGCTGTTTTATTACTAGTTTTTAATGTTAGCTTTTATTGTTTTAAATAATATTTTACTTTTATGTTTTTATTGCTTTTAATGTGTATACTGTTTTTATATATGGTTGTTTTTATCTGTGGTTGTAAGCCGCCTTGGGAGAGCTTCTGCTCTGAAAGGTGGCTAAGAAATATTTTAAATAAATAAATTAAACTAAATGTTAAGCAAATAAATTGATTCTGTTGTTCATTTGTTTGTTTATGAAATGTATTACCCTCTTTTCATTATAAAATAATCCCAAAGCGGGGTACAAAACCAATAAAACACAATAAAATTATACAGCACTGACCAATAAAACAGCAAAACAGGGGAGGACAGTTTTGTCAACATTCCTAATCTCCAGCCCTCCAAAACAGATTTAGGAAGCACAGCAGAGGTCTGCACTGGAGATTAGGAATCCGTTCCACAAGTGGTGGCCATTCTGATGGCAGATGGATATCATTGGGTACAACTCTAATGAGCTATGCCGGAAAAATCATGGAAAAGCTGGTCTTTTACAAAGATCATAACCTTAGGTGCATCCTAGAGTTCCCAATGGGACCACAGGGCAAGGAAGTGCTGTCATGGATTACATTTCTGGAGGAGGAGACTATCAATGGCTACTAGTCCTGATGGCTCTATGCTACCTCTAGTATCAGAGGCATTATACCTATATATACAGTTGCTGGGGAACATAAGCAGGAGGATGCTGTTGCATTCATGTCCTGCTTATGGGTTTCCCACTGACAGCTGATTGGCCACTGTGTGAACAGCATGCTGGACAAGGGTTCTGTTCTTATTCCAAAGCATGCTTTCTTAGAAGTGAGCCCCATGCAGTTTCAATCAAACATACTCCTGTTGGGCTGAAATTTAATGCAGATCCAAATCTTCCCCATGCAGCATTGTGGAGATTGTCCTGTGAATATGTTCTCATATTTACTGTAGATAGGGATTAGGCTGTGCGTATGAGGAGGAGGAGGAGGAGGAGGAGGAGGAGAGAGAGAGAGAGAGAGAATGGAGTGTTTTATATCATCAATTTAACATTAATTACCAAAATCTCTTTTAGGATGTTCAACAAAAACATTTGACATTTGTGTCACAAAGATTATTATATCATATTGCCAAGTCATAGCATCAGCTGCTCTGGCAGATAGGATTCAAATTCAAATCCATGCTAAAGACGCTGCAACTGTCACCCCTGCCCAGCAAAGCCCTCTTAGGTTCAAAAAGTTAGCCGTCCTCCTGCCTGCCTGCATCGAATCTGCTGCTGATCCCTAGGAATCGCTAATCCAGACTCCCTCGCACAGAGTTGACAGGAAGAATAAAGCCATTGTGTCTTCGTAATAATTCAGACTAATCACACATTTCTGAAAGAAAATTAGGGACAAATAGTTGACTCTTTCTCACATGGCAGTGTGATACTTAAAAAATGAACTTGATATCTAGTTCAAAAATCACTACCTATTTAGAGTGTGACCTAGTACGTGAGCAGTGGAGGCTGATGGCTCCAACATCAGTGGGGCGGTGAATCCGCTCCGGGTTTCGGTCAGAACCAGTTGGAACTCTAAAGGAGATATCCAAGGTGCACCTTGGATAACTGCTTTCAAATTCTGACTGAAACCCAGAGCGGATTCACTGCCCCACTGATGTGGGAGCAGCCAGCCTCCAGTGGAGCTGCCAGCCTCCACTGTATGTGCGTACATTCAGCAGAGACCTCAACCCTATTAATGCACGATAAACCCTAAGCATGAAAAAAATATGGTGATGGGCATGCCTGCCCCACCCCTCCACCCCAACCTCCCTAAACAACACATGAATAGAGCTGCTGAAGCTCTGACATCAAATTCACCAGCAGTCAAGATAGCTTTCAGCAAATCTCTAGCCATTTGACACATGGGGCAGCATCCAATTAGATAGTAGCAATAATGTAAATTATGTTACGCTGGCGTTAAGGGACCTTTAGTGCAATGCCTATAGCTTTAGCTGGCACGAGAGGGTTCCCTGAAAACCCCTCATGCCAGCTAACACTATGGCTGGTTTCAGATGACATATTAGGCAACGGAGGGGGAAATAGCGTACTGACCGTGCGTTAGGTAGGCGGAGCTCCACACACGACATGCTGCAACTCCGGTGCTTGTGCAGCTGAAAGCCCCGGCGGCCATCTTGGTTGATACATCTGCTCCCTCCCCCTCCCTCAGTCCTCCAGCCATATCCCAGCATGCACTGTGAGTTCTGCTGGCTATATAGAGCAGCGGGGGATTTTCAGCTGCTCCGGCCAGCAGAACTCTATTTCCAAACCGAATAGTCCACAGAGGGTGGGGGTTGGTTTCGGATGACACTTTAAACAATGGGGCTTCGGGCTAAACGATGTGCAAGCCTGTTGTTTCTCTCTATTGCTTAATTGGGAGTAATAGCGTACTGTCAGTTGTGTGTGTGTGGTGTGTAACACTCCACACAACACAATAAGCAACACAACTGATTATTGTTCCCCACCCCCCCACCCCGTTGCCTAATGTGCCATCCGAAACCAGCCTATCTGTGTTGAGCTAGAGATCTCTTATCTCAGTGGAATATAATTTACGTTAGCACAGATCTGCTCTAGTACAGCTCTTCTTACATTCTTATGTGTTTCCCATCAATTGAGAGCCAGTGTGGTGTAGTGGCTAGAGTGTTGCACTGGGAGTTGGGAGATCTAGGTTCTAGTCCCCACTCGGCCATGGAAGCTTACTGGTGACTTTGGGCTAGTCAAAGATGCTCAGCCCAACCTACCTCACAGGGTTGTTGTTGAGTATAAAATGGAGAGGAGTAGGATTATGTGCACCACCTTAGGTTCGTTGAAAAAAAAAGGCAGAGTACAACTTCAATAAATAAATAGGTATTGAAAGGTATACTGCTTCTTATACAACACCTTGTGGTATCAAATTCCAGTGTTTAAGTATGTGTGGTGTGTGATGGAGTATAGATTTCAGATGTGTGCTAGGGGCAGGAGAGTAAGGGCACCTTCCATTGCTTCAATGAAAGGGTGCATACATGACATTAGATGTAGTCCTCTGTATGATGGCAGAAAAACAATTTAGATTTGAAACAGAACATAATACTCTAACATCAAAAGCAACACAAAATAAGGAACAAAACTCACTCCAAATTAAAAACAAAACAAAAACCAAGGTCAATACATACATGTTCCATTGATTACATAGCATATTGCTGAGGTTTATCCTTTTTAAAAGAGAACTCTAGAATGCACCCAGCCCCAATTTGGATGGAGATCGTGGCGTACTGAGAGTGGGATTGAACCCCCCCCCCAGCTAAAAGAAGAAGAAAGGCCTTTCCTAAATGAGGAAAAGTAATAATAGCACAAACTTGCACAAAGGAGATGCAAGCAGATAATAAGAGATTTATTTTTATTTATTTTTTAAAAAAAAATTTGAGGAGTACGTCACTAACAACATCAGGCCAACAATAAAGAATTCTTTAAATATACAGAAGCAGGAAACCAGTTAGTGAGGCAGATGGACTGTTGGATGATAACGAAATTAAAGGAGCATTGAAAGAAGATGAACAGAGAAGCTGGATGGATTCTTTTCATCTGTCCCTCAGCACAGAGTCCTGAGCAAACTTAGCAGTCATGAATAAGAGGAGAGATCCTCTAATGGACCAGTAACTGTTTAAAGAACTGAAAGCAGAGAGTAGGATAAATGTTATACTCTCCCAATGGATGGTTGTAAATGGTGGGGTCCCACAGGGATCTGTATTAGGACCAATGCTTTTCAAGTTGTTCAACAATGATCTGGGATTAGGAGTGAGCAGTGAAGTAGTCACTAGAACATGGGGTCATCCCATAAAGCTGATTGGTGGGAAATTCAGGACAGATAAAAGAAAGGACATCTTCACACAGCGCATAGTTAAGCTATGGAATTCCCTACCACAAGATCTACTGACGGCCAATGATTTGGATGACTTTAAAGGGGACTGGACAACTTCCTGGAGGTGAAGGCATAGTCCTTATGCCTCTATGCTATCTCCATTATCAGATGCAGTAAGCCTTTGTACACCAGTTGCTGGGGAACATGGGTGGGAGGGTGCTGTTGCACTCGTGTCCTGCTTGTTGGTTCCCCGTTGACAGCTGGTCAGACACTGTGTGAACGGAGTGCTGGACTAGATGGACCCATGGTCTGATCCACCATGGCTCTTCTTATAGTCCTTATAACTGGAGATGCCAAGGATTGAATGGTTGAACCCGGGACCTTGTGGCTGCAAAGGAGGTACTTTGCCACTAAGCCATATTTTGTTCCTCATGAACTTTTAAAATTATCTCGTCCATACATAAACGTTTGCCATTCTGTGACCGCGTGAAAGAAAAGCATTGCACATGGAGACACTGAGGCTGAATTCGGACGACACAATAAGCAACTGGGGTGGTGATGGGGGAACAATCGTCAGTTGTATTGACTATCGTGTCATCCGAATGCTGCCATAGTCAACTCAGCGCTGATCCTAATCCACATCACAGTTGATTATTTATTACCATGTTGTGTGGGGAGTACCCCCTAGATGAACAACTGTAAAGTTGATTATTACCCCACCATTGACTATCGTGTTGTCCGAATTCAGCCTATTTCTAGAGAGGCCAAGCCTGTCTTCCTTCTATGCAACATGATGGCCTGGTATTTACTAATAAAGATCCTATGAGAGTGGATGCAATGTGTCTTTGCACAGTACACACAAAGGTGTTTTTTCCACTTCATCACACTCTTGCAATATACAATCCCTTCTTTCAAACCTGCACATACCCCATCCATCCTAACAATTAGCATTTTGCCAGGGTATGATTCACATATCTGTAGGGTGGCCATATGGAAAGGAGGACAGGGCTCCTGTATCTTTAACAGTTGTATAGAAAAGGGAATTTCAGCAGGTGCCATTGGTATGCAGGCAGCACCTGATGGAATTCCCTCTTCATCACTACAGGTAAAGCTGCAGGAGCCCTCCCCTCTTTTGTATCTGGTCACTCTACAAAAGAGGGCAGGGCTCCTGCAGCTTTAACTGTTGTGATGAAAAGGGAATATCACCAGGTGCTGCGTGCATACAAACGACACCTGCTGAAATAATATAATAATAATAATAATAATAATAATAATAATGATTTATTTCTTACCCACCTCTCCGTCTGGATCGAGGCGGGGAACAACAACATGATAAAATACATAAAACTAATTAAAAACATGACAAATATTATTAAAACTGCATTAAAACATCCTAAAACATCCTAAAAACATTCTAAAAATTACACTGGATATGCCTGCCGGAAGAGAACAGTCTTTATAGCTTTCTTAAATTCTAAAAGACTGTTAAGTTGACGAGTCTCCTCCGGCAGGTCATTCCACAGTCTGGGAGCGGCAGACAAAATTCCCTTTTCTATACAACTTTTGAAGATACAGGAGCCCTGTCCTCCTTTCCATAGGGTCACCCTACATATCTGTCTGTATTCCCTTATAGTTATTGCTAGCCAATTTAATAAGTAATGTTGGTGTTGTTTTTTCTTTTTAAAAAGTGTGTGTTTTCTTTCTTTCTTTTTTAGGCACTCACAGCTATGAATTCTATTTTCCTTTTTGGGGGGGAAATCATTTGACTTGTACATTGTAATTCCATATATTGGCAATTTGCTCAAGTATCCGGGAAAGCAATGGTGAGACTGTGCTAATGCTTTTAATATTAACCTTTAAGCTTGGTATGAAATGAAATGAAAACATAGCATTCGTATGTAAATCCAGCTCCATTTCAACTTGTCCCTTTCATTCCAATCTGGTTCCCCTCTTACATGGGCAAAGAATAGCAGATTATTAAGAAGAATATCTGTATGTTGCAGTGTGTGTCTCTGTGTGTGTCTGCTCTCATATGTTGGACTGTTGAAGAAAAGGAAGATCTATTTCCCTTACTAAAGTCCTATGAAATTTAATGGGATTTCTAGCTTTACCATGCTACAATTATGTCATTTTGTGAAGAAATATGTCTCTGCTCTGAATTTCTAGACCATGGCTTGAACAAACTGCAAAGAAAGTGTTTGAATGAGATTCTCTTTAATAGATGATGGGAGGGAATTTATGAACACTGGATTTTTTATATATATCTCATTCTTAATTAGGTATATAGGATAAGTCATATGTGCAGGCAACGATCCACTCAGGTAACCAGCAGCCAGGTTTCACTGACAAATCATTGTGAGTTGAGGGTGGATGCCACTTAAACTAGGTCTGTGCCCGCTCCGACTCACCTCGGAGGCTGTTTTGGAGCCTCCAAAATGGCCCTGATTCAACTAGGTGCGCGTTGGAGGGGTGCCTCCCTCACCTCGGCGCTGAAGCCAAATTGGCCCACCTCGCCTCGGTTTCAGGGATTCGGCCCAAGGCGGTGACAGCCCTACTTAAAACTGATTTTGAGAAATCAATTTATGTGTGCTTCTATGCATTGTGATGGACAGTGTAATTGACCAGTGACATTACAACCGCAGAGTTTGGACTATAGACCAACTAGTCTAACCTGAAGCTACGGATGTGCAATGCTGGGGATTCTGTTCCAATTAAGCACAATGTGATCCAGCTGAGTTTCCATTCCAGTAAGTGGCAGCAGACTTTAATGGATTTTTTTCCCCCCTGATTCCATAATTATTTTTCACATTTTGTTTCTGGCTCTCACCATTTACGCAAATGGTAATTTGCGCAAATTGGATTTTTGGTGAGAGGGGGCCTTTAGAGTTGTCCAAATGGGGGTGTAAGTTTTATAATCTTTTTTTAGTTGGTGACTGTGTGCAAATGTGCACGATCACAAGTCCACCTGTCCATTACGTAGCCCTGCAGAGGCATTTTCCCTCTTGTAAATATTCTTGTCAGTTTCAGCCACACTACTTCATTTAACCTAGCAGAGCCATAGTCCATACTTGTCAATGTACTTGTCAATTTAACCCTCCACATCTGCACTTCCTGAACAAAGGAGTGGGGAATTGACAAGTTCTTTGACAAGTATGGAATATGGCTCTGCTAGGCTAAATGAAGTAGTGTGTTGAAAGGATGGAACTGACAAGGATATTTAAAAGAGAGGAATATGCCGCTGCGGAGCTACATAGTGCACAAGCAGATTTGAAATTGGGCGCACTTGTGCAAGAGGAGTAATAAAATATTTTTTTTAAAAAATCTGACCCCATTTGTGCAAATTAAAGATCTTCCCCAGCAAATCCAATTATAAAACCCTATGAATTCTGTGTATTGGCACAACTCACTACAGTTTGAATCAACACCAGTAGGGGGAAATGGAATGAAATCCAGCAGGATTAAACCACAAATATTCATTGCGCTTCCATCCTCCAAATAGAATTCTCATACATCCCTATCTAAAGCTCAACCCAGACAAGATTGAGATGCTATGAGTGGGTGTTTTTTATGAGTGGATAGAGGGTGGTCATCCTGTTCTTGATGAGGTTGCATTTCTACTTGAAGGAGCAAGTTCATAGCTTGGCAGTTCTCCTAATGCCATCATTGTCCTTTGAGGCTCAGGTGACTTCAATGATACGGAGTGCCTTCTACCAGATTTGCCTGGTAGCCCAGCTACATCCCTTTCTGGATAGGGATAATCTGGCTTTAGTAGTTTATGCTCTGGTAACTTCCAAGTTAGATTGCTGCAATGTTCTCTAAGTGGAGCTGCCCTTGAAGACTCTTTGAAAGCTGCAGCTTATGCAAAAATGCTGCAGCCAGATTGATTGCAGGAATCAGCGGGTCTGATTTCCCACAACAATAGCTTTCCTAAAAATAGCCAACTATATGCCTACAGGAGGCCCACAAATAGGGCATAATGCAACAGCTCACTCCTGGGTTGAACTCTTTCCTTAGGCATGAATTCATTGTGCAAATTTGGGCAAATCAGGACCTCCCAGCCTCAGTTCTCTATCTGTAAAATAGGTATTTTAGTGACATGCTTCAGTAAACTGTGATGAGAATGAATAAACCAAATGCTGTAATACCAAAAAAAAATGTGTACTTAATTCTAAGCATATTCTTTATAAGGCAAACACATTTAGAATAATAATCAGGTGGCTACAAACAAGTTCACACATGTGTACACGTCACTTGATTACTACTCAACACTTGATGACTCATACCTGAATGTGTGAACTGACTCCATTACAAAGCATCATGTCTGAGGTGTTTCTGAGGTAATGTGAAAGTTCTGTCAGTGCACGTCTAATCTGTGATGGCTAATTCACACATGTGAATTAAATCAACACCTAGTGAACATAAGTTGACCGAGGAAGATGTAGGGAAGGATGTGAAAGAATTTGTCCCTGTTTTGGTACAAAATTGACATGGAACAGTTATATAACTTCTCATGGAAAAGAGAAATCATCTATTGGTTTTCAAAGGTTTTTGGGGGGGACTTATATTTTGCTCTCACCATATCCTGGAAGATCCATATAGGCTAAGACCTGTTCTGTAAACAAGCAATATATAAAGGCTCTGCAATCACTTCATTCCTTTCTCAGTGTAATTAAGTTTTTCTGTAACAAAACTAAGCTGGCTCTGTTTTGCCTTAATGCAGATTTCAGTCATATCGCAATAGTTGCCATTGATATAGACCTTTAAGTGTCCAAATAGCTTCATGTTCACTGGGGTGGGTAACCTCTGAGGATCTGGGGGCCATTCCCCTTGCCCTGGAATACACATGCACATTTCACCAAAATTGCCACCACCAAATTCCAGCAGCAATTTGGTGGCGTGGAAAATGTCATGTTTTCAGTTTACGGCAAGGTGCACAGGGATCACACTCCTTGTTATAAAGCACAATCATCACCAACCCGCCAGAAGAAGCCCCAAACACCTTGGCCAGATCTACACCTTCAGTGTCATCACACGCAGGAAAATCGCATTTCCTTCTCCGCCCCCATTTTTATCCCTCATTTCTTCCTCTTTCTGCCTGGAGGGGAAAGAGGAAGTAAACAAGACCATGTGGCCCATTCAGGGGCTGTTTTTATCACACTGTTTTTCCTGCACACAGCAGGAGATCGTGGCACATTCCATTTTTAAAAAAAGTCGGATTAAAAGAGGTATCTTTTGCGACGGACAAATGAGTAGAAGGAGCAGGAGGCATGCGGGAAGTGGACAATAATGTCTAAAGGATGCGCGCACATCCATAAGAGGGCAGTAGCAAGTGTGCAATACAACGCTTATCTGATGAACCTCCTTGTGTCAAATTATTATGAATGTGGAACAAAAAGCAGGAAATAACACTATGAAAGTGGTATATGGAATGCCGATTGTGCCCCAAGAATTATCAGTGCACTTCAATACCACTATAAAGCAGTAGTGTAGATTTAGCCTCTGATTTAAAGGGGAAATATTGGGGGAGGGGGTTCTTGCTACTGTAACACACCACCAAAATATGGCAGCAATTTGGGGGCAAGGCATGGGGCATATAAAAAGATTGGGGGCTCATGTGGCTCATGGGCTGCATAATGCCTATCCCTGAAATCCATTTTCAAGGCTATCCTTATCGTGGTTCTGTAAGATAAGCAAATGTTTATTTCCCCTTCATATTTCAGATTTGGCAGCTGGGGATGAGAGCAGAAAACATGGACTTGGGGAATAGTGAGTTGGTGACCAACATAAAAGTTGAACCAAGGTCTTGCAGTGACACAGTTTGTTTTATTCATTAAATGGCTCATAAATGGATTTCTCTGGGCATTGTACCATATCATTTTACAACACCACAATAACAGCTTAAAAGACGCAGGAACACAACATGAAATATAACATGGATGCAAAAAATGAAACCACTATAACAACACTATAGCCTAGTAGATCTTAAAGCCCTAAATATTATTTTAAAACTTGGGAGAACAGAAAAGTCTTACCTTGGCACCAACAAGATAGCATAGCAATGTAATGCACCATATGAGTTTCCT
Organism: Anniella stebbinsi; assembly: GCA_029215795.1. Classification (NCBI taxonomy): domain Eukaryota; kingdom Metazoa; phylum Chordata; class Lepidosauria; order Squamata; family Anniellidae; genus Anniella; species Anniella stebbinsi. The sequence goes on from JARDYH010000001.1 coordinate 352,579,826, forward strand.
TTGGGAGGACATCCTAGAGCTGAGGGCCACCACAGGGAAAGCCCTCTCTCTTGTTTCCAGCCTCTGAGCCTCAGGATGAGAGGGAACTTGAAGAAGGACCTCCATGGTTGACCTTAAGGTGCAGATATGTATCTATGGTACTACAATATGCCAGGACTTACTGAATCGGTTTGTTACACACTTTGCCCAACAGAGGTTCTCTGCTTGTACCTTTGAGAAGATGTTGTTTGGAAGCATGAACGGAAAGGCGGAAGAAAAAACTATTTGGGAGGGGTGGTCTCCATCTTATCCTCACTCATCTTGTTTTCCCAGTCCATCCTGACATCCCCACAGCTATAACAACTATTAAAAAGAAAAAGTCACTGAGCTGAAGTGTATATTGACCTCACGGTATGAATGAACCGGAGAAGAATATGAATGTTGAGGGGGGAGAAGCTCTTGTTTACAAACATTTCTCTTAAAGTATTAACTATTTATGAAGGGAAATAGCCAGAGATACATGATTGGCAAATTGATTTATATTTAAATAATGTGTCTAAAGTTTGACTGAGCTCAGAAGTTCAGCTTTAAATAAACAAATAGCACCATAATGTTACTATCATGAAATATAAACTACCTATGGTCATGCTATCCTGGGCTCCTCTGCTGAGCGGGTTGAAGGATTATCTGAATTTCCTAGTCATTGTTTCTCCAAATTATGAAAAGGTTCCTGCCAGGAGAAGCCATCCTGAGTATTATAACCACTAGTTATTCTTTAATTTTAATTCCTTCCGACTAAAAGAATTCTTGTGCCTGGGAAGGATGCAGGGATGGGCCACCAGAGAACAAATTACAAACAACAGCTGCATAAAAAGGTAAACTAAGCTCTTCAAACAGTCATTTCCTCTGCAACTTTTCAAAATCTCCTTGACAGAGCACAGAATCATAGAGTAGTACAGTTGGAAGGGGACTATAAGGCCATTGAGTCCAACCACCTGCTCAGTGCAAAAATCCATATTTTAGCCCCTCTCTGAGCTCCATCAAATGAGTGTTTTATTACATGTACATTACTAAGCACTCACGGATTTTCAGCAGTCCCTCTCACAATGTTGGCTGCCACCTGTGTGTCTCCATTGCAAAATTCAGAGCAATGTGGATTTTGAAAGATAACTGAGTTTTGGTTTCACGTATTAGTTCAAAAGTGCGAAGTTAGGTAAGTTCACGCAAAAATGAAAAGTGAATTAATGTCTTCTCCATCCGAACAGATAGCAAAAGTAATCAGTATGGAAATACATTCAATTTCCTGGTGTTGTTGAGTGTGTTATTTTGACCTAGACTAGGCTGACCAGATAAAATCCAGGTCAGGGCTCATGTAACTTTAACAGTTGTAGAGAAAAGGGAATTTCAGCCAGTGTCATTTGTATGCAATTAGTTCCTGGTGATATTCCCTCTTCATCACAACAGTTAAAGGTGCATGCACTATACTAGAGTGACCCTATACAAAAGAAGGCAGGGCCCCTGCAACTTTAACTATTGTGATGAAGAGGGAATTTCACCAGGAACTAATTGCATACAAATGACACTGGCTGAAATTCCCTTTTCTCTACAACTGTTAAAGTTACATGAGCCCTGACCTGGATTTTACCTGGTCACTCTAACCTAGACTGTCCCTGTCTGAGTTTCCTGTTTGTACGGCCTCAGTTTGAAAGATCTTCAATGTTATTCCCATTCCTTTTACTCTTCTGTGAAGCTTTTTAGACGTACAACTGCCCTAGTTCATAAAATTACTTCATTTTCCATTGGTTACCCTCCCTTTCCACCACCTCTTCCATCTTTTTTCTTACACCCCCCCCCCAAATAGCGCAAAGGAGGGGGAAGATGGAATACCTGCACAATGCCTTTTTAGGAACATTGGAATGCCTTATAATGTGTTAGATCCTTCATCCTTTCAACACTGGGCTTTTTCAGACAACATGCTCAGCCATGGTTAAGCCTCTAACCCTTTTGCAGCAAATGGTTAGTGAGTGCGTTTAAACCATGGCTATGTAGCCACCATGGTTGGGAATGGTTAACATGGCATGCTAAGTCATGGTTCACACAACATTCTAAGCCATAATGTTTAGCTCAAAATGCTTAACCACCATGGCTTAGTGTGTCATCTGAACAAGGTCACGGACTAGCCATGGTTCTCCAAGATTTCAGGCAGGATTGTTTCCTATCATCCCTCCCTGCTGGGGATCAAACCTGTGAACTCCTGCATGCAAAGCATGTACTCCACCACAGAGCTATGGCCTCTCTAATTGGTAACACTAAGAGCCATTCATCTGGAAGCATTCTCTGTAAAATGCAGATAGCAAAAATATTTGGCAGCCTCAGTAACATCATAATGGCCTTCTCAATTCCATTAACCACTTGGTCCTTCCCCACATCCACCACCCACACATTTCCTGAAAACTGCCAACAGATTTCCTAAATCCATATAATGTTAATATTGTGTACTGCTGAGAGATTGTACTATACTCAGTGGTATATGAATGCCATGAATAAATAAAAATAAATAAAAAAGATATATTTTCCCGATAGATTGCCAAATCTCACTCAAATCACATCACTTCTTCACTATAGGTAGAATGGATGTTGAGGATCTATTGTTATTCTAAAAAAAGGCAAGTGAATAGTGTGACCTGCTATAACAGTGTTGCCATCTACAGACTCCTTACCTTAAGCAGCTTTCAGACTGAATAATAATTATTATTTATATATACAGACAGTTCTATATCACCTTTCAGCCTACGAAGGACCTGCCAGGTACTTTTTTCTTTGGTTTTATACTGTAGTTTGGTTTTTATTTTATTTTTTAGAAGTTTTATATTACATTTTATTGTGCTGTATTTTATGGGTTTAAATGGTGTGAACCTCCCAGACAGCTTCAGCTATTGAGTGGTATAGAAATGTAATAAATAAATTAATAAATACAAACAAAATGGCACAAAGGCAAACAATAATAGCATTAAAAGAAAACATTTCTACGTGTTCTGAAAGCGAGCAGGCACATTAGTGGAATGGACATAACCTTTTCTATTAAACATGGACAAAGATGAGTGAGTTTTTCAGTTTCACTTTCTCCCACAGTTGTATTTTTTAAATCTCATGTTATTTTTCTCCAGAATATGAACTTTGCGTAATAAATTCTTAATGAAAACAAACTGAAACAAAATGGTCACCAATGAGCACCAGCCAATTGTATTCGGTAGCACTATTCCCAGCATGGAAGAGCCATAACGTACCTTCCTGCCATGTAGTTGTTAAAGATGAGGAGCCTGTCAGAAAACAAAGGTGGCAACCCTAATTAAACACTAACATGGTTGAAAACATGGGGATTCAACCAAGCACACAAAGCCTAGGCTTGGAGGGGTGAATCTGTCAATTTTTATTTGTCCTTCATTGAAATGTGTGTGAGTTGTTGTTTTTTTAAAAAGTATCTGAATTTAATCTTGTGAATGTTGGTAAATTCTCATCAAAGCCAAATTGAAATGAAATTCTCATCTGTACCTATCAATGGGCCCAAGGCCAGCCCTACCATGAAACAGAGTGAGGCAGTCGCTTCAGGCAACCAGGTATTGGGTGCCATTAAAGGGCAGCAAATTGTTAGTTATGTACTCTGTTATTATTGCATTTCTGCTGTCAGGAATAGGGAGAGGTGCTAATAGAATTTTCTGCTTCATATCCAAATGATGTGGCTGGTTTTGGCTACTATGTGCCTCAGCCAGCACAATATATGGGCCCGTTCTCATGGTCCAAGATGCAACAGTATTGTATGCATGACAGGGTACATTCACACTTTCCACATCCATGGATGTATCAGGCAGCACACACGTGTGTACATTCGTGTGAACCTGTGCCAAGTTTCTGCAATTGTTCTTGTACCTCTAGTGGTGGAAAGATTGCAGCAATTAGACCAACATGTATATCACATGATATAAATATGACATCACTTGCATGATTGTTGTGGACATGCATTCCAGCTTGCTTCTGCCAGAGAACTTCGGCTATGGGGTGCTATAGACATGTAATAAATAATAAATATGATGATGATGATAATAATAATAATAATAATAATAATAGGTATGATACTATAATTTGACAGATTGTGAATCAGCCCTGTGGCCTCTCACTAACTGATCCCTAAAAGAGTAGGCCTCCAGAGTATAAAAAGTAGCATCCATTTTGACAATTGGACTACAAATTTCCACACACCATTCAACGGGGAAAGAGAATATGGAAATCTGGAAGAGTCACCAGCTCACCAGATCAGAGAATCAGAATTATGCTTTAGCTTAACAGAATCTTGGGGGGGGGGGGGGGGGTGTCACATTGATTCCCCCTCCCAGATTCAAATTTGATGTTATATTTCACTGAGACAAAAATCAAATATAATATATTATTATTCAATATTACAATTATTCTCAGCCAGTGTTGGAGCTTTAGTTAATGGGTGGACAGGTGTTAATGGGTGTTTTCCCCCTTTCTCAAGCCCCATTAATTACTGCTAATTCAAAGCAAAATCCTGCCAAGATGGTATGTCTGGACAATTACTGTTTCTTGCAACTTGATCTGTTCAATATTTTGTAGATTTTCCAGTCGCGTGGTTCTTTTAGCAGAAAATCACGAGGACCATTTCTATAATTTGCAGATCCATTTTCCTTGAATATTTACTAAATGAAGATACCTCCTCTCTGTTTCCTCTTCATAATGGTACTTATCAGAGGACTCATGTCTCGCATGGTAACACCAGCGAGATGCCCACAAAATGGTGAGAGCATTTGAAATTCGAAGTATGACCTAGGTTGACATTGTCAGCACAGAACTTTCAAACATGCAGCTACAGAAGAGAGTAGAAGGGGGATGATTGGTGTACTGGGTGCTGAGGTCACAGTGTCCCTTAACTTTGCATTGGAAGGATCATTTCCATTTCCATTTAGACAGAACTTATAAGGGGGATGTTCAGTCTCAAGTGAAAAGTTACTAGTCCGCCAAAGTCAATACCTTTCTGTCCCTTTTTAATACTATATGCCCTGCTCATGCTAGTGAATAGGTTCAGGGCAGATTGTTTGGGCTTGGCAGACAGATGTCGTTGCTTGCTGACATCTGGAAAATTACAACAGAAGATGCCATCAGGATGATGCCCAGTCTTCTTAGAAACAATTGTAGCAATTATATAGCAGCTTTAACATACAAGCGACAGTATCCTAGACTACCAATGCACCCCTGCTACTTTTGCTGAGCCAGCAGGAGCCCCTGCTAGCACAATAGAAACCAATGCTTCCTAAAGCAACCCTGAAAACAAACAGAAATGCTCATTTCCATAACAGGACTGCTCAGCAGAGCTCTCTTCGATGAGTTCCACTGCCCTGCCTCCTTCTAGAAATGACCATTTCCACTCACTTTTTAAAATTGTTTCGGGAACCGTTAGTTTCACATTATGCTAGTGGTAGCTCCTGCTAGTGTGCAGGCAGCATAGGATACTGCCCAAGGGGTTTTACATTATCTGCAGTGGGTTTATTCTCATAATACTGTTTAGCTCATTCTAGTTCCCATTTTACAGAGAGAGAACTGAGGCCAGTATTGGCTTCAGAGTTTGGAGGGCCCTGGGGCAAGGCATCCTCAATGAGCCCCCTCCCTCAGGGAGTCTACATTCTCACTAGGGGTGTGCATCGGATCGGATCCGATCCACGATCCGAATCCGATCCGCCCCAAAATCGGGAAAATCCGATCTGATCCGATCCGATCCGATCAACCTCCGATCCGATCCGATCCGATCCGACGAGGTCCGATCCGGATCGGACGCCATTTTGAATGCTTTTTCCCATAGCCAAGTATTGTTTTACAAAAACGCCTATAACTTTTTCATTTTTAAAGATAGAAGGATGAAACTTGGGCACATTATACACTGGTTAGGGATAGTTATCTGTGAGAAATTTCAGAAAGATTGGTGCATGAGTTTTGTGGCAATTAATTGTTTAATAAATACCCAGAAATGCCTATAACTTTGTCATTTTTAAAGTTACAAACATGAAACTTTGCCACATTGTAGGTGGTACCTTGGGACCTATCTGTGAGAAATTTCAGAAACTTAGGTGCTTGCCTTGTGTGGCAATTAATTTTAGAAAAATGGGTAGTAGTGGGGTAAATACATTTACGCCTCCCATTTTTTTATTTTTGAAGATACAAACAGGAAACATGGGCACATTACAGTTACCACTTGCCTTGATATGTGTGTGAAATTTCAGAAACATTGGAGCTTGCCTTGTGTGGCAATTAATTTTTGAAACAATGAGGAAAGAAACACCTATAACTTTGTCATTTTTAAAGTTACACACATGAAACTTTGCCACATTGTAGGTGGTACCTTGGGACCTATGTGTGTAAAATTTCAGAAACGTAGGTGCTTGCCTTGTATGGCAATTAATTTTAGAAAAATGGGTAGTAGTGGGGTAAATACATTTACGCCTCCCATTTTTTTATTTTTAAAGATACAAACAGGAAACATGGGCACATTACAGGGAACACTTCACTTGATATGTGTGTAAAATTTCAGAATGATAGGTCCAGGCATTTGGTGGCTACGAATTTTTTAGATTAAAAGTTATTAACCTTTTTTACACAGAGGCTGGGGCTGTCAATTGCACCCTCCCGCCTCCCGGGAAGAAGAAGGAAACACTTTCTCTCATCTCTTTGATCCTTGCACGCTTGGCTGCAACTGAGCTAGTATCCATTACAAAAGGAGAAACAAAGTAGCACTTGGCTCGTGTCTGCTTTGATACTTTCACTCAAGCAGAACGGCTGAGCCTAGGATCACTCTCTCTCGCTGGGATCGTTACAGGAGAAATTTTCTACAGTCTTCAAAGTGGTGTGTGCAGACACCTTGCCACCACATGCCTGGACCTATCATTCTGAAATTTTACACACATATCAAGTGAAGTGTTCCCTGTAATGTGCCCATGTTTCCTGTTTGTATCTTTAAAAATAAAAAAATGGGAGGCGTAAATGTATTTACCCCACTACTACCCATTTTTCTAAAATTAATTGCCATACAAGGCAAGCACCTACGTTTTTGAAATTTTACACACATAGATCCCAAGGTACCACCTACAATGTGGCAAAGTTTCATGTATGTAACTTTAAAAATGACAAAGTTATAGGCATTCCTGGGTATTTATTAAAAAATTAATTGCCACAAAACGCATGCACCAATCTTTCTGAAATTTCTCACAGATAACTATCCCTAACCAGTCTACAATGTGCCCAAGTTTCCTGTTTGTATCTTCAAAAATAAAAAAGTGGGAGGCATAACTGTATTTCTCAATGGGCAAGTGCTTTCCAATGATTTTCTATGGGCAAGTGCTTTCCAATGATTTCCTATAGGAAAGTACTGTCCAATGAATCCCTATGGGCAAGTACTGTCCAATGAATCCCTATGGGCAAGTGCTGTCCAATGAATCCCTCATTGTTTCAAAAATTAATTGCCACACAATACAAGCACCTACGTTTCTGAAATTTTACACACATAGGTCCCAAGGTACCGCCTACAATGTGGCAAAGTTTCATGTGTGTAACTTTACAAATGACAAAGTTATAGGCATTCCTGGGTATTTATTAAAAAATTAATTGCCACACAAGGCAAGCACCTATGTTTCTGAAATTTCACACACATAGGTCCCAAGGTACCACCTACAATGTGGCAAAGTTTCATGTGTGTAACTTTAAAAATGACAAAGTTATAGGTGTTTCTTTCCTCATTGTTTCAAAAATTAATTGCCACACAAGGCAAGCTCCAATGTTTCTGATTTTTCACACACATATCAAGGCAAGTGGTACCTGTAATGTGCCCAAGTTTCCTGTTTGTATCTTCAAAAATAAAAAAATGGGAGGCGTAAATGTATTTACCCCACTACTACCCATTTTTCTAAAATTAATTGCCACACAAGGCAAGCACCTAAGTTTCTGAAATTTCTCACAGATAGGTCCCAAGGTACCACCTACAATGTGGCAAAGTTTCATGTTTGTAACTTTAAAAATGACAAAGTTATAGGCATTTCTGGGTATTTATTAAACAATTAATTGCCACAAAACTCATGCACCAATCTTTCTGAAATTTCTCACAGATAACTATCCCTAACCAGTGTATAATGTGCCCAAGTTTCATCCTTCTATCTTTAAAAATGAAAAAGTTATAGGCGTTTTTGTAAAACAATACTTGGCTATGGGAAAAAGCATTCAAAATGGCGTCCGATCCGGATCGGACATCCGGTCCGATCCGATCCGACCATCCTCCGATCCGATCCGATCCGACCCCCCAGGTCCGATTCCGATCCGCTATCCGATCCGATCCGGGGGGTCAGTGCACATCCCTAATTCTCACAGCCATTGACACCACCTGCTATTGAACTTCATCCTCTTTCTCATCACTGATACTACTTGATCGCTTGACAGGCAGTGAGCCAGTGAGCAAGTCAGCAAGTCAGCAAGGTGGCATCTACTGCTCTTTCTTCCCACCACGACCATTGCCTGGGCCAAAACAAGAGGCAGTTGAACAAGCAAGTTGCAATGGAGGAGGAGGAGGAGGAGGAGGAGGAGGAGGAGGAGGAACAACTCCAGGGACCTCTTTTCAGTGGGCCCTGCTGTGGTATGGACCCTTGGCATTTGCACAACCATGTCTACAATTGCTGCCAGCCCTATGCCTCCCTGAGTGCATCCATCTTCTCACCACCATTGTCTTTAGATGTTATCGGCCCTTGTCCTCTTTTTCATCATTGCTCCCACTTGCTTGCTTGATGGTCAGGGAGCTAGTGAGCAAGTAGGCCATGGCATCTATCATCCATCCTTCTCGCCACTACCACTGTTTGGCCCAGAACAAGAGGCAGGTGAACAAGCTTGTTCCAATGGTGAAGAGGAGAAGCAAGCCCAGGAGTCTCAAGTCAATGGGCCCCTGCTGGGATGTGGGCCATTGGCAGGAGCCCAGCCATACCTACCCTTGACACTGGCCCTGACCGAGGCCATGGTGAAACGGATGCCATATATTGCAATAATAGCAAATATTTTATAGTTTAAGAGCCATTTAAAGTGGGGGGGGGGGAGCCAGGAAGAATTGAGTTTGTGGTAGCAACTGCCAGTAGCCTGGATCTGAAGACATTGGGACTCACATTTCAAAACTCACTCACCCTCCCCCCCTTCCCCCACTTCCAGCAGATGGCATAGCTTTGGATGAGCCCCAAGTGATGTCTCCTCAGTAGCGTCTGACTTGTGACCTACAGGACAATGGCATCACAAACTATCCAGAGACTTGATTGAGAAGCCACTCCAACATTTCCATAAGTCATTCTGCCATTGCAGATCTGTCACAATTTTGTCATAAAGTTTGTAAAATTCTACTGACATTGTGTCATCTCAATAAACGCAATGGGGAAAAAACGAGTTGGGGCAGGTGTGAGCACAGATTTCAAGCTTAATGCGTGGGCTGTTGCATGTCTCCTGCCATAATCGAGGCTCTTGTACTTGATGTTTTTTCTGGAGCCGTGGTGAACTCTTCCGTCCTTTCAAACAATAATTCTCACTTGATTAATTTAAGAAGCCAAAAAAAAAAAAAAAGTTAAAATAACTTGGCTTTACTTTGCAAAAAGTTTCTCCTCTTCCCTGCCCCCTCCTTCTCTGCATAAGTTAGCTTTAACAAGCAAAGCAACCTAAAGCTAATATTAACTCTTGTAGTCATTGTATCAGATGCTCATTGCCACCCATTGCTTTGAAGACAAGTGCCTGAGAAAGATGAAAGATGAAAATTATAGGAAATAGGAGTTGACAGAGCAAATGTGATCTGGATGGGTAACAAAAGATGCTTTGGGATAGGGGGTGCTCAGATAAACTGACCGCTTTTCACCTTCTGCAATGTTCATTGCTAATCAAACAAAGCACATAGTCCTCTTCATTTCCCATATAACTGTAACAGCTGATTCACACATGCATGTACATGCCTTGATCACATTTGGTTTCTCATCATTCCATGAGTAGCAACTGAATTGCCTCTATCAAGAGACATTGTGTTTGACATGATACATAAGCTACATCTGCAGCCATCAAATGATGAACAACAAACAGAGTCAGTGGCTAAGTTCCTCTTCTCCATACAAAGGTCTCGTAAAACAATTTCCTCACCCTAATTGTAACTTCTATTCTATGTTGTTGTTTTTAATTTCTTGTATCAGGTGTTTTAACTATGCTTATATATTTAAAATATGTGTATCTTTTAACAACCTTTTTAGCCTGTTGTATAATGAATTAATGATTGTGTTTTTATGGTTTTAACAATGACTGCTATTGTTCCTAGTAGGTCTGTGACCGCATAATGAAATGATGATGATGACTACACTTATGGAAACTCACACTATGGGAGTCAGTTGACTAAAGAAATTTAACTTTAAACTGTAATTTAAAAAATCCATGACAACTTAAAATGAACATCAACATTTTGATGTTGCCTTGTACAACTTAGATAACTTCAGTTTTTCTTCATGCCATTTATTATGGCTAATTGGATGGACAGCCTAAATCACCAGTGTTCATCATTAGAAGTATATATATATCACATGATAGGCATGTTCAAAGTGACTCCAACAAGACATTTTAAATTTCCTAGTGTTATTTCCACACTTTTGAGCTCAATCATTCCTAAGATACAAAGTGCTGTTGATTTCACCATCTTCTGAAGGAAGCAGGAAGGAAGCCTCATTTCAGAAGTTATTAGAGAGAAATCCATGCTAGCAAATGTTTCAACAGTGAAGTAGCATGCATAAATTTATTTTCAGTTTCTGTAGCCAACCAGGCACTTGCATATACATCAAACTCAAAACAAAACAAGAAAGAATACAAAATGACAACATATAAAGGAAATCAAACTATGCATCATCATCATCATAGAATCAGAAAAAAATAAACCACTGACAACTGATTTGTATACTAAAATTATTAAATTAATTAAAAATAGCTCAATGTTCCATGTCATCAAAATAAAATACTTCCTCTTCCCTAGAGTAAATTTAACAAGTTTAACAGTGTGATATGACACAAAATAATCTGTCCCAGGCAATAGAACTAAAAATGTGTTGAAATCACTAGTACCAATAATAAGAGGGCAAGATACCAAATCCTCAAGTACAATGGAGCACTCCAAAGAAAGTGAACTAAACACTCTGTCTTTCGACTTCCAACTGGACAATGTCTATCTGCTCTGTGTTGGCCACTATCACATCCCCTAACCTCCATTAATTACAGGTTATTTAATTGCATTTAGTTAAGATCCATGTAAAACCATATGGGCAGATAAAAGACAAATACAGGCAAGGGGGGGCACTTTCCTGAGAAGTGCTGTAAAGTCTTTATACAGCATGTTGGAATGTCACTTTTTCACTGGGACAGCAATAGTCTGAAAATTAACATAATTTTTTGCATTCATTGAAAACATTTCTTGACCACCTTTCCAGGCAGAAGCCCTCCCAAAGTGGCTTTTAGCAATAAAACATCAATTAGATGTCTTGAGACTTCCAGGTGGGCACCATTATAGCTTTTGCAATCAAATAGCACATGGAAAAGCCCAGTTTAGAAATTATTTCATGTATCTGGTGAATCATGATTCTTGTCCCATGTCTTTATATGCCAGTAAGACAAAAAGAAAGGCTTGTTGAAAATTTATCATACCTTAAGCAAGAAATTCTGAGCTAAAGTTCTCACTAAACAACAGATTGTCTCCTTTTGTACAATTGCCTTGGAGGTGGATCTAGGCACGCCCAGGGCTCTAGACAGAAAGTTATGCTGTTCTGATTCCAGTATTCTGAATGAACCCAAACAGAAGCCCCCTCTAAAAGCCTGGCACTTCCAGCTTGGTCTGGTCAAGAAATTAAAAATAGCATTCACAGTTACATTAGCTGCTGCCAGTATCGTAGCTTTCAAATGAGTGAATCAAGATCCAGACTTTTTAAACATCACAACCGAGATATTTATATGAATCAACTTAGTTCAGCAAGTTCAACTGTTTCTTCTTTCTCTTCCTGAACACTGGTATTTTAGTTTTAAAATAAATAACTTGTAAAAGTTCCCTAGTACAATATAAGCATACAACTCTCAGAAGACTATGCATTCCCAACTGAGTATAGGACAGAAGAAGAGGATAATCAGCATATCTTAGAATACACACACACATACACACACACAAATAGGAAGAACCCGTTCCTTTAATTTACACAAAGAGAAAGAGATGATGAGTTTGGTAGAGATGTGGCAAGTGGGTTTGTGAAAGTAGATTATAGAAAACTGAGTGTTTGATTGGGAAAGATTATACTTAAATGTTTCCATAACTTCTTGAAACCCAACATCTCAACTAGCATTGGCGAAAAAAGCAAGTCCACCAAGACTACTTTGAAAGCATTTTTGCATCCAATAGTTTGTTATTATTTCCAAAGAGGGGGAAATATTGGTGTTTTCCAAATCGTCCAGCATTCAGTGTCAGACTTTTGAGAAAAGAACTACATTTTCTAACTTTTAATCCCACAACTAGCTCAGGGAACAACTGCTAAAGACTCACACAGAGCACAAATAATATTGGTTAAACAGTATTTGTCCATTTCTATAGCTTGGCTCCAACATCCATGCAAAGGCCAGCTGAAGTTTTGATACCAGGATCCATTCTAAGGCAAAAGAAATGTGGAAGAGACGTGTTGCAAATACAAAGTTAATGACCAAGAAAAAAAACCTTAAACTTTTGTATAGATGCTGAAGGATGGTTCTATATGGTGAACCTGAATTTCTATATCTTTTATTTAATTTTTTTCCCATTGCAAATCAAGATTTTTGTCATACTACAGAAGCACCATGATGATAATATTTTCATAACCCACATTACCACCACCCTTTAGGTACTTCTTCCTATAGCCCCCAGATTTAACTGCATATGAACCCCCAATTCTGTTTTAATTCTAATCTTTTACAGATGGAACAATATCCTAATGCCCATACTGGTCTGTCTCATAGATATTTTGAAACTCAAGGTTAAAGATCAGATTTTTGGTTTCTGCACTGAGGGACAATGGTATGGAATACTATTCAAAAAATCACTTACCACCTGGTCAACAAGCTAGAATTTGAACTGACATACTGTAAAAAAATATTGTTTCAGTTTTGATTTTGAATGGCCCAGCATAAACCAACCAATTTCTTCTAAAAACATGCCAAAAACCAATTTAGTCTGTTATTACCTTTGCTTGTTTCTGATTGAAGAACTTTATGGTTGTCTCTAGCAACAGTACTTAATAAAAGATCATTCTATGTAAAGTAGTCATCTACCATGGAGCACTTTAGCTCCATTTTGGATAAATTAACACTCTAAGCATTAAAAGGCACCCCAAATGTTATGCCTACTAACTATAAACATTTATATTTCTGAATTGGAAATTTGTATAAATAATCACAGTTCCATTAATATATGATATAATTTGGGAATTACACAAAAAAATGAATATAATCCTGAAATTAATAGTGTTTTAAACATTTTAAAATATCTTTTCCCCCTTTAATAAATTCTCTATTCAGATTCACAGTAGGCAATGTAATACATTCCAGGTCTCCTATACCAATCTAGCATATTCAAGCTGTCAAATCCAACCTAAGTACGTTTCCTTTGACCAAATAAAAGATAACAATTAGAAAACACACAAATAAGAATTTACTCTAGTGGCATCTGTGAAATTAATCAGACTCAACTGACAAAAATGCACAATGTTGACTTGATCTCTAGCAAGACACTTTTTCCATCCATCTGGCCAACCCGTTCAAAATTGCCATGCATGCAGATGTGTCCTAAGACTTGCTGTCCCACTAGAAATCATGCAGAGGAAGGATCAAAGGAGGAACAAAATAAGACAGCTGTACAAGTAGATATGATTCCCAACATGTTTCGAAGTATGCCTTTATCAAGTCCGGTTAGTTGAGCTGGAGCAGACAAAAATTCCCACACACTACTACTAGTACTTTATTATTATTATTATTATTATTATTATTATTATTATTATTATTGAACAATCAACATTTCCCCTTGATAAAGAGTTTTCTCAAAATGCATTGAGAACCAGATCTACTTGGACAGCATTCTTTTTTATTGTATGGATTCTACTATGGATTAAATGAATCCTCTCTATTTGTGAAAGGTCACAGTATCCCTGTTTGCCAGCACAATGTCCCAACCATGCACTAGGTCCAAATTCAGAGCAAAAGGAAAAGTTAGCCAGGCAAGAGAGTTCCATGAGTACAAGAGAATCAGAGCTTCTGAATTCCAAGGGATCGCTGAATTTGAAGTGTTTGCTGTTATTATTTATTTATTAATTATATTTAATATTCTGCTTTTTTCTCTTTCAAGGAACCCAAGACAGCTTACATAGTGCTCCTCTTCTCCATTTGATCCTTAAACAACCCTGTGAGATAGCTTAGGCCCAAGTCAACAAGTCTAGAACCCTAGACTCTCAACTCCCAGTCTAACACTCTAACCACTACACCACACTGGCTGTCAAGTTAAGGTTCTCTTTCAATTTGGGCAGATACACCACGAAAGTTCTAACCTTAAAACAAAAACAAAAACCAGGGCTGTGAATCTATACACACTTACATGGCAGTAATGCCCATTGCAGCAAAGGGAAATGGATGGAGTGGTGGGGAAGGACTGGTAGAACATATGCTTAACATCCAGAAAGTTTGATTCCTGGCATCTCCAGTCAAAGAGAACATGATGAAGAAGAGCTATGCATGAGAATATCAAGAGCCCCTGCCCATCAGAGGAGACATTACTGCACTAGACATATAGTCTGATTTGTCACAAGGCCTTTTCCTAAGTTCCCAAACGTTTGAATCCACACTCCTAGAATTGTGCTGTTAGCTTACATTTCAGACCCACCTTGGCATAGTCCGACTGATGCCCCTCTTCATTCTCTACTGCTCTAGCCCATTATCTTGGCAACAATCATCTTCCTGATAATCAAACCAGTGGGGGGGGGGGGGAGATTCCTAGAGATTAATCATGAGTGGGCAGTGGAGTAGTATTGCCCCCAATACCAGCATGATCTTCTCACAAAATATATACAACTATTAAATTGTACAACTATTAAATCACAAAGCAATTACTTTATTAAAAGAAATGCATCAGGCCTTACATAAAAGGAATACAAGTGTTTAATGATGGATTATAAAGTGGAAGTTCGGAAGGAAAAGGGAGGTGGGGAAAAGCTTGCCTGTCTCAGGGGTTTCCTTCACTGCCTGTGATACTGATTCCTGACTTCGCCTTCCTACAACCTGCAAGAGCTAATAAATTCCTGGCTCCCCTGCCTGGAAGCCAAGGCCGATTAATATCTGCCTACCTTGTTACCTAATTCATTACGGAATAGCAGTTAATTTGATTTGATATTATTTTAATAAAATTCTGTAATATATTAGATTGTTTCAGGCTATCAAAATAATTTTCCAATTATTACGGTTACTCAAGCAAGTCTCTCTCTCTCTCTCTCTCTCTCTCTGTCTTTTCCCCCTTCATGAGCGGCAGTTGGTCTGACTCAGAATACATTAGCTCCTACAGCTTCATCCTGGCCAGAGGAATACCAAGTATATGCATGATTACACCAGCAACATTATTGCCGGTAATGAGAACCTGCAGATCAAGGCAAAGAGCCTATAGATTGATGGGCAATTATGGCCCCCCTGTGACGTCATGACATTGGCGATTACCCTTGATGTACAATTTTATTAATGCTTCATCAAGAAGAAGAAGAAGAAGAAGAAGAAGAAGAAGAAGAAGAAGAAGAAGAAGAAGCATCTTTGATACTCTGATAATAAAGGGCTGCCACAGAATAAACTACATCTTGTAAGGATCTCAAAGGTTTTCTTCAACTCACTGGATGCCAAACCAGATTAGACTTCAGGGAAGTTGGCTTGTAGTGGGTTGGTTGAATAAGGGACTTCGTGGTGAGCCTGAGAACTCTTCTGCTCTTCTTTCCTGTGTAAGAATCGGCATAGAGTCAGGGCATGGATGGAACTTCATCTAAATAGGAAAAGGCAACTAAGGCAAGTTAGCAGGTGAATACCACTTCCAAGCCATTTAAAATTGGCTCCACATGTCATAAAATGTCTGATCTGTTACATGAGAGCACATTTGTCATATGCTTTTACAGTTAGCATATGGAAGAGCATCACGTTCCAATGGCTGGGACTTTTGTCAGGATTTTATGCTACCATCCTTTCCAATGCAATAATAATAAAACCCAAGAGCCTCCTTTTTTTGTATACAGAGTGAATGTGACTAATTAGCTTATTCTGCAAGACAATTCTATCCCCAATATAGGTATACTAGCGAGTTTTTAAGATATTTAGTAAAGCCTTAAAATGATAAACCCCATCAGAAATAAGACTGATCATAAGGATTTTTCACAAGCGCTATCCCTAGACGTAACTTAATCTGCTGTAAATTTGAGGGACAGAATTGAGATTCGGCCGTTAAAGGATTTTGCACTGCATGTGTCCTTATTTCCATCATATGTATTTCTTTATTAGCAATACTTATATACCACTTCATATAATACAATCCCTAGGTGTTAGTGTAATTGACAACATAAACAATATTACAGTCAGTAGCTCAGGTTACGAATGGTGAATCTGTCCATTTCGGTTTCGCTCAGTTTCTCATTTTCCCAACCATAACTTTATTTTTCTTACACCAGTTTATGAAGAAGAAAAAGGGTCTGCACTAACATTCTTGTGCATTTTAGTGCACATTTCTTCTAATGTGTAATTTTATATGCACATTTCCTAGCGTGCTTATAACACTGCTATCTTAACAGTGCTTATAACACTGTTATCTTTTCAGCGCCAGGTTAAGACTTTTCTCTTCTCCCAGGCATTTAACAGCATAAGTTGAGATTTTTAACTAACCCCTGGATAGTTGACATGATATGTAGTTTGCTTTTATGCTTTTGTGGTTTTAAATTTGTATATTGGTTTTAAATGCTCAATGTTTTTGATTTTTGTAAACTGCCCAGAGAAGTTCAGTTATGGGGTAGAATAATAATAATAATAATAATAATAATAATAATAATAATAATTGAAAATGTGGACTGAGCAGATCCATTCAGAGTCCAGTGATGAGGGTTGAGGCATTGTTGACGGCAACAAGAGACAAAGCCTTCTCACTGGCTTCACCAGTGTTGTGGAACTTGTTCTGTGACAGGCAGATAACACTAATAACAATAATGATGATAATGATAATAAAAAGCAATTCTGCCCTAATATACCCTGTCTTTGTGGATATGTCGCCCTAATATTTTTTGTGGTCACTTTTCCTTAATATACACATTTTTGTGCACATTTTCTGAGTTGAAGAGTGCATCACAAAATTCTGAAAAGTGCAGAATTCAGTGTGCAAGTGTGTTCTGATTCACATGTGAGTTCAGGTGCCACAATTTGCATGACTTCATAAACAGATTCTAATTGAACAAATTTCTCCGCCATCCATACCTATGATTGGCAGGGCAGGGTAATCCAATTCAATCAAGAACATAAGAATAATTCAGTCGAATAAAGCTACACTGGTCTGCTTTTAAAAAGTAACGACAACACACCCACAAACACCTTAAATGGTGCTATTTAATAGGAGGCCGTGCTGACTTCCCTGGGGAGAGTATTCCAAAGTCCAGCTGCCATGATAGAAAATGCTTTGTGACTGGTTGTCGCTTGCTCCTGTTCTGATGGGCAGATGCAGAACAGGCCTTCCATGATGTTTTCCACATACAATCAGGTTTTTTTTCAAGTATCCTTGTCCCAGAAGATCAACAAGAGTATTTTGAATTGTGCACAATAAGTAACTGGAAGTCAGTGAAAGCACAGGTGCAATATGGTCAATGTAGAGTGTCCCAGTCAATGAATTGGCTGCCACATTCTCAACCAGCTATAGTTTCAGAGCATTTTCCAAAGGCAACCCCATGTAAAGGACATTGCAGTAGTCTAATCTAGAAGTTACCAAGACATGGATGGCTGTGACAAGATCTTAATCCACCTGGAGAGAGTATAGGTGGTGCACCAACCAAGGATGATGAAAGGGGTGCTCTTTTGTTCAGCACTCACAGATGCCACCCTGATCCTTAATGAGGAGTGAAATCCCATCTGGAAGAGTCTGAATACCAGCATCTCCATCTTGTCCAGATGGATTTTCAGTTTGTTAACCCAGCCATTATGGACCACAACGACCTATTCAGAATATCAACCTTCACAATGAAATAGATGAAAGGGAAACATAAAGCTTGATGTCAATAGCATAGCGATATCTGACTCAAAATACCTCCACGAGACGTTTCACGCAGATGATAAAAAAAACATTGAAGACGTTAGGATCTTGTCTTATGCACATGGGTGTATGCAGCTGCCATCCACCACAAGAAAGGAATCCTCAAATGGACAAATATGTGAATCCATCCATCCTATGTCATGAAATCATGACTGTGGCTGTATTCTATGGCCTTGAAGGTATATCCCTCCCACCCACACTTGTTATATACCATGTTATATTCCTCCCATTTTATGTTATATGGGTATAATAATAAGCCATGGTTTGACTAGCTATGTGGGATGCCTACTTTTTAGAGGACAGTCCTCTATTTGCAAGTGTCTTCTATTTGAAAAGATGTCCCCACCCCAGGTCTTGTTTAAAGAGAGAGGTATAAGAAGGAAGCCTTGAACTTGCCCACCAACCATTGAAGGTGCAGATCAACAACCATGAAGTTATATACCTCCCATCCTGCCTTGAAATTGGGATGTGAAATTATATGCCTCCCATCCAGCTTGTACATACCTCCCATCCAGCCTTGAAGTTATATACCTCCCATCCAGCCTTGAAGGTATATACCTCCCACACAGCCTCTTTATATACCTTGTTATATTCTTCCCATTTTATGTTATATGCCTCCCATCCAGTCTTGAAGTTGTCAACAGCCTTGAAGCCTTGAAGTTGAGATGTTGAAAGTGCAGCCTTGATGCTGAACCATAAGAAGGGAGCTTTAAAGTTGCCTATCCACCGTTAGCACCTGAACAGCAGACTGAGCACATGGTCACAATATTCCCCATTACCTGAGATATGTTTCCTTTTAAATTAAAGTAATTATTTCTAAATTTGCATATATCCATATTCACATATGCATTTTTATGCAAGTCTGTGACCCCTCTTTTGGTGATGCATTTCTCCATTTTTAGCTATGAGTGGCCTGTCACTGGCACTGGGCCTAACCTACCTGGCGTGCTACTGAGGGACAGGCCGCGAAGCCTGTTTCTCAGTAGATTCGAGCACCGGAGGAAGAGGCCGCCCCAGCAGGTAAGGAGCGCAAGTGAGGGGGGAGGGACAGGGAGGGGGGATTTAGGCCCCCCACTCACCCATGCACCACCATGTTTTCCCCATAGACTTGCATTGGGGAAAGCTTTCTTTCCCCCAATGCAGGTCTATGGGAAAAACACCAAAAATGGCGGCCAATCCAAAAATCAGACGTCCAATTTTTGGATCAGGATCGGGTCCGATCTGATCCGAGGGACCTCCGATTTTGTCCTGGCCGGTCCAGGACAATGTCGGAGGTCTCGATCCGGGTCCCGATCCAATCCAGGGGGTCCCTGCACATCCCTACTTGAAACATTTAAGAAGGATGGGGTGCATTTACCAACATTTACCAAACATTTACCAAGGACAGGATGCATTTACCAACATTTACCAAGGACAGAGAACTTTTATCAACATTTACCAAACATCTACCAAGGACAGAGCACATTTGCCAAACATTTACCAAGGACAGGGCACATTTACCAACATTTACCAGGGACCAAACATTTATCACATTTAATGGGTGACCATGCTTGAAACAGTTACCAAAGACAGTATCCAACACTGCCCACATGCCAACATGACTCACCGCTAGTGCAAAGGAAAGCTAGTGGTTCCAAAAGCAACCAGATACAAGCCACATGGCTCATTTCTGGAAGAGGGCAGGCTAGGGGATCTCATAGAAGGAAGCTCCACAGCCCTCCCCCATTCCAGAAATGAACATTTCAAATCATTTTGAGGATTGCTTTAGGAACCACTAGTTTCTTGTTGAAACAGTGGTCGGTCCTGCAGGCCCAACAGACTGACCAGAGGTGCAGCGGCAGTATTGGATGCTGCCCCAATATAGGAATTTCTGAGAACAATTTTATGAGATTGGATATATCCTGGCACATTTATTCCAAAGCTAACTGTTTCAGTCTCTTCTGGCCCATTCCACAAACATGCTTAAGGTTCATGTAGGAGCATCACCATATAGCCCCTCTGTGTCATGCCATAAAATGGGGAAGAAAAATACCACCACTTAATTGTATTGCTGTTAATTGCTTTTTCCCACCTTCAGTGACAGGAAGGGTTTGCCCCCACCCGCTTTATATAGTACATCACTCTTCCTTTCCCTTTCTTTTTTTCACAGCTTGTCTCCCACATGGCTATTCCCATTCCATTCAGTTATCTTAGACGAGTGGTGGCTGACCCATGGGATGTATGTCAAATATGATTTACAACCCTTTTCATGCTTCAGCAGAATTCAGTAGAAACCTAAATGGATCAGAACAGACCCTACAGATGGGGAGAAATACACCGACTTCTCCTATTTTGTTTTAGTATTTGTAAATTGCCTTATTATTTCCATTGCTTAGCTATCATTAGGTGCATGAAATAGCACTGCTAATAGCAGGGGGTGCCACAACTGCACTTATTGGGGAAAGAGTTTATTATTACAAGTAAATTGTATATGCAACCTGCCAAGTGGAAGTGCCATTCGATCAAACACAGGGGTTATTGTAATATTTTCCTTGGTGAATCATTCTTTTCTTTTTCCAGGAGAGAAATGTGCTTTTCTTATGTGTTTAAAGGATGAGGATCAAAACAAACAAAAGAAGGAGGGGGAGGGAACTATTGCCTACCAAAAGAACATTATATTAAAATGACAACATAAAACACAAAGAAATACTGATGGTAATGATGATAATGATTTATTACATTTATATACCGCCCCATAGCCAAAGCTCTCTGGGCAGTTTACAAAAAATTTAAAGATTGAACATTAAAAGTCAATATACAAAATTTAATTAGGGCATCTAATTAGGGATGCCAGAGAAATTTGAGAAGGACTAAAATGAGTTTGGATTTTTAGGAAGCCAACCTGCGGAATCTGATGTGGACCAGCCTTCCGAAGCTGTGCAAAGTCCACAGACTTCCGGATTTTTTAAACTTTCCTGAAATTTATGCAAATTCATTCACAGGAACATTCACAAGTTTCTCCTGAGGCATCTGCCATGCTGGGAAATAGATGCAGGGAAAAGTTGGATGGAATGGGGGACAATACGCTAAATGTTACGTACAAACATAAATGATGTGAATTGTTGTGAACTTTCTTACAGAATGATTTGCAGATTTTTCTGCATAACGGGGAAGAATCAAATCCATCTGTGAATGGATGATGGAACGAACGGCACTGCACAATCCACAAAACACACGTGGGGCGGATTTCACAAAATCCAGACATTCCTATTGCTAATATCAAATCACTTGCTGGTACAACCTCATAAGATTCTGCCCTGGGCTTCATGTTACAACCACCATGAGGAATGTCCTTCCTGGGGCAGTTTCCCCTGCCATATTGTTTAGGACAACCTGATGCCTTCCAGAAGTGTTGGACTACAAGTCCCATTACACACGGCCAATTGCCATGTTGTCAGGGGTGATGGGAGTTGTTGTCTAATACATCTGTAGAGCACCAGGTTGGGCACAGCAGGTTTAGGAGTAGTCACTAAGTGAAATCCATCACAGAGTTTGATTCTTCACTCCACATCATTGGCAACTATTGGCAGGGAGGGAGAAACTTGCTACGTGTCATGCCCCCTCTGGACTCCTCTTTGGAGGTTGACCTGGTAACGCCCCCACCCCCAAGCCAAATATTGCAGAGGAGATACCTGTGTCTAGGGCCCTTGGGGCAAATCCAGGGGATCCCAGGCACTCAGTGCAGATGGCCATGACCCTTCCCTTTATGATGGAGTTACTCGCCTCTCAGACTCAGAAGTGGATGCCAAGTGGCCACCTAGTCCCAAAGAAATGCAGTCATTGAGTAAAGGCATACCTGGGAGTAAGGCCCTACTTATGAGTAAACCATTCCTCAGGTGGAACTGATGGCTTGAGACTCTGCTCTGGGTGAGACTCTGCGGACACACGCTTAAAAGCCTTCTGTTCCAGACACAGAAGAGTGGAACACTGTTCACTAGCTCTCAGATGCTGGCCTAGCTGGTCTCTGGAATTCCTTGTATTTGAACTGCCTAATAACCTTGCCTTTGGTACTGACCCTGACTAAATCCCTGGAGCGTTGTCCCTGCACCACAGCAAACAAGACACGACATGGGGATTTGCATGGGGAGGTCTCCTGAATGACACAGCCAAGGGATGGGACAACCACTAGGGAAGTGCCACTTCCTCTGGTGAATGTAACTAGGTCCAGTGGTCAGGTGCAGACTGCAAAAGGGCTCTCTGTGTATTGTGGGCTGCTGCCACCTCCATACAGTAAGCAGTGTAGATGGAAGGGGCTGTGCTTCATTTATTAGGTCTGAAGGGACTGTTGCAGACTTTGCAGATTTAAAGGTTGTCTACAAATTCAGAAAAGGTTATCTTTTTTCAGGTCTGTAGTTCTATTCTATTTTGGCATGGTTTCTATTTTGGTGCATCATATCATCCTTCCTCGGTTTTGTTTATAAACCCCTTGTGTCTGTGCAAAATCAGGTCTTTGCACAATGTACCGCATTTATTGCTGTTAAGCTGCCTTGAATGCCATTTATGGCTCACTAGGACACACAGGTTTTTTAAAGAATCTTAAGAACATAAGAGCCATGCCGGATCAGACCGAGGGTCCATCTAGTCCAACACTCTGTTCACACAGTGGCTAACCAGCTGTCAACCAGGGAACCAAAAGCAGGGCATGGTGCCATAGCACCCTCCCACCCATATTCCCCAACACATAGTGTATACAGGTTCACTGCCTCTGATACTGGAGGTTGCTCTTAGCCATCAGGACTAGTAGCCATTGACAGCCTTCTGCTCCAGGAATTTAACCAACTCCCTTTTCAAGCCATCCAAATTGGTGGCCTTCACCACATTTTGTGGTAGCGAATTCCATAGTTTAACTATGCACTGTTTGATGAAGTACTTCCTTTTATCTGTCCTGAATCTCCCACCAATCAGCTTCATGGGATGACCCCAGGTTGTAGTATTATGGGAAAGGGAGAAAAATGTCTCCCACATTCTCCACACCATGCATAATTTTGTAGACCTCTATCATGTCTCCCCTCAGTCTCCCTTTTTCCAAGCTGAACAATTACCTTTAAAGGCTACCTAAAAATAATTTTAATCTTACTTTAAAATAATTTTAAAGTAAAAAAATAAACAAATAAACAAATAGTCAAGCAGCAGGCAAGATTATTATAGGCAGAAAGCTGAGCGAGAGAGATTTTTGCTTGCTTGTTCAAGGCCTCAAAAGAAGAAGTGTAGGCAGGAGATGCCTGAAGCAGCATCTCTCACATCTGCCCTGCAAAGTTCACCCTCCTGTGCTACATTTTTAGGTTTGGGATATTCATCATCATGCATATCCCCTTACTTACAAATATTATGATGAAATCTAAGAAATTCAACATATGCCCATATTTATAAGATACACCCTAAGTGTAAGAAAGCAGGAGGCAGATCTGCTCCTCATGAGTCCAACACACAATCTGCTAGATTTACATTCTTTTCAACATTGCTAATGCATAATCAGCTAAAATGATTTTAGATCTTCAAAATTGCTACAAGATGGTTATAAATTCTTTGTGCGGACAGCTTTTCCATTTGGTGGTAAAACTGGAAAGTCTTATCACCCTTTTATAACTTTCCATATAATTTTTATGAACGCAAACATAAGGCATCAAAGACAGCAGTCTCAAAACTTCTCTGTGATCCAAACCAAGTGGCAAAATTAAGTCCTGAAAAAGTTAAGATCCACATCTGGTTTATGGTCTGCGCATAGACAACTTGGCCTGAGAACATAGCACAGAAGTGGATTGATGCAGAATAACGCTCAAATTTAATAATCAAGCTCGGTTACTGAATACAGCTATAAAGATGGTCGAAATGAAAAGTTTGTAGTGCATGTCTCCACTCATCACGTAACAAAAGAAAAGAAAATAACAGGATGCTTTAAGTGAAAAGGAATGAACCATCTTGAAAAGACATCAGATGCAGGGAGAATTGAATGTAGGGGCAAGGGGGAGAGAGACGAGACAATGAAGAACATACCAAAGCCTTCAGAGAGCGGATTTTCCAGGTAGCAAAAGAGATGCCATGAAAGAATTCTACAACAACAACAACAACAACAACAACAACAACAACAACAACAAGAAGGGGCATCTATGTTGCCATATTTAAATTGGGTGGGGCTACCATTGACCCCTACAATAACATTGCATTGGCAGAGGGAAGTTCTTTTGGAGAAGCTATCTGTTAAAGTCCACAAGGCTTACATAAGTACCTGAAACACAACACAGTTTGTATTAAAGGTGATAGTGAAAATGTATTATTTCCACTATACTAGCCATATCTTAGAGAAATGGTTGATATAGCTAATCTAACACATTTATCTGTATATTTCAGTAATGGACTAGACTCTTATTTCTATGTTTATGGGAGAAATAAATGCCCATGAAGGTCAGGCATAAGCAGTTATAAGTGTTTCAAAGGCTTTGTTCACATTTTTCCCATTCCCTTTGAGCTCATTGTTATACATTTGGTTTCAGTAGGGATATGGTAGAAATGGCCAGATATTTGATGATTTATTTTAGGGGTGTGCACTGGATCGGGTCTGATCCACGATCCGGACCTGATCCGGGGGAAATCGGATACAATTATCCTATTTCCGATCCCCACATCGGACCTCCTCCCACCCCTCGCGCTCCTTACCTGCCGGGACCATCCGCTGCCATCCGCTGCCGCCTACGGGCGGCAGCGGACGGCCCCAGCAGGTAAGGAGGGGGAGGGGGAGGGGAGGGGAGGGAAGGGGAGGGGGAGGGGAGGGGAGGGGAGGGGTCCCACTTACCTGCCAGGGTGGCCACTTCCCTCCGGTGCTCAGATCTACTGAGAAACAGGCTTCGCGGCCTGCTTCTCAGTAGTGTGCCAGGTGATATCACTGGAGCGAAGCGGCCGCCCCAGCAGGTAAGGAGAGCGAGTGTGGGGAGGGACAGGAAGGTGGGAGTTAGGCCCCCACTCACCCACCCACCACCATGTTTTCCCCATAGACTTGCATTGGGGGAAGTTTTGTTTCCCCCAATGCAAGCCTATGACAAAAACACCAAAAATGGCAGCCGATCCGAAAATCGGACATCCGATTTTCAGATCGGGATCAGATATGATCTGATCCGAGGGACCTCCGATTTTGTCCAAACTGATCCTGGACAACATCGGAGGTCCCAATCCGGGTCCCAATCTGATCCAGGGGGTCCCTGCACATATCTAATTTATTTGCAACATTTACTACTGCTATCTAGTGGCTTATTCACATTGGAAAACTTTTTTCCCCTTTTACATGTGGAAGGTCCACACAATCTGAAATAAATGTGGGTGTGCATCCCTTCCCAAATCTGGTGGTGGGGAGCACATGGCAGGTCCATCGGGGAGAAACTAAATGAGTAATCGTTACTTTATCATTTTGTCTTTCCGACACCATGATAAGCTATAATAATAATAATAATAATAATAATAATAATATATTTATTTATCACCCGCCTCTCCCAACGGATCGAGGTGGGGAACAACACCAAACACAAAATACAAAAACTGATTAAAAGCAGATTAAACCAGTACATCATTAAAACACCAATAAAACACCAATAAAACACTTTAAAATTCATCTGGGTAGGCCTGCCGGAAGAGATAAGTCTTTATAGATCTTTTAAATTCCGGAAGACTAGTGAGTTGGCAAATCTCTCCCGGCAGGTCATTCCATAATCTGGGAGCGGCAGAAGAGAAGGTCCTCTGGGTAACGGTTGTCAGTCTAGTTCTTGTTGACTGTAATAAATTCTTCCCAGAGGACCTGAGCGTGCGGGGCGGATTGTATGGGAGAAGGCGATCCCGTAGGTAACCTGGACCCAAACCATGTAGGGCTTTAAAGGTAATAACCAACACTTTGTACTTCGCCCGGAAACTGATTGGCAGCCAGTGAAGAGATTTTAAAACTGGTGTAATGTGGTCACCCCTAGATGTACCGGTGACCAACCTGGCTGCCATATTTTGAACTAATTGAAGTTTCCGGACTAGGCACAGAGGTAGCCCTATGTACAGCGCATTGCAGAAGTCGAGCCTCGAAGTTACCAGTGCGTGCACTACTGATTTTAGGTCTTCCAACTCTAGGAAGGGGCGCAGCTGGCGTATCAGCCGAAACTGATAGTAGGCACTCCTGGCAGTCGCATCTATCTGAGCTGTCATTTGGAGCGACGGATCCAGGAGCACCCCCAAGCTGCGAACACAGTCTTTCAGGGGGAGTGTAACCCCATCCAGAACTGGTTGACATACCTCCAACCCCAGGTTGTGGCCCTTGACAGTAAGCACCTCCGTCTTGTCTGGATTCAGCTTCAGTTTGTTTTTCCTTATCCAGCCCATTACCGCCTCCAAGCATTCATTCAGAGGAGACACACTATCCTTAGCTGATGCTGTTGTCGAAGGCATAGAGAAATATATTTGGGTGTCATCAGCATACTGATAGCACCCCGCCCCATGCCTCCGGATGATCTCTCCCAGCGGTTTCATGTAAATGTTAAACAGCATTGGGGAAAGGATGGCACCTTGTGGTACACCACATAGCAACTCTTTTTTTGAAGAGCAGCTATCCCCAAGCATCACCATCTGGAACCTGCCCGAGAGGTAGGACCGGAACCACTGAAGCACAGTGCCCCTGAGTCCTAATTCCCTCAGGCGATCCAGAAGGATACCATGGTCGATGGTATCGAAAGCCGCTGAGAGGTCCAGGAGTACCAACAGGGACACACTCCCCCTGTCAATACTCAGGCGTAGATCATCCACTAAGGCGACCATAGCAGTCTCAACTCCGTATCCTGCTCTGAAGCCAGTTTGAAATGGGTCTAGAAAATCTGTATCATCCAAAACTGCTTGCAGTTGGAAGGCAACCGCCCTCTCGATCACCTTGCCCAAAAATGGAAGATTTGATACTGGCCTATAGTTATTAAAGTCCAGGGGATCCAGGGAGGGCTTTTTTAGAAGCGGCCGTACTACCGCTTCTTTTAAACATGATGGAAAACTCCCCTCCCTGAGAGATGCATTAATAATATATTGTAGTTGTGATCTAACTGCATCTCCTCCCTGGGCGACCAGCCAAGAAGGACAGGGATCGAGAGGGCAAGTCGTCCTCCTCACTCGACCAAGCAGCTTGTCCACGTCCTCGGTACTCACCAACTGAAACTGATCCAGTGTAATTCTACTCGCGGAGTCGCTGGACACTCCATTATCAGCCTCTGCTATAACGACAGCATCTAAGTCGGCTCTTATCCGAGAGATTTTATCTGTGAAATGATTGTTAAAGGCATAAAGCTATGCAGGCCCAATGTCAATATGTGGCACCCTCAGATATCAGCTACTGGCCTCATGCCCAATTATAATTCATCATTGAAATGTCATGGGGCTGTACCAGTGTTCTCCTGGGACATGCCTCTCATATCTGGCTGTGAGGAAAGACCCCCTCAGAACCAGATATTTTGGCCTAGTGGGTCTCTGGAGAGAGCCCTCCCAGCCATTCTCTCGCTGCAGCATTTGCCTCAGTGGGAGAATGGGGCAGGTGAAGATCTCTGGAGCACCAGAGGGCCCCTTTGGTCTTATTCTCCCCTATGGCAAATGACACATTGGGAGAACAGCCAACAATTCACATTCCACCAACTGAGGTAGGGGATTCAGCCCACCTCATGGGAGGGATTAGCTATGCATGCCTAATGTCAATAGGTGACACTCTTAGATATTGGCCATAGGTCTCATGCCCCAATAGGATTCATCATTGACAAATATCACAGGGCTGTACTGGTGTTTTCCTGGGACATGCCTTCCATATTTGGCTCTGAAGAAGGACCCCCTCAGAACCAGGCAGTTCGGCCTAGTGGGTCTCTGAAGAAAGCCCTCCCAGCCATTCTCTCTCTCCAGCCATTCTCTCTCTCCAGCATTTGCCTCAGTGGGAGAATGGGATAGGTGAAGACCTCTGGAGTACCAGAGAGCCCCTCTGGCCTTGTCCCCTATTGCAATTAACATATTGGGAGAATAGCCAACAATTCACCATTCCACAACCTGCAGTAGGGGATTCAGCCCACCTCAAGGGAGGGCTGGCCCTGATTGTAGAACACTCTGTGTTCCTCATCCATTTTGGATCCGTTCTTGCAGGATGAACCACAGATTCACCACTACTCTCTTTTTCAGTGAGGAGTTTTTAATGGCAGGCTGGACAGAAATGGATGACTCAAATACAGTTGCCACTTGCATTGCTACGATGCCACAGCAAGTAAAGCAATTGTGTCTGGTCGTCCTTCATGTTTAAGAAAAATCAAAAGTTGTGGGCAAAATAGCACAACTATGTGAAAAAGTTTGCAATCTGAGAACCAATTTGCAACCCCAAAATTAGGGTTGATTTCCTTTTTAGACAGGAGTAAAGGTGCTTAATAAGTGACTTGACTGATAAGCAAAAAGTTTTTATGCAATTATGTCTGGTGATACAGTTGAGGTCATTGGAGAAACCTGTACCAAGGGATTTAAGAAGGAATAAATGTAATAAGAGGCATTATTTTAGAAAGACATAAGTTGATGGAATCAACCACAGGCATAGATGATGGAGTCAAGAGGCATTAATACACTTGAGCAAATAAGACATGATGACTAATACAAATGAAATGAATTCATTTGTAAATAATCTTTGTATTAAGAACTCACTAACATTTAAGAGAAGCTTTTTTTACCCCTCATATTTAACTGTATAATAAGACTGATTCCCAAGTAGAGGCAATTGACATTTTGCACTTACACAAACTCCTATTGATGGAAATGACTATATTTTAATAAAGGCATGAAAAATGTATTTTCTCCATTTGGTTCAATTCGTACAAGGATTCGTTGTGGCCTTCTTTGTAGAAACAATGTCTAAATATGATTTGAGCACAGCTGCTGAACATTTTTTGATATAGAGAGATAAAGAGTGGGTTTAGATGGTCTTTCACATTGGTAATGGATGTTGTCAAGTTACCATGGGGTGAATGGGGGGGGGGGGGCAGGGAGGTAACCAGTACTTGGAATGCTCTGACATGCAAAGGTATGTAGCAAAATAAAGACTCACAGCATCTTAGCTTAATTTGCAAAATCTGTCCATTTCCTTCTCCCGAGAATGGCTTTGTCATGTTACAGATATAAATTTTGCTATAGGTGAAGTTTTGGTATCTGTGTTTGGTTCTGCCAGGGGCAAAGCTGTACCAAACAGGCCACAGTCTTAGTGAAATCCAGTGCAATTCTGTTCTAGGTCTGATCAGAAAATTTTTGCAATCATGTGGCATGACAATATAATTGTGGTGCATTAGTGGGTGAGGGTGTATGTGGTGAGGCCTACACATTCGTGCATATGTCATGATTTACTTCGCATTTAAGAAATCTCCAGCACTGCTAGTGCCCCCATTCAGAACCTTTGGGATTTCAGAAAATGTGGTATCCAAAATAGCTACCAAAAAAAAAAAAGGAAGTAGAGTGGAAGATTTGGTGGACACTCAAGTGAACAATGATTCAGTTCTGCTGAACCTTTTCCAGAATAAAAATATGTAGTTTCACCCATCTCTATATCACACTAGGCCCCTAGTTATAATTTCAGAATATTTTTGTAATGACAATTCATATGATAAAATTGGAATAGCAGGTACGCAAATTTCATTTTTGGGAATAACAGTCATGAATAACCTCTATATGAACGTGGAGGTAGGCTGAGCCCAAAAAGCATGAATTGAGTTGTGATTGGGATATGAAGCAATGTTCTCTTTCTCTCTCTCTCTCTCACTCACTTTTAGTAACTGCATTACTCAGGATGGCTTATGCCAATTCAAACTCATGGTGCCATAAACTTCAATAAATTATACTATGATAAAAATCCTATAAAATAGAGCAATTTAAATACTTTTAAAATATGTTGAAAATTCAACAATGGCAGAAACCACAAATAAACATAACTAGGGGTATTGAACTTCTTTCAGATGGGGACTCATCTGTCGATTTCCACACATGTTGACTGCAGGGCAAAGCTTACCTGTGCGGACTCCATTTCAAAATGGCACTGTGTTCTCAATTTGGTGTGGATTCAGCTTTTAGGATGCTCCATAGCTGGCCTAAAAGTTCTGGGAGAGCTACCAAAAAAAAGTAAGGGGGCAGTTTATCTGGTATGCAGGACCTTAAAAGACAAAATTGTAAACTTTTAAAAAATATGTGCCTGCTAAAAATAAAAATAAAAATTAGGAGGGCAAAGAAAACTTGGGGGCAGCCCCCCACTTACTCCTGCTCAAACTGCAAGTCCATTTTGCTCCTCAAGTGTGGCAAGGGCCGGAGTGGAACAGATACATGCCTAAGCTGACGTGGGGAGTTAAACATCATTTGACAACAGTGGCTGATGGATGCTCCTGGTTAGGTAGAACACCTAAGTGATGTGCAACCAAACAACATCCCATCATACTCTTGTCTTTCAACTAGGGAGGTTCAAATATGTTTTGCTGTATTAGGGAGGCTCACTGAGAATATTCTCACCCCCACACCATCCCCTTGGTTTAAAGGGCTGTAAAACAGGGATAAGCAGAAGGTAGATTTCCAGATGTTTTGGATTTTAACTCCCAGAAACCCATACCAGCATAGCCAATGGTCAGGAATGCTGGAAGTTGGTCCAAAACACCTGGAGAACTATTTTCTGCCCACCCCTGCTGTAAAAGAGTGTTGTAAAGAGATTCAGAAAGGTAGGTGCTTAATAGTTCTAAAATCATCTCTCCTTGTAATCTCCCTTGCCACTGCTCCAGACCAGGCTTTCAAGCACTTTTCCAACGTTGTCCATCAGCAAACTTTAAAAACAACAAAAACACTCCAATCATTGGCTGGACTCATAAGCTTCGGCTATGGGATGGTATATAAGTAATAATAATAATAATAATAATAATAATAATAATAATAATAATATCTCTGTTCTTGCTTTGCTTAAAGCTCTACGGTAATGGCATTCAGTTACACCTGTTAACAGCCTCACCTTCACCTAGGACTCTTTTTGCCCTAGACTGCATTCCTTCCTTAAGAGGCCAGTCCGAACAAACAATGTGAAGAAAGATGCCCTAGGAAAGAAGGGGAGGCTGTTTGTCCAGCTAAACCTGTTCTGGGGGTAATTAAAGGATTTGGGTCCTTGGCACAGTCAACTTGGCACCTTTAACCAGTCTTAATTCAATTACCTAAAAGGGAGGAGGGCCCAAATTCGCCTTAAAAGCATAAGAATTGAAAAGCATAAATCCTAAAGAAGGGAAAACAACAGGGGATTATATTAACTTCCAGCACCGGCCTTTGTCTTGCCGAATCCCTCTTAGAAAAGATGCTATGTTTCCTAATCTTTGAGCTTCCGTTGCCCTATCAAAATTAATACAAAGCCTTCCTCAATCTGGTGACCTCCAGATGTTTTGGCCTTCAACTCCCATCATGTAGGCTGGAACAACCCCACTAAGATTGGAACCACTGCAACACAGTAGTCCCAAATCCCCAACTGGCCAAATCCCCCAGAAGGATACCATGATCAATGATACTGAATGCTGAGATCCAGCACAACCAACAGAGACACACTTCCCTTGGTTACTTCATGGTGTAGGTCATACACCAAGGAGGCCAAAGCTGTTTCAGTTCCCAAACTTGGCCAGAATCCAGACTGGATCCAAATAATCAACATCATACAAAAAGGCCAGGAACTGAGTCACCACTCTAGGGCTTGCACAAAAGATTAATAAATAAATTACATTTCTACACTGCCCCATTGCTGAGGCTCTCAGGTTCCCAAGAATTCAAACCTTAAGTAGGGTGACAATATGGAAAGGAGGACAGGGCTCCTGTATCTTTAACAGTTGCATTGAAAAGGGGATTTCAGCAGGAGCTATACTAAAGTGACCAGATACAAAAGGGAGCAGGGCTCCTGCAGTTTTAATTGTTGTGTTGAAGAGGGAATTTCACCAGATGCTGCATGCATACAAATGACACCTGCTGAAATTCCCTTTTCAATACAACTGTTAAAGATACAGGAGCCCTGTCCTCCTTTTCATATGGACACTCTACTTTAAGGTACAAGGTAAAACAAGATAAATATAAAAGCTTAAAAGTACAACTAGAATAAAACCCAGCGGCAATGTGGAGATTTAAAATACAAATTTAAAACAGCAGAGCTAAAAGATTAGAATGCTAAAATCTTGGGAAAATGAGAAGTAGGGGTGTGCACTGAATTGGCTCCGATCCACGATCCGGAGCCGATCCAGGGGAAATCGGATACAATTATCCGATTTCCAATCCCCCCTCTGGATTGTCCGATCTTTTCCGAACTGGTCCATGTCATCACCTGGCACTCTCCTGTAAACTAGGCAGTGAGGCCTAGTTCGCAGTAGTTTACAGCCGGCAACAGATGGAGGAGGATGCCCCGCCAGGTAAGAAGCAGGGGGGCTTACCTGGGGGGGCTGTCCGCTGCCATCGGTGGGCGCCAGCGGGCTCCCGCCAATGGAAGCAGACAGCAGGGGGGCTTACCTGCCGGGGCCCCTCCACTGCCATCCGCTGCCGCCCAGGCGGCAGCGGATGGCAGTGGAGGGGCCCCGGGAGGTAAGGAGGATCGTGAGGAGGGAGGAGGGAAGGGGCACTTACCTGTGGGGCCGTCTGACGCCTTCACCTGCGTAGATCTACTGAGGACTAGGCTTTGCGGCCTAGTCCTCAGTAGAGCGCCGGGTGATGACATCATCACCTGGTGCTCTACTGAGGACTAGGCCACAATGCCTAGTCCTCAGTAGATCTACGCAGGTCGCCGGTCGGCCCTGCAGGTAAGGAGGATCATCGGGGGGGGGTCTTACCTGCCGGGGCCCCTCCACTGCCATCCGCTGCTGCCCGGGCGGCAGCAGATGGCAGTGGAGGGGCCCCGGCAGGTAAGGAGGATCACGAGGGGGCTCCCACTTACCTGCCGGGGTCATCTGCTGCTGTCCACTGGTGCCCACGGGCGCCAGCGGACAGGAGCAGAAGGGCCCTGCAGGTAAGCGCAAGGGGGAGGGACAGGGAGGGGGGAGGGACAGGGAGGGGAGAGTTAGGTCCCCACTCACCCCCCGCCACCATTTTTCCCCATAGACTTGCATTGGGGAAAAGCTTTCTTTCCCTCAATGCAAGTCTATGGGGAAAAATGGCAGCCGATCCGAAAATCGGACATCCGATTTTCGGATCAGGATCGGGTCCGATCCAATCCGGAGGACCTCCAATTTTGTTCCAATCTGATCCGGAACAAAATTGGAGGTCCCGATCCGGTCCCGATCCGATCCGGGGGGTCCATGCACACCCCTAATGAAAAGGTCTTCACCTGGCACTTCACCTGGCACTTCACCTGGGTATCATCTGCCAGGTGAACCTCTCTTTGGAGCTCATTCCACAGCTGGGGTGCCACAGCAGAAAAGGACCTCTTTCTGGTAGCCACCTGCCTCACCTTCCTTTAGGGGCCCCTAAAGATGATTTTGGAGTCTGGGCAGCTACATATGGGAGGAGGTGATAACCTGGCCCCAGGTGGTTTAGGGCTTTGAACATTAATGCCAGCACTTTGAATCAGGCGCAGACATATAATATGATCTCTTTGGCCAGTCACCGTTAACAATTTTGCTGCTCAGTTTTGGACCATCTGAAGTTTCCGGAGCATTTTTAAAGGCTGCCCTATGTATAATGTATTGCAGTAATCCAGACAACAGGTTATCAGAGCATGAATAACTTTAGTTAGTCTATCTCTGTCCAGATAAGGGCATAGTTGGTATATCAGCCCAAGCTGTGAGAAGGTGCTCCTGCCACTGAGTCCAGCTATGCCTCAAGTGACAGTCCTGGGTCCAAGACCACCCCCAAACTATAAACCTGATCCTTTAGAGGGACTGCAAGCCCCTCTAGAACAGGTTGAACATCACCTAGCCAGGTAGATGAACCACACCCTAACAGTACCTCCATCTTGTCTGGATTGAGTCTCAGTTTGTTGATAGATGTGACAGCCATGAGTGCCTACTATCAGCTTCAGCTGATACGCCAGCTGTGCCCTTTCCTGGGATCACCTTCCCCCATACAATCTGCCCTGCACACTCAGTTCCTCTGGGAAAATTTTACTTCAGTAAGCCCAAACTAGGCTGACAACTGTTACCCAGAGGACCTTCTCTTCTGCCACTCCCAGACTGTGGAATGGCCTGCCGGAAGAGATTCGTCAACTTAATACTCTCTCTGTGTTTAAGGCAGCCATAAAGACTAGTCTCTTCCAGCAGGCCTACCCAGATGAATTTTAAGATGTCCAATTGTTATTTAAATATTGTATTGGTTTTATGTTATAATCAGTTAGTTATATGGTATTTTTGTATTAAATGTTGTTCCACACCTTGATCCAGAGGGAGAGGCGGGTAAGAAATATATCATTATTATTGTTGTTGTTGTTGTTGTTGTTGTTGTTATTATTATTATTATTATCCCTCATCCAGTCCATTACCATGCCCAGGTACTGGTTCAGAATGCCCATTGCCTCACCTGGGTTTGATAAAAAAATAAATAAAGGTAGAGCTGGGTATCATCTGCATATTGCTGACACCTCAACCCACACCTTTGGATAACCTCCCTCAGTGATTCCATGTAGATATTAAACAGCATAGGGATAAAACAGAGCTCTGGGGAACCCCACAGCATAGTTGCCAGGGCACAGAGCAATAAGCCCCCAGCCCCACATTCTGGAGTTGGCCATCCAAGTAGGAGTGGAACTACTGCAGCACAGTGCCTCCAACTCCCAACTCAGACAACCTATCCAGAAGGATACCATGGTAGATTGTATTGAAAGCCACTGAGAGGTCCAAGACAATCAACATGGTTGCACTCCCCTTGTCCCTCTCCTGACAGAGGTCATCCCACAGGGCAACCAAGGCTGTTTCTGTTCAAAAACCAAGATTGAAGAAAAGGAATGAGGCTGGTCACTATCTAGGGTGCTGGGACCCAATTATGGGGTTGCTTGTTTTGGTACTGGGAGGCAACCCTCCCCCAAGGAAGCATTTACTATGTCCACCACCCAGTCCCCTGCTGACAGCTTTTACTAACCAGGATCGACAAGGGTTCAACAAACAAGTGGTTCACCTCACTTCTCTAAGCAACTTCTCCACATTCTCAGTTGGACTTGATGAAATTCTTCCATCGCAACTGGCCACATGGTTGCCTCAATCACCACCAAGAACCTGTTCTCAACATGAAGTCCAACTCAGAACAGATGTGAGAGATTTTCTCAGCAAGTGTTTTGTAAACGCATCACAGCGATTTGCTGAGAATTCCTTCTCACTGCTCTGGGGCCCACAACCCCTTGACATCTCAAAACTACTCTGCTGGGTGTCACTGTACCAAATCAATGGTGATGGAAAACAATGGCTTCTTCACAGCCACTGATGCTCTAGCTGTCTACCTTAGCATTTCATAGCCCTAAGTACTTCATAACCTTAAGCTCATCAGAAAACCAAGGCTCCTGAGCTCTGTACAATAAGAGAGGGGACTTAGGAATAATCATGGCAACTGCCCTGGGCATCTCTCCATTTCTCAGGTCAACCAGGGGTTCAACAGCATCACCACTTCTAGTGGTGAGAAAATCCCCCAGAGCAGTCAGGAATCCTCTTGGATCTATTAGTTTCTGGGAGCTTATCGTCTTAGTAGGACACATGGTCACCTACACATACCTTCGACTATTCTGTGTGTCTGCCTGCTCCTGGATCAAATGTGAATCCATATCCTACTACTCCCTTCTTCCATGTTCAGAGGAACTAATTCCTCTCCCTCTGCATGGAGGCAATGGCCATTGGGAGGGGGAATAGACTGGAGCACCGTAGAGGAGGCAGGGCTGACCCAAGACATAAGAACTTAAGGACAGCCAATCTGGATCAGACCAAGGTCCATCTAGTCCAGCATTCTGTTCACACACTGGCCAACCAGCTGTGTCAATGGAGTGCTGGACTAGATGGACCCTTGGTCTGATCCATCACGGCTCTTCTTATGCCACGATACTCTATTTAAAAACGTATGGGGTGGGAGGGGTGGGGAATGTGATTATTTAAATTTTAAAGAAAGAAAACAAGATGATATAAACAAGGAACCTATCTACACCACTGCTTTAAAATGGTTTATAACAGTTTAAAACTGTTATACACCGTTTTAAAGCAGCAGTGTAGATAGGTTCAAGTTCTCTGAAGTGATAAATCCCACTAAGATATGCTTTCTCGGCTCTCTTATATGGAGAGACATCATGAAATTTAAAAAGCAAATTGGTTGTAGAAGCGCTGAGATCAAATGCAAGTTTCCAACCTGCTTCTCTTGCTGTTACACCATGCGGCCGAAGTCCACCTTTTATAAAGGACTAGAAAGTTAGATGTCAATTGCTATGTTCCTATTGGCAGTGTAAATAAGAGGATGTTCAGCAGTCGTCCGCCAGTGTAAATGGACACATGGTGGCAACGCACTGAAATGGCTTAACAATAGAGCCATTAGACAAACAAGCTGGAAATGAAAGCATTTTAAAAAATACATTACAAAGCAGGGATTGATTGCAATGTGTTTTGAAGGTTAGATATGCTACCGTGACAAATGAGAATTTTCTGACAGGAACACCTCCCGGATTCAGTGACCATGTGTCCCCTATGACCTTGAGCCATGTCACTTACAGTTCAGTCCTATGATCATCTACTCAGAGCCAGTGTGGTGTGGTAGTTAAGAGTATTGGGCTGGGAGTCGGGAGATCCGGGTTCTAGTCCCCACTCAGCCATGGAAACTCATTGGGCGACTCCCAGCCCAACCTACCTCACAGAGTTCTTGTTGTGATGATAAAATGGAGAAGAGGAGGGTTCTGTATGCCGCCTTGGGTTCCTTAAGGAGGAAAAAAAGGTGGGATATAAAATTAATAAATAAATAATAAATGTAATAAATACACAAATACTCAAAAGTAAGTCCTATTGAGTTCAATGGGCTTACTTCCAGGTAAGTGGGCATAGAATTGCAGCTTTCATTTCTGTTTTCCTCTTTTTTTATCTAACTACAAAACAGGGAAGTTCTTCTTCTTCTTCTTCTTCTTCTTCTTCTTCTTCTTCTTCTCTGTTAGGGGCACTTGATACATTCAGGCTGAAAACAAACAACATTTAAGAGAACTCAAAGAGAGGTGATAGAACTAGCAGCATATTCTAGGCATGTATTCAGTGGAAGGTGGTGGTCTGATTTCGGTGAGGCTGTGAATCCTGTCTGGGGCCTCCTCCACACGAGACGTTTAATGAGCCTTAGAGGCTCATTATAAATTTTACCTCCACACCAGCGGAGCGCAAAACGGGCGTACAGGCGCGTTATTTCCCCGATAATGCGCATTTTCGAATGCGCGTTAAATAGCGACTTTTATTTTTCTCCGGCCGTTAAAGCGCATTATCGCGGTGTGAACAAGCGATTATGCGTGTTAACGTCTTCTAAAGCGCTTTTTGGACATGAATTAATGCGCTTCGCCGCCTCTCGCCGCCTCCCGTGCAGAGGGATTAGGCGTAAATGCGCCTCCGCGATAATGCGCATAATCCCGGAACCGGGCGCAAAAGCGCATCCTTGTGGAGGGGGCCTGGGTCTCAGTCAGAAACCCAAAGGAGTTGTCCAACATTTGGAACAATGTTCAGCAACTTAGACAGCACTTTTAGAGTTCTGAGTGAAACCCAGGCAGGATTCACAGCCTCACCGTTGTCTGAGCCACCAGCCTGCACTGCATGTCTATATTGGTCAAATAGGTTTTTGAAATAATACAAACACATGTGAAACCTATTTCAGAGAGGTAGCTGTGTTAGTCAGTGAAAATAGCAAAGAACCTTGTGACACCTTAAAGACAAAAACATTCATTTATTCTGGCATATGTTTTTGTGGGGACTGTCCACGTCATCAGAAGTGTTGACCTCAGATTGGCAAATGTATATACACATGCTGGGTGGGTTGTGTGAAGGAATCAAAATGCAAAACAGTACAGACAAAGATGATTAGCTTAACCGTTGCCATTCACAAAACATTGTTGGGTGATAACACACACATCATTGTAACTGCGTGGCAATTAAACTTTGTAATGTGGGGGGTTTTTTTAATGTCCTTATTCAAACTTTATTCAAGTGAAATAAGTGTTCACTTGAGGCAAAAATGAAATGAGCCTGCATACAATTGCTCTTTCACGTGGCCATTGAACTCTCCAAAAGAAAAAGAAAGAAAAATGATCGTATTGTCTCCTAGCTTCTGTTTTTCCTATATGGAAAGAGCTTCTGAGTAGGAAATCACGTGTAGTCCATGTGTAGCTTTGCACATTGGATAAATGCGCATGTTCATAATATAAACAATCTGGGGCTAGTTTACCTGAAGGACTGCCAAGACCAATATGAACCCATTGGTATGTTAAGATCGGCCCATCGGTACGATCAATTAGGGTGGCAGGAATGAGAAAGAGGGCTTCCTCCCTGGTGTCCTCCTGGTTATGGAACCCCAGCCGAATTTTATTCGCCCTTTACAGTACAGGCCTTCAGATGGGCCTTAAAATTTACCTGTTTAGGGTAGCCTTCTCCTAGGAGTTGCAGGCAGCATTCTTATGACCCCTACACAGCGGCCTCATCTACACCAAGCAGGATATTACACTATGAAAGTGGCATGAAAGCAGTATATAAAACACAGGAGACACGCAAGCCAGATATAGTGGTATGAAAGGGGTGTGTGGTATGTGTCAATGGGCCCCAGCAATTGTCAGTGCACTTCAGTACCGCTATGAAGCAGTTGTGTGGCTTTCATACCACATTCATAGTGCAATATCCTGCTTGGTGTAAATGAGGCCAGCGTCTGACCGGCTGCCTCCCTGTAATTCTAAAAAGGAGGCAGAGACAGGAAGAAGGGAAGGGAGGGGAGGAGCCTGGGGGGCACGCCTATGATCTTTCCTATGACTGCCGCAGACTCCTTCCCAAAGCCTCCATTAGATGGGCAACATTCCCCATCTAGGTAAAATGCAGAGAGGCTGGCACAAGGTGCCTCCCTCTCTGCATAGGATACTTGTTATCCTACGGGTTCAGTGGCTTATGAGTACCCAGGGTGCAACTCATAGATGGGTTACAACCCTTAGGTCACAATCCTATGCATGTTTATTCAGAAAAAAAAATCCTACAACTCCCAGCATTCCCCAACCAGGATGGCTGACTAGGGAATGCTGGGAGTTGTAGGACTTTTTTCTCTGTTGAAGCATGCATAGGATTGTGCCTCTAGTGTCGCCAGTTTTGAAATCGCTGAGCTGTTTTAATTGTTTTATGTTCTCTTTTTCTGGAAAGTTTTTAGGGCATTTCAAAAACGAAAAAGCTGCTATTTTATTACTGCTTTAACATGATATGACGGTTTTACTCTATTTTATCTTTGGTTCATTGAAGCCACCTTGAGAGCCCTATGCCATAACAAGCGGCCTGAAAATATTTAAATCAGTAACCTAAGTAAAGGGATGTCTAGTGCTGCATGTACACACCAATTGTTACATGTTCCAAGGCGCATGCAGGCTTCCTGCTCTTTGCGGAGCGAAGGATGAGAAATGAAGAGGCGACACAGAGTTGGGATTTAAACAAGGGCCACTTTATTTATTTACAAGAAAAGCAAGCATAAAGGGGGGAGGTAACCTAAGCGGGCATTTTGCATGGCCAGCCAGGCCATTGAAGGGGTCGGGCGAGACATTCACAGCCCGGGAAGTGGCGCCTGCTTTTTCGCCGCCCCCCGAGCTTCCCCAATCTGAGGTGGGGGTGGCCTTCCGGTGTCGTCTCCACTCGTGCCGCAGGGCTCCGAGTAGACGAGATGGGTTGGCCCCAAAGGTAAGCCTTATCCCCCCAACTGATGCCGCAGGGCTCTCAGTGGTTGGCCCTCAGGCGTTACCAATCACTTGAATAGTGCCCATGAATGCTCACCATTAAAAACATATC
The DNA here is from genome assembly GCA_029215795.1 of Anniella stebbinsi. NCBI lineage: Eukaryota > Metazoa > Chordata > Lepidosauria > Squamata > Anniellidae > Anniella > Anniella stebbinsi. Next base: position 352,620,227 of record JARDYH010000001.1, read on the forward strand.
AAATGCCCGCTCCTACCGCCAATAAAGTGACCAAATTGCCAGATTGACCTAGTTATCACCCATCCTGCTTTTGCAGTGTGAAGTAGGCGAAAAAACTCACACTCAAGTTAGATTGTGAGCAAAAAATTCCTACTTGGCCTCAAAAAGACGACCGGCGAACCCACACTGACAACAGGGGAGGGCGGGAGGGAGCTGCGCAGCACACAGTGGAGATTTGGAGGGGTCCTGGTCCCCCTTAAATAGCCACAGACCCCTCCTATCTCCGGTGGCACCACCCTGGGCCAACCTATGGTGGCCCCCCACGTCACCTCTCCCCATCCTCGCCCGCAATCTCCTCTCCCCATCCCAGCGGGCAGGGTGGGGAAAGGTCTTTGCGGAGCGAAGGATGAGAAATGAAGAGGCGACACAGAGTTGGGATTTAAACAAGGGCCACTTTATTTATTTACAAGAAAAGCAAGCATAAAGGGGGGAGGTAACCTAAGCGGGCATTTTGCATGGCCAGCCAGGCCATTGAAGGGGTCGGGCGAGACATTCACAGCCCGGGAAGTGGCGCCTGCTTTTTCGCCGCCCCCCGAGCTTCCCCAATCTGAGGTGGGGGTGGCCTTCCGGTGTCGTCTCCACTCGTGCCGCCGGGCTCTGAGTAGACGAGATGGGTTGGCCCCAAAGGTAAGCCTTATCCCCCCAACTGATGCCGCAGGGCTCTCAGTGGTTGGCCCTCAGGCGTTACCAATCACTTGAATAGTGCCCGTGAATGCTCACCATTAAAAACATATCAAATGCCCGCTCCTACCGCCACAGGGGGAGACAAAACCATTACACAGTCTTCCCCCCTCCCCCCGGAAGCAGAACATTACGTAGCCCTTCCTGAATATCTGCTAAAAATAACTGGTTACCAGGCGGAGACCGGTGAACCCCGTCGCGCCTATAGAGGTCCCTCCGAAAACGGCTAATGTTAGGATGTTAAATACTAAAGTCCCCATGCTGCGCTAGGGCCTTAAACCTCTCAGTATTAACCCGCTTTCTTGCCTTTCCAATAGCAAGGGGATGACTGGACACCCACCAGTTCATCCGAGGCAAAATGCAAATAGCAAGGGGATGACTGGACACCCACCAGTTCATCCGAGGCAAAATGCAAATAGCAAGGAGATGACTGGACACCCGCCAGTTCATCCGAGGCAAGGTGCAAATAGCAAGGGGATGACTGGACACCCGCCAGTTCATCCGAGGCAAGGTGCAAATAGCAAGGGGATGACTGGACACCCGCCAGTTCATCCGAGGCAAGGTGCAAATAGCAAGGGGATGACTGGACACCCGCCAGTTCATCCGAAGCAAGATGCATGACCATATAATCCGTATGCCGGGCCAGCGCTGTCGTATATGCTGAAAATCAGCCAAAGCTTGCAAAATGAGGGCCTTGCCCTTCATTAAGCCCAAGTCGTTCCCCCCTAAATAAGCAAGACCTGAGGGGGAAACCGAGCAGAATGCCACTGCAGCAAGGTAGGGATGAGCTCATCCCACCGCATACCACGTTTCCCGAGCCAGCGAATGGTTGCGTGCTGACTCAAGCCGAGCTGCGATCCAAAGCTGGAGTTGGCTGCATGCTTGCTGGCCCAGAAGACCATACTGTGGCCGCATACGGAAACCCGCACGGGTGCAGAAGCCACTGGCAAATCTAGAACAAACATGAAAGCATTAGCATCCGCCGCGTATAGCTTAAGTGTTTACATGCCTCACACATGTTTTGAATGCTGTGGACCGCCATCTGCCTAGCGCCTGAATCTGAGGATAAAATCCTCAAGCCGCTGCTGTAGACGCTGCACCGATGCGAAAGGAATGCATACCAAACATTGCTGCGTGCAGACCCATATGATCAAGAGCCCGCCTAGCTATTGCCCAGAATTGGTATTTCGTGAGGGCCGTGCCCTCCTGATGGCAAAACAGGAAAACCAGCATCCTTCCCACGCAGGGTTACGAAAGCTGCTGAAGCCTGCAGTGAGCATAAGTCTTCGTTGGTAGAGGGGAATAATGAAATCCCACGACCTAACCCGACTGATCTGTGTATGAGTATCGAAGAAGCAAACGGGCCTCTGCGCTCTTTTAAGAAGCAATTATAAAATTGCAACGCCCGTGTGAGAGTATCTAGCTTAGATGAGGCCAGAAACTCGGATATCCCAAATGGCCCAAAAAATGTTGTTAATGCTGCTGCGAGGAATAAGCCTGGTTCATATTGGGAGTGGCAAAGTAGCGGCCACTGTGCCCATAGCCCGAGTAAGATATCTGGGGATAATGGAAGCCTATGCATCAGGGTGCGAGGTGAAGCGTTTGCCCAGCCGCTAAGGGCCCTGCGTACCCGGAAATCCGAGGTACGATCCTCCAGGCCGCGAGCTTTAGCCCTGAAAACTAAAGCTGCTAGCTTGAGAGAAACGGTGCGTGTTGATAAACCTTTACGTGTGGCATGTACACAGAATTGGAGCACATGCTCCACCGGGACGGGCCACAGAAGTTGCAGCTGATTTGCCATGCGGAATGCCTGAAATTCCATACCTGCGTTTCGATAAGCAGCCCTGGTGCTAGGCGCCAAGGACTGCCCAAATAGCCTGCTCTATCTCCTCCTTCAAAGGAGCCAAAGGGATGGAGGCATGTTCTCCGGCCTTGTAAGGGCCCAGGAGCCAGTTCCCGAAACCTCTGCACCTGATGTCGGGACACAGCATCTGCTATATCGTTATTCAGCCCCGGAATATGCTTTGCCCGAAAAAGAATGTCAACTTAAGACAGTGAAGGCTCTTACCAAGCTCATGACACGGGGATTATGAGAGGAAAGGGGATTGATTACCTATACTGTGGCCTGGTTGTCACACCAGAACAATACAGTGGCGTTGGCTAAATCATGCACCCACACACGTGCTGCCACAACTATGGGGAATAATTCAAGGAATGTAAGGTCCCGGCATGTGCCGTCGGACTGCCATTTTCCGGGCCATTGTTCTGCACACCATCTCTTTCCCCAGATAACCCCAAAAACCCCATGAACCTGATGTGTCAAAATGTACCTGCCAGTCTGCCTTTACCAAAAGTTCTTGCCGCCAAAATGATACCCTGTTGAAATGTTCCAGAAAATTTAGCCATACAGCAATATCGGCTCGCATGGCCTGTGTAACCCTAATGCAATGATGCGGCTTACGCCAGCCTGACATAGCCCAACAAAGGTGTCGTAAAAAGGCCCTTCCAGGGGCGATGACCCTGCAGGCGAAATTAAGATGACCCAGTACTCCTTGCAATCTCCTCAACGACACCTTTTATTGCCTAAATGTTCAGAAGTTTACTGCGCAATATACCTAGCAGGAAATAGAGCATCCCATGGGTAGGGCATGATCCACATAGAATTGCCCTTGGAAGCAAAAGCCTAATAAATTAACATCTTCGGGGTGAATGGGCATAATGCGAAAGGCTGCTTTATATCGCATTTGCCCATCAACGCCCCTGGCCCATTTTATTGCACCATATGCACAGCTGAATCAAAAGAAGCATACCTAACTGAACTTAAATGCTCGGAAATTGCATCTTTTACGGATGCGCCCCCTGGAAAGGACAGGTTGTGTATTAGCCGGAATTCACCTGGTGCCTTTTAGGCACAATCCTAAATGGTGACACTCGTAAATGAGGAATGGGGGGGGTCAGAAATGGCCCCCAAAACCCTACCTGCGCCGACTTCTTTCCCTATCTTTCCCGAGCGATATCCTCCATCAGACTGAGGGATTTCTGATTTGTAGACAATGAACTACAGCTAACTCCTTGAAAAGGGGTGCGAAAACCTTCCCTTGAGGCGTAGGCCCGGGTCCCAATACCGGGGTGGTGTTTTGAAAAGCAGGCTCCGAAGGCGATACCGCGCTCTGCTCCGTGATGGACGGGATGGTAATCATGGCAGAACTCGCTTCTGTAGCTGGTACTTCAGTAGAAGGTCCACCCGCAGAGCTCTCTATCACCTGCAACCGAGCTGAAAGAGTATTCAATAAATCATCTTGTCTTTTCTTATGCGTATGCCTGCGTTCAGCCTGTGTGTGTGGTGGGAACGGAGTTGGGATAGCAGAAATGCTTTTTTCCTTTTCCAGTGTTTGTAATCTAGCAACAAGACTGGAAACCTGTGGGTCAAGTTCTTCCTCAGAGGAAGAATTTTCAACAGGCCGTCTACGTTTTGCGGATTGTGCAGGAGCCCTTCCTTTGCCCTTTTTCCCACAAACTCCTTTTTTTGGAGGCATGACGGTTGTATAGATGTTTCAAAATAAGCTGTTTCACTAAAAGAAAGACTCTAGTACCAATAGTATTGGTTAAACCAAGTTGAGTGCTACACTAGCTGCTGCTAAGTTAACAATTGAATCTCCGCTAAATAGCTGCTCGGGATGGCCAGCGGATGTTGGAGCTCTTATACTATGGGAGGCCAACCCCAAAGGGAGGTTGTAAAACAAGGTGAGAGCAGATAACAACAGAAATCTATATGAAACTGTATTAAACAAACAGCCCAGTATTGCCAACACTGATACCTCAACCACTTTTTGGTAGGTGTTCACAGTGTCAGCAGCTAGCATCCACCAATTCGCCCCTCCCCTTCCCTGCTACCCAAAACCTGCAGGGCCAGAGGCCCGTGGATAAAGAGGCCTGGGAATGCCGCCTTAGCTGCTGCTGCTCCGCGCTGAAAAGGTTCCCCCAGCCAGAGATCTTCAGCCGCTTGCAGCTGTATTCGCCCCCTGGCCTATACCGGGGCCGCGCTGCCCTCTATTGCTTCACCCAGCCGGGATTGCACCTTGCCGCCGGCTCCACCGCCATCGAGGTCCCTCGCTGCAGCTGTCAGAATGCACAATCTTCGCCACTGGGGCGGCTCTCCAGTTGGCTCAATCGCTGTCAGTTGCTGCTGCCGCGCTGCCCTTCCGCTGTGAGGAGGGCGGGGTTAGCCGGGACCTAGGCTTCCTCTTTCGTCCCGACCGCCTGATGAAGGAGAGCTGCTACAGCCGTAGCAGCCCCCCGCTGGGTCTTCAGCTGCCCTGAGCGGCCGCCGCCGAGGTCTTGTGCTGCTGCGGCAGCGTTTCTAAGGGCTCTACCAGCGGTCCTTGCGTCGCCGCCCCCGCAGCCCGACTTCAGCCGAAGCCGAGCCGCGCCACTGGCCGCAGTCGCGTCTGGAGCCTCCTGCTCCGTGGACCGTCGCAGAGTCTTCGCCCAATGGAGCAGCCGCTCCCTGGGCTCTTCAGCCTCCTCCGGCCTCCACGCCGTTTGCCCGCCAACGAGGGAGCTTACTCTTCTTTCCTGCCGGTAAGCTTCCTTCCCGTGCGCTCGCTGCTCCCACGTCGTCAGCTCTTTGCAGCTTAGCTGCGCAGCACACAGTGGAGATTTGGAGGGGTCCTGGTCCCCCTTAAATAGCCACAGACCCCTCCTATCTCCGGTGGCACCACCCTGGGCCAACCTATGGTGGCCCCCCACGTCACCTCTCCCCATCCTCGCCCGCAATCTCCTCTCCCCATCCCAGCGGGCAGGGTGGGGAAAGGTCTTTCTTTCACAGTCCAGCGGCCTAATGCTCTCTGGCCAGTTCTTCCGCTGTCTCCCCCACCCCTTCCTTCTGTTGATCACCTAATCATCTGCTCACAATTTATCCCCCCTCCCACTTCGATGACTAAAGCAAAGTAGGCATTGAGCAGACTTCAAAACTAATGCGCTAGAAATAGCTCTTCTTTTAATTTTGCAAACTCGCCAGCACTTTCTGTGTACAGACTGAGGGCTAACAGTGCTTCGTGGTATTTACAGGAAAAACGCAGAGTGCTAAATAATCGCCACATGTCGTGGGAGGAACTTCTGTTTTTAATAAAACCAATCTGGTCTGGATCAATGATAAGGGGGGCCAGACCGGCTTCAGATGGGAAGGCAGAACTTTGAAAAGGTTCTTGTCGACAACATTGATCTAAAATAAAGGTCCGCGGGAGGCAGAGCTAAGATATTGTGCACCAAAGGGCATTTATTCCCACAAGGGGCTGAAGAAGAGAAAGATGCATGTCTTAGGGTGGCCACATGTTCTACTATAGGGAGGACAGTCCTCTATGTGAAGGTATTCTGCATTTGAAGGGCTAGCCAGTTCCAACCCATTTTAAAGCTAAAGAAACCATAAGAAGGGGGAGCAGGAGCCTTGAAGTTACCATCAGGGTGGCTAGATGGGAATTGCCCCCCCCAAAAAAGAGGACATGCCTCACCAAAAAAGAGGACAATTTTAATATGCTCCTTTTCATGTAGAGATGCAAATTTAGACATTATTATAATTTGAATAGAAATATAACACATCTCACCATAGTGGATTGTGACCAGGTAACCGGTATCCCTTGCTCAGTATGCACTTCAGGTGCTATTGATGGGCAGCTTCAAGGTCCAGCTCTCCCCCTGTATGGTTCCCTGTCTTTAAATCTGACTTAGAGCCTATCTACACTACTGCTTTTAAACGGTTTATAACAGTTTTAAACTGGTTAATTAGGGTGACCATATGAAAAGGAGGACAGGGCTCCTGTATCTTTAACAGTTGCAAAGGACAGGGAATTTCAGCAGGTGTTGTTTGTATGCATTTATAACCTGGTGAAATTCCCTCTTCATCACAACAGTTAAAGCTGCAGGAGCCCTGTCTCTTGACCATGTACAAAAGAGGGCAGGGCTTCTGCAGCTTTAACTTTGTGATGAAGAGGGAATTTCACCAGGTTCTGCTTATATACAAATGACATCTGCTGAAATTCCCTTTTCTATGAAACTGTTAAAGATACAGGAGCCCTGTCCTCCTTTTCATATGGTCAGCCTAGGTTAATAACGGTTATTAACCGGTTTAAAACTGTTATAAACCGTTTTAAAGCAGTAGTGTAGATAGGCTCTCAGATTGTACAACCTTTCAATTAAAGAGCATCTTCAAAATCGAGGGCAGGCCACTGGCAGGCCTTTGAACAGAGCAGTGACCTTTGTAAAAGAGGACACATAGCTACCGTAGTGCCCATCAAAAGTTAACTCCTGCTCAATAGTCTGAGCAGGCAAACAGATCACAGCCTTCCCCACAACGGGAAGATGTATTATATTTCTATTTAAATTATAGTAATGGCTTCTCAATTTCCATCCACACATAAACATTAGCATGTTTTATGGAAATCGATGTCATAATTTTGTCCTTTTTTTTTTTTTGGTTATGCATTTCCTCTCTCTCTCTCTCTCTTTCTCTCTCTCTCTGTGTCTCTTGGTTCTATGTAAGTGATCACCCTACATGTAATTCCTCAGCACCTTTTGCTTCCCTTGTTTTGCCTTTCAAGGGTTTGCTGACAATCCCGACTCTGTCCAGTTTTCCTGCCTGCTTCTATTTCCCTTCCTCAAACATCTCCAACCTATTTCCTGGAACAGCGGAAGTGAAGAATTCTCTCAAGCAATATTTTATCAAGAAGCGTTGGAGATTTCCCTTGATAAAGAGTTTCTTGAAATGCCTTATCTATTGGGCAGCTGTCTTTTTGTTTGTGTGTGGGGTGTCTTTAGCCATTCTTCTGCACACTGATTCTCTCCTGCAATAGTTTCAAATCATTTTTTTATCCATCTCATCTGGAAATGAGGAAGAGCAGGAGTTGGAGCAGGGCATTTTCAGGAGAGTCTTTGTGGGCACCCGCCCAATTCTTGACCCTGCAACTTCTTCCTCTGCCCCCATGTTCATATTAACTTAGGAAACCCAGGTTTGGGAACACCCATTTCCAAGATAATGTGCAGTTTCTCCCAAAAAGGCTGAACTGAGTTCAGATTAGATTAGATTAGATGCAGCCCAACTGGAAGATGTGCTCAGGACAGTTTACAATTAGGAAAAAAAACACAATACAATAAGAACCAAGGCAATAAAATATCAATAAAAATACCAAAACATTAAAAATATACATAAAAAAGTAAAGAGCCCACAGTAACGTTAATTATCAGAGCAACAGCTTAAAGATTAAATACCTGTTGGAAGAGAAAGATCTTAACCTGGAATCTAAATTTATACAGAGAAGATGTCAGGTGGCCTCTCCCTGGGAACGGCATTCCACAGAAAAGGGGCGCACTACAAAGAACATTTTCCCCCCTGGTAGCCACCTGTTGCACCATTGTAGGTGGTGGTACCTAGAGAAGAGCCTCTGAAGATGATGGGTTGGATCCAGATTTATGATGGATCAACAGTGCTGATGGAAGTGGATTTCCCCGCCCCCTCATTCCCATGGCAACCCCTCCAGCCCCCGAACATGCTAAACAGAGAGTCAGGAGACCCTGCTGAATGAGGTGAACTGTGGTTTGCGGGAGAGGGGGAATCCTCAAAAATCAGGCGGAGGGGCTAACGTGAACAGAGGCCTCCGGCCAGATCTACACCTTGTGTCAAATCAGTAGAAATACGGAATAAAAAGCAGAAAATAACGCTATGAAAGTGGTACATGGAATGTTGATTGTGCCCCAACAGTTATCAGTGCACCTTAATATCACTATGAAGCAGCAGTGTTGATCTAGCCCTGGTCTCGCAGAAGGTCCCTTCCTCTCACAGAAGGCAGATTCTGGATCCAACCCTCTTTTAGCAATTGGGTAGGAACATATGGGAGCAAGTACTTCTTCAGCTGCCCCAGAATCAAGAAAAGGGACTTATAGAGAGACACTACCCCCACACCACCACCACCACCAACAACAACAACAACAACAACAACATACCCACAAAGCACTAGCCAACTTTAAAAGGAACCTGGTGCTAGTGTCCCACTATTGCAAGGAAGTCGAGAAAGCCCCAATCTAGAAACTGTGTATGTTGTGCTGAATTTAACAGTCAAACAGAAGCGCTACCCACCATTTTGGAGTGTGGAGCAGGCACTGCTAGGGCTGCTAAGAGGACAAGCCAGACAAGTTATCCACACAGCTAACCTTCGCAAACACAGGCCCAACCTGGCACTGCAGAAATAACAATAGCACAAACTCAGGGAATAGGGGAAGCCCTCCGGGAAGGACTAAAAAGAACAAACCAGAAAAGCAAGCAACTCCCTTGAACTGCCGTTCTGTCCTCTAATCCAAAGCGACAAATTGTGTGTCCAGAATAATGAGTCATCTTTGGAGTGGTGCCTTTGCTCTCTGCTTTCTCGGTCTGTTGATTCTGTGGCTTCAGAAAACAGCATCTTTTCCTCCTTCTTTGTATTGTAACTGCTGCCTGCATGAACCAAACCAAACAAAAACCCAGTTCTTCCATTTGTATTCCATCCTTCCCTCAAGGAGCTCAGGGTGGTATAACATGGTTTTACTGTCCCCCATTTTATCCTCAGAACAACCATGAAAGACAGGGTATAGATGGTGTCTTTAACAGGATTGTATTGAAAAGGGAAATTCAGCACGTGTCATTTGCATTCCTTCTTCGTCACAACAGTTAAAGCTGCAGGAGCCCTGCCCTCTTTTGTATCTGTTCACTCAAGCTAATTTCACCATTTGTTGCATGCATACAAATGACACCTGCTGAAATTCCCTTTTCAACACAACTGTTAAAGATACAGGAGCCCTGTCCTCCTTTCCATATAATCACCCTACATAACTCGGTCGATTTCCAGCAGGTGTGAACAGCAAATCCCTCTGGTGCCCTATTAGCAAACACCACCTTTGTTAGGGTTGCCTTTCTACATGTTTCAGAGGAAAGCCTATCCCACTCCACTGGACCCCTTCCTGCCTCAACTGTCACCTGCCAGCACCCATTCCATCAGGCTGCAGCAGAAGGAGAAATGGGAAGCGAGGCCACCCCATCAGCACTGCTGAGAAAGCAGCTCCATTTGGCTACATTCCAGCTGGTCATTATAAGAACTTTAGGAACAGGTACCAGACTATGCTTGATTTCTCCCTTCCCTCCTCATCGCCTTTTCCTTTTATGCTGCACCTTTCAGATTGTAACTTCCTGGCAGCGACTGTCTTGTTTTCATTAATCTTATGTAAGCCTCTCTGCAAGCCACTTTGTATGCTTTTGGAGGGGAGGGGACACCAGCCACCAAACTGGGTCTTCGGGACACCAAATTGCCCACCCATATTCCAGACCATGGCACAGCAAACCAAGATCTTTGGTTCCTCCGCTTAGGGGATCCAACAACCCAGCCATCATGCCTACAGGTTATATTCATAAACTCTGCATGTTGTGGCAGCTGGACCATTAAGTGATTTGTGGGGAAGAGTGGGGGTCAGGAAGTGGAGGGTGGAGGGTGTTTCCTGGACTAATCTTTTCCTTCCACCTCTTTCCTCACATGGAATTCAGTCCAGGCCATCATCAAGGGTAGGAATGGTGGGGCACTTGCCAAGGCTCCACACCCCGGCAGATGACAGCCTCCTGGAGTAGCTCCTTCACTATTGCAACCTACTTGTTCACCTGTCTCTTGCTCTGGCCCAGACAATGGTAGTGGTGAGAAGAAGAACTAGAAGCCACTGCTGACTTGCTCACTACCATCATGCCTGTCAAGCAATCAAGAGGTAGCAATGAGAAGAAAGAGGAGGAAAAGTATTGGCAGCTGGGGGAAATGATGGTGAAGAGGTCGGCTCACTTGCCTCAAGAAACTGGAGCTGGCATTGAAGTCACTAAATGTGTCCTGTGTTTATGGACAGGCCTCAGTCACTGAACCAAAAAACGAGGGAAAGAGGAAAGCAGGTGGTGGGAGGAGTCAGAGTGGGCCAACCCAACTTATACCTTCATCCCTGCCTGTCAGTTGCCTGCTGTCTACGTATTACACTTCCACTCTCTGGCCTCCATTCAGGTAGAGCAGAATCTCCAAGTAAAGATAATTTCCACAAGTGCAGCAAGAAGCAGCTCATATGAAGACATCCTCAATTTTCCTTGCTGCAGATGGACATCTACAAGTCTTAAGTCAGCACACCAATCATAAAAGTTTCCGCAGCTTTGGGAAAATAGGTAAACAAGACATATACCAGCCACAATAATTATTTTTTGGCAGTGCTCTTGAGTGGAAAATTACCCCATCGACATAACGAAAACAATGTACATTTCCCTATGTGAAAGTTTCCAGGCATGAACAAAGTTATCCTTTCCTCTCAGGAAAGGTCAAGCAAAACAGCAGAACATTAAAACAGCCAACTGGTTGTTGCCAGTGGATGTCATCTAGTTGACACGTCAATCCAGAATGGCCAAAGACCGTCTGACACCAGATGGCATTATATAACAGAATGGGGGGGGGGGGGCAGTGGGGGAGAGATTGTTAAAGTACATACAAAGACAGGAACAAAGATGCCAGTGTGGTTCCAGGAGGGTAAGATTCCATCCAAATGAAGATATCAAAATTCAGATTCAAACGGATTCATGCTGGGCTTTGACGCTCTGAAGCTTTCGTTTTAGAACACTGAAAGCAAACAGGGAAATGTAGCTACCTCTGAAAACAGAGGGCAATTTGCAGGATTCAAAAGCAGAACACAAATGTCAAACTGAAATTGGTCTAATGGGAGGGAGGAATCTTTCCTAGAATCATGAAACTTGATTGGACCAAAGGTTCATCTCAATTTTTTTAAAAAATAGAGTCATCAACTCACATGTTCTAACAACTCACATGTTCTAACAGATCAGGAAATTGGAAGCTAAGGCTGAGGCCTTATCTGATGTATCCCATGATCAATCATGATGTCGTGCAATGTCAAAAATGTGCTTGCTTACAACTTACCCTCCATGCACCCCCACTTTTCCTTGGTCTTTCAGCCCCAAGTGCATATATAGAAGACATACATGGAGGGTGTTCAACCTGTTCTGTATGGGTTTGCACTCCCCCTGAAGGAGCGAATTCATAGCTTGAGGGTTCTTCTAGACCCATCTCTGTCACTTGAGGCTCAGGTGGCCTTGGTGGCATGGAGTGCCTTCTACCAACTTCGGTGGTGGCACAGCTATGCTCCTATCTGGACAGAGATAACCTGGCTTCTGTTGTCTATGCTCTGGTAACCTCCAAGTTAGATTACTGCAATGCGCTCTACATGCGGCTGCCTTTGAAGATGATTAAGAAGCTGCAGCTTGTACAAAATGCGGCAGTCAGATTAATACTTAGGACCAAAAGGTTCGAACATATAAGACTGACTCTGGCCCACTTGCATTGGCTGCCTGTATGCTTCCGAGTCTGATTCAAGATGCTGGCTTTAACCTATAAAGACTTATAATACTTGGGACCACAATACCTGATGGAACGCCTCTCCCGACATGAATCTACCCATACACTACGCTCAACATCTAAGGTCCTCCTCTAAGTGCCTACTACAAGGGAAGCTCGGAGGATGGCAAGAAAGGAGAGGGCCTTCTCAGTGGTGGCCCACCAATTATGAATGATCTCCCCGATGAGGCCCTTCTGGTGCCAACATTTTTATCTTTCCAGTGCCGATTCAAGACTTTTCTCTTCTCACAGGCATTTAACAGCATATGTTGAATTTTTTAATTGACCCCCACAACTATCTTCAGGCCTGGCTGAGAAATTCAAAGTTGTTTTAAATGTATTTGTATGTTGCCTGTTTTTATGCTCTGTATGGTTTTAAATTTTGTATATCGATTTTTAATGTTTAATGTTTTAATCTTTGTAAACCGCCCAGAAAGCTTAAGCTATGAGGTGGTATAGAAATGTAAATAATAATAAAAATAATAATAACGGCATGGATCCTAAGAATAGTAGGAAGATGTTCCATTCACATAATCTCCTTCCCCCCTCAGCAGCCCCTTGCAACCCTCAGACCCTCCTCCAGAAGATGTTAAGACCCTCCAGGAAGGTGTTCAATGATGCTGGGAGGGCTACAGCACTGGAAGAATGGTCAGAAACTGGAAATCTCTCCTCCAACATCCCTCACCCAGTTTTCTTTTGCATATAGAAGTGCCTCCAGCTCCTGCAAAAGCATCCAGCTTGTGCAAGGAGCTCTTTAGGTCAAGTGGGTGAACTTCTTTCAGCCTGAGGGCAGAATTCAATTTCAGAAAAGTTCTTGGGAGCTGCATTCTGGTGGTGGGCGGAGCTAAAGTCAAAAGGGGCAGGGCTAAAGTCAAAAGGGGTGGAGCCCAAAAATACCAGAATATCTTAGCTTACAGCTCTTACTGTCCATAACTAAGCATCAGGAGAAACATTTCACCCTTTTAGGAAGAGAGGAAAAACTGCGCAAAAGCCAAACAATCAGTTGTTGGAGGAAAGGATTGGGGCCAGAGGAAGGGGAGACTGCCAGTTGGGGAGTCCCAGAGCCTATCTACACTACTGCTTTAAATCGGTTTATAACAGTTTTAACCGGTTTAAAACTGTTATAAACCATTTTAAAGCAGTAATGTAGATAGGCTCCCAGAGAGCCGGAGTGAGACCCCAGGAGCTGAAGTTATGCACTTCTGCTTTAGATTCAAGCAACGATCTATCTGATCAGTTTATGTTAAAATTCAATAGACACTGTGATGACAAAAATCTCACAATTCAATCAAATTTGGCTCTTTTGTCTATTTTGGGCCCATTGCAGTCCCAGTTTTCATGAGAAAGCAAAGCAAAGGTGGGGGAACCAAACTCCGCATTCAGATCTATTCCATTCTCTTAAAATGATACTGACTGTGCCTTCTTTGAAAGGAACTCTTGAAACCTCCTTTTCCGAAAGGTATCCATTAGTCCAGGGGGATGGCCAAATGCCATTCGGTGAGAGCGTATCTGAACGAGAAGAGCAACTGAGTGGCTATAATGAGCCTGACAAATGGAAGGGACCACCAAAAATCTGGAGTCTCACAGCAGAGAAGTTTAATATGCAGGTCATCAAGGAGAGGAGAGAGAATTGGACAACTTGAAGGGCAAATCATGCCAGAATTGTGTGCAACCCACTGAGCACGAATGACAACTATGCCCAAAGACAACACTCTTGTGCACCGATCTACTGTATAATTCCCAGACACCGTAAAAGAAATGTAAACAACCTTGCTGTGTATGTTTGCATGCATTCAGGGGAACGGGAAAGAGGGGGGGAAATGCTGGAGGACATTTTCACAAGCTATTATTTAATTTATTCACAAGGTCAATTTTCAAACAGCCTCCAAGTGTTTTTTTGGGAAATACGTCAAGAACATTGTTTTCTTTCATGGTGTTGAGGTAACATCTCAGTATATCAGAATAATGCGGGTGCAGTATAATGAAGAAGTCGTCGTGATAACATTGGCCTGGGTTAAACAGACAGAATGTCACTCTCGTATTGTAAAAGGAAATATTCCAATTACCCTTCCCAACCTGGTGCCCTCCAGTTGGGTTGGATTACAGTTCCCATTATCCCCAGCCAGCATGGCCTTTCTGGAGGGCGCCAGATTGAGGAAGGCTGTTTTAGATGTTAGAATGTTTATTTTGTTTAATTACTGAGCCTCATAAGCCCATGAAGCACTAGGATTTCCAGTGAAATCATTCCAAAGGATTGAGTATTTGATCATTATTGTTATTATTGTTATTGAGACCAACATCTAGAAGAAAGGATTACTTCAGCCTGGATCATCATCTTCCACCATATGTTACACGGTGTGTCCTTTTCCCCCAAGAATACAGTCCAATATTGCTCACACAAGTATCTATGGAAGCATTTGCCAAACTCCTTGAAATGTAATGGTAGAGCCTAGAAATTTGCCAGTTTTGTCAACAGACCTGCAAAGGGCTAATATGCACAACTCTGAAATATTTTTAACAGCACTGGAATGCATGGGGGGCAGTTTCTGTAGAAGTTAAACTACATATTTATTTCCTCAGCTTCTAAACACAGACTCAGTCTTGTGAAGAGACTGACATATGTGCATTCCTACCCAAATAGGCGTCACCTTCAAATTTGTCATAGATTATTCACATGACTAGGCTCTAGCCATGAATGTATATGCTTAGGCCCCAGTTCACACAAAATGTTGGGAAAAGGGCTACGAGACCCTGAGATTCATTTCCACACAGCAGAAGATACAAGCCAGGGTCATGTGTGGATCAACCCTAAGACTTGTATTTAAGGTGGCAAACTAGAAGAGATGTTCATGGCATGAATGCAATTAATGTGCATGTTTTCTGTAATATAAATAACAGCCACTGGAGACTTCTCTTGCAATACAAATACCAACTTCAGAGAGGGGTATTTTTTTGTCAGGATTGCGGCAGAAGAGATTTTAGATGGCCACATGTATTACCTTCAGTAATACCTTAAGCACACAACTGACAGTTCTATTCACACACACCCAAGCATAGGGATGTCCATCACTAGGAAATCTACTTCTTTTTTGGCCCAATGGAGTTCTGCAACATGCATGATTCAAATTGCATTTGCAAGCCAAGCTGCAGCCTTTTCCCCAAACTCTGGGAATGTTTTTGGTGCCTTTTTTTTTGTTTTGTTTTTTTTGCAGCTTCTGCAAATTGTTCAGGAAGTTGCACAAATCCAGCCGCAGTTTGTACACATTTCTGTGAAATGTGCACACGTTTCTGAGCAGTTCGTGCAAATAGCTCAGACGTTTGTACTAATTGCAGAACCTGCAAGTGGGGGAGGAATGTGCAAACTGGATGGAAAATCCACGAACTGACCTGACTCAATGCAGACAGCATTGGGCCCCACGGCAGGAACCAGAACGAAGTCCGGGGCACCGAAGTTAGGATAACTCATCCAACTCCACTCGTCAAATGGATTCCTCTGACATCCCTACTCAAGAACCCTTCCATGCTTTACAACTGCTTCTACATTCTTGACAGGTCAGAATAATTAAAACAAAACTGTTTACAAACCTTGATGTATGTAGTTTTAAATAATTACTCCAGGTACATGCAGTTTTGCATTTTCAATCTACTTAAATCATAGCATGATTGTCACCCCAGGAATAAAATGGAGTTGGTTTCTGATGCCCTGATCCACTCTCTTGGTACTCATTTGGGGTGGCCCTGGGCTGTGTGGGGCATCACTGAATTCACATCTTGCTTCTGCTCCCATCTAGGCACTTAAAGGGGAAGAGTCCCTTTTGTGCTCATGAGTAAAAGCGGAGAACAGATCACAGATGGAAAAAGAAAAGCTCGGATAACCATAGGAACCCAGAAGCTGGAGTTTGCTCAATTAATTAGAGCTGTTAAAAATAAAGAAAGAGAGAGCAGTCTCTCTGGACAGATATTTAAACGCTGGTAATAAAATATCACTACCGTACCTCTATGGTGGCTCTTTCAGATGCTCATTGAAATACTTCAATTACAAAGTAACAATTTTCTATTGTTAGGAGTTGCCACTATTCTCTTTATTGATGTCATAAAGTAGGTATTTATGAGAGTAGGTTATTAAGATCAATAGTATAAATGGAACACCTAATTCTGTCTTTTTCAGGCCAGCACAAAGCTTTCCTCTGGTGGAATCCGCGAGAATAAAAGGTGACTGGTTACTGTCAGTTAACCCTAATCCAAATGCAAAGAGCTCACCCTATTAACAATGAGTCATTTTTACATGTTTCTTAGATCTAAAACTATCTCGTCACTAAGTAGCCTTTTATGAAAACCAGAATTCATAGCAGGACTGGATTTGTTGCACTTATAACTCCCAGGTATTGAAACTCAGGGATTTTTTCCTCTCTCTCTCTCTCTCTCTCCCTCTCTTTCCTATTTCATTTTTTTTAAAAGAGACTTCATCTTTCAAAAGCCATTATTTAAAAGTTTTTGAAAATAAGTATGATCCCCTCTCCTTCCTATAGGAAAAAAAATGGTCAGAAAAGGATTATTTTTTTGTTTCTTAATTGTTCTCCTTCTCAATCACTGAGAAATTAAGAGCCAATTCAGATTAGGGCATTGTGGCCATTTCAAAAGGGACATTTGCTTCTGTGACTAGGGGTTGGTGAACTCATCTGTGTCTGCCCTGTGGGATGCTTGCTCTATCACCGCTACCATCAGCGCCGCTCATCAGGGCACACGAGCTTCTCGGCAGCCGTCCGCCCTCACTGCCGAACTTGCACACTTCCCCCCGCTACGTCAATAGGACCTTTACGGCCGCCATTACTGGGCTGACCATGTGAAAAGGAGGACAGGGCTCATGTAACTTTAACAGCTGTAGAGAAAAGGGGATTTCAGCCAGTGTCATTTGTATGCAATTAATTCCTGGTGAAATTCCCTCTTCATCACAACAGTTAAAGTTGCAGGGGCTCTGCACTCTAGTATAGTACAAGCAACTTTAACTGTTGTGATGAAGAGGGAATATCACCAGGAATTAACTGCATACAAATGACACTGGCTGAAATTCCCTTTTCTCTACAACTGTTAAAGTTACATGAGCTCTGTCCTCCTTTTCATATGGTCAGCCTAGTGCAGTGGGGAGAAGTGAGCAATTTCTGGAGCCTCCATTTGTGCACACTTCCCCCCGCTGTGTCAATGGTGGGTGTAAAGGCCCAATTTACGCAATGGTGCAAACAGAGGAAATGAAACTTAACTAGAAAAATGAAACTTAACCAGGAAATGAATCTTAACCAGAGAAATGAAACTACTCCTGTCAGGGATGCCCCTCCCAACAGAAAAAGGAGGAGGGAAATGGTGTTGGTGACATTGGTGGTGGCAATTTTGCCAATTGCCAGGTGCCTTTCATTCTATCATCCATTCATTGGTGAAATCGGATTTTTTTCCAATTTCCTGAATTTGCACAAATTCACGCTTGTGATAATGCACAAATCCGCCTCTCCAAATGCACATTTTCATGCTTTAGACTATGGGGGAAATGCACTTTTTTGGCCAGTGTGTTTTTATTACTATTATTATTTTACGTAGTTTTCTATGACTAAATTTGCATAAAATTCTGGAAATCCAAGCTCATTGATTCTATTGCAGATTTCTCTGACGTCCTTACATAATGTATGGTGGTTTTATTTGGCTTTGTGTAAGCACCTATAGCCCCAGTTAAAATAGGGACCATGGACAGGGAGTTAAACCATCACCCCACCCATTTCCCCCAAAACCATCCACCCCACAGTAGGTTTTTTTTTAAAAAAAAATACCTCCATTGACTCCAATGGAGACTTCCTTTTCCTTTATTTTAACCCCCTGTCTCCTCAGTGGGTGGAATTCTTGACGGGGGGGGGGGGGTGAATTGCATGGGGGAATTTAACCCCCCTTGCAAGAGTACCATGCTCCTTATGTGAATTGGAGCCACACACAATTACACCAATGTTCATATATAGCTTTATTATGCATGATTAGCTGAATATTTAGTTTGGGCCAAAGTTCACAGCTGGAAACTCAGGTCCAGGCTATTACATAGTTTCTGAGCATTGATTGGCAGGGGTGTCTAAAACACTTAGGCATGTATAAACAACAGTTTTGTGCTCTGCAAAATGGGTCTTGTGGGTACAGGAAGGTACCTGACCCCTTGCATGCTCATTGTTGGAAGGCCATTATATAGACTGAACCACTATATGTCAGCCATATGGTTCAGCATGACGGCCAGTAGATCAGAAATGGCTATTATAATCAAACATAATAATGATAATGTGTGTTCCTCCACAGGTATACTCTGAAGGAGGGAACCCATCTCTCTCTCTCTCTCTCTATCTATCTAAATATGCGCTGGGAAAACATTGTCATGTCTATCACATTATTATAAATGCAATGGAGACAGACAAAGCTGTGAAATGCTTTAGGCTTTTCATTCTGTGAGACTTGAATTGCCTCCCTGTAATTGGGAACGTGGCTCTCTTATTACACAGAGCCTGTTACTTTATGGGATTTGTTCCTATACTGTTTCCATTCTAGGAATTCTTTTCACAAGAGAGAAATCAGCTCATGGATGAGCTAGCTGAACAGTAGGTCCTTCTTCCACCCACCCTATATATTTCCAGCAGAATGTTCCATCAAGGACAGTCGGGTAACTTCTCTTCCACCCAAATGTGTTGGATCTAGACTTGGTCATACTTAAAGTAGACCTACTGAAAACAATGAGACTGAAGGTTGTCATGGCTAGCTTAAGCCCTACTGACTTGTCTGCTCTAACTGAGGCCTAATCTACACCTGCATCCCTTTCACAAGGGAGGAGGGGTGTTTGCTACTTTTCCCACTTCCAAGATCGGCACTCACAGGACACATGTGGGGGAAGTTTTCTGCAATTTCAGGAGTGCCGTTGTGGGAGGACGTCTGCCCCATGTGGATCAGCAGAAATGGGCGAGGCTATGCAGATGACGCAGCTACGAGGCTGGTTTATGACTAGTGAGGACTGCACACAAATGCAAACGCATAGCAACATATGGGGTGGATAGAAAGTCCATCGAATATGCGATGCTACGCACAGATGTTTGTATTAAAAAAAGAACCTACACACTCTCGGCACCAAAACACACTGATACACATCCAAAACATGTGTAACTCCCACACACCTCCGAAACTGCTGGACATGCCCCTGGCAACTGGTTGGGTGTTCGCTGAGCCAGGAACTTGTGCCGAACAGCAACAGCTTCGCGAAGGGAAGGCACACCAGCTGCGGACTTCAGGATTGTTGCAAGAGAGCCAAAAAAAGTGACAAAAGCAGTCAGCAATATTCCTGAATAACTGAGAGGTGGACCCGAGATCACCATGGGAACAAGTGAATGTCATGTTGCCCATAAGTGACGACTTCAATGCAGTCCTGCAATAAACTTCCCCTGAGTCTCGATCCAACTCGATGTGATCAGTAGCAGGGTATCTTCTTACATCTTGAAAGTAGATCATAGCAGCACTGTTATGGAACCCCATCCAAAGGAGGAGGAGGAAAGCATCATTGGTAGCTTCAGCACCCTCTTTACCACTGTTATTTACTTTGGAAAACTGGTAGATTGCTTTGGTTTACACTGTCTACCATAGCAGTTCTAGTCCTCAAAGGGAGAGAGGAAGAGAACAAAAACCTAATAGTATGTGTTAAACTTCTGGGTTTTCAAATGCCAATCTAGAGATTTTCTTTATATATATATATATATATATATATATATATTCTCTATTAAATGCTACAGGGTTGTGGATATCACTTCCACAACATACAAACAACTGCTGTAGTAGTTTACCTACATTCTAGGATAACCATGTAATAAGAACTGGATCCCCATCTTCAAGATAGGTTTGATCCCAATGGAGCTCAGTCTGCTTAATCTTCTGAAATGACCTTTAAAAATGGCAGCACAAATGTTTATTAAAATTTGGATGGTGCACCATAAACGAATGGCCAGACCTTACTAGCATTTAACAACAAGCTGTTCCCAGGTTGATATTTCTGATCACTGACATGTCGATTTTTTCATTTTCTTTCAGCATGATTGATTATTGACACACTACACCTTTTCTGTGTAGTTTAGTTAATGGCATCTTAATTCTCAGAGATTATATCTCTTTACATTTTAGCATGTTTTTTTTTCCTTCTTCTGTACAAGAGCAATTCTACACATCAATGCAGGATGAGGTGGCAAAATCCTGGACAGGACTACCTCAGACTGTCTAGGAAGACATGTTCTTGATAGCTCCCACAAATAAAAAACTCTCAGATTATGGACTTCCCTAAACGAGCTATTTATAGCAGGTTCATGACTGGCCACTCATGGAAGTTTCCTGGTCAATTACATGATGCTGCTACACTCCAGTGCCTCTCTCATACTTTCTGTGGCTTAATTGAAAATGGGGAGAAAGTAGTAATAAAAAGACCCCCCATTTCACCATGAAAAGACAAAATCTCGCTATAAAAAAGAGGCAGCAGGCAGTGCCATCTTGTGTCTGTAGAAATGAAACATATAGAACTCCTCATTAAAGGGAGAAAAGGGGAGGGGAAGGGAAATGTGTGTAAAGGGAGCACATCACGATTGTGGGATGAAAACAGAAGCCAGAACGCTGTAGTAAAGTTGTGGGATTTTCCCCTGATGTGGAAATGCCCTAAGTTTAGCAATCAAGCACCGCAGATCCAGGGCTGAACACAATTCTTCTCACTTGCCTGTTAGCTTATTGTCTGGAGGAGTCTTTTAGATGGGGAGCATTCAAAAATATATCACCCCAAAGCACTGTGGCTCCAGGTTTTTGAGGGCCCTTCGGCAAAGAACCCTCAAGTGTACCTTCTCACCACCATATTAACCACTATTGTTTCTCATCCCCTTCCTCAGCACAGCTATCACTTTCTTGCTTGGCAGGCAGAGAGCCAGTCAGCATGTAGGCCATGTCATCTACTGCTCCTCCTTCTCCCCACCACTGTTCTCTGGGCCAGACCAAGAGGCACATGAAGAAGTACATTGCAATGGTGAATAGGAGGAGCAAGTCCAAGAGGCTCTGCTAGGGTGTGGCCCATCAGCAGGTGTCCAACCATACCTACTATTGACGCTGCCCCTGAGGTATGAAGCAGTATACTTTGGAATTCTACCATCTCACTAGCTCTATTCCACCCTACACAATTCCACTCATGTGAGGTAGACAGTGGAGATCCACTCACTGACCCTGCCCCCTCCAGGCCTTCCTTCCCTCCTCCAATGCATAGAATGTGGCAGAACCAGGATGGATGCGGGCAGCAAACATCCCAGTCTTTCCTTCATGTGTTAAGAGATTGAATGCCTGAACACTCTGTCACCTCATTCTTCATAATGTGCAGTATGGCTCTGCCTTTATAGATTCTACATGCAGGGATGGGCCGCATTTCCAGATGTTTTAGTGTACAACTCCCATCAGCCCCAGCCAACATAGCTAATGGTGATGTGGAAGTTCTAGGCCAAGCCATCTGGAGGGTTACAAGTTGCCCATCCTTGTTCTACAGGATGCCACTTATAGAGTTTGGACCCTTAGAGAACCTTTTTTTTTACTTTTGTGTTGGTTTGATCAGTATGCTTCTTCTTATGTTTAGGGTGACCAGATAAATTCCCTCTTCATCACAACAGTTAAAGTTGCAGGGGGCCTGCCTGCTTTTGTTTATGGTCACTCTAGTATAGTGCCTGCAACTTTAACTGCTGTGATGAAGAGGGAATTTCACCAGGAACTAATTGCATACAAATCACACTGGCTGAAATTCCCTTTTCTCTACAACTGTTAAAGTGACATGAGCCCTGTCCTCCTTTTCATATGGTCAGCCTAAAGTTACATGAGCCCTGACCTGGATTTTATCTGGTCACCCTACTTATGTTCTTATGCCAAACAGGGTGGCAGAAAGAAAAAGGCCAGAAGGAGTAACAGAAGAGGGGATGACACAGAGAGAGTCAGAGGGCAAGAGAAGGGGTGGAAGAAAGAAAGGGTGTGACACCAGGCTTCTTGACTGGGTTGGCCCCCAGCTGCTCCCTGTGCGCCAATGGTGTGTATTAGGTACTTCCAGGATCATCCTCCCTCCCTCGCTCCCTCCCTCCCTCCCTCCCTGTACACCCCTATGGTGTAGAAAGGGCCAGAGATGATGGCAGAAAAAGGGTGGAAAAGAGAGAGAGAGAGAGAGAGAGAGAGAGAGAGAGAGAGAGAGAGAGAGAGAGAAGGGGCAGCAAAGGAGAGAGAAAACAAGTAGTCCTGCCCACCATTGGTTCCTTCTCTGCCCCCCCGCACTGTTAGCCTTAGTCTCCCCATACTGATATGCAGCCCCTGAGAGATCACCCCCTAATTCAATGCACCCCTTGACAGAAACAGTTCTGCCAACCCCTGCTTTTTAAGTATTGTCCTTTGCCGGGTAGGTCCTATTTATCCAGCAAAGAAGTCCTTTTTGTCCTCATCAATACGTGTAGGCAAGTCAGGTTGCTGAGAGAGGGAGAGCTTCATTCCCCACTTGACTTTTGCTAGATTCTAGCAATGAGAAGATGGATCCTAGCAACACTAGCGGCAAAAGCTGTGGTTTTAGGAGTTGGATGCCAGGTTGAGGGGAAATTTACAAAGCACCTTTTAAATTCCAGTGGTACAATAGAAACGGAGGTGCATGAACACTGAGTGGAAACTTTTCTTCACCTAGCATCTGTAATCAGCCGCTTTTGGATCTCAGGTTCCCCTACACACACACACACACACAATATGGGATGGAAAGGTGGTGGGTAGTTCCTCTGGATTGTTTAATGTCTTCAATCTATCGTTAAACTGTCACTATTGATTATGGCTGAAATGCTGGAGGCAGGCTGGAAAGAAGCTGTGCATATACTGTATTTGCCCAGCGCAATTAGGATTTATAAAAAGTAAACCCTTGTTTAACCCTCCTTCATGTGGTTAACTATACCTGCACTTATCTTTTTGAGGCTGACAAGGATTTGGACAAGATGAGGTGGTTTAAAGGTGCACGCCTCTGCATGCATGACAGAAATCATTCCTACAACTCCCAGCATTCCCCAGCCAGCTAACTGTTTTCTGTCTAAAACACATAGGATTGTGCTCTTACTGTATTTTTGTGCTGAACTGATGTATTTATTATTATTATTATTATTATTATTATTATTATCCCACCTTTTCCACAATACTGGGACTCAAGGCGGTTTACAAGATTAAAACATATGCAACTAAAACATATACATATAAATTTACAAAAGTTAAAGTAGAGTTAAACCCCTGTAATATTAAAAACATTTAAAAAGCATTTAAAAAGCTAATCGCAATTAAAAAATCCAATACACTAACACAGGTCCAGGGTATTCCCAAAGGCCTCCCAAACAAAAAAGTTTTTGCCTGCCTCTGAAAGTGTAACAAGAATGTAGGTAAGGAACCGGTCCACAATCGTACATACACAGACCACCACTCCTTTCCTCCGCTTTTGACAATTGGTAAATAAAAGTAGGGCTGTGCACTACTTCAGTTCCAGATCCTAATCCTGAATCAAAGCGGGGCAATTCGGACCGAATCAGTCCTAATCCAAAATGGTGCTGGATCAGTGCAAAGTGTTTTGGAGTGTGTTGAACCAAGTCCCAAGCTCTTCGGACCGATCTAGCCAATGGCAAGCTGAGGTTGCTTGGTGGACGCCTGAGAAGCCACAAAATCTGACCCACTTTGGACGTCCAAATCTCATTTCAGATCCAGATCTGAAGTGGTTCGGACTGGGTCCGAAGTGGGCTGAGGAGAATCAGGGCCACTTTGGAAACTCCGAATCAGCCTCTGAAGTGGGTTGGGGGGGTCCATGTGCAGCCCTAAATTGTGGTTCCTCAGATGCCACACACCCTTCCCCTGATCCCATCCCATTTCCCCCCACCACTGATCGTTTGGTGGTTTCCCAGCTTTTGTGCAGGTTTTTTCCCCAATTCTAAGAGGTGGAAATGCCTCTCCTAAGGCTTCGTTACTAGCATGAAGTGTTTGAAATTAAAACAAGCTGTTATTTCTGGACCCGTCTCCTTTTGCCTTCGGTCCGCCCACCACTGAAATGCTGTTCCCCCCGAGAGCTTCTCTGCAATTGAATTCAGTCCTCAAATTGAATGAGGTTCCCTACCCCTGTATTATTAATGGAGGCACAAACGTGCCTCCATTGTTAAGGGCCGTCAGTAAAAAACACATTCCGCCATGTTAAAGTGATAATTGGGGGGGGGGGCATTCTAACAGCCATAAAATCGAAAATGTTTCATCAACCTTTCTGAAATTGACAGGTGCCAGAAAGAAATGTTTGTTTTACATTACCTGAAAATTTCAAGAAGATTGGTGAAAGATTGAGGGAAGGAGAGCAGTTTAAGTTAGAAAAGGAATACAAACCTGTCTCCCTGCTTTTGTAAAATTTACTTCCGGGTTGCTACTTTTTGTGCTCACAATTTGCATAATTTCTAGAGCCTTATTAAGTAATCCAGTGGTGGGGTCTTCTTCCTCCTTGACTGTAGTTGATGGAAAGCTTTTCATTTTTTTAAAATTCCCTTCGGTTGACTTTTAAGGACTATTTTAACCTCTCATTCAACTCAATGAGGCGGCCATCTTCCCTCATAACGCGACACACACTCTCCCCCCTCCCTCCTGCCTTAGAATGTGGTGTGGGTGAGTGAAATGGCCGCTGCCTCTATAGCACAGACCTTTTGAGTGAAGAAGAAGAAGAGATTCTCTTTTCTCTTCTGGAACATGCATTCCTTTGGCTCTGAGAGTATTTTGGGCTATCTTCATAAGGCCAGTTTGCTCTTTTGCTCCCTGGTGAAGCAGGGTGTGGCTCCTCTGGATCCATGAAAACCTGATCTTCAGGTCTCTACTGGGAATAGGTGGCTATACCTTTCTTTCTATCCCCTCACCCCACTCACACACAGTGCTCCTTCCCTCTTTTCGAAGAGTTTGGCCCATGCTGCTATAAAGTTGAAAGCTTCAAACACTTCATTTAATTAGTTTGGGCCGGTGTTAAGTTTTAAGTACAACGTTGAAACCTTTCAAAGTGCTTCTGGGCCTACAACGCTGGTTTCAGCCTAGTCACCCTGTTTTTCTAATAAGGTTTAGAAACAGTTGAGCTGTCGTTTATTTTGCATAGTGTACACACATGGATTTTCTTTCTAATCCTTGCAGTCTACACTGGCTCCCTCCTTGATGTGTTTTTAGATGCAGACAAACCCTTTTTTGTTCCAGCAGGCCTTTGGCAAATAATCTGGACCTCTGTCTATACCTTTGACTTTTAAATTGTTATGTATTTAAAATGTTTTAAATGCTTTAATATTGAAAAGTATTTAATTATATTTTTAACTTTTGTATATTTAGGCTGACCATATGAAAAGGAGGACAGGGCACATGTAACTTTAACAGTTGTAGAGAAAAGGGAATTTCAGCCAGTGTCATTTGTATGCAATTAGTCCCTGGTGAAATTCCCTCTTCATCACAACAGTTAAAGTTGCAGGCACTATACTAGAGTGACCATATACAAAAGAAGGCAGGGCCCCTGCAACTTTAACTGGTGTGATGAAGAGGGAATTTCACCAGGAACTAATTGCATACAAATGACACTGGCTGAAATCCCCTTTTCTCTACAGCTGTTAAAGTTACATGAGCCCTGTCCTCCTTTTCATATAGTCAGCCTAGTATATTCCTATTTATAGGTTTTAGCTGTATATGTTTTAGTTTTGTAAGGCTGCCCTGAGGCCCAGCATTGGGCAAAAGGCAGGATACTACTACTACTAGTAGTAGTAGTAATGTTTCAGATTTCACTTCTGCATCTGATGTTCTTTTGCATTTACTTTTCTTTATAAACCATTCATATCTTAAGACTTCTTATGTGGCATGTTTTCATTGGTTTAACAAGTTAAAAAGGGTATTTACTGTTTTCATGCTTATGTTATAAAATCTATTTTCAACAGGCCTAGTAACTTAAAGAGTAACAGAGTTGGGGGAAATCCTCAATCTCTTTGCTATCAGAGGCACTGAGTAAGGGACCCCTGGAGATAATTTAGACTGACCCCAACCACAAAACACTATTCCCCCTTCTGAAGAGATCTGGACCACAGACTACTAAAGACAAACAAAGTAGCAGGCCATAATAACAGTTCTCATGTGGCCATTTGCCTTATGAGGCAGGTGCTCTGCGGGCTACCAAATGGAGGGACAAACAGGCCATACAGTTGCCTGGCTGGGTCTGCCAGAAATCCAGCCTCAACACTCCTGGAAGGTTCATGTTCTATAGCACCTGCTGTCAGATGAACTTGAGGGAATCCCACCCTCCACCCCTGGGTTTAATTTACTGGCTTCCCCTGGCTGGACCTTGCAGGAAACTATAGGGACAGACAGAGCAGGCATTCATAGCACACATAGAATGCTGAGACTGGCAAATCTAAAAGCAAGTGTGTTGCTTTTCAAGAACCAAGGAAATTCAATGGGTCTTACTTTTGAGTAAATATCTAGGGATGGAAATGCAGCCTGTGCAAGAACTGAGTAGGGTGACCATATTTGGGAAACCAAAAAAGAGGACACCTAGTGGGGGGGCAGGAAAATGGCTTTCTGGGGCCACCTTAAAGTCCCCAATTGGAGTGGAGGAGGGGAAAGCATGTCATTCTCACCCCACCCCACTGCTCCAATCAGGCCCTTTTCTATAATGCCTGGGAATGACACATTTTTCCCTTTTAAGGCCTTGATTGGAGCAGTGGGAGAGAATGACACACCTCCAGAAAGCATGTCATTCCCCCCTGCCACGCTAATGGTGGCCTTAAAAGAGAAAGTGTGTAATTCCAGGTCATTATAGACTATTGCATAAAATCCCCCCTGATACAGAGGATAGAAAAAAACCATGAGAAATCTGAGGAAATCCTGACAGTTTTTTATTATTATTTATTATTGTATTTATATATCACCTTTTTTCCGCCAAGAAACCCAAGGCGGCATACATAATCCTCCTCCTCTCCATTTTATCCTCACAACAGCAACCCTGTGAGGTGGGTTGGGCTGAGAGTCTGCAATTGGCCCAAAGTCACCCAATGGGTTTCCATGGCTAAGTGGGGAGTAGAACCCAGATCTCCCAGCTCCCAGTCCAACACTTTAGCCACTATGCCACACCTTAGTGGTCACCCTAGAATTGAGCCATGCCAAGTTGGAAGCAGATCGGTTCGTGCCTTGATTTTTAGGATATTTTTTTAAAAAGTTTGACTTCAAATGTTTTTCTAAAATTCAAGGCATGAACCAATCTGCTTTCAACTTGGCATGGCTAAAGCCTTACTTAAGAGGTACCATGGTGCCAAGTTTCATCTCTTCATCTTTACTTTATTTTTTTAAAATGTACTGCTCAAGGCCCTAGATCCCAAAGAGGAGAATTGGGTTTGAAGTTTTTAAAATTCCTAAAACTCAAGGCATAAACAGATCTGCTTCCAACTTGGCATGGCTCAATCCCTACTTAAGAGCTACCATGCTGTCAAGTTTCATCCCTTTATCTTTAAAAATGATGGAATTGTAAGCATTTTAGTTAATTTAAAAAATTAAATTGAAGTTTTAAAAATTTCTAAACATCAAGGGATGAACGGATCTGCTTCCAACTTGGCATGGCTAAATCCCTACTTCAGAGCTACCATGGTGCCAAGTTTCATCTCTTTATCTTTAATTTCATTTTTTAAACTTGTACTGCTCAAGGTCCTGGACCCCAAAGACATTTCTGTTTGAACTTTAAAAAATTCCTAAAAATCAAGGCATGAACGGATCTGCTTCATACGTGCATAGCTATATCCCTTCTTAAGAGCTACCATGATGCCAGGTTTCATCATGCAAGCATTTTGGTTGATTTATTAATGTTAAAAGTGAGTTCAAAACGTAACGCTAGCTTTGATTTTATATTGGATGTCAAGACGGTATAACATTCTGGCTGACTCTGGCTTGGTTGTCAACTGTATACTATCCAGTCATCCGTTACACAAAGCCATGAAATTCATTAAACAAAAAACCTACGGTTTACAAAAACAATGTTAAGGCTCTACAGATTCCAACCAAGCACCAAAAAGCAGGGAAATTGGGAGTTAAGGCTCACAAGCCTTAACGCCACATCCTCCCTAAGGAGGCAGAAAGTGCAAGTGAAATTCTCATTCTCCCAAAGCAGATAAACCATGAGGACAGCGTGGAGAATATGATATGCAGAGGTGACTGTGGGGTTGTGGAAAACTGATAACGAACAACTTAGGGCCACCTGCTTCTCTTTTTTTGTTTAGAGCAGCCCTTCCCCAACCTGGTGCCCTCCAAAGGTGTTGGACTACAATTCCCATCATTGCAAGTCAGTATGTCCCATGGTCAGGAATGCTGGGACTTGTCATGTCAAACACCTGGAGGGCAGCAGGATGGGGAATGCTGTTCCATACCCTTACCAAATACAGGGTCTGCCCAATACTTTTCTCTCACACACATCTTGCATATAGCAGCACTCTTGATAACAAAAGGGGCACTATTCATTACAGATCTAGAACCAGAGCATGTGCCAGGCACTTCCAACTTTTGGTCAATATCCTGCCTTTCAAAGAACCAATGTTTTCTTTTCTTTAAATGTATTTATAAAAAATATACCATTCACTCCCCACAATCCCTGCACAATACATCATCTCATCAAAGCAACAGTGGAGCAGAAGAGGTTTAGTTTGGCTGTCTTGAACACCTTTCAGATGAGATTAGTTTGCAATCCTATACCTCTTGGGAGAAAGCCCTAGTGAATTCAGTGGCACTGGCTTCTGAGAAGACATGTATAGGAGTCAACCTTCTCCAGCCTGGTGCTCTCCAGATGTGTTACACTGTAACTCCCATGTTATGTGTTATGGGGAAGACAAAAATCATTTCATACTTAATTTTAAAATAATACTTACGCATGAAAGTATTAGGTGGTTGCTCTGCCTTTGATCTCACACTGCTGAACAAGTAAGAGAAATCCTTTATCTAATATTCAAGAAACAGACATCCTATGCCATGTGTTGAAAACTAATGTTGATATCTGAAGGGCTATCTGGATTAGGTATTCAAGATCCATTCATTGTTGTTTCATTTGGTTTTGACAGTTTATTTAAAGTGATGCAGCTCTTTTGTAGTTCCTTGATTGATCACATATCTTAATGCTGGAAAACATCATACTTTAGTACAGATGTGAGCAGAAAATAGATCTATCCTGATGATTTGGACATCAACTCGCGGCATTCCTGATAACTGCCCATGCTGATAGGGGCTTTTATAAGTTGAATTCCAAAACATCTGGAGATCTACATTCTGCCTTCCCTTGTTCTTGAACAACATTCCCCAACCTGGTACCTGTCAGATGTGTTGGGTTGCAACTCTCAACATAAGGAGATGCTCTAAGAAATGAGAAGTAGCTGGTCCTAAGTTGTTCATCAACATTTCTCACAACCCCACAGTCACTTCTGCATATCAAATTGCATATCTAGATTTTTGAGATGACAAGTCCCAGCATTCATGACCATGGGACATACTGACCTGCAATGATGGGAGTTGTAGTCCAACACCTTTGGAGGGCACCAGGTTGGGGAAGGGCTTCTCTAAACAAAAAAAGAGAAGTAGGTGGCCCTAAGTTGTTCGTTATCAGTTTTCCACAACCCCACAGTCACCTCTGCATATCATATTCTCCACGCTGTCCTCATGGTTTATCTGCTTTGGGAGAATGAGAATTTCACTTGCACTTTCTGCCTCCTTAGGGAGGATGTGGCGTTAAGGCTTATGAGCCTTAACTCCCAATTTCCCTGCTTTTTGGTGCTTGGTTGGAATCTGTAGAGCTTTAACATTGATTTTGTAAACCGTAGGTTTTTTGTTTAATGAATATGATTTTGGAAGTTTGTTTTGTGCCCCTCTCGGTGGTGATCCCAGGGTATGTGCTCCTAATACCCCCAATGGAGTTGCACTACTGCTAAAAGCCAGCAGAGAGAAGTAACTCAGGTTTGTATGTAGAAGACGTTTAGATAGGATAGAGAGAGAGAAAATAATGCAAGGGGATTTAGGGATCCAACTCAAAGATTCCTAAGTTGCGAGGAATGGAATGGAAGCTTTATTCAGGCTAGAAGAAGATGTGATTTCCCAGGCTTTGAGGAAACTCTGCAGCGGTGAATAGATTGAAAGGATTCTCTGGTTTCATTATCCTTTTATTTCATATTTCCAATCTTGGGCAAAGCATGGGCCTTTGAGAAAGGGCAGGATACACATTTAAAGTTGTGTGGTGTCGTGTTCAGAGCAAGTATCCTGCAGATATTTTGGGCTTCAATTCCCATAATCCCTGACCATTGGCCATGCTGGCTGAGATTTAAGGGAGTTGTAGTCCAAAACATCCACTGAGCATCAGGTTGCCTACCCCTGAATTAGAGTGTTGGACAAGAACTGGAGAAAGCTAAGGGTCAAATCCCAGCTCAGCTATGGAACATCCTGGGACCACTCTCTCTCAGCTTAGCCTACCTCACTGAGTTGTTATGAGGATATAATGTGGGTAAGGAAAAGGAAAATGTACCCTCCCCCGTCCAGGCTCCTGGGAGAATGGGTGGGATAAAAATGTAATAAATCAAAAATAAACAAATGTATATGCTTCACATCCGGGTGAAGGGCATGAAATATATGCACCTAATTTTCACCATTTCCATAATCCCCATGCAAAACAAAGAGCAATATTCAAAGCTCTGTATTTTATCATCTAGTCAAAGAGTAATTACTAAATTATTATACAGCAGAGTTGAAAATTAACATATATGGCTACTGTAAATCTTTTAAATTACCCCCGTGCCTAGATTTTTTAACACTTCCATTAAAATCTATCTGTCTGCCTAGGTTCATCTCTTTAGTCTCTCAGCACTGTAGGAAATTTGGCCGGGGAAAAAGAAATAAAGTTACAATAAAACAGGACTACATTGTAGAGCATTTGTAATTAAAATGATTTGCTAGCTGCAAAGGGCTCTGGGATGTAACCCCGAGCCATGTGTAGGATCCAGATACCATACATATTTTTTTTTCCATGTGTTTCCGGGACCCACTATGGTGAAGTGGTTAGAGTGTCAGGCTAGGACTGGGGAGACCAAATCCCCATTGAGGACACAATCCTATGCACATTTAGACAGAAAAAAGACCTATAACTCCCAGCATGTCCCAGCCAGCCACGCAGGCTAGGGCATGCTGGGAGTTGTAGGTCTTTTTTCAGTGTAAACTTGCATAGGATTTCACCTGAAGTCCTGCAGCTCATTGGGTGACCTTGAGCTACTTACTATGGGCAAAGCAGCAATTGCTTTCTCTTTTTTTCACTCTAGAACAAGAGTGGCCAATATGTGGCCCTCACTACCACCTGGTGCTGCTGCCCCCGCTGCAACTGCTGAGCTACCAAAATCTGCAGCCATTTGCCCCTGAAAATTGGCGGCAAAGCACTAAGGAAGCCTAAAGCACCCAAATCTCACTGTATTTATGGCATCTTGCAAAGTGCATCCCAAAGGGGATGTTCAGGAAGTGAAAATGGTCCCCAACCCCACCCCAACCCCAGACGTTTCCTACCCTGTTATAATGTAAGTACAAGGGGCCCAATCTGTATCAGGACCCTAGTGTGGGAGGTAGGAGGCTTTAACCTTCCTCCACACTTCTGCTGCATTTCTGATCCATTTGGATCGCTATTTGGCACTATAAATTGCAGCCATGGCCCATGGGCAGCCGGATCCAAATTAGGACTCTCTGTTTCTGCATGAATCACCGCCCTGTGGTAGAGCATATGTTTTCCATGCAAAAAGACCCATGTTAAAACCCGGAAATCCCAGGGTGAAACAATGATAAGGTAACAGATGATGCAAAAGTGCTTTCTCTGCCTGAGGCCTTGAAGAGCATCAGATGATACTGATGATGATTTCAATTTAAGAGATCCTTTTTCTCTTTAAAAAGCAAAGACCCAAGGTGACTCAGAACAAAATTCTTAAAATACAAAATATAAAACAGCTTTTCAACAGATTTAATGTGGCACAAGCCTCTTCTGGACATTACATGCCACCGCCTGAGAAATATTTTCAGAGTAATTGAACCTCTCTCTTTTTCTTCCCCATCAACCATCTCTTTGGATGTGTTGCCTGAACAAGAACCCTCAAACTCACCCCAGTATTTCAAGTTAGGCCATATTTGGTGGTGACTTGAGTCAACTCATCATGTCCGCATTGACTTGTGCATCTTCAGATTTATCCACATGTACCAGTACTGTTCCATGTGACGCCAAGCTCAGGATTCACCTGAAACAAAGAATGTGCGGTAGAGAAAAGGCAATATGGCAGGCATATAGCATTGCATTAGGACCTGTAAAATAGCCACACTTTTTCAAGGCCTTCTCTCTTACCACATTTTGCTTCATTTTAACCAATGATGAACCCCTCCCTCTTTTGAAACAATTCTGTTCCCTCTACCCCTTCCTCGATGTATAATTAAGGGAGGCACAGCAGTGCCTCCCTTGTTAAGGGCAGTCAGTAAAAAACACATTCCACCATGTTAAAGTGATAATTGGGGAGGGGTCATTCTAACAGCTATAAAATCGAAAATGTTTCACCAATCTCTCTGAAATTTACAGGTGCCAGAAAGAAATGTTTGTTTTACATTACCTGAAAATTTCAAGAAGATTGGTGAAAAACTGAGGGAAGGAGAGCAGTTTAAAGTACAAAGATTAAAGAATCCCCTTAATCCAAAACTGAAAATTGAACTCAGGGCTTGCGACCATTTTTGCACAGCTGTCCTTACCTTCAGGGAGCCTTTTTCATTAATCCAATGGCACAGTCTACTTCCTCCCGTTCTAGTGTACGTGGAACTGCTTTTCTTTTTAAAAAATTCGCTTAAGTGGATCTTATTAAATTAAAGCTGTGCCTCTTTAAGAAATCCAGCGGCCATTTTGATTATGGCACATGCTCAGTAGAGTCTCCCCCCTCCCTCCTGCATCAGCTACAATGGCTGCTTCCTCTAGCAAAGACAGTGCTGTAGTCTCTTCTCAGAAGTAAGTTCCATTGACTGAATGCAATGGTCTTACTCCCAGTAAGTGTGTAGAAGATTGTAGCCTTTATTTAAAAAAAAAAACAGTCTGGAACCTTAGAAGGCGGAGAGGGAGAGATGTGAGTGAGAATTCCCTCTCCTTTACAGCACTATAACTCTACAATTAACAACTTGCTTGCATGCTTTGCATGTGTGTGTGTTCATTTGATTATGGCTGCTGATCATTAATTTTCATATCAATTCAATCCAAGGCATGTCTACTCAGAAGTTAGTTCCACTGAGTGCAATGAGTCTCATTCCCATTCCACTAGCTTGAAGGGGTGTTTGGATTTGGCTGTACTTCTCTTTGAGAGCTCTGTGTATTTAGGGACCAAGGCTTTTTGTAAGAGAAGAGGTTAAGCTCCCCCCTCTTTTTCTTTTTCTTTTTTAAAAAAATCCATGTATTTGATTTTTAAAGAATTTTTATTCCTTCATTGTTATTATAATTAATAATAATAATAATTAGTAGAAGTAGTAATACGTTTATTAATGTTACATTTATATCCTGCCTTTTTTTCCTCTTGCAAGGAACCTAAGGTGGCTTACATAATCCTTCTCCATTTTATCAGCACAACAACCCTGTAGGGTAGAAGAGTCAGTGACATTCTGAATTCTCTTAGCTTTTCTAATATTTTTTGATCAGGTTGAACAAAACTATTGTGTATTGTTATCTCCAGTACCAACATCTTTGACAGGCTTAATATAGGATTCATTGACCACAAGCTATTTTAGAGCATAAAAATAAAAATCCAAACTTGGATAGATTAAAATTAAATTGAGCAATATTTCTAAACACCCACATGGCTATTCTTGGTACTGGGTCAGATGTAGTGATATAAGAGGATGTTCAGACTCCATTTAGTTGAAGCTTCTCTATTAAGGAGGAAGGGGAAAGCCCTAGACTGATCATTCTTTCAAGTGCCATATCTCCCCCCACAAAAACCCATGAGGTAGGTTAGGCTAAGAGTCTATGACTGGCTCAAAACCATCTAGTGAGTTTCTTCTGCTGCTCACTTTCACATAAATGTAAAACAAATGTTTGGTAATGTTTGGGTGTATGGCATGTGCTACTTTTACCCTCACAACAACCCTGTAAGATAGATTAGGCTGGAAATTTAGGCCTGGCCCACTATCTATGTCTGTGTGCCTGCCTCTTTCATATTTACACACCGAAAGGCATCCTTAGGTTTGTACTTTACTTACTACATACCATAAACTATGTATGAATAGAGCTGTCACAAATGATGCAATACACTCACTTTTTGCACTTCCTAATACATTTGTTTCCCAATTAGCTTACTGCTAATACAGTCATGAATCTAAAACTAAAATATGTTATTTTTACTATAGTAAGATTAAAGAATCCACATACATCAAGTGCAAATCAGAGAACCTACTATTTTTCATATTAGTCTTCAAGAATAAGGATTCTTTTCCTAATTACGCCTTACACGGAGGTTGCCTTTTTCACAGCGGCCGGATCAACATTTTCATCAAGCTGTCCACCTCCCCTGCTCCAAACTCTTTCTTGGTCAGTCACCGCTAATTAGCTCAGATCCTGTTAGTGTATATGTGAAATTGTGATCCCCCAATGTGCATTACTTTACACTTGCTTACATTGAACAGCATTTGCCCTTTTCATGGCCATTCTCTCAGTATGCAGAGATCTTTATGGAGCTCCTCACAATCCTCCATTGTTTTAGCAAGACTAAATAATTTGGTATCCTCACCAAACATGGCTACGTCACTGCTCACTTCCACCCTCATTCTAATATTATGAGAAAGGGAGAAACTGCCTCCCTATCCACTTTCTTCACAACTTGCAAATAGGAGTGAGCAGTGAGATGGCCAAATTTGCTGCTGACCTCAAAATATTTAGGGTTTTTAAAATGAAGTGAGATTACCAAGAGCTCCAAAAGAATCTCTCCATAGTGTGAAAATGGGCATCAAAATGGCAACAACAGTTCTACATAAGCATTTGCAAACAACAGTTCTACGTAAGCATGCACACTGGAGCAAAGCATCCCAACATCACATATACACTGATGGGATCTGAGCCTGCAGTGACTAAACAAGAAAAAAAAACTTGGGAATGTGGTTGACAGCTCAGTGAAAACGTCAACCCAGTGTGTGGCAGCTGTAAAGACAGCAAACTCCATGTTAGGCATTATAAGAAAAGTAATTGAGAATAAAACTGCCAGTCTCATACTGCCTTTATACAAATCTATGGTGTGACCACACTTAGAATACTGTGTACAGTTCTGGTTAACTATAGAATTTAGTATCACAAGATGTTGTGCTGGCCACCATTTTGAATGGCTTGTCCTCCTTTCCATGTGGTCACCCTATAACATGACACTATTCCCCCTTCTGAAGAGGTCTGGACCTCAGACTACTAAAGACAAAATGGCAGACCATAATAACTGTGTTCATATGCCCATTGCTTTATGAGGCTCTGCAGGCTACCGAACAGAGAACTATCAGGCCATAAAGTTGCTTAAATGGGTCTGCCAGAAACCTGACCTCACCGTTCCTGTTAGGTCCATGTCCTACAGGAAATGCTCTCAGCTGAACTTGATGGAATCCCATCCTTAATCCCTTGGTTTAATTTACTGACCTCCCCTGGCTGGGCCTTGCAGGGAACAATAGGGTAGACAGAGCAGGCATACATAGCACGCGCAGAGTGCTGAGAGTGGCAAATCTAAAAGCAAATACGTTGCTTTTAAAGAACCAAGGAAATTCAATGGGTCTTTTAAGTAAATATCTATGGATGGAAATGTAGCCCATGCAGGCTTGAAACTTGACCACAAACATGATCACAATCTGCTACTTTAAGATGCAAACAGGAAGAAAAAGCATATAATATAAAATGAGCTAAAACAATTAATATAGTAAACTGTAACTTATTCTAATTTAGGATATTTTCCTGTATCATCTTGTGTGCTTCCAGAATAAATTGGGGAGTTTTTAGTCCAGTAGAATTTTTGTTCAGGTTCTCTCCAAATACAGACATAAAACATGAAATGCTTCTTTTCATGAGTCAGTCATAGAAAGCTTTTATTTCTGGACATTGGCTATTGAAAAATTCAAATGAGACCCCTCAGATTTCAAGTTAGAGAGCATAACTTCTGGGGCTCATTTATTATTTTGAAAAGTGGGTGCAACACATATCACTAGCATTGATTTTATATTGGATGTCAAAATGGTGTAACATCCTAGCTGATGCTGGCTGCTTGTCAACTGTATAATATCCAGTCATCCGTTACACAAAGCCATGAAATTCATTAAACAAAAAACCTACGGTTTACAAAAACAATGTTAAGGATCCACAGTTTCCAACCAAGCACCAAAAAGCAGGGAAATTGGGAGTTAAGGCACCCAAGCCTTAACGCCACATCCTCCCTAAGGAGGCAGAAAGTGCAAGTGAAATTCTCATTCTCCCAAAGCAGATAAAACCATGAGGACAGGATGGAGAATATGATATGCAGAGGTGACTGTGGGGTTGTGGAAAACTGATCACGAACAACTTAGGGCCACCTACTTCTCTTTTTTTGTTTAGAGCAGCCCTTCCCCAACCTGGTGCCCTCCAAAGGTGTTGGACTACAACTCCCATCATTGCAAGTCAGTATGTCCCATGGTCAGGAATGCTGGGACTTGTCATCTCAAAAATCTAGATATGCAATTTGATATGCAGAGGTGACTGTGGGGTTGTGGGGAATGATGATGAACAACTTAGGACCAGCTACTTCTCATTTCTTAGAGCATCTCCTTATGTTGAGAGTTGCAACCCAACACATCTGATAGGCACCAGGTTGGCAAATGTTGTTCAAGAAGAAAGGAAGGCAGAATGTAGATCTCCAGATGTTTTAGAATTCAACTTGTAAAAGCCCCTATCAGCATGGGCAGTTGTCAGGAATGCCGCGAGTTGATGTCCAAAACATCAGGATAGATCTATTTTCTGCCCACATCTGTACTAAAGTATGATGTTTACCAGCATTGTAATCAATCAAGGAACTACAAAAGAGCTGCATCATTTTAAATAATAAACTGTATAAACCAAATGAAACAACAATGAATGGATCTTGAATACACACGGTAATCCGGATAGCCCTTCAGACGTCAACATTAGTTTTCAACACATGGCATAGGATGTCTGTTTCTTGAATATCAGATAAAGGATTTCTCTTACTTGTTCAGCAGTGTGAGATCAAAGGCAGAGCTACCACCTAATACTTTCATGTATCAGTATTATTTTAAAATTAAGTATGAAATGATTTTTGTCTTCCCCATAACACATAACATGAGGGTTAAAGTGCAACACATCTGGAGAGCACCAAGCTGGAGAAGGTTGACTCCTATACTTGTCTTCTCAGAAGCCAGTGCCACTGAATTCACTAGGGCTTACTCCCAAGAGGTATAGGATTGCAAACTAATCTCATCTGAAAGGTGTTCAAGACAGCCAAACTAAACCTCTTCTGCTCCTCTGTCGCTTTGATGAGATGATGTATTGTGGAGGGATTGTGGGGAGTGAACAGTATATTTTGTTTAAATACATTTTAAAGAAAAAAGACATTGGTTCTTTGAAGGGCAAGATATTGATCAAAGGTTGGAGGTGCCTAGAACATGCTCTGGTTCTAGATCTGTAATGAATAGTTCCCCTTTTGTTATCAAACGTGCTGCTATATGCGAGATGTGTTTGAGAGATGTGTTTGAGACCCTGTATTTGGTAAGGGTATGGAACAGCATTCCCCATCTTGTTGCCCTCCAGGTGTTTGAGATGACAAGTCCCAGCATTCCTGACCATGGGACATACTGACTTGCAATGATGGGAGTTGTAGTCCAACACCTTTGGAGGGCACCAGGTTGGGGAAGGGCTGCTCTAAACAAAAAAAGAGAAGTAGGTGGTCCTAAATTGTTCGTTATCAGTTTTCCACAACCCCACAGTCACCTCTGCATATCATATTCTCCATCCTGTCCTCATGGTTTACCTGCTTTGGGAGAATGAGAATTTCACTTGCACTTTCTGCCTCCTTAGGGAGGATGTGGCGTTAAGGCTTGTGAGCCTTAACTCCCAATTTCCCTGCTTTTTGGTGCTTGGTTGGAAACTGTGGATCCTTAACATTGTTTTTATAAAACGTAGGTTTTTTGTTTAATGACTATACCTTATGGATAGTCTCATACTCTGCCTTCAAACTCCATCCCTCCACTCAAGGGATGGAGAGAGCAGACAACAAACCCTCATATACAGCAATAAGTAGCTTCTAGGCTTCATTGGTAAGTAGTTTCTAGGCCTCAAAGTAGCTTCTGGGGTGATTAGCCTCTAAGCCGCAATGAAAGGAGGAATAAGGAACTTCTAGGAATAAGGACGAATAAGTAGCTTCTAGGACTTCATGAAAGGAGGCATTATGGTGATCATGTGCCCTACTTTGCAGAGGTCTGTCCTCTATCTGAAGGGCTGTTCTACAGTCCAAACTTGGTTTAAAGTTAAAGAATCATAAGAAGAGAGAGAAGGACCCTCCACAATGCCCATCACGAGCTAACACCTTGCCAACAAACTAAGTGAGCAGAAACACCAGTAACGTGGTCACATTTTTCCCCATTATGGGGGATGTATTGCATTTCTCTTTCAGTGATAGGGGTTATTTCTAAATTTAAATTATGGCCCAATCCACACCAAGCAAAGTATAGCACTATGAAAGCGGTATGAAAGGGGTATATAAAAGGCAGGAGCCACACTACTGCTTTATAGCAGTATTGAAGTGCACTGACAATTGCTACATACATGTACCGCTTTCATACCGCTTTCATAGTACTATATCCTGCTTGGTGTAGGCCTGGCCTATGCCACTTTTACTTGAGAAGCTTGTTATACATTTGCGTAACCTAATTCACATACATATACATTGTGTTTTACTTTTTGAAAATCTGATTAGGGATTTTTGATCCTGTTTTCAATTAACACTTCATGATGCTTATTTCGGATCATTACTTCATTTTGTTACTATTTGCCATCTTGAGTATTTTAATAGAAAAGCAGGATGTAAATGTTCAAAATAAATACATTATAGAATACCTTTCAAAGCCTTCTTGTGTATCTTAACCTTTATCGGGGAGCATGTAAAAGTTAGACTCAGTTTAAATGCAGTGCAACTCTTGAAGCTTATCAAGATCTTATGCAATTGGTTCTTGATTATTTTTGGCAGTGCAAAGGACTTTAACTTACAGATTTTTTTTTTTAAAAGAAAGTCATATTCCAAAGTCAAGAGGGACCCTCACAAATTAAAACTATCTTTTTAACGAAATCATCAGAGACCCACTTAAGTCAATGGGAATCTTTCTTCTGATTCCTCCAGCCAACTGAATCCAGCCTGGAAAGTAATAACTCTAACCTGCATGAGTAAAAAGTGTATTCTTAAGTGCTCTTCGCAATCAAGCAAAACCCACTCCTAAATGGTATCCTTCAACATATAGGTGACAATTACAGGAGGAGGCTTAGAATCAAAATTTAAAGTACTTAGCTGGCAAGCTTACAATAGCTAAAGGGCTCTCCTCCCTCACCTCCACCAACGTTCCAGTATATATTTCATTTTTCATGGCTTCTTAACTTGCATATTAAAAGTAGACATTTTGGGTAGACATTTTTCAAAGATATTTTTTTTTTAGCCTAGAAGCAAATACTTGTTATTAAGAAATGAAAATTACTGTTAAATAAAATTTGGCAAAGGAGTTCTAAGGATGCTTTCATAGCCTTCCAAAGCGACCTAAAATATGAGTTGAGCTTGGGCTCAGTTGGGGCCCCTAGACTGATCAATCACCTATGAATGAAAATTAAGCCCTATATGTGCTTTGCAACATTAGTGGAAAGATTCTTATTGACTTCATTTATCTGTGGGTTGAAAGTCTGAGACATGGTCTGGTGAAACTAAACTGACCATCCAGATCTGAATTGTTTTATAGCATAAAAACAATCTGGTTTCTTCCAAGACCAAACTTAGGGCCAAAACAAACATGACTTTAAATCTGTGTGTAGCAGCTATGTCTCTTCCCCCCACATACACACAAACACACATAGGCCATTTCTACACTTCCCAGAGTTCCATGAGGGAACGGGGAGGTTCTCACAATATCCTGATCACAGGAGCCTCCCCCAGTGTACACATGCAGTGCATGACCTCCCAAAAGGGTGCCACACTCACCATTTTTTAAAAAATGGAGCAGGGAATGCAATTGTGCTCCAGCCAAAAATGTAGTTTTTAAAAAAAAAATGGGCCCCAAACCCCCTTCCTGCGATCCAAGAGGTGGTGAAATTGCTGCCACCCCCTCCCCTGATGGGGATGGTTCTGTGCCCGTTTCTGGTGCCCACTTGCTTGTGAGTAAGCGGGCACCAGGCTGGATGGGAGCCCACACCTCCCGTGGTCTCGGGACATTCCCGGGACCGCTGGAAGAACTGGGTTTTCCCAGGGATTCTTTAGGACTAGTAACCATTGATAGCCTTCTCCTCCATGAATTTGTCCAATCCCTTTTTAAAGCCATCGAAATTGGTGGCCATCACTATACCTTGCGGTAATAAATTCTATAGTTTAACTATGCGCTGTGTGAAGAAGTTCTTCCTTTTATCTGTCCTGAATCTCTCACCAATCAGCTTCGTGAGATGGGCCCTGGTTCTAATATTATGAGAGAGGAGAAAAATGTCTCCCTGTCCACTGTCTCTCAACATTAGGCATAATTTTGTACATTTCTGTCATGTCTCCCCTCACTCACCTCCTTTCTAAGCTAAATAATCTCAGATGTTCTCAGGACCTTAGCGTGGAGGTATGGAGGCTTTTAAGATCCAAATCAGGCCCCTTGCACCTACTCTATAGAGTAAAAATGAAAACACAACATAGCTGCTACTTCTGAGTAGAAATTCACAGGATCGCAGGGTAAATTTGTTGCACTAGTTCTATTGATTTCTGCAGGAACCAAGTACATCTAACTAAGCCTAGATCCAGTCCAATATCCTTAATATTTTGAATGGATAACTTGGATATGAGCCAGTTCAACTCAGAGAACCAAAGCAAGATTATCTACTCTGTTGTTATGCAATGATCTTT
The DNA here is from genome assembly GCA_029215795.1 of Anniella stebbinsi. Classification (NCBI taxonomy): domain Eukaryota; kingdom Metazoa; phylum Chordata; class Lepidosauria; order Squamata; family Anniellidae; genus Anniella; species Anniella stebbinsi. The sequence goes on from JARDYH010000001.1 coordinate 352,661,619, forward strand.
GGAGAAGGGCGCTGTTCCAGAGGGGCAACAGCTAACACTAAAAATTCAAGGAGGGAATGGTGGGGATCCACATTTTATTGAGTGAAGCTAGTGCTTGCTTTTTTCTGATAGTTTTTTGTTCATATCTACATAATACATCCCACCCTTACCGTTTTGAGAAAGTAGAGCAGTCATTAAGATAAAACACATTCATTCCAGTTTCCAGTTTTCATTAAAATACAAATAAGCATTATCAAGCTATTCAATAAAACATTGGGAACCTCACTTATTGGTAAACACCCCAGGGATGGACACAGTATTTAGCTAGCCACTGATCTCCACATCCTGAGTTTGACCAAGCTTCCTAGGGAAAAAAACAGGGATGCTGAGTCGCAGAACTACAAAAGAAGTGTTTTCCAACCCGTGTTGTCTTCTGTCAAACTGCAAAACTGCAAACAGAAGATTACTATAGCATAGAGCTGTAGTAGCCCCCTCCCCATGATTCTGTAGACAGTAAGCAAAACACAAAGCCTCCATCCAACATGGGATCACTGAAAACATTCTTCTCGGTCATATCCGGACAAAACAGTCCCAGAAGCCTAAATCCGGGGGGGGGGGGGGAGGTGGAACCTACTTAAAAAGGTGAATCATAGTGCATAATTTCATCTTGCTGCCAGTTTGGACATCCTTTGGGTTTGGAGTATATGTGAATTCATAGGTAAACAGTCCTAAGCAGCAAATGTACAAGACGGTAATGCTAAATAAACATGGAAAGTGATGTTTGGTTGTTTGAAACCCTATACATTATAAAAGAGACATAATTACGTGCTACGCACCTAATTAAAGTGTGCTATAATTGTTGAAATATTTTACTGAAACTTTTTTCCATTTTTTTTTCCAAGCGACAGGTTTACCAGATGATAAAACTTGTCTTGTGGTTTGTGTGTGCTTGCCAAAAACCTCGCAGCTAAGTACAGTGGGTGGGGTCAGTTGTGGACATTAAACTCCCTGTGAATGCCAGCATTTTTCACTAAGCTCTCATTCTGAAGGCTTAAGTCAGGCTTCCTGCCAAACACTCAAGTCCAAGACAAATAGCCTACGTGGGTGTTTTGTGCACAAAGACGACTGAGGCTCAGTTTAGCTAGACGGATAAACCTTTTGAAACCTTCCTTGTTAGAATGGACTATATTATGGATCAGAGTTAGTTGCTTGTTGAAAAGCACTGTGAGAGGAATGTAAATTGCCCTGAATATTAAGGCGGCACAGAAAAGAAGTTCTGGCACATTTGATAAATGTACAATCACCTATTCTCATGCTTGATTTGAAGTTTTGTTCATTGCAGATTTCTGTCCAAAATTATTAGCCAGCTATGCGGATTCCATGATAAACTTATTGTTTTCAAAGCCTTATTTACTGGCCTTTATGAACCTGGTTTATATCCTTTGAAGAATGACTATAACCAAAGTTTTTTGGTTGATAAGAACCATTTTATCCAAGATCTGTCCACTGTCATGTACCCCTGCTCCATTCTTTTTGTTACCGGCTGTAGGTTCTTCTATCTTGGACACTTGGGCACATAAGCACTCATTGGCCTCCCAATATTCCATACGAACCTGTAATGGATCCTGAAGTGGTAACCAAACAGACTTGTCGCTCAGTTCGTTTTTTCATTCTCAAACAAGTTTAGGCCAACAAGGGCCAGATCTACACCAAGTAGGATATATCTGTATGAAAGTGGTATATAAAAGGCAGGAGCCAAACCAAGCAGGATATAGTGGTATATGGTATGCGTCAATGGGCCCCAACAGTTGTCAGTACACTTCAGTACCACTGTAAAGCAGTAATGTGGCTCCTGCCTTTTATATACCACTTTCATACTGCTATATCCTGCTTGGTGTAGATCTGGCCAAAGTTTCACTCAAGAATGTTCCTGCAGAAGAAGGCTATCAATGGCTACTGATGGCTATGTGCAACCTCCAGTATCAGACGCAATAAGCCTATATGCAACAGTTGCTGGGAAACATGGGTGTGAGGGTGCTCTTGCACTTGTGTCCTGCTTGTGGGTCCCTGGCCGACAGCTGGTTTGCTACTGTGTGAACAGAGTGCTGGACTAGATGGACCTTGGTCTGATCCAGCATAGCCCTTCTTACGTTCTTATGTTCTTACCTTACAGATTAAATCCCTAAGAAGTGGTTATTACTAGGGATGTGTATCATATTGTACCGATGTCAGATAACGATCCGATAAGGTCGTTATCGGACATCCGATTAACAATAACGATAAACATTCCTGGAGGCCCTATCTGATCAGATCCGAAATACATATGTCCTATCGGACATATCAGATTATCGGACCACCAGTTTAGAGCCGGCCCTCCCTCCCTCCTTGTGCTCCTTACCTGGGCCTTCTCCGCTGCCGTCCACTGCTCCAAACTACTGAGAACTAGGCTTTGCGGCTTAGTTCTCAGTAGAGTGATGACACACCAGGTGATGACGTCACCCGGAGCCTCGTAGCTCTACTGAGAACTAGGCCATAAAGCCTAGTTCTCAGTAGTTTGGAGCAGAGGACGGTAGCGGATGGTGGTGGACAAGGCCCAAGTAAGGGAACCCCTCCCTCCCCCCCTCAAGCTCCATACCTGGGCCTTCCCCGCTGCTGTCCGCTGCCGTCCGCTCCCCCAAACTACTGAGAACTAGGCTTTGCAGCCTAGTTCTCTGTGGAGCGATGACGCTCCAGGTGACGTCATCACCCAGCACGTCATCACTCTACTGAGAACTGGGCCGCAAAGCCTAGTTCTCAGTAGTTCGGAGCAGCGGACAGCAGTGGACAAGGCCCAGGTAAGAGGGACCCCTCTCTCCCCCCTTCGCGCTCCTTACCTGGGCCTTCCCCACCGCCGCCGCCCCATAGTACTGCTAAACAGGCTTTCTGGCCTGTTTGTCAGTACAGAACCATGCTGAGTGATGACGACATCACTCGGTGCTTCTCTGTACTGACGAACAGGCTAGAAAGCATGTTTAGCAGTACTATAGAGCAACAGAGGCGATGGTGGAGGTGGAGGTGGAGGTGGAGATGGGGAAGGAGCATGAGTGGGGGGAAGGCGCGCGAGTGGTGGGAGGGAGGGAGGGACAGCCCAGTGTTTTTCCCCATAGACTTGCATTGGGGGAAAACTTTCCCCCAATGCAAACCTATGGGGAAAACACTGTTATCACATCGGAACTTCCAATATTTATCGGATTTCAGATCCAATCAAATCTGGATACCCTCCGATATGATCGGACCCAAAAAAAATTATGTCGGAATTTCCGATAACGATACGATACAATAATTTTGGCTGTGCACATCCCTAGTTATTACCAAGAGGTGGTAGATGTCCCTAGAGATTCCAAACAACCAGGAGAAAAATGGGATACATCTATGCACACATCCTCTCTCCGTTATCTCTCTTAATCCTCTTAACTCTGGAGAGAGAGATGGTTTGGTTTAGAGATGGCTGCAAAGTACTTCAGGTTTAGAATTGAATTTTGGGTGCCTGCAAAACCTGCCACAGATGGAGAAGTGAGTTTTACACTCTCCTGCTAAGATCAAAATCCAAGTGGGAGAAGAATTCCTGGCCCAGCCAAGCACATCCACGCAGACATGCACAGACACCTCTGCTGCCCTCCCTGCCCATCACTGCCTCTCCCCCTGATTCAGTAGAGGCTGGTGGCTCTGATTTCAGCAGGGCTCTGAATCCACTCAGAACCTGACAGAACTGTAATGTGGTCATTCTGAGTCATGCAGCTTCTGTTTAAATACCGCCAGCGAATGAGAGCCTACCATCTCTTGAAGCAATTTGTTCCCCTATCGAAAAGTTCCCATCTGAACATGTCATCTGAACAGGGTCAATGTGGAAAACTGGAAAAGTGAAAGTCAGGGTACATCATGGAGTTAATTTACCCAATGAAGAGTATACTTCAAAGCCTGCCCTAAAGGCACCGGACCAAAATAATAATGTAAAAACAACATTTTCTCCCAACACACAGAATCCAATTTGTTTTCTTTCACTGTGTGACTCTGTTAATTCCCCTTTTCCAGTTCATTTCATTTATTACGTTTCCATACTGCCCCATAGCCAAAGCTCTCTGGGTGGTTCACAAGAATTCTTGAAGGGTGCTATTTTTAATATTACGAATAATGCTATTTTGCAATTGTCCCAATTCTTGCTTATCTTACGTTGCTTGGTAGATGAAGGACCACAGTCAAGCCACAAATCTGCTCTTTGGCTCTCCTAGGACACTCCCACAATTCCTATATACATGAGCAGAGCCTTTCTATTTATTTATTTATTGCATTTTTATACCGCCCCATAGCCGAAGCTCTCTGGGCGGTTCACAAAAATTAAAACCATTAAATAATTTTAAAAATATAAAACAAGCCACAATCTAAAAACACAAAATAACTTACAATATAAAAACACAACCAGAATAAAACCAAGCAGCAGGAATTAATACAGATTAAAATACAAATTTAAAACAGCAAGGATTAAAATTGAGTTAATTTAACTGTTAAAATACTGGGAGAATAAAAAGGTCTTCACCTGGCAACGAAAAGAGTACAAAGTTGGCGCCAGGCGAACCTTTCTGGGGAGCTCATTCCACAGCCGGGGTGCCACAGCGGAGAAAGCCCTCCTCCTAGTGGCCACCTGCCTCACTTCCTTTGGCAGGGGCTCACGGAGAAGAACCCCTGTAGATGATCTTAGGGTCCGGGCAGGTACATATGGGAGGAGGCGTTCCTTTAGATAACCTGGCCCCAAGACGTTTAGGGCTTTAAATGTTAGTACCAGCACTTTGAATTGGGCCCGGACCTGGATCGGCAGCCAGTGAAGTTGGAAAAGGACTGCCGTAATATGGTCTCGTTGGCCAGTCCCCGTTAACAATCTGGCTGCCCTGTTTTGTACCAGCTGAAGTTTCCGGACCGTTTTCAAAGACAGCCCCACGTATAACGCATTGCAGTAATCCAAACGAGAGGTTATGAGAGCATGGATAACTGTAGCTAGGCTATCTCTGTCCAGATAAGGGCGCAGTTGGTATATCAGCCTAAGCTGGTAAAAGGTGCTCTTTGCCACCGAGTTCACCTGTGCCTCCAGTGACAGTTCTGGATCCAAGAGCACCCCCAAACTACGGACCCGATCCTTTAGGGGGAGTGCAATCCCCTCCAGAACAGGGTGAACATCACCTCGCCGGACAGACGAACCACCCGCTAACAGTACCTCCGTCTTGTCTGGATTGGGTCTCAGTTTGTTAGCCCTCATCCAGTCCATTACCGTGCTCAGGCACTGATTCAGAACAGCCACTGCCTCACCTGGGTTTGTTGAAAAGGAGAGGTAGAGCTGGGTGTCATCCGCATATTGGTGACATCTCAGCCCACATCTCCGGATAACCTCTCCCAGTGGCTTCATGTATATGTTAAACAGCATAGGGGATAAAATAGAGCCCTGTGGAACCCCATGGCTTAAATGCCACGGCACAGAGCAATAATTTGACGATGGGGTGTGTGTTTCTTTTCCATAAATAATATGCAGCGGTGTTACAACACTGAAAAGTTCATTCTCTCTCTCTCTTGCTTTCCCCCTACGCACACACACACTCATATTTCACATCCCGCCCTCCTAAACGAATGCCAACTCAAAGTCACATTCAACAATTTGAAATAAATGACAAAAATAATTTGTAAAATACTGACAATAACAAAACAGCAGAACTAATTCATATTAAGTGCCACTAACAAAAATAAAACCCGCCCACTAGGGGGGAAAACCCAAAGGTGTTTCGGCACACTTAAAAGCAGAGAATGAGGGGACCATACTCACATTTTTTTGTACATCTTAATATCCAATTTATGACTTGGATCCTGCGAGCCAAACTACATGTTACACTAATCGTGTAGCTAAGTCTTGTCTTTTTCTTTTTAACCCCAATGCACACATGACTCCAATTTGGATCAGGACTACTGCGCTCCGGTAGAGGGGATTAAACCTCCCCCTGTTTTCTCCCCCCTCCAATGCAAGGGTTAAAGAAAGAAAAAGGCCTCCATTGGTGTCTATTGAGGTTTTTGTCTTAATCCAACCCCTCCCCATGGGGAAGGGTTTTTGAGAAAATTGGTAGGGGGAGTTTTAACCCTCCCCTATCAGAGCATGGTGGTCCCAGTCTACATCAGGGGCATGTGTACTTACACTAGAGTAAAAGGGAAAGAAACAAAAGAACAAACATTAGCTGTACACTATGCTGCTAGCAAATGTGTAGTTTGGCACTAAGGCAAATTATTATTGTTATTATTATTATTATTATTATTATTACTTTAAGAAGTTCACTGAAGGAATGCTTTCCATCCCCTTCACCCCCCAACAGCCCACAAGCACAGCTTTGGGGTTGGGGTCCCAGGTGGCTGTAAGAAGAAGGAGAGGACAGGAAATGGCCCTTCCATTCACTTCCTTAATGGTGAAATCCTGTGTATATTTAGACAGAGAAAAGTCCTACAACTGCCTGGGAGCATGCTGAGAGTTGTAGGACTTTTTTCTATCTAAAAATGCATAGGATTGTGCCTTAAATTAATTTATCTTAGGATCAAAGCTGATATCTAAATGCCTTCCAGTCAATAGAAGGGTGCCAAATAGCTTTCAATGATTCCGTGCGTTTGTTGCCATTTCTCCGATGTACGTATTTCCATTGAAAACCACAAAGATTCTGGTAATACCTTGAAGACTACACTTTTATTATTTGACAACTAAGAAAGCAGTTGCCATTATAAATATGTCAATCTTTAAAATGTTTCAATACTCTTTGTTGCTTTTGTTGCAACAACTAACATGACTATCCCTCTAGAAGTATTTCCATTACATTTCCCTTTTTTAGTGGACAGGAGATGGAAAGGATATTTCTGCCTTTGGCATGCATTACTCTTGAATTTCGATTTATATGCTTGTTTTTAGTACATTCATCCGACTTGGTTCAAAGTATCAGTTTAATTTAATTTAGTTTAGTTATACACCACTTTTCCACAATGCCCGAAGCAGCTCACAATACACATTAAAATTTGGGATGGATGGACCTGTCTATTTAAGTGTATTCGTTCATAAGTCTGTTCGGTCCAGCTTCCACATCAATCAGATAGCTAGAGATATTACAAATATGCACATTCACATTGTATATTTTTATACGCATCTACCCTAGAATACAGATTTTTTTGGTATACATTTTATCGTATGATATGGATTTTTTGCATGCAGTTTAACATAAAATACACATTATTATTAACCAGGACTGTTGAATCTCTTTCAGGCCAATAGCCAAATTTCATTTTGGAGAAGCTCTCATGGCTCTTACTGCTAATAACTAAGCATTATGGGACACTTAGTTGCATGGGTGGGGGAGGGGAGAACAAAAGCCAGGAAGCCACCAACAATTGGTGGCCATGGGAAATTGGAGTGGCTGTAATCCCAAAAGATTGTCTCGGGGCCTCAGGCAGGCCAAATTTGGCCCATAGGCCTGAGGTTTGATACCCCTGTTTATATTTTGGTATTGTTATTTTTTTTGAGCTGAGAACTATACTGCAAAATTTGGAGATGTACCAAAACTGAAGGCTTTTTGATGTTTGCTTCATGACTTAGTCTGGAAAGCACAAATCGGGTAGGTTCCCTTAAAAATATGGATGGAACAAAATCCATGTGCATCCCTAATCAGAATACAGTGCAGATCCCCCGACCTGTAGTCCAGTACTCTAGCCAGTATGGTGTAGTTACTAGAGTGTTGGACTGGGAGTCAGGAGATATGGGTTCCAGTCCACACTTGGCCATTGAGCTCATTGGGTGCCTTTGGGCCAGTCACAGACTCTCAGTCCAACCTACCTCACAGGGTTGTTGTTGTGAGGATAAAAATTGAGAAGAGGATGATAATGTATGCCGCCTTTGGTTCTTTGGAGGAAAAAAGGTGGGATATAAATGTAGTAAATAAATAAATCACAATGAAAAAGACAGCTGGTTAGCCAACATATCACTAGAATTCAAATGAGAAAAATAAATAAATCAAGATGAGATAAATTCCATATTACAATGACATAACCTAGACTTAATACATAAAGACGCAACAAGTACAAAGGAAGAGCAAAATCAAAATGAAAAGGTTAAACAAGAGTTAATCCAACCTTAGTGCAGTCCAAGGGACCACAGCAGCCTGGTTGAAACATACAAAGTGACTTATATAATATGGTAGCTAGGACCACTGCTGCAGATTAAGATAATGTGCCCAAGAATTGAATTACCATGCAAATACAACAGGTTAAAGTGTTCGGGTCCCTTTTCAATAACCCTTCTCATGCAGATTTCAGGCATTGACCATGAGGTACTCCAAAGATGCTAAGTTGAATGTTTCCTTATTCAGTTGATGTATTTGATTTCAATGCAAAAGTGCCGACTCATCCAAAACAAAAAAAAAAAAAAAAACCACCTTCCATACCAACACTCAATCATGAAAATATTATATACTAAATCAAATTGCTTTGGGCTTCCCAGTAAGTAATGAAATGAAAAAAAGAGGAAGGCGGGAGAGGAAAAAATCTTAGAACAGGGGAAAGATTTTCATCAACAAGCGCCCTTATTAACAATCTGATTTTCTCTCGCCCTTTCCCTCCCCTCTCCTCTCTCTTTCAAGACATAATTAGAAGCATACTAGGGAAGGTGGTGAAGAGTGCACATATTTTTGACCATGTGCTAAATACATGATAAGGATTTTGTTCCTCTGCAGTGTCCCTGGTGTCAATGAGGTTAAATGATGAACACTTGAACAATGAGTCACGTCCTAACTGTACTTGAAATGTGTCCGTTTAATGGCAACTTTAGAGCATGTCTGCACCACAGCTGCCCATTCTATGTGTTTTTTCTTTCCCAAGGACTGGAACATCAGATTCAGAGTGCTGCTTCTGTGAAATGGCCATCGCAGCAGGTCAGGGACCAATGACACAGCTCCCCCATCTCTTGATATTAACTCCACCGTAAGACTTTTCAACGGGGACAGTCCAAATGTTCAGCTGTTAGTCATCAAGTGACGAAGCATGGGTTTTATGAAAGCCATAAGCCGATGCTTTGGCAGACACATGGCTGCTGCCAAAAACAGCAACCCCACAACTCCTTTGTCTCCTTTTCATGGTGAAATGGAAGGATACTGAAAGCCATAATAGCAGTGACATTACTAGTACAATTAGATATTGCATCATTTCTTTTTATGTAAATAAAAGCTGGAGGGGAGATTCAGGACCATGGCATGGCAAAGGGGGAGCTTTAACCTGTTGCCCCCACCAAAGTATTGATTGAAAGCGAGGGCTATTTGCAACAGAAGATAATCTTCCATTGTCACCAATGAGAAAGCCAAATAAAAAAAGAACACTTAGTGTGAGAAAGGGAGAGTAGGAGCTAATCTACACAATTACTTGTTACGTTTCAAAATGTTGATTTTTACATTTTAAGTTACTGCGTTTTAAAATGTGTTAGGCCACGTTTTCTTAAACTTACAGTTCAGTAGATCATGTACTCCGTCTTTACTGTGTTTAATGAGGTCTCACTGACTCTTCCCTGTGTTTCTTTCTTTAGCGTTCCTTCCTCGCAACATAGTTCCCACGCCCACTTCCTCCTAATCCCCACTTCCTTTTCCCGGCTTGCATTGAATTCTTAACTGTTGAAGCACCCAGGAGAGGAGATACAAAAAAGACTGCAGCCACGAGGGAAGCCAAAGGCAAGAGTAAGCATTGGGGCACCTGAAATGAAGGCCACGCCCACACCTGTGTGATTGGATACCAGATGTTTTAAATCAGCGACTCAAATCCGGTAAGGAAAGACACATTCTTCTACTTACAACTATTTATCAAAATAAAAGAATGGAGTATATCTCATTAGATTGCATTAATTAATTAACGGCTATAAAATGTTACAGTAACCCTTTCTAAATGTTGCAAATCCAAAGTGTAGATTCCCTCCAGATAATGGGCAATAGGGGGGGGGGCTTCTACATGGAGGAACCCCCACAAGGCCTCTCCCAAGTTAAATGGAACCTCCATCTTCAGAGGCAGTTTCCATATTTTTGAAGAAAAAGGCTTTAATCAGTGGGAGAAAAAAAATCATATATTTTAAAAATGCCCACAAATGGTGTATACATTTGGGAAAATGTCCATGAACTCAGCATGAATTTATGTGCTAAAGAACAAAAACAAAGCTTGCAATCTGGTACAGACACGAGTTGGAATGAGGACACAGATTTGCATAAAATCTGCCTATGCTAATTGATCTGTATAGATGCAAATTTAGAAACCATTACTATAATTTAAATAGGAACATAACACATCTCACCATGGGAGGAGGGGAAGGCGTCAATATTGACCAAATGACCTTTGTGGCTGTTCAGTCTGCTGTCCAAGTGATAAATGTTGATGAGCAAGATCAAAGTCTTTGCTCTCCTTCCTTATGGTCCTTTATTTCTAAAGAACCTTGCACTGGATAGCAGCCCTACAAACAAATGAAGAGGATGCCTTCAAACAAGGGACTGTCTGCTATAAAGTAGGGGATACGGCCTCCCTAGGAGCTCGACTCTGGACTGATCGAACAACCACCCTGATTGACAATCTGATTTTCCTACATGAAAGTTATAAGAGATTATTTGAATAATATGCATGGCTGATTGTTGTTCACAAGCCTGGAGCATATGAGCCAGGTAGATAATCAGGAAGAAAAGCAGGGACGTTGCCAATGTTCTCAGGGTCAGTGTGATGGCTTAAATATAAAGGGCGAGTCCTGGCAATCTGGGGTATAGGCTTGTTGGCATCTGAAAAGAGGGCTAAATGAACAAATTATGTCCTTAGACAAAGAACCCAATGGAAAATGAAGAGAGCCAGGCATAAGAAAGTAGCTCTAGAAGGAAATACATTATAAGGACAGTGTTTAAGGAAGGAAGGAAGGAAGGAAGGAAGGAAGGAAGGAAGGAAGCTAAAGGTTAACTAGATCTACTAGTTAGGGTAGATAATGAACATGGGACCTTATTTGATTGTAGATTTGCAGTCTACAGCCCAGCCAGAAGGCTGAAGTCATTAATCTCTAATCGAATGCAGACCTCACAAGTTTTCATTCAAGGTCCTCCATTATAATGAGCTCAATTTTGGACTAATCTGGAAGCTGCAGAGAGTGGAAACTTCAGCTTCTTGATCTCTTTAGAAGGTCTGCATTCAGCAATCATGAAATCATGAAGTGCCTTTGGATTTCACCAAAGACTGCTGCATGGCATTAGTTTCTGGGCATCGCTTGTCATGGAGTGAAATAGTAGAACATTTATCCCAAAGAAGCACCTCTGTTTTGTTTTTGAAATTGTCAGCGGTTTAACTGGCAATGATTAATGTCTGAGAAGCTTCTTAAGAATATAAGAAGAGCCATGCCAGATCAGACCAAGGGTCCATCTAGTCCAGTACCCTGTTCACACAGTGGCCAGCCAGCTGTCGACAAGGAACCCACAAGCAGGACACAGGTGCAAATGTACCCTCCCACCCTTGTTCTCCAGCAACTGGAGTATATAGGCTTACTGCCTCTGATATTGGAGGTAGCACATAGCCATCAGGACTGGTAGCCATTGATAGCCTTCTCCTCCAAGAATTTATCCAAAGCCATCCAAATTGGTAGCCATCACTTCATCTTGTGGTAGTGTATTCCACAGTTTGTGTGAAGAAGTCCTTCCTTTTATCTGTCCTGTATCACCTACCAATCAACTTCATGGGATACCCCAGGGTTCTGGTATTATGAGAGAGAGAGAGAAACTGTCTCCCTCTCCACATTCGCTACACCATGCATGATTTTGTACACCTCTAGCATGCCTCCCCTTCACCTCTTTTTCAGTGCTAAACAACCCCAGCTGTGGTAACATTCCCTCTTGTGGGAGATGCTCCAGGAACTTGATCATTTTAGTTGCCCTTTTCTGCACTTTTTCCTGCTCTTCCACTCTTGGCCCTCTTGGAAATAGGTATGGATGTTGAGTTCAGGTTTGGGCATGAAATGCGTTAATTTGCACATCAGTTGTCATTGCCACTATCTCAATCTCCAAGGTGGACATCACATTTTGCCCTCTATTTCCAAAGTTCAGAGGTGTACGCCAGTGCTTATGTTACCCCAAAATTGCCCCAACTCTCCAGTGACCTCCTTCCAATGGGTATCAAACCTAAATAGATGCTGTGCCTGTACAACATTGTACGGCTCAGAAAAGAGGGCAGAGCATAACACAAGATGTTGTATTTTTCATGTTCTTCTCTCCTTTGCGATTGGGTGCAGGATCAAATTGGTATTAGAACCTGAAGCACAGAATTATGCCTGGAATATGTGAACCAAATTTCACTTCAATTCTGCAGTGTTCAATGGGGTTATCACATCACAAACTGACAAACAAACAAACAAATGGAATGGTGAATTGGCAAGTTAAACAAAGAGTTCGGCCATGTCTACACGATCCATTTATCCCAGGGTCCACTCGAGGTTGTCCCTGTGCGTCCAAATGATGTATAGGGAATCCCGGGGTCAGCTGGGGATGACTTCTCACTTTCCCCGGGATAACTGCAACTGCGGATTTTCCGGGTTTTCCCACAGTCCCAGACAGCCCCAAGGACTATGGGTCATGTGGTGCTGGCTCCCAGGTCCTACCTCCTCCTCGTGAATAGCGGGGCCTCAGGAAATGGGCACAGAGCTGTCCAGGGGGGCTCCATGCCCATCAAGGGTGGAGGGCAGCATTTCTGTCATCCTTCAGATGGCTCTCAGGGTTGGGGCGCAGAGTTGCCAGGTGTTTTTTTAAAATAATTTTTTTAAACCACTTACCTCGGTGCTGGATTGCGCTTGTGAAGTTGCACAATGGATTCTCTTTTTTAAAAAACATGCCGTGCCGGAACGTCCTTCTTTCCTTCCAGGATGTCGCACTGGTGTGTGCACACTGGCGTGTACACGCTGGGAGACAACCCCGGAAATGGGAAAGCCCAGTACCCTCCACCACCACCCCGTCCCAAAAAGCCGGTAGGAGAAGATGAGCCCTTCGTTTCACACCTCCAGGAATCCAAAACATTTCATCCAGCCAATGGAAATTATATTTTACAACTCCTGTTATCAGCATGTGACTGCAGTGAAGAATAGGCTGTCTGTAAATGTGTCCAATAAACCATGGACGGCCAATGTCTTGAGCCTCACAGGAGAGCAAGTTCAGCTTGGTTGCTCTTAAGAGAACACCCAGTCATGATGTCATTATCCTCCCCTCTCCCAGCAGATTAGGTTCACCTCCCCAGCTCCAAAACATTCACATGGAGGGGCACCTGTAATGTAGGAAGCAGAGAAATGTTGTACACAGCTAACATTTTCTTAGTTAGTTCTTTGACCCAGAATTGTTGTTTTAAAGGATATTGTAATTATAACTTGTGTTTATGCTTTATGGTTTTACATTTTGTATATTGGTGTTTTTAATGTTCAGTGTTTTAAATTTTTTTTAAACTGCCCAGAGAGCTTCGGCTATGGGGCGGTATATAAATGGAATAAAATAAATAAAATAAATAATAAATTTTAAAAACATTCTTTTTGCTTCATCCATGAAAGCATCTTTGGGCCAAAACAGACATTACTTTAAATGTGTGTCTAGCAGCTAGGTCTTCTTTGCATTTTTACTCTAGAGTAGGTACAGGGGGTTGATCCAGATTTTAATGGCCCCTTTCCACCACCACCACCACCACCATGCCTGGGTCCTGATCTAAATTAGCAGCCCTCTGTCTACTGTAGTGTAAAAAGAGAGACATACCTGCTAGGCACACATTTATGTTAATGTATGGTTTAGCCCTTTCTTTCCCAAGTGTACACGCACTTGATTGATTGATTGATTGAAAATGAATTTAAACTAGTCAGTAACAAGCCATTTGGAAAGCATATAGATGCATTACTCCTGGAACAAGCTTTCTACATATTATTTTACAGAGCTCCTAAAATATGAATTGTATCAAGCTTATGAATGGGTGTCCTCTGCGACAAAGAAAATCCCAAGAGACAGTATGAAGGTATCTTACGCGCTAACCCCTAGAACTTCTCATTGTTTCATTTTGTTTTTTTCAAAATGGAAAGAAATTCAACATAAATCAGTGTCAGAGGCAAGAATCGTGGGTAGCCTACAAAAACAAATATAAATATTTGAGTCAATAGGTTATATAATGTGATAAGAAAAGACAGAAAGGAGCAGGGGGGAGGAAAAGCTATAAAATCAAGAGTCTACCTCTTATTCATGTGCCTGGTGGGGTGTGTATAAATATTTATAAGACTGCACTCCTATTCACACTTACTTGGGAGTAAGTACCATTGAACCCAATATGACTTACTTCTGACTAAACCTTAATTGGATTGCACCTTAAGTTAGTACTAAACATTCTATGTTTTATTTCATTGATTCATATTCTTCTTGGATTTTTGACCCACACTTTTGGGCCGGGTGACAATTTGACCCCACTAACTGAAAACCAAGGATTGAAGTGAAGCACTCAAGGCTTGAAGAATTAGAGCCTATCTACACAGTCCCTTGGAACATTTTAAATAGTATTTTAAAATGTTCCAAATAGGTGCATTCTAAAATGTCTTAGGCCACATTACTGAGTACTCATGTTACAGGAGAAAAATTCTTCAGTCTTTAAAGCGGTGTGTGCAATCACACACTGTTCTGCCCCATCTCTTTCTGTTTCGTTTTTACAATGAGTTTAGGGCAAGGCATTGTGGGTGTTGTAGTTCAGTCACCCACTTCCTCCTTAGCCCCGCTTTCTTCCCCACCAATTAACTGCTAAGCAGTAAACGAAGCACTGCTCCCATGAATCACAAACGGTAAGGAAGGACACATCATTTTATTTAAAATGATTTATTAAAAGTGAAACCGTTGTATATAGCTGAAGTGAGTTTTAAAAAACCTCAGGTATACAACGTTATAGGGAGTGTGTCATGTGGCCCAAAGAGTTTTCGTAACCCTTATAAAACGTCAAAAACCTAGCGTGTAGATCGGCTCTTAGGCTGTTACCTAAGAAAATTAGTAATCATGACACAACTTTTTGCACCATCAGGGCTGATGTCGGGGCTGCATGTTGGAGCAGAGTGGTTGCTGTGACCTCTTTGCTCGCTCCCACACCATTCTGGAAGTGTGGCTGTACTTGAATGTTTGTATAGTACACCATTTGACCAGTACAGCCAAACCATGTGACCTGAAGCTCAAAACATTTCCACAGAAGCATAACCAAATAACATTTAAAACTGCCTCCTAGCACAATACTTTCCATTTGTTGTAATATTTTTAAACTTTTTTAAAAAAAAATCAACTGCCAACCAAGAATCAGGAACCACTGCTGCCCCCATGAGATGAGCCAGCAGGACTAAAAGTCAGAGCATTTTCTGGGCAGTCCTCGGCTCGGGGATGATTCTGTCTACCCAGTTGGCCATGGGTTTCAGAGAGTTTTGGGTATGGGGTGGTATAGAACTACAGTAAATGAAAATGAACGAAATGAAATTGGGAAAGCACTATGATCATGCACATGGGCCCCATCCCCTACTTCTATTTGCTTGAACAGGAGTAGAAATCTTCACATGATTGGGAACCCAGACAAGGAAGGGTCCATGATTGCATGGTGCGTTCTATTAACATTCAAGTGAGCTCGAGTAGAACTCCCTTTCAGACTTTGCCGATTCAACATGGCAAGGTCTGAACTGAGCGGGGCAGGACCAATGTGCCCAGAAACATAGGGGACAAAGCCAGGGTGCACGATCCTGTTCCTCTACCCACTTGAAGCCCTCCCACATTCAGGAATACAATTCTATAAGGGCATGATGATATGCAATGCAACAGTAACCCTTGTGTTGAGGTTGGGTTCTGGTTCTGCCAGGTCTAGGGTGACCATATGAAAAGGAGGACAGGGCTCCTGTATCTTTAACTGTTGTACAGGAAAGGGGATTTCAGCAGGTGTCATTTGTATGCATGCAGCACCTGATGAAATTCCCTCCTCATCACAACAGTTGAAGTATCTGCTCAAGGGGGCAGGGCTACTGCAGCTTTAATTGTTGTGATGAAGAGGGAATTTTACCAGGGGCTGCATGCATACATATGATAGCTGCAGAAATTCCCTTTTCTATACAACTGTTCATGATACAGGAGCCCTGTCCTCATTTCCATATGGTCATCCTAGTCATCCGTCAGGTTCTTTGGCATATCAAGATGACACAAGCCACCTGTACAAAAACTTGACAGTTTATTGATGGGAAATTGAAGATATATATATATATATATATAGGGAGGCACGGTAGTGCCTCCCTTGTTAAGGGCGGTCAGTAAAAAACACGTTCCACCATATTAAAGTGATAATTGGGTGGGGTCATTCTAACAGCCATAAAATCGAAAATGTTTCACCAGTCTCTCTGAAATTTACAGGTGCCAGAAAGAAATGTTTGTTTTACATTACCTGAAAATTTCAAGAAGATTGGTGAAAGACTGAGGGAAGGAGAGCAGTTCAAAGTACAAAGATTAAAGAATGACCTGGCTCCAAAACTGAAAATTGAACTCAGGGCTTGCGACCATTTTTGCGCAGCTGTCCTTACCTTCAGGGAGCCTTTTTCATTAATCCAATGGCATGGTCTACTTCCTCCCGTTCTAGTGTACGTGGAACTGCTTTTCTTTTTAAAAAATTCGCTTAAGTGGTTTTTATTAAATTAAAGCTGTGCCTCTTTAAGAAATCTTGTGGCCATTTTGATTATGGCACATGCTCAGTAGAGTCAGCTACAATGGCTGCTTCCTCTAGCAAAGACAGTGCTGTAGTCTCTTCTCAGAAGTAAGTTCCATTGACTGAATGCAATGGTCTTACTCCCAGGTAAGTGTGTAGAAGATTGTAGCCTTTATTTAAAAAAAACAGTCTGGAACCTTAGAAGGCAGAGAGGGAGAGATGTGAGTGAGAATTCCCTCTCCTTTACAGCACTATAACTCTACAATTAACAACTTGCTTGCATGCTTTGCATGTGTGTATGTTCATTTGATTATGGCTGCTGATCATTAATTTTCATATCAATTCAATCCAATGCATGTCTACTCAGAGGTTAGTTCCACTGAGTGCAAAGAGTCTCATTCCCATTCCACTGGCTTGAAGGGGTGTGTGGATTTGGCTGTACTTCTCTTTGAGAGCTCTGTGTATTTAGGGGCCAAGGCTTTTTGTAAAAGAAGAGGTTAAGCTCCCCCCTCTTTTTCTTTTTTTTTAAAAAAAAAATTCCATGTATTTGATTTTTAAAGAATTTTTATTCCTTCATTGTTATTATAATTAATAATAATAATAATTAGTAGAAGTAGTAATACATTTATTAATGTTACATTTATATCCTGCTTTTTTTCCTCTTGCAAGGAACCTAAGGTGGCTTACATAATCCTCCTCCATTTTATCAGCACAACAACCCTGTAGGGTAGAAGAGTCAGTGACATTCTGAATTCTCTTAGCTTTTCTAATATATTTGATCAGGTTGAACAAAACTATTGTGTATTGTTATCTCCAGTACCAACATCTTTGACAGGCTTAATATAGGATTCATTGGCCACAGGCTATTTTTAGAGCAAAAAAATTAAAATAAAAATCCAAACTTCGATAGATTAAAATTAAATTGAGCAATATTTCTAAACACCCACATGGCTATTCTTGGTACTGGGTCAGATGTAGTGATATAAGAGGATGTTCAGACTCCATTTAGTTGATCAGTTGCAAAGAAGCTTCTCTAGTAAGGAGGACGGGGAAAGCCCTAGACTGATCATTCTTTCAAGTGCCATATCTCCCCCCACAAAAACCCATGAGGTAGGTTAGGCTAAGAGTCTATGACTGGCTCAAAACCATCTAGTGAGTTTCTTCTGCTGCTCACTTTCACAGAAATGTAAAACAAATGTTTGGTAATGTTTGGGTGTATGGCATGTGCTACTTTTACCCTCACAACAACCCTGTAAGATAGATTAGGCTGGAAATTTAGGCCTGGCCCACTATCTATGTCTGTGTGTCTCCCTCTGCCTTTATACAATGTTGTGCTGGCCACCATTTTGGATGGCTTGTCCTCCTTTCCATGTGGTAACCCTATAACATGACACTATTCCCCCTTCTGAAGAGGTCTGGACCTCAGACTACTAAAGACAAAATGGCAGACCATAATAACTGTGTTCATATGCCCATTGCTTTATGAGGCTTCTGTAGGCTACCGAACAGAGAACTATCAGGCCATAAAGTTGCTTAAATGGGTCTGCCAGAAACCTGACCTCACCGTTCCTGTTAAGTCCATGTCCTACAGGAAATGCTCTCAGCTGAACTTGATGGAATCCCATCCTTCATCCCTTGGTTTAATTTACTGACCTCCCCTGGACGGCTCCGGGGGGGGTAAGCCCCCTTCCCCCCTCCGCGCGCCCCCTCCTCCCCTCCACGCCCCCCCTGCTTACCTTCTCGGCCCGTCCGCTCCCGTCCGGGGCCGGCGGCTACCACCAGCAGGCTCCGCGGCCTGCTCTAGAGTAGCGCGCCGGGTGATGACATCACCCGGCGCGCCACCCTAGAGCAGGCCGCGGAGCCCGCTGGTAGTAGCTGCTAGTGCCGGACGGGAGCGGACGGGCCGAGAAGGTAAGCGCCCCCCTCCCCCCCCCCCCCCGCTGTCCACTTTCATCGGCGGGCGCCCGCTGGCGCCCGCCAATGGAAGCGGCGGTGGGCGCCAGTGGGCGCCCGCCGATCCGCCGATCCGCCGAACCGGTTCGGAGCCTTTTCGGACCGGTTCGGATTGGATCGGCCGATCCAGCTGCGGGATCGGAAATCGGATAATTTATCCGATTTCCCACTGGACCGGACTCGGATCGTGGATCGGGTCCGATCCAGTGCACATCCCTAGTAAATATCTATGGATGGAAATGCAGCCCATGCAGGCTTGAAACTTGACCACAAACATGATCACAATAAACTGTGTAAACCAAATGAAACAACAATGAATGGATTTTGAATACATACGGTAATCCGGATAGCCCTTCAGACTTCAACATTCGTTTTCAACACATGGCATAGGATGTCTGTTTCTTGAAAATCAGATAAAGGATTTCTCTTACTTGTTCAGCAGTGTGAGATCAAAGGCAGAGCTACCACCTAATACTTTCATGCATCAGTATTATTTTAAAATTAAGTATGAAATTATTTTTGTCTTCCCCATAACACATAACATGAGAGTTAAAGTGCAACACATCTGGAGAGCACCAAGCTGGAGAAGGTTGACTCCTATACTTGTCTTCTCAGAAGCCAGTGCCACTGAATTCACTAGGGCATACTCCCAAGAGGTATAGGATTGCAAACTAATCTCATCTGAAAGGTGTTCAAGACAGCCAAACTAAACCTCTTCTGCTCCTCTGTCGCTTTGATGAGATGATGTATTGTGGAGGGATTGTGGGGAATGAACAGTATATTTTGTTTAAATACATTTTAAAGAAAAAAAACATTGGTTCTTTGAAGGGCAGGATATTGATCAAAAGTTGGAAGTGCCTGGAACATGCTCTGGTTCTAGATCTGTAATGAATAGTTCCCCTTTTGTTATCAAGCGTGCTGCTATATGTGAGATGTGTTTGAGAGATGTGTTTGAGACCCTGTATTTGGTAAGGATATGGAACAGCATTCCCCATCTTGTTGCCCTCCAGGTGTTTGAGATGACAAGTCCCAGCATTCCTGACCATGGGACATCCTGACTTGCAATGATGGGAGTTGTAGTCCAACACCTTTGGAGGGCACCAGGTTGGGGAAAGGCTGCTCTAAACAAAAAAAGAGAAGTAGGTGGCCCTAAGTTGTTCGTTATCAGTTTTCCACAACCCCACAGTCACCTCTGCATATCATATTCTCCACCCTGTCCTCATGGTTTATCTGCTTTGGGAGAATGAGAATTTCACTTGCACTTTCTGCCTCCTTAGGGAGGATGTGGCGTTAAGGCTTGTGAGCCTTAACTCCCAATTTCCCTGCTTTTTGGTGCTTGGTTGGAAACTGTGGAGGCTTAACATTGTTTTTGTAAACCGTAGGTTTTTTGTTTAATGAGTATATATGTATATATATATATATATATGTATATATATATATATGCAAAGAAAGTTAGCACCTCCTTCCAACTAATCAAGCTCTCATAGCTTGGTGTCTATCGGGGGGGGGGGCATGATAGAGGGAGCCGTCCCTTTGAGCCAAAGCAGGTTCTCTGGGTCAGTTGTGCAGTTCTTTCTGAAGCGAGGCCAAAGCATGAAGCTTGTGCATTGGCTCTATAGGCTCTCCTGCTAGCTGTCTGCCTCTTCCTCAGGAGCTGACAGACTGCATCCGTACCCCCTCTCAAAAGAAGCAGGGGGGCTCCCTCTTGTAGGTGTTCAAAGCATCTAAGCTGGGAAACAAATTGCCTTGGTTAGGAGTGCAAACTTCTCAGATCATCCCGAGATAAGACTTTATGAGAAAAGGGTGACATAACTATGAGAAGGCCATCCAGGGAATGAGGCCTGCTCTTGTTTGTTAAAGCCTGCTAAAATCTACTCCCTGTAATTAGGACACACAGGTTTCTTAGCAGCATTTTGGAACTCTGTGAAGTCCATATTTCTGCTCACTAACAAACTTACTACAGCCCTGTTCAGGCATTCAGGAGGATGCCTGAACAGGGCTAATGTGGCTATTTATATCATCATGCCCTTATAGAATTTTAAGAGCTTACATGCGGTGGTGGTGGCAGTGAAGGAAGAGGCATAACCAAGACGAAACTAGCCAAAAGCACAGTTTGCACCACAGTTTGCAAAAGTTTGCACATGGACCACAGTTTGCAAAAGCACCCGATCTAGTTGTCCAAAGTAGATCAAAAGCCCTCTGACCTGCAAGGGGCTATCATAACTGATCATCCTGCAGTATAGTTTTATTTTAGGAGTACTAGGCTAATGCCAAAGTGGTGTGTGTGTGTGTGTGTGTGTGTGTGTGTGTGTGTTTTCAAAGCCTCTTTGCTCAGTTTGCTAATGTAAATGACTATAATTGACAGTTCATTGTCAAGCTTATTGCAAACCTGATTTAATTAGCAATGCCAAAGGGGTGCGATTTGCGGGCAGGTATCTAAGCTGCCTTATTTTATTTTTTATCTCCACCTCTTCCCATAGAACTGTCCACATTGGCACCAAAGGCTGGAGGGCAAGAGAACAAAGGGAATTTTATGTGTCTGAATTCAAATTCTTTCCCTTTGAAATGAAGCGTCCAGAATGGGCAATAAAACTGTGAAAATGGATTTCTGGCCGCATTTGATGTTAAGCCTTTAGTGTCAAGAGCCAAGACTTTTTTTCCCACCCTTCTCTCTGAATGGTCTTATGGGGAATTTGTCCTATAAATTATTTCTCACCGTTTGTATGCCTATAGCACCGCCCTATTTTATCCTCCTGAAGGATAAAAAAGTGGATTTTTCCCTAATTAACTTCTGTTTTCTGTAAAAGTTAAATAAAATGAATACATATACAGAGAGAGAGAGAGAGAGAGAGAGAGAGAGAGAAACTATTTTATATATCACAATGCTAGATTTTGTGGGGGGCTTCAGATTTGAAACTCTCTGTTTGCATGTTTAATATGTCTCTCTATAAAAAGAGGAACTTTTCTTTTTGGTCTTCCTGAACTTCCTTAGTGATGAGTTATAATCTTTCATGTCATCTCTTCCTATTCCATCTTCAAAGATTGAAATACAATGAGAAAAAGCAAAGGATTAGGGCTAGTTTATTAGAATGGTCTTCCCGGGTAGGGGGGATCCATTACAGTAGTGATTACAGCCATTCTATCTTTAATAGTTATCCACTGATTGAAAGAGCAATAGCGGAAGAGTGGCAAGCACATGAAAGCTATCTTAGCATATTTAAATGATTTGTTTCTAAGCTGCCAGTGCCTATGGAAAATTGATATTTAAATATTTATTGGTAACAAAAGCAGTTGGCGTTATTTTATTAAGGCCGGCTGTCATTAATTTCGACTGTTCCAGCATCTTGCTGACAATATTTTCAAGTAGTCGAAGGAAAACTTTTCCGTGATATGTTTATTTAAGAATGGAAAATTAAGTAGCACTTCATTTTAATTTATTTATTTCACTCCCAAGCTGCTCCTTCGGGAAGAAGCTTTAACATCAGTGCGAAAATCCCACCTCCTGGCCACCAGCATGCATTCCATTTATATTCCACCTTTTTCCTCCAAGGAACCCAAGGCAGCCTATATAATCCTCCCCCTCTCCATTTTATCCCTCTGCAACAACCGTGTGAGGTAGGTTGGGCTGAGAGTCTGTGACTGGCCCAAAGTCACCCAGTGAGCTTCCATGGCTGAGCGTGGACTAGAACCCGGATCTCCTGACTCCCAGTTCAACACTCTAACCACTACGCCACACTGGATCAACCCATCTCTAACTAGAAAATGATGAAAACCAACCACTTTGCAACAGGTGTGGGAGGTCCCCATTATCCATAATCTACTTTACCAGCCTGATCGAAGGAGATCCACATTAGGGATGTGCACTGGATTGGGTCCGATCCACGATCCGAATCTGATCCAGGGGGAAATTGGATAAAATTATCCGATTTATCTGATTTCCGATCTCACCGCTGGATCGGCCAATCCAATCTGATCCGATCCAGAAAGGTTCCGATCCAGATCACATGGATTGGCGGATTGGCGGGCGCCCGCTGCCGCCCACAGCTGCTTCCATTGGCAGGCGCCAGCGGGCACCCGCCGATGGAAGCAGACAGCGGGGGGAGCTTCCCTAGCAGGGCTGTCCACTTCCATCGGTGGGCGCCAGTGGGCGCCCGCTGATGGAAGCGAACAACGGGGGCAGGGGGCGGTGGACAGGAGCAGACGGCCAGGAAAGGTAAGCAGGGGGCAGGGGGCGCGGGGGGCGCGCAGCATGCTTACCTTCCGTGGCCGTCCGCTCCCATCCGCCGCTGGCCGCTACTGCAAGCAGGCTTCGCGGCCTGCTCCTAGGTAGCGCACCAGGTGATGACATCACCTGGCGCGCTACTCAGGAGCAGGCCGTGAAGCCCGCTCGCAGTAGCGGCCAGCGGCGGATGGGAGTGGATGGCCAGGAAAGGTAAGCAGGGGGCGGGGGGAGGGGGCCCCGCGCGCACCGCTTACCTTTGGGGAAGTCCGCTCCCGTCCGCTGCTGGCCGCTACTGTGAGCGGGCTTCGTTGCCTGCCCGTAGGTAGCGCGCCAGGTGATCAGGTGATGATCACCTGGCGCGCTAGCTAGGGGCAGGCCACGAAGCCTGCTCGCAGTAGCAGCCAGTGGCGGACGGGAGCGGACGGCCACGGAAGGTAAGCAGGGGGAGGGGGAGGGGGAGGGGGCTTACCCCTTTGGGGCCGTCCACTTCCATCCGCTGGCACCCGCGGGCACCAGCGGATGGAAGTGGATGGCCCTGGGGGGGTAAGGAGCGCGGGGGAGGGTGCTTACCTGCCAGGGCCATCCACAGCGGATGGCCCCGGTGGGGAGGGAGTTAGGCCCCCCTCACCCGCCCGCCGCCAGTTTTTCCTCATAGATTTGCATTGGGGGAAAGCTTTCTTTCCCCCAATGCAAGTCTATGGGGGGGGGGGGAATGGCAGCCGATCCAAAAATCGGAAGTTCCCATTTTTGGATCGGGATAGGACCCGATCCGGTCCAGGGGGCCTCCGATTTTGTCCGATCTGATCCAGGACAAAATTGGAGGTCCCGATCCGGGTCCCGATCCGATCCGGGGGGTCTGTGCACACCCCTAGTCCACATATGGAAGCAGGCTTCCATGAGCACACCCAGTCTGGATGCTGAAACGCATCTGGTTGGGTATCCACATTGGCTGTCACTGGGCCTCGGTGAACTGGCTAGATGCATGTTTTGATTGGTGATGTAACCCAAAGTGTGGAATTGGGGAGTTTTAAGAATGGATTGAGTTCAGATCATCTGGGGTAATTACAAGCTGTGCCCAAACCTCTTCAAAGTCTGAGCTCAGCTCAGAAAAGAGGGGAAGCAGGGAAACCTGGCAGAAAAATTACTTCATTTCCCCCTCTTACCTTCCTATCTCCTTTGCTTTGGGTGTCATGACATTGTTTATTGTTAGCCTACAGGCAGGGGCTGTCTTATTTTACTGGTGCATGTAAGCCGCTCCGGGAGGCTTTTCCGCTGAGCAGGATAAAATTCTTAAATGGTGTGATCCTATCGATTGCAACCTTGATGATTAAAAGACCCCAAACTTGGAAGCTTCGGATCTTGCCCAAGGGCCCTCTGAAACCTGGAGCTGGCATCGATGAGAGGAGAAATTCATAGTGAGCAGAGGCAGTAGCTCAGTGCGATAGGGCACATCCTTTGCACACAGAAGGTCTCAAGTTTGATCCTGGGCATCTCCAAGTAGAGAAGAAAATCTCTTGCCTGAAACTTGGAGAGGTTCTGACAGTCAGTGTCAACAATACTGGGCTAGATGGACCAATGGTCTGAACAAAGTATAAGGCGGTTTCCTATGTTCCTATGGGGAAAGACTCACAGGGAGCGGCAGGGAGCCAGTCGATGTCCAGGCCTTCTTATGTTCCCAATGGCACCTTTCAGGAATGAGATAAGATCCAGAGTTTAGAATGTGTTTGAGCTTAAAATGAGCTAATTGGGGCCAATTTCAAACTGAGCTAATTTTCAGTGAATCCATTCCAAACCTCTCCCAAGGAAAGCTCTCACATCGCTACCCATGATGTGGATGGAGATGCATACCATCTTTGTTCATCCCAACCTCACCTTTCAAAACTGCAAGTGTTCTGTTATTGGCTCACCCTTTATATTATCATAACAAAATGTTCGTCATTGTGACAGATGGGGGGGGAGGGAAATCTATAGCAAAAACTAGGCTGACAACTGTTACCCAGATGACCTTCTCTTCTGCCACTCCCAGACTGTGGAATGGCGTGCCGGGAGAGATTCGCCAACTTAACAGTCTCCTGGAATTTAAGAAAGCCGTAAAGACTGATCTCTTCCGGCAGGCCTACCCAGTTGAATTTTAAGATGTCTTTTAAAATGTATTCATTTTATATGCTTTTAATTTTATATATATATATACATATATATATATATATATATATATATATATACACACACACACACACACACATATTGGTGTTTTATATTTGTTGTTGTACCCCGCCTTGATCCAGAGGGAGAAGCGGGTAAGAAATAAATTTATTATTCTTATTATTATTATTACATCAGCCATTTATTTATTTATTTATTTATTGACTTCATTTCTATACCACCCAATAGCCGGAGCTCTTTATTGCAGAATTGTATCGCAGTCATCACTAATGGGGCACATGATGTTCACCTGCTTCCACAGTGATCTCGGTTCCACCTCTCATTTATGCTGGAATATCCCTGACTGCTTTTGTTGCAGTTTTCCTGGCTCTCTCGCTTCCATTCCGAAGTATGTCTGCGGTGTGCCCCCCCTGCTTTGCGAGGTCGTTGCTGTTCATCACAAGTTGCAGGCTCAGCGAACAGCCAGTCAGCTGTGAGGGGCGTGTCCATGGGTATTGGAGGTGTGGGGGAATGGACCTCTCTGCCATTTCCACCACATGTTTTGGATGGGTATCGGCATGTTTCACCAGCCAGTGCCTTTGGTTGTTTTTAATACGACCATAGCTCTGCACAGGAGCGCATCTTGGAGGAAATTCATATCCCCCGATATGTGGCTGCATGTCTGCACACGTGTGCATGCCTCATGAGTCATTAAAAAAAAACCTCTGCCCTGTAGACAGGTTTGACGCAGCATGTGCAATGCTGGTGAGGGTGCTTGTACACATCAACTGCCTAGCACCACCCACTTCTGCCCATACACATGCAAAAGCGGAATAACAGGGCTCGTGCGCTCTCGGAATGGCACTCCTGAAATTCCAATAAACAGCGTCCCGTGTGCCCCGTGAGTAACAATCATGGAAGCGGGAAACATTCGGAAGCATTCTTCTTCCGTAGCAAAAGGGCTGCAGGTTTAGATTAGCCCAAAGTGTGTAAAAATAGGAGTTCTACCCTGCAAGGACCTCCATGAGTAAGAGTAGTCCTCTTCTGCCAGTTCCTGTCAATTGAGGGTGGAGCATCCAGAACCCCATGTGCATATAAAAGGAAACTGCTGCCCCCATTGGATCAATCCATGTATTCATCAGCAGGAGAATTCTACATGGCCAGGGGTGCTCATGTGTGCTTCTAAAAAAAATGGCTGTTTCGAAGTCTCTCATGTGCATTGCCATATTCCCATTAGACAACAGGAAAAGGTCATCAAGTGTGGCTGCTTATTAATATGAATCAAGAGTATCCAGGTTTATGGGCAACACTTCATTCGTCCACTCTCTGTTATGTACTTAAATAAGAATTGTAGCTCAGTGGATTCGTGCTGATACAATATGAAATGTATGCAAAGCTACAACTACATCTCAGAATGTACCAAGAGTGGAAAACCGATCATGCTGATGAGTTAGATAATTATATGAGCAATCTATCATATCCCTGGCACCAGAGCATGCAAATAATGCCCTAGCTTGCAATATCTTGCAGAGATCCATCGTTTCCAGCACACTATTCTCATTTGTACTGACCTGCTGTGTGAATCCTCATGCAAATTGTGGCAGGTTTTTTCATGTGACCCATGGCCTGGCATTCTGGGAAACAGAGCTAATCCTCCCGCAGTAATGAGGATGAGAGCCAATATGAATATAAGAAGAAGTCAATAGGCATTTTCTCACAGTTCCAAACCTGTTCTTCCACCCCTTCCTAGTGCATCCTAATGCATAGCCTGGCACAAGGCAGGTACTCATTACGCTTCATCTATAAGCGATCACCATCAACAGTATTTACTAGAGATCATAACAATTCACATCGCAACTGATTTTCGTTCTAAATGTATTTGATCAAGTATTGAGTGAGCACCCAGTTTGGGAATGTGAGATGTTTCCCCTTGCTCATTTGGCTTAATCTGTGTGACATAAGCCCTATTCAGGTGTTCAAAAGTCTAAGCATGGCACGGTCATGGAGACGAGCACACTGGCCCTACTGCCTCTCACCCTAAATGCGCAGGGCTCCCGATGACATGGAGGGCTGTAACTGCATTCAACTGAATGCATGTTACAATCTGCCTTTAGTGCTTCCTCTGCAACACAGGGAATTTGGGAGCGGAAGGGGCAGTGCACACGTCCCCATGCGCCCTCCATGCTTAGACTTTTGAGCACATGGATAGGTCTCTGGCCAAGCAGTCAGGTGCTTTTTTATGTCATGGGGGTGCATGGTGACCATGTTTTCTGTGTGTATCCCCATACTGACCATGTGCCGTGACCTGGAAAGTAATAGAACAGCAACTTTTCCGCCAAAACAGTCTCACCATTTCCTTCAGTATGCAGAAGGTTTTCACTGCACACAAAAAAGTTGCTTGCAAAGACTGTTCCATGCTAAAAGAGTGATTTACAGTGGAAGTTTATTTGATTTTGCAAAGGATTCCAACAGCACTATTATTTGGAAATGAATCAAGGATATTTCACACGCCATTCAGTTTGTTGGCAGGCAACTTCAACAAGATTACCAGGTGAAATCTGAAATTCAAGATCCAGTGTAGTGTAATGGATAAAGTGTTGGAGTGGGACTTGGGAGATCCAGATTCTAGTCCACACTCGGCCATGGAAGCTCAATGGATGACTTTGGGCTGGTCACTGACTCTTAACCTTACCTTCCTCACAGGATTGTCGTGAGGATAAAATGGAGAGGAAGAAGACCATGTTAGCTGCTTTGGGCTCCTTACAAGAGGAAAAAATGAGAGATATAAGTGCAAAAATAAATAAATAAATAAATAAATAAATAAATAAATAAATAAATAAAGGCAGTCTTGCATGAAGCAGAAATCTACCAAGTATTACCTTTGCATACATAGGGCTACTTGCAAAGAATAGCCTGGACAATAGAGGAATTTATTGTCTTGTCCAACAAGTAGAACTTTATTCTCCAGTTATCATTTGCATGGATAAAATAGTACACATTATTGTAGCTTTCTGCCTCTCCAGGCCTAATCATGGTTTATTAAACCACCATGATTGAGCTATATACATTAGTTGCTGTTGCACCGTGTCCTGCTTGTGGGTCCCTGGTTGACAGCTGGTTGGCCACTGTGTGAACAGAGTACTGCACTAGATGGACCCTTGGTCTAATCCAGCATGGCTCATCTTATGTTATTATTTCTGAGTTAAAGTGATTTGTGAATGTGGTTGTTGTGTCTCTGCCTGTTCAAAAGGTGTGTCTGTTGTTACCTCACACATACCCACAGTCTAGGAAACAGTATGGCCCAACTCACTTTCATAAATTATTGTTAGGCGCTTAGCATTGGTTCAAGGAGGTTCTATTGGTGGCCTGTACAGAGTCCTAGGCCAAAGCCTGTGTGTAGTGCGTGTATGTGTGTGTGTGTGTGGCCACACATGAGCAGCAGCCAGCAATTTTTGGTAAGACAAACTGCTTCTTCAGCTATATAACCAAATCTAACAGGATGTGGTCAGTTTCATATCATTTGCTTTTCTCAGCGGCCTTAGCAAAACAAAAACACAAAAAACCACCATAACATCACTGGAGGAACGTTAGCTTCAATATAGCACGCTCAACCTGCTGACAAAATCAGGCTGATTATTCTCTTGCTTTTGATGTTACAGTATATATATATATATATATATATATATATATATATATATATATATCTTTGCATTCTTAAATGTCCCTCATATGTCTTTTCCTTTAGCTCCAGTTGAAAGTTCACAAGGTCAATGAACTTAATTAGGAAAGAGTATGGTGTGGGACAAGAGTGATAATCTCTCTGCCCTCACAGTACTACCATAACTCCATAACTCCATTTGCAATGCTGCCTTCCTGCCTTTTCACATTCAAGTTCAATATATATATTTTCCTCCCTCATCTCTTTTTCTTTCTCTTTTGTTGATGTGGCATTGTAGACAGCCAAACGTTTATACAACTGCTGCAGGCACCAGTATGATACCCCCCACATTCAGCCCTGGCACTTCCTATGCCTGGAACCATCTCCCTGCCTCAACTTTTCTAGCTAGCTCTTTCTCCTACTTGAAAATTAGCATACAAAGTGCACTTGTTTGGATAGACTCTCTAGGACTTTCACAGCCTCTTCTGTTCTGGGCTGTCTGCTACCAAGACATCCATCTTCACTTCTGCTTCATCAGGCCTTTTCCTGTCCCTTCATGTTTGTCCTCTCTTACACCTCTGGATCAGATTTAGCTGAAACAGAGCAAGTAGCAACTTGTGCCGTTGGAACTGAAGTATACCTTATCCCTTCACATACTCCTATCTATGGTTCATCGTTCATATATGTATGCCCCACTTCCAGCCATAAGATGCCATGTGTCCACCAACAATATCATGCATACATCCATAGACATGCTCAACCCATTTCTGCAGTTCTTCCATCTTTTTAATTTTTGTGTGTATTGTGCATGCCACACTGGCGGTGGCCAGCCATGTAGGCAGGCACATTGGCCCCCTGTACATGCACACTTCCACATTTGGGTTAATACATACCAACCCTTTGTATAGGTAAGTGGATGGATTGTGTCCAAGTTGTCATGGTATATCCTGAATAGGGATGTATAACAAATTTGTTTCAATTCAGTTTTGATCAGGATTTACCCAGGACTCACCTTCCAGACTGAACACAGACTCAGACACATCTGCAGTCGAACACAGACTCAGACGCTTCTGCAATCGAAATCCACAATTCAAGCTTGCAAGGTGATCCACAGAACCTCAAAAATGTGTTTGATACCACTCATACATTTGAAAAATGTACCAAAAACAAAACAAAAAACATACTTTTGAAAAATGAACTATGTTTTAATCAATGGGAGAAGAATGTGCATATTTCAAAGATGTGCACAAATGATGCATTATTTGGAAAAAAATATGGACAAAAATATGCATGGATTTGCATGTGAAAAGAAGAAGAAAAAGCTCACAATCTGATATTAACTTGTGCTAGAGCAAGCTTTGAGATGGAATTTGGAGATCTTCAACAAGCTTGAGTTTTGCTGATTCAAACATCCTTAATCCTATTATATCCTGGTGTTGTTGTTGCTAAAATATGTTGACTGGGCCACCAAACACCCTAGCCATGAGATCCAGGAGCCATAGCATTTGTGATGAAGACCTTTTTCCATGCCTGTGCAAGAACAAACAGCTGACGGTGCTGTGCATTTAGGTCGGTGTCATGCTAATTTAATAGCACTTTGATAATTGGTGAGATCAGAAACTAGCACAATGCAATCTCTTTTATCCAAATGAACCTGAGAACACCAACACTGGGCAGTAATCAGGTAGTTCTATGGGAGATATATAAACATGAGGATATATATATATATATATAGTTTCATGACTGACACATACCTATTGCTGTATATTACTTGGGGGAAGGGGGAGGGGGGAGGGGGACATGTCAATAATCTGCCACAGGATGACAGTGCTTTTCCATTCCTTATTGCCTGTGAGAGTTGTGTAACAGGGAAGTGAGCTCCACTGTTTCTCGTCTAGCGAAATTACATTCCTGGGACATTAAATGTAAGCTTCCTCTGCCAATTACCTCCAGGGAGGCAGCCCAAAATTACTACATTTGTTCAAAATGGGGCCTATCAGCACCACTCCCTTGTATCAGGTAACTCTGTTTTCTAGCTTGATTGGGACATTTACATGGGAGTTGCCCTAGAAGATCCCTTTATCTCAGCTGGACATCTCATCCCAGGTTTTTGTATGGCTGGCAGTGGAATTAGCAAGAAGACTTTGTTGGAGGTTCTGTCGGCTTTAATTTATGATGAGAAACAGCACCAGTGAAGGAAAAAAGGGAGATCACTATCTTCTTATTGCCTAAACAAATATCCATTTGTAAAAAAAAAAAAAAAATGCTGCTCTTCTTAAAATGTCGACTCTTCTTTCATTACTGTAAAACCTATTCATGTTGATGGGAGTAGAAAAGATCAATATGGACTTTCTCAGGTGGTTGCTTAACACACCCCCATTTTGGTACTGTAGCTGTTGCACCTAACCCAGAGAGAAGGAAATGCCCTAGAAAACTGGGACTCAAACCAGGAACCTTGTAGTCTGATGCTAGGACTAGCCTAGTAAGCTATGATGGACTGTATGTGCTCCAAGCTCAATGCACCTAAAGGAATAGGAATATGCAACACCCAGCCTCTGTGGTTGGCATAAGAACATAAGAGGAGCCATGCTGGATCAGATCAAGGGTCCATCTAGTCCAACATTCTGTTCACATTGCAGCCAACCAGCTGTCGACCAGGGAACCACAAGCAGGGCATGGTACCATAGCACCCTCCCACCCATATTCCCCAGCAAATAGTGTATACAGGCTTACTGCCTCTAATACTGGAGGCTGCTCTTCACCATCAGGACTAGCGGCAATTGATAGCCTTCTCCTCCCAGAAATTATCCTACCCCCTTTTAAAGCCATCCAAATTAGTGGCCATCACCACATCTTGTGGTAGTAATTCCATAATTGAACTATGTGCTGCGTGAAGACGTCCTTCCTTTCATCTGTCTGGAATCTCTCCCCAATCAGCTTCATGGGATGACCCCATTGGGTTCTAGTGGCCAACCATCTGTTGATGGGAAACCCACAAGCAGGGCATGAGTGTAGCAGCACTGGCAGGCAGCGTTGAGCTTCTGCACTGGCTATGTGTGGTGTAAATTCTGGGAGTCTGGCCTTCAGGCCTTGCCAAGTTTCTGGGCTCACCTTTCAGCTCAAGCTCCATCTAATGTTCTCAAGGACCCTCATCTGAAACACGTGCCCTCTAGGTTCGATTGGATTACAACCATTCACAGTCCCAGACTGGCTCTAATATAATGGTATCTTGTTCCATGACAAGTGAACAGTATGGAACAAACAGAGAGACACACAAAACATCTGGGTCATTGAAACCGACTACCATCAGCACTGAGGTGGGGGAAGGGGGGGTGAAAGAAGTTTTCCTTAACCCAACGCACAATTAAGTTCGACGGTTCATTGCCAAAATATACTCTCCTGGTAGTGCCCAAGTTTTCAGAAGTCTGGTCCATCACAGCTCAGAAGAAGGCCCTTCATATCATAGCACTCACTCTCTGGAATTCCCTACCACTACAAATTAGGCAGGTGCCAAACCTTCCTGGAAACCTGCCTTTTCCAACTGGCGTTCCCAGGAAAGTAATCTCATCCTCCTTATGAAGACTTGTTGTTGTACATCCTTCAGAAATTTCTTTAACGTCAACAATTTATAAATATAATTCATTTTAATTAATTAATAAATTAATTATATTTAAGAATTGCATATATTGCTTGTATTGAAGATATAAATTGAAGACTTTACATTAATTAAAGATATATTGATGGCCATCAGCTTAGAAGGCTGTTGTGGTTTTAAACAAAATAATTTAAAAAATAAATTACAGTGGTTAAATCTGTGAGGTGGGGAATGGTGGTAGCCCAGAGGCCTGTGGCAGTGCCAACTTTTTGAATGCAAAAGGCCTCCGGATCAGTCCCTGGCATCTCCAGATAGGACTGAGAAGGACTCTTGTCTAGGCTGACCATATGAAAAGGACAGGGCTCATGTAACTTTAACTGTTGTAGAGAAAAGGGAATTTCAGCCAGTGTCATTTGTATACAATTAGTTCCTGGTGAAATTCCCTCTTCATCACAACAGTTAAAGTTGCAGGCACTATACTAGAGTGACCATATACAAAAGAAGGCAGGGCCCCTGCAGCTTTAACTGTTGTGATGAAGAGGGAATTTCACCAGGGGCTAATTGCATACAAATGACACTGGCTGAAATTCCCTTTTCTCTACAACTGTTAAAGTTACATGAGTAGGCTGACCATATGAAAAGGAGGACAGGGCTCCTGTATCTTTAACAGTTTCATAGAAAAGGGAATTTCAGCAGGTGTCATTTGTATATATGCAGAACCTGGTGAAATTCCCTCTTCATCACAAAGTTAAAGCTGCAGAAGCCCTGCCCTCTTTTCTACATGGTCAAGAGACAGGGCTCCTGCAGCTTTAACTGTTGTGATGAAGAGGGAATTTCACCAGGTTATGAATGCATACAAACAACACCTGCTGAAATTCCCTGTCCTTTGCAACTGTTAAAGATACAGGAGCCCTGTCCTCCTTTTCATATGGTCACCCTATACATGAGCCCTGTCCTCCTTTTCATATGGTCAGCCTACTCTTGTCTGAAAGCCCAGCAAGCCACTGTTGGTCAGAATAGAGAAGACAATAGATGGACCAATTGTCCAACTCAATATCAAATCTAGATGGACCAATCACACAACTCATCTTCCTAGGATTCTATCTCAGTGTTGTTAGCAATGATAGCATAGACTGAGACCTCTATATTCCACGACAGTATATTTCTAATTGCCAGGTACTAGGGTCCAATAACAAGGTTGCTGTTTCCATCATGACTACTTTAGAGCTACCCTGGTGCATTTGTCAGGCACAACTGGAGACAGGGCCCTGGCCCAACAGGTGAAATTTCAGTTTGATCCAGCTTAGACTGAGATCTCTGTATTCCAAGGCAATATACCTCTACTTGCCAGGTACTGGGGTCCAATAACAAGGTTGCTGTTTCCATTATGGCTGTTTTGGAGCTACCCTGGGACACTTGGCAGGCACAACTGAAGACAGAGTCCTGGGCCAACAGGTGAAATTTCAGTTTGATCCAGCAATGCAACTTTTTATGCTTATGTTCTGTAGGATGTTCCCTATTTTGGTTTCTTGCCC
Source organism: Anniella stebbinsi (assembly GCA_029215795.1). Taxonomy (NCBI): domain Eukaryota; kingdom Metazoa; phylum Chordata; class Lepidosauria; order Squamata; family Anniellidae; genus Anniella; species Anniella stebbinsi. Next base: position 352,695,467 of record JARDYH010000001.1, read on the forward strand.
ATGTCTATCAAACACGTGAATGGTAGAGAACAACCAGAACACCTTGTTCTACTGGACTGAGTGTTGAAACATTGCTTGTAATTTCCAACATATGTAAATGTAATGGTACTCTTGTGCCATTTTGACCTCTTAGAACATGGGGTATTAAAGAAACTCCAAGTCACTTGAATGAACAAAGATAACAACCAGCCCCAGACAGCTCAAGAGATGTATGGTGACCTGCATCTATTGATTTAATACTAACAAGCCTTTGGTAGAAAGAATACCTGATAAGAACAACTGGATGTTCAGCATCCCAGTCAACTAGAAAAGAGAGCCTACTATATCCTTTAAGTACATAGAAAGCCAGACGGTCTTGCTATAGTATAAAGTGACCAGCAGTGGGTCTCCAGAGTGTCAAACAGGGCCCTTTCCCACCTCTACCTGAAGATAGGAACACAGTAAGCTGCCTTATACTGAGTCAGATCATTGGTCCACATAGCTCAGTATTGTTGACACTGAATAGCACCAGCACTCCAGGATTTCAGGCAGGATTCTTCTCTAGTCAAGGACTGAACTGGGGACATTTCCCATGCAAAGCACATGCTCTACCGCAGAGCTACAGCCTAAAAGTGCACCTTTGATCATTATATAATCAGACAACACACTATTGTGCCAAAGTGTTTGTGATGCTTTCAAGGTCTATCCCAGGGGTGGCCATTACTGGGCCTCCACCCTCTTCTTCTGTAGTCCCCACCGCTTTGCCAATTTTAGCCAAAAAAATATGGCAGTTCATTTCCAAGCTAATTTTGGTCTTTTTAAAGCTCCTTTGGGGCCACCACTGCTGCATTGCCAAATTTCGGGGGCAGGGGTAAGGCCTGCGGGGGTGGAGGTGGTGGTGCAGGAGGTGGAAATGGACCCCTGAACCATCCAAAGTTGCAATACTGGTTGAACATGTATAAGGTAGCATAGATGTAGGTGTGGTGTAGTGGCTAAAGCGTTGTACTGGGAATCTGGAGATCTGGGTTCTAGTCCCCACTCGGCCATGGAAACCCACTGGGTGACTTTGGGCCAATCACAGACTCTCACCCCAGCCTACCACACAGGGTTGTTGTTATGAGGATAAAATGGAAAGGAGGAGGATTATGCACACCGCCTTGGGTTCCTTGGAGGAAAAACGACAGGGTATAAATGCAATAATCAATAAATAAAATAATTAATTAATTAATTAATATCCCTTCCATGATGGTCAGCAGGTTCTTTTGGGGGCAATGATCCTTATTTATGGCAATTGTAGTCTCACATGATGAAGTGCCCCTTCAAGATGACTCTTCTAACTTGGACAGAGAGAGCAATGTATTCTACCAATTATTTTACCTTTGATGAAGCACTATAACTCGTTGGAAGAGGAGGGCTGCACTTTGAAGATTCTCCCTGCATTCTGTTTTTCCTTTGAAGTACTTTTCATCCCAACGGCATTCCCTCCTCCCCACTCTAATCCATCCCAATATTTCACATTTTTCAGGGTCTGCAAAGAAAATATTCCCAAGGGGTAACTTAACACCCCAGAAACATTCTTCAGCCTTGGATAATTTTTCAACAATGCTATTACTGCTGTTCTTGTTCTTGTTGTTCTTGTTGTTGTTCTTGTTGTTATTATTATTATTTCATTAATATTGCTAGCAGCAGGCAGCCACAACAAAGTTCAATTCTGTGCCTTCCGGGCAGTACAGAAGTATATAGCACAAGCTTCGCTGTTCTTCTCACCTGGCTTTATGGCTTGCAGCATGATTAACTTCCATTTTCATCCTGTTAGATTGGTGTTGCAAAGGAGTTTCACTCACAGCACTCTAAGCTTATAGAGTGCACAGAACGTCTGGAAACATTCCCTTTATAGACTTCAATTCTCCCTTCCCTCTTCTCCAGCCAACATTGAATGAACCTATTAAGTGGGAGTGAAATGTTCTCCTCAGCTAGTTTCAAGCATGATGGTTTTCAGCTACCACCTTGGATTTACACAGCCAGGTAGATTTTATTTTCCCTCTCCCAAAAGCAACACTGGAATATAAATCTCAGTGAAGCTATGAATGGCCACTGTTAATAACATAATTCTCCCTGTCAATACTTCCTGCTTTTTATTTCCCTGTGACCTCAATGTTTATAATCCCACCCCACAACTTTGGCCCCATTCAGAAGATGCCTTAAACCATGGCTTTAACCGTGGTGGTTAAGCCAGAAAGCCGGGCTGTGTTCAGAAGACACCTTAAACCACGGCTTTAACCGTGGTGTTGCCTTATTCACCATGGTTAAAGCTGTGGTTTAAGGTGTCTTCTGAACACAGCCCAGCTTTCTGGCTTAACCACCATAGTTTAAGCAGTGGTTTAAGATGTCTCCTTAACAGGGCCAACGTGTATAATTCCTATAACGGAGGATAACAGTCCATGCATATTATAAAGTGGACTGGTGTTCCCAAAAGCTCATGCCAGAGTACAGCGGTAGGCAGCATGATGTCTGTGGGCACCAATGTGCCCCACACATTGGTGCCCACACTTTCTTGGCAGCTGCCAAGTTGCCCTGCCCTTCCCACTTTTTTTAAAAAAATGAACACTTTTTTTACGGGCAGTTAGGATTGCTGTGAAATCGGCTTCTCTTCGTTCTGAAAACTGTGAGTTCAAAGGAATTGTTGACGCTCAGATCCCAACTCTGCCTTCTACTCAGACTTTTGGGCAGGTTACTTGCCCTTTGCCACACCTCCCATGCCTGCCATTTTGTGATGGCACCCAGGAGAGTTTCTCAAATTGCCATAGGCCCATTCTTACAACAATACATTTGCTAGGCTGACCAGGTGGCTCGGGATTTCCCGGTCCTAACCTGGAATCCAAGGGCAAACCGGCCCAACCGAGGGGCGAGGGGGCAAACCGGGGTGGCAGGGGGTCACGCAGCAGTGGCAGCAAGCAAGGAGCGGCGGTAGACCCGGCGGCGGAGGAGCCTGGGAAGCGGCCGCCCCAGCAGGTAAGCACGAAGGGGGGCACTTACCTGCTGGGGCGGCCGCTTCCCGGGCTCCTCCGCCGCCTTCGCCGCGGCTGCCGGGCTCGTAAGGCCAGAGGCCGTGCAGAAGATGCAGGAGAGGGCCGGATCCAGAAGTGATGTAACCGGCCCTCTCCCGCCTCTTCCGCACATCCTCTGGCCTCCTTGGGGCTCATCGCAGAAGAGACGGAAGAGGGCCGATTATGTCACTTCCGGATCCGGCCCTCTCCCGCCTCTTCCGCGCGGGCGGCGAAGGAGCCGGCGCGGCCGCGCGGGCAACGGAGGACCCGGCGCGGGCGGCGGATGAACCCGGCGGTAGGTCCAGGCTGGTTTTTTTGGGGGGGTGGCTTGGTGGGGGGGTTGTTTTGGGTGGGGGGGCGGGGGGGGCGGGATTTTGATTTTTAAAATCTGGTCACCCTACATTTGCTAGCCTCTAAGGTGCCACCGGACTCTTCTTTTCCCTCTCTTCTGCAAATGGATTAAGATGACTCCCACTCAGGAAATAGTATTCTTGCAAACAACAGCGCAATCCTATGCATGTTTACTGAGATGCAAGTCTAGACAATGTGACAATTGTCTAGGCCTGTATTTGAAGTATGAATTCTCATCATTTTTTATAAGAATTTACCAGACTTCGCCAAGTTCTTCCTATTCGGTACTAGGCCTGTATTTGCAATGCAGTCCCCATAGCCTTTAATAGCTATATGGCAGGCAAGTAAATCATGGTCCCCTTCAGGCTGGGAACAGTGGTACTATGTCGTTCCAAATCATTTTTTATAAGACTTCTCTGTGGTGGCCCCCCAATTGTGGAACGATCTCCCTGACGAGGCCTGCCTGGCACCAACATTGTTATCTTTTCAGCGCCAGGTCAAGACTTCCCTCTTCTCTCAGGCATTTGGCAATATCTGAGGAGCCTGGGTTTGTTTGTTTGTTTGTTTGTTTTTTGTAGCTTTTTTGGGCTGTTGTAGCAGTTTTAAATGTATGTGTGTATTGTGTGTATGTTGTATGTTTTTGCTGTTTTAATTTTTGTATATTGTTTTTAATTGTTTTAATCCTATGTAAACCGTCCAGAGAGCTTCGGCTATGGGGCGGTATACAAATGTAATAAATAAATAAATAAATAAATATTTACCAGAATTCGCCATGTTCTTCCTATTCGACAAAGATACAGAGAAAAGACATCAGCTTTAAACCATTTGAATGTGAGAGAAAGTGGGACAGATAGATTCACCCATCCCACAGGATATTTTGCATACAATGCTCTTCCCCTGCCTGCACAAAATAGGCAGGTTCTCTCATGCCCCTCTTCATTCAGGTAGCACAGATACGCGTAGGGGGAAAGCATCACAGTGGCAAGCTCAGACCCCCACCAACATGTGTTTCTTGACAGCATATCTACTGAGCATTGCACATACAGGTGTAAGCATGGAGGCCATCTCTCTGTGTACACACATTGTGAGCAGGTTGGAGATAAGACCTGACATCACGATGCTCTCTTCTCCCTAAGCATGATAATTCAACTTGAATTAATATCTGGAAAGGGCTTTAGTGTCTCAGAGAGACAGTGTTGCAAAGGTATTTGCTCTTTATTATACAGTATATTATTAAGATTCTCTCTCTCTCTCTCTCTCTCTCACACACACACACACACACACACAACACGGGTCTGTAGCTTAAAGAAAAATGTCCACCACCCAAATGCATATTTACCAGTTTTATTATTGGTTTTGAGCTGTTTCCTATTCCTTTTGAATACTTGACTTTAAAATATTTGTGCTTTTCGCTGAATATTTTCCCATTTCTTGTTTTTAACTCTGCTTTGGTTGCTTTTTGACCTCATAATCTGTCCATGCATGACATCACAATTGGTTGCCATGGAAAGGCCCACAATATCAAACAAGTGTTGTGGCCAAAGGTTACCTTGCAGAAGAGAGATAGAGATTTCACGAAGGAAAAAAATCCATTAATACTTAAATATAGTGAGATAGGAAATATCATAGTATCTTTACCAAAATCAGTTACATAACTTTAAAGAGAAGCATTCAAGTTTGATGAGACCATATCTCTTCCCCATATCTTCCATTTCAGTGGTAATTGAAGTTTTATTCACGTGCAGAGAGTTTATGCACACCATGGAAAGCTATTGCGCATTTCCAAAATCATTCTGATTTTAATCCAATCTCAATATGATCCTGTTTGCAATTACAGGCAACAATAGGGTGTTTTTGCTCTGAGGATCCCCAAATACATTATAAACAGCAATTCTTTTTCTCTCATTTACTTATGACCCTCAAAGACAGGGAAAGATAGACCATCCTTTCAAAATAATCAGCTACTTAGCTTCTTATTCTACACAGCTCACTTCAAGATCAGCCATGACAGGATAAAACACAGCAAAAGAAATCTAAATGGAATTCAAGGGTTTATTCAGTAACAAGTAAAATGTACACCAAGTGGTGAAAATGAGTATAGTGTGGCAATGCCAGGGGTTTGCTCGTTTATTTATTAATTTAAAACTTTTGCATACCACTGTTCATCCAATTCCAGGTGATGATGAACATCACATATTTATTTATACCATAAAGCACAAAGGTATAACATTATCGATAAAAGGAATCAGCAACTAAAAACATACAACAGGCTAAGGCACTTTTCAAATTAAATGGCCTGGGTAAATAAAATCATTACGAAAATAAGATTATGTAGGCACTTGGCACAAACCTTGCCATGGGTGTAGCTTCCAGATCCAAGCTACCACCGCCACCACCACAACAAAAAAAGACTCTCTCCATTTTTGTTACAAAGCGGTAATATAATCCCCTATGCAGTTCCTATCAGAAATAGTCCCAGAGCCAGAGCAGGATTTATTTGCCCAAAGAGTGCAAAAGCTTTGTGATTTTTTTTTGTTTATATATGACAGAAGTGTCTCAGAAAAGTGAGTCTTACAAAATTCCGGGGGGGAGGGGGGGGCTGTGTGATGGCATCATCAATATGGCCGCCGCACTATTATGTAGTTGCCACTTTTAAATATGCATAACTTCTCACCCGTTTATGCTACAGAGATGAAATGTTTTCTGAAATGTTTCAAATTTAATGACAAATACTTGTTGTAATTACACAGTTTTCGTTAACTGCATTAGTTTTCGAGATAATTTCATTCGAACGTATAAAATCAGTGTTCACATTGGTTATGTGTGACGTTTAACCATGATTTACTCAAAAGCTATAAGACTTTCGAAAGAATACTCAAGAACAAAAATGTTGCATTTTTTAATGAAGATTAAGAAAATGTATAATAACATGGGGTTTACCCCAACACTTAGGGAATTATGAGTGATATCTCGTTACACATCCACTTTCTCAGGATTGTATGATTTTACAGTTTATCATTCAGGGCTTTCATTTCAAAAGTATCCACCCTAAATATCTCTCAATTGGATGCACAAATCATTTTGAACATGTTCAACTGTGATTTTTACAGTTCAACGTGTTCAAATGTTCTTTACAAAATTTCAAACAGGACAAGTATGATGATATATAAAAAAGAATGTTAGGTTGAATGGTTTTTAACAAATGTCTTTAAAATCTTCAGCAAAAATTTACAATAATTAACAAAAAAAATCCATTGGATGTCTTCTTCACTTTCATTGGAACTGCTGTCTTCACTGTCAAAATCACTTTCCTCGTTTTCTTTTTCACTGTCCTCTTCTGTGGCAGTTTCAAGATTTTCTGGGAGTGAGCAGGAAATGAGAATAAATGATTTTAAGCAAATGCACAGTGAACACCCGGCACTATGGTGGTGTTTGTTTTAAACCTGTTTTGAAAAGAGAACACATTTTTAAGTGGGCATATAGAATATAAATTCAATCTTGCATCTTTTCTTTTAGGCAGACAGAAGGAAGGTGCTTCATTTTTACTTAGTATACTAAGTCAGCTTACTCTTTAAAAATATTATATATCGATACATATTATACAATATTGTATATATTGTGAGCATCATCAGATGAGAGTTTTATCACATGGGCATTACTCCCCACTTAACGAGGTTCGCGGGGCGTTTTGACCTCCCGTGTGTCTCCTGCTCCTTCTTGATATCTTTCTGTCACAAAATAGACCACTTTAAATCCAATTATTTTTTTTAAAAAATGGAATGTGCCACCATTTCCTGCTGTGTGCAGGAAAAGAAGAGTGATAAAAATGGCCACTGAATGGGCCACGTAGTCATTGTTTACTTCCTCTTTCTTCCCCTGTGTGAAGGAAGAGGAAGTACTGTTGGACAGAAACTGGGGGAAGCAATGGAAAGGAAACGCAATTTCGGCCTCGTCTGATGACACCCTAAGATTGATCTTTTTAAAAATGTAACCCTATGTAAAATTGAACTCACTCGCACGTAATCTCTCTCTCTCAGTTCTAAGGCCATGCTTAGAGCCTTTGCAGTATGGTGTCCTACTTTACTTCAACTGCTCTACTTGACAAGCTGACCTCTCTAATTGAAGGTGTCCTGTATTTCAAGGTCTGTTGTGTAGACCACATTTGGTCAGTATAAAAATCAAACGCTATCAGAAAGGAGAGCAATTTGCCCCTCAACTATTAATACCTAAATTGGTACCGTGAATCACCAAAAGGGGGGACTTCCATCACCTAAAAAGGAGGACGAAAGAGGACGGTGGTTTGCATAAGATTTGAATGTGCTCATTTATATATGTATAGAGGAAAAATTAGAAATAATAAATATAATTTAAATTGAAATACAGTACATCTCACTACAGCGTAGAAGACTTTTGATCAGGGAGCTGGGTGCATGGTGGTGCTGTGTCAATTACATGACACAGCAGCCACCTCGCAGCCATCATGGGGCTTTCCCATGAAGCTACAAAGAAAAAGAATTGGGGACGTACCCCGACTTTTTTCTCTGGAGCGAGGTGAGTACAACACATCTGCTGTCTATCCTTACTCCAGAGTTGCGGTGGAGGCATGGCCAGGCAAATGGTGCCCCATGATTAGTCACCATCCACCCAGGCAAAGGGCAGGCCTGGAGACCAGAAACCCTGTGCTATTGCTGCTGCATTGGGATTAGCTGCCACCACCCCAAAGCAGTAAAAGTGTGGGGTTTTGCTAATTGCAGCAGCAACCCACTACAGTAGAGGCAGCCTCCAGGTTACCTGTGTGCCTAGCTCAGTTTGCTGTCCAGACTTGTTTTCCCTGGATTCCTGTGGTTAATGGACACACTTGAAGATACTGGTTATCACCTGTGCAACTCAAAATGCCCTGGGCCCAGGATAGCTTTGAACGTCCATTCACATATGACCTCCACCATCACACATTCATTGAATCCCATCTACTTGTGATATTAGACTAATGAGGATGCAGGCTTGAGCCTTCTCTGTAGAACATATTCTCCAGAGAAGCTCAGCTGAAGCCTTCCTTACAGGCATTTAAAAGGCAACTTTCCTTTTTATCCTCACGTTTGATAATGTACTCTGATTTTACTGCTCATTGTTTCTGCACCGTCTATTAGCTTTTGCTGTGTAAATTACTGTTTTTGTTGTATATTATTGATTTTATTGTATGCTGCCTTGGGCAGAGTATTTCTCTGGAATAGCAACTAATAAATTTGAAAATAAATAAAATAAAGCTTTTTTTTAGGTACTAGCTAAGAACAAAGTTCTGGGATAACTAGCAAGCAAAAGCAGAGCATTTGAGCAAGCAGAGACATATAGAATTCTGCCAGTGGCATTCTCGTGCTTCCTTTTCAATGTCTGATTAGAATCTGAAGACATTATACATTGGGTGAATATTTCCCCAGATAATAGTTAAGGTCTGCTTCCAAAATTCATCTCATCCACATTGATCCCCAGATTTTGGAATTCCAAAAGAGCGGTCCATCTTTCTAACGTGGAACCAATGCATTAGAAATGATCCATTGTTCAATGTTTCTTTCTATCATTTCTCCTATAAATCTATCTATCTATTGTTATTGTTGTTATTATTATTATTATTTTCAATCAACAGTTAAACACAACTTTAAAGATATAACATTGGGGTACAATATATATTTCTTGTACTGTATAATACAGCATAAATTGTTGCACAAGTAGAGGGTGGATGAATCTCTGTTTTACTTTCTCTCACATTTATTTTTAAAAGATCTCAATTTCTTTCATCCCATGTATGATGACATTTGCAGATTTTGATAACTTCTTAATATATATATATATATATATATATATATATATATAACAAAATTCGCACCAGCCCTCTGCACCAGCCAAATTAAATAGATTCAACTGATCCCGGCATGGAGAGGACCATGATGTATCTGTCTCCATATCGTTGTTAAAGATGAGGAACCTTTTTGGGGGGAAAAACAGAAGTGGCAGCTAGGGTGACCATATCTGGGAAACCAAAAAAAGAGGGCACCTAGTGGGGGGGCAAGAAAATGGCTTTCTGGGGCCACCTTAAAGGCCCTGATTGGAGCAGCGGAGGGAAAAGTGTGTCATTCTCACCCACACCCCACTGCTCCAATCAGGCCCTTTTCTGTAATGTCTGGGAATGACATGCTTTCCCCTTTAAGGCCCTGATTGGAGCAGTGGGGGAGAATGACACACCTCCAGAAAGCACATCATTCCCCCCTGCCATGCCAATGGTGGCCTTAAAGGGGAAAGTGTGTCATTCCAGGACATTATAGACAATTACAGAAAATCCCCCGACACCCAGGATAGAACAAAAACCAGGACAAATCCGGGGAAATCCTGACACCTGGTCACCTTAGACTGGCAGCCCTAGTTCACTATCGCCAACACAGTAGAATATACAGTGACTCATACCCAGACTTTTAAGAACAAAGTTCTCAAGGATGGATGAATCTATCAGTTTTGCTTTCTCCCAGATTCATGTTTTTCAATCTCAAGTTCTTTCTGTCTTGTTTATAAAGAAATGTGTGAATTATGAACTGAACAATTGAACAATGTGTGAACTGAACAACTTTCTTACCCATCCCTATGCACAAGCTATACATTAAAACATGTAACACTAGGGATGTTGCAGATACCTGTTTGAGTCTGGGAGTCCATTGGACTCCCCCATGTCCACCACCACCCCAGACTCAGTTGGGTGCCCTCAGCTCGTTCAGGGACCCATGCTCCGAGCACCCATGAGGCCCGATGAGCACTCAGCAGCCCTCCGCCCTCATCCGGAGCTCCATTGTGGGCCATTATGTAAATAGCAGCCTAAAGGCTCCAGTTACACAAGGGTAAAGGTGTGGACAGAGTGTTCCTGCCTTTGTTCTTGTGTAAATGGGGCTTTTATGGCCGCCATCTACACAGCGGGAGGAAATATGTAATTTCCGAAGCAAGGGCAGACAGATGCTGAGCACTCATCAGGCCTCACTGAGCCTCAAAAGAAGCTTGCATGGCCCGACAAGCAGGGGCGGACAGCAGCGGCGATGGGGTGAGCGTCAGACAAATTGCACATAGGTGAGTTCTCCCATCCTTATCTTACACATCACATCCCTCCAGAACTATCTCTCTATGATAAATGTTCTGATGGAAACCATATTTCTGTGAAAGTATCCTGTTTGGATGTTGCTTTAATCTATCCACTGTGTCTTAAGTGAGCTCCTTGGCTAATGCCATTTGCTAGATTTGGTTCACCACCTTTGGATGGGATATCACAATTTGATTTCCCACCTTTCTTCACCTGGACATGTCCAGCTGGACATAGTTTCGGCCTCAGACAGAAAGCCAAATTCAATTTTGAAGGCCGCATTCCAGTGGCATGGTGGACCCAAGGCAAAGGGGTGGGGGGAATGGCTAAAGGGAAACATGGATGAGGTCAAAATACCAAAACTCCCAGCAGATTTTAGCTTTATGCTCTTACTATGCCTTCAGAGAGGCATTTAAACCTTTTAGACTAGGAGAGAAAAACTTGTACAAAAGCTAAGAATCCACCAAGCGATCAGGCATCAAGGGGAAGGGGTGGGGCCAGGGGAACACAGCATGTGGCCAGGAGTAGGGTGACCAGATAAAATCCAGGTCAGGGCTCCTGTAACTTTAACTGTTGTAGAGAAAAGGGAATTTCAGCCAGTGTCATTTGTATGCAATTAGTTCCTGGTGATATTCCCTCTTCATCACAACAGTCAAAGGTGCTGGCACTATACTAGAGTGACCAGATACAAAAGAAAGCAGGGCCCCTGCAACTTTAACTGTTGTGATGAAGAGGGAATTTCACCAGGAATTTCACCAGGAACTAACTGCATACAAATGACACTGGCTGAAATTCCCTTTTCTCTACAACTGTTAAAGTTACATGAGTCCTGACCTGGATTTCATCTGGTCAGCCTAGCCAGGAGGCCAGATTAAAGCCTCTGGTTGGCCTGATTTGGCCCATGGGTTGCCAAGCCAGCACAGTGCAAAAGCATGATTTGTACTCTTGGGCAATGTAATCAGCCTGTGCTGGAGCAATCCACTCAGTAACTATGCATCTGTGCAATGCTGGCTGCCGCATCCCACACCTCCACTGGGAAGGGCCCATAGCTCAGTGGTAGAGCACACAGAAGGTCCCAGGCTCAATCCTCAGCATCTCTAGGTAAGGCTAGAAAAACCCTGAAGTCCTGGAGAGCTGTTACCAGTCAGTGGTGACAATTCTGGGCTAGATGGACCAGTGGTCTGACTCAGTATAATGCAGCTTCCTATGTTCCTGTTCCTGTCTATCCACACCGAAAAGTAACAGCAGGAAGGCCCTTCCCCTTCCATCACCACACTGGTGACTGGTAGTTTCACCTAGTGAGCCACCTCACCAGCCACCCCTGTATTTATTTTATTTATTTATTTTATTCCATTTATATACCGCCCCATAGCCAAAGCTCTCTGGGCGGTTTACAAAAATTAAAAACATTGAACATTAAAAACACTGATATACAAAATTTAAAATCATAAAGCATAAAACAAGATTATAATTACAATATCCTTTAATCCAGTGATTAAAGCTGAACCTTACCAACTAACCAATTTAGGCTGCAATCCTATACTAGTTAACTGGGAATAAATCCCATTGAACTCAGTGGAACTTACTTCTGAGTAGGCATGCATACTATTGTGCTTTTAAGATGCAATCCCATGTGTACTTACTTGGGGGTTAGCCCAATTAAATTCAAAGGGACTTACTTTTGAGTAAACATGCATAGGACTATGTTGTAAATCCTTAGCTGATTATCTATTAAAGCTTGTAAAGCTGTGTTTTAATAATTTCATTAGAGCTGATGGCATTGCTTTTAGCAGGGCTTGGGGGAGACATTTCTGGGGGGTAACATTTTTTAAAAAATATTTAAACCCCCACAAGGAACTGCCTGTTTTAAAGACACAATAGAAGTCCAGAAATGTAGGGGGGTAATAAAGATTATCATGTTTTCCTCATGAAGGCTGCTCTACTTAGATGCTGCAATCACTAAGTTGCCATGAATGGAAACTCATACCCAGCCTATAAACATAATGTTGTTTACATCTTTCACTTATGATGATATTTCGAATAAAAATAGTTATAAAATTGCACAGCGTTTGCACTGTGCCATAAAAATGGGAGCATATATATTACATTAAGCAGGAAGGAGCTGTATCTCATTTAAAACACATAACCACATAATTTTGTAGATATGTATCTATAGAGAGAGAGATCTATCTATGAACAATGAAATTGCCCCAAAATTAAAAAACCTTCTGGCGATGTATTTGTAAACATAATCAGCCCATAATCCAATAAAGAGACTCTGCTTTGAATTAATGCGAATTACTTCTCTGTTCGGCTTTATACATCTAGAACTTTTCATTTCAACTATTTCACTTTTTTCATCTTTGTTTTGTGAAAATGCAATTTTGGACAACTTCCCCCTCTAACTTATAAACAGAAGAGATAGCTCTTTAGGGAAAAAATAAAAATGAACTAGAACTATGGCATATATATATATATATATATACCTGCAAATAGGGAGAAAGGAAAAAGCAAATCCCATTTCTCAGAACTTCTGGTATGAAACACTTCGCACTTCAATCTTTTTTATGATCCTGATAATGAGAATGAGAGCTATGTTGTTAAATGGAAAGTGCAATCATTTTATACACACATAAAAATAGAAGGAACCATTTCTTTAATTTAGATAATTTAAAACAAAAGTTTCCCAATGACAACCTTTTTAGTTATAATTCATTAACCTACCATTTGACAATGATTTCCCCCATATAAAAGCAACTCTTATGATATAAGAAGACAGATTAAATTCTTTGAAGTTTATCCTGAAAATGACACGAATTTAAAGATAAAATTTTGGGTTTGTAGTATTTACAGGTTGAATCCCATTTGTTCAGGTTTCTTTAAAAAATAGCACATCCAAGGGTTGTCTACAGCTTGGCAAGTTCCATACTGGGAATTAACCCTAAGAAAGTAGGAAGATAATAAAGTTAAGAAGGGATTATTCGAAATGAAGCTTTTATTATGCAATCATCCTGACTCATTCACAGAATGGGTGAGTGGGTTCCAGGCTAGGGATGGATAAATGAGACAATTTTAATTTCTCTCAGTTCCTCATTTTTCCAGTCTTATGTTCAATTCATCTACAGATTTTTTTTCCAGTTTGCACAAAATGTGTATGTATTTTTGTGTGCATTTTTCCTAATACATGCATTTTGCATGTAATTCTACCTAATATACAATTTTTGCAAGCATTTTTTCCCAAATAAAACACATTTTGACCGTTATTTTTGGCAATATACGCATGTCTGTGTGCACTTTCCTCCCAGTATATGCATTGTGGGATTGTGGAATTGTGGAATTCAGAGAAGTGTGGATCTCAAGGCTATTTGAGTTTCAGTTAATACATTGCTTCAAAGGTACGAAATTAGGTACATTTGCATTCAAATACGAACCAAAGTTCTCTCCCATCCCTAGTCTAGATGTCTTCCATTTGTAACCCTCCCATGTTTTTGCACCACTTATTACCACAAAAAAGCCATTAAGGAGAGAAGATGGAGTAGCTGCACAGTGCCTTTGGATTAGTAGTGCCAAGAGCCATCCATCTGGAAACATCCAAGGTCAGTAGGGGGACACTGACAGCTGGTCCATGGCAAGATTGCCTGCATTAGATTACATCAGGGTAGGCAAACCAGTCACCTTCCAGATGTTTATGGACTGCAGTTCTCATAAACCCAAGCCAGCATGGTCAATGATCAGAAATTGTGGGAGTTGAACATCTGGAAGGCATCAGAATGCCTACCCGTGGCCTTTACTGGACCATGCTTCCCCCTCCAAGAGATGATGATGATGATTTGATGACAAGCCCAGAGTCCTGTTCTCAGGGCTGAACTTTGAGGGGAAAGCACTTCATTTCCAGCATCTCAACCACATGAGTATAAACATTGGTTATACCTTAACTAGCCTGGCTTCCCACATAGAATAGGGGAACATTGTAGATTTGATGAGAGTGCTGAAAATTTGCTGTTAGAAATCCCTCGACACCCCACATAAGAACATAAGAAGAACCTTGCTGGATCATCTAGTCCAGCATTCGTGTCACACAGTAGCTGACCAGCTATTGAGCAGGGACCCACAAGCAGGACATGGTGCAACAGCACCCTTCCACCAATGTTCCCCAACAACTGGTGTATATGGGCTTACTGCCTCTGATACTGGAGGTAGCACAGAGTAGCCACTGATAGCCTTCTCCTCCAGGATTTTTTCCAGCCCCCCTTTAAAGCCATCCAAATTGGTGACTATCACTACATCTTATAGTAATTCAACTATGCTCTGTGTGAAAAGTTCTTCCTTTTATCTGTCCTGAATCTCCCACCGATCAGCTTCATGGTTCTAGTATTATGAGAGGAGAAAAATGTCTCCCTAGCCACATTATCTACATCATGCATAATTTTTACACCTCTCTCAGATCTAAACTTAGTCTTCTTTTTTCAAGCTAAACAATCCTAGCTGCTCTAACCTTCCCTCATCAAGGAGATGCTCCAGCCCCTTGATCATTTTAGTTGTCCTTTTCTGCACTTTTTCCAGCCCCACAGAACAATTCCTAGGATTCCACAGGAAGATCCTATAATGTAGGTAAAGTCAGTCAGTTGCAATCATCTGGTTGTAGCCTCCAATCCAGAAGGGTGTCTGTCTGTCTATCCATCTATCTTTAACTCACTATGTAAGCATGGTATAGCCTACATTTCTCTAGTTTCTCTATTTACCAAATAACCTGCTGACTGTGTGTCTATCATATCACTGCCATAATGGCCATGTCACAAACACCCTTTGGCTCAATACTTGCTAGAAGTCCCTGAGATTGTGCCTCCTTCTGGGCTCCAGGGAGCAAGCCTTCCAAATTGTCCTAAGCAATGGGTTTCATCACAGCGATACTGAATTATTAAAAAGTAGTTTTAATGAATTGGTTTTAGAGATGGCTATAAAGTGAATCAAAACATAAATTGCATACAGCCATCCACAGCATACTTGATTGATGTCACTATCAATAATTTGTATCTCTAATATGAGGTGATTTCCAGCTGTCAATAATTTATTATTCCCTCTCAACTGTTTATATAATCTCCATATAAAAATGTGGCTACTGTATTAAATAGATTTACAGTATATAGACATTTGTAAGTAGGGTAAATGGAAAATGCTGGCCATGGGAGTGTTACACCCTTACCATAGTAGTTCGAGATAGTGGAAGTATTAGTAAGATATTTCAAACTATACATGGAGAAAGATGAGTGGCCTCCTGAAGAAGAAAATATCTTTCCAAAATGCATCAGGTTTATTAAAGCATTTTTAGGCACTTGAGAACATGTCTCCTGCTTTTAGCATAATGTGTGCCTTTCCCTCTCATTGGTGTTTGCAACTTTGCCATATCCATCACCACTACCTTATTAAGAACATAAAAACCACTGTGTTGGATCGGTCCTATGTGCCATCTACTCCATCTCCATCACCTTTTTTTCAAAAGAAAAAAAAGTTGCCCAAGTTAGCAGACATAGCCAAATTGTATGGGAATGAATGCAACCAGTTAGTCCTTCATCTTCTTCATCCCTAGCCTGCAGTCTGGGTTCAGACCATGACAGGATCAGATAAGAAGTAAAGACTGCATGGTGGAAGGGAGCATAAGAAGAGTCCTGTTGGATCAGACCAAGGGTACATCTAGTCCAGCATTAGGTTCAAACAGTGGCTAGCCAGTTGCAAACAGGAAACCTGCAAACAGGACATAAGTGCAACAACACCCACCCATATTCCCCAGCAACTAGTGTGTTTGAGCTTACCTCCCCTCCTCAGTGATGCTACTACTTGATGCCCTATTTATGAGCAGCAGCATCAACGAGAGGAGGAAAGCGCCTCTCAGAGGCACCTGTGGGCTGTGAAAAGCATGCTGGGAGGTGTAGTATTGGCATGTAGAGTGGCTAATTTTAAATAAAGCATGGGTTAGTAAGCCAGGTCACTCTGTGCAAGCCAGGTCATTATCTCTCAATCCTAACTCACTGTCTTTGTTCTCCTTCTACCTGACTTTCTCCAACTGCCACTAACCTCACCCACCATTCCATTCTAGCCTCAGTTATCAATCATTTCTCCAATGTTTCAATGGTATACATAAAAATCATGAACTTTATTCAATAACTCCTGCATCTGTCTTAGAATGGTGTGGGTTTTTTAATGACAAAAACAAAAAAACACAGCATAAAAAATCTCATCAAGTTAAAAGACCTTGGGGAGGGGGGTGGGAATTCACTTGGCACTAGAAAGCCATTAATGCAGTCACTAGGCCAGCCTGCTTGGGAAAAAGAAATCCACAAGCAAGGTGCCACAACTAAGAAGGCCCACTCTCCAGTTGTCTCCTACCATACCTCAGACAGTGTTCAAAGACTAACACATTATTCAGGGACATAGGCTTATGCCTACAACTCCCAGCATGCCTTGGGCAGGAGGGAGGACTTATCAAGCTTTGGCAGCCATCATCTGGTAGTGGCTCTCCCTCCTGGGCCTGAAGGCAGAGTACCTGGGGCCAACTGCCTTAGTTACTAGGCACCATCGAGAGCAGGAGGGAAAGAGGGTGCAGCTCTGGCCCCATTGCCAATGGCAACCAAGCTAACTGTCAATCAGTCAGCAGGCCAGCTCCCTCACTTCCTACCTATGGGCACCGATTGAACAATGCATGTGGACCGGCTCAGCCAGACTTCACTTTCCTTGAGTCTCAGCAGAAGGTCTCCCTTTGGGCAAGTCAGGCACCTCGGTGACAGGCATGCCAGGAGTTGTAGTTTTTGTTTTCTGTGGGGACAAGGAAAATCATGGTGGTGGCTTTAAGGCAGCCCTGGCCATGCATTGGGGGGTGGGGGAAGAAAAGAAACAAATTTAATTTGTTTTAAAGGTACTTCACAGGCCTAACATCAGCCTCCCTTGCAGGGTTGTCATGAGGGTGAGAGAGGGAAAAAAGAAACAAATGTAATTTGATTAAAAGTTAACACACTGGCCTAGCACCGACCTACTACTTTAAGATGATTACCTCACAGACATATATCTTAGGGGGCCCAAGCAATGCCAGGTATATCAGCTAGTTTCCTATAAAGTAAGAACTATTATGAGTTCTAACAGATAAAGAGAGAGAAATAGAGCAGTGTATCTGGAATTAAATCTTAACATTGTGGATTGGGGTGAGGACACAGAAGAAGTTCTAGGAAAAGAGAAAGTGGTCCATGGAGCCTAGATACAAGGTGCCTGAATGAAGAATCTGAGTGGACCTAAATGGAGGACTAGCCTTAGTATGGGTATTTGCAGGAATTTTTCAGGTATGTGTTTGTGCAAACCTGCACAGTGGTGTATGTGATTGTGATTTGGATGAATAGCACATGCAGCTATATACCTGCACATTTTCCTTGTGTATCTGCACATGCTTTAGAGTTATAATCCATGACATTTAGAAGTCTACAAAGACTTATGCAGAAGAGTATTCTGTTAGGGTGACCAGATAAAATCCAGGTCAGGGCTCATGTAACTTTAACAGTTGTAGAGAAAAGGGAATTTCAGCCAGTGTCATTTGTATGCAATTAGTTCCTGGTGATATTCCCTCTTCATCACAACAGTTAAAGGCACAGACACTATACTAGAGTGACCATATACAAAAGAAGGCAGGGCCCCTGCAACTTTAACTGTTGAGATGAAGAGGGAATTTCACCAGGAACTAATTGCATACAAATGACACTGGCTGAAATTCCTTTTTCTCTGCAACTGTTAAAGTTACATCAGCCCTGACCTGGATTTTATCTGGTCACCCTATATTCTGTTCTAGTCAAATGTTGCACAAGAAGCATTATGAGCTCCAACTTGCTGTCTATAGTTGGGAAGTTATACGCTGGTTTCTTAAATTTAAGATTAAAAGAGTGGATCAGTGAAGATGAAATTCTAGGAGCAGAACAGATTGGTTTTAGAGGCGGTTGTTCGACCCTCGATCATTCATTGGTTCTGGCCCACCTCTCCTATAAATATTCTGCCCCCAAGGGAGGTAAATTATTTACGGCATTTATTGATCTTAAAGCCACATTTGATTCAGTATCCCGGGGGCACTTGTGGTCTAAATTAGAAAAGTGTCACATTGAAGATTACTTTTCTTGATTCAGTCTCTGTATACCAACACTTCCACGCAAGTCTGATGTAGCAAACAGGGGCATATAACTAAAGAGTTAACTGCTACTAGAGGAGTCAGGCAAGGATGTGTTCTTGCTCCCACCCTGTTTAATCTATTTCTGGCAGACCTCCCTCCTTTTACCATCTCATCCACTGAAGATTGGTCAAACTAAAGTTCCCATCCTCTTGTATGCAGATGATGCTATTCTGATATCTCAGACACGGCTGAGACTTAAGAGATTACTAAGTAGTTTTGCTGAGTACTGTAAAACAAACTCCCTAACAATTAACTACACCAAAACTAAAGTGTTGGTTTTCTCAAGAAGGAAATTAAGATTTACTTGGTCTCTGGCAGGGAATAAAATTGAACAAGTAGATTCATTCAAATATCTCGGTATTTGGTTTCATGAAGCGCACAGGTGGAAGGTGCAAGAGAAATATATTAAAGCAGAACAGAGTATTGGTGCATTAGCTTGGTTCTTTTTTACCAAGGGAGGGAATTTTATATTTGCAGCTACTAGAGTATACAAAGCTAGTATCGTGACTCAAGTCTTGTTCGGTTCGCCGATTTGGTTTCCACAATCAACAAGCACAATCGAAGGAATTCAACATCTTTTCCTTAGGATAATCTTTGGCGTTCCCAGATGTGTACCACGAGTTGTCTTGAATTTAGAGGCCGGTCTCAACTTGTTAAAAAGTTTAGCTTGGATTTATTCAATTCAATATTGGCTTCGCTGCTGTCTTGCAATGTCTTCCAACTCTCCGGTTTATAAAGTTTTTTCTGACTCGTTTGTATCCCCTTGGAAAAAAGCTGTGGAAGGGAAAATTACCTCTATACAGTTCTCACCTACCTATTTGTTAACGTAAGGACTTGAAAATGCGGGAACAATTGTTAAACAAAGACTTGTGGATATAGACAATCAGGAGCTTTTAGGACCCACCTGGGGTTCTTGCTCACTACAGTTGTTGGGACTGACACTCCAACCAAGCAGGGACGGAATGTTATATCTGAGATGGCTATCTATTTCTAAATATAGAAAGGCATTCTCCCTAGCCAGATTCAATTCCCTTCCCTCTAGGCTGCTGGAGGGCTGATACAAGAGAATTCCATGGCATAAAAGATGCAGTCCTTGCAATGATTTAGAGGTAGAGATTATTGTACTTGTTCTATTCTCATGTAAGTACTATCAACCAGCAAGAGCAGATTTCATCTGGCCAATTACACAGTCTTACCCAGGCCATACCACTGACTCCCTTTTAATAATTCTGTTACAGGGTACAAATAAATCTATAACGGAACAGGTGGCCAAGTTCTTGAACTTGGCGATTCTCACCGGATCATCTGCAAATAATTGAGTTAGAGCAACTGAGAATTTCTTCTATATTCATTAGTATAAATTAGCCAAGATTCTATTCTTAGTAGTTAAGATGTATTTTTCATAATGATTTTATATGCAATGTGATTTTAGTATGATTTTAATTGTGTCGTGTAGTTATACCTTTGGTCTGTTGACTGGAATGAGGGAGATAGGTAGAATAGAGAGAGAGAGGGGGGGGGGGGAAACAAAAACACAAATAACAGAACAGCAGTCTTAAAGATGTCATATTGGATATTTTTATAGCATCACTCCCCATATCATATGATGTGTATTATACTAGCAAGGTTTCCTTCCTCTTAGAAGCATTAATGAACACTCTGGTAGTGGAGTCTGTTGAGAATGTTTTTGGCAGGGGGAGGAGAAATGAGCATGCTTGATAAGGTTTCTACAGGATCCAGGACTACTCACTTGACTTTTCATATTGTTATCAGCCATTTTTCATATCAACAAAATACAACGTTTGCATGGCTTGAGTTTTGAACTGAAGGTATGTTCTTTCGGAATTGCATATGTTTCTCCTAGAACTTTGTCCGTATTTTTTTTTATTTGCACAAATAGTGATTTGTGCAATTTGTGGCTGCTATTTGCATAATTTAAACAGATTGCAGCTGAAATGTGTGCAAATTATACCTGAAATTTGTACAAATTTCACAATTTGCGCAAATCTCTATTTGCACAAATAATAACAAGAGGGGGGAAAGGGGGGAAATCTGTGAACTGGCCCAACTTGACGTAGATCAATTCGGGCCAGTTTGCAGGAAATGGACCAAAGTCGACTTCTGTTGTTTCTCTGACCTACTGCCAGGCAATGTTTTTCCACCAACAGCTGAAATCTTTAATACTTTCCCTGGCTCCCTTAAGCCCTGTAATGATCCTTAGGCCATTGGTGATTACATGCATGAAGGGCATGGTTAATATTGGGGTGTGCGTGGGTGGGAGAGAGAGAGAGAGAGAGAGAGAGAGAGAGAGAGCTGCAAGCTTGCAATGTTCCTCCTAGGCTCACCTCTGCAGACAACAAGCAATAGATCCAGGTACTCTCATAACAAGGTTCTTTATTACTACAATGCATGAGAAAATACTAACTTCTGAGGAGCTTCATGGCACACTGTTTGAATGCCAAGGCCTACACTAAAAAGAGAGGGAGAGACCCCATGCAGGGCTCCTTCAAGAACTAAAACTTGTGCATTCTCTTGAAGCTATATACATATACATAAATACATCCTAACAACCACCTCTAGGCCTTAACAAATTATACGTCTGCTGCAATCAGTTTCACCACCATCCCTGCATTCCCCCCAAACAGCCAACACACCAGGAGACTACACTGGGCTACACTGCAGAGCTGTCATACATTGATCTAACCAGTTGTGACACACACACACACACACACACACCCAATGAAATGGGAATAATGGGAATAACAACACTGGGGCCAGATCTGCACCAAGCAGGATATAACACTTTGAAAGCAGTTTGAAAACAGTATATGGAATGTGCCATGGGTCCCAACAGTTGTCACTACTGTTATAAACTGTCATAAAGCAGTAGTATAGATCCTGCCAGGGCTACTTTGAAAGACTGGTGCAACTTCCACTTTCTCAGTCACAGCCCTGACTCCAGATACATATAATAATGATGAACTTTATCCATGTGCATTGTCAATGTAATATTTTAAATGTTTACAAACTCAGAAAAAAATTGTAAGAATCAGAAAGATCATGACCTCTTGTCTTTATTCCTACACTTTCTTTTTGGGAAGATACACTACTGTCCAATCTGAACTACACTAAAATCCTAGATTGCCGAATTGTTGTTTTTTTTCAATTAATAGTTACTTCCCATTAGGGAAGACCCTCCCTCTACACGAGAGAGAGAGAGAGAGAGAGAGAGAGAGAGAGATTTAAAATAAACGAGGAAGTTCCTTCTCCAGACAGTGGGTATATCAAATGTTGCTGTGATTTCATTCACTGGCTGAAAGGTGGGAGCAGGATTCTTCCACTGACAAAACAAAAGGGCAGATTCATGGCTGTGCATTTTGCCTCATATCTACAAGGCCTAGAGACTTGCCTAGAGCTGACCCCAACTTGCCCCTTCCTGTGGATGACTGTGAGCCCAAGGGCTCATCTACATCTAAAGCCCTTTTGGGAGTGGGGAGGAATGATTGTGAAGTGTTCAGCTTCAGCTATCATCCCTCATGGGGCACATGCCAGGGACTTTTCCTGAGCCATTCCAAGGAGAAGGGTTTGGTTTTTTTTGTTGTTGTTGTTTTTACAACTCGTGAGGCTTGCGCAATTGCAATCCTGTGCAAAGCTGTCAAATGTGTTTTAAAAAGCACAGTGGCACTGAAGCACGCCAATATCCCTTGAAAACATCTCCCCCTCACTCCCCAATACCCTTGGGCTCCCTCACCCCGCACAGCTGCTTGGCTGTTCTCTGAGCCCTGCTACTCATGGGGAACAGCAAAAAAAAAGCAGTGCCCAATATCCCGGGAAAGCAGAGTGGTCATCCCCGGTTCACTCCAGGATCACCTGTGCGTCATTTAGACCCACAGGGATGACCTCGATTCCGCCCCAGGATAAATGGTTTGTGTGGAGATGCCCCAAGAAAAGGCTTGGTGAAGGAGGAAGAGGTGAGTGCAAAAGGGCAGAACAAAGAGGACAGTGAGGTGAGAGAGTCCTTTGATGAAACCTCCCAGAGTCCTTTGAAGAAACCTCCCAATGTGTGTTTGGGGTAACATGAGTGATACAGGGGCTGGCAGAGTAGCTGAAAAAGTGGGATCAAGAAGGAAGTAAGATGAAAAGGAAGTTGGGGGGACATGGGGGAACAGAAGAAAAAAATGAAGACCAAACCCTCATACTGGGGAATAGGAGCAGGATAGAAGTGGGAAGAAGGGATTTCTAGTGGGCTAGAGTCTATGCATCAGGGAGCCCAGAGGGCATAAGGTTGATAGGTCTAGGCTCTGAAAATGTTGTGGTACCTTTAAGAGATATGTAGGCAATTCTGCTCACTGTGGCTTCTGCTGTCATCGTAGCAGAGTGTCCTGGCAACTCAAATGGCGCAGCAAGCACCAAAAATATGGGGTGGGGGATGGTGGGGTTGCTGAATTTCATCTATTGATTTGAAGTAACCAGCCAATTCTTCGGCTGCAGGCTTCTCATTTCTCTCTATTCATTCTCTCCACTCTGCTCATGATTTTATAATTGATTTCTCTCCTGATGACTTCCAAATGGGTTATCGAAAGAGAGAGGCTGTGTCTTTTTAAATTTCTCTGTCTAGATTGGTTGCAGGCCTCTGGGAGACTGTGGTCAAATCTAAAGCCAGGGAGAATTCCCGTAATGAGCACAGCTCAGAAGGCACAGTTTATTTATACAGGGGAAATTATTGAAATCATGCTGCCCAAGACTGGCCGGGCCTATTTACAAACAGTAATTCTGAGATGAGCAATATACTGGGACTCTCCACTACGTCTTAAAAGCTTCAGCCCTATTCCCCCCTCCTCCTCTCCACGCTAAAGCCCTGGCCCCATGAGACACGCCACATGAAAGATACATTCCTTTCTTGTTAAATTAAAATCTAATCATACTCCACAGTAAACAAGGCACAAAGAGCTCACTCAAAAATTGTGGGATGAAAACCAGCATCACAAAAGGCCAAACTCTCCCTTCAGATCTGTCCTACAGATCTCTCACAAGTGCAATCAGTTAAATGTTTGAGCGCTTGACAACAGCCACCCCACTAGACTTTTGATCTGCTTGGGATTTCGGCTTTCCTCCATAAATTATGGATCCTTAGATCTACATGTCCTCCATGTTTTCCATGGCAGGTCTCCAAAGGGGAGATGGCTTGGGAAGCGGTGGGTATTTTCTCTCGAAATTCTCAAATTATTTTCTTTTTTAGTGCCTACACAAAGCGGATCTGGAAACAATTAAATGTGCACCACTCACATACTGCCAAGTTCGAAAGGAATAACTTTCACTCTTGATCCTTCTCAGACATGTAGCCAATGGGAGGCCATCTGCTTTCCATGAGTTTTCAGCAAGGCCAGAGATCACAACACTGCATCTATCAGTGTGTGTGTGTGTGTGTTAGAGAAAATGGATGGATGGCTGTCACTAGATGTCTCAAGTTCTAAATTAGATGAATGAATGAATGAATGAATGAGCTATCATGGCTCTGAAAGAACTTTCATACTGTATGATATCCCTTCAAACACAATGCTTTCCCCTGGAGTCTGTTCCCACATTTCAGCTGAAAGTCAACAACTGTCAAGAACTGGTACTCAGTGACAGAGCACAAGTCATGCATGCAAAAGGCCCCAGTTTTGGTTCCTGGCAACTTCAGGTAGGGCAGAGAAATATCCCTGCTGAAACTCTAGAGTGCTGCTGCCAGTCAGTGTGGACAATACTGATGAAGGTGGGCTCAGTATAAGGCAGCTGCTTATATTCCTATAGTATCCAAAGCTGCCCTTCTGCTAGCAGAATGAACAAAGCACAATAGAAAGTTAGCACTACCTAGAGCAATCAGGAATAAGCCAAAACTAGGGATGTACAGATTGTGTAAAATCCATTCCATCTGTGTTTCGTGGATTGTCAGGCACCTTTCGTTCCATCGTCCAGGCATCAAGAGATTTGGATTTTTTTCGTTTCTGAATTAGCGCAAATTCATATATGCAAAAAAAAAAAGCAAATCCCCTCCAAGTGCACGAATTCTTGCAAAATGTGAATTTTCACATTTTAGCCTATGGGGAAAATGCACATTTTTATGCCAGCTTGTTGTTTTTTGCATCATTTCCTACAACAAAATTGACGCAAAAATTCCTAAAATGGTTCAGTAATGTTGGGTGTGGCACTGGTAAACATCACTGGTTGTTATCAGTCTGCCTTAAAGGGTAAAATCTGCCTACCTAGTTCGATAAGCTGAGGAGGGTGGGAGACAGTGGGTGTCGATTGTACAAGAGAGTAATGCTTTATTGATCTGTACACATTATATCTTGCTGACTCTTTCAGAGAGCTTTCTCCACTGATACCTAGTTTTGCTTTCTTGCAACTACCATACTGGGTTATTCACCTGAGTTGGCTGTGTGTGGCGGGGGGGGGGGGGGGGTTGTTGCTACTCTTCAATTTTTTATTTGGTTCATTGTTCTTCCTTGGCTTAACCTTACTTATTTATATGTGTCTTTAGCAGAACTCAAGAAATATTATATATATATATATATATATATATATATATCACACACAATAGGAAGAGCATGAGCCAGAAGAGATCCACCCTAGAAATGAGTGGGAATTCCATTGGGTTCTCATTTTTATATAAGATTGCCCAATTCTCACCTCCTGGAACTAAACACAGTCCTGAACACAATTTGTGTTAAATACACAGAAGCACATTTTAGTCAATGGGCACATGTGTATAAAAATGTGTGCACTGGAAAAATGTACGTACTTTGAAAAATATGCAGGGAAAAATGCATCACATTTTTGTGCACAAAAGATCCCAGGGAACTGGGACAGAATAAGGTTGCTGGTGGGAAAATGAGAACCGCAATGAGATCAAGCATGACAGATTTGTTCATCCCTGCTCTGCACAAATGGAACCATTTCCCCAGCTGAGCAAGCATGTGCAATTTGGCTATGAAATCTGGTGCCCAAACATTAAAGTGCCCTATGCACTTTAATGCACTTATATGTTTTTCATTCACAAAATCCAAGGTTCAGTCCTGGGCATCTTCAGTTAAAGGATCAGACAATAAGCAATGGAAGACCTCTTCTTGATGCTCTGGAGAGCTGCTGCCAGTTGAAGAAGATAGCAGTGGAATAGAACAACCTTCCCAAACCTGGCACTCTCCAGATGTGTTGGACTGCAACTTTCATAATTATGGGAGATGAGGTCCAACACATCTGATGTAGATGAACCAATGGACCAAAGGTGGATGTACCAAAAGCTGATGGACCAAAGATTGGGCTAGATGGTTGGGAATGATGGGAGATGAAGTCCAACAGATTTTGAGGGCACCAGGTTGGGGAAAATTGGGCTAGATGAACCAATGGGACAAAAGCTTACATGGACCAAAGATTGGGCTAGATGGCTGGGCATTTTGTGAGTTGCAGTCCAACACATCTGCAGGATGCCAGGTTGGGGAAGGTTGGGCCAGATGGACCTCCAGTATCCAAGGCAGTAAGCCTGTGTGCACCAGTTGCTGGGGAACATGAGTGGGAGGGTTTTGTTGCACCATGTTCTGTTTTGTTGGTCCCTAGTCGACAGCTGGGTGGCTACTGTGTGAACAGAGTGTTGGACCAGATGGAACCTCGGTCTGATCCAGCATGGCACTTCTTATGTTCTTATGGTCTGACCAGAGATTTATTTATTTACTTACAACACTTATATACCGCTCCATATTTAGACAGATTCTGAAGCAGTGAACAATTAAATGATTTAGTGGGACTCATCAGGGCAATCACAACTTGGGTAAGGAATCAAAATCTCCCCCCCCCCCCATGGGTTGTTATACCCAAAGCTACATATGCAGCCCTTGCATCTATTCTATAAATCAGAGGTAGGCAACGTTTTTGGGCCCATGAGTACATTTGGCATTTTGAAGATGTGCCCCAGGCACCACCACAAATTGCCATGGAGGGGGGGATTAAATGCCAGGAGCAACCCCTTCTCTGGATTTCACATACATATTGAGCCCACCCAAATCAAGACTTGGGTCTTCGTAGCTTTTGTAAACACAATGTAAATGTACAATGTAAATAAAATCCTGTAAATTCCATCTTTTACCTAAGTACAACACCAAAGAGCTCTTTCTTTGAGTTTTATTGTATGCAAACGTCCATGGCTACTCACATAAAACATGAAGCAGAAACTGGACCTTGGAGGATTCAGGGGGAAATAAAGTGTTATGTGCAGACAATTAGAAGCACTAAAGTAAACATTTAGTCACCATTGACTCATGAGCTGAGACACACAGTAGTCAATTACAGCTTTCAGCAACAATAATTAATATGGTGTTAATGAAAACTATATTTTTCACTCAACATACAAGGTTATTTCAGGTAATTAAATGTAACCTCATATACATGTAATTTGCCTTTACGTTATGCATCCTAGTATCTCTAAATCTAACTTACATGGTAATATTGTATAGACTTAACACTTGCCAAATGTAGTTTAATACGCCTATTTGTTTGATGTCAAAGGCTCCCTTATTTTCATGTCATATCTGATTGTAGAAAAGTTTGGAAATTGCATATGGTCCTGCATGCTTTACTACATACGGTTACTTTATTTATAGGAATACATTAAAATCTCCATTGGGCTTATAAGACAAAGTAAGTGGTGTGTCTCCACACACTTCATGCAGGTGTTCCATGTCTCCACTAATTTTTGCTGTGGTAAACTCATTTATTTACTTATTAAAACATTTTCATCCCACCCTATATCATTGAGATATCAGGGCAGCATACAGATAACATAATTCAACAGTATAAAACAATAAATAATGTGCATAGCTAAAAATATATTAAACCATTGATCAAGCTAAAACCAGTAGAAAATTTAAATGCAATAAAAACAATTTAAACTAGCTTTAGGCAAATTTAAGGTGACCATATGAAACGGAGGACATGGCTCCTGTATCTTTAACAGTTGTATTGAAAAAGGAATTTCAGCAGGTGTCATTTGTATGCATGCAGCACCTGGTGAAATCCCCTCTTCCTCACAACAGTTAAAGCTGCAGGAGCTATACTAGAGTGACCAGATACAAAAGAGGGCAGGGCTCCTGCAGCTTTAACTGTTGTGATGAAGAGGGAATTTCACCAGGTGCTGCATGCATACAAATGACACCTGCTGAAATTCCCTATCCTATGCTGCTGTTAAAGATACAGGAGCCCTGTCCTCCTTTCCATATGGTCACCCGAGGCAAATTTAACCCTCAAGGGCTTTGATTACAACAAACCTATGTTAGGCTCCAAAACCTGTAAAAAATGAAAGTGAGAACTATTTTCCTGAGCACTCAGTGGACATGGGATGAAAAGCTGTGGGCAATTATGGCTTCTCGGTATAGGACATTTGGCTACCCTCCCCGACAGTATGTACTAAGAATATAAGAACATAAGAAGTGCCATGCTGGATCAGACTGAGGGTCCATCTAGTCCAGCACTTTGTTCACACTGTGGCCAACCAGCTGTTTTCTGGGGACCCACAAGCAGGACATGGTGCAACAGCACCCTCCCATCCATGTTCCCCAGCAACTGGTGCACACAAGCTTACTCAGGTAGTGGAGGTAGCACATAGCCATCAGGATTAGTAGCCATTGATAGCCTTCTCCTCCAGGAATTTATCCAACCCCCTTTAAAGCCGTCCAAATTGGTGGCCATCACTACATCTTGTGGTAGTGGATTCCATAATTTAACTATGCACCGTGAATATATATCCAGCTCCAATACTAGGAACATAGGAAGCTGCCTGGTTCCAAGACCGACCATTGGTCCACCTATCTTAGTATTGTCTATTCCAACTGGCAGTGTCTCTCTAGAGTGGTGTTGGGCAGGACACAGACTGCAGACTGCATGCAGCTCCCACTGCACCCCGTCTCTCACTGTGCCACTGAAATTTGCAGCCTCAGTGAAAACATTGATAGTTTGTGGCTGATTTTCAGTGCCCAGCTGCTACAAAAGCTGAACATGGCCAGATTTTGTTTTTGGCCCAAAATAGTCAATTTTGGCAGCATCGTAGGGATGTTGGAGAAATCTGCAACAGAATCAAATGTGTTCGAATTTCTATGAATACAAACCTCTGGATTTCACAGCAGCCTAGTTTTTTCCAAAGTCGCATAGATTCCACAGACTTGTGGACTTCTTTTGTTTGTTTGTTTTTTAAAAAAACTTTCTGGAATTTTGCACAAATTTAGTCATAGAAAAATATATATTTTAAAAAAATTATCCTCCATAAGGAACCAGAGGTGGCGTACGTAATCCTCCTCCTCTCCATTTTATCCTCATAACAGCCCTGTGAGGTAGGTTGGGCTGAGAGTCTGTGACTGGCCCAAAGTCACTCAGTGATATGTTTATTTAAGAATGGAAATTATGTCGCACTTCATTTTAATTTATTTATTTCACTCCCAAGTTGCTCGTTCGGGAAGAAGGTTTAACATCAGTAAGAAAATCCCTCCTCCTGGCCACCAGCCTTCATTCATTCATTCATTCAGTTTATAGTCCACCTTTTTCCTCCAAGGAACCCAAGGCAGTATATATAATTTTCCTCCTTCCCTTTTTATCCTCACAACAACAACCCAGTGAGGTAGGTTGGGCTGAGAGTCAATGACTGGCCCAAATTCACCCAGTGATCTTTATGGCTGAGTGGGGACTAGAACTTGGATCTCCCGAGTCCCAGTCCAACACTCTAACCTCTACACCACACTGGCTGAAAATATTTGCTAAAAATGCATGTTTCCCCCATAGGCTAAACCATGAAAATGCACATTTTGGAGGGGGTATTTGCGCAAATTCAGGAAATGGGGGGGGGGGGGAAATACAATTCTGTCAATAAGCAGACGATGGAATGAAAAGCACTTGACAATCTGTGGAATGCAGATGGAATGGATTTTATGAAATCTGTGTATCCTTAGCAGCATGGCAACAGGAGTGCATCCTGTGTGAGGGTCCCGGGGAGTGAAAATAGTGCCTGGAACACACACACTCCTCAAAGTTTGCCACCCCTGCTTTTCTAGCCCTACCTGAGAATGCCAGGGATTGAATCTGGGGTCTTCTGTGTGCAATTGACCAATCTTCAGAAAGGCTCCATACATTAGAGGCTTCATACCTTAAAACGACCACACCCTAATCCTTTCTGCTTGAATTCTCAATCAGCCTTTCCAGCGGCATAACATGGGACTCTGTTTTCTGAAGCATTTCTGGCAATGTCTTTAGGTGAAATTCAGGAAAGGCTTAACGGTCCACTTACATAGATATTCAGTCCATAAATGTTTTTTAATGTTCAATTACAACACTTTGAAAACTAGGAATTCCCCTGGCGTTAGCATCAAACAAACGATCTCCAACTGAACAAGAACAATTAAATCTTTGACACGTATTCAACAGGGGCACAAGCCAAAACAGAAAATTAAACATGCTAGAGTCATCCATTGTATTAACACAGACACACACACACACACGTCCTACAACAGCCATACAAAATAAACCTGTTCATGTACAGTATGGATTACAAAATCTTTTGTAAAAACTCCATTGCAGTCTTCCAAAGTGCTGTACAAGACTGTGGGTTGGATTCAGATTTAGCCATCCCTAGAGTCAACTCATTGAAATCTATGGGACAAGTTAGTTATTAACTTAAGTCCCATTTATTTAGGTGGGTCTACTCTAAATATAATTGAACCTGGATCCAACTCTCTGTGAGAGAGTGGTCATGAGTGTGTATAAACCATCCAAAAATATTCCTGATGGTTTTCTATGCCCCAAAAGACAGCATAACTACAACAGAAAACAATAGTTACAACAGGGGCATTGATGACAGGGGCATTCTTCAGTTTGGGGGCTTCTGCCCCTGCCCCTCATCTCACCCCTCTCCTTCTCTCCCCAACACTATTGTGATTTGGATAAGATTTTTAAAAACTAATTAGCGATACATATTCAATATAATATTGTTATGCTTCTGGCTGAGCATTCTTTTGCTAGGCCAATTGCTGTTTAATAGCCCATAATGATTGGCTGACAGGAGTTAATGGTTAGGTGAGAGTTGGGAATCCCTCCGTGCGTTTGAAAGAGATATCTCTGAGCGCTTGCAAGAGGTGTGACACCCCTCTACCTGAGGAAAGGGGGCAGATATAAGTTCTGCTTGTCTGAAGAAACAGCAGTTAGCAGTTTGACAGGAACAGAGTCAGAAACACAGGCAGAGGGGGACAAACTGAGCTGGCTGAAAGCTAGAGTGGCCATATGCATACTTTAGTCCTCTATTTAAAAGTATCCTCTGTTTGAAAGGCTGTCAGGTTCAAGTCCAGTTTAAAGATGAAGAACCGTAAGAAAGATGAAGAGGGGCCTTGAAGGTGATATCAACCTGTTGTACCTGGACAGCAGACTGAACAGGCAAACATGCAATTCACCCAATCACCAGCGTCCACTCTGTGATGTAGTGTGCTGTATTTCTATTTAAATTGCAGCAGTTATTTCTAAATTTACATCTGTGCATATTAATTAGTCATATGCAAATTTTATATGAACCTGTGGCCTTTTTTGTCCTCTTTTTTGACAATGCATAAGTGGCCACCCTACTGAAAGCCAGATCTTAGGTTTAATCATGGACATCTAAATATAAAGATACAGATATTTAGCATTCCAGCCACAAAATCAAGACACCATCACTAAAGCATGTTTGCCTTGGCTCAGGTGATAATGTTCCACTTTGTCAGAACCAGTTTATACAGTCAACAGGATCCTTGAAATGGAGGAGGAGGAGGAGGAGGAGGAGGAGGAGGAGGAGGAGGAGGAGGTGAAGTTACTCAAGGAGGGGAAACCCCCAAGGACAATTTGCCCAAAGTCCCCAAACTTGAAGCTAATTGTGGAGAAGTCCCAAGCCCCACATAGTTATTCTGGAAGGTGTGCCTGGTATAAGGGGCAGCAAGGAGGAATGGGAAGAAACATTAGGCTGGCTAAGGATGCAGGACACAGAATAATGGGCTCAAGTTACATCAGGAAAACCTCCTGACTGTTAGAGCAGTATGACAATGAAACCAATTACCTAGGGAGGTCATGGGCTCTCCCACACTAGAGGCATTCAAGAGGCAGCTGGACAGCCATCTGTCCGGTATGCTTTAAGATTGATTCCTGCACTGAGCAGGGGGTTGGACTCGATGGCCTTATAGGCCTTTTCCAATTCTACTATTCTATGATTTGGGCCTGGATGGTTCTCTTCAGAGAGCCTGCCTGCCTTCTGGATTGCCTTGCGTGGGAGAGTGCATGGCGGGGCTCCCTGGAGTACCTGCTGAAGGCAGTGGTCCCTCCTGGCGGAGGGGAGCAGCACAATTTGCTACTCCTCCTGCTTTGCCACCTGAGGTGAGGGATTCATCCTGCCTTATGGGAGGGCCAGCCCTGAGGAGCAGAATCATAAGTCAGGGAGAGCTAGGAGGAAAAGAGCCAATTTGTTCTGAAGGGGAGATTAATCATTATTATGGAAGTGTATCACTTTGTATAACAGGGGTGGGGAACTCCCATCATCCTCTAGTCAAAATAGCCAATGGTGAGGGATTATGGGAGTAGGAGTCCCAAACAAAATAAATTAAATTGACTGATTATATGTGCATGGTTGGATTGGACAGGCATGGGGAATCAATTTTTGCATCTCTGGTATTTCTAAAATTTGCATTGTTATTATAGGGCTTTGTCGTTCAAGATGCAATTTATAAGGTTGCCATATTCTGTGGTTCTCCTGTTGCTCCAGGTCATTGTTAATTTATTTATTTGTTTATTTATTTATTTATTTATTTTGCAAAGAAGCAACTCTAAAGAGTCCAGCTGGAGTGGGGAACTCTCTCAGTCCAAGGGCCAAATTCAGTTTCAGAGAATCTCTCAGAGACAACATTTCAGTGGTGGGCATGACCAAAGGCAAAAGGGGTGGAGTCAAAATTCCAAAAAACACTAACATGTTTTATCTTAAAGCTCTTAGTGCCAGTAATTAAGCCTTAGGAGAGATTTTACCCTTTTAGAATGCAGAAAAAAATGTACAAAAGCTAGAAAACTACCCAATGATCAGTGTTCAGAAAAAATGGGTAGCCAGGAAAAATGGTGTAGCCACCTATAGAAACCCATAGGGCTGGATTGGAACACCAGGAGGGTTAGGTTTGGCGTCTGGGTGGATTAGGGGAACATTTGGACTGGCTGATTACAAAGTTTGCAAGCAAGAATTATCTAATTTTCTCTTTGAATGCAAAGGGACTAATGGTTGCATTGTTCCT
This sequence comes from Anniella stebbinsi, assembly GCA_029215795.1. Taxonomy (NCBI): domain Eukaryota; kingdom Metazoa; phylum Chordata; class Lepidosauria; order Squamata; family Anniellidae; genus Anniella; species Anniella stebbinsi. The sequence goes on from JARDYH010000001.1 coordinate 352,728,467, forward strand.
GTTCAAACAGATTATTTATGCATTTAGCTCTGTGTGGCCAATTGTTCTGTGTAATTGTGGTTCCAACTAAAGAAATTATGTTCACTTTAAATCTTTAAAAAAATATTCAAACTAAGCCCCATAAGATCCACACAGGCAGAGGCTACAGTGGCATCAACACACAAGATACATGTGATGCTGATAAATGGCACCCGTTATGAAGAATGCCGTCCCTAAAGTCATTATTTTTCCACGCTGACCACTTCATTGCTGGCCCAGTGATACACATAATCAGAATCATTTTATGGACTGTCCTAACGCTTTATGCATTGGTTTCATCAGTGTGCAAGTTTAAGTGGAGCAGAGTGTTAAATTAATACCAATATTTATTGAGGTTTAACAAGTAGACACAAAATATGTATCACTTAGTTTTATCTACATATCTCTTACATGGATATTAAATTTCAGCCTCCCTACCATATGATTTTAATAATCTTTAATTAACACACAATAAGTATCCTATTAAATTCAAATCTTTAGTTTTGGGAAGTAATTATTCATTTATGACATTTAATTGGAATTGTTACTACAGATCTGTATCTGTGTAGGCGAGATTATAATATTTCTTCAGAAAAAAACAGTTATAGCTGGTGTGTTTCAGGTGAAAATTCAGAAAATTGTAATTCTGCTGGCTTGGCCAAAGAATAAAGTAAGAGGGTCTTTGAATATAACCCTGTTAGATAAGTTGATAAGCGGTGACCTTGAGTAAAGCTGAACAAATACTAATTAAATTGTGTTAAATATGACAGAATGTTGGTGGGTCCTACCCTCTTTGAAGAAGGCCAAACGGACAACCTAGCCTTCAATGTATTTATAAATTAGCCTACTTAATTTCAAGCACACATGTTGCGAAATAAGAGTGCTTGGGTTAATATCCTTGGGTCAAAGCTACTTGAACTCAAATGTGTTCTCTGGTGGTGATGGTGATAACATCTTCTCAGGAAGGAAAAGATGAAGATTATGGTGGTGAGAGCTGAAAGAACATAATCAATATGCTGAAGAAGATGTCAATGAAAGAGACACCCGAAAACAAGTTGGCAAAAAGATTATAGTGATGCTACCCACAACAATGAAGATGATGGTGCTGAAAGCCATGGTGGTGAAGAAGACAATTATAAAGTCAATGATAGAGGACAGCACTTTTTACATGCAGGGAGAGGCATAGAGTTCCATGCCTCTCTGCACAGTGAAAGGGAAAATTGGTGTGGGGAAGGGCTAGATGACATAAGGGGAAACAGAGGAACTTCAAAGGTGGGGCCAGCCCCTGACAGCATCCAACCTGGCGGTTTGGTCTAGGGGGGAATCCAGTCCCCAGCCCCTCAAAAGTTCCCTATCCCTTCTTTAGAGCAAACACATGTTATCATTATTTTTTATAATCTCCCTTATGAATTTCACATGAGGTCACTGAGGTCATCAAAGGGCATGCTGCTGGTAGTTCTGCATAGACCTATGGCCTGATTAGAGTCGACCCAGAGAAGAGCCTTCAGCATGGTGCCACCCTTTCTATGGAACTCCCTGCTTCTGGAAGTGAGGCAGGCACTAACACTGTGTTGTTTCCAGCACCTCCTGAAAACATCTTTATTTCAGGTAGCCTTCTTTGACTGACCAGCCTTTTTTTTTTTAATGGCATTCTGTTTTTTAAATAAATAAATCAATAAATAATATTTGTTTCATTTGTTTTATCTTATAATAATAATAATAATAACGATTTCTTTCTTACCCGCCTCTCCGTCTAGATTATCATTTGTTGTTCACAGCTACAGAATCTGTCCAGATGTGAAACGGTATATAAACGTTGTAAATGGATAGATAAATAAATAAATAAATATGAATCATTTATATTTATTTCTCCCTACCTGAAGGTATGTAAGAAAGTGTACCACATATCCATGTCCACTCCAGTGAATTCTTTCTGCAGTGCAACTCGGTTGCAGCAGGATCTTTGGTGAGGCAGAAAGGCCAGGAGCATGAAGCAGGCAGTTCACTGCTGCATGCTTATGCTGAGATGACATCCCCCCATGGAGGGTTCAAAACTTCAAACAGCTGTGTTGATCCATAACAACAAACCAGTTCTAGTCATTTTCATCTCCACGTGTTTCGTAAAGCAAATCACCCATTCAAGACCAAGGGCTCATCTACACCTACTGGCTTTCCGCAACGGAGGGGAGGAGCCTGGGCTTGACTGCTTCTGGGATCATGCCCCCAGCGTGCACACGCCAGTGCGACATCCTGGAAGTCAGGAGGGACGCTCTGGCGTGGTTTTGGGTTTGTTTGTTTGTTTTTTAAGCAGGAGTTGCTCACGCACTTGCGATCCTGCAAAAAAGTAAGTTAAAAAAAGAACCCTAAAACAAAAGCACGGGCAGACATCCTGAGGATGGCAAAAAAGCTCTCCCCCTTATCCCCAATGGGCATGGAGCCCCCTCTGCAGAGGTCTGTGCCCGTTCGTTGTGTCGCTCAACTTGCAGGGAGGAGGGAGGACCCGGGTGTGCACGCCACACCGCCCGCAGTCCTCGGGTTTGTCCCGGGACCACGGGAAAAATTGAGTTAAAAGTAGTCCTAGTTATCCCAGGGAAAGTGCGAGGTTGTCCCTGGTTGACCCCGGGATCCCCTGTGCGTCATTTGGATACACAGAAACAACCTTGAGATAAATGGCTGGTGTAGACATGGCCTAGGTCACCTCAAAAGATTTGCAGTACAACAGGGAACAAAGTATTGTTGCTGGGGAAAATCCACCTGCCTCCAGCTACTGAGAGGATGGCAGTTAAGCTCAGTGGGAACAGGAAAGTCTGGAGGTGGGGTGGCAGATAACATCATCATCCCTGCTAATAAAAAAGTGCTGGTCCTGCATCTCTGTTACCCCCGGCTCCAATACATCCCAATGGTGAGCCATCAAAGTGACCCCATAGTTGTATCGTTTCAACATGGCACATAACTGCCCAGAGAGCTTCAGCTATTGGGTGGTATAGAAATGAAATAAAGAAATAAAGAAATAAAATTTCCAAACTTGTCGTAGCTTCATTTGCACATTATATTTTTAGGTGCACACAAGACATAGTGATGGTCACCAATTTGGGTGGCTTTAAAAGAGGGTTAGACAAATTCCTGGAGAAGAAGGCTATCAATGGCTACTAGTCCTGATGGCTATGTACTACCTCCAATATCAGAGACAGTATGCCTATGTATACCAGATGCTGGGGAACATGCGCAGGAAGGGGCTACTGCACCCTTATCCTGCTAGAGAGTTTCCCGTGCGCAGCCGAATAGTCACTGTGTGAACAGAATGCTGGACTACATAGACCCTTGGTCTGTTCCAGCATGGCTCTTCCTCTGTTCTTGTGTAAAACAAAATTCACATATGCAAATTAAAAATGCAATACGTGAATTGGCCTATAAACAATCACAGGTATCTGGAAGCATTTCCAGTATAAGACTCACTTTACACATGTTTGTTTTCAAAAGCTAGTGCAAAACAGGACACAAAGAAAAGCAATTTGGGACTCCATCTTCATGGTGTTGAAACGATTGTTTAGGGTTCATTTTAAAACAAGCAATCCAAGCCAACAACAACTTTCTAGGTAACCATTCTCAAATTGCAATGCATTTCACACCACATAAGAGCCAAATCCCCATGCTGCAAGACAGCTTAAAAGTGCTTGCACCAATCCCTAAAATATATTGACATAATTTTATTAAAACTTATTTATTCCTTAAGGCCAAGCCAGTGACCTTCTGTATTTTGACATGTAAATAATCTGTTCTTTTCCCTTGATCACGTTAATCTGCCTAATGACAAATTACCATTCTACACGGACAGTTGCTAGATTTACAAACTATCGTTCCTGCTTCCAGGGAGTTTGAGAAATCAGCTACGCTCATTAATGCCTCTATGGATTGCCTGACACATAGCAGGTTTTTATATTCCCTTTTAACGCATTCAGCTTGTGAGAAATAATTTATAAATCTGGCTATCGCTCGCACTTATCCTCTTACTGCTTGAGGGGGCGGGGGGGAACAAGATCAAATTGGGAGGATTATTAACAATTTAAGAACTTTATTTGCCTCAATTAACCCTTTGCAGGGTGGACAGCAAGCTCCAATTTGTCCCTTTCAAGAAATGGATGGACGGGTAGAGAGGGAGGATGCTGGCGGATGGTAATGAAAGCAGCCTGTTTATTTTTATGACAGCATATAAACACAAACAAATAAAAGACCATTGTCTCCAATAAATGCTCCATTTTCTGCTTTCCATTATGTTCTCTCGTTCATATTATTCAAGGGTGTTAAACATTCCTTTACACAAGAGACTTTGAAGAATGAAACATGAATTTCATTATCAAATTATATCTGTCATCATGGCGGGTGTACTGAGGTCTGGCAGGGTTTCTGTCAAAGTCTCAAATAAAAAGCTAACTTTATCCAGCCTCCCACCGTCACTTAGATCTGAGAATGGCAGCCGAGGTACTAACTCCCACAGAACAGCCATGTATGCCACTGGTTTTCCTTGGAAATGCAGCCAACGGAATTGCCAGCAGACATACACACCACCAAGGGTATCAGGAACAGCGAGGGTGGCCACTTACATACTGCCCTCCCAAAGTAAAAGCATCACCCAAAAAGTGGATGAAAGGGAGCGTAGATTTGCATATGCTAATGTATACATATAGATGAAAATTTAGTTCTATCCAAGCTTTTGCTAATGGAAACATGACAAGCGCCGATGTTGTTCCACTAACAGTTGCAAGACAATTAGCACAACTGATGCGAGCAACGTTTGCCTAATGAAATTATAATGAATCGTGCAATGCCTTGTGGAACAGCTTGCACAAGAAAGTATTGGATTTGACACTTACACAAGGATAAAATGCAGTAAGAGAGTTGTGATAGTGGAAGATGATGATGATGATGATGATGGTGATGATGATGATGATGATGATGATGATGATGAATTACATTTGTATACCGCCCCATAGCCAAAGCGTTCTGGGCGGTTTACATAAGATTAAAACGCTTAAAAACAATATACAAAATTTTAAACCACAAAAACATACAACATACACAGAAACATACATTTAAAACAGCTATTAAAAACGGATCTAAGATCAGTGAAGCTCATCACATGTTGCTAAATGCCTGGGAAAAGAGAAAAGAGAGGATATAATTGGATACAACCCAAGGGCTAGGAATTTAACAAGAAATACAGTACCTATCATCATCGCAGGGAAGAGTGTGAGCAGATGACATGTGTGCTCGCTCAGTCTGCTGTCCAGATGCAACATCAAGGCCCAGCTCTCCATCTACACTTCTTTAAATTGAAAATGAAATTGGACTGAACAGCCCTTCAAATAGTGGACACCTAAAAATACAGTAGGGGTGTGCAGCCTTTTTGGCCCCAAGGGCAACGTAGGGTGCTTGCTGGAATGGCAGGGGCCATAAATGTGAGCACATGTACATGCAAACACATGCATGCACACACAACTCTCTCTCATACACACACTACTCACTCCCTTACATGTACACACACACTCCAGTCACACACCCACATGCCTCAATCACTCACCCACACACATGCACACCATTCACTCACTTTCACACACACACCACTCACACACACAGAGGAATTGATGTGGGGGGGGGGTTACTGGGGCAAGGAGGAGCCTTCACCCTGCTCCCCAACCCAATGGTTGCTTTACCCTCAAGTAGGAAATAACGAGTGTTTCCTGGGATCTATTAAGCAGGCTCTAGGCAGGCCCTTGGAACAGGTTTCTTTGATTCCTACCATAGAAGCCCCATTCCTAGAATGTTCTTAGAACATCCTAGTGACAAATATGGGTTCTCCCTCATAAGATCCGGGTGGTGTCAGCCTGATCAACTTAACCACTCAGGAGTTATTTAAGAAAAATCTCATTTTTCTCACTAGGGAGCAGGCAGAAACTTTTGAGCACTGCTTCCTAGAATGCTTTGAGACACTCTAGGAATGAGATTTCTTTTGCAGGAACCATGGAAGCCATTCCTAGACTGTTTCTTCCTCTCTCTCATGCAGCCACTGTTTTTTCTGCAATGGATGCTGGGGGCCTCCATTGAGGCACATGTCTTGCACCTCTGAAATAAAGGACCGCCCTCTGACAGCTCCCCAAATAAAGTACTGTCCTCTATGAAGTAGTACACATGACCATCCTAGGCACAGCAAGTGCAGAATGTGGCAGAACAGTAATTAAACCAAGTGTAGGTCACCAAGCTCCCAGCAGTCCATCCCAAGTGCTACACCGTCTGCTCCTGAAATGCACCGTTTCTATTGCAAGAGCCTGGCAGACCAAACTCTGTGCCTCAAGGGGGCCACCTAGGTTGCAGTACCAGCCTGCCTGAGTATTCAGTCAGCTGACCCACAAAGACCAGTCCCTGCTCACCAGGCTGTATAAAGCCCTAACCTCAGATGAGTCTCCTCAGACTGAGCAACTTGTGTGAAAGCACCTCCTAAGCTCCTGATCCCTACCCTTGATGGCTGCTTTGGACACCCATGCTTGGTTTTAATCCTGGTCCTACTTCCCTACCCCTCCCTGAACCTGGATTGCTGTCTTGAAACTTGGCCCCTACCTGCTTTGGACAGACTTCTAACCCACCTGGACTGACAGTTACTGGTCCATGAGTTCCAGAACTGGTCTGTCTGGAGATGAGCACTTGCCAAGGCCTGGTGCTAGAATAGAGTCTTCTCAGACCCTACCCAAAGATCATTTCATGTCCTATCAATCATATAATTGTCTCAATAATTATGAGAATTGTCAGACAACTTGCCTCAATCAAACTCTATGGCTGAATTCGGACAACACGATAGTCAATGGTGGGGTAATAATCAACTTCACAGTTGTTCATCTAGGGGGTACTCCCCACACAACATGGTAATAAATAATCAACTGTGGTGTGGATTAGGATCAGCGCTGAGTTGACTATGGCAGCATTCAGACGACACGATAGTCAATACAACTGACGATTGTCCCCCCCCCCCCGTTACTTATTGTGTCGTCCGAATTCAGCCTCTGTCTTTAGTAAGCATCAAATTACAGAAATAAGCCACAATTAGTCCTTCACTGTCCAAACATAAAAATATGGCTCACTTGCTTATAGCCCAACTGTCCTTTGTATCTCCAGATGCTGAGTATTTATTTCTGGTAGTCCCTTTTGTAGGTTTTCTTAACTTTAATTCGCAGGGCAATCCCCAATCTGGAACTCAACATTTTTGTTCAAGGTATTAGCCCTGCAATAATAACATAATTAGGACAAATATCAAGGATGCAGTAATGATTCCCCATCCCCTTGAAATTCCACTGTACACAAATAACAGTTCAATTTACCTTATACAATGTGATAAGAGCCCATAATTATTAGGGGTGTGCAACGGACCAGGTCTGATCCACGATCCAGACCTTATCCAGCCGGGATCAGATAAATTATCCAATCCCAATCCCCTGCACCTGGATCGGCCAATCCAATCCGATCCAATCCAAAAAGGACCCGATCCGGATCGGATTGGATTGGAGGATCGGACCCCCTCCCCCCTCGCGCTCCTCCTTACCTGCCGGTGCCATCCGCTGCCGTCCGCTGGTACCTTCACCTGCCATAGATCTACTGAGGACTAGGCCGCAAAGCCTAGTTCTCAGTAGATATACGGCAGGTGAAGGTACCGGACACCCCGGCAGATAAGGAGGAGCACGAAGGGGGGCCATTATTCTAATTCACCGTAGAATTCTCTGGTTAGGATTATTTTTCTTCCTTTTAGCATTTGAGAATGGACAAAATGCTATTATTACAATGTAAAGGCCAGAAAAACTATTTTTTGACACTGGGAGTTGAGCATGTAACAAGACTCTGGTTTTCTAGGTATCTGAAAATACCGCCAAATATCATAGCTCTCTTCATTCACTTCCAAGGTTTGGAGAGATGGAGAGGGGTTTTTTTATATCATAACAAACAGGTTAATGTTCTGACAGCTTGTTTAAACACATTTACGATCTCTTCCTTTCTATCAGAATTACAGGAGACTGATAGCAGCAGAGCACACACTCATCTATGCCAGTCAGCCAGATGCTCTTTAACGGCAGAGTCAGTATAGTGGAAATATTAAGACAAAACAAATGAATCAACAGGAGATTTAAAGCTCGACATGCTGACACAACCAGATCACGTGCTTCCCTGTATAGATATATAGATATACTTACATTTCCAGTCATCATCATCACCTTCTCGCTCTCTCTCTTTCTTTTTTTTAAGATGGGTCAACCAGAAGATCTGGTTTCTTCCAACGCTTGTACCACACATTATGCAATTCACACCTTGAAAAATGTGCTTTAAAAACTAACCAATTTTATTTTGCAAGGAGAGAGAGAGATGCAGGCCCTGATTCAGAAGGCCCCAGTCAACATTGGGGGCAGGGGCATACCTGTTTCCTGCTGAAAATTGCTTTCTACTTTGTGCTTCTCTTTGCCCCCAGAAGTGCTGTTTTATTAGAAATAGCCCCTTCAGGAGAAAGTGGCAGCAAGGGATTTTCAGTAGTTTTGTGCACAGACAGAAAAATTGGATCGGAATCAGAATCGGGTTTTTTAAAACAAAAAAATTGGATCGGAAATATCGGAGGTCCGCTGTATTGGATCGGTTCCGATTCCGATACGAAAATCGGACATCCGATTTTGTATTGGATACCATTTTGAATGCATTTCTCCATAGCCTAGTATTGTGTTACAGGAATAATGAGCCAGGAATGCCTATAACTTTTTCACTTTTAAAGTTCCACACATGAAACTTTGCCACATTGCAGGTGGTATATTTATCAAACATGTGAACCAAAGTGGTATGTCTAATGTGGAGAAATTTCAGAAGCATAGCTTCAAGCGTGCAGTGGCAAGGTATTTTTGAAGATGAAGAAATAAAGGCCTATAACTGTTTTTTAATTTTAAAAGTTAAAAGTCTGAAAGTTGCTCACTTTGTAGATGGGCTAGGGGTAGTTATCTGTGAGAAATTTCAGAAAGATAGGTCCAGGCATTTGGTGGCTATGAAATTTTTAGATTAAAAGTTACAACAACACGGAGTTTTGACAGATAAAAGAGGGAGGGGGAGGCAGAGAGGGGGTGCAATTGACAGCTCAAGCCTCTGTGGAAAAACTTTTGTAACTTTTAATCTAAAAAAATTGTAGCCACCAAGTGCCTGGACCTAACTTTCTGAAATTTCTCACAGATAACTACCCCTAACCCATCTACAAAGTGACCAAATTTCAGACTTCTAACTTTTAAAATAAAGAAGTTATAGGTGTTTCTTTCCTCATTGTTTCAAAAATACCTTGCCTCTACATGCCTGGACCTATCTTTCTGAAATTTCTCACACATATCAAACAAAGTGGTACCTGTAACATGCCTAAGTTTCCTGTTTGTATCTTTAAAAATAAAAAGTTAAACGCATACCTGTATTTACCCCATTGCTACCCATTTTTCTAAAATTAATTGCCACACAAGGCAAGCACCTATGTTTCTGAAATTTCACACACATGGGTCCCAACATACAACCTGCAATGTGGCAAAGTTTCATGTGTGGAACTTTAAAAATGAAGAAGTTATAGGCATTCCTGGTTCGTTATTAAAAAAATCATTGCCACAAAATGCCTGCACCAATCTTTCTGAAATTTCTCACAGATAACTATCCCTAGCCCATCTACAAAGTGCCCAAGTTTCATCCTTCTATCTTTAAAAATGAAAAGTTATAGGCATTTTTGTAACACAATACTAGGCTATGGGGAAAAGCATTCAAAATAGCATTCTATTTTCCGATTTTTTCCGATCTGGATGGTTCATAGGATCAGAATCAGAATTGTTTCATTTTATCAAATTCTGGCCGGATCGGATATGGATCGTGGATTGGATTGGATCCTCTGCACATCCCTAATTTTCAGCAGAACACTAGCTCAGGGTCCTGATATGGCTTTAGAGCACCTCCCAGATTCAAGGCTTGCAGCTCTGCCTTTCTCTCTCTCTCTCTCTTATTCAGTCTAGAAAGAGTCAATTTAAGTATGCTTTATAAAACATGAATAACGGAACCAAAGTGGGGCATAAGAACATAAGAAAAGTCATGCTGGATCAGACCAAGGGTCCATCTAGTCCATCTAGACAGCTGTTGACTAGGAACTCACAAACAGGACATGGGTGCAACACAACCCTTCCACCCATGTTCCACAGCAACTGGTGTATATAGGCTTACTGTTTCTGATACTAGACGTAGCACATATCCAAAAGGACTAGTAGCCATTGATAGCCTTCTTTTCCATGAATTTATCCAACCCCTTTTTAAAGTCACCCAAATTGGTGGCCCTCACTACATCTTGTGGGAGCAAATTCCATAGTTTAACTATGCACTGCATGAAGAAGTCCTTCCTTTTACCAGTCCTGAATCTTCCAACAAATCAGTTTAATGGGATGACCCTGGTTCAAGTATTATGCAAGAGGGAGAAAAATGCTGCTGGATTCATGCTCACTGAATGTTGTGCTGCGTTTCCCATGTGATCCACCCTTCCCTTGTGATTTTGCTCCTCTATATGGATATGTTTCTTCCTCTTGTCCTTTCTTATATCATCCTTCCTCAACCTGCTGCCCTGCGGATGTTTTGAATCACAGTTCCCTGCATTCCTGACCATTGGCCAAGCTGGTTGGGGCTGCTGGGAGTTGGAACTCCAGAACATCTGGATGGCAGCAGGTTGGGGAAAGGCTATCTTAGATAATGGGCTTCTTTGTGCATCTCCTGTTCCTTTTTCCGGTTTTAGCACTAAAAAATAAACCTCAGAAAACCCGACTTTTCTGGGATATTTTATTTGTCAGGTTTCCCTGCCATGTGCAGGCAAAGTAGTGCTATAAAATGCCCACAAGAGAGTGCTGTCCCATTCAACTGCATTGAGCTGTTCAAGCCATGTGGTTGCTGCTCTCTTCCTTGTGTAATTACAGCTTGTTACAAATGCAAAAGAGAAGCAAGAAGCAGAGCCACGGTAAGGGAATGGGATTTTTCCCCCTCCCCATCTGAAGGAACTCAACAGCAAAATATTTTTTTTAAAAAATGGTCATGACTCTAGAAGATGTTTGTTATTTTTAATTATGTGGCTGCATGTGATTTTTTTTTACATGCAGTAGTCTTTAAGCTTCCATTACTTTGTGCTTCCAAGGAGACAGACCCTGGATCAGTTGTTCTGGAACTTTTTATCTCTCAGTGATGTGGGAAGTGTAAGACAGTGCTTTATAAGTTTATTATTGTTGTTATTATTGTTAATAATAATAATAAGTCATACTAAAAGATAGCATGACTTCGCAATGCCCATCATATCCATCTAGAAAAACTGCCACAAGCAAGAAAAGAGAGCTAATAATAAAATAATAAGAATATGGTTTCCTACAATGAACAACTAAGGACACCACTTGTTACCCTGGTGATAAACTTTAGTGTCCATCTTTATCTTCTTGTGATGATGCAAATTGACCGTGCTGTAATCCAGATCCTGATTTATAAACATCACCTTCAACCCTATGTTTGCTTTATTTATTGGGCTCTGGTTTGCAGATAGCATGCCTTGAGCTCAAGTTGTAGAGACAGAGGTCAGCGTTGTGGCCATAAAAGGTGGCAAATGAGTGGATCTTTTGCAAAATGAGTTGTGATTATTGACTGCCATTTTTCCTGCTATCCCATTGGCTGCTATCTGAATGTTTGTTGACCCTTTGACAGAGGAGGTAACAAGCTGCCTGCAATCTTATATAAGAATACAGTAATGTAAGGCTTATTACTTGAGATCTACCAGACCGATTTTGCTCACTTTTGTTTTAAACTGAACCTTGAGCAGTGTAGACTTGCAAAAAAATTGAAAATTCCAAAGCTGAAAGCTTGAGCTATCAATTTCCTCTGCACCAAACAGTCAAAGCAGCCCCTCCACCAGTGGGATGACAGACAACTCTACTTGGCCAATCAGTGTGGTGCAAATGCGTGGTTAGGCTGTCACTGCCAGCAGGGAAGGGGAAGGGGACAGAGGTGGCCAATTGGGAGGGAGGGGTGGGTGGGATTGCACTGCATACAAATTTTGGAAGGAGAATTCACTATGCATGAGCCACATTTGCATTATTCATGAGCCCCTCTGTGGCGAGGGGACCGAGGGGCAAAAAAGCAGGAAAGGAGCAGGGCTGCTAGCGCCCATGGTGACATGGACTTGAAACTAGTCTTATAAGGACATGACTGGCTGAGCAAACCTTGTATTCCTTCTCTCAGGACATCCAGGGTGGCTGCAGTATGGGCAGAAGCAGATGAGGATCTGCATGTTGCAAAGTAGGTTGGAGGGGAGGGGGCTTGTATCCCCTTTTACAGAAGATACGCCTCTGATTTAAGGGATGCCAGAGGACTGTCCTCTTTTTTGAAGGTGTCCCCTATTCGGAGGCCTGTCCAGTCCAAGTACAGTTTAAAGACAGAACCGTACGGAGGAAGAGCAGTTGCCTTTATGTTGCTTATCAACAGCATCTGGAGCACACACTAAACAAGGCACACAAGTCACCTTGTTACGATCCGCTATGGCGAGATGCGCAGCATTTCTTATGAATTTTTGTGAACCGCCCAGAGAGATTTCACTATGGGGCAGTATAAAGACATCATCAATAAATAAATAAATTATAAAAATATTTCTAAATTTGCATCTATGCATACAAATTAGGATATGCACATTTTATGCAAACCAGTGTCAACTTTTGCCCTCTTTGGGGGGGGGGGGGGTGATGGCCACCCCACTCCTGACTCTCCAGTTTTCCTGAACAAAATGCAACACTTCAAACACCTTTGAAAATAGCCATGTCTGTTGAAAGGCATTTGGCTAACTTGATTTGTTTTGTCCATGAAGCTCAATGGGTAACTTTGAGTCAATTGACATCTCTCAGCCTAGCCTTCCTTGCAGGGTAATTGTGAAGGTAAAGAGAAGGACAAATCACGTGCGCCAGCCAGACTTACTTGAAGAAAGGAAAAGCAGCCATTCCTCCCAGCATGATCTGGGTCCCTGGCTTGGAGACTGGTGACAAGAGAGAGGGCCTTCTCAGTGGTGGCCCATGACTCTGGAATAAGGTCCCCACTGAGGCCTGCCTGGTGGCAACACTGTCATCTTTTCGATGCCAGGTTAAGACTGCTTTCTACTCTCAGATATTTAATGGCACATGATGATGGCATTTATGCCAGTCGTCTAAACAGGTCTAGTATTTTATTGAAGCTGTTTTTAGCTGACTAAATTGTTTTAAATTTTGTACGTCTAATTTTTTTATGCTGTATTCTGTGCTGCATTTTATTATCTTATAAATTGCTGTAAACTGCCCAGAGAGCTTTGTAATGGGGTGGTATAGAAATGTAATTAATTAATTAATTAATAATAATAATAATAATTTGTGCAGTGCCAAGTCCTCTGAGGCTTACAACCCCGCTGTTTATTTATTCATTTTATTTACAGCATTTATATACCACTCTACATTTGACCAGATTCCGGAGCGGTGAACAATAAAAAATAAAATGATAAAAAGATTAAAGAAGTAAAACACCATATTTAAAGTATTATTTTTAAAAAAAAACAAAAAAACAGTAACAATAAAACTGTGGCCAGCCAGTTCAGAAATGCTTCCTGGAATGGAACTGTTTTCAAGAGGCACAGGAAACAACACAGTGTTGGCACTTGCCTAACCTTCAGAGGCAAGGAGTTCCATAGAAAGGAGGCCACTACACTGAAGGCTCTTCTCTGAGTGGACTCCAACCAGGTGGACTTCAATCTGATTAGAGGGGAGCAGCATATAGGGTAATCCCCTTTGTTCTCTCTGATCTCAGATCCCTCCAGGGTGGATTCTTCCAGGGGATGGTCTTAGAGGCCAAGTCCCATCTCCTGGAAGATCCCAAAGAGTTCTAGAACCTCCACAGGCCAGGATAGGCCCAAGGGCCAAAGGTTCCTCATCCCTGAAATTATTCGGCTACATTTTGCAAATCAGATACAGGAGGGGATGGAGGTTTGCAGTGCACAGATATCTTCTGTTAATGTATCATTTGAGATTAAGTTCAAATGAATGGCCATCGATGAAACCAGACTATGCTATCATAGGCTGACCATATGAAAAAGAGGACAGGGCTTCTGTAACTTTAACAGTTGTAGAGAAAAGGGAGTTTCAGCCAGTGTCATTTGTATGCAATTAGTTCCTGGTGAAATTTCCTCTTCATCACAACTGTTAAAGGTGCAGGCACTATACTAGAGTGACCATATACAAAAGAAGGCAGGGCCCCTGCAACTTTAACTGTTGTGATGAAGAGGGAATTTCACCAGGAACTAATTGCATACAAATGACACTGGCTGAAACTCCCTTTTCTCTACAACTGTTAAAGTTACAGGAGCCCTGTCCTCTTTTTCATATGGTCAGCCTATGCTATCATAACCACCACCACCTTCCTATAAAGTATGTCATGCGTTCAAAAGTCAATTAAAAAATGAAGGTACTGGGATATAGGCGAGCATGACAGCTCCAGGGAAAGGTGCTGAAAGCATAATAGCTCCAAGAACTAAGGGAGGGCAGGAGGCAGGTTCATTATTACCAAAACCAGCAGCGGCAGGAGCAGCTTGGTAAGCAAATCAGGCAGCATCATCCCCTCATCTCTGATATGCTATCAGAGGAAGGAAACTTGCAACAAAGATCAAAATGGTGTCTCAGCATACTAATGATGACAAGGGCGACAAGTCCCAGTGCACGCAGCGGCCACAAGAGTAATCTAGGCACGATGCAGCCAATCATCAGAGGCTTCCTTGCCGCGTTGAACAGGAAACCCTCGTTGTTTATCAGCTCTGCTCCCTCATCGGTAAAATGTCACTGCACTCCGTAGAAGCGAGCATATTGTTAATTTATCAGCAAATCGAAACTGGAATAAAAAGCATGGCCTTTTTTTTTTTTAATCCTTCCCTCAAGTTAATTCATTTCTTTCGTTTTCCTCTCCACCCAAAGCAAGGGAATGGAGAAATGGATCATGAAAGGAAGGGTGGTAGAGCTGTGTACTTCGATAAGCATGAGGGTGGGTATCCTTGGGCCAAGACATCCACTTGGGGCAGGAAGAGTCACCATAGAAAACTGGGATGTCATGGCCTCCCCACCCCAGATTATGATGGGATAATGATGGTGGAACTGGGAAGTTGCACTCCAACTAGAAGAGGGCGAATCAGAAATGCTGCTCCTGCTTTAGAACTAAAAGAAAAAAGAGTCATTGGGAAGAGAGGTTAAAAGGAAAGGGCTCATTGGTTGAGCGCACACAGTGCATGCAGAAGGTACCAGATTGAATCTTGAGCATGTCTAGGAACTTCTTCAGACAGGGCGGGGAGGAATCGCATTTCCCTCACGTCGCTTTGCCTCATGCTACTGTCCCACAATAGGGATGAGCAGCTTCCTCTTTCTTCACAAGCTGAAGAAAGAGGAAGTAAACAAAGACCATGTGGCACATTCAGTGGGCATTTTATGGCACTGCTTTCCCTGCACACAGCAGGAAATTATTCTTGTTCTTATCTCTTTCTCGCCCGTGGTGGTTTTTCTAGACAGACATGACGGGCTTTCCAAGTCATGCTGTCTTTTATTGATTCAGGAATTTCCTGACGATTGAGCATGTTTTAATTATGACAGCTTTCTGGATGTTGGTGTGGATGTATTCTGGTAGGCCCAGTTTCTGAAGGTTTTCTGTATAGCTTTTTGATGTGATGCTGGTGACTGATGTGACTAATGGAATAATTGTGACCTTTTCCTGTTGCCATAGTTCTTTCACTTCCATGACCAGGGGTGTATATTTGTCTCTCTTTTTTTCTTCCTTTTCAACAACATTTTTGTCATTTGGTATTGCTATGTCGCTGAGGTAGGTGTGGTTTTTTTTGTCTATTATTTATTATTATTATTTATTACATTTAGATATCGCCCCATAGCCAAAGCCCTATGGGGTCTATGACCGTTATGTCTGGTTGGTTGCAAGGTATTGTCGTGTCAGTATGAATTGTTCTGTCCTAGTATATTTTATTATCTGCATTTTCCAAGATTGTTTCCGGTAAATATGTATAGTAGGGTATAGGTTGTTTGATAAGGTTGACTTTGATGGCCAGTTGTTGGTGAATTATTTTTGCGGCTGTATTGTGTCTGTCCGTATAGTTCCATTCCTGCCAGAATTTTACATCCTCCTGTTATATGGTCTATTGTTTCTTGGAATTGATGGCATTTCCTGCATAGGTCTGTTGTTACACTGTTATCTTTTATGATGTATTTTTGGTAGTTCTTGGTGGCTATAACTTGATCCTGTATAGCTATTAGGAATCCTTCAGTTTCTGGAAATAGCTCACCCTTCCTGAACCATTCATACGACTGTTCTTTGTTTATTTGTGGGTTCTGTATTTTATTGTAGTGCTTCCCATGGAGTGCTTTTTGTGCCCAGTTTTCTTTTTTTCTTGTGAGTGTGAGTGGTCGTGTTTGGTCTTCGTTTTGTAGTGCTTGGTTGTATGGGGTGTAATTTTTATCTGCTGTTACTATGGCTTTACGAATGGGGGTGTTTTTAGTGTGGAAGAATTCTCTGAGTGATTTTATCTGTTTAGCATGAATTCTGTTAATGTCCAGCAGACCTCTTCCTCCTTCTTTCCTGCTGATTGTTAGTCTTTCAATGCAGGAGGTTGGGATGGAGCATGCGGTGTTTTGTGAGTTCGGAGTAATTGAGTCTGTTTATTCCTTCGAGTTCAGTATGTGACCAGTGTATGATTCCAAATGAGTGTATGAGGATGGGTATTGCGTCGGTGTTGATGGCTTTGAAGATGTTTTTAGAGTTCAGTTTAGATTTTAGGATTTGTGATAGGTGAGTTTTATATTGCATTCTTAGTTGTGTTTTTACTGTGAAGTGATGATGATGATTCATTACATTTCTCTACCGCCCCATAGCTGAAGCTGTCTGGGCAATTTACATAAGATTAAAACACTTAAAAATAATATAAAAAATTTAAAACTACAACCACATACAACATAGACAGTAGCATATGTTTAAAACAACTATAAACAACTTTAGAAACAGATCTAGGATCAGTGAAGCTCATTACATATTGCTAAGTGCCTGGGAAAAGAGAAAAGGCTGCACATTTTGCTGTAGGAGAAAAAAATGGATTATCTGGGGTCTTCTTCTTTTTTTTTAATGGGAAAATGACCAGAAGGAGCAGGAGGTGCGCAGAAGGCAGACGGCATTGTGAAAAGGATCCACAAAACTCCATGAGTGCCCAGTAATAAGCATGCTATAAAACGCTCTTCTGATGGGGCTGGAAAATACATTGGTCTGAAACACTGGAGAGTTAGAGTAGACCAGGGATGATTGCAATAGCCTGTGCCTATAAGAATAAATATGGAGTTGATGCTGATAATGCCGACCAGGAGTGGCAAGCTGTGAGGGCCATCCCTCCCATGATGCCGGGTGACGGCTGCACCTCAGACAGCAGTGCAGGAGGAGCAGTAAATTGTACACCACCTACCAAGAGGACCTGCCATTACTGCACTTCCTTCCTTTCCTCCTGTCACCACCACTACCACTGATGTGTCTCCCACCCCCTCCCTTCTTCCTCACCCATCGTTTTGCCATTGCCACTGGTGGCCACTCTGGGCATCCTCTCAGAGCAAGGCAGCTGAGCTCTCTGAATAATGAGGTTGATCCATTTCTCCATTCCCTTGCTTTGAGGCTCTTCAGGAAGATTGCCACTCCCAAATGCCAGTCTCTGAGGGGCCTTTCCTCAGATTCAGGCTTTGTGGAAGGAGATTGCCTGCAGATCATTTGCAGCAGGTGGGGCAAAGGGATATAGACATGGGAAAGAGGAGAGGAGGAAGGGGGCAGTCACAATAGGGGCGGTGGGGCATGTGCAAAGTACCTTGGATTGCTTCTTTAGAATTCTGACTGGTTCTGACTGAAACCCAGAATAGATTCACCGCTCCACTGACATCAGAGCCACCAACTACCACTGCTAAGAAAGTGCTGGAACCACAGCTCTGTAGCCTCTCTCCAGTTCACATGTGGGACCTGAAGCTTCATGGAACCAAGTTCAACATTTTATGTTTCTTAGAACAATGCTGCACACCAGTTATTTGTGTGAACTTAGATGTGCAGATGGATGTCTTGCTTTTATGGGCTACCCCTTTCCATCATAGTAGAAAAAGCACTTTACAAGGGAATTCGTTTTCCGATTAGAACCAATGGGGAAGCCATTAGAGACAGGCAGGATAAATCTCTCTCTCCCTCTCCCTTTCTCTCTAGTCCAGTTCATATGATCATGGAGGGAAAGTAAGCCAGAAGCCTATAACAAACATTGGGTTCTGGATGGCTTGTTAATCACAGCAACTAGCCACCCTCGCTGGGTTTGCACAGCTCAAGAAGATAACTGTGCTGTCAAAGCTAATTATGTAATTCACTCTGGCAGGTGTGGGGGGGGAGGGAAATAAGCCATCATGGCTTATTTCCCCCTCTGTAATTGTGTGAACCAAGCCTCTCTGTCTCTCTCTCTGTCTCTCTCTCTGTCTCTCTCTCTCTCTGGCCCTTTCTACACCATAGGAGTGTAGAGGGAGCGAGGGAGGGAGGGAGGGAGGGTGATCCTGGAAGTACCTAATACACACCATCAGCACACAGGGACCAGCCGGGGGCCATCTCAGGTGAAACACCTGGTGTGGAAAGGGCTCTTTCTCTTATCAATAAAAAAACCTGCTGATCAGTCCCTTCCATCATAGAAACCCAATGAAAACTCTAGCTGCTAGGGAGAAAACATGATATGTGGCATGCCAGCATCTGCTCACCTTGGGCACGCTGTACTTCAAGTTTGACCTGGGAAGAAAATAATAATAATAATAATAATAATAATAATAATAATAATAATAATGGGGAAAGGAACTAACTGTCGAGAGCGAGCCATCAAAAAGCAGATATGAATCACAGTTGGCTGTGCTCAAATCAGGCTTAAATAGTTTGCCTATGATGATAGCATCAGAAAGATAAGGAATGAACAGTTAGGTTCTTTCAATCCTAATTAAAATGTTGTGCTTGGAGGAAAGTAGCTATACATAAAACACAAGGTCCTGGTGATAAAAGTTGTGCTCCTAAATACAGACCATTGAGTCAATTAATGTTTACTTAAAATGCTTGTCATCCAGAGGAAGGAACTGAGAAAAACGATCAACATAACTGAAAGATTGTGACACCAATTTGCATCCAGTTCCAAGTGCATGTTTTATTTATTTTCAATCAGGACCAATCAGAAGAGAAAATAATCAATGAAGTCACAGTCGTGAGTGGTATACAGCCATCTGGGGGGGGGGGGGGGGGGGCTGGTATTTCTCGGCCTGCATCGGAGGAAAGGGAGAGGGTTTTTTTTTTTCCAAGAGCACGGAGGAGCTCCATATGGCTGAGATCAAAGGTGTTGCTGGGTGCATGGTTCTGCTTTATTGCCAGGCACTGCTGTTAATTAGAAAACAAGATCAGAGGCAGTATTAAAATCCAATTAAATTGATATGAACAGATTGCCAAGTGATGTTCACTAATGTATAATTGAGCACCATGCAAATTTCAGTGGCTGGCTTTTGTTTCCCCCCCCCCCCCACTCTGGAATGAATGATGAAGCTATGAAGTTTTTTTTTTCCTCCCTCGTTGTAAAAGATAAACAAGTTAATGCACTGATCTAGGGGGTATTGCTTCAGTGATTGATGAAAATGAGAGTAGAATATTAAAGTGTGACTTTTGGGGGCTTCTTTTATAATCTTATTTTGTTCGGTATCCTTTCCCCCTCCCCCTCTCTCTCTCCCTGTCTATCCCCACCCCCACCCTAATCAGGAAATATGCTTAAACTCCTCCACATTCCATCATTTCTGAAACAGAGGCCTTTACTTTGTAGATGCAGATTTGATTTGAACAATTACAAAAGCACAAATATTTTAGGTGACAAAGCCGGATAGTACCAGTGGATATGCTCTTTTCCGAGAACTATCGATGAACTAGACTGCATATCTTTGTTTAGAAGCCAAGACCGCTATTAAATTTAATTACTTCTCTGTGTAGTTTTATAGTAGTGGTGGCTTCAAACGAGGGTACCATCTATTAAATATAATTACTTTCCCCTGTGGCTTGCATAGTTGAGGTGCGTGGTTAAGGTGTAGCTATACTCAGGGAGGGAGATATAGGTAGATAAGAACATAAGAAGAGCCATGCTGGATCAGACCGAGGGTCCATCTAGTCCAGCATTCTGTTCACACTGTGGCCAACCAGCTGTACGCTAGGGACCAACAAAGCAGGACCCTCACATCCATGTTCCCCAGCAACTGGTGCATAGGCTTACTGCCTCTGATCCTGGAGGTAGCACATAGCCATCAGGACAAGTAGCCATTGATAGCCTTCTGCTCCAGGTGCAGGAACCTGTCCAACCCTCTTTTAAAGCCATCCAAATTGTTGGCCATCACTACATCCTGTTCACACAGTGTAACTATGCACTGTGTGAAGAAGTACTTCCTTTTATCTGTCCTAAACTGCCCACCAATCAGCTTCATGGGATGAGCCCGGGTTCTAGTATAATGGGCGAAGGAGAAAAATGTCTCTCTATCCAAATTTTCACACCATGCATAATTTTGTACACCTCTATCATGTCAGATAGATAGATAGATAGATAGATAGATAGATAGATCATTGTAAAAGTGAAAGTAAAAAATATCAGCATTATATGCAAATAACTATTCCAAGTCAGGATCTACACTACCACTTTAAAACAGTTTATAATACCATTGACAACATTGGGGGCTCATGACACACTCCATATACAGTTTTCAAGATGTTTTCAAAGTGTTATATCTTGCTTGGTGAAGATCTGGCCCAGGAATGAACACAGGACAAAAGGATAAGGACAAAATATCATAAGAAGAGCCATGCTGGATCAGACCAAGGGTCCATTTAATCCATCATTCTGTTTACACAGTGGCCAGCCAGCTGTTGACCAGGAACCCACAAGCGGGACACGGGTACAACAGCACCCTCCCACCTATGTTCCCCAGCAACTGGTATACATAGGCTTACTGCCTCTGATACTGGAGGATCAATGCAATGTCTACTTCCATTGGCTATAGCCCTAGTTGCAACAATCCTCCTTGGATACAGGAGATCACCTTTTCTCTAGATGTTTGTACAGCTAAAAGCTAATGGTGCTTTTAAAAATGGAAACTGTGACTAAATACTGCTGGCTTTGATGAGTATATTTATAGCTTTTTATGGCTGGTGACTGCTAGCCATAGGACACACCCCACCATGTCGGGGAGAAGCAGTTTGGCCATTGGAATGCCAAAGAGGCAGAAGCGCTATTATTTTACACATGTTCAACTTGAATGCTTCTACATAAAGAGATATGGCAAAAACAGTGGACGTCTTCAGTATTCTCTCCACTCAAAAACTGATATTATATCTGATGAGCCTGGGTTTGTTTTGTTTTTAGGCTTATAGCTTTTTAAAGTTATTATAGTATATGTGTGTATATTGTGTGTATATATTGATTTTAATTGTTTTAATCTTATGTAAACCGCCCAGAGAGCTTCGGCTATGGGGCGGCATACAAATGTAATAAAATAAAAAAATATATAACTGCCCACTTCTGTACTAGAGGGTGGAAGCACCCATGGAATGGCCTTTTAGTAATTCCTGGAGAGCCACTACCAGTCCATGACAATACTGGACTAGATAGACCAACGGCCTGATTTGATATTAGGCAGCTTGCAGTGTTCCTTTTAAGCCCAGCAAATACAATTCCATTCCCATCCTTCACACATGTTTCCTGTCCACGCTATGTCACGTGAACATTAAGAAATAAAGTTAATGGAAAGTAACGTGTTTCAACTAGATCCATTCTCTATTTTCTAGCACATAGTGATTTTGCTAATGGCATTCTTGCTTCATGGACAAGGGATAATTTGCCAACATTACAGTCATATCATCTCCAATTTGCATATACTGCTATGAAGCTATTCGCTCTCACCATGACAAATCGCCAAAATAAGCATCGTAGCTGATAGACAATTTCTCCAAGCACCAGAATGTCAATAATAGGTATAATCCTAGTCCAGATCCTAAACATGACCATCTGTCCCAAAGAGACATAATAAAATCCAACATAATGACTGACATTTAAAGAAAGGTACAGTCCTTTCTAAATTCACCTTCCATCTGTTCACTCTTGGAGACAAGGATTTACTCTTTTAAAACAACAACAACAACAACAATAACAACAACAACAACAACACAATTACATGTTCCCGTAGTCCCTGAAGGGTAGATTTACAAAGGCTAGAACATTAAGAAAATAATACTCAAGCTGAAACAAATGTGAGAAATCAATATCAGTGAACAATCATCACATAGGAGTGTTGTCAAGGAAAGAAAATCAAAATTTGGAATCTGAAACACAAAGGGTTGAATATGTTTAGGGATTCAGGTCCTTCTGACACTAGTTAAGTAGCAAGATTCAAAGTTGTGTGACAAAACAATGTGAAAGGAGGTAACACCTTTGAAAATGAGTGCATTTGACAACAGATGTCATGGCCGTAGTTTTTGGGCCTGCTTGTGATAATTTCATATTTTAAAATGTTTTGAGATGCATAAAATGAAATATGATAACATAATCAATTCGTTGGACTTGAACAAGTCTCTTCATTGCCGTTACAGACTGAAAGGTGGCTGGAAAACAAATGTATGCTAGTATCAATTATTATTATTGTTGTTGTTGTTGTTGTTATTTATAAAGCACCACAATAGCACATGGCACTTTACAAAGAGCAAAACCATAAAAACAAAGCCCTGCCTAAATGGCTTACAATCTCAAAATCTCAACATAACATTTTAATAAAAGTTTTAAAAAGTTAAAATTGAAATTGAGGGGAAAAAAGAGGAGGGTAAGGAAAGGACAAACATAGAACCCAATTTTCAAGGAGAAATACAAAAAGTTTTAGACAAAAGAGAAGTTTTCAATTGAGCCTTAAAAACTCATGTGCACAGTTTTGTTTATAGTTATCACATGGCATGGGATCATGAGTTTCTTTCTGCCAATGGGAGTGCCCTGTGGGAGGAGTTCCACTCATGAGATCCTCCTACCCACGGAAGAGGGGAGGCACCATTTCCTGTCTCCCCTTTCCACCTGCAACCCCTTTGGTTCCTGCCCCTAAAATCTACCTCAGAGGGTTAGGGAACCCTCTGGAATGGGGGAGGAGCTGCAAGAGGAGAGGGAAGCTGGTAAAAGTCGCTACCTCCAACTTCAGCCAGCAGGGTCCTCTACCAGATCACAAGCCGTTCCCTGAAAGGAAGGAGTCCTTCCTTCCAGTTGTGGGAGCCATAATACAGGAAAATAGATAAATGTGTCAATTGCAAGGAGAGGCAGGCATTGCCACCATTAGCACTAAAGCAATAATAAGGTAATAAATAACAGAAAATCACTACATCGATGCTAAATGTGCTTAATAGGGTTCATCTTAATAATCATGAGATTATGGCAACTTTCAATGAGGCAGAATGCCTTATCAAAAAGTAGGTGACCTATGGTTAAATGAATAAACTACAGGGGGGTCATCTACACCTAAGGGTGCAGAGGGAGGGAGGGAGGGAGGGAGGGAGGGAGGGAGGGAGGGAGGAGGAGGAGGATCACTGACTTACCTGCTTCCGCCATCCTCCCCCAGTGACTAGACGGCCATACTACGTCCCGGAGGGGAAGAGGGACGCCGCGGGCGCCATTTATTTTATTTTTAAGGGGACCCGCACACAACAAAAAAGGTTAGTAAAAAAGACAACCCTGCCAAACCCCAAACTTTTAATTAGTGATCTCTCTCTCTCTCTCTCTCTCTCTCTCTGTTCTGCCACTCTTCTCTTCTGCCACTCCCAGACTGTGGAATGGCCTGCCGGAAGAGATTTGTCAACTTAACAGTCTCTCTCACTTTAAGAAATCTATTAAGACTGATCTCTTCCAGCAGGCCTACCCAGTCGAATTTTAAGAGTTTTATTGTCATTTTAATAATGTATTAGTTTTATAGGTTTTTAATCAGTTTTATGTATTTTATACTATTTGTATTTAATGTTGTTCCCCGCCTCAATCCAGAGGGAGAGGCAGGTAAGAAATAAATAAATATATTATTATTATTATTATTATGAATTATTAAATGAAAGCATGTTATAGTACTAATTTAATAATTGATTTGTTTAATAAAAAGAAAGAAATTCCGCTGTTTCAGCAAGGTTGGTTTATTTCCTTATTAAACACTTCTGATCTACACTTCTCCTTTAAAACAAAAGTTAAATACTTTGTGGGGGTTTTGACATTTGATGGACAGTCATCATGTAATCACACTTAAATGCAGAAGTACTTTACAGGGCAATTCAATGGGGTGGGGGAACAGACCATCTATGGTTTAAGAACTGCCACTACCTAAGCCATGCAGGACTCATGTTGTCCAGGGCAGAAGGAGAGAAGGGAGTGGGATTTCCTCTTCTCCCTGCTCCCCGTTTTTTTTGGGTGGGGTCCATCTTCCTTTCTTGAATTTCTTGAATTTTTTCTCCCATTGTAGTCAATGGGGAGAGACTATAACTATCCCAGCTCAAAGACAGGCATAGCTTTCCTTTGATTCCAGGGATGACTCTGGGAAATGTCCGTGTCCGAGCTGAATTCAAAGTGCTGGTATTAACATTCAAAACCCTAAATGGCTTGGGACCAGGTTATCTGAATGATCGCCTCCTCCCATAGCTATCCTTCCTGGGCTCTAATATCATCTGCAGGAGTCCTTCTTCATGAGTCCGTGCCAAAGGAAGTGAGGCGGGTGGCTACCAGGAAAAGGGCCTTTTCCACTGTGGCACCCTAGCTGTGAAATGAGCTCCCTAGAGAGGTTTGCCTGGCACCTACATTGTAATTCCTTTCTGTGCCAGGTGAAGACCTTTCTGTTTTTCCAGTAGTTTGGCATTTTCACATACTAGTCTTTTAGCTCTGCTGTTTTAAATCTGAATTTCAAATCTGTATTTTAAATCCCTGCATTGCTGCACGGTTTTATATTGTGGTTTCAAGCATCCATATTGTATATTTTATGCTGTACCTTGTGGTTTTAATCTTTGCGAACTACCTAGAGAGCCTTGGCTATTGGCAGTATAGAAATGAAATAGATAAATAAATAAATAAATAAATAAAGCCCCTGACATGCCCCCCATTTGCCTTTACCATGACAGCAGAAAGCTCTGTGGTCATCCATGGAGGTCCTTCATGAGAAGACCTCTCTATCATCAGTGGCGAGGCCTGTAGTATCCTATTGTCCCTTGAACACTCTCCTAGGGACCATCGGGCTATGCCCATCTATTAAAAATAAATAGTGAGGGGAGATATATTTAAAAATGGCTCCTTAGGTGAATTGGACCTTTGCTTGTCCACCCAAGGCAGGCTGAATAGCAATTCGTAACATGGATGGATAATAGCAATTAGGAGCTACCTATCAAGAAGTACACTGGTCAATAAGGGGGCATGGCTGCCTGGGGAATGCTGGGAGTTGGAGGACTTTTTTCTGACTAAACATACCTAGGCTTTCACCCTAAAATGCCCTTGTCAACATCAACAACAACAACAAACCCAGATTATTTAGAAAGGTGGAGAGCTCTTAGCAGTAGCAATCAAAAGACATTGTGCAGCGATTTCATCTTTTTATCCTTAATGGATTTTTTTCCTGGTAAGGAAAGATGGAAGAAGCAGTGGGAAAACACATGAGGGGAAGAGACTGAATATGAGCTCATCTGGAGCCCTGCTCAAATTCATGAATGAAGCAGTACAATTGCACAATAAAAGGCCTTTACTGGAAGCTTCCAAAGTCTGGGAAAGATCAATTGTGGTAACTCTTACTACTGCTAGAGGACAGACTGAAGTTAAAGGAAGCCAAATGAATTCACTGAGACCCTTTCCACATCATAGGGGTGTGGAGGGCAGGGAGCGGGTGAACCCTGAAGTAGCCACTTCCAGATTCGGCGCACTCAAGCTGCACCAGAATGCGATGGCCCATGCTTCTCCCGGGCTGTCACAACTCACGACAGCCATTTTTAATTTTTATTTTTGTAACGAAGAAGAGCGCACGAGCGCTCCTGCGCAAAAGGTTAGTTATTTTTTAAAAAAAAACTGTGCGTGCCCTCCCGGGAGTGGAAAAACTGCCTCCACCCCTTCCCCTGATGGACAGGGAGCTGCACAATGCAGCTCTGTGTCCATTTTGCAGCTGAGCTTACTTGTGAGTAAGCGCAGCTACACTGGGGTGGGCAGCCACATTCTTCCGCAGTCTCGGGAACTTCCTGGGACCATGGAAGAATCTGGATTTTTCTGGTTCCGGGGAACCAGGAAAAATCCTGTCCCCCCCCCCCCCCGCTACTCCCTGTGCTTCATGTGGACTCACAGGGAGCAGCTGGGGTCCATCCCAGGCGAAAAGCCTGGTGTGGAAAGGCCCTCAGATGGGGTGTCTGCTGTTATGTTATATGAGGAGAAAAACCTTTCTAAGAACAACACTTTGCATTTTATGAATTGACAATGCAAGGACTAGAGATGCTGGAGAAATTCAAAATGGACTAAAATGAGTTTGGATTTCTACGGATCTGACCTGTGGAATCCAGTACAGAAGCCGCGCGACGTCCATGGACTTTCGAATCTTTCATTTTATTTAATTTCCTGAAATTTACGCAAATTCGGTCATGGAAAAAACCCACAACTTTCTGCAGAGACATATGCCATCCGGGGAAGTATACATGGGGGAAAGTTGAATGAAATGGGGAACAGTATGCTAAATGTTATGTATTAACATGAATTAGGTAAATTGTTGTGACCCCTCTTACAGAATTATTTGTGTATTTTCCTGCATACTGTCAAAAAACTTCGAATCCATCTGTGAACAGACACCAGAACAAATGACATCATACAATCCACAAAACACACATGAAATGGTTTGCACAAAATCCGGACATCCCTAACAAGGACTGGCATTCAATGAGAATGTTTCCCTTCTCTAAATAAAACTCAATTACAAAAAAAAATTAGAGAGGTTGGCTTAAACTTGACTTTTGACAGAAGGCTAACTGAAGCAGAGACCAAGAAACTATCCACAGAGTTCAAGACCAGCTGTAGTCTTATGGCCTGAAGCCAATCTGGAAAACAAATGGCAAATGTTTTGAGAAGGAGGAAAAATCATTATTTTTTTGCCTGGGTGACTACTACTATTGGCCACAGCCCTGATCATGGCTTTTTTTAAAAAAAATCAAATTGTCATCTGGCCATTGCTAATTTCTCCTTGGAATATGTGTATAGTATGACTTCCCCATAGTGCACCGTGACTCTAGGTTCAAGATCCTTAATGATCCTTTATTTTTGTGAACCGCCAAGAGAGTTTTGGCAATTGAGAGGAATAGAAAAGTAATAAATGAATAAATAACCCATTTGGGCTGAGTACACGTGTACACATGTGTGTTTATGTGCATGTGTAATCAAGGATGTGGAAGTTTTCCATGCAATTTATAACCTTGATTTTCCACAATTCTAAATCGTACAAATATTAAATGCTCCACACTGCAGGAATTCACTCTCATCATGTGAAGGGATAGGAGGAGCAATGTAATATATGGGCCCTGCTGTACCAAGTTATTATTATTATTATTATTATTATTATTATTATTATTATTTCCATTTATATACCGCCACATAGCCGAAGCTCTCTGGGCGGTTTACAAAAATTAAAAACATTGAACATTTTTTTAAAAAAACCCGATATGCAAAATTTAAAACCATAAAAAGTAGGGATGTGCAGGGACACCCCCCCCCCTCGGATCGAATCGGGACCCAGATTGGGACCTCCATTGTTGTCCTGGATCAGTTCAGACAAAATCAGAGGTCCCTCAGATCAGATCGTATCTGATCCCGAACCGAATATCAGACGTCCAATTTTCGGATTGGCCGCCATTTTTTGTGTTTTTGCCATAGGCTTGCATTGGGGGAAAGAAAGCTTTCCCCCAATGCAAGTCTATGGGGAAAACATGGCGTTGGGTGGGTGAGTGGGGGCCTAACTCCCCCCTCCCTGTCCCTCCCCCTACTCACACTCCTTATCTGCCGGGGCGGCCGCTTCCCTCCGGTGCTCGGATCTACTGAGAAACAGGCTTCATGGCCTGCCTCTCAGTAGTGCGCCAGGTGGTCATCACCTAGCGCACTACTGAAAGTCAGGCCGCTAAGCCTGTTTCTCAGTAGATCCGAGCACCGGAGGGAAGCGGCCACCCCGGCAGGTAAGTGGGGGGGCTCTCCCGCCTCCCCCCCTCATGCTCCTTACCTGCCGGGGCCGTCTACTACCACCTGCGGACAGCCGTGGATGGCAGCAGATGGCAGGTAAGGAGTGGGAGGGGCAGGAGGAGGTCCGATCCTCCGATCTTATGCGTACCAGATCGGGTCCTTCTGGACCAGTTCGGATCAGATCAGACGATCCAGATGCGGGGATCAGAAATCGGATAATTGTATCCAATTTCCCCTGGATCGGGTCCAGATTGTGGATCGGACCCAATCCGGTGCACACCCCTAATAAAAAGCATAAAAACAGGTTATAAATACAATATAAGTTGCCTGTTGGGCAAGTAAAAAGCCAGAGTGTTTGATCATGCAATTCCACTTCTGCAGTTTGAAATCCTACAATCCAGGAACAGTTCTGCCATGTGATCTGTTTGTGTAAATTTGCCCATTGCTTTTATGTACCTGTCAATCTCATCACCACTCAATGAAAAAGAGATGTTTTAAAGCCCCTCTGAGATCCTTCTTGCAAGATCAAAGAAACGCACTTGCGGCACTCATGGTACTCAACCCAGCAAACTTTCCCCCAAAACTTTGTTGGCCCTAATCCACTTCTAGTGTAAATGTATTGGCTTCACCAGTGTTCAGAATTTGCTGTGCTGGAAGTAGTGTGATATTTGCTTGTACAGGCCGCACTTAGTTTGGTCTGGGTGGCAAAGGGAAAGGAACAAATTAGACACAGAGGCTGAATTTGGGCAACACATTAGTCAATGGTGGGTTGAGTAGCCAATTTACAGTTGGTTATTTTGTGGGTACTCCCCACACAATGTATTCCTACACAACTGTGGGTGGTTGGGGCTGGCGTTGAGTGGACTAATAGTCAACCCAGCATTTGTCTGACACCGCTCTCCCCACCCTCCCTCCTTCCTCAGTCCTCCCAGTTCTATCCCAGCAGCCTCTGCAAGTTGCACCAGTTGTAGCAGAGTGGCAGCCGCCGCTTTGGTCACTCTTGCCGCCTGCCTCTATGGGCTTGTGTTTTAACCCACTCACCACACGCCGTTAACCCACTCACCACACGCCGTTAACACACTCACACTCACAACACTTTAAACAACTGGTTTTGAGCTAAACAACTTGCAAGCCAGTTGTTTCTCTCAGTTGCTTATTTGGGCGGAATAGCATACCGTCAGTAGTTTGTGAGCGGCGTGTTACCCTCCACCCAACACAATACGCAACACAACTGATGATTGTTTCCCCACCCCCTCAGTTGCTTAATGTGTTGTCCGAATTCAGCTAGAGACTTAGCTGGGATAATCAATTGGCCACAACTTTATTGACTTTATAACCACTCCCACAGAGTCTATACTGCTGACTGCACAAAGTTGACCATAGTCAACTTCTTTAGAGTAGTATTCATGCTATTAGACCACGTCATCCTTCTAACAGCCCTGTAAGTAGCTGAAATAGCAACTGATGGAAGTTGAGTTTTATGGCTGAATGGAGATTTCAACTTGGCTCTTCCTAACCCAAGTCCAATATTTTAACCACAAAATTCCACTGACCATATAATGAGTTGTGACTGGAGTAGCTACTTCCATATTGCCAAAAAAGAAGACAAAAGAAGACATATGTTTGCATTTTAAAAACACACATACACTTGCATATGCTAATTTAGGGTGACCATATGAAAAACAGGGCTCCTGTATCGTTGGCAGTTGTATAAAACAAGGAATTTCAGCAGGTGCCATTTGTATGCATGTAGCACCAGGTGAAATTCCCTCTTCATCACAACAGTTAAAGCTGCAGGAGCCCTGTCTTCTTGATTAGGTATATAAGAAGGCAGGGCTCCTGCAGCTTTAACTGTTGTGACAAAGAAAGTATTTCACCAGGTGCTGCATGCATACAAATGGAACCTGCTGAAATTCCCTTTTCTCTACAACTGTAAGATACAGGAGCCCTGTCCTCCTTTTCATATGGTCACCCTATATGAATAACTGCAAATTTAGGGGGAAATATTACAATTTAAATCAGGGATGAGCAACTTACAGCCTGTGGTGCCTTGGGTGAGGCCCCTTCTCAACACTCTGTCCCCTGAAGGCTCATGGGGAGGAGAATCCTGACTATTATATCCAATCAGTGTTATTTGAAATGGATAGCACTTCAAATAAGAAGATGCCTTTGTAGTGCAGGACATGACCACCCTAGTTGTGGTCATCAACTATAGGCTTATCCTCTGTAATGCAGGAGTAATGTAATGTAATGTGTCCTATCTACACACGCAGGATAGAACACTTTGAAAATGTTTTGAAAACTGTATATGGAGTGGGTCCTGGGCCCCAACAGTTCTCAAAACGGTTATAAACCGTTTTAAACCGTTTTACACCATTTTAAAGCAGTAGTGTAGATAGGCTCATTATTAGCTCCGTATGTGTATAATTCTCATATAGATATTCAGTTTTTTCTGGAAACATTCTCTCAGGAGCTGCTATCTAGATCTTTCCAAACTCTGAAGCTGCATCTTAAACTCTCCCAGCCTTTTAAAAAAAAAAGGTTATGGGTGGGATTTGAGCCTTCTTTAAAGGCTAAATGTCCTAAACAACTACATTTTTGCTTTGATAATTAAAATGACATTTTTGCTTTGATAATTAAAACTAATTATCAAAGTGACAGCTCAGTGTTATACATGTCTACAGATAAATAAGTCCCATTTAGTTCAATAGGACTTATTCCAAGGTAAGTGAATATAGAATTGCAACTTAAGGCTAAAATCCTAAGCATATATACTAGGTTGTAAATTTCATGGAACTTAGCGGAACATCTGAGTAAAATTTATTGGGATTGTGATCTCACCTCTCTAAAGTCTTTTTTTTTTAAAATGAGAAACAGCTTGTAAGATCTGTAGGCTCAATCGCTGAGAAGGAGTCAGAAAAAATGGGTGTTGTAGATACAGTGCATATGCTGGATGATGGCCATTGTTGTTATCTGCAGTTGTTATTCCATGTGGCTTATGGGTGTGTGCGTTTTCCCCACCTACAGCTATATAACAAAATTAGCAACAGAATTAATTAGCTTGATCTTTCTGTTACATTGTCACTTTTGTGTTGTTTGAGAGGGAATGTTTCGCCAAACAGTGCAGGCTAACCCATTCATCTGCCCGGATTCTAAATTCATTTCTGAGGAAGGAAGACCCCCCCCCTCCATTTATCTCAGCAGAATGACTTTCAGTCAACTGAAAGATGGAGAAGTCACATGACATACCAGTGACAGAACTGAGTCTCTGGACTCTACGCTTGCCAGCAGCATCTTTCTGCCACTAGCCACAATTATAATTTTTGCTATTAACGCCAAGTGAAATTGAGTGAAATATAGCTGTCTCTATTTCCTGCTCCAGTCATTTGCCACTGCTTACTGACTTGCCAATTTCTACCTCTCCTTCCTCTTTCCATCTTTGAATAGCTTGAACAAGGAACCCTTTACACCCCCTCCTCATCCATGCTAACTGCCTTGAAGTCTTTCCGCGCGTTCTTTTTTTCCCTCATGGCATTTCCAAAATGTTAAATGTTCCATTCTGTTCAGACTCCCATCAGGGCTCTT
The DNA here is from genome assembly GCA_029215795.1 of Anniella stebbinsi. Taxonomy (NCBI): domain Eukaryota; kingdom Metazoa; phylum Chordata; class Lepidosauria; order Squamata; family Anniellidae; genus Anniella; species Anniella stebbinsi. The sequence goes on from JARDYH010000001.1 coordinate 352,760,442, forward strand.
GTCATCATCTCCACGTTTGTCATCTTCACATTTGAAAAATAGCAAAATGCCTGTCATCATGAAAGGCTTTTGGGGTGGAGCGAGGGTCTATATGTTTCTGAGGCCTCTAACAACAGTGTCCCCTCCCAGAAAGTCTCACCTGCAATGAGGCAAAGGTCTCAGACTGCAGTTCCTTTAGCCCCATTAAGCTGTTCACTTCCCACACAAACAGAACGCTGTGGCCCCAACCCTTACACCATGTTTCCTTTTGCCCATCTCCATCATCCTCCATATGTTGGAGGGCAACCATCTTTGTAGACCCTGTGTGATCTGGATTCTAAATCACGAATGGAGCATCCTCCAATACATCTAGGACAATGGATCCAAGCAATGGGGATGCAAGGGAAAGGGCACAGACAACTGATGTGGTCCCATGGTCCCGCTCATATGATTCTATTCCCATGGGTAGAGAAGATCTCAGCAGAGTTTTACTTTGTCCTAAACTGAGCATGCTCTATCTGATAGCCACATTTTGGTCTGGACCAGCTAGAGGTTTGAGGGGCCCTCAGCAAAGTGCCCTCGAGTGCCCCTAACCATCTATGTCAAGTAGCTGTAGTAGGACCAGTAGAATTGTTCCCATCTACACCAAGTGTTTGGGAGCCATCATTTTCATTTCTCACAATGCCTCACTGTAGTGCTGCTCTGGGCCATTATGGGAAATTAAAATGGCAGTTCCCAGATCTAGCTACCCAGTGCTGATGGAAGCACTGGGGGATTTAAAGTTGGATCTAGGGCAGGAATCAATGTGGGGTCCTCCTGGATCACTAGGGATCCAGCATCTACCCAAGGGTGCCAAGGTTGATAAGCTTGAATTTGGGTTCTACTGCTGGGTCACAGTACCTATTTGGGTTTGTATCTATTTGATCCTTTTTCTCTTGACCTTCCAAATACTCACATTGCCTTTTATGGCCTTTTTAGGGGGGGGGGGGGACATTTTCATCTCTTTGCCAAACTGAAAGGCAGAAAACTTTACTGGTGTAAATAAGGCATGTACTGATGAGTTGTTCAGAGGCCTAATGTTTACTAAGACAACTGGATTCAAAAGTTCCAGAGTAACCTTTGACTATCGTCTTGTCTTGTGGCATATCAGGTCCTACTTTCTCTAAAGCTTCAAGGCCCTTCCTAGCTCTGTCCCCCTACAAGATCATGTTTGTCACGTATTCATTTGGCTCTCACCCCCACACCCTCTGCTCTGTCAGTACTGCCAGTTTAGGCGTCTTGCTTGTTTGCTGTTCCTGAAAAAGTCTTGCTGTGTTATTTCTCCCTTTATCCATGGTAATTATTCAGGATACCATGCCCTCTTTGAACTGATCCATCTGTGGTTTTCCTTCTAACATAATTCTCTCCAAAGCAACCTTCTGCCATGAAGGCTGTTGACCAGCGGCAACTTCTCTCACATGAGCTCAAGAGAAGTTAAAGTGCTGGATATGACCTATAAAGCCTGATATGACTCAGGACAAGGCTACCTGAAAGAACTTGCCTGGGTTTGAAGATACCTGGGAGCAGAACTTGTCTCAGTACAACCACTGGCCCTTTCTATACCTAAGGGCCTTGGGAGAGGGGGGACGATCCCGGACTTAACTGCTTCCGAGATCATCCCCCAGCATGCAAACGCCAGCACGACATCCCAGAAACAAACAGAGACGTCACAGGTGCCATTAAAAAAATAAACAGCACAGGAGCCAGGAGTGCAAATATCAAACCCACTCCCCCCCCACCTCGTTGTCCCTGCACTCTCCCCGGATCAGCTCCTTCCCTCTTGCTGACCCCCGTTACTCATGGGGAGGAGGGAAGAAGCCAGGATCACCGCCCGTGGTCCTCAGAATGGTCCCAGGACCATGGGGGAAATCAAGATAATTTGGGAACCAGTTATCCTGTGAAAATGGAGGGGTCATCCCTGCCTGCTCCTGGGATCCCCTCTGCATCATTTGGATGCCCAGGGACGACCCCGGGGGGAAAAACATTGTGTAGACATGGCTGCTGTTAGAAATGTATTTGGTGGGGATGCAAGAGAGGGTCTTTTCAGTGGCCACCAGACTCTAGAACACCTGGCTGAGGGAGGCTAGTTTGGCATCTTCTCTGTTGTCCTTCCGCTGGCAGGCAACGTTGTTTTTAATCCAGTCCAGCCTTTGGCATGGAACCTGGTCTGTTCCTTGAAGGGTCTTTTAAATTGGTTTGATGCTGATTATTTATTTTATCGTTGTGTTTTGAGTTGTTTTTGTAATTTGTTTTTGATGTTGTGTTTTAATTAAGATGTTGGTTTTAATCCAGATTTTATTGTTAGCCACCTTGCGTGCCATTCCTTGAAAGAAAGGTGGGATATCAATAAAATTAAACCAATCAATTGCATGTCATGTGCTCAAGAACATTCAAAAATGGACATTCTAAGGCAGAGGGGAGGACCACCAGAACTGGCAATGCATGCATGATATTAAATGTTCTATTCACATTACCTCATATATATGACCCTGTTCAGAAGACAGACTAAGCCATGGTGGTTAAGCATTTTGAGCTAAACATTTTGGCTTAGCAGGTCATGTGAACTATGACTTTGGTGTCGTGTGAACCATTCCTAATCATGGCAGCTACATAACCATGGGTTAAACTAAGCTGACCATATGAAAAGGAGGACAAGGCACATGTAACTTTAACAGTTGTAGAGAAAAGGGAATTTCAGCCAATGTCATTTGTATGCAATTAGTTCCTGGTGAAATTCCCTCTTCATCAAAACAGTTAAAGTTGCAAGGGCTCTGCCTTCTTTTGTGTATGGCCACTCTAGTGTAGTGCCTGCAACTTTAACTGTTGTGATGAAGAGGGAATTTCACCAGGAACTAATTGCATACAAATTACATTGGCTGAAATTCCCTTTTCTCTACAACTGTTAAAGTTACATGAGCCCTGTCCTCCTTTTCATATGGTCAGCCTAAAAACACACTCACTAACCATTTGCTGGGAAAGGGTTAGTGGCCAAACCACAGCTTAGCGTGCTGTCTGAACAGGCCCAATTACACACACGTAAATTATATACTCTATCTCACATGTATAGTACAGTTACAGTTTAGTTTGGATTGAAATAAACTACTTTTCTTTTTCTTTTTCCCTTTTCTCTTTTTACTTCCTATTGGGCAGTTTTCTCTGATTTCCCCTCTCAGCATTTTTAAAAGAGCGTTACTCTCCCCTCACCGAGGCACCTGCATGCTTCTAACATTTGATGTATCATTAAAAATGCCTTCTCACATTTTGGCACATAAAGCCTGATAAAGTTTCACCTTTTAAAGAAATAAATGACTCAATTAACAAGATGAAAAACAGCAGTGTGGTGGCAGACCCTCTTGGTGGCCAAAAAAAGGGATAAAAAAGAATTATCCCAGCAGGGTGTTAATACAGGGAGCGCCACAACAATCAGCAGGCACCCAGTTTGAGTGACAGCCACCCAGCAAAGAAGACAGATTTGTCAGCTTGCTGACCGCTGGCTCGAGTCCCTCTCACCACCCTAGGAATAAATTGTTGCTCAGGAATGGTGGGCAAGCAGTTGCTCGTCGCTGCTAATCTAATTGAATTTTTCAGTAATGCTGTTTTCATTATCATGTGCAGATATGGGGAAGTGCTTTCTCAAAGGATGGTAAAGCCCTGTGCAGACGTCCCAGTGTGTGCAAATGTATGCAAGGAGTAGGGAAGCAGAACCACGCCCACTGACCCTATCCTTGACCTCCATACGTTGGAGATCCCATCTGCAATGTATAGAGATCTATGTGTATATGAAGTTATACCTGATATATGAAGTTCAGAGTGTACATGTCTTGAGGTCTTCATATATGGCTTCTGTAAAGATGGGATGGTGAATGGGTTGGAATCAGTGGGTGCAATTCCCCCTTTCTACATAAGAACATTTGAAGCTGCCTTATAACAAGCCAGGCCATTGGTCCATCTAGCCCAGTCTTGTTGACACTGGCTGGTAGCAATGGCTTCTAGGGTTTCAGGCAGGGTTTTTTTTCCAGACACACCTGGAGATGCCAGGGATCGAACCTGAGACCTTCTGTGAGTAAAGCAAGTGCTCTACCACTGAGCTACAGCCACTCGTATATGTACATCAATACACATTTTCACCATATGGTGAAAATACCTTTTCATTGTTTGCTTTGTGTATATGTGTGTGTGTGTTTCTTGGCATTTCAAAATGCTGTATTCCTGATCTACACATTGGAACAGAAAAGGCTGTTAGCAAAGGGATGCGTAAGTTCTCTCAGACTGGTTCCGCGTTTCTTCCAAGATTCCTCCATCTCCTTATTTCCATTCCAGTTGAACTTTTGTGAACCACCCAGATAGCTTTGGTTTTTGGGTGGAATAGAAATGCAATAAATAAATAAGTCTGGGAGGAAATTCACGTTTCAGAATGTCGGTGGCAAACAGAGTCTGCCAGTGTTTAATAGAGAGCAAGGTAAGAAGGCCCTCAGTGTGTAGGGGAATAGGATGGCCACTTGTGCATTGTCCAAAAAAAGACAGACAGGACAAAAGACAGCTTTGCATAAATTTTGCATATGCTAATTTCTATGCATATATGCAAATTTAGAACCAATTACTGTAATTTAAACAGAAATGCAGTACATCTCACCTAAGAAAGACTGTGGCCAAGTGATCCAGGATTTGTTTTTTTTTTAAGGTTTGGCTTACTGCTGATTAGATGTATGTTGTCTTTGTGTATATTGTCTGTTCTACATTTTTGTTTTATATTTTGTATATCATTTTTAATGTTTTAATATTTTGTAGGCCACCCAGAGAGCTGCCGCTATGGGACAACATAGAAATATTATTATTAATAATAAAAATAACCCCTAACTATTGTCCATATGAACGGGGGCTCATGGGAGTTATAGTCCAAAACTTCTGAGGGACTCCAGGTTCCCTACCTCAGCCCTAGGGGAGGAGACCTGGTCCTTCCAGGTTGCTTAATGCACCCCAACTTGTTGATGAGAACTGGGCTTGAGGCTCAAAGGCCTTTCAACACGTCCTACCCCCAAGGAACCTTGGCACCTGCCCAGTCATGCCAAATGCTGGCGTCAGGCAAGCAAACCTCATCTTAGCATCTTCTTTTTAACTTTCTCAGACTGAAATGTGTTAATCTGAATCCAGCTGTGCCGTTTTTACTCAGGCTAAAAATCCCTGCAGATAATGGTCTGATGCAAAACTTCGTACTGTCAGTTATTCATCAACAAATTGGCCCAAAGAGTTTAAGTATTACATGTGATGTTTCATTTTCACTTTCTTTTCTGCCATCACTTGGAGTAAGCCAAATTCAAAAATTGCATAAATACATTTTAAAAAAAGAAACACTAGCCTCATTGCCAAGTGCCAATGGGACTACTCCAGAGTAAGTGGTGTGTGGCTTCCAGCCAGAGCCCGCAATCATTAAACCACTTAGTTGCCTCTAAGAGGAACACTCTGGAGTGAGTGGTTTAAGGCCTGCAGCCAAATCGACCAAATTAGCATGTGTAATTCCACTCACTTCAGTAGATCTTGGGTTGATTTATACATAGATAGCTATAAATGTAAGCAGGCTGGTTTTGTTTTGCCATTCCACATGTGCCTAATCTCGTATTTAGAACTGATACCTAATAGATCTGTGCTACAGATTTCTAAGAATTGCAACTCCTTCTTCATCACAATCATCATTTTTAAAGCAGCCTCCAAGCCGTCAGAGTCAAGCAGATTTGCAAAGAGTGTCTTCCAAATGTTTCCATTTATTCAAGCTGTGTCAAACTGTTATTCTGCTGTATGTGTTTTTAACCATTTTCATTCACTTATACAGAAAAAAAAATGCTTCAAAAAAATTCAGAGAAAATTTTGTTGAAATTCCCAAATGTGGAGTATAGGGTTCTTGCATTTATTTTAGGTATTAGGTCACGGATGGGATTGTCTTGGGCCATGTCTATTCCTGCCTTTTTTCCCAGGGTTGTCCCTGGGTCATTCCTGTGCATCCAAATGACACACAGGGGATCCCGGGTGCAGGCAGGGACAACCCCTCCAATTTCACGGGAAAACTGGTTGCCCAGTTATCCCGATTTTCCCCGCAGTCCCGGGACAATCCCAAGGACCACAGGCGGTGTGGGCCCCCATCCTAGTTTCTTCCCTCCTCCCTGTGAGTAACGGCGGACAGCAAGAGGGAAGTAGCCAGTCCGGGGGAGTCCAGGAACGTCGGGGAGAGCGGGAGTGGGGCTTTTTAAAAAAATGTACTTTTCATTGGAGTGCAATTGTACTCCCACCTCCAGCTTTTTTTAAAAAAATGGCAGGCACAATGTCCGTTTGTTTCCGGGACGTCGCGGTTCCATTTAGATGCTGGGAGAGGATTGCAGAAGCAGGTAAGTCCGCGGTCCTCCCCCCTCCCTTCCTCTACACACTTTGGTCTAGATAGGGCCTGAGTGTCCTGTCTTTCATTGTACAATCATCTCTCTGACCAGCCTCCCTGTCTTCCCACACTTCAAGCCCAGGGGAAGATAACTTGAGATTACTACTCCCAGGAGGCCTTTTTCAGTTCAGGAAGCATGGGCAGCTGGGATGCTGCAGAGAGATGAAGAGATGTGCAACAGAAAGAAATACAAAACATGCATACAGCTCCTCGCAGTGATAAGGTAAGCTCAAAAGGAATTCTAAAGCACTCTTGCAATGTGGCAGAAAATCAGAAGCCTATTTCATGGGGGAAGAAAACTTTTGGGAAACTGGAAGACAGATTTTGGCATAGCACTAGTATTTATACCACATATTTCAAATGTTCAAAGCACTCCACATAGATGATCTCAGGAATCTTTACAACTGCCCCATAAGATGGACTGGACTTAATATCCCCATATTTCAGATGGCAGAGTAAAGCTGAGTGAAGACTGGCTTCATGGTGTATTTCAAAGTAGCAATAGGCTTTTGTGGGGTACAACAAACGATTCCAAACTCTTAGAGCAAAGAAAGGGAGGGAAGGGAAGGGAAGGATATAGCAATATCTGAGGAGCCTGGGTTTGTTTTGTTTTTGGGTTTGTAGCTTTTTGGGTTGTTGCAGTGGTTTTAAATGTTTGTGTATATTGTGTGTATTGTGTGTATGTTGTATGTTTTTGCTGTTTTAATTTTTGTATATTGTTTTTAATTGTTTTTAATCCTATGTAAACCGCCCAGAGATCTTCAGCTATGGGGCGGTATACAAATGTAATAAATAAATACATATAAATAAATAAAGGAAAGGAAACTACAAAACTAAGTTTTCATACAAAGTAAATTCTTCTAAGTCCCATTGAATTCAATGGAAAAAGTAAGGCTGCCTCTACACGAGACGTTTAAAGCTCTTTGAAGTCTCATTAAAAAATTTCCCTCTACACGAGCGGAGCGTAAATTGGGCATATAGGCGCGTTATCTCTCCGATTATGCGCATTATTGAATTCGTGTTAAATCGCGAGTTTTATTTTGCTCCAGCCGTTAAAGCGCATTTTGCCTATGTGAACATGCGATTCTCCACATTAACTACCTGTAAAGCGCATTTTGGTCATCCCTTAATGCGCTTCGCCGCCTCTCGCTGCCTCTCGTGCAGAGGTATTAGGCGTAAATGCGCTTCAGCGATTATGCGCATAATCGGGCAGCCAGGCGCCAAAGCGAATCCTTGTAGAGGGGGCCTAAGAGTGATGCTGGCTACAAAACCCATTTAAAAGTTTTGATATTTTTAGAAGTTATAGCAAATTTTATTCTACTATAAAGTTGTAATTTGTTAATTAAAACAAAAACAGCACAACTAGCCAGCTCCTTGTGGATGTCTGGAAAAGGAAGATTGAATTATAATCAGAACAAAGTCTAACTTTAGTCTAAAAGACACAACCTTTGGGTTTTATACCCTGTTCATATTCAAGATCACTATACAATTACTATGCAACTAGAGGCTGGCGGCCAGCTTTTAGCCTAGACACGACACACAGACACACACATCGGCAGACAAACAGTGAATCCCGCCTACCTTTCTGTATCTCTGGCCCACCTTTCTCGTTTTCCAGCTATTCCTGCCCATCTTTGCCCCAGGTCATACTCTGGCATTAAGACCCTACATATTGTGAAGGAGTGGGCAGATCTCACCTTCCACCACATATCTACATCATGAATGAGCCCTCACAGAATCAGAAGAGTTGGAAGGGACCTTGGAGGAGGTTGAGTCCAATCCCAAGTAGTCATGATTGTTGAAGAGACTCCAAGAGCCTATCCACATTGCCCTTAAAACTACTTATATTCTGCTTAAAAATGTGTTTTTTTAAGTCATTTCATTATGTTGTAGGACACACTGAGCAGTATTTACGTTTCATAGTGACTGCTTCTTCTGTCTTCAAAGTGTTCACTGGTGTATTACAGGGTTAATTCCTTGAGTCTTCTTCTTTAGTTTTTGTTTTGCAGGCTGCTTGAGTTACTGAGACAGAAGTGGGTGGGTCAAGCAGCCTGCAAAACAAAACCGAAAGAAGAGTCAAGGAATTAACTCTGTAATACACCATTGAACACTTTGAGGACGGAGGAAGCAATCACTATGAAACGTAAGTACTGCTCAGTGTGTCCTACCACGTAATGAAATGACTTAAAAAAACACATTTCTAAACAGAATATAAGTCGTTTTAAGGGCAATGTGAATAGGCTCCAACACAGACATTTTTGGGAGGGGAAAGCAGAGGGTGGAGAGCAGATGATGATGAATGACTGAATCGGGGTTACCCATCAAGCACATCTATCCTCTCTCACATCTCTCCCCACCACCATGCTAATACATACTCTAGCTCTCCCGCTCCCTCTCCCTCTCTCTCTCTCTCTCCTCATCTCCTTTCTGATAGGCTTATTTGGTACTGCTACCTCCTGTTAAAAAGGCAGTTCAGCAAAAACAAAAGGCAGAACAGAATGAGCATTTACCAGCTCCATATGCATACAAAAGGCTAAAAAGAATCCAGTGAAGAAAACAACTTTACTCACAAGTATTCTTGCACTTACAAATGCAGGCACAGCATAAGGTTTCAAGAGAGTTTGTTCAGTCCATTTTGTGTTCCATTACACAGGCAGGAGCAAGAGAGCAAGCTATGTGCTCCTAGCAATGGAGGAAGGCAGAGAGAGAGAGAGAGCGAACAGGAAGGGGAAGAGCAAGAAGGAGGAACAACACTGTAAGCTATAGAGTTCCTAAGCCTAGGTATGCCCATGCAACATTACCCTCTTCCTATAGCTTGCAGGCAAGGTTACAATAATCCCAACACTTTCTTCCCAAAGCATGCAGTATTCATAGCTAGGCTTCGTCACCACACAACTGCAATACAATATTAGATACAGAGCCTATCTACACACGCAGGATAAAACTCATTGAAAACGTTTTGAAAACTGTATATGGAGTGTGTCCTGGGCCCCAACAGTTCTCAAAACTGTTATAAACCATTTTAAACCATTTTAAAGCAGTAGTGTAGATAGGCTCACAGGCATAGTGCTTTTAACTCTGCAACATGCACTACAACCATTCATATCTGTTAGGGACCACCTTTATTTTCTAGTCCAGGGGCGCAAGAGCTCAGGCCCAGTTCCAATCTGGTCCTCTGGGGTTCCCTAGAAGTTCTTAGGGTGACCATATGAAAAGGAGGACAGGGCTCCTGTATCTTTAACAGTTGCAAAGGACAGGGAATTTCAGCAGGTGTTGTTTATATGCATATTTATTTATTTATTTATTTATTACATTTGTATACCGCCCCATAGCCGAAGCTCTCTGGGCGGTTTACATAGGATTAAAAACAATTAAAAACAATATACAAAAATTAAAACAGCAAAAACATACAACATACACACAATCTGTACATTTAAAAACCACTTCAACACTTCAAAAAAACAAAAACAAAAAAAAAACAAAAAAAAACAAAAAAAAACCTACAAAAACAAAACAAAACAGACCCAGGCTCCTCAGATATTGCCAAATGCCTGAGAGAAGAGGAAAGTCTTGACCTGGCGCCGAAAAGATAACAATGTTGGCGCCAGGCGGGCCTCGACAGGGAGATCGTTCCACAATTGGGGAGCCACCACAGAGAAGGCCCTCTCTCTTGTTGCCGACCTCCGAGCTTCCCTCGGAGGAGGCACTCGGAGGAGGGCCTTAGATGTTGAACGTAGTGTTCGGGTAGGTTCATGTCGGGAAAGGCGTTCCATCAGGTATTGTGGTCCCAAGCCGTGTAAGGCTTTATAGGTTAAAACCAGCACCTTGAACCGGGCTCGGAAACATACAGGCAGCCAATGCAAGCGGGCCAGAGTAGGTCTTATATGTTCGAACCTACTGGTTCCAGTTATCAATCTGGCCGCTGCATTTTGCACAAGCTGCAGCTTCCGAACCACCTTCAAAGGCAGCCCCACGTAGAGTGCATTGCAGTAATCTAACTTGGAGGTTACCAGAGCATGGACAACTGAAGCCAGGTTATCCCTGTCCAGATAGGGACGTAGCTGGGCCACCAACCGAAGTTGGTAGAAGGCACTCCGTGCCACTGAGGCCACCTGCGCCTCAAGTGACAGAGATGGTTCTAGGAGAACCCCCAAGCTACGAACCCGCTCCTTCAAGGGGAGTGCAACCCCATCCAGAACAGGTTGAACACCCTCCATCCGGTCAGCGGAACCACCCACCAACAGCGTCTCAGTCTTGTCTGGATTGAGTTTCAGTTTATTAGCCCTCATCCAGTCCATTGTCGCAGCCAGGCACTGGTTCAGCACATCCACAGCCTCGCCTGATGAAGATGAAAAGGAGAAATAGAGCTGCGTGTCATCAGCATACTGATGACAACGCACTCCAAAACTCCGGATGACTGCACTCAACGGTTTCATGTAGATATTGAACAGCATGGGGGACAAAACTGACCCCTGCGGAACCCCATACTGGAGAATCCACGGGGCCGAGCAATGTTCCCCAAGCACCACCTTCTGGAGCCGACCCACCAAGTAGGAGCGGAACCACTGCAATGCAGTGCCTCCCACTCCCAACTCAGCCAGTCGTGCCAGAAGGATACCATGGTCGATGGTATCGAAAGCCGCTGAGAGATCAAGGAGAATCAACAGAGTCACACTCCCCCTGTCTTTCTCCCGACATAGGTCATCATACAGGGCGACCAAGGCTGTTTCCGTACCAAAACCAGGCCTGAAACCCGACTGAAATGGATCCAGATAATCAGTCTCATCCAAGAGTGCCTGGAGCTGGCTCGCAACCACCCGCTCCAGGACCTTGCCCAGGAATGGAACATTTGCTACTGGCCTGTAGTTATTCAGATTTTCAGGGTCCAGGGAAATTCCCTGGTGAAATTCCCTCTTCATCACAACAGTTAAAGCTGCAGGAGCCCTGTCTCTTGACCATGTACAAAAGAGGGCAGGGCTTCTGCAGCTTTAACTTTGTGATGAAGAGGGAATTTCACCAGGTTCTGCTTATATACAAATGACATCTGCTGAAATTCCCTTTTCTATGAAACTGTTAAAGATACAGGAGCCCTGTCCTCCTTTTCATATGGTCAGCCTACCTAGAAGTCAATGCACCCTTCCCCCAGGCCCTTTCCCCCAACTACTGATCATTTGGTGCAGTTCCCCCCTAAAAGGCTAAAATGCCTCTTCTAAGGCTTAGTTACTGGAAGTAAGAGCTTTAAGCTAGAGTATGCTGGTGTTTTTAGTTCTTTGATCGTGCTGTGCAGAAACCCCACCTTCAGCAATAACAGTGCCTTCAGCAATGTGTAATGGTGGGGGTAGTGATCCTTGGTCTCAGGGAAGGCTTAAAGCAGTGGTGGAGAAGGACCTCCTGTGGGATGAAAACAATTTTGGAGAATGGATTGGATGGATTCCTGGAGGAGAAGGCCATCAATGGCTGCTGGTCCTGATGGCTATGCGCTACCTCTAGTATCAGAGGCAGTAAGCCGGTATATGCCAGTTGCTTGGGGAACATGGGTGGGAGGGTGCTGTTGCATCATGTCCTGCTTGTGGGTCCCTGGTCAACGGCTGGTTGGCCACTGGGTGAGCAGAGTGCTGGACTAGATGGACCCTTGGTCTGATCCAGCATGGCTCTTCTTATGAGAAGCTCTTGGAAGGGGCATTTCAGTAATGGATGGGGTAGAAGGAAAAATGGGTGGTGCTAAACATACCAGCCTATTGTATCTTAAAGCTCTTACTGCCAGTACCTAAGACTTAGGAGAGGCATTTCAGGCTTTAGGAATGGAGTGCACAAAAGCCAGGAAGCCACTAAATCATCAGTTATCAGTTGAAAGGGTGGACCAGGGGGAGGGGGAGTTGCCATCTGGGGAAACCTGGATGACTGGATTAGGACCTCAGCAGGGCCAGATTTGCACCCTGCCCCCCCCCCCCCGGCCTTAGGTTCTGCTCACCAGCTTAGACATCCCAATAAGGAAGCTAAATATGAACTTTGTCAAGATGGTTCACATGGCAGTGCCTTATGAATGGAAAGAACAAGCCTCATACAAATAAATACAAATAATAATACTTTTTAACTTTTGTATATTTCTATTTATATGTTTTAATTGTCTATGTTTTAATTTTGTAAAGCTGCCTTGAGTCCCAGTACTGGGGAAAAGGCGGGATACAAATTAATATAACAATAGTAATAATAATTTCTGTCACCTGCAACGGAAATACTTCCCTGCCAACCATGCTTCTAGTCATCATGGGAAAGGGATCTCCACATGTACTGATATAGGTGATGCTCCTCTAGCCCAAGCAGGATCACCCCACACTTGGAAGACCTCCATGTTTATACATTTGTATGTGAAGAGACCCCTTTCCCATGGTGTCCGAATGTGCAGTGGTTGGGGGAGGCATCTGAGTTGAGTGTGGACATGATGGACAAGGTGGGGTGCGAGTCCATGCAGCCCTCACACAGTCTTTCAACATGTGTGTGAGAGGTTCTGTGTGAACCATTGATCAGCTCCCTCTTTAACAAGAATAGAAGAGCAAAGAGAAATTCCTGACCCCACCAAGATTCATCTAAGTCCAGTGTCACCTCGTGACTAAACGAGTGTGTCCCATTTTCATCTCACGAAATAATGGAGGATAAATAACCCCATTCAATGTAGGTTGTGAAACGTTTGATCAAGTTCTATATTATGTCTATGTTATGTACAGCTTCTGGAATACTTCTTCCATTCAATTTATAGTTTAATTAAATGGAGGAAAAGGGGGAGCTCTGGACTCTCCATATATTATTACAATATCTTTTGTGAGAGATTCCTTCCAAGGAAAAAAACTGAGATCTTGAACAAGGAAAGGCTGACCATATGGAATTAGATAGGCCATTGGTTTGGCCAGGTATAAGCGGCCTTCTTTATTTTAAAAGTTTAGCAATCTTGCATCTTCTAATTTCCATCTGGAAAATGAGAGTGCATAGTATGGACTTCCAAACAGAGATGTATATAAACTGTAATTTATTATATCAGTTTTTGCTGTGATCAAGGGAATAGCATAAAGAAAAAAAGGTCAAAGGGACAGTTGCAGTTAATATACGATTGATGAAATCCTTGAACACATATTGATCCGCTTTTATTACATTTTTAAACCTTCATCTCTGAACATTTCTCAATAATCCAGTAAGTATAACAAATGTAATTTGCTCTTCTTAGTCATGGGAAGTACTCTTTGCCCCAATAAAATTCAGCATACAAGAACAGTTTACATCTGGCAAACAATGCCATATACACACCCATGCACACACACACACACACACACACACACACATACAGGTTGTTGACTTCAAATTCACTTTGTGCGTTTTTATATTCATTTTGTATTTCGTGGCTGTTGTTGACACTACCTGTACTATCACATTTTAGTTACCCACAAAGTTAGGATTGCTACCTTTTAACCTGGGAAATTATGAATTGTCCGGTTGCGTCTTGTTGCATTTTTCAGCAAAACCTTTCATGCCAGCACTTTTGAGTTTAAGCTGTTTTACAGTAGCTTTGTAGCTCTTGGATTCAGTTAAGGTGCACATTGCTTTCAGGAAGTAGCAAATGCTGTTTATAAAGTCAATTCACAGTCTGTTGATACCTGAACTCCTGTCAGCTCATAAACCATGGTTTGCAACAGTGTGCCAAACTTGGAAATCAAACCACAGTTTGAAATTGGTTTACAAACCAACTATTTACATATAGAGAGATATTTTTTCCCCATCTGCCAACACTGCATCAAAACGACATGAGGCTGATCAGACATACTGATTGATTCACCATCTGTGATTGGCATGTAAACATACTGTTATCTTCTGGGGTTTTGTTTCTTATGAAAAATAACTCCCAACCACACAAAAATTATTACTTACTATTCACTAAGAACAAATATATAAACAATCTGAAATGGTGTCAACCTTTTGTGGAGATCTGTAAGAAATTTTCCTAATTGTATAAATTGTTGCTACAAATTAAACCTGCATACTATTGTTTGATATATACTCCCTAAAACAAAACAAAACCTTTGCTGCCTCAGTCACATTGACTTCAGTAAAAAAGAAAAGCCTGTGTTAACTGTCAGTTTTTTTAAAAAAAAAATCCTCAGAGCTGCAGAATTTCTCAAGTAATACAGTCCAGAGGGGGAACTGAAGATAGATGGTCACCTAGACAGACTTGTCAGAGGATGTTTTTCTGCTGCTTGTGTTAAACACAACTTGAGGCAAAGCAGGTTGTAGAGGCCTTGGCCGAGCAAGGTTACCATTTTTGTCGGAAATTTTTAGGCCTGACATCTGCTGCCTGGCTTTGAGTAAAAACAGGGCCCTGTTAGTCAAATCAGAGGCCTTTAAAATGATCCCTCAACAAGAATATTAGACTTTGATAAAACAAAGAGGCTAATCATGCAATCCTATATGTGTCTACTCAGAAGCAAATTCCATTACATTCAATGGGGCTTACCCCCAAATAAGTAGGATTGCAGCAAAGTTGTGGATGACCCCTTCCAGTGGCTTCATGTAGATGTAAAACTGAAAAGGGGACAAAATAGAGCCCTGAGGGACAGCAGAGGCAATGAGGCTGAGCAATGGTCCCACAGCACCAACATCTAGGAGTGCTCAACCAGGTAAGTTTTGAACCAATCCAATTCAGTACCTCCAGATCCCCTACTGGTCAAAACCGCCAGAAGGATACCATGATCAATGTACTGAATGCCATAGAGTGGTACAGCAGAACCAACAGAGGCCAGATCTACACCAAGCAGGATATAGCATTTTGAAAGCAGTTTGGAAACGGTATATGGCATGTGTCATGGGCCCCAGTAGTTGTCAGTGCACTTCAATACCGCTATAAAGCAGTAGTGTAAATCCTACCAGAGACACACTCCCCATGACTAGTTCTGGGTGTATGTCATCCACAAAGGTGAGGAAGGCTGCTTCGGTCCCCAAACCTAGCTTGAATCCAAACTGAAAAAAATCCAAATAATCAGCTATATGCAAAAAGGCCTGGAGTTGACTCACCACCACTTGCTCCAGGACCTTGCCATAAAAGCAATGTGGCTGGTCCTTATCTAGAATGGTGGGATACAATTATGGTTTGTTTGTTCTTCAAAAATGGCCTTACCACTGGTTCCTATAAAGAAACTGGAACACAACCCTACCTTGAGAAAGCATTTACCACCTCCATCACCCAGCTAGCCAGTTCCTCTCTGGCAGCTTTTACTAAACAGGATGAGTAGGAATCCGGCAGACAACTGGTCCTCCAAGCAACCTGTCCACATACTCAGGTTGAACATGATGAAACTTATCCATCAAAACTGGATAAGCAGCTGCCTCAATCATCACCTCAGAACCTGCTCTCAACATGGAATCCAAGGCTCTTTTCACACCATAGAGGTGTAGAAGGCCCAGCGCGAGCGAACCCGGAAGTAGCCACTTCTGGGTTCAGCGCACTCAAACCACATCATGGGCGCCTGCCATTTTGTGGGGGTTTTTTTGTCAAGGAAGAGCGCTCCAGCGCAAAAGTAAGTTTTTAAAAAATGCCGTGCACGAACATGCTCCCAGTTCCTCCCCTCTCCTCATGGCCTTGGAGCCATGCAGTGCAGCTCTGTGGCCATTGGTGCTGCTGCGCTTACTCGCACGTAAGCGCAGCAGCACCGGGATGGGCAGCCACATCTTCCATGGTCCCGGGAACTTCCCAGGACTGCAGAAAAAAATGGGATTTTTCTGGTTCCGGGGAACCAGGAAAAATCCCGTGTCCGCCCCCTGCCCCCGGTACTCCCTGTTCGTCATGCAGACTCACAGGGAGAAGCCGGGGTCCATCCCAGGCATTTTGCCTGGTGTGGAAAGGGCACAACTTAAAACAGATGAGAGAGCTTTTCTCAGCAACCTATTTTGCAAACCTGGCACAGCAGGTTACTGAGAACTGCCCCTCATTACTCTGGGGCCCAGACTGCACCAGCCCCTTTCCAACTCGAAACAACCCCTTCCCGATTGACCTTGAATCATAGAGTTGGGAGGTATTTTGTAGGTCATCTAGTCCAACTCTCTGCTCAATGCAGCCTCTGTGATCCAGGTTACTGGTATTCTTCAGTGGCCAAAAAGGGCCTCCATGGTCAACAAAATGGGCTAAAAGGCACTCGCCACCTGGTTCCTTTTGGCAAACTGCAATCATTGAAAAGGCAGCATGTTCCGTTGGCACATTAGCAACCCTGACAAGTGCCACAGAACTGTTTTCTACATGCCAGAACTAGAGGTCACAAAACCTGAGAAAAGAAGGGTGGGAGAATCCCAAGAAGTTATACTGCAGGATTCAGTTCAACTGTAAACAAAAATAAATGTATTCTAGCAGCTTCTCTTTCCTACCGTATTAAGGAGATACAGACCCTAGAGGTCTTTGTGTCTGTAACCCTTTCTCCTAAGGTACAAGCACTGTGTGCATTCTCTCTCTTTCTCTCTCTCTCTCTCTCTCTTTCTTCTCTTTCTCTTTCTCTCTCTTCTCTCTCTCTCTCTCTCTCTTTCTTCTTTCTTCCAGCCTACCTACCAACCATAGGGGGGAAATGCAGAAACTCATTATCACGGTTCAGCTTTAGAGATTTACATTAGAAACAGGGAGCCTTATTTCAGCACCGTGTATACGGTGAGCAATATGTTAAGAGTAGAACGGAATTTATTCCCCAGATAAGTCATTTATTTCTCTCCTCAAAGGGGGAAAAAATCCAATATCCTCAGATCAGATGCATATTGAAGCTCGGGGGAAGGGGAATAAAACCCCAGACTTAGGTTGGATTAACGTGTTCAAATTGGACACTTGCCATCTGTTTGCTCCATGGTGCTTGGTTTGTACATAGTGCTAAGAGTGTGCAATCTTGGAGTCTGGGTGGGGGGTTTTTTCCCGGCGTGTTGTCTCGGAATTATTTACCTAGCAAATTATTAATGAGCAACTTGTGTTAGTTGTCATGTCAAAGTTTTTATTGTCTTGTCGTTTAAGGCTTTTGTCAATGATGACTTCTTGGAGATAAGAAATAAAAAAGCCAAAGTACATGTTACATATAGACTTGTGTAATGGTATCTCAATTGCTCTTTTTAAAAGGAAAAGCTACTTTAGGAAGGGCTGTCTGGGATCAGAGAAGACACAGTGGCTCAATTCGGACGACACGATAGTCAATGGTGGGGTAATAATCAACTTTACAGTTGTTCATCTAGGGGGTACTCCCCACACAACATGATAATAAATACTCAACTGTGGTGTGGATTAGGATCAGCGCTGAGTTGACTATGGCAGCATTTGGACGACACAATAGTCAATACAACTGACAATTGTTTCCCCCACCCCAGTTGTTTATTGTGTTGTCCGAATTGAGCCAGTGTGTAACCCTTCCTACACCCATCATTTCTTCAAATCCCCCCCAAATGCCTGGGGTGCTTCTCCATCCTAAATTAGAGATGGGGGGAGGATACTTCAGTGCCTATTTTAATGCAAACTTATCTAGCTTTGCACTTTTGAAACAATATGCATGTTTCAAAATTCGCAGTGGAGTTCACCAACCAAGAAATGGAGACAAAGGTGTGTGTATTAGGAGAAAGTGTACAGAAAATACGTATATTCATGAAAATGCCATTAAAAATGTGCCGCACTAGGAAAATTGCTTGCAAAAATGTTTATATAAAATATATGTATATAAAATATTTATATTAGGCAAATTAGGCAAAATTGCATTCAAAAATGCAAGTATTGGGAGAAATCCACACAAAACTCCATACACATTTTCATACAAACTTTAAAATAACATTATCAAAGTTCAGGATGAACCAAATGTAAATTTGGGAGGGGGAAATCCCAAAGTTTGGAACAAAGCAAACACACAACTGGAAAAATGTGACAAAACAAAAGTGACAAATTTGTCCATCACAAAATTCACATGCAACCACTCCCTGCCCTCTGCAAGGATCCAAATGTGTATTTAAAGATATCCAAACATGATATCCAATTATCTCCCGTGATGACATCTGGGGGCATTTGGAGGGCCAATCTAAAAGAGAGCAGGAAGTTACACTAATACATATTCTAATATCTGAATGACAACTGTAGGTAAGGGATAGGAGAACAGCTATTTTGCCTACTGTTGAAATTTGGAGGAGGAACATAAGAACATAAGAACAGCCATGCTGGATCAGACCAAAAGACTACCAAGTCCAGCATTCTGTTCACACAATGGACAAACAGCTGCCCACTGGAAATCCATAAGCAGGATAGGAGTGCAACAACTTAGGATGAAAGTGCTCCTCTTTCACTCAATTGTGCTGTAATTTATTATAATAACTTACACAGGACCATTTCCAACATTACATTTTTCAAAACAATATTGACTCCCATACTGTAACCCAGGAGCAGCTTTCCCTTCTCCAGTCCTCTCAGCATCCAGCATTCTCATATGGAGTAGCCTGTGCTCAGGGGGTAGGGTGGTCTGGACAGGTTTTAGAGGGACTTGTGGGCAAGACACTCTCCGTGGGGCCCCTCTCTCCATGAGTCTGCCTTCTCACTGCCATTGTCACCTCCTGCTGATACTCCTCTTCCTAGGGTGACCAGATTTTGGAACCCAAAATCCCGGTCCCCCCTCCGCCAACAACCCCCCCACCAAGCCAACCCCCAAAACAACTCCCCCAGGCCACCCCCCCACCCAAAACAACCCCCCCACCAAGCCACCGACCCCCAAAAAACATCAGCCCGGACCTACCAGGGCGGGTTCTCTTCTGCTGCCGCCGCCGCCGCCGCACCGCCACCACCGCCGCCAGGTTCCCCACTGGCTCGTAAGGCCAGCAGCCGCGCGGAAAAGGCAGGGGAGGTCCGGATCCGGAAGTGACGTAATCGGCCCTCCCCCGCCTCTTCCGCGCGGCCGCTGGCCTTACGAGCCAGCGGGGGACCTGGCGGCGGCGGCAGCGCAGCGGCGGCCCTGGCGGCGGCGGCGCAGTGGCAGCCCTGGCAGCGGCGGTGGCGCGGCGGCCCCGGCAGCAGCGGCGGCGCGGCGGCAGACCTGGCCGCCCCAGCAGGTAAGTGCCCCACGCCCCGCGCCTCACACTCCTTACCCGCTTCCCTCCGGTGCTCGAATTTACTGAGAAACAGGCTTCACGGCCTGTCTCTCAGTATCACGCCAGGTGATGACGTCATCACCCGGCGCGCTACTGAGGGACAGGCCGCGAAGCCTGTTTCTCAGTAGATTCGAGCACCGGAGGGAAGCGGACGCCCCTGCGGGCAAGGAGCGTGAGGCGCAAGGGAGGGCACTTACCTGCTGGGGCGGCCGCTTCCCGGGCTCCCCCGCCGCCACCGTCGCCGGGTCTACCGCTGCTCCTTGCTTGCTGCCACCACCACATGACCCCCCGCCACCCCAGTTTGCCCCCCCGCCCCCCGGTTGGGCCGGTTCGCCCCTGGATTCCCGGTTAGGACCGGGAAACCCTGAGCCATCTGGACAAGCTACCTCTTCCTCTTTCTCATCATTGCTACCACTTTCTTGCTTGACAGGCAGAGAGTCACGGAACAAGTAGGCCGTGGTATCTACTGCTCCTCCTCACCAACATTACCGCTGTCTGGGCCAGAACGAGAGGCAGGTAAACAAGCAGATTGCAGTGATAAAGAGGAGGAGCGAGTCCAGGGAGCTCCTGTCAGTGGGCCCCTGCTGGAATGTCTACCCTTGACACTAGGGTGACCAGATAAAATCCAGATCAGGGCTCATGTAACTTTAATAGTTGTAGAGAAAAGGGAATTTCAGCCAGTGTCATTTGTATGCAATTAGTTCCTGGTGAAATTCCTTCTTCATCACAACAGCTAAAGTTGCAGGGGCCCTGCCTTCTTTTGTATGTGGTCACTCTAGTATAGTGGCTGCAACTTTAACTGTTGTGATGAAGAGGGAATTTCACCAGGAACTAATTGCATACAAATGACACTGGCTGAAATTCCCTTTTCTCTACAACTGTTAAAGTTACATGAGCCCTGACCTGGATTTTATCTGGTCACCCTACTTGACACCAGCCCTGGGTCTGGAGAGGAGAAGGCTGCTGCATAACAGTATGTGAGGCCTCTCACATTCAGTTAGTGAGTCTGCAATTTCACTTTAAAGTGAAAAGTCTTCGCAACACCTACATTATCAAGAACAGCTATGCCTGTTGTGCAGAAAAGAAATGTATGGGACTACTCTACGCATCATTAGAAATGTATAGGGCTACCCTTCATATGTAGAAGGAAAATAGTTGTGCCCTTCATTTTTAAAAGTGGGTTTTGAAAACCCAACAGGAGAAGCATCCTGGTATCAAAACTGAAGTAGGGCATCTAAAAGTTATTTCTCCTTGCATACAATGGCGTTTTATCCAGAATAAAATGGATGAGGTTTATTTGGTTTCTGATTTGTAAATAGGGGGGGGGGGGGGAGTGACATACCCATTTTGCTGAGAGATTTCATCACTAGCCATTAAAAATGCAGCATACAAATTCTCACATTCAAAATAGCTCTCCATCACAGAACATAAAAGCTTCATTGGAACGTGCACATTTTTGAAAAAGGACTTTTCCGCAGATGCCATAGATTGAGTTCAGATGATGAGCAATGCACTTTTTAATTAGATATACATTTTGTATACCATTGTTCATTCTTTTTTCTCTAAGTAATTCTGGATGCTTTAAGCTGACCAGTGGTTTCTCATGGTAGTAGTCCTGCTGTGTTGGAATTAACCATCTGATGAAAGGAAAGGGAAAGAGGAAAGGGGGGAGGGAGTTAATTGGTTGGCACTAGCAACATACTACGTCTGCCAATGATGTCATAGTTACTATGCAATAGGACCTTTAACCTTCCCACCCACCAGTGATTCATCTGGGATTGTTGATTCCTCACTTCTATAGCATCAGGGTAATGACAATCCCAGCTGCAATCCCAGAGGCTAAAGCCTCTTCCTCTGCTCTAGTGTCATCTATTGGGATAATTCCCCCCAGTGCTGTTCATACAGCTTCTTTTCCCTGATCAGCAGGGGTGAAAGTGGGTGGAGCTTCCTGGAACTCACAGGTGATATAGGGCTGCATCCAAGTTGCCCACCGTAGTTGCTGCAATAGTTGCTTCTGGCCTTTTGGCAATAGTGTGGGACTTCCAAACATGGACCCCCTCTAGAAGGATTCGCTTTGGCGCCTGGCTGCCCGATTATGCGCATATTTGCGGAAGCGCATTTACTCCTAATACCTCTGTACGAGAGGCGGCGAAGCGCATTACGGGATGACCGAAATGCGCTTTAAACTTGTTGACATGCGGAGAATCGCATGTTTACACGGCGGTAAGGCACTTTAACTGCCGCCGCAAATTAAAACTTGCGGTTTAACGTGCATTCGATAATGCGCATAATTGGAAGTTTAAAGCGCCTCAGCCTCCAATTTGCGCTCCTCTCTTGTAGAGGTAAAAAATTTAATCAGCCTTGAAAGAGCTTTAAACCTCTCTTGTAGAGGCAGCCATGGACTGGAAAACATGAGGGCTAAGTCAATCTTGCTGAATTTGACCAGACATCCTTTTCATGTGCATCCTTGCTAGAACAGAAAAGTTTCCCATGTTGGAAATAACAAAACAAGGAAGCAGAATGTAATACACAAATCGAAACCCAAGGCATTGTCTAAACTGAGCAGTATCACAACATCTCTGATTGTAAACTAGTCATGACCTTTCAAGATCTTTGAAAAAGAAGCTATTGTTGGATAATTTGATACATCTTCAGCACCCTATTTTGAGATCTAAAACAACATTTAGCATGTTTTCAAATTTCAGAGGACAGAATTTAACCTTGAAATTTGACATTCAAATTTCAAAATTGAAAATCTGACATTACAATTCAAAATTTGACTCATCAGAAAACTTACTCAATTCTGAGGCTCACCATCTGTCATAGCCTGCCAAATGTTTACATGCTTCATGTCAAGTATGGTCAAGTTCTGACTGCATGCCAGCTGTCAGATGCTGTTGAAGGTTGGCGGCTATGGCAAAATCCTTGGATGTCAAATTCTGCTGTTGTATATTTGTGCTTCCAGGAAATGTTTGGAAAGTATTCAGAATAAAACATCACAGGAAAAAAAATCTTTCTTAAGTGGTATGCAAAAATGTGAGTGGCCTTGTGACCTATTGACTTATTTATATTTTTATTCGATTTGTACCCCATATTTCTACCATGAAAATAGCACTCAAGGCAGCTTACAAGCATAGGAACTATAAAATAATGAAAATTTCATTATAGCATGAATAAAACAAATTCATTAAACACTATTAAAAACATAACAATAACAGAATCAAAATAGCACCTGAACCAATAGACCAGTTTACACAGCAAAGGCCTACTTGAACAAATCATTATATGGATCAAAATTATATTTCAAAAGTTCTTACATGAAGTTACTTAAAAAACAGAGTTTTTACCCCTGAGGTTTTCAAGACCCCCCACAATGTTCAGCTAGTACAGTAAAGGCTATCAAGCTCTTTTGCTACCTTAAGGCCGTTTCTAGACCAGGCTGTTTGCCTGGGATGGCCCCCCACTGGTCCCTGTGCGCTGATGGTGTGTATTAGGTACTTCTGGAATCGCTCCCCCTCCCTCCCTGTGCGCCGATGATGTGTATTAGGTACTTCCGGGATCACCCTCCCGCCCGCCCTCTACACCCCTATGGTGTAGAAAGGGCCTAAAACAGGCATTTAACATAGTTTTAAATGGAGTTATTTCATTTTTAATTAGACATCCCTTCTGTAACATTTTCACCATAAATGTACTCATAGTGTAGTTACTGTACCTTAAAAATCCTTCCATGCTATATATCAGTGCCGCTAATTTATTTTCATGCAAACAGCGAAGTCAGATTTAATCAAATGTCTTAGTAGCATTCGTAATGACATCATTTCCCTAAGGGACGGTCAGGGAAATGACCTTCCATTTTACGAAAGAAGAGGATTAATTTTTATTGTCTGCCCAAGTTAATGTGTGTTTAGACATAAAGGGCCCATCAATATGACAGAGCGTGTAGTGATTTTATTCACAGTAGTTTCTGAAAGGACATTTCTCCCTAATCCATTTTTATAAATCACTTTAAAAGCCTTACTGATCTTTAATTGGGAGCGACACCTAATCTCCTAGTTTGGGGACTCCCTAGTTAGGGCTGGCCCAGTTAGCTCAGATTTCAAATCTCAGGGGTGCTGTTTCAGCCTCATTCCCTGCAGACACATACTACATAGTTTAGATATTGTAGGGCTTCCACCATATGGTCAGTGCATGGCTTTTCATGCAGAGCAGGATCTGGGAGAAGACTGCCCACTGACTTCTTGTAGTGCTATGCTATTGATGTATGTACTGTTGAGATTTGCTTTCTTTAGTTGTGCTGATGTTAATTTGGGGTTATTATGTTTTAGGATTGTTTTATGAAGATTATTGTTAACTCCTGTTAACCACCCTGGATATCCTTTGTGTTAGAAAAGTGAGATGAACCTGCCTTATACCGAGTCAGATCATCAGCCCTTCTTGATCAGTATTACACTGATGCTCCAGGATTTCAGACAGATGTCTTTCTCAGCCATACCTGGAAAGGCCAGGAACTAGGGCTGTGCACGGACCTCCTGCTTCGCTTCGGAGGCTGATTCAGAGGCCTGGGTCGACCTATTTTGGATCCAGATCTGAAGCGAGATCCACACACCTGAAGCGGGTTGGCAGTTGTGGGCTCCTGGGCACCCACCAAGCAGGTGCTCAGTGGGTGCCTGGAAGTCCATTGGACTCCCCCCCCGCTCACCCCCATAAACACAGCCACTGCCCCGCCCACCTGCAGATCTTACCTGACCCATCCAACAGCCACCTTTCCTCGATGAGAGCTGCCATTTTAAAGGAAGATGGGGGCTCTGTCATTTCCTAGATCTAAAACTGCAAACTATGATAGCCATAGGGTCATTATCGGAAATGATGCAGTGCGCAGCCTTACCAGGGACTGAACATAAAACTATTTGCATGTAAAGCATACACTCTACCACTGAGAGTTTATCATCATCATTTTCATCTTCTTCATCATTGCCATCATCATCTCTTCCATTTATCCTGGGATGTCCCAATGTAAAGAATACCTGCCTTTTTTCAGAGTACATTTGAGGACAAATGTGTGAACAGGAGAGGAAAATTTGTGAGATTGACAGAACCCTTGTGGTGGTCCCCCAAGGGTTCCAAATAGTATGGGAAGATGAACCGGGACTGAGAATTCATAAAATAGCATGGGAATCTCTGTGGAACAGACAGTGGCTGAATTCGGACAACACGATAGTCAATGGTGGGGTAATAATCAACTTTACAGTTGTTCATCTAGGGGGT
This sequence comes from Anniella stebbinsi, assembly GCA_029215795.1. Taxonomy (NCBI): domain Eukaryota; kingdom Metazoa; phylum Chordata; class Lepidosauria; order Squamata; family Anniellidae; genus Anniella; species Anniella stebbinsi. The sequence continues at coordinate 352,785,274 of JARDYH010000001.1, forward strand.
ACTCCCCACACAACATGGTAATAAATAATTAACTGTGGTGTGGATTAGGATCAGCGCTGAGTTGACTATGGCAGCATTCAGATGACACGATAGTCAATACAACTGACGATTGTTCCCACCCCCCACCCCCCAGTTGCTTATTGTGTCATCTGAATTCAACCAGAGTCTCCATACTATTTCGGCGAGAAACTGGAAATCCATGTTGAAAATATTTTTTTGTTGGTACTACAGTGTAATTCTATTTAAACTATAGTAATTATTCCTAAATGTGCACTTCTTCTATACATACCAATTAGTATATACAAATGTTATGCAAATCCATCCCCTCTTATGTCTGTTTGTGTGTATGTGTGTGTTGCATAAGTAACCATCCTAACTTAGGGTCAAACTACTATGTTAATTGGCAGGTAACTGAGCCTGATCTTTTTTCATAAACTTTAGAAGATGTGTGCATGGCCCCAATTCAGATAGGACCAGTGTACTCTAGGAGGAAAGGATTAACAACCCTCCCCCTCCCTGGTTGCTTCCCAAAATTTACCACCACCACCACTCCAGTGAAGACTCCATTGACTCCAATGAAGACTCTTTCTTTCATCCCTGCATGGGGTTGTGGGGCGGGGAGACAGAATTTTGGAAAGCAAACAGATGTGGGGAAGTTAATCCTCTTCTCTCAGTGAACGTCATTGCTGATCTGAACAGTGACTGCACACACTTACTCTAAAGTAAAAAAATGAAAAGAATAAGCTCAACTAAATGCTATACAATGAACAAAATGTGTAGTTTGAACTTCTCTTTTATAAACAATGGTTTATTAGCCCAAGATCATTTTTAATACAGCTGAAAAAGGCCCCTTTCGGTTCCAAAAGGACAGTCTTAGCTGATGCTTTTCACTATGACTTTGCTAATAGCACATCTGTAATTATTACAATGTCCAGGTTCTTGAGTATGGGACTATAACATTGGCCAAAAGAAGAAGAATTAGGTGTATTTTAATAGGAGCCAAAGAAAGTTAGAATTGGGTTTCTGTCTATGGTCTCCTTTTTATTTTTCTCAAGGAACTTTGATCTTTAGTGTATAGAGTTTAAGAAGTCTGGAGTAGAATTTGCATATACTTGTACTCTTGGTCTGTAGATGTTGTTTCATGGCTCAGAAAATGTTCAGTGACAGCCCACCAGACAAAGCTTTAAGCACAGTGAATATGCAGACACAGATAGCCAAGAACACCTGTAAGAAATAATGGAATGGGCACTATACACGTTTATACAAAAGGATAACCAATACATCATAATGGAATCTTCATTTCTATGGATTTCTAAAGATAGGAAGGTCAGAGGAGTAGAACACCTAATATAGTGGGGAATGTTCTTGCCATAACAGGGAGATAGACTGTATGACAATTGTTATTTTCTACCTCCCATTTCTATGAATCTCTGATAACCAGAGTGCTTGCGTGTTTCACATTTTGATTAAGAGTCAACAGCTGGATTTGCTGCCTAGAATATGTATGAACGTGTGAGGATGGTGATGTCAAATTTAGAAGTTCAAGAACATATATATTGAAAATCATGGATCAGCTGCACAGCAATTACGTAGGCTTCGAGGTCGGCTTATTTGTCTGTCCCTTCCCGTGCCTTCGACTCAGAATGAGCGCTGACAAACAGAAACATTTTACAATGACATTATTGCATGCATATGTATTTTTCCCATTTGTGCATAACTGTCCATCTTCCAGCTATCCACCCACTGAACTAAAATCACCCATTCTTGAGAACCGGCATTGTGTAGTAAATAAAGTGCAGGAGCCCTTGGTTCAAATTGGTTCACTGGGTGGACCCTGCATTTATTTATTTTTATTTATTCATTAAGAGCCAAAGCACAGCTAGCAGCTTGACTTTGCTTCTTTTTTACTCTAGAGTAAGTGCAAAGACCCAAATCTAGATTGGCACTCTAGTGAGACGTTTGGGGGCTTTAACCCTTCCCCACACACACTGGGATCACAATCCAGATTGAGCCATTTAAAATGATTTCAGAGTTATACTGTTTATTTGTTTGTTTGAAAGATGTTTAAGCTGCCTTTCAGCATGCACTGCCCTCACAAGCTGGTTTGCAATATTACAAAAACAGGAATGTACAAATTACAATTAAACACACACAGACACACATGCAGCAGCAGCTAATGGTTTTAAAGCACCAAATGCAGACTAGAAAATATGTGTCATCGGGATGGGTGCATTTTTAAAGCCAGCAGTGATGAAGCCATATGTATCTTCCTGGGGAGCAGTTCCAAAGGTGTGGGACCACTACTGAGGAAATCCCATGTACCCACCAGCCTAATGGCCCTTACTGGAAGCCCCTCCCATTAAATGTGCGGCTGCTGCATTTTTGACCAGCTGGATATTCGGAGAACTTTTCAAAGATGACCCCATATAGAGCATGTTACAGCAGTCCAATCAGAATGTTGTCATAGAATCAGTTACCATAGCCAGATTTGCTTTGTCCAAGCAAAGAGAATCAGACAAAACTTTGCAAGGCTGATCATGCTGCTACCAGAGCTGGCCATTAAGCAAAGTGATGTGGTTGCCTCAGGCAGCAAATCCCGGGAGGCGGTAGCAAGGTGATGGAGGAGAGAATTGTATGCCCCTTAAACTAGCGTGCTACCTTCAGGTGTGGTGGAGAATGCTGTCTCATCTATCAGTGTTGAACAGAACTGTTCAGTCTCAAAGAAAGACTTTTGTATATGGAATGAGAGGCACCGTCTTGTTCTAGGCTCAGATAGCAAAATATATTGGGCCAGCCCTGGCTGCCACTCCTATCCCATCCTAAGGAATATGTTGCTGAAATGAGATGCACCAATGTAATTGAACAGATATTTCACACATTACAGCACAACAAATCTGGGTTTGCCTCTGAGTGCAGACTCAGCAGGTCTCCTGGCTCTCTGATAAGGATACCTGCTGTTGCCAAACAGTCCCCATTAGCTGGAGTCCTGAGAATAATGAGGTGGGGTTTTTTTCTGGATAACTCAGCAGGACTCTTAAATGCAGCAACCTGTATGAACAAATAATCAGATAGCATAAGACCATACCTAAAAGACTTTCTAGTGTTTTCTAGACTAGCTATCTAGTCTAACTCATTCAAACACCTGGGACCAGTCCTGTCAATTGATGTGCAATGGAAAATGCTTTAACCAATGGAGACACTCCAATCCAGGTATCCTCTTCCACCAGCACCTCCATCATAAGCACAGCTTTGTAATGCATCCATTGGATGACCCAATTTCAGTCATGAAACTAGAGGCCTGAGGGACATTTCTGTTCAGTCCAGGAGCCAAGCTGTTACATCCTTGGCTCAACCCAACCCAAGCATGCCTAAAGCCGTTATCTCCTTGCATATGTACCTGTAATTGTCCAGGAGCCCAGAACTTCAGTGAGACTGCGGGTCTGCCTGGCATTCTACCTTTTCCTCATGGTCTGCTCCTAGACTATCTCTCATCTCAGGACCAAACCCACATTTCCAGGCCTAGAGCTAATCTCTTTGCTTAGGTTACGCATTGTTACCTTTTCGGCCCAGATAGAGCATTCCTTCTTGTGAACCATCCACTGCTGCATTTAGGTAACTTCCATTTTGATGGTGCTGCCAAGCCACACTGGAACTCAGCAACTTGCCCGGAGTGCTCAGCAGGCCTTCTGTTCTGTGTGCACAATCACAATATTGGTAATGTGGATAGAATTCGGCCCTTGGATTGAAAGAGATTATACATTCCTGGTCTAGGCCAAGAGAACCTTTTGTGACACATTGTGCCTCGAATTCAAGGCTCACTTTAAATGAGTAAGGTCACACATGAGTCCATAAAGGGCATGCTCTAACACCAGTACACATTTTCAGACTCCTATTTTTCACTTTCAGACTTTACATTTTTAGGTAGTCGTTTACTTGTCAGGAATATGCCACAACTGCAAGGTACGAAGAGACCTATGGTGGCATCCTGTGTGAGCAAATGGCCTCTAGATAAGCCTGTACACTTCTATGTGCATGGACCTTAAATAGGCATCACATTTCCTCAGCAAGGCAAGAACCCCTGAGAAGCCATGTTTTCTGCATAGGCTGCCATTCTGCAGGATACAGGGAGCCTAGTTATGTCACTAAGTAGCAATTTATAATTAACTTATTCAAGTATCTGTGAAGGACAGGATGGAGCCAAGGACAGAGATAGCTCTTCCACCCACATGTTCTCACAAAAGTTATTGCTGCCTTTTTACCAGAACCAGAAGATTCACTGACGACAGCTGTCACGTAACTGTTATTCTGTTGCTAGTTAGGCCCAAATTGGATATATTATTTCCACTCTATAGGAGACCTGGGCCCTTTCTACACCAGAGAATAATCCCATAGTCATCCCTAGGTCGTCCCTTGCATCTAAATGACACACAAGGGACCCCAGAGGTAACCGGGGATGACCTGGGGATGACCCTGGGATAACCCTGGGATAGTGGAAACTGGGGATATCCCGGTTTTCCCACCATCCCGGGACGTGAAATGGGCATGGAGCTGTGTGGGGTGGCTCCATGCCCATGGGGAGGGGGAAGCAATTGGTATTATTGGTATTTTAATCATGTATTAGTTTTTATATGTTTATATAGTTTTACATAGGGCTACCTCTATGCCTAGTCCGGAAACTTCAACTAGTTCAAAATATGGCAGCCAGGTTGGTCACCGGTACATCTAGGGGTGACCATATTACGCCGGCTTTAAAATCGCTCCACTGGCTGCCAATTAGTTTCCAGGCGAAGTATAAAGTGTTGGTTATTACCTTTAAAGCCCTACATGGTTTGGGTCCAGATTACCTGCGGGATCGCCTTCTCCCGTACAATCCGCCCCGCACGCTCAGGTCCTCTGGGAAGAACTTACTGCAGTCGGCCAAGACTAGGCTGACAACCGTTACCCAGAGGACCTTCTCTTCTGCCGCTCCCAGACTGTGGAATGACCTGCCGGAGGAGACTCGTCAACTTAACAGTCTTTTAGAATTTAAGAAAGCCATAAAGACTGTTCTCTTCCGGCAGGCATATCCAGTGGAATTTTAGAATGTTTTAAGGATGTTTTTAGGATGTTTTAGGATTTTTATGCAGTTTTAATAATATGTGTCATGTTTTAATCAGTTTTATGTATTTTATCATGTTGTTGTTCCCCACCTCGATCCAGACGGAGAGGTGGGTAAGAAATAAATTGTTATTATTATTATTATTATTATTGTTATTATTATTATTATATGTTTTTATTCAGTTTTATGTATTTTATATCATTTGTATTTAATGTTGTTCCCAGCCTCGATCCAGAGGGAGAGGCGGATAAGTATTATTATTATTATTATTATTATTATTATTATTATTATTATCTCCAGGATGGCAGGGGGCACAGGGGGTTCCCTACCTTTTCTGCCACGCTCCCGCTGCTGCCTGTGCCTTTAAAAAAAATGATGTCCATGATGGGCACGATGTCCTTGTTCCCTTCCGGGTTGTTGCGCTTCCTGTTTGGACGCCCAGGGAGAATTGAGGAAGCCAGTAACCCCCCCCCCCCTTGCTCTACACCCTTAGGTGTAGAAAGGGCCCTGGTAAGCCAAGGATGCCCCAATTTTCACCAGACGCCTGGCAAAGGCTGTCCTTTGGCCGTTAAATATGGGACATGCCAAGGTCTTCCAAACACCTTCCCACCACTAGGCCTCAGCAAAGAATCACACACAGAGATCCGCCTCTGATAATGCTTTGTTTATTTAGTTCTCTTCATTTGTATCCGGCTGTACCATCTCAAAGGTAACCAAAGCTGCTAACAATGTTGTATAACGCCAGTACATATAATTAGTAATATAAAAAAGCACATGGGCTCTCTTTGGGCCCCATCCCTAAAGTTCTGCACCCCTGTTTTAAGAGGTCATTTGCAATGGTGCAATAAATCAAAATCTAGACATATGGTGCAGCGCACAGACAACCATTTCTCCAAAACGCTAATTCAACCTATGCTGCAAATGGAGCACATATTAAATATAATACACACGCTCACCAAAGTGGACCTATAATCCCTTCGTTGTAGCCTCCCCAAGACCTCCCAGCTCAACTCTTATGTGACCACCCTAGGGAGAGGCCAAGCCACATATCACATGGTTTGACCTTGGGTGCAAGATTTTTCTTTCACAAATAACTGGTGTGTGTATGTGTGTCCCTTTCTACACCACAGATTTTTCCCAGGGTCATCCCTGGGTCATCCTTGTGCATCCAAATGACACACTGGGCATCCCAGGGGCAACTGGGGATGACCCAAGGATGACCCTGGGAAAAGCCCGGGATAGTGGAAACCGCAGATATCCTGATGTTTCCGCCATCCCAGGTCATGAAATGGGCACAGAGCCACGTGGGGTGGCTCCGTGCCCATGGGGGTGTGGGGGACAGCAATTCTGCCATCCCCAGGATCCCCTTACCTGTTCTGCCACCCAACGCTCCCTGTGCCTGTTTAAAAAACAAAAACAAAATGGAGGGCACGACGGCGCAACGTCCTTCCTTCCTCCCCGGATGTCACGCTTTCTTTGTGGATCCAGAGCAATGACCCCAGAAGCAGGTACGTCCAGGATCATACGGCCTCCCTCCTTCTATACCCGTAGGTGTAGAAAGGGCCTGTGTGTGTGTGTGTGTGTGTGTGTATGTGTAGGGGGTTCATCTCAGGAATTGGTGTGGGGGTAGGAGTGCTTTAACCATCCCCCCTAACACACACACACAAAGAGAGAGAGAGGCAGGCAGGCAGGCAGGCAGGCAGGCAGGCAGGCAGGCAGGCAGGCAGACAATAATTTGAACTGAGATCATAGAGGCCAATGTTCCATTTTGGGAATTTCATAGAGTCATAGAATAGTAGAGTTGGAAGGGGCCTATAAGGCCATTGAGTCCAAACCCCTGCTTAATGCAGGAATCCACCTTAAAGCATGCCTGACAGATGTCTGTCTAGCTGCCTCTTGAATACCTCTAGTGTAGGAGAGCCCACAACTTCCCAAGGTAATTGGTTCAATTGTCGTACTGCTCTAACAGTCAGGAAGTTTTTCCTGATGTCCAGCCGGAATCTGGCTTCCTGTAACTTGAGCCCATTATTCCATGTCCTCCACTCTGGGATGATCGAGAAGAGACGTATGCACGATAATTTAAGCCGCTTTCCATTATGTTTTCCGAAAGAAAAAGAATTAAGGTATATAGATTTATATGCACCAATTGGCAAGGCAACTTTTTTCGCCTGTGGTAATGTTGGGCAAATGGTTGAGGTGACAAGAGAATATGGCATGTGCCCAATGCAAAATGACTGGACATTATGGGAATTAAATGGCTTTTAAAGAAAGGGTGACACCCCACCCCACCCGGATTCGACGTTTCTTTTTGAACTGGATTGCTTACTGGTGAAATTCAGTTGAGCATACATCCCTTGAAAACACACACACACACACACACACACACACAGCAAGGGGAGAAAAGGCATGCATGTATAATGCCACAAGCTAAGCTGATCTAAATGAAAGGCTTCTATCCTAACATTTAGCTTTTATAGTGCTCGTTACTACAGTAATAGAATTCTCGGCAAATTTCAAACTGAAATTTCCATCTGAAGTGATTTTGGAAGGCTATTATTACCGACCTTCTAATTTCCACTGTAGCTAAGCATGTATTAATAACAAGGAGAGGTGAGGCTACTGCTGATACATCCAATGGTGCTTGACATTTAGTAGATGAATTAAAGTTTACAGTCCAATTGGTTTTTAACCAGTAATATTAGAGATCTTTGTTGCAAGCTTTTCTCCCTTTTCCCCCCAATTCCTTTCCCCACCCCCTTCACCTTATTATAATTATCCGTTTCTATTATTTATATTTCTCTCTCATTTGCCATGTGTTTCATGGCAATGGAACGACAGGCATTGTGCGTAAAGTGGCCAATCTGCATTTTGCAAATTCATTCCTGAGCACAAAGAGCCAGGGCTAACTTCCATTCTAATTTATCTCTTTAATAATCATGATCTAAAGAGACAAAGGGTTTGTATACCACCATTGACATAAACCAATGTAATTGTTATTCTGTTTCCTCCTGGGGAACACTGGTAACTGTAGTTCTGTGAGGGGTGCGTAGGGATATTTCATGGAGAATTCCCAACACCAGCACCAAACTACAATTCCCAGAATTCTTTGGGAAGCTATAACACCATGCAACATTTGTAGTGTAGATATGTCCCCATGGGGTCAATTCACCCCTAGCAGCCCACCACTTTTGCTGCAGCCATTGATCAAAGGAGGGTCTCTGTCTAGAGTGTTATGGCAGTGAACACTTTGCATTGGCTCATGATCAGAAAGAGCAGAAAGGAAGAGGAGGGACTTGGTCAAGCACCTGCCAAGGACTCACACCCCAGCAGGGGCCCACCGACAAGAACCTCCTCAACTTATTCCTCCTCATCGCCATGGCAACCTGCTTATTCACCTGTCGTTCATTCTGGCCCAGACAATAGTTGTGGTGATAAGGAGGAGCAGAAGATGCCAGCAAGCAGTATAAATGATGAGGAAGAGGAGGCAGGGCAATAACAGCTGGAAACAATGGCAGTGAGAAGGTGGATTCACCAAGGGAGGGGGCCCATGAGGGTATCTGGAACAAGGGCCCTCAAAAACCTAGAGCCATCACTGAACTGGAGAGTGGGGGGAGCAGTTTGCTGCGTCCTTAAAGAAAACATTACTAATACTGTTCTGAGGTAAGCTCTTTATAAACTCCATCCAACATCTTGTTTGTTTCAACCCGTTGGAGGTGGAGAAGATCTACCTATAGAATGACTTACTGGTTGATATCATGAGCCCATCTTTCCTGCACCAATCCCTGAAGCACTTTTTCAATGTTTGTTTGTTTGTTTAATAATAATAATAATAATAATAATAATAATAATAATTTCTTACCCGCCTCTCCCTCTGGATCGAGGTGGGGAACAATAATAAATATAAATACAATGACCATAAAATAGATAAAACATTAAAACAAATTAAACTAATACATTATTAATACATCTTAAAATTCAACTAGTTTGTTTTTAAAATAGTAATAAGGAAAAGGAAGAACATATAAATGACTAACCATATACGTGAACCTCTGAGATGTAAATCTGGCATGCTGGTATGGGAAACTGAAGGACCCCAGGCTCACAACACATGTAGGCCTCAACTACACCAAGCAGGATATTGCACTGTGAAAGCAGTATAAAAGCAGTATGTAAAAGGCAGGAGCCACATCAAGCAAGATATAGCAGTATGAAAGTGGTATATGGTATATGTCAATGGGCCCCAACAGTTGTCAGTGCACTTCAGTACCGCTATAAAGCAGTAGTGTGGCTCCTGCCTTTTATATACCACTTTCATACCACTTTCATGGTGCAATATCCTGCCGTAAAGACTTTATTTATTTATTGGTTTCAGAAAGGTCTATACCACATTTTTGAAGCCGACCGAGGCGGTTTAGAAAAATGTTCACAAAATAAAAGGCAAAATCAAATAAAAATGTAGTGAAATATATATATTTTTAAAAACAACCTTAAGAACTGTAACAACCATTTTAAAAGCCAAGTTAAAAGATGTAACCCAATGGAATGAAAGGACATCTCGAAGTTTCAACCTTAAAATCCATTCAAGTTCTTTCTTCTTTTTTAAGGTTGAAATTAGGGATGTCTGGATTTTGTGACATCCATCCCATGTGTGCTTGGTGGATTGTGCGGTGTCATTCGTTCCAGTGTCCGTTCACAGGCGGATTTGTTTTTTTTCCCCATTATGTGGGAAAATAACATAAATAATTCCATAAGAAAGTTCGCAACAATTTACAGAATTTGAGTTAGTATGTAACATTTAGCATATTGTCCCCCATTCCATTCAACTTTTCCCAGTGTATATTTTCCAGTATGGCAGATGTCTCAGCAAAAACTTGCTTATTTTCCTATGAATGAATTTGCCTACATTTAGAGAAAGTGAATATATATACAGGAGTCCGTGGATTCTGCACAGCTTGGGGAGGCCGGTCCGCAGCGGATTCCACAGGTCGGATTTTTAGAACTCCAAACTCACTTTAGTCAGTTCCAAATTCCTCCAGCATCCCTAATTAAAATCTTTGAGACACTCCCTAGTAGTAAGGTGCATGTCCAAAACTCAAGAGAGGCATTGAGACTAATCAAAGATAACATGGATACAGCTGAAATGGTGTGTGTGTGTGTGTGTGTGTGTGTGTGTGTGTTTAAATGACTGCATATCAAGCATGTCACCAGTCACAGGATTCCTGTTGGAGACAAAGCTTTTCAGACATCTCTGCAGGCATTTTTAGAAATATTGAGTCAGGAGACACTGGCATTATTGCAGTGTGATTATTATGATTTTTAACTTGAATGTTTTCTTTTCAAAATGTATACTTATGCATTTTGGTGTTTTTCTGCTTTTGATTATCCCCATATATATCATACACATTTGAAACCTGTTGGGCTACTTCAAGGAATGAAACTATTATTTTTTCAAACATCCTGAGACTTTGTCTCTTCATTCCATTGGGTTATTTTCAATGTTCCCCAGTTTTGTTTGACCAAGTTAGAAGATATGCCTTGAACCCCTTCCTGAATGCAGAAAATGTGGGGACCAGTCGCATCTCCAAAGGGATTGTGTTCCAGAGTTTCTTGTGACTACAATTCCCAGCAGCCCCTGTAGTAATCTGTGTCTTCGACTTGGAAAGTAGGACCCACTCCTGGCTGTGGGAGGAGGGAAAAGAGAGGGACAGAAAGAGAGAAGAGAGAAACAACTACTGTGGGTACCAATGACATCCGTGACACATTGAGAGAACTTGCCAGGCTTCCTTCCTTCCTGAATTTTATTTTACTGCTTTTCAAAGACCGGGCCTCAGCTTTCAGAATGAGCACGATCTTTAAAAAATACATAGAAAATCGAGTGTTTGAGCAATTGCTCTGATTTTTTTCACAAATGACCAGCTAGATCCCATCTTCAATGTCCAACAAGTTTCAAGTTTTTATCTTTAAAAATGAAGATGTTACAGTGGGGGGGGGCTTTTGGGGGACCCCCTATAACTTTTTAATTTGAAAAGGTAGAAACATGAAACTTTTTGGACATTGCCGATTGGATCTTGCTAGTCCTGGCTCCCTAAGTTTCATGTCATTATCATTTCAAATAAAAAAGTTATGCACATGTTTCCCCCAATGCAAGCCTATGGGGGGGAAAGCAGACAACAAGATGACAACATGGAGGCCCAGTCAACCAGCTGTGTCACTAAAGTTGCACAAACTTTAATAAATTCATATAAAATCGAGGGTTTGAGGGATCGATCTCAAATTTCGTACACATGTCTAGCACATGTTGCTACACATATATGCCAAATTTCAGATCAATCCCTCAACCCCTGTATTTTATGTGAATTTTTGAAAGTTCGTGGAACTTTTTGACAGGTCTGAATGAACGCATGTGGCGAGCTGTCATTCTGCCTGTCAGAACTTAAATGTTCTTTAATAAATTCATATAAAATCGAGGGTTGGAGGGATCGATCTCAAATTTCATACACATACTTAGGCATACTCCATAAGCATTGTGACCAAGTTTCAAGCCTGTAACTTTGAAAATACAGAAGTTATAGGCATTTTTTTCTTTAAAAAATCAGCTCTTTAGGGCAAAATAGGGCTCCAAATTGAATATTGGATTTCCGATAATTATCATGAAGACGGTATGATTAACCTACGATATAATCCAATCCAAAAAATTTTTTTAAGTGATTTCTGATAACGATACGATAATTTCGGGCATGCACACCCCTACTACTCATTGCTGAAGGTGTGCCTTGCCTACTAATGAACTGGTGAACACAGAAGCCTCAACTATTACATTTTGAACCCAGTTCATTTGCACCAGCCCCTATGTAGCTGCAACCTCCCCTGCTTACCTCCCCCATTAAATCACCACTTACTTGTAAGCTACCCTTCAGTGCGGTTGCTGGAACCCACCAGAGTTAGTCCAAATCTTGCTAACACCTACATGCCTTCAGCACTAGTCTCAGATCCTGGTTATACAGGCATGTTACCGATTTATAAATTCGTTACGTTGCCCTGACTCAAAAGTTATACATACCGATAAAATAGCCGAAACCTGTTCTCCTGAAGGTCCAATTTCATTCTTTTACCTTAATGTAAAAGCCACAGAATGCCACCACAATTGACACAGCTTTTAAATTGCATAAACGTTCACATTACAGTTCATTAAAAAAAAAAACATTGACATCATATTTATGGAGCTATAGCAGTACAGGTAACTGTAGCTATAGCATTTAGGGACAGCACCTTAATAGGAGATTGCGTTATGACTTAAAATCTGTGCATGTGAACTCCGGATTTAGCCCTGCATGGCTTTTCCTCCCACTTCTCTGTAAGCTGAGCTTCCACCACATGTTCCATTTTCAGAAGTTAACATTGCATCCTATAAAAATTTGCCAGGAGCTAAACTTGGCACTCACAATCACCACACAAGAGAAACATGGGGGAGGGGGGGTCCCTTGGTGTTTTTTTTAAGCATGGTTTAAATTATTTGGCATTTTTTAGGTTATAAGAGTAGCAAGAAAGCACAAAACTTTGTGGCTTCACACTTTTTTTTTAACGGTCTCAAAATACTCAAGAGTCTACTGTGTGTTGCTAATGTATTGTCTGAACATTAGAGTGAATGAAGAGGGTGGGGGAAGCCAAGTGTTCATGTATCATTGTTATTACGGTGGAACTCTGCCTTGGAAGAAAGACAGGATTGCTGCCAAAAATGTCAGGCCTGTGTCTCATTACCCACTCCTTCAATACAACAACCACAGCCTCATGCTCTGATATAATTATGCATTGCATTTCTTAAGTCCTAGGGTGGAAAGGTGTTCTCCTTTAGAGAGGACAATCTTTGAATACATCCTCTGTTTCAAAGGCTGTTCAGTCTGAGTTGGGTTTAAAGATTTTTTTAAAAAACAGAACCCTTAAGGAGGCACAGGATGAGTCTTGAAGTTGCCCATCAACAGTTAGCACCTGAAGGCCAAACTGATCTGGTAATCAGGTCTACTGGTCACAGCCTCCCCCATTATGGTGAGATGTGTAGTATTTCTATTGAAATTATAGCAGCTATCTGTAAAGGTGCGTTCATCCATATAAATCAGGATATGCAAATTTTATGCTAATCTGTAACTTCCTTTGCCCTCATTTTTGGATGATGCCAAAGTGGCCACCCTAACCCTGTTCGACATCTCTGGCGGAGTAGGGAAGTGAAACAGTTGAATGAAGACAGGGCAGAGGGTAAGTTGTACTACATGTTCCAGGGGGAGAGAGAAAGAGAAGAACTCCAGGCAGGACTACAATTTCTCTGACAGGGCTGTGTTTGCCCTACTGTCCAATCCACTGTTTCAAGGCCTGCAAATTGAAATGGAAGGGCAACAGAACCGCACACCCAGGTTCCAAATTCAGTCCACCTGGGTTCCCAATCCAGTGGCTTTTTAAATGGCCATGCCCTTTCTCCTGGCCACACCTCCTTTCTGCCAGTCACCTATTGTTTGGTGGTTTCCCAGCTTTTGCGCAGTTCCCCTTTCCCATTCTAAAAGTTTGAAATGCCTCTTCTATGGCTGATTTGCTGGCAGTAAATGTTTTAAGTCGACATATTCTGATAAATTGACCCCACCCCTTTGGCCTTCAGCCCCGCCCAGCACTGGAACGTGGCCTCCAAGATGTTCTCAGAAATGGAATCTGGCCTTCAAGGAGAAGAGGCTCTGCACCCTGTTACAAAGTTTAATTTCTTCATAAATTGCATGAAAGTCACTGTGGTGATACCCCACATTTCTGTCTCCTTAGGTATGTCTGGGTTAGTGTGTTTGGAGAGTGTGGAATGTTGGACTGAGTGGGTGTGGCTAGTGATACTGGAAAAGGGAGGGGGGAGTATATATAGTGTGAGGGAGTGGTTTGTTAGTTAGTGTTAGTTGGGTGGAGGGTAGATGTGTTTAGCTGTGTGTTCTTGTCAGGAGTGTGTGAAGAGTAAATAAATATGAGATTTTAAAGATTTAAGATTATTATTAAGATTACTAGAATTATTGGGAATAAGCAGGTTTTAAAATGAATTTGAATGAACTAAGAACTGTAAACAACAATAAACATTTTCTTTTATTTTTGCTACCACAAACCACGTGTCAGCTTGGCTTTGTCACCTGCTCTATTAGTTCATAAGAAAACACATTCCATTAAACCTTCAGCCCAGTATAGTCACAGAAGAACCTTTTCAAAACCTCAGTCCCTTTTCCCTCTGCTATAAGGGAGAAGTGATGTTTCTTTTACACTTCCCTCAGGTGTTTAAGTGGTAGTGCTTAGCCTGAGAGGCATGTGCTTGTCTAGGCCTAGTGTTTGAGGCTGTGGCAGCACAGTCACCCTTCTTCATTTAGTTGTTCTGGTGGAATTATCTTCATGAATATTGTATGAGAAGCTTCTGTTCAGAGTGGTAGACTTCACTTACCTATTTCACTGGCATGGTCTTAAAGTCTTGCTCAGCAGGAGCTTCCCTTCCAGGACTAATAGTAGGCACAATAGGGATAGAGGGAGATTTTCATTGGGATTATGGTGGGGAAGGGTTAAACCAGTGGAGGCTGGTGGCTCCAATTTCAGTGTGAATCCATTCTGGTTTCAGTCAGAACCAGCCAGAACTTTAAAGGAACTATCCAAGGTGCTAAGCCAATTTCAGGGATAGGGTTCAGCACTTGCGTAGCTCCTTTCGAGTTCTAACTGGTTCTGACTGAAACCCAGAATGGATTCACAGCCCCATCAAAATTGGAGCCACCATCCCTTCTAGGGATGGATGGACTCACCTATGTCTGACTCGGATGCTCACCCTGCCACCACTGCTGCTATCCGCTACTGCTTGCACCACTGCGTGAGCTTTTTTGAGCCTTGGTGAGTGTCCGATGACATCGTGAGCCTGTCCACCCTTGTCAAGAGCCTCCATTGTGCACACCAGTGGAGGCTCTGGGGATTACATATTTTTCCAGTTGCATAAATGGCAGCTGTAAAGCCCCATTTATGCAAGATTAAAGGCATGAACACTCTTGCGTAAATGAGGCTTTTATGGCCACCATTTACACAATGGGGAAAATATGTAATTCCTGGAGCCTCATTGTACACAGCACTGGAGGCTCTGGACCAGGGCGGATGGCTGCTAGGTGCTTGTGAAACCACAGGCTCCCCGAACGGACCGTGCCTGGCAAGCTGGGTTGGGGGGGGGTGGACCCAGTCAGGCGCCCACAACCTCCCTACTCCCTTCTCTGCATGCTCTGGTCCTGATGAAAATTGGGGGAGAACCTGCTAATATTATTATTATTATTATTATTATTATTTTAAAAACTGAGTTCATTTCTAATAAGGAGTTAAGCATCATACGTAGTTTGGTGTCAAGCAACTATTATCATAAACCATGAAACCATGCCTTGAATCGTGACTCCTCCAAATACACAATAACACCTTTCTGTATGGGAACAGCTGCCCCACACAAGTCCATAAGATGTGGAGACTTGAGTTCCAAGACACCTGGAGGGCTATCCTACATGGTAACTTTACTGTGCCCTGAGAATATTCTGGAGGCTCCTGTCATGTAAATCACAGTCATTAATAAACTGAGGTTGACACTCATCCCTGCATCCGCCATCACACATTCTCTCATGCCTTTGTTCTAGAGACAAAAATAAACAGTGACTTATTAGTATTTCTTGGCATTTCTTTGACTTGTAAATACATTATTAAAAACAGGCTGCCATATCCTTTTTGTTGGATCCAAGGCATTTGGGTTGCCCCTTTTTTGTTTGTTTCTTCCTCTCCAACCCATTGTCTTCAATTATTACCCACACCACAAACAATAACCAGTGAAGCAGCAAAGATCCGGTGCAATTGTCTGGAAAGCAGCAGCAAATCCCACAGTACTTTGAGCAGAGCAGGCCAATGCATCAACATCTGCATGCAACTTTACCAACAGTTGAAAAGGAAAACACACACATTCGCTCTCCTTTGACCTTTCCTCTGTAAAGGCTGAAAGTGTTTGCATTTTATGTAACAGAAAAAACATACACCAGCATATACATAAAGGCAAAGGTTAGAAAGAGACAGAATTGCACATCTGGGTCACCCCTGCAAAAGAATGTTATACACTACTCTAGTTTGTCTGCTTTCAATTGTTCACACAGCCGAAAGACACCAAGGGCAAAGCATAACAAAAGTGGATTGATTTTAAAAAATATCTATAAAAAAGATCTCTACGGGAAGCAAAATATCAATACCTTCACATCTAAGATAGCAAGAAAGACATAAAAAGAGCATCCTTCTTCCTCCTGCTGCTTATCTTCTTCTTCTTCCTCCTCTTCTTCCTCCACCTCTACAAGTCAATGTTCTTCATCAAGCATAATAATGAGCGGAAGGAGAAGAGATAAAGGTGGCAGCAGCTCTTGGATTGAGGCTATGCAAGATTACATTTGTGTTTGTGGCCAGAGACCCTCTAAGAACGTTCATTCTAAAGGACTAGGGATGGGTGAGAGTCTTGCTCAGGTTCATTTTCGATAAGAACTTTCCAAAATTAGCAAATGTCTTCATTAAACAGGATAGAAAGCACTTGTGTTTTTAAAACTCTGAATGTGGGAGAAAGCAAAAGAGATAGTCTATCTACTTTATCTAGGCAAGGGGCTTGAGTGCTTAGCTCTTAAACGTTTGGATTGGAATCCCTGGGTATTCCTTTTATTGTTATTTATAAGGACAAGCCAAAATTCACATTTTTTTCATGGATGGGATACAAAGGAACATAGGAAGCTGCTTTATACTGAGGCCCTTTCCACACCAGCTTTTTGCCTGGGTCAGCCCCCAGCTGCTCCCTGTGAGTCCCGGGGGGCGGGGGGGTGGGCACAGGATTTTTCATGGTTCTCAGGAACCACAAAAATCCCGATTCTTCTACTGTCCTGGGAAGTTCCCGGGATGGCAGAAGAATGTGCCCACCCATCCCAGGTGCACTTACTCATGAGTAAGCATGGCTGCAAACTGGGCATGGAGCACACTGTGCAGCTCCATGCCCAACAGGGGAGGGGGTGGCACCAGTTTCGCCATCCCTGGGAGGGCAGGGAGGGGAGCTGATCATATGTGTATTTTTTTTTCAAAACCTGACTCGTCTCCATTCAAAAGACAAACAAAAAATGGCGGGCTTGACTTGCCATGGCCCGAGAGAAGCCCAGGTCATTGCGCCCGTGATGAAGATTGAAAGGGACAATCCCGGAAGTGGCTACTTCTGGGATCCCCTGCCCTGAGCTCTCTACAACCCAATGGTATAGAAAGGGCCCCAGTCAAACCATGGCCCATCTAGCCCAGTATTTTCACACTGACTGCCAGCAGCTCTCCAGGGTTTCAGGCAAGCAATTTTCCAGCCCTACCTGGGAACACTGGGGATTGAACCTGGGACCTTCTGCATGCAAAGCTGGAGCGCTATCTGAGCTACGGACTAGTTTAAATTAACTTTAAAACTTAAACTTGAAATTGAAAAAACAAATGTGGGAGAAAGCAAAATGAGCAGCTTTGCCTATCCCTATTAATGATCTAACTGGTTGTTTAGTTTATCAATTTAGTTCCACTTTTACATCATCTTTTCTCTCTAAGAAGCATCTGAGTTGGAATGGCTAAGCTAGAATAGCTGCCTGAGCTAGAATAGCTGCCTGCCCCTCATGTAGGGATGTCATACATGAGGGGCAGGGGTTTTTAAATGTACAGATTGTGTGTATGTTGTATGTTTTTGCTGTTTTAATTTTTGTATATTGTTTTTAATTGTTTTTAATCCTATGTAAACCGCCCAGAGAGCTTCGGCTATGGGGCGGTATACAAATGTAATAAATAAATAAATAAAGTAAAGTTGAGTTGGAAGGGGCCTATAAGGCCATTGGAGGAATCTAGGTTGGGGGTGGAGCTCAGTGAGTTTTTGCCTGCTCCAGACACCAGCTTGTGGATGGATCCCTTAACTGGATCAACTTGGCCTGCGCCGAATTGTTTGCTGTTTGCTGTTGTGTTGTGCAAATCCCAATTTGTGCTAATTAGGATTTTGCACAAAATTGCAGTCTTGGAATATTTCCAGAAGTCGTACAAAATCGCAGCCATGAATAGCAATTTATACAAAATTGCAGGCATAAATGATCCATTATGCCTGCATTTTTGCACAAATTGTGCTATTGATGGCTGCGAATTTGTGAAAATTGCAATTTTCTGAAATATCTCCACAAATGTCATAAATCACAGCTTTGGTAACTCATCCTGCATGTATGCCGGAGTTGGGCAACCAGTGAGAGTTTGGTGAGTAGAGCGCAAACAGGACTCAGGGGAGTTGGCCCATCCCTGTCCAGGTGCTTAGCACCCAAGGCCAATCAAGATAGCTTGATACCTGAAGCAAAAGGACCGATAAGCACATCTTCCCCCTCCTTGGCAGTTTTTTGTAAAAAAAAAAAAACACATTACAATTAATTAAAGAACTAACAATTTGCTGCCCTTTCTTGACACTGAAAATGCCTAAACAGCTGCCTCACTCTGCCTACTGATAGAGCCCATTCAGGCTAAGGGCCAAGGTAGACATGACAGGCCCAGTCACATGTCTGTCCTGTTCACATAGAATGTAATGGCTGGTGAATCTCACTACAGTAATAAACGTGCAGCCCATTCCATGCCTTATTTTCTTTCTCTTCTCCATCCCCATCTCCAATGCCAGAAGTGAGCCAGGAAGTGAGAAGAGTGGCCGGAGCAACCACCTTAGGGGCGAGAAGGCACTAGTGAGAGGACAGTGCTATCCTATGCACTCTTACTATGACTAAACTGAGAGTAGTACACATTGCTTGATCCAATGAACGGAGGTGGACCCATGAAAAGCAAAACATCTCATTTGATTCCTTTTTGCACCAGGAAAATAAGGGTGGAGCTACACTGTACTTTATACGTTAGGCCAAGTGCTACATCAGCCGTCCCCCACCCTAGCTCCATCTAGATGTGTTGGGACTGCTGGCTGGGAATGATGAGTGTTGCAATCCCAACACATCCGGAGTAAGGCAGGTTGAGGGACAACTGCTCTACATTACTGACCTCTCTTTACTTCACCCTTATATTTTTCTACCTGAACAGATCTTCTTCACTCTGCCCTTGGGCAAATAGTACTATCCTTGCAGGCTGTTTTGGGGCATGCTCCAAAAGCTGAAAACCTGCTTGATCTCTCTCTCTCTCTCTTGCTTACTCGCTAACTCGCTCCTTTTTCTCCCTAAATTCAAACTGCACAAACTGTTCCTTTTACACCCCAAACGGCACATACATTTGCCTTCAAGTACCTTCTGATGAACCATTACAGCATCATTGGATGGTGGGGGAGGGTCGTGTTTCCTTACTGTCGCTTTCCCCCTGTTTCTGTCTCTTCTTTCTTCACACAGGGGAAGAAAGAAGAAGTAAACAATGCCCACATGGCCCATTTAGTGGCCGTTTTTATTGCGCCACTTTTCCTGCATACCACAGGAAATGGCGGCACATTTTGCTTCAAAAACAAAATTAGGTTTACTGGGGTCTATTTTGTGATGGAAAGAAGGCAAGAAGGAGCAGGAGACACATGGGAGGCAGGTGACGTCATCAAAAGGACCCGCAAACATCCATAAATGGGAAGAAATGAGCGTGCGATAGAACGCTCGTCTGATGATGCTCTTAGAGGACATTAATGAACCTGCTATTGGCTATCAAGTGTCCAGGAACTTGCAGAGAGGGAAGGCTCTTTCTTTGCTTACTGCTTTAAAATGGTTTATAACAGTTTTAAACCGGTCAATAACGGTTATTAACCGGTTTAAAACTGTTATAAACCGTTTTAAAACAGTAGTGTAGATAGGCTCTTTAGCACAATGTTTTTTCTGCCCCCTTTTCTTGGGGTTCTTAGCTTCTCAGGAGAAAACAGGCAGGCTTGCCTGGTCTTGAGTCTTTAATTGTGGTTTTCTATGTGGAACTGGCAAGTGAGGTTGTTCATGGGATGGTGATAAGCACTATCAGCTGTTAATATCTTCACGTGTTAAAGACAGAGCTAAAAAGTTTTTCCCTTAACCCTTTCTAAAGATTTAGTTTTTTTACTGTATGAACTCGGGGGGGGGGGGGCGTATCTGCTGTGGATGCTCTCATTAAGCTAGCCATAGCAAGTTCATTAGTGTTTTTTAAAAAAAAATCTGATTTTTTGGGGGGCGGAGGGATTGCTTGCATTTCTCAAAACAGATTTTCTTCCTAATAAAGACTTGTATTACTATTATTCACCTGTCATTGCACAGCATTAGACAATTATGCAGCGGAAGATGAGTCCTAGAATAAGAAACCAAAAAAAAAATCTTTCTTCCCCCTTTTCAAACGAGGTGCGGGAGACTCAAAAAGAACATTTCATCAAAATGTACGGATATGGCTTTCCTATATATATATATATATATATATATACACACACACTCATATATATAACTGTTGCCAATACTGCCACCTATGCTTTTTAAAAACTTTATTATGAGAAGTCACTGGTATGAGCACACACACACACACACAAAGGAGGGGAGGAAAATAAAATGGGCATGAAACAATCTCCACTCACATTTTGATTGCCAGGCGATTGACGAAATAATTTGTACCCGTCGATTTTCATGAAGGAAATTTTTTACAATGGATTTGCCAAGCAGATTTTTAATTTTAATCAGTAATGAAAAAATGACAACATGGATCACAACAAGGCATCAGCCGTTAAATGGGCTTCTGCAGTTGCTGTCAGGATGGCTCCATTAGGAAGCCGTACCTTTGCGGGCATCAATCACATTCTTCAAACTCTTGTACATCTTCAGGATCTAATTAGACATTTAAGTTCCTTACTAGCAATTTGCAAAACTGTCACTTACTAACAATGCAAGACACAAAAAGAAAATATATATGTGTGAGTGAGAGAGAGAGAGTGGAGAGAGAATATATATATATATATATATATCCCTGAGAGATAGTTTATCTAATTCGCAAGAGAGCTTGACATTAAACTGACATTAACACTCACAAAGAGTCTGGCCAATGGCTGTGAATTAACTAACCTCCTTTGGCTTACTGGACACTGTGAATTAGGAAAATCTCAGGTCAAATCTTTCTTCTGTCCTCATCTACACCAAGCAGGATATTGCAGTATGAAAGTGGTATGAAAGCGGTATATAAAAGGCAGGAGCCACACTACTGCTTTATAGCGGTATTGAAGTGCACTGACAACTGTTGGGGCCCATTGACACATACCATATACCACTTTCATACCATTATATCCTGCTTGATGTGGCTCCTGCCTTTTTATGTACCACTTTCATAGTGCAATATCCTGCTTGGTGTAGATGAGGCCTCTGTCATGATCTCAGCAGGTAGCAGTAGGCAAAACACTTCTTACCATGATGCCACCATTGACCAACCAATCACCCTTAATGTGGTCTTGTAAAACACTGTGGCCCCGTTCAGAAGACACCTTAAACCACAGCTTTAACCATGGTGACTAAGGCAAAAAGCCTTACTCACCATGCTTAATGCCATGGTTTAAGTGTCTTCAGAGCTAGGCTGACCATATGAAAAGGAGGACAGGGCTCATGTAACTGTAACAGTGGTAGAGAAAAGGGAATTTCAGCCAGTGTCATTTGTATGCAATTAGTTCCTGGTGAAATTCCCTCTTCATCACAACAGTTAAAGGTGCAGCACTATACTAGAGTGACCATATACAACAGAAGGCAGGGCCCCTGCAACTTTAACTGTTGTGATGAAGAGGGAATTTCACCAGGAACTAATTACATACAAATGACACTGGCTGAAATTCCCTTTTCTCTACAACTGTTAAAATTACATGAGCCCTGTCCTCCTTTTCATATGGTCAGCCTGTTCAGAGCACAGCGCAGCTTTCTGGCTTAACCATCGTAGTGAAAGCCATAGTTTAAGGTGTCTTCTGAACAGGGCCTGTGTATATTAAGGTGGAACTGGGGAGAGAAGGGGATTTAAGTGCATGTTAAAGTAGTCATACAAATGTTTCACTGCCTTACCCAGAATATCTCCCCAATGACCTCACATCCTGCATTGAATTCTGTGCTTCAAGCCATAGCAATGGCCGCTAATTAGATAGCATATAAACAGATTAGACCAATTCACATTGAATGTACATTCATTTGAATGTAGAAATGATTCAAACCTCAGTCCCATATGAGTTGCTGCAGACATATCATTCATTGATTTTTATGGAACTTATTTCCAAGTAAGTGTCCATAGGACTGTAACCTAGAAGTGTAATTCTAAACGCAATTACTTCAAAGTAAGCTCCATTAGTTGTGTTCTTACAATTGTAGCCATAGGCCTCGAATGAACATGCTTCATAATTTGAATGTTTTGGAGACAAATTAATGAGCATTTCTCAAGTGTTTCAGATAATTGTCTAGAAGATTTAGACAATCAATTTTCTGTTCACTTTGTAAGACAATGCATATATCTAGCTTTCTTCTTCTTTATAATGGATTTTTTTATTTCTTGTTGTGAATATAAGAACTGGCCCAAACTGACCCCATAATTTCCAATTTTCTTTAGGCCCAAACTAAACATGAATCTAACTGTACATCGATCACCAAAAATTGTATCTCAATCTACCCTTCCTCACTCTAACTTCACTTGCATTTATCTACATCATGATTTCTTGACTCTTCACGTTTTCCCAATGACCACAAGTGTCAGCCAGCAACATGGGATGGGAAAATGCATAAAGCCTTAACATCACAACATGAATAAATACTACTAGATGTTATAGAGGAGGCAGTGATGTGCTTGATACACATATCTGCCATTTTCAGTGGCAGTCATGCCTGCATTGTCTATGAGACCTTAATTTAGACTCCGCACAGGTGATGGCCACTAACTGCTTCATTTAACAGGGCTATACAGTATACAACTGCTGGACAGGTTTCTAAAACACAGGCCTGCAGCAGAATTTTTCCTAGTCTAAGGGATGGGTGGGGGAGAACCAGTCTAAAGGATGGTGGGTGGGCTGTACTTAAGGGGACAGCGCAGTTAATCCACTATATCTGAATACAATACAATTGCTTAATGCCTTTAGGTTAGAAAAGGAGACCCCTAGTTTTTGGGGCTGATGGGCACATTTGGAATTTTGAGGGAGTGTTGTGGGCACTGTTGCAAAATGGCTGCCATGAGAGAGGCTTGCCCATTCACAAAATTGCTGCTATGGTGGCAGTCACGAGGCACTCATTCTTTTAGTGAGGCTAAAAGAAAAGTAACATTCCCTCTTCATCACAACAGTTAAAGGTGCAGGCACTATACTAGAGTGACCATATACAAAAGAAGGCAGGGCCCCTGCAACTTTAACTGTTGTGATGAAGAGGGAATTTCACCAGGAACTAATTGCATACAAATGACACTGGCTGAAATTCCCTTTTCTCTACAACTGTTAAAGTTACATGAGCCCTGACCTGGATTTTATCTGGTCACTCTACATTTTGGAGATGGCGAACTAGTGATTCTCAGATAAACAAACACAGAAATAGCCTTCTCTCCCTCAAAAGCAGGCAAAACACACGCCCCACAACACACACTCCCCCAATGCACACACAGGCAAAACACACATTAAAACCCCTACCATTTTTATTTTCTAAAAATGCCGCTGGGCTCCACATGGTGCCCAGAGCCATTCCTAGAAATAAAGATGGCGCTAGAAACCAGCACTTCACTCTGCAGCATATGAACTTTCCAATTTAAAGAAAACTTATTTTTAATGTAAAAAAACCAATAATATCAGTATGGACAAGGAAACTTGTGGGCACCAACTGAAGTTTCTGATGCTACATTGGTGCCCATGGGCACCACACTGGGGACCCCAGGATTAGATTGGGTTTGAGGGGGCTGGCATTTGTTCCATAAATGCATATAAGTTAACTGATAGACAAAGAAAGAAAGAAACTTGAAGTAAAGCCCATTGCAAGCAACAGGAGACCTTTTCAGGTTTTCAGCCTGGAAAGAATGAATATCCATGAGTGGCCAGATCTACACCAAGCAGGATACAGTGGTATAAAAGTGGTATGAAAGCGGCATATACCAAGCAGGATATAGCGGTATATGGTATGTGTCAATGGGCCCCAACAGTTGTCAGTGCACTTCATTACCGCTATAAAGCAGTAGTGTGGCTCCTGCCTTTTATATATCACTTTCATACCACTATATCCTTCTTGGTGTAGATCTAGCCAGTGGCTCCCAAATTAAGCTCATTCATGATAGAGCAACCGAATAGAGTTCCTGTGCATACAGCTGTGCATGCAAACTCTCTTCGGGTATTCTAATGAATGGCCATAGATCAGGAAGCAACACCTGCCCCCCGCCACAACACACACACATAGTGGGCCTGTTAAGACAACACACTAAGCCATGGTTCTGTAGCCACCATGGTTAGGAATGGATCTCATGACATGCTAAGTCATGGTTCACACGAAACGCTAAGCCATAATGTTTCGCTTAAAATGCTTAACCACTGTGGCTTGGTGTGTCATCTGAACAGGGTCAATATGCGTTCATTTTACTCAGAATGAGCATCTGAAAATATCTGAGGTTTACTTGCAATTTGTGTGTCCACAGATATGGGAAAAGATAGGAAAACAAATGATATATATAGCTACCAAGCCACATACAAGGTTATGCTGTTATCCTACAAAGCCCTAAACAGCTTGGAACCAGCATACCTAGCAGACCGCCTTCCCTTATATATTCATTAAACAAAAAACCTACGGTTTACAAAAACAATGTTAAGGCTCTACAGATTCCAACCAAGCACCAAAAAGCAGGGAAATTGGGAGTTAAGGCTCACAAGCCTTAACGCCACATCCTCCCTAAGGAGGCAGAAAGTGCAAGTGAAATTCTCATTCTCCCAAAGCAGATAAACCATGAGGACAGGGTGGAGAATATGATATGCAGAGGTGACTGTGGGGTTGTGGAAAACTGATCACGAACAACTTAGGGCCACCTACTTCTCTTTTTTTGTTTAGAGCAGCCCTTCCCCAATCTGGTGCCCTCCAAAGGTGTTGGACTACAACTCCCATCATTGCAAGTCAGTATGGTCAGGAATGCTGGGACTTGTCATCTCAAAAATCTAGATATGCAATTTGATATGCAGAGGTGACTGTGGGGTTGTGAGAAATGATACTGAACAACTTAGGACCAGCTACTTCTCATTTCTTAGAGCATCTCCTTATGTTGAGAGTTGCAACCCAACACATCTGACAGGCACCAGGTTGGGGAATGTTGTTCAAGAACAAGGGAAGGCAGAATGTAGATCTCCAGATGTTTTGGAATTCAACTTGTAAAAGCCCCTATCAGCATGGGCAGTTATCAGGAATGCCACGAGTTGATGTCCAAATCATCAGGATAGATCTATTTTTTGCCCACATCTGTACTAAAGTATGATGTTTTCCAGCATTAAGATATGTGATCAATCAAGGAACTACAAAAGAGCTGCATCACTTTAAATAAACTGTCAAAACCAAATGAAACAACAATAAATGAATCTTGAATACCTAATCCAGATAGCCCTTCAGACATCAACATTAGTTTTCAACTCATGGCATAGGATGTCTGTTTCTTGAATATAAGATAAAGGATTTATCTTACTTGTTCAGCAGTGTGAGATCAAAGGCAGAGCTACCACCTAATACTTTCATGCGTAAGTATTATTTTAAAATTAAGTATGAATTGATTTTTGTCTTCCCCATAACACATAACATGGGAGTTACAGTGTAACACATCTGGAGAGCACCAGGCTGGAGAAGGTTGACTCCTATACATGTCTTCTCAGAAGCCAGTACCACTGAATTCACTAGGGCTTTCTCCCAAGAGGTATAAGATTGCAAACTAATCTCATCTGAAAGGTGTTCAAGACAGCCAAACTAAACCTCTTCTGCTCCACTGTTGCTTTGATGAGATGATGTATTGTGCAGGGATTGTGGGGAGTGAACGGTATATTTTTTATAAATACATTTAAAGAAAAGAAAACATTGGTTCTTTGAAAGGCAGGATATTGACCAAAAGTTGGAAGTGCCTGGCACATGCTCTGGTTCTAGATCTGTAATGAATAGTGCCCCATTTGTTATCAAGAGTGCTGCTATATGCGAGATGTGTGTGAGAGAAAAGTATTAGGCAGACCCTGTATTTGGTAAGGGTATGGAACAGCATTCCCCATCCTGCTGCCCTCCAGGTGTTTGAGATGACAAGTCCCAGCATTTCTGACCATGGGACATACTGACTTGCAATGATGGGAGTTGTAGTCCAACACCTTTGGAGGGCACCAGGTTGGGGAAGGGCTGCTCTAAACAAAAAAAGAGAAGTAGGTGGCCCTAAGTTGTTCGTGATCAGTTTTCCACAACCCCACAGTCACCTCTGCATATCATATTCTCCACCCAGTCCTCATGCTTTATCTGCTTTGGGAGAATGAGAATTTCACTTGCACTTTCTGCCTCCTTAGGGAGGATGTGGTGTTAAGGCTTGTGAGCCTTAACTCCCAATTTCCCTGCTTTTTGGTGCTTGGTTGGAATCTGTAGAGCCTTATCATTGTTTTTGTAAACCGTAGGTTTTTTGTTTAATGAATTTCATGGCTTTGTGTAACGGATGACTGGATATTATACAGTTGACAACCAAGCCAGCATCAGCCAGAATGTTATACCATCTTGACATCCAATATAAAATCAAAGCTAGTGTTATGTGTTGAACTCACTTTTAACATTAATAAATCAACCAAAATGCTTGCATCTCCCTAATTTTTAAAGATAAAGAGATGAAACCTGGCATCATGGTAGCTCTTAAGTAGTGATATAGCTATGCCAAGTATGAAGCAGATCCGTTCATGCCTTGATTTTTAGGAATTTTTTAAAGTTCAAACAGAAATCTCTTGTGGGTCCAGGACCTTGAGCAGTACAAGTTTAAAAAATGAAATTAAAGATAAAGAGATGAAACTTGGCACCATGGTAGCTCTGAAGTAGGGATTTAGCCATGCCAAGTTGGAAGCAGATCTGTTCATCCCTTGATTTTTAGAAATTTTAAAACTTGAATTTAATTTTTTAAATTAACTAAAATGCTTACAATTCCATCATTTTTAAAGATAAAGGGATGAAACTTGACAGCATGGTAGCTCTTAAGTAGGGATTGAGCCATGCCAAGTTGGAAGCAGATCTGTTTATGCCTTGAGTTTTAGGAATTTTAAAAACTTCAAACCCAATTCTCCTCTTTGGGATCTAGGGCCTTGAGCAGTACATTAAAAAAAAAAAAAGTAAAGATGAAGAGATGAAACTTGGTACCTCTTATGTATGGCTTTAGCCATGCCAAGTTGAAAGCAGATTGGTTCATGTCTTGAATTTTAGAAAAACATTTGTAGTCAAACTTTTTTTGAAAAATAACCTAAAAATCAAGGCACGAACCGATCTGCTTCCAACTTGGCATGGCTCAATTCTAGGGTGACCACTAGGGTGTGGCCTAGTGGCTAAAGTGTTGGACTGGGAGCTGGGAGATCTGGGTTCTACTCCCACTTAGCCATGGAAACCCATTGGGTGACTTTGGGCCAATTGCAGACTCTCAGCCCAACCCATCTCACAGGGTTGCTGTTGTGAGGATAAAATGGAGAGGAGGAGGATTATGTATGCTGCCTTGGGTTTCTTGGCAGAAAAAAGGTGGGATATAAATGCAATAATAAATAATAATAAAAAAACTGTCAGGATTTCCCCAGATTTCTCCTGGTTTTTGTTCTATCCTCGGTGTCGGGGGGATTTTATGCAATAGTCTATAATGACCTGGAATTACACACTCTTTTAAGGCCACAATTAGCGTGGCAGGGGGGAATGACATGCTTTCTGGAGGTGTGTCATTCTCTCCCACTGCTCCAATCAAGGCCTTAAAAGGGAAAAACGTGTCATTCCCAGGCATTATAGAAAAGGGCCTGATTGGAGCAGTGGGGTGGGGTGAGAATGACATGCTTTCCCCTCCTCCACTCCAATTGGGGACTTTAAGGTGGCCCCAGAAAGCCATTTTCCTGCCCCCCCCCACTTGATGTCCTCTTTTTTGGTTTCCCAAATATGGTCACCCTACTCAGTTCTTGCACAGGCTCCATTTCCATCCCTAGATATTTACTCAAAAGTAAGACCCATTGAATTTCCTTGGTTCTTGAAAAGCAACACACTTGCTTTTAGATTTGCCAGTCTCAGCATTCTATGTGTGCTATGAATGCCTGCTCTGTCTGTCCCTATAGTTTCCTGCAAGGTCCAGCCAGGGGAAGCCGGTAAATTAAACCCAGGGGTGGAGGGTGGGATTCCCTCAGGTTCATCTGACAGCAGGTGCTATAGAACATGGACCTTCCAGGAGTGTTGAGGCTGGATTTCTGGCAGACCCAGCCAGGCAACTTTATGGCCTGTTAGTCCCTCCATTTGGTAGCCCGCAGAGCACCTGCCTCATAAGGCAAATGGCCACATGAGAACTGTTATTATGGCCTGCTACTTTTTGTGTTTTGTGGTTGGGGTCAGTCTAAATTATCTCCAGGGATCCCTTACTCAGTGCCTCTGATAGCACAGAGATTGAGGATTTCCCCCAACTCTGTTACTCTTGAAGTTACTAGGCCTGTTGAAAATAGATTTTATAACATAAGCATGAAAACAGTGAATACCCCTTTTAACTTGTTAAACCAATGAAAACATGCCACACAAGAAGTCTTAAGATATGAATGGTTTATAAAGAAAAGTAAATGCAAAAGAACATCAGATGCAGAAGTGAAATCTGAAACATTACTACTAGTAGTAGTAGTAGTAGTAGTATCCTGCCTTTTGCCCAATGCTGGGCCTCAGGGCAGCCTTACAAAACTAAAATATATACAGCTAAAACCTATAAATAGGAATATACTAGGCTGACTATATGAAAAGGAGGACAGGGCTCATGTAACTTTAACAGCTGTAGAGAAAAGGGGATTTCAGCCAGTGTCATTTGTATGCAATTAGTTCCTGGTGAAATTCCCTCTTCATCACACCAGTTAAAGTTGCAGGGGCCCTGCCTTCTTTTGTATATGGTCACTCTAGTATAGTGCCTGCAACTTTAACTGTTGTGATGAAGAGGGAATTTCACCAGGGACTAATTGCATAGAAATGACACTGGCTGAAATTCCCTTTTCTCTACAATGTTAAAGTTACATGTGCCCTGTCCTCCTTTTCATATGGTCAGCCTAAATATACAAAAGTTAAAAATATAATTAAATACTTTTCAATATTAAAGCATTTAAAACATTTTAAATACATAACAATTTAAAAGTCAAAGGTATAGACAGAGGTCCAGATTATTTGCCAAAGGCCTGCTGGAACAAAAAAGGGTTTGTCTGCATCTAAAAACACATCAAGGAGGGAGCCAGTGTAGACTGCAAGGATTAGAAAGAAAATCCATGTGTGTACACTATGCAAAATAAACGACAGCTCAACTGTTTCTAAACCTTATTAGAAAAACAGGGTGACTAGGCCGAAACCAGCGTTGTAGGCCCAGAAGCACTTTGAAAGGTTTCAACGTTGTACTTAAAACTTAACACCGGCCCAAACTAATTAAATGAAGTGTTTGAAGCTTTCAACTTTATAGCAGCATGGACCAAACTCTTAGAAAAGAGGGAAGGAGCACTGTGTGTGAGTGGGGTGAGGGGATAGAAAGAAAGGTATAGCCACCTATTCCCAGGAGAGACCTAAAGATCAGGTTTTCATCGATCCAGAGGAGCCACACCTTGCTTCACCAGGGAGCAAAAGAGCAAACTGGCCTTATGAAGATAGCCCAAAATACTCTCAGAGCCAAAGGAATGCATGTTCCAGGAGAGGAAAGAGAATCTCTTCTTCTTCTTCACTCAAAAGGTCTGTGCTATAGAGGCAGCGGCCATTTCACTCACCCACCCCACATTCTAAGGCAGGAGGGAGGGGGGAGAGTGTGTGTCGCGTTATGAGGGAAGATGGCCGCCTCATTGACTTGAATGAGAGGTTAAAAGTCAACCGAAGGGAATTTTTTTAAAATGAAAAGCTTTCCATCAACTACAGTCAAGGAGGAAGAAGACCCCACCACTGGATTACTTAATAAGGCTCTAGAAATTATGCAAATTGTGAGCACAAAAAGTAGCAACCCGGAAGTAAATTTTACAAAAGCAGGGAGACAGGTTTGTATTCCTTTTCTAACTTAAACTGCTCTCCTTCCCTCAATCTTTCACCAATCTTCTTGAAATTTTCAGGTAATGTAAAACAAACATTTCTTTCTGGCACCTGTCAATTTCAGAAAGGTTGATGAAACATTTTCGATTTTATGGCTGTTAGAATGACCCCCCCCAATTATCACTTTAACATGGTGGAATGTGTTTTTTACTGACTGCCCTTAACAATGGAGGCACGGCTGTGCCTCCATTAATACTTGGATGACAACTACGATCCTCAGAGGAGGCCCTACTGGCCATTCCAAGATGAACAGAATGCCGCCATGAAGAACCTCGGTGGCGGGCCTTCTCTGTAGTGGCACTCACCCTCTGGAAAACCCTCCCTCGTACAGTTCAGGAGGCAGAAAACGTTACAACTTGTAAATGCCTCCTGAAGACATAGCTTTTTATACAGGCTTTCCCTGGTTTTTAATGTAGCTCGTTTTATACTGCCTTTTTAACTTTTTTGGTGTTTAAATTTATATTGTTGTTCTTATGGTTTTTAACTGTGCACTGCCCAGAGAGCTTCAGCTGATGGGCAGTATAAAGATGTAATAAATTATATATATATATATATATATATATATATATATATATAAACAAAGGCCATTTCTACACCAGGCTGTTTGCCTGGGATGGCCCCCAACTGGTCCCTGTGCACTGATGATGTGTATTAGGGACTTCCGGGATCACCCTCCCTCCCTCTACACCCCTGTGGTGTAGAAAGGGCCAAAGTCCTCTTTGATTTACCATATATTCCAGAAACAAATACTCTTGTCTCCTTTAAGAGAACTTTGGCTTACAGTGTACCCTTATAGAAATTAATATAAAAGGAGGATTGTGAGTAAAAGCCATTACTCAACAATGAAAAATGTTCCCTGGGCAAAGGTGCTCAGCTCAGAGTTATGCTGAGGTTGAAGGTTTCCTTAAAGTGATTTTTTTCCTCTCTGTATTTCATGAGTAGGTGGGACTCTCAGCTTTCATACAAGCCTTTGGCACAAAAGATGTATGCATCAGACTTCAGACATGAGAGCATTAGGGCTATTTCTTTATTCATTAGTCACGACTCTGAGTTGACATAGGAAGCTTTTCATATTTTGCAATCATCACCCTCACAAAGATTACCTGTTCTCACCTGTACGCAAGCCCTATTGCTCTCCTGATAAATCTTGACTGCTGCAGGTCTTATTACTACATTGTTGACCTCTTTTATGCTCCAGGAACAGCAATCCTTGTTCTAATGCTTCTCCAAGATCTTGCACCACCGTTGCCTCTAAAAGTCAGTAAGAGTTCCCTTGGGAATGGCAGGGAGAGACAGACCTTAGGAAATGGGCCTTCAGAATGTGTTCAGACCAGAGATGGGCCAATCACTTTGACCCAGTCTTTTTTGGGGGGGGCAATTTGTGCAAGTGAGGGGAGGGAGAGAGAGAAAAGAAAGTGTCCCCCAAAAATGGGGAGGTGGAGGAAATTCAAACCATGTAGTGTGGTTTCCACAGTAACTTCAGCTCATCCCCCAGAAAACACAGCAGCAGGCTGCAGAGACTGGCGTGGGTCACGTATTTGCTGCTACCAGCCATGGCAGCTTTTTAAAAGGGGGGGTGCTTAAAAACTCCCAGCCACCACATCTAAGGTAAAACAAACCATTCCTGACCATTTCTCTTAATTTCTCTAGCCTTCTCCTGAAAGCAGCAGGAAATCTCTTCCCGCCTCCTCCAGCTCCAGGATTTTAGGAGCCTTGGGCAGGGCACCACCATTTTCACCACCTGCTATTGCTCCTCCTCCACCTCTTTCTCATTTGCTTGCAAATGGAAGCATGCTTGCAAAGAGCCAGGGGAAAAAGCAGGCCATGGTTTCCAATGCTCCTCCTTCTCGCCACCTTAGGCTGACCATATGAAAAGGAGGACAGGGCTCCTGTAACTTTAACAGTTGTAGAGAAAAGGGAATTTCAGCCAGTGTGATTTGTATGCAATTAGTTCCTGGTGAAATTCCCTCTTCATCACAAGAGTTAAAGTTGCAGGCACTATACTAGAGTGACCAGATACAAAAGAAGGCAGGGCCCCTGCAACTTTAACTGTTGTGATGAAGAGGGAATTTCACCAGGAACTAATTGCATACAAATGACACTGGCTGAAATTCCCTTTTCTCTACAACTGTTAAAGTTACAGGAGCCCTGTCCTCCTTTTCATATGGTCAGCCTAACCACCATTGTCTGAGCCACAGCAAGAGGCAGGTAAGCAAGCAAGATGAAGTGGTGAAGAAGAGGAGCAAGTCCAGGGGACTCTTCTTAGTGGACCCCTACTGGGGTAAGGGCCCTTGACAGGTGCCCGACTCTGCCTATCTGCCTGCTCTGTTGCCCATTTTCGCAGGGGACAAATGGTTAACCCTGAAAATGGGAGGTGGGGAGATTATTGGGACAATCTAGTCAAATGATTCTTCACTTCCTCCCAGGAACTTCTGTGAGATCAGCACAGGCCCAGTGTCAGCAGGTGACATCGTCTGGCAACCTCCAGGGCCCCAAGACCCTGATAGGGACACTGATTTAAACACATTTTTGAGTAAGGCAGCATAGCATCAGTCTGAAGATTTCCAGAAATGTTGACAGCAACTCCTTTGAACTTCTCCTGCTGCTGCCCACCTCCATCACTGCCATAAGGTAAGCCTGCCAGGAAGGGGGGGTGCACTGATATAGGAGGAGGCCCACTAGAGAGGATTTTTCTCAGGATTAGCTGGCTGGCTCTGGATTAGGGATGGAGAAGAAATGACTTTGTTTCCATTTTAAATGAATACATGAACCAAAACCCAGTTATCCTTTGAAATTCGTAGTTCTGCGAATTTTATAGTGGAGTTCTCCAATCAAAACATGTGTCCAAAAATGTGTATATTTGGAGAACGTGCATATAAATATGCATACATTACTGAAAATTATGTTTTAAAGTGTATTGTATTAGGGTAAGTGCTTGCAAAAAAATGTGCATATTGCGCAAAATTGCATACAAAAATGAATGCTTTAAGAGAAATGCACATATATCCACGTATTTTAATGCTTTTTTTAAAACAATCCTAAGGATAAACTGGATTTTTGACTGAAAAAATGAGAAATGAAGTGACACTATAATTGACAGATTCAACCATCGCAACCCTGGATCAGGGGCAGCTCTCAGGTTTGAGAATGCTCCTCCCTCTGAATCTACCATATTGCATTTATTTGAACACAAGACCTTCCTGACCTCATGATCCAAGCTTAAAGGTTAGGCTCATAGGTTTAGGGAGATTTCCTCTTCTTTTTTCTTTTCATTTTTAATAGTAAAATAGTGCTAGTGATTAACTTAAGTCCCATTGAATTCAATTGGCCTACTCTAAGTATCACTACATCTGGATCTTGCCTTATATTTTTGTACACTGCCTTGGGATCTGATTTGATGAAGGCTGAATAGAAATGTTTTAAATTCATACATAAATATGTAGTGAAGTGATTCATCAACCACACAGTCAAATCTCAGTTTATTTGGACACTGCTAATGATCTTGTGGAAAGAATAAGAGACCAGGTTGGGGTGGAATCAAAGATCATGTCCAATTATTCGTTCTAAGAAAGCCCACCACACAGAAGTAGGATTTCTGAAAGTATCCAACTTCAACAAAATCCAGCTGCAATGTACTTGTGAAGATATGTTGAAATGTGATCTATTCAGTGTATGCCTAAAGTTAGATCCAGCCCACTGTTAATAAATTACTTCAAACTTCAGACAACACATTAAAAACCCTAACATTAACAGCCACAATAAAAGGTAGCAGATAAAAATTACAAAGCAGCCTGTGGGATTATAAAATTCAATCCAGGCAAAAAGTTGGTTCACACATGCACAATCACCACTTGATGTACCCATCAGGAAATGAACACTTGTATGTGTGAACTGACCATCATAAATAGAATCATCACATACTAGGCCAAACCAGTGGAGGCTGGTGACTCTGTTTTCAGTGAGGCAGTGAATCCATTCTGGGTTTCAGTCAGAACCAGCCAGAACTCTAAAGGAACTATCCAAAGTGTTGAACCTATTTTGGGGACAGAGGTCAGTAACTTGGATAGTCCCTTTGGAGTCCTAGCTGGTTCTGACTGAAACCTGGAATGGATGACAAGCCCTATTGAAATCAGAGCCACCAGCCTCCACTGGGTCCAACTAATCATGCATCTAGCCCAATATTGTCTACTGTGGCCAGTAGTAGCTCTCCAGAGTCTCAGGCAGCGGGCCATTTCCAGCACCTGCTAACCTCATCCTTTGAAATGGAGAGGCAAAGGATTGAGCCTGGTAACCAGGGACCTTCTGTGCTTAGCTATGGGCCCTCCCTGATCTAACCCCATGGTTCACATCCCTTCAAAAACAGTATTTTTCAGTGTATAGTAATGAGGTGTAGAAAAACAATGTGGTACTTATTCATGTGTGAACAAGCTCAAAATGATCACAACTTGGACACGTTGTGTGAATAATCCATGCGCAATGTATGGGAGGCAACAACAATGCCAGGAAAGGGAGCTGTCCCAAACTGCCTGTGGCCCGATGGCCATCTCCTAAGTACACAACACTGAATACATTTGTTCTCAGATGAAACCGAAACTGCTTCCTAACATGCCTCTCCCAATACCAGTGGAGACAAATGATGATGTTGAATTAGGCCTTGAGGCACCTCACCTTCCTTCTTCAATTTCCTTCCAATTATCCTGGCTCTCATACTTTTGCCCACTAAAACCAAAGTTGGAAAGGCCCATAGGGTCATCCAGTCCATTGAACCAAAGGCAGAGTTACTCAGCTGCTTTATTCAGTTGTGACTCAGATAGAGCTTCTCACTGACTCAATGGGAGTTTTGCCTGAGTTCGGCAACAATAAAGACACAAAGTTTGACCATAAAAGTGTGAGTCCAAGAGGATGATGAACACACAATTGATTCACTCTCTGGCTTTCTGCCAGCTGCATGATAGTGGAAATTCCCAAGAACATCATAGGCCTCAGGGTCCATCTATTAGTCCCATCATACAAACTTACAGCAAGGCCATTCCCAGAATAAATTATTACAACAGCTACAGTGGTGACTACAACAGAAAAGGTGATCAGGAAAATAAGAGTTCCGTAAGGCTAAATGGAAATCGGGGTGGGTGAGCTGGTTGTTCTAACCTTAATAAAATTAAAAAGGTTTCACCAACCTTCCTGTAATTTGGATGTGCCAGAAATAAATGTTTATTTTACATACCTGAAAATTCCAGGAAGATTGGTTAAAGACTGAGGGAGAAAGGGCAGTTAACAGAAAAAATGTTCCTGAAAAGGGTTGGCAACCCTTTGTGCTCATAATTTATAAAAACACTAGAGGCTCCATATTTTAGAGAATGCTGTTTTCTTATTTGCTTTCCACATAGTTGGTGGAATGGGATTTATTTTTTTAAAATTCAATTGACTTATTTTTAAAATAATTTTTATTTGCTAATGAAAGCCTATGGAAGCTCATAACGCGACCCTTGGAATATTGGAGGGGTAATAACTGCTGTGTGGAGTAAAAGCAGAAGCAGCAAATTTCTGGGGTGGGTGGGTGGACAAGCAATACTCTCAGCGTGACCAGACCCTACCCTTTCCCCTTAACCACTTGTATTACTAAAGTCCCTTTTTGGGGTCAAGTGCTGGGAACAGAGATGTCTTAGAAGGAAGTTATGGTACTGAATGGGAATTAAACTTTGGTTCATAAGCAGGCCTGTCTTTCCAAGCGGGCAGAAAATTTTGCTGCCTGAAGTCTGAGAAACAGGTTCAGCCTGGTTCTTACCTCCCTTTTCTCTCTTTTTGAACATGCTTTCCCTTGGCTTTGAGACTATTTTGGGCTATCTTTCCCCAAGGCCAGTTTCTCTGAGCCAGGAACCTGGCTCTTGAGAGCTTGGTGTAGTTTTTGCTCTCTGGCGAAGCTTGGGCTTTACAACACTTTTCATTTTAAAAAGTTTTCTTCATTCTCTACCTGAATTAATTTTCCCTACCAGGACTTTGCTGAGTTCTACACCCTGGATTCTAGGAGAGGTTTCTTTCAACCTTCCTCTGGGTCCATGAAAGCTTGATCTTCAGATCTCTCCTTGGGATGGTCAGCTATACATTCCTTTTATTCCTTCCCCCACACCCACTGCTCCCTTCCTTTTTTCTTAAAAAAAAAAAAATGGACCATACTACTATAAAGTTGAAACTTCAAACACTTCACTTCACCAGTTTGGACTGGTGGAAGTTTAACTAAAACTAAGTAAAGTTTCAAATTGCTGCTGGGCCTACTAACAGTGTTTTCAGCCTATTAACACTGGGCCTACTCATGTTGTTTTTCTAATAGGCCTGAAGGAGCACCTATCCTGGCATGAAGCGACCTGTACACTGTGTTCAGCATCCAAGGCCCTCCTGTGTGTGTCTCCTCCAAGGGAATCTCGTAGAGAGGCAACAAGGGAGAGGAGCTTCTCACTGGTGGCCCCCAAGAATGGAATGATCTTCCCGATGAGGCCCGCTTGATGCCAAACTTGTTATCTTTTTGGCACCCGGTTAAAACTACCCTCTTCTCTCAGGTATTTGGCAGCAGATAATGAGTTCATAATCAGAGACCAGAGGTTTCCCTGAAACAGAGGATACCTTCAACCAGAAGACTGACCACTGTAAAGCAGACACATGGCCACCCTGCATAAAAATCTAGTGGTCTGCTCCTCCCCAGGGTGTCAGTGCATAAGCTATGCATGCTCTGAGCATGAGTAGTTTCTGTATTCTGTAGCTTTGCGGAAGAGCAAGGATCATAGAATTCAATATGGCAGGTAAGGATGAGTCTTCCACTAAAGACAATAACTTGTAGCACCCTGAGCACTTTGTGCACCCAATCAAGGGCCAATGGGGGGAGATGGGGGGAAATCTCAATAGTGCCCTATGAGTCATGTCTTCATACATAGGCTATGGATCAAAAGAACAGTGTTTCAAATAATTGGAATTTTGATAACATGGCACAAAATAAATGTATTGCATATTTCAAATGGTATAAAATTGCAGATTTGGTTCCATGTAAACCATCTCTTTTTCCCTCCCAGAACATGCCATACACATCCATGTGCTCCACAGAATGCAAACCCTGCCAGTTTCATTCACATCAGATATATAAAGAACTTATATAACCCCTTGTGCAACAGTTAATTTACCAGTATTCAGCCCCTTAAATGTGTCATTCAGCAATGAGCGAAGAAGAACCTCCCAAAATTTTGTAATACAAAAATGTTTGGCTGTCCTGAAGGGACAGCAGTAAAACTTAACAAGTTGCCTAGGAAGAGACCTTAATTAAGGATTGCATTCATAGCTGGAGGCCTCAGTCTGGCTGGAAAATAAATCTGATCTGGAGAAGATCCATTTCAAGAAAGGCTGACAAAAGTAACCAGTGAGGCCAAAATCTGCCTTGTTATTTTTCCCTCTTAAGGGATACGCTGTGGGGGGTTTGCTGTTGTTTTGTATTTTGCTTCTTTTTAAAAAAATGGAGAAATTATTTGGTAATGAGCAGGTTTTCTTTTGTCAAATTGAGACGATTCTTGGCTGATGCACATGATCCCTCTGGGGGCTTCCTTTCAATCCATGGTGACCTTCTTTGATCACCACTTAAACAACAAAAAAAGGAAAGTCAGCCACAATCCATGTTTCTGTTCAAGTCCCATCAAAAATAATAGGAATTGCATGAGAAAAGGCTGTTCATGGGTGGAGTCAGGGATGGATGGATGGATGGGAGCTGGGTGCCCCCATGCTGTTCTGCTAACGCTTGCTGTGCAGGTGCTTGCTTCACATGGTCACTGAACAGCATCAGGAATGCCATACACGTACTTCTCCCAATGGCTGTATCAATACTAGCGACAGATGAATCTGTTGATTTTGATATCTCTCCATTCCTCATTATTCCAATCAGATTGCTCTGATCTTTGAGATAGTTTTCATTCTTAGGTTCAGTTCAGCCCACACTTTGAGCATTTTGTTAAGGCTAGGGTGACCAGATAAAATCCAGGTCAGGGCTCATGTAACTTTAACAGTTGTAGAGAAAAGGGAATTTCAGCCAGTGTCATTTCTATGCAATTAGTTCCTGGTGAAATTCCCTCTTTATCACAACTGTTAAAGTTGCAGGGGCCCTGCCTTCTTTTGTATATGGTCACTCTAGTATAGTGCCTGTACCTTTAACTGTTGTGATGAAGAGGGAATTTCACCAGGAACTAATTGCATACAAATGACACTGGCTGAAATTCCCTTTTCTCTACAACTGTTAAAGTTACACGAGCCCTGACCTGGATTTTATCTGGTCACCCTAGTTAAGGCTGCATGTAAATTCGTACCAGTGCTGGCTGGTGGCTCTGATTTCAGTGGGGCAGCGGATACACTCCAGGTTTCTGTCAGAATCTGCCAGAACTCTTAAGGAGATATTCAAGGTGCTTAATCCATTTTGGGGATAGGATTTGGCATGCTGGATAGTGCCTATGGAGCTCTGGTGGGTTCTGACTGAAACCCAGAGTGGATTCACAGCCCACCAAATTTGGAGCCAACATCCTCCACTGATCCGTACACCTTTCTGTGCCTATTTCTCCTAATGTGTGCATTTCCGAGTGCAATTTTTTGTACAAAATGCAAGTTTTTGTACACTTTTTTATTATCAGAGAACTGTTTTGCAACATTCGGAGAAGTGTAACTTCCAAAGGATAGCTGAGTTTCGACTGGCATTTTGGTTCAAAATTAGAGAAGTCTGCATTAAAACGGAAACAGTACAGATTTCTCCGCCAACTCTAATCCATACTGCTACAGACTACCAGCAATAGCCCCCCGGTATGTTTGTACCTTTGCAGAGCCTGCATTTCTTGCTCTCCATGCATTACTGATGGTGGCTGGATTGTTCCCTGAAGAACTAACATATGATGCTCGGCCATTTTGTTGCCATGCCATCACAATGCTTTTAAGAGATTGGTTGCAATAGTGCAATAAATCAAGATCTGGGCCAGATCTACACCAAGCAGGATATAGCAGTATGAAAGCGGTATATGGTATGTGGCAATGGGCCCCAACAGTTGTTGATGCACTTCAATACTGCAATAAGCAGTAGTGTGGCTCCTGCCTTTTATATACCACTTTCATGGCTGCTTTCATACTGCTATATCCTGCTTGGTGTAGATCTGGCCCTGGACACATGGTGAAGTATTTCTCCAAAACACTGATTTGGTCTATGGTGACCCCCCCCCACCCCCTAAAATCAGCACATAATAAATATAAACCCCCCAAAGTGGACCTATAATCCCTTTGCAGGGCAGGTGATATTTGAGCTACCAACCTCTGACATATTTTGCATGTGATATCTCCATGTAGAGGATGACTCCTCCTCCATATTACTTAATCCAGATCAACACGAGACTGCTTCAGTACCCACAATCACAAACACAGTTTAGAACCATACTCTGTCAATTAACATGCATTGAAAGTGTGGAAAATAATCCAATCATTTTATTTGCTTCACACTTTCCCCCTCCCTGATGGTATTTTTCCATCACAGACACAAAGGATCCAGCTATTACATATGCAGAACCAGAACTTCTGGAAAACGAAACACAAAGCAACATTGATTCTCTAAGGCCAATTACAACCCCTCTGATTTTAAAGGATTATAGGGAAGCTGACTTTGTGCAATAATTTCCAGTCTAATTACAATTTAGAAAGCATCTTCATTGTTGTCAAAAAATATTTAATGTGCCTTGGCATTAGCAAATAATCTAATTCATTTTTTATTATTATTTTATTTTAGCTGGTCACACAGCATGATCACATACAATTCCCAGAGCTATTAAACAGAGAGAATGTTTTCATTTACAACCGCGTTCTCCAGCTTGTTTGGAACTGGTAATCAAATGTGATTATGTTTGTTCCGAACTTATACACCGCCAACCAGTCCACATTCACTAATAACCAGCCTATGGGAGTGGAGTAAACTCTTTATGAATAAAATCAAACCAGAGGGAAAGTGGGAGAGGGGGGGAATGACCAGTCTTTAGTGCGATTATTTGCTGCCTAATAGAGGTCAACACCCCAATACAGTTAAACAATATAACAGGAATGCACCTAAATGGATATGTCAGTTTTTCAAGTATTAAATTATTTAGCAATAATTACCCCAGCATGTGGATACTATAAACGTAGGTGTTGGGAGGATAAGAAAACAGCCTGCTTTGTTAATTCAAATTGTCAGTTTGCTGGCCTAGCTGTAAAAGAGAGTGAATGTTGCAAGCAATAGGCTGCCAATGGGTACAGACGTCCAAGCCTACCTTCTTAACCTTAAGCACTAGAAACCTGATTTAATTTTATTTTTCAATGGAAATTGAGATTATTTGCATGCTGAATCTGCACCGAATAGCCATTTCTTGGTGCAAAACCACTGAAAATGCACAGGCCAGCACACCTTCGTTTTAATAAACATTTTGAAATAGATAGCTTGCATTACAACGTGACAACAATCCGCGTTTCTGGCATTTTTCTCCCCTCACCCTGTATGCATCTTCAAGCTGTCAAGTAATTGGACAACCATTGCCCTTGCTTCATGTTACAAGTTTGATTGAAATGGCACAGGCCAGACGACCAGTTCTCTCACAGATTCTTTAATTAGAGGGTCTCCTGAACCTCCGAACCACTAGCATAAAAAAGAGCAATTAACACTTCTCCCAGACCCCCCTCCATCCATCTGTCACAGCACAGGTGGGAAAAGAAAAAAGGAAAAAGATAATAGATCTTTTCTAAACAAAAATGCTGGACTCTGAGTATATGTGCTCTCCTGCCACATACACACCCCATGTCCTTCTCTTCTTTCTTCCAACCATCAACGATAACACCCTCCTCCTTCTGCAGCAGTGGAATAAGAAAAGGAAAGGCGGGGGGGGAGATACAATGCCTTTGGGTTTTATAATATGCTACACTCCAAGTAAGCTTGGGGAGAAATTTGTGTGGAAGTTAGAGAGATGGGAACAACATGCTTTTAGTCAACCCCCTTGTCTTTAAGCATGGAGAAGGGTGAGGAAATGACTGGCCTTTTCGAACCGATGCAAGGCCTTGACATCCAAGGGCCTCCACCACCATCTTCCCCCAACCACAAAGAAGAAAAGACTCAGTCTGAGTCAGATTGTGAGAGAGGAATTGTGTAAGCTGACTTGAGGGTAGACTCAGTAGGTCAGCGAGATGGCTTAATATTCCAACCCATGTCAGGCATGCCATTTCTGCTTAAGGATCTTTGAATCCAGAACAATCAAGATGGGTTGATCACTTGATGACTGTGACATCCAATGGCTGACATCCAGCTATGAACGGTCCAACAAAGATCAAACACCACAGAGAGACCTTCCATTTCAGCTGACATCACCGCAGAGAATGCTTTTTACAGGAGTCAGGTCACACGGTCGGCAGAGGGAGAGCATGATGACAGAGAGTGTGGCTTAGTGGTCATACCCAGTAGTAGGGGAAGGGACATGGCACGATAGCATGGCATGTGCTTTCATGAATAAGGAGGTCTCAGATTCAATCCCTGCAGTCTTTTATCAAGGATTTCAGTGAGAAAGGCTGGAAAATGCATTGCCTGAGACTTCGGAAAGTTTTTGGCAGTCTGAACAGACAATGCTGGGTTAGGTGAACCAATCATCAGAGCCAGTGTATTTGTAAATGTATGTGTGAATCAGCCTTACGGGTGGGAATACATGTCATTACAGAAAATCTGTAATCCAGAACTCTGACGAATGGCAGAGAGTTTTTTCTTTCTTTCCTTTTTTCAGGTGTATCTGGCAACCAGAAGTACATTGTTTATCTTGGCATAGTTATTTCTAAGCATATAAAGGCTGGCATCACAATTTAAGGATTATTTAGACTGAGATAAAGGATTGGAAAACATACAAAGTTCTACATAAATCAGTAATTACATTGAAACCATAATTAACAATAATGACAACAATGATGCCGATAAGGATAGGGCCAGCCTTTGCCAGGAAATATGGAAGATTGGACTGCTGGGAATGGAAGAGTACTCCATTCGTAAACTGGTCCGCCCACTGAACAGGAAATATTGTGCTGAACCTTCCTGACTGGTGCCTGCCTGTCTCAGGAGAGAATCGTGGTGATAGCCAAGGCTACCCAGATCAGATCTACACCTTGTGTCAAATCATTACGAATGTGAAATAGAAAGCAGGAAATAACTCTGTGAAATTGGTATATGGAATGTGGATTATGCCCCAATAGTTATCAGTGCACTTCAATACCACTATAAAGCAGTAGTGTAGATCTGGATCCAGTAAGGATTTAGAATAAGACTTGAATTCAGAACTTAATCTTCATTCCATTATATGGCTAGTATTCAATACTTAGGGAATTTTGTGCAATTGATAATCATTTGTTAAATGTGTGGAATCAATACATCATCATTGTTTATTTGCACTTGCTTTTCCCTCCAAAAGGAAGCCTAAAGCAGTTAACAACTTCTTACAGAATACAATATTTTCAAATAAAATATCAAAAGACAACAATATGAAAAACTATCTAATCATAACACTACTACATTCACCCTATAAACAAACTTTCAGTTCAGAATTTAAACATCAAGTCAATTAATAAATACAAAATTCATGAACATATTAAGCAAACAAGGGGATAATAAAATGCAATCTATGTTTTAACAAAAAAATACACATGCACACCCCACTCCAGCAGCCAACATAATAAACTAAAGATCTAAAGGAAGTGTCAAGGTAGGACCTCTGATCTTTGGACAAAACCACAAATAGATATTGCTGAATATCTTTCTAATTTCCCTTGATGATGGTAAAAGAAACAAATAAAAGAAATGAGCGCAAATATGTATTTCTCCCTTTATTTATACAGGCTTTTATCAGTAAATGTCACCTTAAGACTCAAACTGGAAGCTCTTTATTATGAAGCAAATAGGCATGAGTATGTAAACTCTCTTCATAATTCTTCATCTGTAATGGAGTTCTTC
Source organism: Anniella stebbinsi (assembly GCA_029215795.1). Lineage (NCBI taxonomy): Eukaryota > Metazoa > Chordata > Lepidosauria > Squamata > Anniellidae > Anniella > Anniella stebbinsi. The sequence goes on from JARDYH010000001.1 coordinate 352,828,637, forward strand.
CTTGCAGCCTTCGGAACCCAAGTATCTCAAAGATTCCCCGTTGACACTCGTAACCAGCTGACATGATAACAAGTGATCATCAGGTGCCCCTTTCCTCAATCACCTCAGTCTTCAATATCAAGTCTTACTCATGAATGACTTCTTCCTGCATATCCTCCCAATGGTACCCCCACAGAGCAGGATCCTTCACCAAACGGTATTAAGGGCTCTTCAGATTCCAGAAGTACGTTCAATCGACCTCACACAGTGTGTCAACTCAGCTGATACACTAAATTATAAATCCTGCCTGTTTCAGGGAGAGATGGTTTGATTATCAACGTGTAATTGTCCGAATATATTTATTTCTAGACAACCTGATGACAGGGATTGTACTGAGGTGGGGAGAGGACAGGGAAAGGAGTCATCCTTCGCAACCAATGGTAATAATTATTCATTATGACAGAAGCAGTTAATGTATTAATCACAGGAAGGGCAGAGTGACAGCTGTCTCTTAATTAGAACAGAATCCCATGTTTAAAAAACCTTTGTTCCTTCGTAACATTTATCCCTTGTGAGCCTTTTTTATATTAAGATGGCATCCTGGTCTTGCTGAGTCACAGGGATTCTGTAATTATTCAGAGATTAGGACATAGGATCGTATATAATGTTATATCTGCTGAGACAGAAATGGCTGGGATTATAAGAGGACTCAGGGTACCTCTAGACAGTCCCTTTCCATCACGGTGGCTTCTGATTGGCGGCAGCTGGGTTACATGATGCTGCCTCCAATCCGAAGCCATCTAGGGGCAAAGCCCCAAAGCTCCGCACTAAAAAAGTCGGGCATTTAGTCCGACTTTTTTAGTTTTGAGCGAAGCGACGACAGTATTTGCCGTCTGTTGCTTTTACTCCGCACTTCTTGGAGGCATGCCAAGTCTATGGCGACCACTGAGTGGTTGCCATGGGCTGGGCATGGAAGGAGGTGGTGCAGCAAGCCATAAGCTCACTGCACCACCTCTGCACCTCCAAAAAAACTGCGCCTCCTAGGTCCTCCCCCCTTCTGCAAATTAAAAAATAAAAAACCTAAACTCCACACCTCCTCAGTCCTCCCCCACACACACACAAATTAAAAAAATAAAAAACCCTCAACTCCGCGCTTCCTCGGACAATAAAACTTACCTTCAAAGAGGCAGCACGGGCACAGCAGCGGCGGTGGCCGGTGAAAAAGGGGGGAGGGAGTGCAAATGTGCGTCGCTCCGCCTACTGCTGCCACCGCCACATCAAAGAGATGCTGTGAAGAGAAGGCCTCAGTGAAATCTTGACCTGGAGTTCCCTGCTGTGAGGCACTGAGGTCAGATGTTGGGATCAGGGAAGCGGATGGAACTGTTTATACTTGGCCTGACCAATGCGGGAATTTCATACTAGAGGCCAATCACAGCAGCCAGCATTGTACAACCCTCTTCCCTTCAGCATCTGAAGAGGGTTCTAAGAACTACACCATGCAGTCCATCAGAATGCCAGAGCTGCATTTCTCCCTATTGATTAGAAGTAATTCAGCAGACGTAAACATGGGTAACTGCAGCCTACCTCTTGGGCAATATGAAGATAGATGGCAAAAGCTATGTAATTTACCCTGAAGTAAATGGCAAAGGGAATAATTTGTGCACATACAACCCCAGTGTGTGTGTGAGAGTGTGTGTCCCTTTTTGAGTTATTTATAATTCCTCCCTCCTTTGCCTAACCCAGCATCTTAATTTTCCATCTGACACACAAATCCTTCCTTTATAAATGACTTCAGATTGTTACAGAGCTTGAAGCTATGAGAACTGGAATGTGAAGTGTTCTATAAATGGCAGGAACGCTGATTGCTGATATCATGTGTTAATTGGTAATATCTGTGTTCAGTAGGTTCCAGCAATATGTGTTATATCACATTAACTAGCCACATGCCCATGATATCTGATATTAACTATTTGGTTAAGAGGAATTAGTGTTCCTAGGAAGGTAGCATTTGGACCTGGAAGATTTGTTTAATTAGCCTTTATGGACTGTCAAAATGCAGGATGTGAAACAGCCTCCATCCAACGTGACAGACTGTCAAAAGCAGGCAAAGCAAGTATCATCTCTCTCTGTCTGCCATAATATCCCCAGGAATCATTTTCTTTTGATAAAGCTCTAGTCTTAGCAACATCAATCTCAGAGTTTTAATTTCGGTTTTGGCCCACTCAATGCATAGGACTCCAACGCTGTTTGGACCATGTTCTCACTTAAGATTTTGGCATAATTTAGAGACAATTTTGACCAGATGAGATTCCCATTTGTTTTCCCCGGTGATAGCCATCTTCTGTTTTCCTCTTGGATGATAAACTAGGAACCCAATCTGAAGATGTTATTTTGAGAAAGGAAAAGCCTAGAAGTTTGTGCCGCTTCGCAGAGCTTCTCCACACCTTTGATAATTTTCTTCCACCATATACGTTAAGGGCCAGTTAACATGGAACCCTCTTTGGGTACCATCCCGAAGAAAGCGGTAGTGTTCTTATACCCAGGCAACATTTCTTGGACCACCACCATCTCCACTAATACTAATACTACTTACAGAGATGCTCTCAAGAATTCTACCAAACACTCTCACCCTTTCTGCCCTCCTTCCACTAATAATCCCATCATGTCCCAGCTAGTAGTATTAAGTAGCGGTTAATTCTGATGATGAAACTTTCTGCTCTTAGTTGTAGTCATCATTGTAGGAGTAAGATGGCATTCAATGAAGTAAATTGTCATCAGGATATACTGGCAGGAAATAATGTAGTAGCAGCACTGGTCAGCATGACAGTGATGGTCCACCAGTTGGATCCAGCAAAAAACTTTATGGCAAATAGTATAAAAAGAGGAACTATAAACCATGTCTGGTACAGGGCTTGTTGGCAATCTTCATTATCTGAGAGTCTGGGGGTGTAGGAATCAACAAAACCAAGCTTGCTGGACTTATCATAGAACAGTAGATTTGGAAGGGGCCTATAAGGCCATCGAGACCAACCCCCTGCTCAATGCAGGAATTCACTTTAAGCTACATCTTGAATGCCTCGAGTGTAAGAGAGCCCACAACCTCCCTAGGTAATTGGTTCCATTGTCATACTGCTCTAATAGTCAGCAAGTTTTTCCTGATGTCCAGCCAGAATCTGGCTTCCTGTAACTTGAGCCCATTATTCCATGTCCTGCACCCTGGGATAATTGAGAAGAGATCCTGGCCCTCCTCTGTGTGACAGCCTTTCAAGTTCTTGAAGAATGCTATTTTGTCTCCTCCTCAGTCTTCTCTTCTCCAGGCTAAACATGCCCAGTTCTTCAGTCTCTTCCCCGGGGGCTTTGTTTCCAGACCCCTGATCATCCTCATTACCCTCCTCTGAACCCACTCCAGCTTGTCTGCATCCTTCTTGAAGTGTGGTGCCCAGAACTGGACGCACTACTCAAGATGAGGTCTAACCAGTGCCGAATAGAGGGGATTCCATCTCAAAGTTCATTCCAACTTGAGTCAGATTGCAAGCTTTGTTGTGTGTTTTTGCATGGAAAATCTGTGTATTTTCATGTGTATTTTCCCAAATGTACACATAAATTGTGCACGTTTCAGAAGTATGCATTTTTCCCATGCACATTTTTCAAATGCACGAATGCTGTCAAACAGATTTAGGGGGGGGGTCCACAAATCACATTGCAAGCTCAGAAATGTACAGACCTCCACTGCAAATCGCATCCGAGTCCGCGTTTGGTCCAAAAGGTGCAAACCGAGTAAAAACCTGATCGGAAATGAAATGAAACAAATTTCTCATACTTCCCTATCTGAGACCAACTAAAATGATAGAGTTTTGTATAATTAAGAGTACAATCCCATGCATGTTTAGACAGAAGATGCATGCTGGGAGTTGTAGGATTTTTTCTGTCTAAACATGCATAGGAATGCACCGTAAATTTTTTTTTAAAATGAACATTCTCGTGATTCATACTTTGCTGTGTTCTGAATGCAGCAGAAAGAGGAAAGCAGAAGTTAAATGGACTTGGAAACAACTCACTTGCTGTCCTTGAACCCAGGAGAGTTTGCTGCTCATTTTTCACATAGCTATTCTCAGCATCAGCGTTCAATAAAAGGACCCTCTGGAAGTCGGAGGGAGGGGACCTACTGGGTCAAAACTCCTTAATACATGCTGAACATCCTCAATTTTCCCCCCACTGTCTTTCAAATGTCTTTTGGTGTCAAAAGCAGATGTGTGAGGTTAAACTCTATCAAGCACAGTAAGGGTATTAACATTTCTTATAGCAGCTGTTTATTATGGGACTACAAAGATGAAGTAAAGGCAACAGAACCGCTTGCATTGCCAGCAAGAGTTAAGGTTTTATCCTGCTTATAAGCCTTATTTGCATAAGGACATGCTGCAAAAAGTGAATTCGCATAACTATTGTTGTCACTCATCTTTCTATGGTTCAGCTCTCACAGGTTGTTGCTATGTAGCTCTTCACTTTCATTCATTGCTCTTACAACCAACACTAACACTCCCTTCAAGCTACTAAAGCAAAGCTACCAAGTTTCCAGGCCCCTTGTTTTAATTGTGATGCATGTGCTTCCTCTTCTTTTCGCCGTTGTCACTGAATTACCCCGTAAATCGCATCGTTCTTATAACCGTTTCCAATTACACATCACTAATTCAGTTTTGCCATCGCTTTTCTTATTTTAAACTGCACCAAATTAATTGCGTCTATTATCGCTTAAAAAGATATTCACTTCCGTCTGCCAAGCGCGCGGAATGATTTTTTAAAATGTTAGTTGGATAATGTTATCAGCAACCTAAACTGTATTTAATACTGGGCATGGCGGGGGTGGGGAGAGAAATAGACAACAAAAAGTCAAAATAATTAATTGTGTGGCACAAATCTGTCTAATAGGGAGTTCTGCTTTTCTAATAAGCTGCTTTGCTGCCTGCCTGATGTCTTGTGCACATCAGTGTATATAATACAACAAGGGTATTAGAAAACATGAACAGTGAAGCTAAAAAAATTTTTAAAAAAAGTCTGAACAAGTTAGACATGCCTAAATGCCACTGAGTTCAATCGTAATAACTATGCCTAAACAGTTCTCTAGTTCTTGAGAGTGTTCATAACAATTCATATTAGGGAAGCTTTCAAAATTCCGCTCATCCAATTTTTCTTGGATCAGGCCTGGTGCCCATACCTGGCATTGTAAGGCAACTGCCAATGCCCCAGTAGGGGCCACCTGTATTTTAACTGCTTCAGGCACTTCCACATTGGGTAACTGGGTCTGTGAGCCTCCATTTAAATTTCTCACAATTCCCTTGGAGTGACAATATTTCAGGCACTCGGGGGAGGGGGGCAGTGTGTGAAATTAAAACAGCAAATCCCAGCCACCCTTGGAACGCTGCTGCTGCTGCCATCATTGCCAAATAGGCCTGAGGGGAACATCAACATAAAGGGGGCAACCAGAGGGCACGTGGCTGAGGCCCCACTAAAACTTGCCCTGGATTTTGGAGTTCCAAACAGCCGTGTCTTGTTTCCAAGGTGGAACTGAAGCAGTTCGAATCCTCTATTTCTTCGTTTTTTAAAAAAATATATCCTAATTTTGATCCATACCAATGTAGTCTTTGGGTCTTGGGTGGCCATTATTATTATTATTATTATTATTATTATTATTATTATTATTTCCCGCCTTTTTCCCTTTGCAAATTACTCTTTATGTCCCCACACACACATGACTAGGTCCTCCATGTCCTCACTGCTGTCCATTTGATGGCTATCTCCCTCTGGACCCTGATACCAGACTTGGCTACAGCTTTCATTTTTTACAGTTTCTTCGGGCCCTTTTTTCCTCCCTTTCCCTCTTTACGCGTCCAGTATGCCTGTGCTTATTAGTAAAATAGCTGCAAAAAGAAAAAAAAAAGCAATCTTTATGGGATCAAATGGATTATTGCATTTGGATTCTTTTTGTTCAGTTTTCCCTAATTCTTTTTTTTATTTGTTATTTGTTATTTATTTCTTACCTGCTTCTCCCTCTGGATCGAGGTGGGAAACAACATTAAATACAACAATACAATATAAATGAAATACATAAAACTGATTAAAAGAGCGTATAAAACCAATACAATATAAAAAAAACAATCACGACATCTTAGAATTCTTAGGTTTAAAACTCATCTGGGTAGGCCTGCCGGAAGAGATTGTGTACATATATTTGTATACATTGTTAAAATTCTACAGGCGAAGGAGGAGTGGAAGAAGAGGAAGGAGAAATACCAGGTGGCTGGGTCTCGCTGCTGTCATTTTAATTTCCCAGAATGCCTCTCACATAGCCTTGCTGAAAGGCATTGTGGGAAATGTACATGGTGGCTCCCACCCCTCACTGGAGCACAGTTGGTGCTGCTATGAGGTAAGCCCACTCAAGCCTAGAACCAATGTATACACATAGGACTTTACAGAGTAATCACTAGCTGACAGGTCCCTGCTCCCAAGAAGCCTACAATCTAAAATTTGTTTCAGGTCTGTCTGCAGAGGGGTGGGGTGAAGATGGGGGGCAACTGCAGGAGCTATTGCTATTGTAACTGAGACGGAATTCCATGCACACCACAGGAAATGATGCCACCTCCATGATAGTTTATGTAGGCTGACCATATGAAAAGGAGGACAAGGCTCATGTAACTTTAACAGTTGTAGAGAAAAGGGGATTTCAGCCAGCATTATTTGTATGCAATTCGTACCTGGTGAAATTCCCTCTTCATTACAACAGTTAAAGCTGCAGGGGCCCTGCCCTCTTTTGTATCTGGTCACTCTAGTATAGTGCCTGTGTTAGCCAAAGCATAGCCATCTTTGCTTACATGTACAGAATGCTGGGAACCTTGCTCAAGGCTGAAGGAAAATTTAAAGTGTGTATGCAGCTGAAAAGGCTTTGCCACAAGCCCGGTTTCATCTGGTTGTAGCATTTGTCCTAATGCAAGGCTGTCAGCGCATCTTATCAGAAGCTACAGAATCTACCCCAGTAACAATTGAAACATGCGCAGTAGCTTTCAACAGTGTGTCAAAGGGCAGAGACTCTCTTGTTGGAATGCATGGGGTTTTGCTTGCGCTTGCGCTGTATAAAGCAATGACGTAGATCTTATGCTGTATAATATAAAAGGGGGGGCTTGTGTGCCCCTAGGTGTGGCTCTGGTGAGCTGGGAGCTTGCTAGAGTGCACCCGCTCAGCTGAACGTAATAAAAGTGAGTTGGACCAGATCTTTGGAGTCTGTGCTTCTTAGTGGGAATTGGCATATCTCCTAGGAAAACGAGCCTGTCACTTTTGGGCAACACCTGCAACTTTAATTGTTGTGATGAAGAGAGGATTTCACCAGGTACTAATTCCATACAAATGATGTCGGCAGAAATTCCCTTTTCTCTGCAACTGTTAAAGTTACATGAGCCCTGTCCTCCTTTTCATATGGTCAGCCTAGTTTATGTGAGAATAAATATGTTAAGTCTTCAAGGTGCCACAAGGTTCTTTGTTGTTTCTGCTGCAACAGACTAACATGGCTACCCCTCTGGAAAGAAGTATAATGAGAGCCTTAATAAAGCATGTTAAAGTGTTCAAAGTACATGCCTCATCACAGTAATCCTTACTGCAAACTTGTAAAAGCAGGAGATGATTATTATCCTCGTCTTGCAAACAGGGAAATGAGGTAGGGTGACCATGTGAAAAGGAGGATAGGGCTCCTGTATCTTTAACAGCTGTACAGAAAAGGGAATTTCAGCAGGTGCCATTTGTATGCATGCAGCACCTGGTGAAATTCCCTCTTCATCACAACCATTAAAGCTGCAGGAGCCCTGCCCTCTTTTGTAACTGGTTGTGCTAGGCAGGGCTCCTGCAACTAACTGTGGTGAAGAAGAGGGAATTTCACCAGGTCCTGTATGCATACAAATGGCACCTGCTGAAATTCCCTTTTCAACACAACTTTTAAAAATACAAGAGCTCTGTCCTCCTTTTCAGATGGTCACCCTATAACTGAGGCTGAAATGATAGAGAGCCTGGCCCACAGCGTTTAGCGAGACTATGGAAGAGGCAAGATTTGAACTGGATACTTCCTGATTCATAGCTCAGGCTCTTGACCGCTATGCTACAGATGCTCTTCAGCAGAGAGATATAGTAAGCATTTTGTCAAAGCAGGTTTTATATGTGTACACATAGGACTTTACAGAGTAATCACTAGCTGACAGGTCCCTGCTCCCAAGAAGCCTACAATCTAAAATTTGTTTCAGGTCTGTCTGCAGAGGGGTGGGGTGAAGATGGGGGGCAACTGCAGGAGCTAGTGCTATTGTAACTGAGACGGAATTCCATGCACACCACAGGAAATGATGCCACCTCCATGATAGTTTATGTAGGCTGACCATATGAAAAGGAGGACAAGGCTCATGTAATTTTAACAGTTGTAGAGAAAAGGGGATTGAGAGCATCTTGACCGCTATGCTACAGATGCTTTTCAGCAGAGAGATATAGTAAGCATTTTGTCAAAGCAGGTTTTATATTTGCGCTGTAAAATGATTTGCACTTTTTAGACATATATACACACACATGCACACACACATGGCCACAAGCCCAGCCCCCCTCCTGCAAATGGTATATGTATAATATTGAGCAATTAGACACCCTGGGTGAACACGGCTGCCCCCTGCCTTTTTTGAACAATGCCAGCATTCAGATTGTTCCAAAAGGAACCCCTGGGAGCTGAATGCCAGCACATGTTGCTTTGCAGCTTTAGATGAATTGTGGAGTGAATTCCGGTTCAAAAGCTTGAAGTCGCAAAGCGCCTTTTATCCCAGCGTATCCAAGGCCAGAATAGGACTTTGCAGCCACTGGGAGACATTGGGCAGGAGGTGGGGAGGAAATCCACCCATGGCCTTTATACATTTGCATATGTAAATACATTTTAAATATACAGAGATTAAAAAACCATTCGCTGCCTGGCTGAGATAAGAAGAAAAATAAATTGTAGTGCAAAATAATATCTATCTCTCCACTGCTGATAAATGGATTGCACCTTATTGAACCTTTGCTTCTCGCATCTCTCTGTTATAGGTGCATTTTTGTTTTCTTTCTTGGTTTGGTTTAAAAGTGGTCAAGTGGAAACGGTCTGATGGTCAAAATAGCTTAAACCACAAATGCCAAATAGTTTAATTTAGACAAGGTTTATGTCTAAGTAGATCTGTATAGGATTAGACTGTAAGAGATGGAAGATGACAGAAAGCAAAATTGATGGCAGAATGGTGTCCATTTATTGATTTTTTGGAAGCCAGACATGATATTGAAATATAGATTAACAGCTTTTCTATATTGAAGGCCCATCCTTTTTAAATTTTCTAACATTATATATTGTTAATAGTTGCTGTATTAATCATTATCATAATTTTGTCATTCTTGTTTTTGTACAGAAAAGTATTTTGGGGAAAGGGAAATAAATCAGATTTAACAAGCTACCATTGGGAAAACACAATACTTTCATGAAAGTACAAAACTAGGGTTAGATTCACCATTAATTCCGCAGCCAGACCTTCTTATCTCGAATATTTGGGGGAGGGGGGATGGAAAAGCAACAACAGGAACAACAACTACCAGTCACTTCCAAATCCTGATTCCAAAATTGTGACGGCTATCCAAAAACCAATGATTATTAAGTATTGTCATAATAAGTGCATTCTTAGAGCATTTAAAACTTTTGATGCCCAATAATCAGTTACGTGGGACCACAGGTTCACTTTTAATTTAGTTTTCTCATTGCTTTTTTTATTTTTAAAAAAACAAGACTTGTAATGATTAATTACCTAATTAATCAAACACAAAGGGAGCCAATGTGTTGTGGTGGCTACAGTGTTGGACTGGGGAGTCGGGAGATCCGGGTTCTAGTGATGGAAGCCTACTGGGTAATGTTGGGCCAGTCACAGACTCTCATCCTCATTGTACCTCACAGGGTTCTCGTTGTGAGGGTAAAATGGAGAAGAGGAGGATTATGTACATTGCCTTGAGTTCCTTAAGGAGGAAAAAAGGCGGGATATAAATGTAATAAATAAAAAAAAAAATTTAAAAAAAGGGCTTTTGGATCCAGACTACCTGTGCAAGGACCTCCATTCATGGGACTCTCCACTGGAAGAAGGGGAGATGTGATCTTTGCTGATTCCCTCTTCTGCCTGCAACCCCAGTGCTCCCCCAAAAGTTGTTTCAGACTGTCAGGGGATCCTTGAGACCAACTATGATGGCAAGGAGAAAGGGGGTATTGGCGACCTCTTCTCCAGCGACTTCCTCTGGATTTTGGTCCCTTCCACAAACAAAAAGAGTCCTCACATTCACAGAAAGGACATTCTGGACCCAACCCAAACAACTATTCACAACCTGCTCATCATCAAGCACGTGTCAGGTTTTCTGGGTGCTTTGCTCAATTGTCCAAATATTCTCATTATTTGCTTCTCTTACTTTCCACACTCCACCTTTTTCTGCACAATTTTCGGGAAACCTTGATCACTTGAAATCTAATGGATTTTATTATTATTATTAACATAGTAAGTGTTAAAATACTGCTGCTTATCTTATTTTTAAAAAATAGCTAAAACCTTCTGGGAGGAAAAAAAAAGCACAACTCTGCTCCATTCCTAAATATTTCAAATGCTGCTGTGGCACTTCACATTTGGTTTAAAACACTTCAGTTTCAAAGTGATTAGAGGCTTGAAATGTGTAGTTTAAAATTTAAATTAACCAGCTTAAAATTGCAGGAGCACTTCACATGTCTTAAGCAAATAACTATACTATACTTTTTTTTAGCAAATATCTCACTACTCTGTGTATTTGTGTGTGTATACACACACACACACACACACACACACTAACCCAGTGTTCCCAATTCTGCTGCCCTCCAGATGTTTTGGGCTACAACACCCATCACTGCCAGCCAGTATGGCTATTGGCTGTGATGGCGAGCATAATGGGAATTGAATCCAACATATTGGGATGACACCAGAGCTGGGAGAAACTGATCTGGATAAAATAACCCTGGATGAAGATGCTTCCAATGCAGTGAAGGGTATTATCTTGCAAAGGAAATTAGTTGAAGTTTCCATGTGGGAAAAGATTGCCAAAAATGCCGGTCTATATGCAAAGAAGAGGTGGTAGAATTGCATAATTATAATGCAAGCTTCCATGTTAAGATATTAACCCTCAGACTGTCAACCTCCTCCCTTTAAAAGCATGTAATGTATGTAAAGACTGGAGTAAAATGCGCTTCAGCTTACAAAATGTATGCAAGTGAGACTCATTCATTTCATCGCGTCTTATTGTACTTGACGATGAGCCACTTCTTTTTTAAATGATACCTTTGCATATTTATGTCAACCGACCCTTCCTTCTTCCTATCCTACCTTTTTTTAAAAAAAGAAATTAGATTCTGGTTAAGATGCAATGAGTGGCTTGTAAACAGCCACTTGCCTGGTCACCTTTGGTAAGTAAAAAATGTCTACAGTTGAAAAGCTGTTTTTTTCTTTCCTCTTAGATCAAAAGTGAGTAAGGGTTCAATCCTATGCATGTTGCAACAGGAAACAAAATCCTCCAACTCCAATTAAAGACCACCATGGCAGCCAATTTGTGAATGGGCAAGCCCCCACGGCAGCCATTTTATGAAAGTGCTCATGACACTCTCTCAACATTCTGAATGTGCCCACCAATTCAAAAAGTTTGGGGAACTCTGTCTTAGACAAATTTGCCTGATGTCATAATAGCTTTATTTTAGGCATCAGGGAAAGGCTGGGGAAAAGCCAGCATTTACTGCTAGAGCATATGCTTTGCAGGCCAAAGGTTCCACGTTCAGTCCTCAGTTGAACTGGCTCTACCGTTTGGCAGAGTGAGGCAGCTGCCTCAGGTGGCAGATGCTGAGGGGAGGGAGTGACAGTGGAGTATTGGATGATGGGCTGTGTTTGTCATTGGAACCCCTAAGCTAGCCTGCTGCCCTCAGTTACTGTGGAGGATGTTGTCCTGTCACCAACATTCAAGGAAGATTCAAATACCAGACTGGTTGACTTTTGTGCAGGGAATCGATAGGGGCATCATCTTTGCCTCAAGCAGCAAAAATGTCTCGGGCCAGTTCTGGTCTCCAGCTTCTCTAGATTGGGAACAAACCCTGTATGAAATCCCAGGCTCTTTCCACACCAGGCTTCTTGCCTGGGTTGGCCCCCGGCTGCTCCCTTTAGACAGTGTGCCTATCCACATTGCCCTTAAACGACTTATATTCTGTTTAAAAACATGGTTTTTAAGTCGTTTCATTATATGATAGGACACACTGAGCAGTACTTACGTTTCGTAGCGACTGCTTCCTCCGTGTTCACTTGTGTCACACAGGGTTAATTCTGGGTCTCTTCTACTTTCGTTTTTGTTTTGCAAGCTGCTTGACCACCCACTTCTGTCTCTGTAACTCAAGCAGCCTGCAAAACACAGAAATAACCCTGTGTGACACCAGTGAACGCTTTGAGAACGGAGGAAGCAGACGCTATGAAACATAAGTACTGCTCAGTGTGTCCTACCACGTAATGAAATGACTTAAAAATACACGTTTTTAAACTGAATATAAGTTGTTTTAAGGGCAATGTGGATAGGCTCACATTTGTATGGTTGCTTTTAATTTTTCTAAGCCACCTTGAGTGCTATTTTAGGGGGAAAGATACACAAACAAACAAACAAAAAGTATGTTTAGACAGGTAAAATATGTTGCAGCTAATAACTCTTAAAGCTCTCTCAGGCTGCACTAAAATAAAATTTCTAATCAAAGAATTGACACCTAAACTTGATTTAAAAAATGATCCTGGCAATGAGCTCTTTCTACATTGGAATATTCGGTCAAAGGAAACAGAAAAATTAAATCCAATTTGTTAAACTTTATTAATACATAAAAACAATATACAACATAGCAATATATAACATAATCAGTATGTACACTAAACTACTGTCAATCTATCACATCAAATCATCCAATAAAAACTACTCAACTAAAAAGACACGCATAATACTACATATGTTATCCATCATTATGTTATATACCAAATAGGATAAATAACACGTAACATCAAATATTACATGCCTTTATACCAATAATTTAGGAAGTAGCTAAGTAAGAATATTATTAATTTCTGTACCACAATTATTTTTCCAATATTCAATAAAAAGTTTCCACTCCTCCATAAATTTGGAATTCTTTTGTCTACCCTCTCTCAGTCTAACTACCTCACTAATTTTCAATAATTGTGCAATTTGCCAAGCTTTAGTAAAACATTTGTTACATGTAATTGGTTTTGTATTTTTCCAGTTCTTGGCAATAATCATTTTTGCTGGGCTTGTGAATTCTTGGGGTCTTAGGTTGAGAGAGTTCTAATAACATTGTTTTAAAGCTAAAGGAAAAGTTGTACCCAGTTATCCTAGCTACATCCTTCTTAACTTGCTTCCAGAAAACTTGGATTTTTGGACACATCTACTGCAAGTGCATATCAACAGCCAATTGCATCCTACATTTATAACATATTATTATTCTATATCTTTCTCGCTCGTAGCAGTTTTTCTAGACGGACATGACAGGCTTTGTAAAGTCATGCTGTCTTTTATTGATTCAGGAATTTCCTGATGATTGAGCATGTTTTAATTATGACTGCTTTCTGGCTGTTGGTATGGATGTATTCTGGTAGGCCCAGTTTCTGGAGGTTTTCTGTACAGTTTTTTGATGTGATGCTGGTGACTGATGTGACTAATGGAATAATTGCCATAGTTCTTTGACTTCCATGGCCAGTGGTGTATATTTGTCTCTCTTTTCTTCTTCCTTTTCAAGAACATTTTTGTCATTCGGTATTGCTATGTTGATGAGGTATGTGGTTTTTTTTTTCTTTTTTGTCTATGAACATTATGTCTGGTCTGTTGCAAGGTATTGTCTTGTCTGTATGAATTGTTCTGTCCCAGTATATTTTATGATCTGCATTTTCCAGGATTGTTTTGGGTGCATATGTTTAGTATGGTGTAGGTTGTATTATTATTATTATTATTATATTTATTCATTTATATCCCACCTTTTGCCCAATGCTGGGCAACATACACAGTTATGCTTTGTTTTCATGCTATGGAGATCAGGTTAAACCCCTCTTTTGATGTGCAGAATGCAGCAGCTAGGCTGCTAACCAATGCTGCTCACCGGTATTGAGATCATATTACACCTGCCTTGAAAGACCCGCAATGGTTATTTATTTAAATGTTTGTTTTTATTTGTTATTATTTACTCTATTCTGCCCCATATCCAAAGCTCTCTGGGCAGTTTGCCAATTGCTTTCCGAGCTCAACGCAAGATGTTGGTTTTAAACTTTAAAGCTCTGAAGGGCTTATGACCTGGCTCTCGAAGGAACTACCTGCCTATTCCAGGTAGCACATAGTAATCATGACTAGTAGAAATTGATAGCCTTATCTTCCATGAATTTGTTTAATCCCCTTTTAAAGCCATCTAAATTTAGTGGCCATCACCAAATCTTGTGGAAGCAAGTTCCATAGTTTAACTGTGCACTGTGTGATAAAGTCTTCTTTTTGTTTGTTCTGAATCTCCCATCATTCAGCTTCATTGGATGACCCCAGGTTCTAGAATCTATAGGGTGACCATGTGAAAAGGAGGACAGGGCTCTTTTATCTTTAAAAGTTGTGTTGAAAAGGGAATTTCAGCAGGTGCCATTTGTATGCATGCAGCACCTGGTGAAATTCCCTCTTCATCACAACAGATAAAGCTGCAGGAGCCCTGCCTAGCATGACCAGATACAAAAGAGGGCAGGGCTCCTGCAGCTTTAACTGTTGTGATGAAGAGGGAATTTCACCAGGTGCTGCATGCATTCAAATGACACCTGCTGAAATTCCCTTTTCTGTACAGTTGTTAAAGATACAGGAGCCCTGTCCTCCTTTTCACATGGTCACCCTATTCTGGAATGAGAGAGCAAGAAAAATAGGTATGCCTACTTCTGTCACATTTCCCCCTCCCCTCCTGACCACATGCCTTTTTTATAAATTAAATAGCCACAAATATTGTAACCTTTCCACCTTGGAAACTGAAAAGCAGTATAAAAATATTTTGGATGAATAGCTACTCTGTGTCATACCACTCAGAATGCAGCCTTGTTCCTTTGCCCAAAGCTTCATTCCTGTTAGTATTGTTTGGCTTAACATGTTTAGCTAAGAGATCAGTCAGCAGTTAGCAAAGAGACAGATGCATTCCATTCGTTCTAAATAAAGGCTAAGGAACTTTGGTACGTATCTCTGTGTTTACCACTGTAGTGTTTAAGTCCTTTAACCAGAGCTAATTCTCCCCACTACATGCAAAGTGGAACCTGTGTACATGTCTAATTGCCCTACATAAAAGTCACCTGTGCTCTGAATCTGCGCAAGGGTGTGGCTGTACGTTAAATCTGTACCTAATAGCATAGTTTGCATTGCACGCCAGTTGCAGAATGTCAAAATTTAGTCTGAATTGAAAACAGGATTCCCACAAAGTTGCCCGTTTCTTCCCGTTTGTATGTATTTATGTGTATAATTCCCCACCACAGCCTGAAGAGTCAGAGCGGATCACAGTAGATTCAAAGTGGATATAAAGTATTTTGTCCGAATCCATTAGAGAGAGAGAGAAGAAAAATGAAGACTCTTCGCTTCAGTTTACCAGACCACATAGAAAGGTTTTGGAGCGGAATGCTACAAATACCTACTCAGAAGTTAGTCCCACTGAGTTCAATGGGAGTTACTCCTAGATAAGTGTGTATAGGATTACAGCCTTAACATTGAAGACACAGCCCATGGGCACAAGGTATGTGCCCCGCCCACCTGCACACCTGGATAGGGTGGCTGTATTTGAAAAAAATATTTGACTTGGATTTTGACGATGGAATGTAACACAAGTTTAAAAGTGCCTCCTCAAGTATTGGCCAACCTGTGCTGTAAGATTGACCAGGGCTGCCCTGCTTGTGAGCTCACCAGCGTGCATGGCTCATGGTGACATGATGCCATGTTAGGGCCTTCCCACTGGTGGCATCCCAATTATGGAATTATCCCTCCAGGAAAGTGCAGCTGGCCCCACATTTTGATTTTTTGACAATGATTAAAAACATATTTGTTCACTCAGACTTTTCAGATGTAACTCCACCCTGGGAACTTCAGCTACAAGTATTTTTTTCTTTTTTTCTTTATTTGATTTATAGCCCACCTTTCCACCAAGAAAATGACATTGTGTGTGTTGTGTTATGCTTTTATGCTTAATTATGCTCGATGCTTTTAAAGGAAGTGAGGCGGGTGGCTACCAGGAGGACAGCCTTTTCTGCTGTGGCACCCCGGCTGTAGAATGAGCTTCCTGGAGAGGTTTGCCTGCAACCTACGTTGTACTCTTTCTGGCACCAGGTGAAGACCTTTTTATTTTCCCAGTACTTTAATATTTTACCATCCTAGTCTTTTAACTTGCTGTTTTAATTCTGTATTTTAAATCTCTGCATTGCTGCTCAGTTTTATTCTGGTTGTACTTTTATGTTGTGGTTTTATACTGTGGTTTAAATGTTATACTTAAGTTGGCTTTTATGGCTTTAATTTTTGTGAGCCGCCCAGAGGGCTTCGGCTATTGGACAGTATAGAAATGCAGTAAATAAAGAAATGAATGAATAGTATAACTGGGGCGTTTCAATTATGTTGTGTCCCACCTTGGGCTCCCTTATAATACATAAAATAGTAAAAAATAAATCATAATAATGACACTGGGAAAATGTTAATGTCTGGAGTCAGAAATGTTGCGTGTTAACCAGAACATGCAAATGTATGAGAACTCAATGCGGAACTCTGCTTCCTGGGCCACAAAGAAATGTACACTTGAAAGCTGTACCTCCAAAAGCATTTGAAGGTTATGTCACCAGACCACATGAAGTAGCATCTCATTGGGCGTGGCCATGAACGCGACCGGGTGAAGTCGTAGATCTTCGGAGCTCCTTAAAAAAGCTTTGAATTAAGCACTAATTCCTTATAGAAGAGTCTCAAGAGAGTAATAAAGGCATGTTATGTTGACTGGAAGTGATTAATTATCTGAGTGGGAGCTGAAAAGCGGCAAGATCCTTTTGGCTGTAAAAGTGAAACCAAATGCTTTGAACTGGCAACAAGAAACGACGCCATTATTGAGGTAATTTATGGACTTTTAATGGATGATACAAGGCAGACTACCTGATTAGTTTACTGGTAGGGAGTTGGGACTTGAAATAGAGCTGAATATTGTGAGGACGAACAATCTCAATCCCCAGTAAACTTGAAGTCCAGGTTGACTGGCTGTGGCATAAGAAAGAGGATCCAGGCGGACGGAGGGAGGGGATAATTTACGAGCAACAAGGAGAGACGATATAAGAAGTTTTTATTCCCACCCCCGCCTGGGTTAGACTCTCAAAAGAGTGTGTTATATTGTCTGGAAGTGATTAATTATCTGAGGGACAGCGGAGCAGCAGCAAGAATCTTCTGGCTGTAAAAGTGAAACTAACGCGATTGGACTGGACTTATAATTGAGGATTTAAGGCAGACTGGCTGATTAGGTTACTGGGAGGGAGACTGAGGTGAAATAGAACTGAATATTGAGAAGATGATCAATGTCAATCCCCAGTGAAATTGAAGTCTAGTCTGACTGACTTAGGTAAACAAGAGGCACCAGGCAGACGGGGGGGGGGGGGGATAATTCATGAGAAAGAAGGAGGGACGACAGAAGAAATCTTCTGTTCCCACCCCCGCCTGGGTTAGATCCTCAAAAGAGCGTGGTTCGGATCGTACTTGGCAGAGATTGTCGCGCTTGGAGGAGCAAAATATGCCAGACATCCCAGATAAGAAGCCAGCAAAGAAATCTCCTGTAAAAAGCTCTGCGTTACCAATTGCAGAGCCGGTTGTAATTCCAAAGACTACCAGAGGAGGTCAGCCAGATCCAATGGATGAGTTAAAGGTTGATATCAAAAATATGCTCGTTGGTCTCGAAGAGCGCTTGGCCAAGCGCATCAACGATACGCAAACGGAGCTTATGACGGGTTTAACGCAAGTGGTGAAGGATGTTGGGGTGCTGCAGACAGACACGAGAGCATTGGCTGAAGTTTGCAAGAAGCAGGATGAGCAGCTGTCTCAACATGAACAACGCCTTATTGCTATGGAGGATCAGGATCGACGAGCAAATATCCGTATAAGAAAATATCCGGAACAAGAAAGAGAGAATTTAAAAGATTTAAGAGATACAATTTTGTCATGGATAAAAATACAACTTCCAGATGAGTCTTGGGGTGAAGCTGATCTTGAATGGGTGCATAGAGTTGGTTTCAAGGGTAAAGGAGTGCTTCCAAGGGACATAATTGTTAAATTTGCAAATTATTATAAAAAAGAAAAATTTATGCAAGCAATCAGAAGACAAGCTCAACCAAAGATTCAAGCAACAGCAATTGAGATTTATCAGGATCTTTCCCCGCAGACCGTGCAGTGGAGGAAGAGTGTCAAGATTTGTACAGCAGCATTGAGGAAGAAATCGATAACTTACAGCTGGGGATATCCAGTATTTTTGAGATTTGTTTGGTGTGGGAAGCAAGAAAGAATAACATCGTGTGAGCAGGGAATCGAGCTGTTGGAGAAGTTGGGCATAATCGATGCCAATGATCCGGGAGAAATAGTCCAAGAAGAAGGAGCGGTTGGAGGTTCCAGTCAATGAAAAGGGATTAGTGGGGAAAGGGAAAAGGGAGAGGAGGATCGGACTTCGCTCTGAGGGTTGGGCCGGGTTCCCCCCCCTGAAGAGTTCTAAAATAATTGGGACCAGTGCCCAGAGGTCTGGTGAGGAGGGGGGTAAAAATGAGGGTATGTGTGGGGGGAGGGAAGGGAGGGGGGGGTATGTGGTTCACTGACCGAGATCAATTTAATCATACAGCTGAAAGTAAGAAATGGAAAATAAATTGAGATGTGCAACTCTAAATGTTAAGGGGCTAGGAACGGTGGTAAAAAGACGAAGAATTGAAACAATGTTGAAAAGAGAAAAAATTGATATAATTTTTTTGCAGGAAACTCATCAGATAAAGGAGGGGGTTAATGAGTTACGAATGAGGGAACTAGGAGTGTATGAAAAGTCATTTGGTACTTCTAAAGCGAGAGGTGTGGCAACCATAATATCGAAGAAATGTGGTATTAATATTCAAAGTGTAAAGAAAGATAAGAATGGAAGGATCCTTATAATTTACTGTACGATGGAAGGGGAAGAATTCGTGCTGATTAATGTCTATGCTCCAAATGGGAAACAAATTGAATTCTTTAAAGAAGTATTTGATATGGCGGGAGATTTAGGGAAAAAAAATATTGTGATGGCAGGAGATTTCAATATGGTACTTCATAAAGGGAAAGATAGGGATAACATTATTAGAGATGCTAGAGGTGGGGGGAAGACGGAACTAGCTAAACTAATGGAGAGGAAAGAATTAATGGATGTATGGAGAGTATTAAAAGGAGAAGAGAGAAAATATACCTTTTACTCACCTAGATTTAAGAGTTATTCAAGGATTGATTATATATTTATATCAAAGAATATGCTACCAAAATTAATAGATTGTGATATAGGAGTAATAAAGATCACTGACCATGCATTAATGTTGATGGAGATGAAAAGGAAGAAGGATTACAAACAAGCAAAGAGATGGAGATTGGATGGAAGAATTTTTAAAAATAAAAATATAGTAGAGAAACTAAAAAAGGAAGTGCAGGAAATATGGCAGATAAATGAAAAAGGAGTTAACTCGCAAGGATTATTATGGGATACGATGAAAGCAGTAATAAGAGGGATGTGTATTAGGGAAATGTCCACACTTAAAAAGCAACAGGAAGTACTTAATAAAAACGCTGAAGAAGAGATAAGGAGACTAGAGGAGAGATTAAGAGAGACAAAAGATAAGCGGTTATATGCCCTAATTCAAACAAAGAAAAAGGAATTGGAGAAAGAAGAAATAGAACAGGTTCAAAAGAACTTGTTGTATTTAAAGAGAGATTTTTTTTGAATATAATAATAGAAATTCCAAGATGCTGGCTAGATCCACGCAGTCAGAGAAGGCTAAGAATATGATAGGGACAATTAGAGATAAATTAGGGAATAGGTGTAATTTAATGAAAGATAAATTAACAATTTTTCAGGAATTTTATAAAGAGTTATATACTTCAGAGGCGGTTTCAAAAGATAAGATACAGGAATACGTAGAAAGAAATTGGAAAATAAGACTGGATGATCAAGATAAAGAGAGTATGGAAGCCTTGGTTACTGAGAAAGAAATTGAGGGAATTATTGCAAAACTAAAAGGAGGTAAGTCTCCGGGGATTGATGGATTGGGGCCGGAATTTTATAAAATATTTAAGGATATTTTAATACCGAGATTAATAAAATTATATAACAACATAATAGAAGGAGGAATGACTCCGCCATCATGGGATCAGTCCATGGTCATCTTAATACAGAAGCCAGGCAAGGATCCGACGGATCCAGCATCTTATAGACCAATATCTTTAATAAATCAGGATGCAAAAATATTTTCAGCAATAATGGCTAAAAGAATGGGTACATTTATTTTTAAATATATAAAAAATGATCAATGTGGATTTATTGTAGGTAGGAAAATGCCGAATTTAATAGGGAGAGTTATAAATATAATAAATATTATAAAAAAAAGGAATTTAAAAGCAGGATTAGTAGCTTTAGATATTTTCAAAGCCTTTGATTGTGTGGAATGGCCAGCGCTAAAAATAATATTAAAAACATTTGGGTTTGGACATAAATTTATGGGAGTGATTAACCAGATGTATAAAAATAACAAAGCGGAAATAATGGTTAATGATTGGTTAACGCAACAAATAATACTAGCTCGAGGAACTAGGCAAGGATGTCCACTTTCGCCGATTTTATTTGCAGTAGTTATAGAAATTTTAGCAAATGTAATTAGGGAAGATGAAAGATTAAAGGGGATAGGTAGTAATGATAAGATTAAAGTGAATATGTTTGCGGATGATACGTTATTGACATTAGAAGATCCCCTAGAAAGCGGGGAGTTGATTCAGAAACATTTGAGAGAATTTGGGGAAATTATAGGATTACAAGTTAACTGGGGGAAGTCAGAAATGATGTTGTATAATTATAACAAGGAAGAGATGGAGAAATGTAAAGCTAAGTTAGGATTAAGACATAAAAATATAATACGATATTTAGGAGTTAATATAGATAGAGAATTAGATAGATTAGAGGAACTTAATTTTGTAAGGTTAAGAAAAGAGGTAGGGGAGAAATTACAGATATATAGAAAATTAAAACATTCTTGGTTTGGTAGAATAGCGGTTATTAAAATGAAGATATTACCTAAGATTAATTTCTTGTTTAGAATGTTACCTATTAGTATATCAGTAGCTGAGATTAAAAGTTGGCAAAATATGATTAATGCTTATTGTAATGGGGATAAAAGAGCTAGGATAAATAAGGGGTTATGGTATAAGACTCAAAAGAAAGGAGGTTTAGGACTTCCTAATATTAAGAATTATTATATTGCTAATCAGTTAAGATATGTTATTTATGCTATTATAGGGGAGCAAGATTTGGAATGGTTGGAATCGCAAACAGTAGAGATAGAATGTAAACTGCGAAATATATTTTTTACTAAAATGCAAAAGAAAGAATTGAAAGTACTGGACAACCCATTGTTGGAAAATATATTAATGATCTGGGAGAAGTATAGAGGGAAGTTGATACCAGGGGATTCTCCGCTCGCCCCAGTTGTAGTAATGGGAAACTTCCCAAGAGTATTAAAACCAGAGATAGAAGCGAGACTGAAAGAACAAGACATTATTAAATTAAGGAATTGGATGGAAAAGATGAAGGATAGTGAGCATATTAAAGACTTATTTAAAGGACAAAAGATAGCGTGGTTCAAGTGTTTGCAATTGGTAAAATGGACACAGGAATGGAGGACAAAGAATAAGGAATGTAGACATAATACTAGATTAGAAGATTTAATTGAACAATCATGGGAAAAAGAAGAAGCTAGAGCTAAGAAAGGACTCACTAGTGAGATATATAAAATATTAATAGAGGAAGAATTTCAGGACTCACTTAAGGTTATAAAAGAGGTATGGGAAGAAGATGTAAGGGGAAAAATCAATGAAGATAATTGGGGGAGGATATGGAATGGAAGAATGTTAAAGCTATTGTCTATTAGAATTAAGGAGAACTACTATAAGACAGTTTGGAGATGGTATTTAACACCTGTTAGATTTCACCAGATTGATAAAAAATTGCCCAAGAATTGTTGGAGGGGGTGTCAGGAGGTTGGGACATATTTTCATATGTGGTGGAGCTGTGAACAAGTACAAAAATTTTGGGTAAGGGTTTGTAAAGAAATAAGCGATATAATTGGAAGTAGTTTGGAATTAAACCCGAAGTTAGCTCTACTAGCAATATGGGATAGTAGGAATAAGCATATAATAAATAAAGAATTGGTAAACAACCTCCTGGCACCCATTAGAATACTGATTGCTAAAAATTGGAAAGGGCAACGAAGTTATACAATAGAAGATTGGTATAAAGAAATCTGGGATTTAGCTTTGAATGATATGTTGACTTGTAAAATGAAAATAAAGAGGGGAATGTCCAGGAAGAGTGATTTTGGAGAAATATGGACTCCCTTTTTGGATTATGTTTTAAGATCGGGAAAGGGACAAATGCCTTCAAAAGAATCATTAAAATTTTGGAAGGAGGATGAATGATTATGAGATGGTCTCGGACGGGGGGGGGGTGCACGGGGGGTAGTCGAGGGGGGTAGTTTGTTTTATATTATTGTTTATATTATGTGTATGTGTATGTTGAAATCAATAAAAATTATTTAAATATATATATATATATATATATTTTTAAAAAGTAGCATCTCATTCATTTGACCTGATCCGGATCATAGCAGACAGCCCCTCTGTACTATATGTACCTATTTCCACCAATCAAATGTCGGGGGTATTAAACTTATTGAACTATTGCCAGCTTGCTGACAGTCGTGCTATGCTAATGCCACTCTTGATTCTGATGACATTAATCTCAGTAGGGTTGAGACGCTACTAATACTTACTTCCTAAGCGAGGTAACCCCTTCAAAGGCTGACACATACCACCTCGCCATGTTCATCAAATATATAATCTTACTAAATTCTGTAATCTTAAATCCCAACCTGGAGTAACTAGCACTGCTTACATTATCTTCCTTTTTTATTTAAAGTTCATCTAAAAGTGTATGCGTGTGTGTGACTTGTTAACAATTTCAGATGTCAAAGATGACCCAACTACAGCCTAAGAAAGCCGAAGATTTGAGATATCCTGAAATAAATTGCTCATTCATCCTTCACAATAGCAGTATCTCAGAGTGCCATCCAATCAATTAATATTCATGGATGCTCTGCTGCAAAAGTCAACGTTGGATGGATTATACGACCCTAGCATTGTTTTCACCTTTCACTCCTGATGTGCGCCCATCTTTCAAAGGACCACCTTGAAAACAATTCACAGTACTTTTGTGAGTGTTGCCACTGAAGTTTCTAATTGGACAGCCTCCAAATAAATAAAATAACACAAACCTGAAAGGTGCTGGAGAATGGTAGTGTACTTTTTTGCAATATAGAATGTAGAGGGAATTATGAAAATGGCCTCTTGCTGCCAGTGCATGTCAATGACCATTCATTTTGTTGTGCCAATTAGAGGAACAAGATTAAAAATGAAGGTAATTCTTGCCCAGGTTTCAGGCCGGCAAAAGTCAAGTTAAAGCAGTAATGCTGTAAGTCTCTGGAGGACGTTACAAGCCACTAATTCTCTTCCCAGCACTTGCTGACATGTGCAGTGATGATGATGACGATGTCAATGATACAAATATTTTTGCTAGAAAGTGTTCCCCTGTCAACATGCTTGGGGCACCATGCTATATAACAGAAAATAATGGGCTGCAAGGGTTAAAACAGAAAGAGGGAAAACTGCATTCTCTCCATGCACTCAAGTAAGAAAGGGGGGGGGGGGAATACAAGAAAGGAGTCAATTACATGCCATATAAGTAATGTAAAGTGTAGTTTGACCCTGAGTAGAATTTGTTTGTTTTATTACATTTCTATACTGCCCAATAGCTGGAGCTCTCCAAGAAACAAATGGTAAACTTGTCCTTGGACTGTACCACTGCAGCTGCGAGTGTGGGTGATACTTGCCCTGTTCAGACAACACGCTAAGCCATGATGGTTAAGTGTATTGAGCTAACCTGATGGCTTAGCATGTCACGTGAATGCTGTTTTTCCTACCATGGTGGCTACATAACCACAGTTTAAGCATGCTCACTAACCACTTGCTGCAAAAGGTTTAGGAGCCCTAACCATGGCTTAGTGTATTGTCTGAACAGGCCCACATCTGAATTATCCCCTATCGGGGGGGGGGGGGGACCTTTTCCATGCTAAACTAGCATGCCAGAAAGAAATATTCCAGAGCTTTTTATTTCAATGTGTAAAGGTTTATTTATTTATTTTCAAATTGGGAAGAGGGAATCAAAACATGCCCACTTTATACTTGCACAAACCTGCTGCCTAAAATATTTGTAATCTTTGAAAACCTTACCACCTGATTCTGCTGAATAAATAACTGATCCTCAAGTCTTCAAAATAGAGTGGGGGATGACTCAGTACTGACTATGATGAACTGTTACACAAAACTGCCCTTTGTTTTATCACTCCTGCTGATTGCATAACTCATCTGGGATAATGGCTTCAGCTATTTTTATTTATTTATTACATTTATATATACTGCCCCATAGCCCAAGCTCTCTGGGTGGTTTACACTGTATGATGACTGTAATTGAACACACAATGAAGTTAAGGCCAGAATCTAAGGCCAGATCTACACCAAGCAGGATATAGCACTATGAAAGCAGTGTGAAAGCTGTATATAGGAGGCAGGAGCCACACTACTGCTTTATAGCAGTATTGAAGCGCACTGACAATTGTTGGGGCCCATAGACTCATGCCATATACCTCTTTCATACTGCTTTCATAGTGCTATATCCTGCTTGGTGTGGATCTGGCCTAAGAGTCTATTTAAGCTTATGTAAGCTGACCATATGAAAAGGAGGACAGGGCTCTTGTAACTTTAACAGTTGCAGAGAAAAGGGAATTTCAGCCAGTGTCATTTGTATGCAATTAGTCCCTGGTGAAATTCCCTCTTCATCACAACAGTTAAAGTTGCAGGCACTATACTAGAGTGACCATATACAAAAGAAGGCAGGGCCCCTGCAACTTTAACTGTTGTGATGAAGAGAGGATTTCACCAGGAACTAATTGCATACAAATGACACTGGCTGAAATTCCCTTTTCTCTACAACTGTTAAAGTTACAGGAGCCCTGTCCTCCTTTTCATATGGTCAGCCTAGCTTATGCAAAGGTTCTGTGCTAGCCCAGTGAATTTTTTTGGTTTATTTTTCTTTGCTGACTAACTTCCTACCTCTGCTGCCCCCACTCCATTTCATATAATTTCTGGATAGGGTTATACTCCCCCTGAAAGACTGTGCTTGCAGCTTGGGGTGCTCCTGGATTCGTCACTCCAAATGACAGCTCAGATAGATGCAACGGCCAGGAGTGCCTACTATCAGTTTCGGCTGATACGCCAGCTGTGCCCCTTCCTAGAGTTGGAAGACCTAAAGACGGTAGTGCACACACTGGTAACTTCGAGGCTCGACTTCTGCAATGCACTGTACATAGGGCTACCTTTGTGCCTAGTCCGGAAACTTCAACTAGTTCAAAATATGGCAGCCAGGTTGTTCACCGGTACAACTAGGGGTGACCATATTACACCAGCTTTAAAATCACTTCACTGGCCACCAGTTAGTTTCTGGGCAAAGCATAAAGTGTTGGTTATTACCTTTAAAGCCCTACATGGTTTGGGTCCAAGTTACCTGCAGGATCACCTTCTCCCGTACAGTCCGCCCCGGACACTCAGGTCGTCTGGGCAGAATTTATTCCAGTCAGCCAAAACTAAGCTGACAACTGTTACCCAGAGGACCTTCTCTTCTGCCCTTCCCAGACTGTGGAATGGCCTGCCTGGAGAGATTCGTCAACTTAACAGTCTCCCGGTATTTAAGAAAGCCATAAAGACTGATCTCTTCCGGCAGGCCTACCCAGTTGAATTTTAAGATACCTTTTAATAATGTATTGGTTTTATATGCTTTTAATCAGTTATGTATATTTTATGGTGTTTTCTATTTGGTGTTGTACCCCTCTTTGATCCAGAGGGAGAGGTGGGTAAGAAATAAATATATTATTATTTCATCTCTTTCTCACTCGTGGCGGTTTTTCTAGATGGACATGATGGGCTTTGCCAAGTCATGTTGTCTTTTCCAGATCCAGGAATTTCCTGACAATTGATCATGTTTTAAGTATGACTGCTTTCTGGATGCTGGTGTGGATGTAATCAATTCAATCAACCTTTATTTACAGTCAATAGACCGAAGGTATTCTGGTAGGCCCAGTTTCTGAAGGTTTTCTGTGTAATTTTTTGATGTGATGCCGGTGTCTGAGGTGACTAACGGAATAATTGTGACCTTTCCCTGTTGCCATAGTTCTTTGACTTCCATGGCCAGTGGTGTATATTTGTCTCTCTTTTCTTCTTCCTTTACAACAACATTTTTTTCATTCGGTATTGCTATGCCAATAAGGTATGTGTGTTTTTCTTTTTTGTCTATGACTCTTATGTCTGGTCGGTTGCAGGTATTGTCTTCTCGGTATGAATTTTTCTGTCCCAGTATATTTTATGATCTGCATTTTCCAAGATTGTTTCAGGTGAGTATGTATAGTATGGTGTAGGTTGTTTGATAAGGTTGAATTTGATGGCCAGTTGTTGATGAATTATTTTTGCAGCTGTATTGTGTCTGTCCGTGTAGTCCATTCCTTCTTCTTCTTCTTCTTCTTCTTCTTCTTCTTCTTCTTCTTCTTCTTCTATATTCCGCCTTTTTCCCAGAGCTGGGACTCAAGGCGGTTTACAAGATTAAAATATGTACAATTCAAACATCTAAATATAAATTTACAAAAATTAAAATAAAATTAAACCCACATTAAAATTAAAAACACTTTAAAAATTTTAAAGCAGTAACAAAATTTTTAAAAAACAATCAATACATGAACACAGGTCCAGAGTAGTTCCAAAAGCCTGCCGGAATAAAAGAGTTTTTGTCTGCCTCTGAAAGTGTAGCACAGAGGGAATCTGCCTGGCCTCCCTAGGAAGGGAGTTCCAGAGCCTTGGAGCAGCCATCAAGAAGGTGTTTTGTTTATTTCAGATTATATATATTGTATATATACACATTCTTACTACCAATGTTCTTAAGTTGGCTCAGAGGTTCTTCTTTTCTGTTTCTTTTTTTAAAAAAAACCATACAGTTTAATAGACATGATGCATAAAGACGAAACGACAGAAAGGAAGAGGAAAGTAAGCAAATTCTGGCGCCATGGCCACTGCATGAGAAAGCTCTGGGAGGGCAAGACTCATGCAACAACTGGGCCCCCACCAAGCCAATGGAGGAAGAGGATTGGCTGCTGGTGCCGATGGTTCTCTCTCAGTGACTGTCTGTGAACTCACTTTAGTTCACACAAGTGAAATACCAAATCAGATAGCCTGATCCATGTTTTCACATGGTGTTACTATTGCAAGCTTCTACATCCTGTGTCTCACTAGCCATGTTCATGGGTAGGAAGCTATTATGCCTACCTCTCATCCATATTAATGTGGGATTCATTGATGCAGGGTAGGCAACGTGGTGCCTGTGGGCACCAGTGTGGCCTGGACACCTTTCTTGGTGCTCGCCAAGGTTCCCTACAACTCCCACTTATTTTTTCACCAGCAACTGGGATTGCAGTGAAATAGCTTTCTGTTGGAGCTGAAAACTGTTGGTTCAGTTGAGTTGTTCAGTGTGTTGGGGCTCAGACCCCCACCTCTGCCTTGCCCTCAGTCTTTTGGGCAAGTTAATTGTCCCTTGCTACGCCTCCACAACAGCCATTTTGTGGTGGTACTCAGGATAGTTTCTCAAATTGCCAAATGGGCCATGGCCCAAAAAAGGTTGCCTACCCCTGCATTAATGCTAGCATGACTCTTACTGGTCATACAGATTACAAAATCATCCCCTTGCGTTTCTGTGCCAGCCATATAAATGCAGAGTTGGATGGCAAACAGAGAGACGGTGCTGCTAGAAGGTAAGGGGGTGGGTAACAAAAGGGACTGTAGAGTTGACAAGGTTATTGCCACCCTAGATCCATCCAAGATGTTTCATGCAATCATATAATCAAGCGATAATGGTAATTATCACACAAACCCCCTTAGTTAAACTAACATGGAGGGATGCTAATCTTTGCCGCTATAAGCTACCTTATCCATATTAGCTATTTTTGGCCTACACTCACATTTCAAAACACTGTTTCTAAAAACGTTGGCTTTCCAGGAGATATAAGATTTTCTCTATATTAGAATCTTATAGAGACAGAGATAGAGGCCATATCTACACCATGTGTCAAATCATTACGATCCCATCATGGGAACTCTACATCCCTCTTGCACAGTTATACCTCGTAGGACACACCATTATATTTGTTGCAGTATTTTGGATAGTATGGAGTGAAAAGCAAGAAATAGCACTACGAAAGCGGTATATGAAATATGGAATGTGCCCCAGGAGTTATCAGTGCACTTCAATACTGCTATAAAGCAGAAGTGTAGATCAAGACAGAGATAGAAACTCTATGTTGGACAGGGTCAAGGATGAGCTAGCTGAGGCTCCTTCCAGTAATTCAGAAGTTTGGTGGATGCCAGAGGAGGTTAAAGTAGGGTGACCAGATAAAATCCAGGTCAGGGCTCATGTAACTTTAACAGTTGTAGAGAAAAGGGAATTTCAGCCAGTGTCATTTGTATGCAATTAGTTCCTGGTGATATTCCCTCTTCATCACAACAGTTAAAGGTGCAGGCACTATACTAGAGTGACCATAGACAAAAGAAGGCAGGGCCCCTGCAACTTTAACTGTTGTGATGAAGAGGGAATTTCACCAGGAACTAATTGCATACAAATGAAACTGGCTGAAATTCCCTTTTCTCTACAACTGTTAAAGTTACATGAGCCCTGACCTGGATTTTATCTGGTCACCCTAGGTTAAAGGAGTACTGTAAGTCTGTTGTCTCCCTGAAGCTTCTCCTGCTCTGATTGTTGGTCTTGATTTTTTCCAACAACATACCTCACACACACACACACACACTTCTTGTCCTTGGACAACAAGGAAGTGCACCATCAGCCTGTAATGAAAGGTAAATATTATATTATTGAGCAGTTGGTTTTGCAGCTGCATGCTATTCTGTGTTTAAAATAGAAGCAATATTGTATGTAACTATAACTTGCCTCTTTGTTGGGGAAAGTCCCCTACAGCCAATGCACCTTTTCAATTTTTTAGCTCAACATCGGTACTTAGACTGTATTCCCATCCATTGTGTTTCTACATATGCGCCCTCTTTTTCCTCTCATCGCTTATCATTATTATTAATTCCTTGGCTGCTTTTTCGTGCCTGTTGCCTTCCTCTTGTTAGCATCAAATATCTTTCCTAGTCAAATAATTGTATACCTCTCATTT
Source organism: Anniella stebbinsi (assembly GCA_029215795.1). NCBI lineage: Eukaryota > Metazoa > Chordata > Lepidosauria > Squamata > Anniellidae > Anniella > Anniella stebbinsi. Next base: position 352,858,354 of record JARDYH010000001.1, read on the forward strand.
TCTAATACCTTGGTATGGGTTTTATGAGGGGGGAGGACAGGACGAAATGACATCGTCAAATATCTTTTTATAATGGAGTATAACTGGCAAGTGTCTTTTTTTTTTTTAACAGGGGGGTGGGGGAAGAGTTACTGCACCTTTAATAAATTTAATCCACTTCTGATTACAGAGGAAGAAAGCCCCTTTTTTAATCTTACAGGATGGAATATTGCAATAAATGTTCCATCAGATTTTAAAAATAAGATTTGCTAAAGGTCAGCATATCTCCTGGTCACATATGCAGCAACATTGAAATTTCTTTGGCCAGGGAATAAAATAGATTCTATCATTAAAAATAAAAAGCATGAGGACATCTTGCAAGCCCACAGGGTTTCCCCCCCTTTCTCAGAAAGAGGAGACATTTCGTTATCAACTAGCAATCATAAGATTTTTAAGCAATATCTCTAATCTGCTTCTCTTCACCCCTCCCTCCCCTTCCCTTTCCTTTTCACATCAAGGTCTTTTTATCTTCCAATTTTGCATCTAAAGATGAGGTGAATGCCATTAGCTCAATTCAACCTCAAGTGTAGTCAGATGTGCCTGTGATTTCTGAAAAGCACTGTCTAAGGTCACATTAAAATGTATAAGAGCTTTTTCTGTTCCTGAAAAGGGGGCTTATTATCCATCCATGGTGTAAAGCAGTAATAGCAGTGGCTACAGACTTGCGTGAAAACAAGAAGGCATGTCATGGCTTCGGGCTGTGTGGTTTTTTAATTCTTTAAATTGGGGTGGGGAATGTTAGGGAACTTCTGAGGTGGTCTCCTTTTTCACCACTCTCTGAAGCCCTATTCAGAGTGGCAAACTTGGGAGGACCCCAAAAGACCAAGCTTTTTCCCCTCACTAAACCACAACTTTGCGGTATTGAAACTTCAATTTAAATAATGGAAATATTGCTGCTTTAAAATAAAACTAAAAATCATTTGCATTTGGTGTGGAATTCTACCTGGGGATGGTGGGGGGGATCCCTACAAATTGTTTTGTAGGCAACAAACAAACCCAAATCCATATTTACTGGTTTTGGAAGCCACAAATATTGCTTCCAGAGCACCATGCTGTTTCTGCTTGCACTGCAGAGAACCCCAACTGAATACCAGCATGAAAAATGTACTCGGCAGAATATCTAATATGCATAATGGATCTGGGATAAGAACGTAAGAAGTGCCATGTTGGATCAGAGCGAGGGTCCATCTAGTCCAGCATTCAGTTCACACAGTGGCCAACCAGCAGTCGACCAGGGACCAAGAAAGCAGGACATGGTGCAACAGCACCCTCCCACCCATGTTCCCTAGCAACTGGTGCACACTGGCTTATTGCCTTGGATACTGGAGGCATCAGGGCTAGTAGCCAACCCCCCTTTAAAGCCATCCAAATTGGTGGCCAACACTACATCTTGTGGTAGTGAATTCCATAATTTAACTATGCACTGTGTGAAGAAGTATTCCTTTTCTTTGTCCTGAATCTGGATATTTTGGAATGTTCTCTTGTTATATCTATGGGCAAAACTATATGTTAACGGTACCAAAAATGGCATCCCTCTGTGTTTGTTTGTTTGTTTGTTTGTTTGTTTATTTATTTATAATATTTCTTGGCTGCCTTTCTGGACAGAAGCCCTCCCAAGGCAGTGCACAACAATAAACCACATAAAATGAATACAATACTAAAAGCAAGAAAACCACAAAAAAGCAGTAAGAACACAACAAAATCAGTAATAAAACAGCAAAAACAAGCATATCAGGAGAAGGCCAGAGTAAAATAATATGTTTTCAAAGCCTTCTTAAACGCCTGCAATAATAGAACATAGCAGACTCCCAATGGCAACTTATTCTAGAGTTATGGGGCCATTGCACAGAAGGCCCTCTCACACGTACCCCCAACTGCTCTCACAAGTGGGCAACTGAGAAGGCCCTCTCTTGCTGATCTTAATGTGTTGGCATCTTGCCACATGATACCCAGTGAAACCCACTGCATGGGATGATGCCATGTCATTTTTATTTTCCTTGGCTCTGCCTAGATGATTGCCTGCCCATAGCAGGGGTGGAGATACCCCCAGAATGAAGATACCACATCATTCCATTAGATTCACTAGACCAGCCTTTCCCAACTCCTGGAAGGCATAAGTCTGGGGAAGGCTGCACTAGATGTTGCTGGAGGTTAAAGGAAACTTCAGCATTTTCAGTGGTAGCACTGTGTCTTACATAACATCTAGCTCCACCCAAAATGACAGAGCATAGTTCACAACCAACTAGGCATCCTGTGTTCAGTATAGCAATGGGCACATGTGCATTCTGCTTGCCACACATCTGTCAAAACACATGAGGCTTTTCAGATGTTCGAACAAAAGCCCTTGGAGGAGGATTGTGACTATGGCAGACAACCATGCCCCAACCTATTTGCATTGCTTTGAATGGCTGTATGCTACCGTGCTCCCTATCCATGTAAGAGGAAACCTTACTTTGGGTGCTACCACTACATGAAGAATGCCTTCTGCACATGCAGTTGTTAGGGTGTCCATTTCTGCATTGCCAAAAAGGAGGACATGCGTCACCAGGAAAGAAGATGAAAGAGAATGCTGGTTTGGTCATTTAGAGAGGGGAGACTTCAGGGAATCAAGAAATGAGAGACATCCTTCTAATGCCTACTCGAGTGCAAGGAACATGAGCATCTTCCCCACAGTCAAATGATGAAACTAGAACTCCCAGACAAAAGTTCATTAGTAATCATTATTGTGATGTTTATTTATAAATTTATGAGTCACCTTCTTACAAGATATTCAGAATGGCTTTTTTAAAACACACATATACACACACAGAGACATTGAAGCCCCCTGAAGTGATTTTGAAAAACATCTATTTTTTATGTTCTTTTATTTTAAATGCACTTTGGATATCAACTGGCTGAGTTTTGTCTTGCTCCCCCCTCAACACACACACCACCTTCATATCGAGAGAGTGTTGGGTGAAGAGACGTAACTGCTTTCAATCGGCTGTAGATTTCCCTTCAGGGCCAAGGGCATTGTTGAATTACAGAAGTCTGATGTCTTTAAGAGACTGCAGGCATGCTCTTTCTACTATACAACTCTCAGCTGAACTCCCATGACCTAGCACAGAAGCTACACTCTCTTGGTGATCGTACAGTCAAAGTTAGCAGCAGGCCTTTACGGCATAAAACAAAGGAGGATTTTCTTAACTTTAACAGTTCCATCCCTTATTCTAAAATATGAATAAACCAAAATATAGAGAAAGAGGGGGGGATCTCCCATGCTTACATAATACACACACACACACTATTGTTTTAACAATTGCGTTTGTAGTATGACTATCATGGAAGCAAAAGCCCCACTTCTTCTAAGAACACAATAGCCCTGCAGGATCTGATCAAAGGTCTATGAAGGCCAACATTCTGTTCCCCCAGTGGCCATCCCAATGCCTGTGGGAAGCAGGACATGACTGTAACATCACCCTCCTGCACGTTCACCAGCAACTGGTGTTCAGAGGCATGGTGCCTCTGATCTTGGAGATATCATATAGGCATCATGACTTGTAGCCACTGATAGTCTTATCCTCCATGAAATTGCCAAACTCCTTTTAAAGCTATATATGTTGGTGGCCATCACCACATTCTGTGGTAGTGAATTCCGTAGTTTGACAATGCACTCCCTGCAGTGGTGACATGGTAAATTTTGAAGTGTATGAGCTCATGAAGAGTGTGTGTGTGTGTGTGTGTGTGTATGTGTGTGAGTGTGAAAATCCCACCCAACCCCTCCAAAGAGCAGCAGTACATAGCACACCACCCAGTTTATTAGAATCTGCATGACTGCAGCCCTACACGGCCACCCGTCCCCTTAGCGAGCTGCCATTATGTATAAAAATGGTGTCTTGTTATTCTGCGCCAAACGTTTTTTATGGAAATGGAGGCCATAGAGCTGCCATCTACGCAAGATTATTTATGCCTCTAACGGCAACTCTATGGCAGTACTCAGCCAACCACGGGGTTAACCACAGGGTTGCTAACCCTTTTGCAGCACGTGGATAATGAGGGTGGTTAAACCATGGTGTAGCTACCATGGTGAGGGGAAGTGCCTTACACATGACATGCTAAGCCATCATGGTTAGCTCAAACCACTTAACCATCATGGCTTAGCATGTTGTCTGAACCGGCCCAATGTAACAGCATCATGTGCCCTCTGACTACCATGCAGATAGGATCTGGAAGTGCATCTGCATGATGATGCACATGCAAAGCATTTAATGTGATCCGTTTTTGCGATGCAAGGTACCAGTGGGCATGCACATTCCCATCTGTCTCGCAAAACAGATGATAATGGGCATCGTCTCCCATTGACTCAGGCTTTGAGGCACGCAAAATGCACGTAACCCTCTCTGGGTGGAGCACACTCTCTGCAGCCACCTCTGCTTCAGCCTCACTCATTGGATTAGCTAAGCAAGGCTGTCAGCTGCAATCTGTACTGGCCCAAATCCTTGCCTGTACAATGTTCCTAGTCACATTTGGCTTGGATACAGGAGAGTGAGCTAAGGAGGTGGTCAAAGGTTTTAGAGCCAGGAGACCACTTAGTTTGAGCAGCCCCACGTGCCAAATACATGATATAAACACCTTTCCTGTTTGTCATTTATGTACTTTTGAAGTATAATGAATTGTTCTGGGTAGGTCTGCCAAATTCCTATATTCATAGAAAGCTGGCATTTCACAAATATCAAAGAGTATTGCGAGGCAAGCCAGGCTTCCACAAATTCAGTTAGCATCCCTAGAGTTCCCTGTTAAGTTGTAAGAAGAGCTAAATACCATTTAGATGTTTTAGATGTGGGAAGAAGATTCATCCTGTTATTCTTTTGATAATATTGCATTGCAATCCATCTACCATTTTTTCACATGCTGTCTGTGCTGATCATTATCTTTCCTGCTTCCCGCCCAGTGCCAAGCAATGCTGGATTAAACAAAAGGAGACCTTATGCTGAACCATATTCTAGGGACCAAGACAGGGCAACACAGCTGCAAGCCTTAAACATGGGAACCTCCCTATGTTCAGTATGACATGTGATGCAGTGCACACATTTTGCACAGAGTCATCCTGGCCATAAGGCAGAGTGGGGAAGCTGCCTCAAGCAGAAGATGCTGGGGAGCGCAGAGCAGTGGGGAAGTGTTAGGGGACAGAGCTGTGTGTGCCATGCAGCCCTGTGCTCCCTAACCTAGCTGTGGAGGATGTTGCCTTTTCACCACTGTTGAGATAAAATTCAACTGCCAGTCCAGTTGGTGTGCATACGTGGAATGGGGGAGTATTGTGTTGACCTGTGCCTCAGGCAGCAAAATGTCTTGGGCTGGCCCTGTGCATGCCCATGAGTAGGCCTTACCCATGCAGGGCTGGCCCTACCATTAAGCAAACTGAGGAGGTTGCCTCAAGTGGCAAATATTGGGGGGGGGGGGGTGATAGCAAGGTGATGGAGGAGTGAATGGTGTGCCATATGGCCTTGCCTCTTCCCTCTAAGCTAGCATGCTGCCTTAGGATGACCAGTTAAAATCCAGGTCAGGGCTCATGTAATTTTAACAGTTGTAGAGAAAAGGGAATTTCAGCCAGTGTCATTTGTATGCAATTAGTTCCTGGTGAAATTCCCTCTTCATCACAACAGTTAAAGTTGCAGGGGCCCTGCCTTCTTTTGTATATGGTCACTCTAGTATAGTGCCTGCACCTTTAACTGTTGTGATGAAGAGGGAATTTCACCAGGAACTAATTGCATACAAATGACACTGGCTGAAATTCCCTTTTCTCTACAACTGTTAAAGTTACATGGGCCCTGACCTGGATTTTATCTGGTCACCCTATGCGGCCTTCAGGTGTGCCGGAGGATGCTGTCTCATCCATCAGTGTTAAACAACAATGTTCAGTTTTAAAGAAAGCCTTTTGTACCTAGAATTGGATGGGGTCGCCATCAGGCAGCAAAATATCTTGGCCTGGCCCTGCACCCATGCCATCCATCTGTGCATCCAGCCTGGGTGGATAGATCACATTAGCAGGGCCGATCTCCCACTTGCATGTTTTAGATTTTATTGTTTTATGTTGTGGTTTTATTTCTTCGTAAACCACCTGAATTTTTATTTTGATATAAAGACTATAGAAATGTTTTAAATAAATAAATGAATGAATAAAATGTCATGAAACAAGGGCTGCTAGGCATTGGGACAAGTAGACTATATGTACGGGATTATGTGTGATGCGTCATTATAGCTGTATTCACAATGAAGTAATTGCACTCTCACACAGAGGGGAAAGTCCCATTTCCCTGCCCTCTAATCACACACTTGCAGTTTGTTATGCTGCAGGAAGTAGAGTCGAGAGTTCTAGTCATCACTCACTGGAGACAGATGCATGTCAGTCATAGCAACTTTCATGATCCCGGAAGCCCTAAAATGGACATTCAAGATGGTGGGTGATACCACAACTAAAATTAGTGACTTTGTCTCCATGACTTTAGTGTTCCTTCAGGCTGATGACTTAAGTGATCAAAGAAAGTAACATTTATTTTTAATGTCTGCACTCAAGGGCCTGGACAATTTCACAAGTTTCTTTTATACTGAGAAACTAATTCCCAGTATAACAAACGCCATGGCCCTCAACATAAAACAAGTGAAGTTTTCATACACCAAACAATGGCAGTTCGGGATGCAAGACACCACACTACTGTTCTACCCACCAATGGTCAAACCATAATGCCATAAACCTCAGGATGAATCTGTCTGAGTGGTAAAATTGCTCTTTACCCTCCATCACCCATCCGTGTGCATTACATCATACATTTGCAATTTACTGGCAGTCCCATAAGAGAGAGAGAGAGAGACTCGCCAATTCCATTTAGTGTGTAGAACGACACACTCCATTTTCCAAAGGTCAAGTTGTGAGAGACTCAGGAGATTTACAAATTAAAGCCAACTAAAGTGCCTGTTCCAAAAGCTGAAATGATTAACATAGACCTTTCATAATATATTTATCATGAAGCCTTGTTCTGCCAACTCCAGCCATGAATCTGGAGAAACGGCACACACGCATATACCCATACTTGCTTCCATTTAGCAAATGTTACGGACATTTTAGCTCCTTGCTTCTTTGTCATCCCCTCAGCAATTTGTGTACCTCTAGAAAAAGAGGAGACGGCACCCATTTTAACCTGATTAAACAACATCAGCAGAAAAGTGAAAGGATGCCAAGGCCTACAGCGAGGGCAAGGCCTCCTTTGTTGTTGTTGTTTTTAAGTTATTCAAAGGACTCCTTCGCAAAAGTCGCTGTCTCTGTGAACTTGGAAAAACAGAGCAATGGTCCCAGTTGCTGTGACCTAAATAAAGTCTTTATGTAATTATCACCGGGGGAGGGGGGGGGGTTGCCAAAAACATTTTTTCCAAACTCTTTCAGAGGCACAGAACTGGGAGGGGGCAGTAAGAAGAGGAGGGCATTTTATGAGCCTGCACTGTTTGAAAGACGTTAATAAGACAAGAAGAACATTTCCATAGTGCGTGCAATTTTCAGTAGTCAAGGCCCCGTCGCCACAGTTTACATTCTAACCTCACAGTTGATACCCAGCTGACTAAAGAGAAGAGCCGCAAAAATTGCATAATCAGAATGCCAAGAGCGTTACCTTTTTGGATGCTCCCCCATTATTATTGCTGCATATAGAAAATTATTGCTGCATATAGAAAATAAGTCTAGACCAGTTTCTAGTCCAGCCTCCTCGCTTACATGCAAATTTTGTTACACACAGGGATGTTCTTTGTGGGGGGGTTTTAAAGGGAAACATTTAAAATTGCAATAGATCTAAGGAGCATAGCTTTACAAAGGCTGTAAAGGTGCAGCAAATGATTTTAAAGAGCTGTAAAGAGCATACATTCATATATCTTCTTCTTCTTAAGGATCTATCATTACCGCTATTTTTCTTTTTGATGCCACTGCTCTAAATAATTGTACAGAAATACAGCTATACCATTCCCTCAAGTTCTTTAACCATGATGTTCCTCTTTTATATGAATATCAAATATTATCATTAAGCCAATAGATAAAATATAAGTTATTTCACAGCATGGTGATGGTGATGATGACGGTAGGATCTACACTACTGCTTTATAATGATTTATAACAGTCTTGACAACAGTTGGGCCCCATTACACATTCCTTGTATTGTTTTCAGACTGCTTTCAAAATGTTATATCCTGCTTGGTGTAGATCTGGCCGGACTCTGTTACTAAGCTCAGGGTGAGAGAACAGCAGGACGGGGACGACGTCATGCGAGTCCAGCGCTGAAAAAGTGGATCAAAGTCGTGGCAGGTGTGCATCAAACCCTGCATGTGATGACGGAGAATGCGCAATTGAAATAAACCACCTATTACTTCTGTTTTCCCTTGCCTCTTCTTCCCTTCCCTTCTTCTGTTGCTCCCTGTGTGATTCATTTCAGATAGTAAGTTCCTCAGGGCAGGGACCTGTCCTCTTGTAGTCTGCTATCAGTCCCTTGCACACTGATAGTGATATATAAATAAATACCTTCCATCATAAAATATGATATTAAACGTGTAGATGTTATTCTTCTTCATTTTAGATTAATTTTTAAAACATTTTGCTCGACTAAGTGGGCCTGATTAATTGAGCAGTATAATTTGGAGAGGGGAGGACTGTAACAATTTTTGACACATGCATTTATAAAAACTACAGAAGGAATGCACCATCTGTGTAGAGAGGGAAGAGAGAATGCCTCTTAAGAAGATGCTGGCTGTAGCATATACATGCAACATCTACAAACTAAGAAAGCATACTTATTTAGCAGGGTTGTTCTTTTTTCACATGCAAGTTCATGTGATTTTATTTGAGTTTATTTTTAAGTATATATTACATATATACACAGAGATGTACATGCATACTGCTTTACAGGAATACATAGAACATAAGAAGAGCCCTGCTGGATCAGATCAAGGATCCATCTAGTCCAACATTCTGTTCACACAGTGGCCAAACAGCTGTCGACGGGAAAACACAAGCAGGACATGAGTGCAATAGCACCCTTCCACCCATTTCTCCCAGCAAGTGGTAGCCATCACAACTAGTTGCCATTAATGCCTTATCCTCTGTGAATTTGTCCAATCCCCTTTTAAAGCAATCCAAATTGATGGCCATCACCACATCTTGTGGTAGCAGGTTCAATAGTTTAACTATAGGCTATGTGAAGAAGTACTTTCTTTTATCTGTCCTGAATCTCCCACCAATCAGCTTTATGGGATGATCCCGGGTTCTAGTATTATGAGAGAGGAGAAAAATGCCTCCCTGTCCACTGATTCCACAACATAATTTTATACATCTCTATCATGTCTGGCCTTACTTGCCTTTTTTCTAAGCCTAACAATACCAAATGTTGTAACCTTTCCACATAGGTGAATTACTGTAGTCCCTTGATCATTTTAGTAGCCCTTTCTTACCCTTTTTGAACATACAACCTCCCAAAGTGTTGGGAGAGGGAAAAATATATATTTGAATCTTATTATATGTAATACACATGTCAAGAATATAACAGAATACTAAACATTCTGAAAAGCCTGGGTGAATAAATAAACATCTGCACCAGGTGCTGAGAAGATAAGAGAGATGGTGTTAGGTGAGCTTCCCAGGGAGTTTGTTTGTTTGTTTGTTTGTTTGTTTGACTAAAACACAGGATCAATTGATAGGCAGAGCAATCCTATGGAGATGGGGAAGGAAACATCTGTCACAGAACTGCCTTTTCCTAATCCCTGCTAGATTTGCGCCAGCCAGAGCAGTGGGATGGTTTCTTCCCCATTTCCCCCCATTTTCTTGTAAATGTTCTTTGTTTTCTTGAAAATGTCCATCCCATTGCCCCCAACGTGATGGACTGGTGTAAATTCAGGGCTGGTGTAAATCCCCCCCCCCCCCATGTCAGTGGTATGTCTGGAGAATGAGAGGGCTTTAGATCCATCAGATTCTGAGTCTCCCTGGATCTGCCCAAAGACCCGCCCCCGTCCTTACCGCCATTAGAACAACAACAGCAGGACAACCACATTGGTGGAAAGCTCCTCCACCATCTAGAGAGGACCTCTGAGAGCAGACTGCCTTCTCTGCAGATTATCCTATGGCCCCTGGGACACCATCCCAAGAACCACAGGACTGCACTGCTAAGCAGTTCACAGCCATAATTCATCTCTTTGTTGGATTAAAATGGTGCCCCTGGCCCATGCATTAGTCTTTTAACTTGCAAAAAAAGCAGATCACAGGATCCATCTTCGTAGACATATTTCTTTTCTCTTACACAGAGGGAACCTGCTTTTCTAAAATGCCTTTAATTGGGTGACATCATTAATGGCAGCATATCCTAAGAAGATAACATCACTCCATCCTTGGGTTTTTCTTGTGCTTTCCCCCGTCCCACACTATCACTGATTTGCAAGACACTCCATGTGAGATTGTCATGAGTAATGACTCTGATGATGGTTCAAAACCAGGATCTGGCATTATTAGAAGAATGTCTAAGGAAGAGAACTGGAGCAAGAAGGAGGATAAATATTTTTAATTATCCTATTAAATCCTTCTGACACTCCACAGATAGGAAGTAAGAAAGCCTGCAATTAAGACAACGAAAGCTGTGTCAGGCCATAATGGACCAATACAGAATTGTATTTGTAGTATAAGAATATCAAGGTTTCTAATGTCATCAATTTCTATCAAGGAATGTAACACATGCTGATTTGTTCATGTATAAATATTCCTTTAGAAATACTAATTAGCAAACTGAAGACCAAGGGCAGACATGTTTCATAGATCTGGTGAGAAAAAGAGTCAATTTGATCACAGATCCCTCCATGTGGAGTACATCTCTTAATCCTTTCATATCTACATTATAAAAGAATCTACCTGTCCCCCCTGATTCCGTTTCAGGATATTTTCTTCAGGCTTCACATCAGTTAGATCTGTGTGAAACGTCCTATTTATGTTATTGTTCAAGATGTTGTTTGGGCAGAAGGGTTAATTGGAAGCTAACCAGTTGTATATTACAAAGAAAATGTTGACAATAAAACAAGAGACAGGAAATCAATATGATGTCAGACAAATTAATTATCAATGGTGTACAGAGTTAAAAATAATGGAATGAGATCATCCACTTAGTTCGTTTTGATGGACTACATTTCTATGAGCCTTTTTTCAGTTTATAGCTTCCACAGCCACTTTCAGTAACAAGAATCCCTATCTAGGTAAAGAAAGTTTTTGAAGACCTACTTGACATCCAAATGCCTAGTTCTAAATACAGGCCCACCTTTCATTTCCCCTCTCTCCAACATTTCCATGTCGATAACCTTATGCTTTCATCAGTGACACATGAATTCTCCCCTTCCATTCCCCCAACCCCAACATTCCTTAAATAAACACACATGTACATCCCTACATATACATCACTGGATTACCCAGTTTTTTATTGGACTGAAAAGCATGATGTGAGGTTATATGAAATGCCTGATGTCTGGGGGATGGCAACAATTCAGTGGTAGAGCACATGCTTGCATGCAGGGGTCCCAAATTCAATTCCTAGCATCTCCAGTTAGAGCTCGGAAAGACCCCTGTCTAAAACTCTGGAGAGCTGCTGCAAGCCTGTGTAGACAACACTGAGCTAGATGGACCCCTGTTCTGACTTGGTATAATGCAGCTACCTCCGTTCCTATGATGGCTCTTTCCCACATTTTAATCACCACCTGACGCTGCCAGTAATTAGCATGATGTTTCCTTTTTGTTTGTTTCTTTACCCCTCCTCTGCAAACAGTCACCCTCCAAGTCCAGAGGTAAGGGAATGTTTAGAGGCAAGAATGTCTAGAGGCAAAAAAGGGCAAGGGAAGAGGGACGGACCTAGCGTGCACATCCCCCCTCCCCCTCCGTGCATGTAAAGAGTACATACAAAGAGAATGCTTGAACAGGGCTCTATTCTGAACATGATTTTCTAGATCCCCTTCAGGCCAGCTTTGGGGTTGGTTTTAGGACTGAAACTGCTTTGGTCACCATGTGGGATGAGATTTGCTAAGAGAGAAGGGGGGAGTGCAATTCTGTTGGTTCTGTTGAACCTCTAAGCAACATTCGATTCCATCTGGATTGGGAGTTTTACAGTGGGGCCATTCGTATTTAATGGCTGTTTCAGAAGGTGGTGCTGAGGGATTATTGCTCTGTTTCTGGCAAGTAGGTTCCTCAGGGCACAACTTTATCCCTCATACCATTAGTCTAATTGTTAGAGCGCCGCATTTGCCAGTTGTGGCAGGTGACATCATCACCCGGCGCAAGCGGGAAAGCGGCCGGCCAACATCGAGGAGGTAGGACACCGTGGAGGACAATGGGGGACGACACGGATGAAGCTGCAGGTAAGCAGGGCGATTGGGGGGAGGGAAGGAAAGAGCAGGGAGAGTGGGAGAGAGGGCTCTGCATGGACCCAGAGCAGATCGGGATGGTGGATCTGCTCTGGCCCGAACTGCTTCAGATTCGGGATTCGGCTCCGGATCCGGTCACAGCCCTAATTTAGACCAGTACTATCTACTCTGGCTGGCCACATGTCTCCAGAGCCTTGGGCAGAAGTTCCTTCTCATCGCCTATTCCCTGATGCTTTTTAAACCTGGAGATGCCAGAGATTGGACCGGGAACTTTCTGCCTAGAAAGTATGTTCCTGTCCTGCTTCTTAGGGATATATGGGACTCAAAGTTACATGGGACACAAACAAGCAACTGGTGCACTTTTACAAGCCAGAGATTCTCCATGTCCATCTTCCCACAAATCATGAGCACCAATGTTCTGCACCAGCTGAAGCTCCCAGATAGCTTTTTGGGCAGGCCAAACGTAGATAAACAGATTTCTTTTAGGGCTGAAGGGAAAACCCCCCCCAAGACAAAACAAGCTATTTCAAATTACTCTCCTCTCATTTCTCTTCCCCACCTCATTTATCATTTTCAAGAGGCAAAACTATTTGTATTTTTTAAAATGCATATTATGTAAGCATGTTTGTTCCCAGATTGAGCGTTGGAGTGCCAACATGCACCAAGGGAACACAGAGACGCTGGCACAACCTTAATGATCGGATGCATTTATATCCAACCAAAAAAGAGTGAGGGAAGAAAAAGCGTGTCAGTTACATCTCCTTTCAACAGTTCCTGTAATAAGTTCCTCTTCTAAGATTCTCAATAACTGATCACACTGGCAAAGTGTACATAGAGTGGACAAACTGGTGCAAGTTCATATCTAATTTGGACAATCAAAACAAGAGCTTTGTGGAGACTTTGTTGATAACCACCTGGTTGTAGCATCGGTCACCAGCTTGTGCCAACAAACATTGGCTCCTTCCTTCCAGAACTGTCTCCAGCAATGACCATCCCACCTGGTCGTTCCAAATATTTCTTATGTAACAGTTTGGAAGAATTAATGCCAGAATTTGCTTATTTTCCTCTTCCCACCTGTTCTCCAGGGCCCTACCATTGGGCAGAGTGAGACGGTTGCCGCAGGCAACATGGTGAGAGGTAGCAGCAAAGTGTTGGAGGAGAGAGAAGTTTTTGTACAATCAGTTTTTGTACAAAGAATGGGAGAGGGCACCTCTCGTCTTTCGCTTCCAGGAGAAAAATGTCTTGGGCCAAACCTGTTCTTTTTTATTTTGTATCGTATCTCTTAGATTGCAAGCTGTCATTATAAAATGTAATCTGCCTTGAGTACTTTGGCAGGAAGGACAGATATAAATCATAGAATGATAGAATTGTTGAGTTGGAAGGGACCGAAGGATCATCTAGTCCAACCCTCTGCAATGTGCAGGAAAACCAATTAAACCATCCATGGGGGGGGGGGGGCTGTCCACACTCTTATAAACCTCCAGAGATGGAGAACCCACAACCTCTGTAGGTAGACTGTTCCATTGTTGTGTCAGAAAGTTTTTTCCTTATATTTAATCACAATCTAGATAGCTGTAACTTATACACATTATTTTGGGTCCTAATTTATGTGGCCATGGAAAATAGTTCTGGACCATCTTCCCTGTGGCATCTTTTTATTTACCTGAACACCACTAACATGTCTCCCCTCCATCTTCTTTTCTCCAGACTGAACATCCCCAGTTCTTTCAGCCTGTCCTCATAGGGCATATCCTCAAGTGCCTGTATCATCTTTGTTGCCCTCCTCTGAACCTGTTCTAACTTGTCAATGTCCTTCTGGAAATGTGGTGTTCAGAATCATACGCAATATTCCAGGTGTGGTCTCACTAGTACCAAGTAGAAAGGAATAAGGACTTCATGCATAGGAAGTAAATGAAGGAAGTAAGTACACAATCATATTAATAACTTTTGGGAAAAGACTCCAAATAGCCACATCTGCATGGCAGAAGATGGAATTTCTTACTATGTGTATACCTGAGGCAGAGGCTCTTTTTTACTGTGCACACTGGCCTGATCACATGGAAACTCTTTGGTGGTGAACTGGAGACTCACCATATGATTGGGACTGGATGTGCACTCAAAGGCTTACAGATGGGGCAACCCCACATGGAACACTGCCATGCAGAAACAGTTTTTGACAGCCTCTTCACTGGGGTTGTAACATTTTAATCAGCCCTTAGGCATTGATCACTAGATTGTGGATTGTGGCCCTGCCTGTACAATATGTATTGACTGGCACTTACTTATGAATAGATTATTTTCCAAATTGTGTCATACAATAGTGTCGTCATAAATACATAAAAAGAGCCATACTGGATCATACCAAAAAACTGTGTAACCCAGCATTCTGTTCCCACATTAGCCAACCAAATGCCTATGGGAAGCCCAGAAGCAGAACATGAGTGCAATAGCACATTTCCACTCGTGTTACCCCAATAAACTGGTATACTCCCTCTGATACTGGAGGCAATGTAGAGCCAGTGTGGCATAGTGGCTAAAGTGTTGTACTGAGAGCTGGGAGAGCCGGGTTCTAGTCCCCACTTGACTCTGAAAACCCGCTGGGTGACTTTGAGCCAGTCACAGACTCTCAGCCCAACCTACCTCACGGGGTTGTTGTTGTGAGAATAAAATGGAGAGGAGGGAGTTATGTATGCCACCTTGGGTTCCTTGGGATATAAATGCAATAATAAATAATAATTGTGATGAGTAGCTACAGATAGCCTTATCCTCTATTGATTTGTCTAACCCCCTTTTAAAGCTGTCCAGGTTGGCAGCCATGACTACTTATTGTGGCAGCGAATGCCATACTTTGACTATGTGCTTTGTAAGAACGGGTAGGGAAACATTTTACTGGATTGTTTTAGGTAGGTTCCGTCCCTTCAACCAGGAGTGACAGGGCAATCTTTTTGGGGAATAAAGGGGTATCTATCACTAGAAAGTGCATGACTCTATGGCAAAGTCTTCAGCAGGATTCCTGCACCATAAAGTCCTTTCTAGTTGTATGTATCTAAATGCCAAATAGTCATTTGCTCGATATGCCTATGCATCATGTTTTTCATTATCTAATTACAGGTGTGAAGGAATGGAACACGGTGAATATCTCTTGGAACACAGGTCTATCTTTTCCCTTCCCATCCTCAGTGGATCCAAAATCATCACTATCATCACATAGCTAGAATCCTTAGAAAATGTATTCTGCTGTGCACACAATGGCATGGGGATGGGCCCATACACATTGGCCTCGCCCTCTAGATCCTCATGCATGCCAGCCTCGACTTCCTTAGTCCCAGACCTCTCTGCATTGAACAGGGAGGTCTGAGGGTGTGTTTTACTAATGGTCACTTGGCTCACAGACCCACGGTTCCCAGGCTGTAAAGGGAAAGCCATCTGGACTCTGCTCTGTTATTCCCTCCAGGCTCATTGCCTGCACTGATAGGCAGGCAATGAGAAATATAGAGTTCCTGATAGGGAAGGGGGAAAGTTCCTCTGGGGGTGTGGGAGGAATTTTCAGAGGTTACCACCACGAACTGTCCCAATTCAGGAGGCTTGGCTGGAGGGGGCCATGGTCAAAAGCAAAGCTTAGCCCCAGGTGTGATTGTGGAGCCTAGGTGGGTATTCAGCACTCCTGGCTCCAGTGCTGTTGTAGGTGGGGGGCAACATGACCCTTGGTCAGAAAATCAGCTCTATCGTTCACCTGAGCTAGGTGGTACCAGTTCACATATTTTACTGAAGCAGTGTGGAATCCATGGGGAAGCCTCAATACCTGTGCTCTGGTACCATATAAATTGACCCAAGATTCTATATATTTCATACGTAGATTGCCAGGCAACATACAGAAGTTAATATACAAATTGTCAGGTTAAGGATAAATTATCGTGAAGTTGCTCCCCACTTGAAAACTCTTCACCCTGATAGGGTAGCCATGTGTGCTACATTTCAGAAGACAGTCCTCTATTTGAAGATGCCCTTTCTTTGAAGGGCTGTCAAGTCCATGTCTAATTTAAAGAGAAAGAACCATGGAAAGGGAGAGCAGGGGCTGGTCTTGATGATGCCTATCAACACTTAGCACCTAGACAACAGGCTGATCTGAAGCAGAGGTCTTCTGGTCACGGTTTCCCCCCCCCCCACACTTTCCCATGATGAAGTGTATTGTACTACTATTTAAATTATAGTGATAATATCTAGTGATAGCCATGCTTCTATGCAATTATGTAGAGCAGCGGCTTCAAAAACAAAAATAGCTGTAATGATAGCTAACGTCCGATAGGAGAAGGCACCCTAAGAAAATAATGCCTAAATTTGCATTTATTTGCACAATTCTAAAGTTACACACATGCGTATTTTATGCATATTTTATCCATGCCCTCTTTAGTCCTCTTGTTTTGGTGCTGAATTTCCTCTTTTCTGGAAATGCATAAGTGGTCACACTTTAGCTGAGATACCCCGAACTAGTGTGGGATCTTCCTACACAAATATTCCAAACTTAAATATATTTACGCAGAAATGAATGGAATTTATTTGAATGGAATTTACATCTATGTAATCAATTTAAAATTGCAGCTTTAATCTGTCTTAACACATAAACTACTCACTGGAATGTGTGAACCCCTACATGGTTGTGTTAAATTAGGAAGTAATATATCTCAGTAATTCTGAACAACAAATGGGAGCTCAACAGAATTTTGCAGTGCACAATGCTCCTGGTTGGGGTTCCAGCCAACCAACTATGTCTTTTTCCAAGATGCTCCATTAGATTCCCCTTCCACTTGGTTTTTTGCCCTTCCCCCTCCAGCAGTCATGGTCATCAAACATGCTTAACCCACACTTGGCTGTTTTGGGGGGTCCCCCCCCCACTGGGACTGGGAATTTCTAAAGGTTTTTTGTACTTCTTTAAACCTTGGGAGTTCCCCCAAGCCTGCTAATAATATCTCTCTCTTATGCATAGAATCATAGAATAGTAGAGTTGGAAGGGACCAATAATAATAATAATAATAATAATATATTTATTTATTTATCAGCCGCCTCTCCCAACGGATCGAGGTGGGGAACAACACCAAACACAGGATCCAACCCCCTGCTCAGTGCAGGAATCTATCTTAAAGCATCCCTGACAGATGATTGTCCACCTGCCTCTTGAATGCCTCTAGTGTGGTAGAAGCCCACCATCTCCCTAGGTAATTGGTTCCATTGTCGTATTGCTCTAACAGTCAGGAAGTTTTTCCTGATGTCCAGCCGGAATCTGGCTTCCTGTAACTTGAGCCCATTATTCCGTGTCCTGCATTCTGGGTTGACCAAGAAGAGATCCTGGCCCTCCTCTGTCTTCAAGTATTTGAAGAGTGCTATTATGTCTCCCCCTCAGTTGTCTCTTCTCCAGGCTAAACATGTCACACAAGATCCACAATTGAAGAATGGGCTTGTTTTTACTATGTAGGATAATGAAATGAACAAATACCTATGAAAAAACAACTTGGGACCAGGATACCTGAGAGAGCGCCTTCTTACCAACCTGCCTGGTCACTGAAGTCATCTGAGGGCATGTTCCTGTTGGTTCCACATGGAACTGTGGTCCAATTGGAGTCCACCAGAAGAGGAGTCTTCAGTGTGGTGGCTCCCTTCCTTTGGAATGCCCTGCCTTTGGAGGTCAGGCAGACACGAATGTTGTATTGCTTCCGGTGCCTCCTGAAATTGTTGTTGTTTCAAGAAGCTTTCCTTGAATGACTGGCCACGGTTTTATCAGAGCATTGTTCCTTTAAAAATGTAATTGTTATTTTTTTAAAGTATTTTTAAATATTTTAATAGCATCATTCTTTGATGCTATTTGTTCTTCACCGCTCTGAAATATTTTTTGATGGGGAGTGATATATAAATATTGTAAATAAATAAATAAGAAATATGAAGTATTGAAAAGCAAATTAACTACCAAAAATGTGCTTTTTAAAAGCTGAACGGATTTGGAAAAAGAAACTTTTGAAATTTTTATTTTGATAGATTTGACATTTACTTCCAACATGCATTTCAGTGCTCATTAAAATCAGGGACTGATCCTCAGCTGATGCAAGTCAACCAGAAAGCCAAAAGAAGGAGGGGGAAAAAAGAGAACTAAAAATAGTCAGTAGGGAGGTGAGAAACAGAGAGAGACGGAGTGGAAGTATTATTTAAGTTAAATGCTACAATGCAGCCCTGTCAATTCATTGCTCTGTGGCTTACTGTTTACCCAAGACAAAGGCAAAACAAAGTGAGTTTCCTACACTTCTTTTTAGCATTTGAGCAAACAATTGTGTTTAATATTAGAAGCCAGTCCGCATGTGGTTGCTTAGGAATGAATAACATTCCTTGATGCCCTCTGATATGCACCAGATTGCTCTGGGATGTTTTTGTGCATTCGACTTGAGCAGTTACCAGGGTCTGGAGTCCACAAGAACATGACATTGTAATCTTGGTCATGTTTTATTTATATGGAGCAGCGCAGCCGATAGGGTGTGTTAACAAACAAAGATGATTGCTTCAGGGGCAGGCGCTCGTCCTGAGGTAATTAAGACAAAGTAGCTTCCCTGGTCAGGAGATACCCACTGCAAAGAACCTTTTTTCTTTGCTAAAATGATCCACCTCAGCCAGGCCAAGAGGGCTAAATCAGAAGAAACACATTTGTGTTTTATCGTTGCTTAAAAGGTACATCATTAAAGGGCAAAGGCATAAATTATATTTCTTAAAATCCATATAGCCTTAAAAGAAAATGCCAGACTCCAAGATATGGCTGGATGTGCATCTTGGAGGAAAAAAAGACAAGAGAGAAATATTTAGGATAACTCTAAATAAAAACCCTTAACCGAATTACTAAGTAACATTATTTCACAATATAGATTATGATGTATTTTAAAGTCTGTTCATCCTCACCCTCCTGCAAAAAAAAAAAAAAGACTTGAACTATCAAGCTTAGTAGAGCATATGAGAGAAAATCAACAGGATCATCAAAAGGTTAGAATTCATAGACAAATTGTTTGTGCAAAATATTACAGCTGCAGCCACGGCATGCTGTTACCTTGCTCTGGTGGCTTCCAGGAAACTGTGCCAAATAAATGGCCTAACTAGATATTACAGGGGACGCATGCAACTCATGTCTTCCCTAGGTATCTCACTGGTAACATCTAGTAAGAGAGAGAAAAAGAGAAGACATGACTCTACTGTCAGCGTTTCCTCTCTCATGCTGCAGCTCATTGGTAGATCCCTTCAGGGTACAAGAAATGATGGATGCTATGACTTTGCATCACTCACCTTTTGCTAGATGGTATTGGGGGAAGATGTCAGATGTGGGTCATGCTTCTCATAGGTGGTGGCAGTAGTGGGGAGAGAAAATCCCCCATACATGGCATCCCACAATCAGAGATACACTGCCTTTGATCATGGAGGTTCTATGACCTGTCTTCCGTTCATTTATTTAATCTCCTTTGAAATGTTATGCTAGCAGCCAGCATCGCATATTCTGGTGTTTGAGACTCAGATCCCTGAAGTAATGCCTGCCTCGTGTCTTACCAGCTGCAGAGGAGGCTTTTCTCAAGATGCCTTCTACTCATTGTATGACAACTATGGGAAGAGCCTTCTCTGTTGTGGCACCCATTTCTGGAACACCCTTGTGATGGAGGTGTGACTGGCACTGAACTTTGCAATCATTTTTACAACAGGTCAAAATGTTTCTACTTACCTGGGCATTTTAAGCTGGTCAGTTTTTAACTGCCTTTTATTGCTGTTTCAGGATGATTGTATTTTATTTTTATTGCATTTTACGGGTGTATGACAATTGTTTTGGTTATGATTATTGTTCACCACCCTTATATCTTTTGATAAAGGGTGGTTTATGAGTATACAAATACATATGTATATATGAATGTTGTGGAAATTAATTCCTATCTTAATTAGGCACTGTGTGACGTGTTACTTCCTCTGGTTTGTCAGAATTTACCCCCTTCCTTGGGTGAATGAATGGATTTCCCCTTCACTCCTTTCCCATTTGTAATCTTGTACATCCCCATCTTATCCCTCCCTTAGCAATACCACCTTGTGTGTGTTCTCAGAAGTAGACCCCATTCAATGGGACCTACTCCCAGATAAGTGTGTATAGGATTGCAGTCTTAGGGCATGTCTACATCTAAGGGTGTAGAGGGAGGGAGAGGATCACGGAATTACCTGCTTCCACAATCCTCCCCCACCTATCTACACCGCCGCACGACGTCCCGGAAGGAAAGAAGGATGTTGCAAGAGTCAGGTTTCTTTAAGGACAAGGCCCCGATCTGCAGGAAAGGTAAATTTAAACAACAACAAAACCCCACTCCCAACCCCCCCATCCCATGGATGGAGAAATTGTTTCCCCCCCCCCCCCATCCCCATGGGCACAGAGCCACCCCACATTACTCTGTGCCCATTTTAGGACCTAGGACGACAGAAAAAAACATGATATCCCCGGTTTCCATTCTCCCGGGGTTATCTCGGGGTCATCCCTAGGTCATCCCTGGGATCCCCTGTGTGACATGTGGATATACAGGGATGACCTAGGGATGACTCCGGGATAAATCCCTGGTGTAGACATGGCCTTAGTCTTTTTTATCTGCATTAAAAACTCATGTACTTCCTCCAGCACTAAAATATCCTTTTTAGAGACAGGGTGACTAGAACTATAAGCTGTGTTCAGAGGCTGGAGCTGGTTTAGTTCCTCATGGTAGTGATGTGGCCAATCATATGTTAGACAGTCATGTGGTACTCCTGTGACCCCTATAAAAGATTCCCGGTCATGCTCATGATCAACCAAGGGATTCTAGAGTTCCCTGAATCCCTGCCTGAAATCCCTCAAGAGCCATCTTCAGGTCCACCTATGGCCTTGAATCCTTATACCTATTTGCAAACTTTAGTGCAGACCTGCCAGCTTTTTAATGGCCTCCTATTCTCACACCAGTTGCTAGGGAACATGGGTGGGAGGGTGCTATTGCACCATGTCCTGCTTGTGGGTCCTTGGTCGACAGCTGGTTGGCCACTGTGTAAACAGAATGCTGGACTAAATGGACCCTTAGACTGATCCAGCATGGCTCTTCTTAGGTTCTTTGATAGCAGTTTGAGCGGCAGACTGTAGCTGGTGGTAATGAAAAGCTTCAGCGGTTGCCTTCTTCAGACCAAGCTGCTGTTAAAGTAAGCCAGGATGTTCTAAGCTACACAGTTGATAGTCCTGTCATGGGGAAGTAGGGAAAGCGCCTTCTCTGTTGTGGCACCCCATTTGTGCAACACCCTCTCCATGGAGGTGCAACTGGTGTCGACCTTGCAATCATTTCAGCACCAGGTCAAAACGTTTGGTCAGCCTGTTCTCTCCCCTCCCCACCTTTTATTGATGCTTTTTTTTTGTATTCTGTTTTTATCGTATTTCGTGGTTTTATTGCATTTTTAGCTCTAGTGACAGTTGTGTGTTATGTATGGAACTGCCCCAATCACATAGAAAGGGGGGGGTCAGTTTTAAAAACAGAAGGAGCGCACAAGTGAGGAGTGCAAAACCCTGTGCCTGTGATTCACAGCTTCTTTCCCCTGGTGCTTTTCTCTTTGGCTGAGTTTCCATCCCAGGCAGTGGTGTAGCGGAGCCAGGGCTCACACAGAGGTAGTGCCAGCACTTCTTTATTAGCAGGGATGCTGATGTCATCTGCCACCCCCCTCAGACTTCCCTGTTCAGCTGCAATTCATCTGCACAATAGCTGGGGAGATGGATCCCCCCCCCCAAAAAAAAACAATATACTGTTCCTTTTTGTAATGCAGTTTTTTGAGGTGGCGAGATCTTGAATGGGCAATTGAAATCCATCACCTTTACAAAAGACCTGCTGGTGGTGATGAAAAACTAAAACATCTGTGTTGAGATGAATAAATATTGCTGCCTGAATTTCTGGACTCTCCTTGCAGGGCTTGCTACGCCGACTGTCATGAGGAATACCTGCTTGTCAAAATGTACCACTACACCACTGTTCTCAGAAGTGTGCATCATGGGAATAAAGCATTTGGGAAGAGGGACTACTCAGGGAGGTAAGCCATTGGCAGGAAGAGGAGAGCCATGCCTGCATGTACACCCCTTTTGTTTTAAATTTTGGACCCATTCTTTTTCTACTGCTGATATTACTTTATTGGCAATGTGCCTGTTTTTTGTTTTTTTTAAAAGACTGTATCATACGGCGTTCTATTTCTTTAGATACTTTCAGATTGCATTCAGTGGTTCCAATTTCTCTCCAAGCCTGTTGCATCTTTTACAAGAGGAGACTCCCTTTTTGCAGCTCTCGTTGTTAGGAAACCGCCAGGGACAGAATAGGGTCACCCATCTTTTTAATGATCCTACATTTTTACACTTCTACAGTGTAGTGGAAATATGTTCAACCCTATCTGCATAAAGTTAACATCCAGGGAATATACGGCAAGAAACCTTGCCTTGGTTGCAGGATGCACAATATGAACTCTAAGCTCTTTATCATCTTCACCATGTAGGATCTTTTTCAGAACAGAATAGGCTGTCAACTACCAGAAAATAGAATACATGATGTGATTTGGTAACTAAAGGTCACTATTTAGCAGAGCTGGCAGAATAATTCATAGAAAATCATCTCCCCCCCCCCCCCCAATCTTGGAAATTGTCTACAAATGTGTGTATTATTAAAGAATAACAGTGCAAAGATTTGCTTTTTGCACACCTTTGTTGCTCATGTACATTGCACGGTGTGACTCAGTTTTTTACTTGAATTCAGATCTCAGAATCATATTTCTAGCACGAACACATGGGATTTTGAATTCAAAATATGATCCCCATGTTGTCGTGCAATATCTGTTTCATATCTGGCAAGGAATCCATTCTTCCCCCCAACAGGACCAGTTTCTGGCATGAAAGGAATATGCAAGCTCTCACATGATAATAACGAAATCGACAGTGGTACATAGAGCTAAGCAAAGGCTTCGAAACTTCTTTAACCTAAGGCTAATTCATACACTTGCCATTCTAATTGTGTACATAGTATCCAGGACTGCATGCACACATACAATTTTGTGGGTGTACACACATGCAGCCTGATCTCTGTGATTCTTCCCTCTGTATGACACAGCATCATATTTTATCCCATAGATAAAAGATGTAGAAAACCTTTTAAGTACAGGATGGATGCATATTTGGGTGTCTTTTACAGGCTATTGAATACCAGTGTAACTCACTTTCATGTCAGGAAAACACCCAAATTGAACTGGATAATAGAATGTGTGTGTGTGTGTGTGTGTGTGTGTGTGTGTGTGAGAGAGAGAGAGAGAGAGAGAGAGAGAGGGAGGGAGGGAGACACTATGGAAGTAAAAGAAATAGGTACCAAAAATGTGTTTTAAAACTTTGGGGCGGGGGGTGAATCTTCACATTTAACTCTTATTTTCAAACTCATCCCATAATAAGGACATGATTTGGAGACACTGCAGAAATTTGGTTTGTGTGTTGTTGTAGATGTGAACACTAAGGATGACTTGCTGAAATCTGATTCTGGGGGGGAAATTCTGAAGTCCGCAAGAGGGTCTGGAGGTTTCCTCTACACCGGTGACTTCTGTTGACCCAAACTGGTGAAATTACTTTTTCATGTAATCTCCCTGCTAATGACACATTCAGGTGAATTGTGATAGCTGAAACTGTGTTTAGTGGCAGCTGCATACAACCAGCTGACCAGGGTTAGGGATGTGACACATAATTTCAAAAGCCACCACATATCTGATGGCTGTGTGAATCAATCCCCAAGTCCACAACTATTTAAAATCGTGACTTCAAAAACATATTGGTACTTCAGCATGTACAAAGTGTAGCAAAGCCTAATTCACATCTTACCTTCTTCAGAAAGTATAACCACCATGTGCTGATATTTTTGTTTGCGACATTTAGAACTGGTGCACCCAGGAGCAGGTAGTGTGAAGGCATATGGATGATGTTCCACAAACAATATACTCCTGACTTCTGGGCCACTCATGTGAATCAATAACCCCTGATTCTCTTACCACCCCACTATATTCATATATCTACCTCAAGCAGCATGCACACACGCGTACAGAGTGCTCTCAATCTCACTGTATTCCCTCTACCATGGTCAGAATTCCACCCTTCAGTTTCCAGTGAACTGTTACGGTTCAGCCCATCCTGCCTAGGCTGACCATATGAAAAGGAGGACAGGGCTCATGTAACTTTAACAGTTGTAGAGAAAAAGGAATTTCAGCTGGTGTCATTTGTGTACAATTCATACCTGGTGAAATTCCCTCTTCATTACAACAGTTAAAGTTGCAGGGGCCCTGCCTTCTTTTGTATATGGTCACTCTAGCATAGTGCCTGCAACTTTAACTGTTGTGATAAAGAGGGAATTTCACCAGGAACTAATTGCATACAAATGACACTGGCTGAAATTCCCTTTTCTCTACTACTGTTAAAGTTCCGTGAGCCCTGTCCTCCTTTTCATATGGTCAGCCTAATCCTGCCTTTATTCCACCACACTCCTTGCCCAGTTGCTTGGACTTTCTTTAGGTTACTCCTTCATCCCAGTGCTGTTCTTAAGCAGAAGAATTCCTATTGCAGCCAAAGGGCTGCTCCAGAAGTCATCTACTAGTAAAGACTGCCTCAGCATCAACAAGTATGCCTGTGCTCCTAACTTTACTAGAAGTAACTGAAGGTAAGATATTAAGAGGTGCTAAGTAATGAGATTGAACGTGAAGCCCAAGATTGAACCTGGACTAGACCCCTTGCAGTAGAACATGAGTGGTGAACTGCTTTCAGCTCAAGGCCCACGTGCTATTTTGGAGAAATAATTGGGGTTGGGGGAGCATTCCAGTAGTGAACAGGGTTGAAAGCAAAAGAGAGGCAGAGCTAAAAGCAATGGGTGGAGACAAGATACAAGAGATACCAGGATTTGGGGCCTTAAACTCTTGTTGCCAGTAACTAAGCCTTAGGAGAGGCATTTTACCATTTTAGAATTGGGGTGGGGGGGAACTGCGCAAAAGGCTAGAAACTACCAAATGATTAGTGGTTGTGGAAAAATTGGTGGGACCATAGAAAAGAGGCATGGCCTTCTGTGGAAGCTTGGAGGGTCAGACTAAAACCTCAGGAGGGCCAGATTTGGCCCCAGGTCTGAGGTTCCTCTCTCCTGCACCAGAAGGAAAAGCTTTGTTCTTTTATTACCTGAGTAATATTTATTACCTTTACCCAAAGTGGTCAATTTTATCTGCCTGTGCACAAAAGCAAGGGCAGAATAAGTGAACAAGGATTCTGACAAGTAGACTCTTGAAGGTGTGTTCTTATTTTAAATACTGCTTTCTCTCTTGTAAGAACATTGTTTTGTCTCAAGTTGAGCGGGGGGTTGGACTTGAGGCCCCTTCCAATTCTACTATTCTATGAACCCATGGAGAGACCCTAACAAGATTCCCCAACCCCACCCATTGCATTGGAACATTATTCTTAAAAAATAAAATAAAATCCATGCTAGTTCGAACTCCTTCCAATTCCAAATAAGCAGTGAAGACAATATTTGGAGATCAAGTCAAATGTCCAATTTATTTTTTTTATAACTTGAAACTGGAACAAACGTTGTTTTGAACGAGCGTACAAATGAAATGGTAGACACATGCTGAACTCAACAGTGTGACAGTAAGGGGGAAAAGAGGCCAAAAGTCTTGTACAGAGAATAAAAGGAACAATAAATATTTCACTAAGTGATACTGAAATGACCTCCTGCCATCTCAACATTTTTTATCCATAAAAAAGTGCTCCCATTTTTTTTAAAGGAGCATGAATACCAAGCAATAATAAATAGTTCCAAACTTGTTGTAAAAGACAAAACCTCCAAGTAAACAACGAAAGCTCATACAATAAGTAATAGAAAAAGGTAATAAAAATAGTTTGCCTTGCCGGTACAAATGCAAACAACTGAAATCAACGTTATGTTGCTTTGCAGTTCTAAAATACAAAGAGCACCATAAAATGAGTTTGCCTGTGAAAAACAAAACCTTGGACTGTATTTTATCAGGACTAGGATGAAATGCTGAACTACAAAGGAAGGGTACAACTATGCTTTCACGTCACATCCTTTAAAAAAAAAAAAAAAAAAAATTATCTCACCGGAAATGCATCAACCATTGACTATAACTAGAACAGAACTTTGCTGTATGGAGTCATTCTGACTTAACACAGTTAATTTTGCTGATTTTAGCAGTGTAATAATTGTTATGACAGCAGAGATAACTATGATATGTCTGCCATATTGTGCTTATGGCCTTGTAAAAAGCAGGATTGCTAAAAGCAGGAAGAAAAGGGCGGGGGTCATCGTGGTTTCACTGAACACAATGTTTGTGCTTTAGAGTGACTTATATTGGGTTCTCAGTGATTCAAGTCACATGATAGGACAGCTGGTGGTGGTTCAAACCTTACTTCATCCAGAATGAAAAGGGGCTGTGTGGTGCTCATAGTGACAATATGAAACGTGAACTCACTTCATAGTGGAATTAGGTTTGGACAAAACAGACATCTAGGGATTAAAATTCTATGCCTGATTTAACCAAATCTATCCCCACTGGATTCCCTGGGTAAGGGAAAACAAGAGTTTGTAGAATACTGTGGAATATGCCTATAAGAAACTGAGATTGCTCTCTCAAGTTTTTTGTTCATCAGGAATGCATCCAGTGAATTGATCCACAATGAGCCTTATTTTTAAAGTAACTTTATCCCTAATTTTGAAGAGATGGAATGGGGGAAGGGTTGGTCCAAATTTATTCATTTATTTACAATGTTTGTATACCACTCCACATCCATAGATTTTGGTGCGGTGAACAGTAGAACAAAAGTGCCATGTTAAAATAATTCTGTTCTCCAATATGTTTCTATCATTGTAATGGCTCCATGACTTGATATAATGGGTTGGATTCAAGCTCATTTCCAATGACACGAGCATTCCCTTAATGGCTCTCCATTCTGGACACTTCTGGCAGAAAACTGATATTCCTCAGTTCCCTATCCCACTGCTACCCCCAGCTCCCTCTCCCCTTGGTTCCAGAGGATTCCCCCAACCCTCTGAAGCAGATTTGAGGGGGTGGATAAGGGACTGCAGGGGGAGGGGGAATTGAAGAAGATCCCTCTGCTCATCCGTGGGAGGCAGATTCTGGATCCACCCCATAATGTGGAGTCCCTCCCCCCGGTTTTGTCGATATTTTTTCATACATTGCTACAAGGTCTTTGTTTAAAATTATCACTAGAACTTCATCACCACTTTGGTATTTTTTCTCCTGCCTGCTTTACCGAATTAAAAAAATAAAAAGCGGGGGGGGCAGTTCTTGCTTAATGTAGAGGCACAGAATTTCATCCCAGTCCTTCAATATCTGCGAAATTTATGGAATGTACAATTAGGAGTCAACAGCAGCAAAGCAGACAAAAGAACACAGACTGGCGAAACCTGTACATGGTCCCTTTCTGACAGTGGAGTGGGGAAATGGGATGCGCCTGGACCAAAAAAATTTAAACTCCAATCCAATTCACAGTTGTACCAACAGAACACTGGTCTTTCTTCTTTTCCCCTCTTTCAAAGCAGCTTCATCTGTAAGCTGTGAAAGGGATGGGGGAGGAGGTGATCCAGCAAGGGATCCAGATCAGACCCCACTCAAGCAAAGGAGTGCTGTACATAGAAAGCCTTGCAGGATCAGGTGAGCTGAGGTCCGAATGCACATTCCCCTAACAGTGAGTTGGCACAATGAGGATTAACAGTGCCAATCACCAGTGATGGTGGGAGGACACTGCCCCTTCTCCCCTCAGTAGATGTCAGCTCTGTCTAAACCAGTAGCACTGACTATCTCAAGCATACATGTGCAGGATCAGGGCTAGAAAGCTTTCATTTGCCAGGGAAAGCAACCTCCCTGTGTCTAAAATAAGGGGGCCTCTGTGGAATGTTACATCAAACGTCTTCACAAAAATTGAATTTCATTTAACAACAACAGGTGACAGCCATCCATCCTAGTTCAACTATACCTGGGAAGGCCTTGATACAAGGGGTCCAGGCGGCTTTAATGTTATTACTGCCCTGTAGGAACAGCACATTTTTGTAGGCCATTTCTGACAGAAAAAAATATATATACATACATACATACACACAACTAAAATTGTGAACGAAAAACTCCAAAGAAAACAAAGCCAGATACCCGCCCCCGAAATAATAATAATAAAAAATAATAACTGTTTTGTTTCTTTTACCCACAGGTCGTCAAACAACCCTTTCATTTTTCCTTCTGTACAATAAGGTCTTGACATACAATATTTTTTTGCACTATTTTATCCTGCCAAATTAAAAAAATATATTATGGCAGCCTGTTTGTTTGTTTTTATTTTTATTTCCAAATTCACTAACAAAAAAGTACATTAAATCCCTTTAAAAGGACAAGCGTACAGTTAAAAAATTACAAGTTCCAGTAAAAATACAGCAAGTGCCTACATTATATGAATCAACCAATATCAATATCCATTCCAGAAGAGGGGATGGGGCGGGGGGAGGGGGAAGATAAAAATAGGTACAGGTCAGAAATGTGATTTTTTTTAAATCTGCAAAGCAATAACAATATTAAGCATTTTTCTACATACTTTTTCTACATGGTGTAGCAGTCACCTTTTAATCCCCAAATACAAGTTTCTATACATTTTTCTTGAAATAAAAATTCAACACCCAAGGCAGAAAAAAATTTACTAAAACTCAGACTTTACAGTTACAGTGACAAGAACAAATTTATAGACCCACCATTTAAATTTTACTGCAACATTTTCAAGGAAAAAAGAGAAAAGTTTTTTTTTTCTTTCTGGTTTTGTAAAATGCCCAGGCATTCTCCATTATTACAAATACTGGTCCACTTTTACAGTAATCAAGAAATTTTAATATATATAATATATACTAAAACCCCGTCACCAAAAGAAAACAATATACACATGGCCATTATGGCATTTTAATAACCTATTAAGCAAACTTTGAAAAAAAAAAGAGAGATTGCTCAAACACACATACACACAATTTTTTTTACCCTTGTATGTATTCAATACTGTAAACGTATTTTAAGACAGAGTGCACTAAATTTAACTTTTAAAAAAATTAGCCGTTGTTCCTGAATTTTTTTTTCATTCAATGATAACAACTTGCAATTTGTGTCATTTGAGTTTTAATTCAGCAGTAAATCATTTCCATTCCATTTCCTAAGCAGCGTTGTCCTGAAAAAAAAGAGAAAGGCTGAGAACAATTCAGCAAATGAATGTCCGAAGTTGTGCTGGATATACATCTTCATTTGATTGGGTCTTATGGCATTTTCATGTCCACTATCTTCAACCAGGTTTTTTTAAAGTAAATGTGGCTCTTTTGTTTGTTTTTTTAAAACCTAAAGAACATACTTTTCTTGTTCTACTTTTTTTAAAAGTCTTTTCATTTCACAAAAATGTTTGCATTTGTCTCAAGAGACTCAAATAGGAAGATCAGTTTTCAAGGCACTCACATCAAATTGAATGGCAGTAGAAAAAACTGTCCAATAAATTATTATTTTCTTTATAGTGCCAGTATTGTGAATGCCACGCTTAGCAACACTGACACTTAATCTCAGATGTCCCCCTTTAGCAGTTTCACCCACCTCTGGGCCAAGCAAAGACAAAGATGCTGTAATTTCTTGTTTAGAAGCCGCTGGTCTTGAATGCAAACAAAAAGTTTTAAAGTGCGGGTCAACAGAATCAAAATGTGTAACTTTTACAACATTGTTCATTGTCTTGATAGACTAAATTAGGGCAATTCAAATTATGCCATATCTATCCAAGATTAACAAAGATGCAAAGAAAGATGGGCAGCTGAGATGAGGGCACCTATTCTGATTGGAAGAGTAAAAGAAAAAAGAGGGATTAGAGCCATTTATGGACCCACAGTATGCTCACCTGAGAGATACATATGGAAGTCAAAAGCTCGTGAAAATAAGAGACATCCCATTGTTCCACGGGCTTTTAATCAACACAATAGCATGTAGAGAAACAGATTTCACAGCCCAGCCAACATACAACAGGCTGAACTGGGAGGAGGGAAAAAGGTTCAAAAGGGTGTTTATACCTCCCCTAGCAACTGTCCATGCATTTCTCAGAAGAGCCATCTCACACGTGAAGAAACATGTGGCTAAATAAGAGAAAACCAGATAAAGTTATGAATTTTAATCTACAATGTTTTGCCTATTCCTTCTCCAAAGGAATGCTATAGGCTGTAGATCTATAGAAGTCTTTCCACTGACTTCACTGACTCCATCAAGGGGTTAATCCAATCATTTGCCATGAGAAGGTTCAGAATGAAAAGGGCTGCCAAGTAACAGTTTCAAATCGAAATAACACTGAAGTGATCTGGTGTCTTCAGTAAAATTCAAAGGGCCTTTCAGCATTCCCAGTGAAGGAGCTTCTATTGTGTTCTATGATGCTATGCAGCCTAATGGAATAAGAGATGTAATATAAACAAAGGATATCCAGTAATCCTCAAAAATGCATAAAATGCAACTGGAATTGAAGTAGAACTGGCAGGCATGTAGGGAAAATAATTTGTAAATACAAATTTCCAAAAAGAAAAAAGAAAAATAAGTGAAATTTAGGCAAATAAAAAAATAGAATGTCAAAGCTCTTCCTTAAGTTTTTAAATCAAGAAATTGTGAGTTCTTCCATCTAAAACATTGTGTTTATTATGGGCCTCACATTCAGCAATTTCAAATACAGAGAGTTCACTGAATTGGTGTACACTTTCATTTCAATGCCTTTTTAAAAGCTGCAATCCTCAAACCTTCTTAAAAGACATTTTCTAATTACTTAAATGGCACTATTCTAAAAGGGAGTACTCTGCAGATTTTGGCCTGTTTTCTTTACAATAACACAATTGTGCATTATCTGAGAATCTCTGTTTTTGGACTCCAGGCAAGCAACCAGAACAGCAAGCCTTTGTAAACCACCATATCTGGTGGTGGACTACGTTTGGCTTGACTTTAGTAAGGCAACCAAGAGGGTGTCATGCCAGCTGGTATCTCTTGAATATTGAGTAACGCAAAGTTAGGGACCGAGTAGTCTTGTTAAATCAGGTGTTCTTAAGGAGTGGCCTTTTTAACATGATATATATAAAAGTTAACCCCTACAGAGATGTTATCCTACATGCAATTATGATTGTGTAGAGGGATGGAGCAGGACTGTGCCTTCATATCTTTGTTGGCTTCCACCTTCCTTCTGTTGGAGATACATGTCTATAGAGGGGAGCCTCCTCCATGCACCTACGTTCTCCTGTGATTGATTTAGAAACCTGCATGATTAGAATTCTACCTTATGGGGGAAGACTGTGCATGTACAGCAGACTCCCCTCTACAGATAGTTCCCCAACACATGGACGATGGGGGAGGCAGGGCCCACAGGAGACACAATGGTGGAGCCCGCTGGCAGGACCCTGCCCTTCCTTCTCTTCATACAATTACAATTGCATAGAAACTAATTCCTGAATAAGGATAAAGTGATACTTAAACGTGAGTGAAAATTTGTGAATGGCTCACAAAAATATTGGAAGTATTTTGCTGTGGTGCTGTGAATTAATTTAGCTGGGGCGAAAACATTTTCTCTTCTAGGTCTGAATTTGAAAGAACCTTATATGATTTCCATATTTGGAGTAGGGTAGGCATGGCTCCTCATGTTAGTTTGTCCAGGGAGCCTGGGGGAAGTATTTAGTTTGGCACACTTGATCGGGAGACACACTGTGATGTGGATTTTGTGGGTTGATTGGGATAGGCTAAAGTGTGGATAATCCCACCTTGTGGTGGGAAATTAAACCTAATTCTGGTCTAATTAATCTATTAACTTAAACCAAGGCACCATATTGGTGTAAAAAGAAAAACAACTACTGGGGCGCCTATTATGATTTGTTATATTTTTATGGTGGCATGATGGTCTCTAGTTTTTGTTGCAACGAACTCAGGACAAACTAGATGTTAATTTGATACATAGCATGCAACTACGTATCAAGTTTTCCACTAATTAATTACGGACAGATGATGAAGCAGATTTTGCCTGGAATGCAGTGTGCATGGAGGGGAGGCTTATATCTTCCCTCCACAGCACAATCAGAGATAACCCCCACCCCGTCCACCACACAGCTAAAAGGTTTAGATAAAAAGACCCAAGTGGCGCCCATCAGGATGTTTTATCTATGCATTCTAGCCCAATGTGTGTGGGGTGGGGGGTTGTTGCTCTGAATGCACAGCACAGGGACCCCATGCCCTTCCAAATACAATTTGTCCCCCACCTTAATTTAATTATGAGGAAAACCTGCTACATAAGGCGAGCTGTGCTGGATCAGACCAAAGACCTATCTAGCCCAGCATTCTGATCCCACAGTGGCAAACCAGATGCCTATGGAAATCCACAAGGTAGACATGAGTCTATTAGCAGCCTTCTGCTCATGTTCTCCAGCAACTGGTATTTGGAAGTATACTGTCTCCAATACTGGAGATAATATATAAATATTATAGCTAGTAGCCATAGATCACTTTAGCATCCATGAATTTATGATATTCCTTTTTAAAGCCTCCCAAGTTGGAGTCACTGCCTTCTCAGCCACTCCTCAGCATATAATGTAAAATTAGGCTTTTTTCCCTCAACGTCCATCACTTTACAGATGAACTGCATTTGCCAATTTTGTGTACTTTGAACTGCATTTGCCAATTTGGGAAGATCTTTTTACCAATCCATAAGAAGACATCTCCTCTGCATGCTACCTTTCAAGGAAACATCTAGTTTGGCCCTGATATGGCTACTCTTATAGAATTGCAGTTAACTAATCGGTTGGCATCCAACAGTAACACATGGAAGGATCTAAGGGGGTAAATTTTTGTGACACTTCCTTTCAAAAGCATATTGGAGTGAGTTAAGAGTTCTTCAGTTCATCTAACTAATCTGGCAAAGGAATTTTTTAGGGAAGTTTATGTAACTGGATCATCAACAAGCACAGGGATTAACATCTCCCATTGTTGTATAATTACCTGATGTGGTATCAAGGCAACACCCTGAGAAAACCGATCATATAATAATGTATCAGTATTTTAAATCTATTAACCTTAATTGGTGAGGTTAATAGATCTAAAACCCTATTTAACGGATGTGCAGTGCGATCTTAAGAAGTAAATTACACTGTTTGAGATGGGGCTTCCTCCCAGGTAAGTGTGCAAAGGACTGTAGCCAAAACAAAACAAAAAAGCATCCTTGGTTAATCGGCCAATTCATTTTTAAAAAAAGAAATGTTAATTCTTTTAATATAACTACTTATAAAAACTGCAAATAGCAGGCATCATAACAGATGAAGCACGTCCCCTTTAGGAACACAGGAAGATGCCTTAACACCAAGTCAGTCTTTCTAGTTCAGTACTAACTGGTAAACATTTTTCAGAATTTCAGACAGGGGTCTTTCCTAGTCCTACCTGGAGATACCAGGGATTGAGTCTGGGACCTTTTTGCATGTGAAGCATGTTCCCCTTCCCCTTCATTCTCTCATAGGGTGGAATGTCTCTTTTA
Organism: Anniella stebbinsi; assembly: GCA_029215795.1. Taxonomy (NCBI): domain Eukaryota; kingdom Metazoa; phylum Chordata; class Lepidosauria; order Squamata; family Anniellidae; genus Anniella; species Anniella stebbinsi. The sequence continues at coordinate 352,892,423 of JARDYH010000001.1, forward strand.
AGATGAGCACCTGCTGTAATATATACATGTGCCATCTAAAAATAAAAGAAAATGTTTTTTCCCTTCAAAAGTACTTTTAATCATAAGCAAATTGAATCTAATTCATTAAGATTTCTTTAACTGAATGATAGCCCTAATCAAAATAACCCTTTACCAATATTGTGTGTGTGTGCTTGTATATGTACACACCCAGACGCACTTGTTAGAAAAACTAATGTTCAATACTAAAAAAACATCAATTGGTCCGTTGCTGCATTTGCTATGGAATGGTTGTTACAGCAGTTATCACATATTCAGGCTATCAAGTGATAACTCCAATTCTCATGTGCAGAATGCTTAATGTGAACAAGGCCTCTAAAGAAGTGGCATGTCTGAGAAAAAAATAGGCAAGGTTTCCTTTCTGTCGTGCTTTCTAAAATTTGCACATGCAGCTGGTCAGGGCTCTCAAGTTCTCTTTATTTAATAATGAACCTTAAAAAATGGCAGAAAGGTGAAAACAAGCCATTAGTAACCGAAACAAATTCCCTACTAATAATGCACAATTCTTGCTATTGCTTTTATGAATATAGCTGCCTTTAGAAAACACCTGTGCCCATTTCTTTTTAGCGCTCATAACGTCTAACTCTGGAAGTGTATTTTTTTAAAAAATAAAGGCCTCTATTTTTAGTGGCATCATCAGTGCTACAGATCCAGATCCAAATCCAAAAGAAAGTGCTACAATTTTTAAGATTGTTATCCGCAGTACTATTTCATATTTCCAAATTTTCAAATGATTTTCTTCCTTTCTTTAAAAAAAAAACAGCAAAAAGAACAAACAAAAAAACAGAGAAGAAAATTATTATTTAAAATGATGGCTTCTTCACAAGAAATTACACATGCTTAGCTTAAGATTCAACAAAGCAGCGGCCCTCTAAAATTATAATTTAAATTGATATGCATCTCCCCCTGTAATGCAAATAATCTCAGGTTACAACTGGGAAAAATTAGAATGGGATACCCAACAAAAAATTGAAAAGGAAATCTAAAAATGAACAAAAAATGTATTTAAAAAAAAATACCTGCACATGCCAAAAAAAAAAAAAATACAAAATAACCCAATAAATACAGAAATTATTGCACAGTTAAAAGGCTTCACAATTTTTACTGCCTTAACCAATCCTCAGGTTTAATAGATCTTTGTAGACACAGGTTATATTTAAGTGCCAAATTCTGGCACCTGCCATAGTTATGCTAAATTATGTTTATGGAGGCAAGTTAGGTCAGCTATTCTCAGTTGGCAATAGTTAAACTGTACAACTTAAATGTTACCTAGACCCCTGATTTTAACCCAGTGGGGGCCTTAGCTTCTTTCTGCCTGCTCAATTTTGACATCATTTGTCAGCAAGTGTTCGCCATGCCACTTTTTCATGTGTTTCTCCAGGGTGCTGTAAACACTGAAGGGCATCTGGCAAATGTCGCAGCGGTAGACCTCCTTCCCTATCTGGCCATGTGTTTTCATATGGCGCGTCAGCTTACTGCTCTGGGCACATGCATAGTTGCAGAGCTCACATTTGTAAGGCCGCTCTCCCGTGTGGCTCCGGCGATGCACCGTTAAGTTACTGCAGTTCTTAAAGACCTTGCCACAGTACTCGCATGTATCGCTCCGCCGTCCTTCCTTTGAACTGGGTCGACCGGGGCCAGGTCCACTGATATGGGGCGTGCTGCCGCCACTCGCCGTCCCGCTGCGCCCTGAGAGACCGCCATCCAGCATATCACCTGGTGGAGTGGAGAAACGCAGGCTTCCATTCTCTGAGGAATGCTCAGAAGAAGTTGCAAAGGGGGATTGTCGGGAGTCTGTGAATCCTAGAAATGGATCCTTCATGAAGTGCCTTGATGCTGCATATCCTACCAGCCACTGCGAGTAAACATTTTCAGAAGGTATTATTGTTGCTGGTGGCAAGTCCAAATCTTTTTCTATCTTTATTCTTTTGGACGAGTTATTTAAACTGGGGCTTGTGATGGGGGTGGGCTTGCGAGGGAACAGGCCTGGGAAGGGTTCGCCTGGACCAAAGTTTCTCCCGTTGACTGTCCCTTCCTCATTGCGGTCAAGTTCTCCAGCAACCGAGTCTTCATCGCCTGTGTCTCTCTGACAAAGGTCTCTAGGACAAAGATCTCGCTGATCTGAAGACCTTTTCATGAAGCCACTCCTTTTCTGCTTTTCAGCCAGCATGTCACTGTATTGCTGAATGGTACCGAGGCTTACATTCTCTATCACTTTTCCTAGGACTAGGGACTTTTCATCTGGCAGCGATTTGGAACCATTCTCTCGGTTACGACTTAGTTCTGAGTCCATGCTAAAGCTTGACTCGGGTCTACTTTCATTTTCCAGTTCCTCTTCCTCCTCCTCCTCTTCTTCCTCTTCTTCATTGTCATGGCCTAGAGAAGGATCACTCTCGTTCCTGAAGTCTGCCTCACTGGACTTTAGTCCCTCTCCAGTGAGTTCACTTGTGCCAGGCTCAGGGGAGCTTGTAGCAGACAGTCCATCATCTGACCTCCCTGTCATGGACCCAGCTTTGTGCATATGTGTTTTCATATGGCGTTTTAGCTTGCTGGCTTGGGAACAAGCGTGATCACAGAGCTGGCATTTATAGGGCTTCTCTCCTGTGTGACTGCGGCGGTGGACAATGAGATTACTCTGGAACTTGAATGTTTTCCCACAAAATTCACAGGACTTACTTTTAGCCTGAGGCTGGGGAGGCGTAGTGCTGCTTGGGGGCATCGGTGGCAATGGCGGGGTGCTCAAAAATGGAGATTTCGGGCTTGGCTGGAAAGGATTCAACAGGCGATGCATAGGGTTGTTGCGATTGGGAGAGACTGGTGGAGGGGTGGAATTGTTCCCTGCCAGTTCTCGAAGCCTTCTGGAGAAATCCATCGCTGGCGACTCAATTGCCATGGGGTTTAAACGCATGACTCTGTCAAAGGCACTGGGATGCTGGGCGACTAACCCCATTTCTTCGGCACTAAGGCGATGTGGATCCAGATGATGACGAGGCGGTGGGCTGAACAGGGGCGGTGTGTTGGGGAGCCGACCTTCACCAAAGCCAGGGTGATCACGCAGGATGGGACCTGTCATTCGTAAGAGGCTAAAAGGGTTGTTGTCGCCAAGGAAATTCATCAACGGGGACTGTGCAACAGTCTCGGGCCCCAGAGGAGGAGGGATGGTGATGCGTGGAGTAAGGGAGCTGTTTGAAGGGCTTGTTTCCAGGTAGATGCGGAATCCATGCGTGTTCTGGGCATGCTGTAGCAAGAACCAAGCGCTATTAAAAGGGTGCTTGCATGTTGTGCAAATATAGCTTGAAGGCTCATCTTTACCTGTAGAAGAAAAAAGAGAGAAAGAGGGAAAACCATCAGAAAAGTAACACAAAAGTGAACTCCAGTCACTGTAGACAATGCTAAGCTAGATGATCTGACTTGGTATAAGGGAACTCTGTACGTTCCCTGCTGTCAACAGCCCCCTGGAGTTGTTCCTCCTCTTCACAGTTGCAACCTGCTTGTTCACCTGCCTCTTGCAGGTCATAGTGAGAAGGAGGAGCAATTGATGTCACTGCTGATTTGCTTGCTAGCTCTCTGCCTGCCAAACAAGTGGTAGCAATGATGAAAAAGAATGAGGAGCGATAGCAGCTGGTCACAATGGTAGTGAGAAGGAGAGGGCCCATTGTGGATGTCTTGCCCACGAGCATCAAAAATCTTGCATATGGGGGGGTGAGCCCTTGGCAGGTGCCCAGCCATGCCTACTCTTGATGCCTGCCCTGTTCCTATAACGTTGCCAGGACCACCCTAAGCAGATCTGGACTGCAATTCTCCCATGTTTCTGTCAAACATTCTAATTGGGCAGCATTTGAAGTGGGTTCCATATAAAAGTATTCAAACTACAGCTCATCATTCAATTCAGAAAAGCTAGAGTCCTTGACTCTCTTGTTTGTCTTTCTAATCTCCTCCTGTTTTCTCCTCTCAGCAACTGAAACTTTAAAAAGCATTCCTGCTTTGGAATTTTATAAACGGCAGGCGTGGACAAGTTGCAACTCAGCATTCATAATTTTTCCATCCTTGGTCATACAATACAAACTTTTCATCAGAATCTTAAACGTGGACACTTCCATTGTGAGACTCAAATCCTGGCAAATTCCTAGATACAGCTAAATTCCAGCTTCACAAAAATACATGCCACTTTTCAAAGCAGCTATCTGACCCTGGAAACAGCAAAGAGGAGGTCCCATTGGACCATCCACAGAAGGTGAAAGAAAATGGCAATGCCCAGCTGTGATCGGACATACCACCACTATTCCTCAGGAGAATCAGCTCTGGCAAGTGTCAGTTGTGATGACCATGAATGCCTGTCCTAGGACATTCAAGACAGAATGAATGAGAGTGAGGCTATTTGCATGACTGAATGTGCAAATGACCTCACTCCCATCATTGGGGTGGAGGTGGGTGGGGAGGATGATAACCTACTACACCATATCCTCCACAGGCCAGATTTGGCAACTCAGTGGGCTAGAGGTTGCCAAGTAGATGCTACTGCCCCATAAGATGCATTGTGCCCTAACAAACTGTTGGGTACACTAGGCATTCAGGGACAGACAAAGAAGGTTTTAAGCTGGGGGAAATGGAAGTCAAATAGTTTTGGAACAACTCTAGTAATTAAGCCATTAGTCACACTTTAGGAACTTAACAGTTCCTCTTCCCACCTCATACTCCCACAATGATATGATTCAAGAGCCCTGGTGAAAAGGTGATTCCCTCCAAAAACATCATATTGGAGGGCAGGCTGCAATATAACTATGACCGTTACTGCTGGTTCGAAACAGTAAATATTGTTCCAGAAGAACAAGAGATACAATTAAAAGCTTTCTAGCAGCAAGTTATACCAATATTATAGGCCAAGGTATAAGAAGTGCCCCTTAATATCAATTTAGCAATTGAAGCATTTGGCACAGAGAAGAGGGTGCTTTTTGTCAGTTCTGACAATAATTCAACAGTCAACGTTCCGATTATTATTTCCTATAGTTAATTTTTTCTTTCTTGAGACTAAATGTGACCCCAAAAAAAGTCTAGACGTTAAGGTTTCTTAAACAACACAATGTGTAGTATAAAAAGTGACAGAAATCACTGAGGCAGGCTAAAATATATAGCATATTCTGTCAAAAGCTTTTTTAACAATATGTTTTACCTCACCTCACCCTTGAACGGACTTTAATAAAGCCCTGTTTTTGAAGTATGATCTAATAGCAACCGAAGAGCAGAATCTTACAAGGTCATATAGTTACAAAATAAAGAGTGCTCAGTACCCTAACCTCCATTTTATACACACTAATTAATTGATTGTTTACCCACAGCTGATTGAGCCTTTCATCTTTAAAGTCATACAGACAATTTCCTGTTTATCTGTTTTCCCTCAATATTCTCAGAAACTGGCTCACCTAGTAACAGAATTCTTCCTCTACTCCACCCCCTGCCCCAAACCTTAATTTAACAGGAAAGAGGTTTACCTCAAGAAAAGCAGCGTGTGTTATGAGCTAAATTGAAAACCAAGGCCAGTCTAATGGATTATTTATAAAGAAAAAAAATAGTCTTAAAATGGCAGCCGGCTAGCCATTGGCATATGTTTTATGCAGCTGAGATGCTTTTGTTTTTTATATATATATATTTTACATTTTAAAAAAATCTAACCTCTGAAATGCAAGCAACAGAATGAATCCATTTCACTTCTGCTTCCTGATTCCCTTTCAAAACCAGCTTATTAGTGTGTATTACTGGCATAACATAGTGACATGACGAGTTATCGGTCATAACAGTAGCAGTTCTTTCCTTTGTTTTTCTTTCATTTCACCCCTAAACTCTTCTGTTTGGCAGCCCCCTGTTCACACTGGCAAAACTGACTGCAGGCTACTCAGCTACCAAGGCACTGACTCTGTGTGTGTGTGTGTGTGTGTGTGTGCGCGCGTGTGTGTGTATTCTTCTCCCTGCTTCATTTTCACAGCCCTCAAAGGCTCTTCCTAGACACCCCTTTATTTTTATATACTTAAACAATAATTAATAAAAACCATTTCATTTCCATATTATCACTTCATGGTTATCTTGCCTCGAAGTTGCCCTGAGCAGTGTGAATGCTCACTTTTAAGAACAGAACAATGTCAAAAAGTCTTTGAAGAGCCACTCCGAACGTTTTTATATGCTGAAACTTGCTAAGTATTTTTTAAATGATCAGGAATGATCAGATAGTGCTATAAAGTGATCTCATATGAGTTAATAATGCAGAGTGCCTACCCTGAAAAACATTTTGTTATAAGGACAGTTTTGATATATGGCCACCTTGTTAATGTGGCTTTGCTTGTTACACTTAACTGGGGAAAAGAGGATGTGCAAGTAATTTGCACTTCCTATTAATACAAGTGGAACCTGCAATAAAATGCTCCTGTTCTGTGCTCTAGCCAGCCATGCCCTCTTTCCAGGATACTCCATTTCATTCCCCCGTTTTCTCCTCCCATAATAGTCTTTCAGAATTCTGGGCCTACTGAGCACACTCAGTCCTAACTACTTTTTTTGTAGCTGCTAATACTTCCCTCTTGTTCATGAATTGTGCTGCTTTGACTAGACAAAGATCCAAACTCTGAGAATGAGTTTGCTAGGATGCTCCCCATGTTAAACTGAAGTGGAAACTTCAACACCAGACATAATGGTCAATAATATTTTCATGAGAAGATGTGGAAGTTTTCAATGTTATGGTGGAAACATGAAAAGTGGAGTCACTTGTGCTTCTTTCCCCTGCCTCACTTTTGTACAGCCTAATCCTTTTTTATTAAATGTTTTTGCACATTCACAATAAATCTGTTTAACAACAAACTTCATCAGTGTTCTGATGCACAAACTGAATGATTCCTCTTTACCAATCCCCACATTAACAGAATACAACAAACTGCAGACTGCAGCTCTAATTCATTCCTGCAATGTACAACGATATCAAGCATTTCTTCGTCTTATAATGATAATTCAAATGACATAATCATATATGCACTGGAACATCAGGTTGGTCAACAACTCTGCAATAGCATTTCTTTCCAGGTCCAGGAATATAAAGACTCATTGGGAGTCAGAATGTGGTTGAAACACCAAATATGATCAAGCAAGGGCAGCATGGAGACCCATAAGTGAAGTCCTAATCAGCAGCTTGTTTCACTGGCTGGCCACTTTCAGGAGGAGCTGGAGCCCTGCTTATGTTGTGAGGTTGTAGCCACATATCTTTCCATATAATTCCCCCCTTGCCTTTAGTTTCACAAAAGGAAGGCTAGATGGTACCCCTCTAGGAGATGGGTTTGTGTCAAGGGCCACCAACTGCTAATACATACTCTAGCAGCAGATGAATTTACTCCTGTAGGTCATATTAATCCCTTGTCCCAAGGCCTTTTCCACCCAGTTCACTTTTAGCACATAACTAATAATAATAAGAATAATAATAATATTTATTTGTAGCCCGCCTCTCCCTCCGGATCGAGGCGGGGAACAACAACAATATAAAACATAAAAATCACAACAGTTAAAAAAATTAAAAAACAAGAGAAAAATACAACATTAAAAACATCTTAAAATTCATCTGGATAGGCCTGTCGGAAGAGGACAGTCTTCATGACTCTCTTAAATTCATGAAGACTGTCAATTTGTCTAACCTCCTCCGACAGACCATTCCATAGTCTGGGAGCGATGGAAGAGAAGGTCCTCTGGGTAACACCCGCCAGCCTAGTTCTGACTGGCTTGAGTAAGTTCTTCCCAGAGGACCTAAGTGTGCGGGGCGGATTGTACGGGAGAAGGCGATCCCGTAGGTACCCTGGACCCAAACCATGTAGGGCTTTAAAGGTAATAACCAACACTTTATACTTCGCCCGGAAACTGATTGGCAGCCAGTGAAGCAATTTTAAAACTGGTGTAATGTGATCACCCCTAGGTGTACCGGTGACCAACCTGGCTGCCATATTTTGAACAAGCTGAAGTTTCCGGACTAGGCACAAAGGTAGCCCTATGTACAGCGCATTGCAGAAGTCGAGCCTCGAAGTTACCAGTGCGTGCACTACCGTCTTTAGGTCTTCCAACTCTAGGAAGGGATCAGTTATTTATTCCAGCAGCACTTACGCTTCTAACAAATGGATCTTGCTAGATTAAATAATGAGCCTTTGAATTTCCTATCGCTTAAACCTATGCAAGTAATTATAGACTGTGCATTTGGTGAACCCACCTGCCTATTCTGAGAGTAGACTTTTTCTCAAAATAAATAATTGTTCTCTTCCTTGCTCTGTGATGGGCGACATTATGTTCAAAATGTGAATGCATTAAAAGAGAGGTACAAAGCAAAAGCATAGCTGAAGTTAGTACTCCCACACACAGCACAGTTTCTCACTGTGGCTTTGTCCTGGGCTTGAAGTGTTTTTTGCACTGGGCACTCACCAAATAAGGCTGAACAAATCCCACCCTTCAGAGTTTCTGCTGTCCTTTTGTTTTCACTGAGCAACCTGCTTTACTCTGGCCTAGTTTTACCAATCCCCGCTCATCTTCACACACTTTCATGCATTCACAAGTTAAGTTTTATATAGGCAATATTTAATGCTGATTATTTATATATATTTGGGGGAGGGAACTAAACGCTTCAAGTAAGATCTAAAATGGGCAGATTATTTATAGGAGTGATGACCGACTATCTATTTGGCTACTTTTTTGTATAACCACTCCAGGAAGATGGAATGCGCATGAAGGGCATATGCCCTTGGGAAAGGGAGTGGGATTTGGAGGTCCTTCCAATGAACATACCCCCCCCCCCCATGCCAATTTGGAGAAGGCTTGACTGTGGGCTAGGGTTACAGTGCCATGTACAGACGGGGAAATGTCAGGTCAGGATTCTCAGGTGATATAACTTCCTGCTCTCCTGCTTCTAAAAATAAAAGCTTAAACGGTAACTTTTGAAGCCTCCATACAGCTATAGCCCAAACATGCCAGTATGATGGGATCCATTAAAAGTCGCAATTGTTTGTATATTATAGTTTGAGGAGGGGAAAATGTTGCTTGGGAGCAGAATTAGAATTACTACATGCAGATTAAGCAAAATCATTTTGCAATTATGTGACTGATTTAAGGCAGATTTGATTTTGGTTTTGTATTGCCAAAAAAAATTCCTGTGTTTAATAGATATAAAATGAAGTTTTATATTCCCCCAAACCTAGGCTGACCATACGAAAAGGAGGACAAGGCTCCTGTAACTTTAACAGTTGTAGAGAAAAGGGAATTTCAGCCTGTGTCATTTGTATGCAATTAGTTCCTGGTGAAATTTCCTCTTCATCACAACAGTTAAAGTTGCAGGGGCCCTGCCTTCTTTTGTATATGGTCACTCTAGTATAGTGCTGCACCTTTAACTGTTGTGATGAAGAGGGAATTTCACCAGGAACTAATTGCATAGAAACGACACTGGCTAAAATTCCCTTTTCTCTACAACTGTTAAAGTTACATGAGCCCTGTCCTCCTTTTCATATGGTCAGCCTACCCAAACCATTTTTCTCCTTAAAATTACAAGGAAGGATAATATAACATTAAAAGGTATATAGTTTCCATTGTCCTTAGAATTCCAAAAAGCCTTCCTACATAGCACATACACAATTAATTATAATTTATATAGATTAGCAGTAGAAGGTTTCTCAGGGAAAGAACTAATGGCAACTAGTCACAGGTATACTTCCATTAGGGAGCAAGCCATCATATTTCTTCCCATCCCTTCTGTGGGCCGCAGTTGGGAGGCATATACCAAAACTCTTTTTTTTATTTTAGCTCTCTTTTACAAAACACGGCAGGTTTGCTTTACCATGCTGAAACAGAGGTAATAAAAACGTAAGGGATTTTAATGCTGCTTCAGTGCAGCTTTAGAAATTCAAGAAAATAACAAGTTGCAAGATTTTAAAGCAAGAGCATGTTTATTATTAACGCTCAGGAGCAGACATGTATCTGCTTCCTGTATAGTTACTTCCACCGCTCCCCCCCCCTATAACGAGCATTCATATAATTGCTCCCACTTATGCTTTTGTATTCTAATACCCCCACAATAATGGTAGTGTGGATGCTCAATAAAAACCACACCTTTAATTGAATTATTATTGAATTAAAATGCTTTAATTGAAAGCAGTGGTTTAACAAGCCTTCTCATAAGACCAGTTGATATTAAAGAGAAGGGAATTAAACCGTGAAAAGGTTTCATGTTTCTCAATGAACAAAAACTAGAGGGAACCCAGCATTTGCCTGGCAATCTATTTTAAGGCTACATTCCCCATAAGGGATCTGGAAACTGACTCTCTGATATACCCAACACTTCTGTGCCGTACAAAAAAAGTGAAGTAGATGCACCATTTACTCGCAATTTCACAAACCAGTTAAACACACAATGCTAGGATTTATACCTAATCAGGGCTGATTGATGCAACTATATATAAAACATCTGATAAATTCACTGTTGTGTGATAACATAGTGGTTGTATTACATGGCTATCACAGCCTAGCTGTCATTAGTGTAACTAGGTTGCAATCCAGATGTTCCCATTCTCCCTTTAAATTTACCACTGAAGTATGAGACATAACTTCTGGTCAATTAAATTACCTCATGGTTGTAAACATGATGATGTTACAGCAGCTTCAGGGAAATAATCTACTTGTACCAAAATAGGAAGTTGTGTCCTAACATAGCCCCAGTAATGTACCAAATGGTTTAAATAAGGCAGAGTACAAGAATTTAAACACATTGACCTGGTTTGCATAATCTAAATAAGCTATGGTGGCTTATTTAAATTGCGGTGTGTCTCAGGTGTGATCTCCTTAATCACCGCCTGCGTGCAGCTTGTTGTATCATCTGAACCTGGGCGGCATGGCTTGTGGTAGTGGGAAACAATCCTCCAATAGCTCAGTAACAACCCATTGATAGCCTGATTTTGTGGCAACAGCAAAGACCTCCATTTTGACTTACTTAAAACTTAAATCATCTAGAGCTATTTGTTTTGCAATCATTTTGCTACACCTTTTCTGCTCCTGATCACACCTTCTGATCCACTGAGGGTTTGGGAGGATGACAGATATGCTCTCTCTTGGTACAGTTTAGACATTATATCTTTTGGGCATATTGCAGCTCTATGATGCTCTACAATATACATTTGAAATGACACAAGCCACTGACTGCACAACCAAGAGGTCACAAAACATAACGTTACATTAGCACTTACGAAGTACTTTGGTATCATTAAAGAAACATTACTTAATTGATGCAAGCAGGTGAGCTAGCACAAATGTTTAGGATCAGAATGCTAGTACCCTCTGGAATGGGCCTGTACATCTTGTGACACATCAAGTCAAGTGTACCACCAGCCACTTATGGTGACCCACCAAGGGCTTGATAAATTCTGCCTGGGGCTGCAGAAATAGGGAGTTAAGTGCTTGGCAGATGGTTAGTGGGCTACATTTAATGGTGCAGTTAGGTCATTTTGGACTCTGGACTTAATGGTATTATCACACGTACTTCAAAACGTGGTAATCTATTCCTGCTGTATTTGGGGGTGCTCCTGCTCATTCTGCTGTGTTTGTGGGCTCTCCTACTCATTTTGCTGCATGGACCTCTGCCCCAAAGTTCTGCTCTGATGGCCTTGATGGCTGCATTCAGATTGGGGTTCACTAGTTGTGCAATATTGTTCTAGAAACTCTTCAAGATTGAAGAGTGGGATGAAGGAAAGGATGTCAGAAAGAAGTGTGAGGTATGAAGGTTTTTGTTTTTAGAATCTATATAGTTTAATTAAGGGAAACTGAGGAATTAAGATCTGATGTGGAAGAAAGGTTGAAAATTGGGAGCTTTCCAGAAACATCTGTCTGGCCAATGTTGGAAACAGGGAACTGGACTAGATGGGTCTCTGGTCAGATCCAATAGTGCTCTTTTAAAAAATGATTATTTATATGGAAGGTGTATGGAAAATGAAATGAAAGGATGCAATGAAGAAGGGGACATAGGTGGGAGAGATATGGGGTACTTCCAGATGAGGCTTTGATGCTGCCTCATACACGGAATTTTACCAGGATGGGGTGGGGACATCTACATGGCATTGTCTTCTACTTGTAACTCTCCCATGTTTTCCCACAACTTCCTTCATCTTTTCTTTGACTGCAGAAAATCCATTTGAAAAAAAGATGGAATAGCTCCATAATGCCTTCCGATCAGTAGCACTAGGAGACATCTGTCTGAAACCACCCAAGTTCTCTGAATGTCACAACAGATTTGAGAAAGGCCTTGAGAAAAAAAAAACTTGCAGGTGGGCAGTGCATTATGGAAGACCCATCACTTAAAGTATCCCTTCACAAAATAAGCCCTTCAGTGTTAAGGAATAATACTACCTATTTCACTTCAAAGAGCTGTAAAACAACAAATGATTGGCAAATGATTTCATGACACCTGACTCACAAGAGTTGTGAGTCGACATTTCTATGCTAAGTTGAACCAGGGCCAGAGCAGAACTTTCTGTCTTGGACCACAATAGGAGGAAAATTTAATTAGGGATATGAAATTGTGGCCTCCAAAATCAATGGGAAAGTTTTTTTTCATTGACTTCTGTAGGCATGAACTTAGCCAGAAACAGACAAACTCCAAGTGAGATTACTTGCATGTCTTCCCTTTTCAACAAAAAATACAATCCAAAAAGTTATGTACTCTACATGGTGGAAAATTAATAACAGTTGTGGAAACAACTAAACATGCATTCCAGTTTTTCTATTTGACCAGTCTGGACCTTTGGATGTCTGTGGCGCTGTTTCTTCAGACATCTTTAAGAATGGATTGCATAGATATCAAAGAGAGTTAAGACATACTGAATATAAGCAAATGTATACGCACTGGATCACGCTCTGATTACAACTATGTGTTATAAATATGAAGTTATTCCACTAACCTCTATCCTAGTCCTTAACGGAGTTCAATAGGTTGAGTCACACCAGAATTAAATAATTCACTAATAATAAATACTAACACACAACTGCTCACCAACTCATTTGCAATACATGTATTGTGAAACAAAAATAATATGACAAGACATCAGGAATGTCATTGGCATAGTGAAAAACAAACATCCATCAGTACTAATAGCTAGCTCTGGAGACCAAGAGGCCTGTTATGCATCACTGGAAATGTGGGTGCCCTTTAAACATTCTCCCAGCCATGGATAAGCTGGGAGAACATCTAAAGGGCATTATGGTTGGGAATAACGACACCAAAGACTGACTCACCCCAGCAAGACAGTGCCCTCGGCCACCACACAAATTCAAAATCTGTTTGTTACAAGTGTGTCTGGTACAAAATAGATGTTATTTTCTCCCAGTCAGACTTGAAACCCTGGCACAGACTATTGAGAGAGATGGTCATTACCCCAATAAAGAAAGCCATTTAGCTCATTAATTTAAAAAGAAACAACATCATAGTGGCTTGTGACGCTGGCTGTTCCACATAGGACACCATAAAACAAGATTCTACTTTCAAGAGGCCTGAGTGTCGAACTGCTTAAAATCACTGAACAAGTTTTGGAATGTATCTACATTCCCCATATGTTTCCAAAATGAGAGAAGAATTGTGAATTTCATTACATCTCCATAGATGCCTATAATCAGTATTAAACACTTAAAAGCCTCAACACTTGTTCTATCAGAAAGAGAGAGAGAAGGGGGGAAATACAGAGGACAAAACAATGGGCTAACTTTTAAGTTAGCCTTTTGCTATCCAACATTTCAACCAAATCCATGTAATTAGCACTTAAATGGTTTGGTGTGGAGGTAGGGTTCAAGTTAGGGATCCTAGAGCAGAATTGTCGGGATATGTATGCATGCATGGAATGGATTAGAAATCAGCTTTATAAAACAGCAAGAGTCATTAGTTTAACAAAATAATAAAAAGGCACATTAATATGAGCTGGAAAAGATTTGCCCATTAGTAAAATGAAAAGGCCATAGGATGTACCTGTGGTATAATGGTTTTCTATATAGTACCACATTTATAGCCTTTGAGAGATAGAGAAAAAACACAATTCCCAAGGACTTTTAGGCTTCTTTTTGCATAAGGCATTCAAATACATTTGAAATAATGTCAGTCTTTGCTACAATGTATGAAATAAGCCGGCAGCTTGCCTTTAAAATCTAGCTCCTATACAGTAGCTTGTTTGAAAGCTGGCAAAGGGTTTTTTTCCCCTTCTTTCTTTTTTTCTTTTCCTTCCAGGACAGTATTCTGAGATTCTGATCTTACAGAACCACGATTCCAGGTTTCTGAAGTTAGGAGAAAAGGAGAGGGGAAGGGAAATATTAAGAAAAATGTTCTAAGTCATTTAATGTGGAAAAAAATACAGTGAATGTGAAAAACTATAAAAGGACCCAAAAGGTAAGAAACAAATCTGAGATCCTCTCCCCACCCCTTCACCCCAGCTCAAATCTGTGTGTGTGTTCTATCACGGCACACTCTGGGGGATATTAGGTATCTATTCCTAGCTAGTAAATGAAAGAGTAATTTTATTTTAATTCCTTACTTCTTTAGCAAACATGAAATCACTATCCTTGCTTTTTCAAATCCACAAAATCTCCATGTTCAAGAAGAGGAAGTGTAAGGGCTATAAATCTTGTTTTAATGGAATGTACATTTAGCTATGAGGAGATAATTGACGTTATGGAGAGCCTGGATGCTGAATTATATAGGTTATCTAATACAAAGGGGACTCATTACTGAAGCACTACAAACAAGTAGTAATGTATGTATATTGTTCAGAGTGGCGTTATAGCAAAAGTGTTCAGGTCCACAGGGATTTATAAAACACAAGAAAACAGCAGACATGCACTTGTAAATTTGTCTCATTTGTCTCTGAAGTTAAAGGTTATTCCCTTGATCTGAATTTGTAATAAAAACATCCTAGACTAAGGTTTGTCAGGAATGTTTGAATATGCAAATCGTGTACAATGATAGGAAATTATAGGGTAAAAACTGGATGTAAATTTTAACAGAATTACACAGGTTATACTATTTTTCCCCCTCTTTAGGTGAAATGTTTAGGTGTTGTTGCTTTTTACACGTCACAAAAGACGGTGATCTGCAACCAATTTGAATGAAAAGATAACAAATTGTGGCACTACGACATTGCAATACAGCACAGTTTTAAATACAGGAATATTATATAATGTACTAATGGGCCAGGTGATGGATGCTCAAGGGCAACTTATACTGATTTTTCAATCCCATCAGTCTTCAATGAATGCTATGCAAATATACATAAAATGAATAGGTTAAAATAACTTTAATTTTAATAGACTATTCCTCTATTTTTCCTTTAGCCCACTGCTGCCCTGTTCTCTCTCTCTCTTAAAGGCTTTTGCCTCAAAAAATCCAAAAAGAAAAATGAGATGATATTGTGGCTGAAGATAAGGTTTTTCTTCTACTCCAAGCACCACAGTCTGTTCAGGTTAACCAACTGCAGTGTTAGAATAACTCCAGCTGACTTGTCACAGAGTACAAAAGTCATCGGCGACTGAATGTTCTTTTCTGCACCGCAATTAAGACGAATCAATACGACGTGCCACAAATGGTATTTTACTCTCAATAAGAACTCGGGCTGAGTTTATTCAGAATATTTTAGCGCTTCCCCAGGGGATTTTGGTCCGACGCAGATGGCAAATAAAGTACTCAGCCTAGGGCTAGAGCACATTATGCTAATTCTAATGTCAGATGTACTTTAATATACAGCTCTATTTAATCACCCCATTATTTCACATTTCCATATGAAAAAACCTGCGGCACTTCTGCAGAGCTTTCACTCTGCGACAATGCCAGCTTCCTTCAACTAGCTCACTGTGAAATGGGGGGCAGGGGGGAGAGGAGAGGAGAGGAGAGGAGAGAGAGAGAGGGAGAGAGAGAGAGAGGAGTCTGGTCATTCTTGCCAGTCAAAATGTTACACTTTCAAAGTTGCAGTGTGTCTGAATTTAAAGTGGATTGCCCAATATAATTACCAAAACTGCTCTGCTAGGATGCTAATGAACACACACACACATACACACACACAAGCAAAGGAAGTGCTATTTGGAATTAAAACACAAAAAAACCTCTTCCCTCTCCATTCCATATGTGATGTGAATGTGCGCGCACACACAAACACATACACACGCACACACCAGAAACATATGCAAAAGAGGGAAAGGAGGGGAGGAAGAATGCTGTCACAGTGCAGTGCAACCAATATTCACAACACTGTCACCAACAAAATCACCGAGGTTCTTGGCTTTGCCGCTTCCCTTACTTGACACGACGGGCACAGCTGCCAACCTACAGATGTCTCAAAATAAAACCGGCCTACAGGACAATTCTCTCCCCCCACCCCGCTATATCAAACTGCTGTAATTAAAGTCAAAGCCATAAACCTTCAGTAAAGATTATTAGTCTTCACCCCCACACACACACATCCCCTGCTGCCCCATCACTGGTTATCCTGAGATTTAAGTAGGTTTACCCCAAGCCCTGGATGGCTGCGAGGACAATTTGGAATCCCAGTATTCAAACGGAAATGATTCTTGCGATTTCTTTCTTTTCCCCCCCAAGGGCATTCCACTATACGATGTGTTTGCGTATGATCTAAAGGGGTGCATATTTGAGATCACTTAATGCGGATTAGCTGTCCTTAACCACCCTAATGTAATCACAAAACAAGGTGGTGAAAGGATAGATCCCCCCTCCCCTCTGCTTCCGACCTTTCAAACGCATGAAACAGGGATTTTAATTCACATTAGTAACTGTGAGTAGGGAACTACAAGGTGATGGTTATTCAGGATGGATTGACACAGAACACAAGAGTGCGATTTTATGTATGTGGCACAAAAAAGAGACACAAGCTGAGATACATGAATCCTATGTTCACACAGAGAACTGATAAGCTTAATCACTCCACAATCCTATTTTGTTATGACACATCTCCCTAGTCTGTTGCGTTGTATCTGATCCAGAAATCTGAAATCTAGGAGATTTGGCCAGAGATAATGAGCCTCATAGTCTCAATGACACTGGCCAATTACTGGCACTTCTAAATGTATTTACGCTGAAGTAATTATTTCAGATTTCCCTGAAACTTTTATCCAAGCCAGTATGATTGGGCCTGTAGCCAGTGTTCCCTATGTAAACAGAGAACTGCCTTGCATCTGGGAAAATCATGTTGAACATCATAATGTGTCCTTAGGCAAGTCAGTGGTACAATTTAGCTCCCCAACACTGAATGACCCCACAGACATGGCAAGGAGTAGGAATTAGCACCTTATCTGGTGCTGCCACATTGATCTGTATAGCTTCCTCAATGGCTTGGGTTCAAGACACCTAAGAGGCCTCCTCCTCCCATATCAAACTTCCCACACCCTAAGATCAGCTGACAATGCCCTTCTCTGTCCACCCTCTAGGCCTAAGGTGTGGTTGGTAGCAACAAGGGATAGGGCCCCCTCAATGGCTGCCTCCATGTTGTGAAACATCTTGCCCCATGAGGTCAGGTGGCACCCTTTCTGGCTGGCTGCCGCCGTATTGTGAAGACATTTTTACTTCGGCAGGCCTTTGCCTTACTGGGACGATTATTTGTTTTTTGGCATTGATTGTTTTATCTGCTGTACCTGCCTTTATTGTATTTTCTTTAGACATATTGTTTAATATATTATGATTTTAGGTGTAGTAAACTGCCCTAAGTAACACCATAGGAGTAGAAATTCTTATATAAAAACATATATAGTGATCTGGGATTCTAGACTCGTGCTTACTTTGGTATTCCACAGGGGGAAAAGTGGCTTGTGAAGAAATGTTTGGGGTGAAAAGCAGGGAAAGGGTTAAGCACCAATCCATCATCCACTCTGCTTCTCTGCTTCTTGAATCTAAGGATGCTCTATAAATTAGTAGTAATAGTAGTAGTAGTGGTGCATTGTAGTAGTGCTGGACTGTAACTCCTCTATATTCTGTGCTCTGAACAGAGGCTAGCACATTCCTAGCACTATATAAACACATCATAAAATAATAAATTATCGTATGAATTCAGCACAAGTAGAGCTTTGTTTTGTAGAGATGGGTGGCTCCTGGAAGTTCAAAGATCTAGGTCATGTAATGGAATGTGCTTCACAAAGATACATCTGATGTCCCATTGAGTCGCTTGTGACATTAAAATCCACCCTAATACGGGAACAAAACCCCCCCGAAAGTCCTATTTCCCCCCCTCTCTTCTTTCTATTCTCCAGGTCTAACCTAATGTTCATGCCTTAAAATTGCCCAATAATGCATGCAAGAGCCACCACCTGGGGCCAGGCTTCACCTGGTTCCACCGTTATGAGTCCACATTTAAAGATACAGAACTCTGTTGCTGTGACTCGACATGGCATATGTCACACAAATTAAATGCTCTGATATAAACATATTTGGTTGCAATCCTTAGATTCGAGATTGAAAAGGTTGCTTATCAAGGTTTCCTGGTCTAATAAAAGGCTGGGATCTAAAGAGCTTGGGGATGGACAAATTCCTCCAATTTCTACATCACTCTGTGCATTTTTTTAAATGCACAAAAATTTGCATTTATTTGGGCGTGTATGGAATTTTCCCTAATATACATATTTTGTGTGCCACTTTCTCTAATATATGCACTTTATAAGCAACTTTATCTAATATACACATTTCTGTACGCAGCGTTCCCAATATAAACATTTTTGTACACAACTTTCCCTAATACACTGATGTATGTACACAGTTTCCTTTAAGATATGCATTTGGTATGCAATATCTGAGCTGAAAAATGCTTTGTAACATTTAGAGAAGTGCACAATACGGTCCATATATTAGTCCAGGTAGTGAGATTTAGGTAGATTCAACAAAAGAGCTATTTTAGGCACCCCTAAGAGATTGGTCATTCTCAATGGCTTGGCTTTTTCTTTTCTTTTTCAGAACAACAGACATCGTATCATATCACAATCTGCTTTTGGAAGTTCCATCGTTTTAAAAATCAGTTGACCAGGTGGTATGGGAGTTGCTTTTCTGAGAAACACAAGCCCAATGTCTCCTTTCTTGGGCACAAGTGGTAGGGGTTGTTGTTGGATCCTGTTCTTTGTTCGCTGTAACCATGCTGGCAAGTAGTGTAGTATTGACTAAGAGCAATATGATGTGATTTGCTAAGGACTGCAAATGTGTTTCATTTGGCTTCCACGCTTCCAGCCCATGAGCCTGCAATTCACAATCACTCTAAAAACAAATTCACATGAACATGAGTCTATAACAGATACAGGAATCTCTTGCAAAGGCATGTGTTGTTGTTTTTTTGCCTTGGCAAAAAGCTTGGTCATGCACATGATGGCAATTGCATATCAGCAGCTGGCCACAGGCCCAGAGTTGACATACACAGGAATTTCAAGCATCTGCCGCAGGCCCCAGCAGTCGTCTGAATCGGCCTACACTGAAAGGCAATTCCATGATGTTTATTTCAGGGAGCAATAAAAAGACTTTAAAACACGTACAGATTCAAATAGTTATTACTCGTTTATAGGTCCAAGTTCAGTTGCAAGCCTTCAAGTTACATAGATGTTTTCAAGAAACAGAAATGCACACACACATTACCACAGAGCTAAACACACACACACACACACCACACATACGTGCACTGGTAACCAACTTTGCTAACTATCCCTGATGAAGAGTTGTGCGTAACTTGGGAACTTGCATGCTTCTTTATTCACTTAAATTCACCTAGAACTAGATCATTATCAATGCAATTTTGTACACATCTACTGCAAAATAAGTCACATTGAGTTCAATGAGGTTTACTCTAGGATTGCAGACTATGGGAAGGATCCAACGGTGTCCATTCATCAGCAGTTATTTATATTGCACTGGCGTGATGGGTTTCCCAGTACTAGCAGACACCATTGTGCAAGTATTGATTTTTGCTAGCGGAATAGAAATCATGAGGCAGGCATGGCCTACTCAGTACAGGTGGCTAGATTGTGGGGGACACTTACAAGCTGAAAAGCAGCAGTTGCAGAGGTAATACTAAAACTTTCCTCCTCCTGCTGTTTCCCTTCCTCAGCCACAGTGGTAAGTAAAGTAAGGGAACAGTGGGCAATTACGCATCACAAAAAAAGAGAACTGCCTTACCAAAAATAGGGCAAAAGAGGACACTAATTTGCATAACATTTTAATATGCAAATGTGTATGTATAGATGCAAATGTAGAAATAAGAAGTATAACTTAAACAGAATTATAGTGTATCTCATCACAGTAGAGAAGACTGACTAGGTGACCTGTATGCCTACTCAGTCTGTTGTCCAGGTGCTGCTGAGGGCGCCTTCTCTCCCCTCTTCAAATAGCGGAACCATCCTCTGCCTTCTCTCCAAAATAGAGGGCCATCCTCTGTACATGTAGGACACCTGACCACCCTGAGTGGCGGAGGCAATGGTCTAGTACCATCTTCCCACTTCCCTGCTTGAAATTGCATTCAACCTCCTCCACTTTATAGGGGCTTACAGCAATGGGCCTGCCACTATCACATGTAGTTCCTCCCCTAGGCCCTTCTACTAAATGCTTGTGTTTAACTTCAGTAAACAAGCTGACTGAGATACAAAAGAGGCAGAGATCTGCTGAAATTAGGCTTGGGGGAAGTTTTGCTGCCTTCTCCAACTCCACTACTATCTTAAGAGGAAAAAATGTACAGCATTCCTAAGCCCCTCTTA
Source organism: Anniella stebbinsi (assembly GCA_029215795.1). Taxonomy (NCBI): domain Eukaryota; kingdom Metazoa; phylum Chordata; class Lepidosauria; order Squamata; family Anniellidae; genus Anniella; species Anniella stebbinsi. The sequence continues at coordinate 352,913,216 of JARDYH010000001.1, forward strand.
TTAAATATTGCTTGTATGAATTGTAGCTGAACACTAGCAAAATATACATTATTTACTCTGGGTACTGGAGGGCATGGGGCGTGAAATCCCAGACATTCTCCATCATTATGGAAATGATTTGAGAGCCAGAAAGCCTACAGTTGCCTCTTTTAGTTAACATGGCTATTATAAGTTTCTGAATCCTGTAAAAGAAGATTCCCAGATGAAGGGAAGAGAAGAGTGTAGTAAGCAAAACTATTAAAGCTGTGATCCTACCTCAAGTTGCTGTTCAAGCCTAAAGCCCCATTGATTTCAACCTTGCATAAGGAAGCTGCCTTATTGGTTTTAAAAGTTTCATTGCTGTCCTGATGATGGAACTCCTCTCCCTCCTTTCAAATTCCTCATCAAAATTTGGTTTTTCCCCTGAATTCGCATTCCCAACTATAACCAAGCTTTAACCACAAATACCAGCATTCTCCTACGTTCTTCTCTTCCTATCATTGTCCCTTTCTCCCTCCACATTTTCTATCTTAGATTGTAAGCATCTTGAAGGCAGAGAACTATCTACTTTTTCCTCTGCAACTCTGTTTAGCAACATGTATACTGGCAGCACTGTATAATAACATACAATATATATATAAAGAGAGAGAGAGAGAGAGAGAGAGAGAGGAATGACATCAAGTTATTATTGTGAATTATGTAACTAAAACTTCAAAAAATATTCAGATGCACATTTCTTTTAAAAAAGGGGGCAAGGCAGAGGAGAAATACACCCTCTGTTCCTTAAATGTGGCATTTTAAAACCACCACACCACTATCAGCTAAATATATAGATACGGATTGTTAAAAATACACACCTCCAAATCTTATTTAAATATGATTCTGGCTGATCATTTAAAGGAAAGCATGACGAAAGAAGGATAAGCATCTCAAACCTTTGAAAAATTCACTGGCTGAAATTATTTTTAGAACGATTCCTGTAGCACTGCTTCTGAGTTGCAGAAACACTGCAATCATAAAGTCAATTTTTCCTCTATTTGCAGAAGTGTGCTGGTTTTCACTGGAAAGGCGCCTGTGTTTTGTTTGGCTGCTGTTCACAAACTGCCTTGGCAGGCTTCCCTTGGAGTGCTTACAGTGGATATTGCTCTCACATACAGTAGCGCTCCCATTTTAAGTGTCCCAGCCGCCCGTTTTCTAATAACAGAGAGAGAGAGAGAGGTGCAAGAATACAACATTTCTTTGAGCGTCATTCTCTAAAGCAGCAAAAGAAAAGAGGCAATGCTGGGCAAGGTCTACCTTAATCAAACTGAGCTCTAGACAGGAAAATGGTGCTCTAAACATAAAGCTCTATGTTGAGAACTCTTTTTAAACGGAAGATGAAAAAGGGAAGCAAACCAAATACTCTGATCCTGCTGAGTCACTAGGACTGAAGATGCTAGGTAACAGCAAGTACTGTGCAATCCTTCCCAAAATATTTCCATAAAAGCTCAAGCAGAAACCCAAATTAGTTGCAATGCTAATTGTGTTCCTGCCACCAAAAACAGTAGTCATGCATCTAATGCCCACTCTGCAACATCTAATAATACACGCTCAAGTTGTGATGTCATTCCGCATCACTGGCTGCCACTGGTGAGAATGGGAAAGATAACAGTTCCATAAAGTCATGAAATGATAGGTAATATTGGACATTTGAGAGGGGAGTTTGATGCACAGTTGTTGTTTTCGGTAGCACATTGCGGTTAGTATCACAACTTAGGAGCGCTGTCATGATCACCCACCCACCCCAAAAATGATCAATGAGCGTGTGAGGAGGGAACAGGATTGTACATGCTGGCCATGACACTAACACGGTTTCCCCCACTGGCTATGGCCCTTGAAAGCTTGTGTTCTACATTAGCAGGAACGGCCCATACACTCATACATTTGCATGCGCATAGAACTCTTCCTCATGATTGGGAACCCTGGACCACTCAGGATTCCTGATCACAAGGGCCCTTTCTTACTAAACACCAAACGCTCAGCCACTGAGGATGTGGCTAGGAGGCATGTGGGAATGCATGGTCAGTTGATATGATCATATTCACCCCACCCCACCCCCTGCATTCATTGATGGTAGTAGTGTGATGATCTCTCTTGGGCCAGATCTACGCCAAGCAGGATATAGCACTATGAAAGTGGTATGAAAGCGGCATATAAAGGCAGGATCTACACTACTGCTTTATAGCGGTATTGAAGTACACTGACAACTGTTGTGGCCCATGACACATTCCATATACTATCATACCACTTTCATAGAGTTCTATCCTGCTTAGTGTAGATGTATCATGGGCCCCAACAGTTGTCAGTGCACTTCAATAACACTATAAAGCAGCAGTGTAGATCCAACCTTGTATTAGCATGATTAAATATAGATCTGAACCCATCATAATGAAGAATGTTGCATACTTGTGTAATTTGCAAACTGACCTGCACACACAAAACCCTTAGATCTGATGCTTGTATTTCAGGTGCATGTGCAGCTCACACATCTTATCCTAGCCCCTTCAACCATATAATCATAATAATCTACTCACTGCCTTACCAAAAATGTGGCTAAGAAATACATTTCAAAAATAATAAACAGAACTTACAATGTCCATGTACTACCTGTAGAGTGGCTAATATTTTATCTGCCTGTAGATTTACAATCTAGTCACACATCTGGAAGGTAACAGAGGAAGGATGAGAGCACCTAAAAACAGCAGTTAATGTTCAGAACTGAGGAGGAAGTTAACATCCTCATGAAGTCTAGAGACTCCCACAGTCTTCCTCATTAGGAGCATAGTAGCCCAATTAGGAAGGCTCTGATAATTATGAGAATGCCCCAGTACAGAATACCCAACTAACTGTGGAATGTTCACCAGGGTGACTCATACATCTTCAATGCATGTTGTCCGATCATTCACATAGCCTCTCTTGTTTTTCCTTGCATCCTAAATTCTCACAACGTATTTTGCAAAGAGCATGAGCTTTTTTAGAAGATAGCTGCGATCTTGGCCTTAATGCTGCAGGAAAACCCTCTTGCACTGCTGTTTATTTCAACACTTAATTAAGTGATGTATATAGAGAACAAGGAAACAAGTCATTTCAAGAGTAAGGGCCATGACACACAAGACAGTGGTACATGTTACAAGGAGCAAATGGCTGTTATTGAAACGGAGCATAAGGTTGCTATCCAAGAGGCAGTCAACTTTATTGTCCATCTAGCGCAGCTTGTATAAGAATTGGCACCTGAATTTGCCTATTTACTCTCCCCTCTCATTGTTTTTCCCGTTGTGCAGAATTCTCAGCTGCTGTTTTTCAGTGGCAACCTTGTGTCGCTTGTATCATGTAGTTCTGTCCTATGCCCTGATATTACTTTTTAAATATCTTCCCCATCAGAGTCATTTCCCCTTTACACCCCTTATGTTTTGCCTTTTATTCTATCTACTTCTTTCTCTCCCTTGTTTACAAAGGTTTCATTATGTTTTCAACTAATCAGGAAGGCCTGCTAATACACAATTAACATGTGATTATGAAAAAAAAATAGCTTCCAGAAGAAGGAAAAGTAATTAAGTACAGAACACTTTTCAATAAGTGCTCACTTTAACCCATTGTCAGAACACAGTCTAGGTTAGTCCACAATGGATGGAACAGATGCCAAGGGCAAAATGTTAAAAGCAAATAAAAAGGACATTATTTTCTTTGGGAAAAATAATCATCAGCTCCACAAAACCTTACACATGAACAGCAGATTTCAGTTGTTTCTGTTGTGACCTCCTGCTCTTTTCTCCCTTCGCTTTTCTGAAGTGTTCTTTTAAAAAAAAATGTAAAAGAATTATTCATTCTTCACTGTAGAGCTAAATGGGCAAATCGTCATCAAAATGTAAAGGTGGTTAATAAATGATTCATGCAATGAACCCATCACAAGCCCATCCACTCAAGAAGCTGCACTTGCAATAAATTGGAGGAAGCCTTGCCCATAGAAGGCGTAATTGTGGCTAGCATCATCTTTAAGCACAGATATGGCTTTCCCACTGTGGCATATGATGTGGCTTGTGTTCATAGAGCATTGCTTTCTATATCTGACAACAGGACCTGGTTGTCCATGCAGGAACAGAGAACGCCATACATCCCATTCGTGGTTCTCCAAGTGGACGTTCATACAAGCCACAAAGAGGTGAATTGACTCCAAGTTTTACAGCTGCCATTAGCTACGGTCAACAGGCAGCAGGAAGAAAACAAATTGGCTCTGCAGAAATGCACTGATTGAATGTTTTGCCACATGGCCAGCTTCTTTAAACGTTCACTCTGTCTATTGTCACACAATGGAGTCATCATGTGAACTGGCTTTTTGACCTTTTTCTTATGCCATGTTACAGCAACCACCTGTAGCACTGATAACAGCTAAAAGATCGCCCACTATCCTCACTTTTTGCAGAGTTCAAAATCAATTTGTCTTCAGTGTCCTCAGCCCAAGATACACCATACAGGTTGACAACCTTGAGCTACTTACTCTCTCTCTTAAAAAAAACAAAAACACAACCCAACGTTTTATCTAAATAAGTTTGGCCATTTTTGGATCTAGCAGTTGTCAAAACAAATCCCAAAGCATCTCATGTTCCTGATGTATTCTGTCAATTCTCTATGGCAAAAGTCTTTCCCTCTGGAAAAAGATAAACTATTTATATGTCTGCCTTTGAACTGGAATCTTCAGAGGGGGTGGGGAGAGTTCTCTCCCCACCACCACCAAGTTTAAATGAATTTTGAGTAAAACAAGAGATCAGACTACATGAAGAATCTTATTTCTAAATAAGGTTGAGGGCCTCTCACCTCACTGAGAAGAGATGGGATTTGCCACCCCAGAATTGCTTGCTCAAGCCCAAGTTGGCCAGCCATGCCTTCTCAGGGAAACCAAAACTGCCCAATGGATTATATGTTAATTCATGTAAATATGTGCAATCATATAATAGCCCATTGCTTTGCACAGCAGATAAGCTTTCTAAAAAGTGGTAGGGCTGGTTTAAAAGCTGGCCAGATGACAACACTAATCACAACTGAGCGCATACAGCAATGGTTCTTTCGCCTTAATTTTATATTCCAAACTGCGCATCACATCGCAGAATATATTTTTTTCAACCACTCCAAATCCCATTAGTTTCATTGGCAGTTTAGGTAATACGATTTGCATGGTGAAAATTCCATTTATATTAGATTGGGTCCAAAGGACTTGAAGGACTGATATGATTGTCAGTAGAACGGGTAGATCTGGAGGGCTGGCTCCACAGAAGGGTTTCATTCATTTCCTTGTACAATGCCAGTAAGGGTTATACAGCCAAATCGCAACTTCTTACTATAGGCCACATCAGGAATCATTGGGATTAATCGCCCACTCGAGGACTGAATCTATGACACTTCCTCAGGCTAGATTCAATGGAAAATCATGTGGAAGTATGCTCTACCTCAGAGAAGCAAGGGTGACAGGCACAGGGCCAGAACAATATATATATTTTCTATGTAAAATTTGGCAGGCTTTACCGAACTCTGTATGGGCTTTTCCCCCTGAATAAAAACAAGATGATGCATCTGAGGTTAAAACAGAAATAGAGAAACAGTAGCTGTTTGTCTCTTTCTAGCCCTCAAACATAAAAGTGCATGATAGGATCAGCACAATATTTACTGGAGGGAGATTTCCCCCCACCCCCAGGTAAAAACAACAGTCCTGAGACATGGCAATCCAACCAAAGCCAAGCACTGCTAAACCCCATTGATTTCAGTGGGGGAATTAAGGATGTGCTCTGCTTACATCTCTCTCATTCAATCTATTGATTTTTAAAAAAATGAAAACTGGATCAAGGTACTGACATTTCCAGTGTTAAAATTGTTCTAACAGTATCCACCAAAGTGCAGTGAATTTACTGTTAGTTCAACGTTTGTTACATATTCAAATTGTGATGACATAAAACAGATTCAAAGATTAAACTTTTTTATTTTTAAGATTGTACAAACAGAGAGTAAAACTCTGACAGAAAGGTTAATGCATGCCGTTTAAAAGAGAACACCAAACATCTGCATGGACTGTAAACATTTTGGTTTGCTCTTCCTCCAGTAGTTACGTTTAAAAACAACAACAACAACAACCTGGAGTTCAAACTACAGTTTGGCAATGCAGTCTGAGCCTTTAAAAATATTGTGACTTATAAAGGAAGGAGATATATTTAAAAATAATGCCTTTGTAGTAGGTAGATAACAGCATTGTTAGGAAAATGTATTTGGTAAACTGTGGAACTAGAAAGTTTTCAATTCTGTAAGCTAGGCTGACCATATGAAAAGGAGGACAGCGCTCATGTAACTTTAACAGTTGTAGAGAAAAGGGAATTTCAGCCAGTGTCATTTGTATGCAATTAGTTCCTGGTGAAATTCCCTCTTCATCACAACAGTTAAAGTTGCAGGGGACCTGCCTTCTTTTGTATATGGCCACTCTAGTATAGTGCATGCACCTTTAACTGTTGTGATGAAGAGGGAATATCATCAGGAACTAATTGCAGACAAATGACACAAGCTGAAATTCCCTTTTCTCTACAACTGTTAAAGTTACATGAGCCCTGTCCTCCTTTTCATATGGTCTGCCTATGTAAGCCCTTAATTGCAAGATGTGGTTCTCTGTAAGAATGCATTATATAATACAGATATATACTGAGAAATTAAAAACTAGAATCAAAGAAATGAGACTGTGGTCCAATGACCCAGATGTGCCAGATGGGGACTTGTGTTTAAATTAGTAGTGAACTGCTTTAGTCTAGTCAGTGACTTGGTTTGCACGACACAACAGCCCACCCATGGCTTGTTTTAGGGTTATTTGAGGGTTGCCTAACCCTCAAACAACCCCTGCCACCTGGCTTCTCACAACAGAATAAGCAACAGCAAGCCACAACAAGCCAGAGTAAATTAACCCATGGAGGGCTGCCATGTTGTGCAAACTAGGTCAGTTTCTCAGCTTCAACCCCCTGACGAAAAAAGCGACCAACCTGAAAAGGTTATGAGTTACAAACAAATTATAGATTTTACCCAGTTTTACCCCAATCTGTAGCTTTTGCTTCATAAGCAAGTCTAGACTGTTCAGATCTAGGGACCTCCTGTTTTGCTATGAAACTGCCCGAATATTAAGATCTGCAGAAGAGGCCTTTTTGAGGGCACCGTTACCTACAGAGCCCGTCCATTGGTCACACATGAAAAGGCTTTCTCCTGCATTTTCCCCAAACTATGCAATGAGGTCTCTCATTGCGATTGGTCCCCAGTTCCTTGGCCTTTAGAAAGGATGTAAAGACACATTTTTAAAATGTGTAGACTTTAATATTTTCTTGTTTTTCTCTTCATGTTTTTATTGTTGCCAGGATATTGTTTCACGTTATTATTGTTGCAAGGGTATTGTTTCAAGTTATTACCTTGATGGCTTTCTAGCAAACAAGGTAATATATAAATGTTAATAAAAATAAAAAATAGACCGCTCTGCCCACTTATCACTAAACAAGTAAGAAAGCCCTTGTTAAAATTCCTGTATCAGGTGCGGTTACCATTCCCCCCACTGTGGCTCGAATATTCAAAATGTTGGCTAATGCGACAATTAAAAGCTCCATGGAGAAATCCACCCATGGTGGCTTCTCGTTACAGGGAAACTGGGCTTTTGTTTTACTGATGCAGACGACCCAGTGGTTTCCATATCTCCTCCTTCTACCCCCACAAAACATCCCTTTTGCTGTGCTCCTGTGAGCTCAGGGTCTATTTTGACATCCTTTGTTTCTCCAAGAACGTAGACTATTAAAAGAGCTCTGTAAAACCGACAGCAACAAACTGCACACGGGGCAAGGTACAGTAATTCACAAGACAGCTTTCCTAGCAACGAAGTTTTATTATTGTCCTAGGGAAATGAGATCCTCCACTCAGGTAATTTCAAAGGCCTATATTGTGTTCTGGGGAGGGGTAAAAGCACTTGGGAGTGGGATGGTTTCCAGAGGGAAAAAAGTATGAGGAAAAAAAGTAAAGAAGCCTCCTCCTGCTTCAAACTGCAGCACCCATGGCTACACTATTTAAAGACAGAAAAAAGAATCATAAAGTTTGGAAGGGACCTTGGAGGTCATCTAATCCACCTCCCTGCTCAATCCAGAATCTGCATTACAGGATGAAATCCCTGAAAGATGGTCATCCAGCCGCTGCTTAAATACCTCCAACAAAGACAGCCCAACACTTCCTGAGGCAGTTGGTTCCACTTAAACAGTGCTTACAGTAGGGTGACCATATGGAAAGGTGGACATAGCTCCCAGGTCTTTAACAGTTGTATAGAAAAGGGAACTTCAACCGGTGTCATTCGTATGCATGCAGCACCTGGTGAAATTACCGTTTCTATACAACTGTTAAAGATGCAGGAGCTCTGTCCTCCTTTCCATATGGTCACCCTAGCTTACAGTAAAGAGGTTTCTCCTAATATTGAGCTGAAATCTACTTCCTTGCAATTTCCACCAACAGGTTCTAGTCTTGCCCTTTTGAGCAACAAAGAATACATCTGGTTCATCTCCTGCAGGGCAGCCCTTCGGATGTTTGAAGGCTGCTTTCACGTCCTCCCTCAATCTCCAGAAGATACGTATATACAAACAAAATACATACACTCTTTCAAAGGATATCTGAGGAATGAGCATGCTGAACTTCTGGCAAAATAATAGCATACTTGGAATCTAGATCTCACAGACAAATCTTGCTCTGGAGTACGGAGGGAGATCTTAACTTTTGAGGAGAACATGCTGTTTTCGAAGGGATTGTCAATTTTTACAATTTAAGTCCCACAAGCTATCAGAAAACTTGCAGCCACAATAAATCCAACTATTGCTCCTGCAACATAGCTGTGAATATGTGAGGTAAGGATCAAGGTATATGTACATTTTTAATCACAGTCACCAGCAATGAACTTACTATGCATTGCAACCTGATATTATGCCCAGGCATTTGTCATCACTTGAACATTTTGGGGTTTTTATTTTTCTGTTTTATGGTGTGTGTGTTTTAATTGATTCTGCTAAAGACACAAGTGATTGCTAGTTACCACCTCTTCAGCCTGTGCTGTATGTATCACACCTCTTCTAGATAAACATCTCTCAAGAAGCAGGAAAACAATTAAAACTCAGGAGGTTATAAATGATGGAGAAGACTAGGAACAGAATTCTGGCCCAATCCCCCCACCTTCATTCATGCCAAAAATATATATATAAATCTGAGCCTTGCAAGAGGGCAGCTGGACAGCAGGGTTGTCTACAGTAATATGAATGGGAATTAGATATGATCAAATGGGCTCATTGCATTTTCAACAGCACATCCAATCTTCTCCTCACCCCCTCCCTTTCTAATGGAATACATGACAAGTGATACTGTAACCAAGCAACCGGACAGATGAAGGGTTTCAAAGTTCCAGCACATGATCGCTTTTTCTGCTGATCATTTAGGTGAGCAGGATCCAACCAAAGAGGTGAAATCCATTTTCTGATACACCCACCTATCCCTCACTCCTGACTTATTTTTCCCTTCAAATGCCAAGACTAAAGAATTCCACCTTTTGCAAATTAAGTTCTCTTTGTGCATAATTTCATCTGTAATATACAGCAAGTTGTCAAAGTAGAATCTTCAGTCAAAGTAGAATATTGTCAAAGAAGAATCTTCAGTCAACTGCATATAAACAGTGAACTCTTCATATTTTCACATCCTACCTCAAATGTGTATCTTTTTTCTCTCTCTGCCTCTCTCACACACATGGATACATGCTTAAATTCTATCAATTAGATCTCTCTCTCTCTCTCTCTCTCTCTCACACACACACACACACACACACCAGTCAGAACTTTCAAGGCCACTAATGCCAGAAACATTCTCCCTATCCCCTTGGGTGTACCACACTACAAAACAGAATTAATCTGCCAAACCATTTTGAAACAGAATAACTGGTCCTATTTCAGTGTTCTGTTCAAATTCCCTAGTCCTCCACTGGTTTGTGATACCCAACAAACGTAGCCTTTTGTAAACCAACTTTCTAGTTAAAAAAATATAATTATACTCTATAATTAAAGTATAGATTCGTATAGAGCTCTCTCCTTCAAAGCTCAGAGCACAGGTAGCATATAGCATTTAAACTGTGCGGTCTCCCCACTCCCCTAACCAGCACCCCCCTCAGGAGGGGGCAATACAATACTGGCCTGTATCTAATAGAATTTCTTGTCATGATACAACTGCCCCCCCCCCATCATTCAGTCCATCATTCAGGGGAAAGACTGATAATTGATCTTTGTGCCACTGTATGTGCCCTTATATTCAATTCAGGATGCATAACTCACAGGGAGGTCAAACTATGGCAGCCAGGTTGGTCACCGTTACACCTAGGGTTGATCATGTTACACCAGCTTTAAAATCACTTCACTGGCTGTCAGTTAGTTTCCAGGTGAAGTACAAAGTGTTGGTCATTACCTTTAAAGCCCTACATGGTTTGGGTCCAGGTTACCTGCATGATCGCCTTCTCCCATACAATCCGTCCCGCATGCTCAGGTCCTCTGGGAAGAATTTACTACAGTCGGCCAAGACTAGACTGACAACTGTTACCCAGAGGACCTTCTCTTCTGCCGCTCCCAGACTGTGGAACGACCTGCTGGGAGAGATCCGCCAACTCACAAGTCTTCAAGAATTTAAGAGAGCTATAAAGACTGATCTCTTCCAGCAGGCCTACCCAGTCGAATTTTAAAACTTTGTTGATATTTTAATAATGTATTAATTTTATATGCTTTTAATCAGTTTTATGTATTTTATATTGTTTGTATTGATGTTGTTCCCCGCCTCGATCCGGAAGGAGAGGCGGGAAATAAATAAATAAATAAATAAATGTTATTATTATTATTATTATTATTATTATTATTATTATGTTATTATCTCATACTACAGTCCTCAGCAGAAGACCTATCTCTTTGAAAGATCCTGTGCTATTGCTTGTATTTTTCAGCAAGTGCATATCTCTTCCGGCAGCAAACCTGTACCCCCTAGTTCCATAGCAGCAATTCAATAGGTGAGGGCCTATTTCTGCTAGTCCTTTCTTCTTTGAGAATTTATTTCAATCATTTTTTGGATATTATCCATATAGGTACCAAGAACAGAAATGAATACAACACATTTTGATTATTCCTAATTCCACCAACTTTGAATAGGTTTAGAACGGTGCTTTACAAAAGAGTATTTACCTGAGCCTCAAAATCACAATGGCGTCACCCATGGTGACAAAAATAAATCCCCAGTTTGCTGCCCTTTAATGGTATCCCAGATGGTATCCCAGAATCCGCTGTTTGACACAGGCCATTCCAGCCCTGCATATCAGTAGAGCTATCCTTGCTGCCAACTCAGTCTTTTGGGGAAGTCCACTCCCATTAAGTATGTATGAATCTGAAGTTATAGCTGCCCAACCTGAGACCTTGAGCAGGTAAGTGTGATTTTCCATGCAGATGAAAAACAGTTGTATTAACATATAGGAAAGTAAGTATCCCCATCCAAGCCTAGGTTAGGGTCACCAAAATAAAACACACACAGTTCTATAATACTTCCTAACTATGTTCAGGCTTTGGCTTTAGCAAATGTTTAAGGGAAGAGCCTGCCTGTTGTTTGAACAGCAAAAAATATCTCTAGATATATGTTCTACAGTATGGATGATACTAAGAGGACAATTTCTGCTGATCTTAGGGGTGAGAGAATAAATGCACAGATCAAGGCATTCCCTTACTTATATCAGGGTTGTTCTACTTCCTATTCTTTAATATTTTATACCCAGCAGCTTGACTTCCTTTTTGCCAGATCCATCTCAAGTGCTACTAGATGTTCTTTTTTTTCCATTGCAATTTCATAATCCAGGCTGTTGGTTAATAAAATGTGCATGGCAGCGGCTCCTGTGGTGGTGCATCCTGAGTATGACCGCATGGCTAGCAATGAAGGAGGGAAAGAAATCCCATGCCCATACTGGGTGCCGGTGTTGAACCGGGCCCAAGCAGAGGAGAAACACCCCAATTTGTGCAGTGCAGCCAGAGCCAAGCTGCACCTGTAAAGAAGCCTCTAGAAGCTTGTGCAGGCCATTGAGCCCATCAGTTCACACCAGCAACACAGCCCATGCCCAGGAGGGTTATAATCCAAATTGCCATGGAATATCAAGAAAGGGCAAGAGGCATGGGCACGAGCAGCACATTTCATTAGTGGGTGGCACCCAGGGTTGTTGTTTTTAAAAAGGCAAACATTTATTGAATACTCCGTCATAAAGGGCCTTATTTTTATTCATTCATTTATGAAACACTGTAGACACGGATGCCCTACTCCACATTTGGGTTGCTTGACCATGGGAGGGCTGCTGCAGGTGGGGGGGGGGGGGATGAGGCGACACGCCTCAAGCCCCAGCATTGGTGGGGCTTTGTGGTGACACCGGCCAGAGTGGGGGAGTTATGAGGCAGTATTAGCCTTCGGGAGCCCTCCTCCTGACCTCTTTGAAGCACAGTTCCTGAAAGAGAGGCTCCCAGCAGAGTGATTCCTTTTCGCTCCTGCTGCCAGGAGCAATGGTGCTCTCCTGGAGGCAGAGGTTCTTCGGTGCGGTGGCAGAGCAGGCAGAGGATCATTACCCCTGTGTTTGGATCCCTCTCTGGATCCCTATTCAATGACCCCCCTCAATTCGGCGCTTATTGCTTGAGACATTAAGGTGTGCCTGGGCACACTCGGCACACCCCTTGCGCATGCCTATGGCAAGCGGTCTGCAATGAAAGATGAATAAATTGCCCCCTTCTACTGACACTAGGCCATGATCTCTACTCCAGGGAGCTGCACCACATCCATTCCCATTTCTTATCTTCTGAGCAAAGTAATTGGCATTCGATGAAGGGCTAGGAAAAGGGTAAGGAGGAGTGGCAAATCTGTGGCCCTCCAGATGCTGGATTCTAACAGAAGTTGTTGGACTTCCCACCCCTGGAACAAGGCCACCATTAGACCTTTGTGGGTGGCATCCTAGCTCAGAAGTCAGAAACCTCAGAAAGCTTTTATGGCAAGTGAAACTTAATTCTTTGCCAAATGCCAGATACCACTGTAGTTGTAGGACACATGGAGCTGCCAATTTTTTGTTTGTTTGATTCATATTTTTAAAAAATAGCTATAGAAATTAGATGTGAAAAGAATGCAGATATGCAAGTTTCAGAACCAGTTGTAACAGCTATATTTTCAAGCATGGGACAGGTTTTGATTGTAGCTGGGAGATGAAGGGGAATAATTACTTTTATCAGGACCAAGAACCTAAAATATACCACTTCAGAATTTTTAAATAATTGCAGTGGAGGTGGGCAAGTGGGAGGCAAGTAATTCAGACAGACAGATTGATATTCTGAAGAGTTCATTCTAGTCACTCTCTAAATTGGAATGTCAGAGGCTAAATCATTCAAGCATGCTCTCAGAAAGAAACATCTGCCCTAGCTTTTGGAGTTCTGAACTGCAGGTATGAACTGCAGGTATAACCCATCTAAGAATTTAACAGGCACTAGATTATTTCTGGATCAGAACCAGTATGTTTATTTCTTTATTTTAGATTCTCAGTCAACCCCATCCTGAAGATTCAAGGTGGGTAACAAAAGTAAAACAAACGAACAACACTCTGCCCCCCAGTGGAACAGAGTAAAATGTAATTAAATTCCTGGAAACTACTGCATCCTTTCACATTTTAATCCTCAGACCCAAAAGCCAATCCAAACAAGTAGGTTCATACTGCTTCCAGAAGGTACTCCAGCTTAAAATTGAATTACATCTCCAATAATTCATGACTATATGCCTGTATTATACAATAACCATAATTGTATGTAATTAACATGGATATTCCTTTGGGCACTTTCCTAATATTAGTTAGGATTATCATGCCCACAGGTGATGAAGACATGCCTGAGGGAGTTTTAAAAAGCTTATCAACTTTTAAAATAGCAAGCAGGCTAGATTTCTCATCTCAATTGCAAGTTGTCAGGGAGGCTGTTAAAAGCGGCTCATTTTGGATATTCTATTTTATTCATTCAAATTTATTTTTATTTATTTGGCACTTTATAACTTTCCAGCAATTGTTCTTCAATATATAGCTCGACTCATCCTGAATGCTCAGGATGTCTAAAAGAGTATGAGATATTATTGATACATCATACTAAAACAAAACAAATTAAATTAGACTGAAATGTCAGCCTTCCAAGCCAGAACCAACAGCTAGGTCTGACACCACTTGGAAAATAGAGATGCTTTAAAGGAAATAAGTTATAAAACTGGCAATGGGCAGTCACCAAAAAAGCCAAATCTCTTCAGGCTCTTGCTGTCCAAACATGGCATATTAACAGCATTGAGAGAGCACTTTTGCTGTGCTTCTCAAATGTTGTACATAACCTCAAACATGCACGTTCCAGATATAAGAACAGCTTATGCATTCCTCCCCCACTATTTTTTAGTACATTACATTAGAATCACAATAAGAGAGAGCATAATTTACTTGCACTTCCTTGCCTCACGCTTTTAATATGAAACATTTCCCTTGTTCACTGTTTCTTTAAAGAACAACAATAATAGTTAGCCTTCATAGTATCCTGCAGCAATGAGTTCCCTAGATCAGGCCTGGATAGACTTCAGGCTTGCCAGATCTAATTTTTGTTACTAGACCCTCAAGATCTGCTGACTAAAGCCAGTTATGGAAGAACAGGGTGATTATAAGCACATTCTCAATTTAGGAATTTGTTTTCAGTATCAGAACTGAATTGAGCTCATAATCTTTTCACCACAAAAGTCCACTTCTGGTTACACCAATCTTTCTTCACTTCAGCAGTGGAAAATATCATTTTGTTGTTGCAAATTGTTAAACATTCGGCAGTCAAAATACTTGTCAATCTACTGCAGATCACCCAGAGGTCTATCAGCAGATCCCAATCTACCTTCTGCCTATCACTGCCATAGATCAATGGAATTCCATAGAAAAATTAAGGTTCTAAAATTTTATTTTATCTCTTGGTTTATCTTAATTTTATTCACACCTTGATTTAGGATTGTCCTTTTAATGCTACTTTCACACACTCAAATTATTTTATCACACTTATTTTCTTGAATAAAGAAGTCAGCTTTTGTTAATTTGTCCTCTAAGAAGGATGCATTCGCAGAGAATGTCATTATTTCATATCATGCACCGCACAGTTTATTGAGGGTATCTTAACAAAAGCATTTCGTTCAAATAGATCCTCACAGAGAGCAAAGGCAAGTACCTGTAAGTTAATTACTACGAACATTTCACTTTAGCCAGCTGATGAGACTATAGGAAAAGTAAAGCACTGCTCTATAGGATTCCAAGTGATCTTTGAAGATCCATTTCCCCAGTGTGCCTGACACATCTGAATCTTGTAATGTGAAAAACCTGTTTTAATAAACACAGCACATCCTGTCTTTGAGTCTCTGCAACTAACCTATCTTCTGTTTGTTGGTACTTTTCCTGTTCAATTTGCAAACAGCTATGTCTCCCTAAGTGTACTAGGAAAGTCAGTATGTTGCATATTGAACACAACTGGCCCATCAATTTAATATGACACAAATTCGCCCGGTGGAATGATGTTTTGCACTGGGCTATTGTCCACAAACCATTATTTGTCGAAAAACAAACAAAAGGGGGAAAGCGTCTGCCGGTCGTCTTACATGAGACTTCCCCGCTTCCTGAAAATGTGAGATAATGAATAAAAATGTTCATTACAGAATTACTCACTTTTCTCCATGATTCACGTCCCGGTAATTACCATGACCAGTCTAATAAAAACTGCTACAAAACGAAGGTCAACTAGCAGTTAGAAGTGTTCATTTTCATTTCAATGTATTCATCTCTGGCTCCTAATGGCCTCATTTTCTCCTATGCTCTTTAATAAATACCACTGAATTACAGGTTAAATAGCTAAATTAAATTATTGCAATTACAGCGCGCAGAGCGCTGAAGCTGGTTTACCTTTCCCAGTTCAATTAGCAGGGAAGTTTCAATGGCCTGAGAATTCTGATTGCTGTCAATACACTGAATCGCTTTGGAATCCACATTTAAATGGCCAGATATTTGGTTACATTTTCCACCCCCTCGTCTCCTCTTTTTCCAGGACCAAGGACCACAATGTTTTCAGCTGAAATGCAACGGCAGGACTGGATTCATAATTATACTATGTATTCTGCAGAGCAGAGCAACCCCTGAGGGTTCACTCTTGCTTACGGTTTCTTTTATATTTTCTGGAGCTCAGAATATTGTTGCCCAGATCCAGTGACTTCTATGGGCACTAGAAACCTCAGGGATTGCTTCATATATATTGAAGTAGCAAGAAAGTCTGTAGGCACCATGGAACACTGAAGCAAATAGGAAACCCAATTCCTCAGAGTGTTTAGGAGACTTGTGGAGCTTGGGATTATGACCACTAATTTCCCATTCTCCAGAAAAAAGGCAAAGTATTTTTTTTTCCAGTGTGAGGAAACCTTAGAGCAACAGTAACCTGCCTGGCATACTTTTTTATCCTTTATATGGGTTTATTTTGGTGTTATTAAATCTTAATGTTGTTGGTACTGCTTTGGTTGTAAATTGGGCTTAGGAAACTTATAGGAAAGCTAGCAATTAACTAATATAAATAAAGAAATAAGCAGCATATTCTCTGATTTTAGAAACAGGGCAGGATGGGGCAAATAGATATTAAAGGACAGTGGAGCTATACATTTTCTCAGTACCACCTTTTAAGGCTCTTTCTACACCATAGGGGTGTAGAGGGAGTGAGGGAGGACGATCCCAGAAGTACCTAATACACACCGCCAGCCCACAGGGACCGGCCGGGGGCCATCCCAGGCAAACAGCCTGGTGTAGAAACAGCCTAAGTGTATCATGGCAGATGAAAAGTTGCAGCATGTGTACTTAAGACAGGAAGGAGGACCATAATATAACTCAATGCCTGGGCCTCCTGCCCAATAACCTAGCCTTGCAAAGGGGTTTCTGTAAAGCAACCGCAGCTCATAACCAATTCTGAACAAAAACACCATCATAAACAACAACAGGGAAAGCCTTGAAGTGCCTTTGGTCTTCTACAGTAGAGAAGATAAGACAATCTTAGTCTGTTGGAAAGGGAGCGGAAAGAATGGTTTAATAAATTCGAAGGCTTAACCTGCCATCAGTCCGCAATTATTTTACATGGGCAAATTAAAGATGTTCTTCATTATTTAAATATATTCCAGCATTTATTTACATTGCCCCCCTCCACCAGCTTAATTATTTAGCATCCTCTTATAAGAACGAATATCTTAATAATAAAGGGCTGTGGAAGAGAAGTGTTTTTAAGGAAGGTTTTGTTTCCAAAAGATCCTGTGAATTTCAGCTACATTTGTTGTGGAACAGCTCCCCCTGACTACTTCATTCCTAGATCTGCAAAATCCACACAACCATAGTGGAAATGAATGCGGGTGGGGTGGAGAGAAGGATTCTTTCCCAGTGTTTTTATATGTAAACACACACACACTCAGTGCTGATAATATTAAACACACATGTACTTGCAAGCACTCGTATAGGTACCCCCCGCTCCCCAGAATGGGACTATTCTGTCTTCATAACTATCTTCTCTGTTTTCATCTGGTAGCTATCCCACCACCATCCCAAAAAAAGACAGCGACACTAGGCTGACCATCTGAAAAGGAGGTCAGGGCTCATATAACTTTAACAGTTGTGGAGAAAAGGGAATTTCAGCCAGTGCCATTTGTATGCAATTAGTTCCTGGTGAAATTCCCTCTTCATCACAACTGTTAAAGGTGCAGGCACTATACTAGAGTGGCCATATACAAAAGAAGGCAGGGCTCTGCAACTTTAACTGTTGTGATGAAGAGGGAATATCACCAGGAACTAATTGCATACAAATAACACTGGCTGAAATTCCCTTTTCTCTACAACTGTTAAAGTTATATGAGCCCTGTCCTCCTTTTCAGATGGTCAGCCTAAGCAACACTTCCCATACAAACAGAACCCACATTCTCTGCATTGGTCTTAGGTGGGTAAAAGATGTAGTATCTGTAGAAAGTTTGGCAGGTATACCATACAACACAGGCATTTGCAAACAAGCATTTGGCATGGTCATAATTATATTTTTACATAGTGCATAGGTCAAATACTTGATAGAGAAAATGTGAAGTTTGATGCTGTGTGGAAAATATAGCACATGAATGCAATAACTGCCTACACTGTATACGGATACTTGCCAGGGAGCTGGGATTGAACAAAAGTCCCTGAGAAGCGTGCTTTGCTTATCAAGTATGGGTCAAGTGTGTAATCTGTGAAGGGCCCCAAAGAAAATGGGCAGCGTGAATCAACCCTTCTCAGCATTTGTCATTCTGCTCATAATGCCTAAAGGGATTTGGAAGACCAAGCAGGATATTGCACTATGCAAGTGGTATATAAAAGGCAGGAGCCACACCAAGCAGGATACAGTGGTATGAAAGTGGTATATAGTATGCAACAATGGGCCCCAACAGTTGTCAGTGCACTTCAATAGCAGTATAAAGCAGTAGTGTGGCCTCTGCCCTTTATATATTGCTTTCATACCGCTTCCCTTGTGAAATATCCTGCTTGGTATAGACTAGGCCCAAGAGAAGGAAGAGGGGTGCTTAGAATTCTTTTTTGACTATCCCTGAAGCTAATATAAACAATTTGCATTTAGAAACAACCCTAGACTTTATGTCAATTGGTTCAGACATAACACCAAACCATGTTTGGCATTGCATGTATGAGACTTGGGCTCACACATTCCCTCCTTCCCTTCCTCTTTTGTGACACACCAGTTTGCCGTTGCACTCAACTCAGCAAACTATGGTTTGTGCTTGCCCTCAAAACCAGGATTGCAAAACACAATCAACCTGTCATCTAACATTCTGCTTTGAAAGGCAAGGACAAATCATAGATTGTCAGTTCCTTACAATGGCAGGAGGGCTGGAACTCATTAAGTGAAGTGAGAGGTGGAGGTTCATTCACATATCGCCAAGCCATGATTTGATGTTACATGTGAACTGAGCCACTATCTCTGGCATGGCAGGATCCTAAGTGAATGGGCAGATTACCCTGCTGGGGTCAATGAGGAGCAAATATTCTTGAGGCAACTTGCATTTCAACAAGGAACTAATATAAGCCATTGCTAGAGACCAATTTATGTGGCCAATGAAAGTTGAACCAAGCCAGTTTTTTTGTTTGTTGGGTGGGTTTGTTTTTTTACTGAGCGTTTGGAACACTGGTGCTTTTATGAATGCTCCAACGTATATTTACAAGACAATAAGGGCTTACTCCTATGTTAGTGATTATACTGTATTCTCTGTCTGTGATTCACCATATCTTGGACATCTTTTCAAAAGAAAGTTGAATCAGGACATAGCAAACCGCAAATCGGACACACTTCAGTGTATTAACAAGACCAGTTCAACATCCTTTAGAATAATAAAATTAAGTAAATCCTTGAAAAAGCCAACTAAGATTTCTTGCAGTATGTTTAAAGTGGCAGTGTGAATGTAAACCTGAGCCAAAAGGATCAACAGAACAGGATATATATTTTTCCAAAAAACCAAACAAAAACTTAGTGGTCTCTCCTTTCAAAACTCAGCACGGGAGATTTTAACATAACAAAACCAAAGCAACCAGAAATGAGAGAAACCAGAATCAATGAAGTTCTCTATTCATGTCTTGTACTATGTAATAAATATTTCTTGGTGTCTGTTAGTAACGCCAAAAAGCAGTTACTATCAAACATTAAGGGTGGCTGATCTGATGGTTTGATCCTGTCACAGCAATCTTATGTAAAACAAACCAGTTTCTACCAAGTGGCCTTCCTAGACCTGTGCATGCAAATCTCGTTGTGAAAAACAGTAACAAATCTGCCCTTGAGCCAAACATGGTCTAGACTTGTCCATTTGTACTCTCTCGATTCATTCTTCCCCACCCCCATCATGTCGTAAAACACACCTGTTTATGAACGATGCATATAAGTGCACTGGGGGGAGTGAGGGGGGAGAGAGAGAGAGAGAGAGAGAGAGAGAGAGAGAGAGCATGACTTCAGGACTATGTTTTTCCAATATTGTATAATCTAAGGCCGAAGTTCTCAACTTTGCCTCTGAAGGTGTAACTTCAAGACAGCAAAGACATAATGCTATGAAGACTCCTTTATCATCCCAGGCAAAGATCCAGGTGGCCTTATAGAAAGAAAAAGGGAAGGACCCGGGTCACTTGGACTTTTTTGCACAAAGTCAGGAATTGCTCCACCAACTCTCAGTACCATCAAACAACACACAGAGTGTCTCACACCTACCTAGATTACAGTAGGACATGGAAGAAGAATGGCAGGCCGACACTTGCCTATTGGCCTAATTAATATCAATATGAAATCTGGGCTGTAGGGTGGGTGGGTTAGAGGATAACTCACACCTATAGGAACAACTGCTCCCTAAGCAAATTACCACTTGGAAAATGGGCATCTGTATTCACTCTCGGTCACATCCTTTCCTGCAGGTGAAGGACTTGGCATGTCTAGTTCCTCCTTTCCCCTCCATAATGTTTATTGCAGCTTACCCACAGCCTGACTTCACAGCATACCATGTTTGTCCTGACTTACATACACACAACCAGTGGAAGCCAATTATGTGTAATGCAAGAAGAGAAACACAACAGGTCATATTATCAGAACACAGCTAAGGGGTATTAGACATTAGAGGGGGAGAAAGAATTAGACACACAGCTGCTATTTTTGTCAGTAGACACGCGTTTATCACATTCACTTTGGCTCTCTGTGTGCCAAATGAAAGAAAGCAATAGCTGCCCACATGTTCTTTTCTCCCTGAAGTGGGTCCATGACAGACTTGGGCAGTTTCTTCCATTGTCACATATCACTAAAATACAAGCCTTTTCTAGAAAGTAAAACAACATTACCTGACAGGAAAACTAAGCTGTCGTTCCTCCAACCAGGTTGCTCCCACAAGAAAGAAGGTTCTCCCCACCCCACCTCCAAAGGCGAGCATTTATGTTGGGGTCTGGGAACTGGAATTGTCTAAGAAGGTCCCTTAAGACTGGTGAAGGGAAACACTATCATCAATAAACTTTCCAGAAAGAAGTGGCTTCCTCTGGGCCTCTCTCTTTTTAGCTGTTCCCTCGCTGCTGACAGCCCATATGTACATTTTAAAAGAGACCAAAAACCAAATTATTAAAAAGTGCTTTAGTGCTGTGAGAATTGTTATATTAGGTCTTTGGAAGAAAGAGAAGACTTATTTAAACATGTTAATGTGGGCAACCCTGAACGTTGGCGAGCAAAGCGCTTTGCAAATGCTAGCCTACTGCTTCCTCCTCTTGAATAGTTCGTCTTGCAGTTCCATGCATACCACAGACATACAATAAAGAGAGCAGCTAATGACAATTCTCCCCACCAATCCCCAAAATCTTGATATGGAACAGGACAGGAGAAGACTTTCCCAAAGAAAACAGTGAAGGGGCGGGGGGGGAGTGCCTGATATAATTTTTTATTTATCTGGCTCAACCTCCAAGCAAACCTGACAGGCTTTAGTTGACAGTCAAACTCTTGCGAACTAACAGCGGACTTCACTTCAAACATACCATCATGAGCTGAACCCTGCAGGGCTTGAACAGCTCTGGCCAAAAGTGCAGCCACAGAAAGAAAATTAGAGTGTGTTCAGTGAAGACTGACAAAGTAAGTTACATCTCAGCAACAGTCAAGTGTCACTCACCATCCGAGGTAGATTCCTACTTATTTTCCTCAAAGGTTTATAAGAACATCCTTCCCAGCTCAATTACTCTTTTTTTCACATTGGACTCTGGACTTTCATAGTCTATGTGGAATCTGGCTGGAATATGCAAGATACGAGTGCAGGCAACTGCAGTATATTGCTTTGTTCTGTGATATTAACAGTTTCAGGATATCTGCATCAGGCAACCTTATGGGTGGCTCTATTTTTTGCTAGATTCTATTGCTTGCTTGCTTACACACACACACATACACACACCTTTGCTAAAGAGAGAGAGAGAGAGAGGGAGAGAGAGTTCATTAATAAGAATGAATCTTTTCCTTATCTAGTCTACAAAGTTCAGGTTTTGCTGCTTTCCTATCCATGTTTGAGATAACTATTGACTCTTAAATCCCTGTTCTATAATTAAATCTGCTTTATTTGTGCTTATTTGAGGAGGGGATACAATGTGATGGTAGAGGCCATGATTTGCAGGAGAAAAGTTCAATGCTTGGCAAATCTAGTCAAAATTATCTTAAATGGAAGGGCTGAGAAAAACCTCAGGGGCCGAATTCAATTTTGGAGAAGCTCTGAGGGGCCGCATTGCAGTGGTGGGTGGAGCCAAAGGCAAAAGGGGCGAGGCCAAAACATTTTTTAAAATGCTGGCATATTTTAGCTTAACACTTCCTGACAGTAATGAAGCCTTAGATGAACCATTTCAACCTCTGAGAATTGGGAGGGGGTATTGCACAAAAGCCAGGAAAAGACCTAAAGATCAGGGGGAACAGGTGTGGCCATTTGGGCATCGCTGGAAGGCTAGTTGGGGACCCCAGGCAGGCTCGATTGGCTCCTGGACCTAACATTTTGCACCCCTGCATTAACCAATACTCTGGAGAGCCACTGTTAGCTAGATGGACCAATGATCTACTTCAACATAAGGCAGTTTCATAAGTTCATAGGTTTGAAATGATCACAAGGTCTGTGATTTGGAAGTATAAAACCAACCTTTCAGAAAGGCAGAAATGTAAGGTGTTCAACTCTATATACACTGGATTAACTATGTTAATTTCCAGAGAACCTAATATGAATAAGTCCAGCCTTAAGCATCTTTGTAACGTAAGTGAAACCTACAACAAAATGCTCCAGTGTATCCTTATCTCGAGTGCCCCTCTTCGGGATTACTTCCTGCTAGCCAGCTGTTTCTGTAGGCACTCACAACCTGAATTTGCTATTAAAGTGAGCGATAAGAAAAAAAATATTAAGAAAATGGTCGCTCCTTCCTTACAAATGGAACTTTTAGGTTTTGGGACTTGGCAGCGATTCTTCACTTTCCCATTTTATCCCCATGGTTTTGTGTCAGATGTATCAGCCCCCAGCCTGGTATTCCTTCCTTTGTCACCTTCTTGCCCTCTGTTGGTATAAATTTCCTATCTTTCACTCATTAAACCCTTGGAAACAACAGCTTTAAGGCTCAATGAGCTTCCCCCTCCCCCCTCCTAACCCCCAGGCTTCACTTAAAGCAGCATCATAGGACTAATCTGTTGCTGGACTACACTGCTACAAACTGCAATTATGAGAACAGAGATTTAAAAGCCCCACACACCATTTTAAAAAAAAAATCCTCCCTGCACATATAAAGCCAGCATGCATGTCAGGAGGAATCTCAAGGCTACCCTTCTGCCTAATATGCTAACTTCGCACATGGAAGGAGCTGAAGTTGCTTTCAAAGGAAAGAAAGAGCATTCAAACAACCAATCCCTAACATGCGGTCTGAACTTGCACAGTTCAGCAACTGATAAAACTATACAAGGCTGAGATTGTGGAGCACTGTTGCTAGACATGCATGAATTCTCCTATATGTGGGGCCTCTAAGTTAAGCATAAAGCCTTTTGCCTAACAAATGTCATATGCAAATATACAACAATGCAGTCTTGCTCAAATCAGATGCAATGGGAGAGACCCATGACTAAGGATGCTGGCAAAATCCACAACCGATTTAAATGAATTTGGATTTCTATGAAGCTGACCTGCAGATTCCGCAGCAGACTGGCCTTTTTCCAAGTCATGCGGACTTGCTAACGCCCACTTGTACAAATGCGCTAATCCACACAGGTTAATGTGAATTACCGCAAATACGGCAAAATTCTGGTTTGAAAAAAATGGTTCTGTCCATGACTGGATAACAGAACGAAAGATGCCTGAGAATCCACAAAACACAGACAGAACATATTTAACATCCCTTTCCACAGCTATAACTCCCAATATCTTCTTTGGTTCAAGGGTATTGCATTGGGGGATTTGGATCAAGATACGGCTCTGGGTAAGGTGGGTTTTAAACTTTTCCCCAATGTAAAGTACGTTCCTAAAGGTACTTTTAGGTACTCATATTCACTGGACAGCTATTATTAAGGGTTGGAGGGTTCTGAGCAGAGCAAGTATAGGCTCAATCCTCATCTGATTTAAATGGGTAAACTTCAATTTAAGGAAACGGAATCCAAGTTACACCTCTATTGTCTACTTTTTCATTTTAAGCCAGAATTTTCTTTTTTTTGGGGGGGGGGGGGAATGGGGAAAGAAACAAACAGATAGCTAGAGGGCAAACAACAGCCAATGACATAAAAGGAGTAAACAGCAACCTAAACAGGAATTTCAGGCAAGAACTTGGTGAATGCATTACCAAAGAAGGGGTGGCACCTGACAGGAGCTATAAAGGGGATTAGAACAAGAGCGCTCTTGGACTTACAGCTCAGGACGACTATCACTAGGGGCAAGGAATCAAGAGGCAGTAAAGGAGACATTAGGGGAGTCAGGTAGAAACCCTTGGAAAAAGGCAGGAACGGGCATTTCAGAAAGTAACACTAACAGACTAGCAGATGAGACCTTTGATCAATGCCAAATAAGCTCTTGCTGAATTGATGGGCTCCCTCTTTTCAAGGCACATTCCACACATCTCAAAATCTAATCCTAGTCAGCTATCTGTTTGCAAAGCACAGAGGTGCTGGTTTTGCGACGGATGAAAGCCACTGCAAGAACTTGTTCAAAGGCCCTGGGCAAGTAGACATCCACTCCATATTTTTCAGGAGTGAATGCCAGGGACCACTGAGTAAGCCCCACCATGTTTATGAGAAGTCAAATACATTCAGATATCAAAGAATATCAGTGAGAAGTAGCTGTGTGATTTGCCTGGGGATGGCTGACTTTGATGTGTGAGAAACCTTCCCTTCTTTTATTCAGGTATAGGTCCAATCTTTCCCTCAGGTTTGGAAAAGGAGTGCCTGAGGCCTAAGATAACTCTGAAAACACTGAATAAGCAAACTAGATTAATCAGCATTCCTGGGGCACTGACTTCTGAATACCCTTCTTTTCCCTCTCACCAACCACATTTGTATTCTTTGTTCCAAGTTTATATTGCCACTGTTCCAATTCTAGTGAAAATTTGGAATTTACTTAATAAAATCGAAATGCAGATTCGCTGGAATTTACAACCACTACTGTGGTGTTTCAAAAGCCATTTTCAAGAACTGAACATATGGAAACCAAAAAGTCATGTTTGGATTTATGTTAGACTCTCTCTTTTCCCCCTTCATACACATACCAAGGGAAATCTGTCAGTATCTCTCCATCACGAATATGAGCACAAGTGCCTTTCTGCCTCCCAAACGTAAGTTTCAGGCATCTTTTAATGCTTTGGAAACTTTAGGGATCCAACCTCCTCTCCAACCCTCAGGACCTGGAAGTGGAATGGCAGATTTACCTAAGCACAGACATCACACCCTGTGCCATTATTTTAATAGTATCATCATACCCCATTGGTAAAGAGCACCACTCTGCACGTAGAAGATCCCAAGTTCAATCCCTCAAATCTCCACTTAAAAGTATCAGGTACTATTTCTAAGAGGTGGCAGGTAATGGAAAAGATCCCTCTAAAGTTATGTATAACATATAACTGGAAGTCTTCAAAGCAATCAACTAAAGAGCAATGGATCGATACAATTTGGGATACTATGTGTATGTATAAACTTCTCAGCAAGTGCAGCTAAGAAGGAATCTTAACTCAAAGAATGATCTAATGGCACCACGGTTTCCATTTATTTCTTATGTTGAAGCTCTTCAAACTTTTGACAAAATTCCAACTAAGTACAGTTGCCTATTTTTTTCCTGATTAATACACACATACACAAAATGGCATGCACTCATAAATGTTTCTTTTTTATATGTTGTATTAACTTGCATTTTTACTTTCATCAGGTATTGAGCTCCTACTTATGGAGCATGTACAATAAAGCAGCTTAAGCACATCAGTTATAGAATAAGATGTATAATTAGTGAGCTTCTTTAGTCATTCTGATGTATTATTATGCACGTTCATTTTTTTGTTGCCTTCATTTTGTTAACTTTATTTCCAAATAAAATAAAAAGTTCACGATAATAAAGGAAAAGCTCCCTCTCTGCTTGAGATCTCGGAGAGCTACTGCCAGTCAAATAGACATTATTGGCCAAGCTGGACACAGAATCTGACCTGATATAAGAAAATTTCCTATGTTCCTATGTTCTGTAACCTATATCACTCAGTAACCCACAACTACCTTTGCTACCATTAAGCCAATGTCAGATTATATGAGAGCTCTTTCTAAGGCTATCAATAGCTACTTCCTCCAGCATCCAAGGCAGTAACCCTATATGCACCAGTTGCTGGGGAACATTGGTGGGATGGTGCTCTGGCACCGTGTCCTGCTTTGTTGGTCCCTGGTCAACAGCTGGTTGGCCAATGTGCGAACAGAGTGCTGGACTAGATGGACCCTTGGTCTGATCCAGCATGGCACTTCTTATGTTCTTATGTTTGTCCGGTGATACACATTTTACATATGCAAGTCAACACCTGAACTTCCCCCTGAGGATCTTAACACAAACCTCCAACAGAAGTATATGGAAGGAGCCAAAAATGCAGACCCGCTGTGGTTTGGAATCACAAACCAGCACTCTCAAAATCTCACCCAAGCTTACAGTTTTTACAAATTAAAAATTAGCTGAGAAGGGATGGAGCTTAGCAGTAGAAACACATATTTTGCATGCAGAATGTCCCAAGTTGAATTCCCAGCTTCTCCAGATAGGGCCAAGAAAGATTCCTGCCCGAAACCCTGGAGAGCCGCTGCCAGTCAGTGTTCTGACTCGGTGTAAGGCAGCTGCCTACGTTCCTAAGGGTAGTAAATAAATACACACTGTTATTTATCAGCTCTCATCACTACTACTAACAAACAGAGATATCACAGTAGTTGCCGAACGAGTTCTGGGTGACTGACACCGTGGAAACCTGTGTGTTTCCTAGCTGTTTCTCCATAATGTTATGTAGCATCAAAGTGCGGAAAGGGAAACCCGTCCACCTAGTCAGCGCTGTACTTAAGTGGCTTGCCAATTCCAGATAATCACCAAGTTATTTACTTGCAGTTTATTAGGCCCAGCCTGCCACTAGCCATTGGCAGCCGCTCTGCTGTTTACACCTTCCTTTCCTAGGGTCCCTTGAAGCACTGCTCCAATAAAAAAGTCATTTCTCTCAGGCTTAGGAGTTAGAATTAGAAAGGAATTATCATACTACCCACTGATTTACAGGGAACTTGTCTGCAAGGATTTGCACTGTTTGTATCAAAGAGGCAAAGCTTTAGCCACCATTTCCAACTGCAAAGGGGACGAAAACAGCTTTACAAAACTATGAGGAGTGTTCTAATCAGCATATCCCAATCCCATTTCCTTCACGCTATTTCCAAAGAGTGCAAAGAGATCTCAGTAGAGGTGGGGACATGATTCAGTAAGACCCAAAAGACTTGCTCTTAGAAATATTAATTTCAAAGTAGCAGTGTATTTTAAAAAGATTTGCTGTGATTATTTTCTTTTTTATATATACTTTGTGAAAACGATTGCAATGTTATTAATACAGAAGAAACTATTTTTTAAACGCATACATACACCAATTGTTTGAAACAAAGACATTTGTGCCGTTGGCATGCATATCTCATACAAAGGCCCATTATAAATTGATTACAACAATAGTTACGCTGTATGTAAAAATATTGAGTCTCGCTAGACGTATAGGTAGATCTAAGGAACGATCACTGCCCACCCACCCCCAGAAACAAATGGTGCCACTATACAACTGGAAACCAAGGATGAGCTACGTAGGCGTTTGGTTCTAGCTCCACAGTCCTACAAGCTGCTAGTCAGAAATCAAGCAGATTTTTCCACCCACTACATTGAGCCTCTGAGTTTGTATTTCAACATTGCTCGTTTAGCATTCTTCAATGTCCCCCCAAGCAACTTGATGAGATACGCCCTGCAAAGATTTCAACACAGGTATCAACAGCTCCCATCTACGGGATGCAATTACATCATGCTAAAGCAGAAGGCTTTCCTCTGCCTTGGCTCTATATAGAAAGGCAGCTAGTCTGATCTTGTTATCTGTCCCATGGGCTGCCTCTCAAGGGTATAGCGGGTTTCTTCATGCTTGGCTCTGTCTCAAATTTAATAAAATGCCCCCAAGCCCAATAGTCAAGGCCCCAAACAAAGTCAAGGATTACCATATGCTTCGAAAAGGAGTGATTTGTGGAGTGTAAGTTAAGATGAAGAGGCTTCACTATCCAAAGTAAAGTTCAGAACCACCTGAGCTGAAATAATACTAGCGAATTTACCATAAATGGTAACTTCAAACCTGTGTGTTTCAGCACTGTAAATTAAGTGATTGCGTGTAAGCTGACTTGGGGGGGCTTTCGGGTTGAAAAGTGGGGTAGACTTTTAAAAACAATATTCCAAAACAAGCTGTTCGGAGAAACTAAAGCTACTGGCAATAACAGCATAAACAACCTGAACTGCCTACATCTTCCACACCCATTACCTGAATTACAAAGTGTTGCCTGGCACTTGCAAGGTCACTTGGGAAGAAGGGCCCTTTTTGTTGCACTGTATTAGGCTGGCTATATGAAAAGGAGGACAGGGCTCCTGTATCTTTAACAGTTGTGTAGAAAAGGGAATTTCATCAGGTGTCATTTCTATGCATGCAGCACCTGGTGAAATTCCCTCTTCATCACAACAGTTAAAGCTGCAGGAGCCCTACCCTCTTTTGTATCCAGTCACTCTGGTATAGCTCCTGCAGCTTTAACTGTTGCGTTGAAGAGGGAATCTCATTAGGTGCTGCATGCATACAAATGACACCTGCTGAAATTCCCTCTTTCTATTCAACTGTTAAAGATACAGGAACCTTGTCCTCTTTTTCATATGGTCACCCTAGACTGTATCCCCAACTGTAGCTGAGAGCTGGTCTTTGCACAGGGATTGGTGTCCTTGTCGTTGGATTCCCAGTTCCTAGTCATATCATTTGATCCAATTCACTGCATAATTTGAGGCCAGCATGTACTAAGTTTCTCCACCCTCACAGCTGGCCACCAGTGATACAGAACAGAAAAACTGCTAAGAGATAGCCCATGGTGACTGCAATGCATGGAGCACCTCAAAAACCCGGTGAGTCAGTTCATGGCAAAATACGGCTGGGTGCTACTGGAACATGCCTCAAGCTCATGCACTCCCTCCTCCTCCTGTTCATTTAATTAATTACTTCCTAGTTTATGGAAAACCATAGTTTGTTGTTACATGCGAACTGGCAAACTATGCTTTGCATTTATCCTCCAAACCAGAATTGCAAACCATGGTTTGCCGCAAGCCAGAAAGTATGTGGAGAATGCGACAGAAGGAGGGAATGCCTGAGCCCAAGGCTCAGTCAGGGTTTGGAATTACATGCGAAGTGGCCCACTGTGAGATCAGAGTGCTGGACGAGAAGGACCCTTCTTATGATGCTGAGAGTTACAAGCCACACTTTGTTGCTTCACTTAAACTTTTTCCCCAGTTCTCTTCATATCCACACTGTGGATATGTAAACAGATGTAAACTGGTTTAACAGTCATTCTCATTTCCCAGTAAACCTTCCCTGTGGGATTGCAGTTCTGTGGGGTTGAATACAAGCATGCACTAACCGAATTTTCAGCATCCGCACCACATTACAAATTGCAGGTACTTTGGCGGAAGTCATGATCATGAAAGTGGGATGAAGCCAATATAATTTTCTACTGCAGACAAAGTCTTCTCATCTTTCATAAACAATCGCCCGAATTGAGCCCAGAAAGCAATTATTTATTAGCGTTGTCTTGAATATCTATTTTTATTTTCAGCAATTTGTGGGGGCGAAACGAATAGATGTTGTGAAAGCGGCTGAGAAGCGGGGGTGAATTTCAAAGATATTTCTAACTAGGGAGTGGGGGGGGGGGAGTAAGGTTTTTTCATACTTTCTCAGACGGGCTTCAACCTGCAGCAGTTCCAGGAATACCCACGTGACCACCTGACGTCGTGTGGTCAAACGGGCATTAAAGGAACTGTTGCTGGGCTGAAAGGCTGGGTGTTAAAAGCCCTGTACGGCTGCAAGCACAAAGAATACTTTTATACAGCTTTTAAAACTTTAGCATCAACTGAGTTTCTTTTTTCTTTTTTACACTTTTGCATGCATCAGTTGGGTGGGGGCATATTGGGAAGCAAGCAGGAGGGGAGAAGGTTTAAACCTACACTCCCTGCATGCAGTGGTTCCGATCTGGATTGGGGCTGCACGCTCTTACTCTAGAGCTTAAAAAAATGGATTGTGATCAAGGTAATGTATAGTTTGACCCCTATGTCTTCGAAAACAATGCCTCGTTCGCATGGAAGGAAGAATTTCTCAAACGTAGGGAACCTGGTTCAGCACAGCACTAATTTAAGGTACAATCCTGAACAGAACAAAAGTCCTACAACTCCTAGCATGCCCCAACCAGCATGGACAGCTGGGGAATGCTGGCAGTTGTAGGCATGGGATTGCACCCTTAAATACTTTTGATTTCCAACTTTTAGGACACTACTCCACAACAGCCTAGTCTTAGCATAGATTTCAATCCCACTTCAATCCACCACCAGGGATCCTGAGTAGTGGCATAGCGATACTTTACATGGTAAGGCTGATCCACATGGAAATCTGTTCTATATGTCAGGGCTCTGACATGGAGCAACCAGCATGCAGCAGCTATTTCTTCCAGCCTCCACATGCCAACCACAATGAGTAAATCAGCCCTAAAACAATGCATGCTACTGTTGTGCTTATACTGGTCATTTATTTTTGCTTAGGTCCCCTCTACAAGGATTCGCTTTTGCGCCCAGTTAGGCGATTATGCACATAATCGCAGAAGCGCATTTACACCTAATCCCTCTGCACGAGAGGCGGCGAGAGGCGGCAAAGCGCATTAACGGATGACCAAAATGCGCTTTCCAAGTAGTTAATGCGTATAAGTGCTTGTTCACATAGGCAAAATGCGCTTTAACGGCCGGAGCAAAATAAAACTCGCGATTTAACGCGCGTTCGATAATGCGCATAATCGGAGAGATAACGCGCCTCTACGCCCGATTTGCGCTCTGTTCTTGTAGAGGTAATTTTTTTAAAGCGCCTTGAAAGAGCTTTAAACCTCTCTTGTAGAGGCAGCCTTAGACTGGTTTCCCTGCTAATGATCAGTTGGCCATCTGTATCACCACCACAAATACACACACACGAAAAAGCTGCAAATGTGCATGCCTCTGGCTCAAAGGCTACCCACATTTAGGTGGTTTGCAGTGGCATGCAAACTGGCAGCTTTTGCTTAAGGCACAGGTAAGGTGACCTGTTCACCAGGAGCATCAGCTGTATTCCTTGACCCTAGGTTAAAGAACAGAAAGGATAGGAGTATGAGGTTATATATTTCTTATCAGTGAACAGTATGTCCCTGTTCATTGATACTGTACTCTTTTTTAAAGAAATAATGAAAATGCCGTCCCTTCCAATATTTCCTTTTACCACTCTAGGGACAATAACTACTCTTCTCTTTTCCTGATGGGCAAAAGAGAATGGTGGCGAAATCTCACATACTTTCATGCACATCTTCCGGAAAAGAGCACGGATGTGGGCACAATCTTGCCAAAGATAAGTATTTCTAAGTGTCCGTCCAGTGGGCTTCCAGTGAAATCAGTGGAACGTACAAATGCTTCCAGTTTTCTTATTCAATCTTAGTATGATAAAATCTTAAAAGTTTCTTTTGCATGAATGAATGGAGAGATGACTACAGCACATCAAGCAACAGGGACAGACAGATCATAGAGAAATGGGAAGCTTCCAAGTGGAAAGGTCAGTGCCACGTGGGTTGGGGCTCAGTAGACCAGGACAATATAACCAGGATGGTATGATCGGGTTGTTGTTGTTTATAGTTGATTCTACTCTATCAGTATCAACATCTACCAACTGCCAATGAAAGGCAAGAGCCACACCAAGCAGGATATAACAGAATATAACAGTATAAAAGTGATATATGTGTCAATGGGCCCCAACAGTTGTCAGTGCACTCCAATACCTCTATAAAGCAGTAGTGTGGCTCCTGCCTTTTATATACCGCTTTCATAGTGCAATATCCTGCTTGGTGTAGATGAGGCCTTAGATTACTTCTTGGGCCCTTTCTACACCATGGGGCGTAGAGGGAGGGCAAGAGGATGATCCCAGATTTACCTGCTCCTGGGATCGTCCTCTTCTTTCTTCATGAAGGAAGCGGAAGTTCTGCTTCCTCCTGGGAGCAAAGCGCTTGTCATGCGCTAAGGTAAGTTAAAAAAAGCATGTGCAATCGTGTCCCCACCCCCTCCCTGCCATTCCAGGGGTGGTGAAACTGGTGCCACCCCCTCCCGATGGGCACGGAGCCGCACAGTGCCCATTTCTGCTGCCGTGCTTACTTGTGAGTAAGTGCAGCAGTACCCAGGATGGGCGCCCACAGGGACCAGGGACCAGCCAGGGGCGATTCCAGGTAAAATGCCTGGTGTATCTAACCAAAACAGGTGACCAACATAGCTGAATGACTGAACACCAAACAGCAGATACTTGCAGATGAGCATTGGCAATAAATCTGGAGCTATTTTTAAGCTACTTACATTCCCCGCCTCCAAAAAAATGCTGAGCCAGGCACTGCTTCACTTTAAAAAAAAAAACACACACACACACAAAACTGAGAAATAGAAGTGGAGGGGGGGGGGGGTTTGGTGAGAAAAATCACACACACACTGGATGAAATTATCATTAATTGGTGTCTTGGCTCTCTGTCAGTGTGTGTGTACAGACTGTATCTGGCACCAAATATCTATCTATTGACAGATAGCTATAGCTCAGCAGCCTGCACCATCAGCCACTGCTGATGAGGGCTGGAAGACACTTTCATCAAAGTAACATCTGTTTTCAATTTTCATTTATAGATGTGGAAACTCTTCAGCTGGACATTAATCATTCTCAACAGCAGCAATTAGATATGTGAGACATATCAGAACAAATCAAATTAGCCTCTATCTTTTTTTTTAAAAAAAGAGAGGGGAAATCAGGATGTACAAAAAGGGGAAGCAACAGGCTTTTGTGAGTGTAACAAAAAATGAAAAGAAAATGATCCAAACTTTAATAGCATTAAAACATTTAGGTGATGCTTTCAAAGGCTAATTATTTCTAATCAGTCAGAAAAGGAGCTCTTTGCAGAATAACTTAGTGGACCGATATTTAGTAATATGGTATAATTGAATGGATTAACACCAATGTAATGTTTCCCTTCAAATAAAATTCCAGGAACATACTCTGTGCTTGTATGACTCATGGTTTTAAAGCTGGAACATAATTTTCACTTTGAAGGAACTTGGACTAGGATAAACCATGCTGTCAGAATTGTGCCGTTCACTAGAAAAACAAAATATCTCTCTCTCTCTCTTGTTGTGTGTTGCTAAAAATACAGATCCAGAATTTAAAGGGAATATCGATTGGATTGGTTCCAGGCAATGGGTATAGAATGCTGGCAAGTGGAAAAGAGTGAAAGAATGGAAGAGGAAATAATTGATTGAGAAACTACATTCTAATGAACTCCTGCATTAAAAGTATATTTCAGCCAATGGTAGCTTTTCCTTGTCTTGAAGCGGCTAGCTGCTGTCAACAAGTTACATGGCAGCAGTGGAAGGGGGCTGGGGGAGGTTTGAAATTCTGATATGCTTTGAAAGCAGAGGACTAATTTTGATTGATTTCTGTGAAAGCAGAATTAAGTCGAAGTCATTCGAGAGCCAGACCCAAAGTCATTTGCATCAAAAGCAAATTCAAAGACTGAAGATGGCTTGTAAGACACAATTTTGGAAAGCAAAACAGTATAGGAGAAACACACACATAAGTACACACTTGCTCTGATATTAAAAACTGTTCTCAGCCGACATGGTAGGAACTCCATGAACCTCAATAAGCTTTGCTTCTGTCATAGGAAGATCGCGACTAAATCAATATTAAAATTAATTATATGAGTGTAATAGCTGGGCCAGGAAGACCTCGACAACAGAGACTAAAGCCTGTGGATCTTACTCATGAGAGCAGTAGTATTGAGGATAGCGTGACTCACACATAATGCAAAGCAGAATAGCCTTCTCCAATCCACCCACAAGGGCATGTTTCGAACACTCGTCTCTCCTGCTTAGAAAGTTCCCAGCAGGAAAATCCAGATGTTTGGCATATTCTATCCAGACATCAGAACACCACACTGACATCGGTCAAACCAATTCTGTTATTCCATACAAGATGGTTACTATCACCAAACACTGCCCTTTTCTCAACAAGAATTCAGCATTTTAGCTTGAACCCTAGATGTCTTAAAACATAGTTGGCTTCCTCTACTGTCTTGTCATTTTAATCAGAGCTGACGTAAAAATTAACTAACTAAAATAAAAAGGCCAATCCAATTGGGCTATGTCCCCCATTTTCTGCACATACTGGGTTGGCCTTCTCCTCTCACGGGGCAGAGGGGAGTGTCTCCATGATAGCATGGACATTCACAATTTGTGCAGGCTTCCTAGATCAGTTTCTGCAGTGGAGTTTCTTTCCCAACAGATTGCCCAGCAAGAAATCCCCGCATATTGCACAACGTTCCTGGGCATATTCTGGTGTGCATTCTCAATGCATGTAGACAGCTAACTATGCACTTTAAATCCACCAACAGAGACCTGCAGCTATGTATTTCACTGGAATATTAGTAATAGGGTGACCATATGAAAAGGAGGACAGGGCTCCTGTATCTTTAACAGTTATATAGAAAAGGGAATTTCAGCAGGTGTCATTTGTATGCATGCAGAACCTGGTGAAATTCCCTCTTCATCACAACAGTTAAAGCTGCAGGAGCCCTGCCCTCTTGACCAGAAAGAAAAGAGAGCAGGGCTCCCGCAGCTTTAACTGTTGTGATGAAGAGGGAATTTTACTAGGTGCTGCATGCATACAAATAACAACTGTTGAAATTCCCTTTTCTATATAACTAGTTAAAGGTTCAGGAGCCCTGCCCTCCTTTTCATATGATCGGCATAATTAATAATGACAGACAAGCTCTCTTGCCTACCATCATAGACAAGCTTGTCTACCATCATTGATCTTCTTACTGACAAATCCCAGATTATTTCCCAAGGTATCCAAGGGTTTCCAGAAATATAGTTTAAAAAACATTTCTCTAGGACCATGCTAGATCAGAAAATATAGTGTAACTCTAAAGCTGGGGTGGGAAACTTGTGGCTTTCCGATTTTTGGACTTACAACTCCCACCATCCCTCAATATTGGCTATACTGGCTATGGCTGATGGGAGTTGTAGGCAAAAACATCTGGATGGTCACAAGTTGCCCGCCCCTGCTCTAGTTTAACACCTCCAGGAAGTCCGCATGCAATGCACACATCTGACAACATCTTGGAGATGGTTCCTTGCTCTTCTAACACTGCTGCAAAACCCAGGAAGCTTGAGGCTAGGGGTCAACGCATTTAGGACAAAAAACTGTCTTATGTGTGGCACTACTAAATTGTGCCATCATGATAAAGCCTTCGTTATTTGAGGTTTCTGCAGCAGTTTCACTGGGACTTTAAAAATGCAACCCAATGCACAGTGCTTCTAAAGAGTGCTCAAGTCCAGCCTATGGTGACACACTCAGCATGCAATTGTATGCATATTTAGACAGAAAAAAGTCCTACAAGTGCAAGGGTAGAAAATTCCAATGCAGAAGAGTAGCCTTCAAGAACGCCTCTGTAGTTAGTTAGATAGTGAGGGCCTAACTACATTAGGGTGACCAGATAAAATCCAGGTCAGGGCTCATGTAACTTTAACAGTTGTAGAGAAAAGGGGATTTCAGCCAGAGTCATTTGTATGCAATTAGTTCCTGGTGAAATTCCCTCTTCATCACAACAGTAAAAGGTGCATGCACTATACTAGAGTGGCCATTTACAAAAGAAGGCAGGGCCCCTGCAACTTTAACTGTTGTGATGAAGAAGGAATTTCACCAGGAACTAATTGCATACAAATGACACTGGCTGAAATTCCCTTTTCTCTACAACTGTTAAAGTTACATGAGCCCTGACCTGGATTTTATCTGGTCACTCTAAACTACATACAATGTTAAATGCAGGACCTGCAGCATAAGAGTTTTTATTTTATTAAAAATGTAATGGTAAGCATAGGGAGGTCCATTTTGAATCAAGACTGCAGTGAATGGGGATGGGAGATTTAACCTTTACTTCCCCCAATCCAAACCAGACAATAATGCCATCCTGCACTTCAATCTGCAATAGAAAAAAAAATCCCACTGGCACCAGGCAGGAGCTTTTTTTCTGTCACTAGACATAGTGCAGGATTATTTATCAAGATTGTTGTAGAAAAGAAAGGGTTAAACCTACTCTCCTCACATGCTGCAGTCCCAGTGCAATATGGATCCACCCACCTGCACTTTCTCTTAAATGTTTTAAAGCATCTTAACAGGATGCAGCAGGTGGTGCGTTAGGCCGAAAAATTAAATAGATTTTTATGCTGCCTTTCAACAAAGGATTTTAGGGCAGTGTACAAAGTTACAAATCAAGGAATAAAATATACTGTCAAAAAATTAAATACAATCCTAGAACAGCAATCAGAAGCAACATAAAACAATCTTAAAATGTCTGAGATTTTTTTCAGCTGGCACCAGAAAGATAACAGCATGTGCCCCAGGCTAGAATGCCCCGGAGAATTTAAATCCTGATTCAAAAAAGATTGCACCTGGGCTCCACAAATGGGACACCACAACCAAAGATGTCATCTGCCTGATTATCCCCTGCCCCACAGACAGTAGGGGTGCTCGGAGAAGAGCGTTTATAGATGACCTTACTATACGAGCAGATTGATGAAGGAGCAGGTATAGATCTCAAACTATGTAGGCATTACAGGTGAGTCCCAGCACTTTGACCTGTGCCTTTGTGGTCATGACTTGATATCACAAAGGATATTCTCTCTTGATGCCAAACTGTTATAGCCTTATCAAGAGAGCATCTTTAATTGCACCAAAAGACTGCAGTAGCCACTGGAACATTGATGCAGTTTGTTCCTTCTGATCCTACCATGTCAGGAGGCAGGTTGCCATCAAGGGAAGCCATATGGAATATGTATTGCAGTGGTCTATCCTTGAGGTCATCAAAGTAGCAGAAGTGATAGCAACAGTACTAGCAATACAAGTATGAGTTCCTATTAAAAAAAACATTCCCTCAGTGTAAGCCCCTCCTGGTAGGTTAGATGTGGCTATAAATAAAGCTATCTGGTTTTGTAAACCACAAAAAATTGGCAGTGTAGCTACTGCAAAATCATGGAGAATACCTTTGCAGGTGCCTCACAAAGCAAAAGTCCAACCCCAATCCAATTATTCTTCAGCCAAGGGTGAATTTTCCCCAGCCTTCTATTATTTTAAAATATTTTATTTTATATTTAATAAATGTGACTTGCGTAAAAAATATGACTCTGCTCCCTTTTCTTAATTTCATCTGTTCTATCAGCCAAGAGAAATACTCTAATTTATAACTTGAAGGGAGCCTGGAGATATTGTCACCCACCATTCATCCAAATTTGTCACTAGCATCCCATTAAAGCCGTAATTATTTTTTAATTAAAACTAAGGAAACTGGCATGCATGTGCCCACTTTATACATCTGTTATGGGTTAAAATAGCTTCTTTTTTTAAAAAAAAATGTTTTTTAGACCGCAGTCTTTTGTGGCCACAGCCCATGCCAAAGAAAACGCAAGCTTGCTTATTTTCTCTGTGGGGTGCAACAGCGCCTGTGTATGCCTGAACAGATTCGACTGGCCGTGAAAAGAATTCTAAATAAAACACAAACATGGAATTTGGCAACGCCACAGAAGCAAGCTTAAGACTAATTCCAGCATGCGAACGACTCACACAGTAAGTCTGGCTCCACTATAAATGAAACCAGGCTCTGTAAAATATCCAGTAAAGTTTGAGAGATCAGATTTAAAAGGCCAGTGTCCCCCCCCTCCATGTTTTTTTTAAAGATCCTGCTATAATATCTTGTGCTGGTACAGTAAACCTCTGTGTGTGTGTGTGTGTGTGTGTGTGTGTGTGTGTGTGTGTGGGGACCTGTGATTCCAGTCAACCTAAACTTCCTTTAATTTTATTTTATTTTCCCTTTTACAATTAAAATCAAAATGTTTTTTGCTCAGCGGCTTGACAAACATCAAACTGAAAATAATGTACACATTTTATTGGAACTGACCAAAACAGGATTCATGAAGTGATATTTTACTGGGATGAAAGAAACCAGCAATCGAGAAGGACATACCGCTGGATTGGTTGGAAAAGAAAGAAGGCCCAGGGGTGGGAGTGATTGGAGAGAAAGGAAGGTACAGTGAGAGCGAACAGGGAAAAGACTGCTTTACAGACTCCCTTTTAGCCAGGCCCATTGAGAGGGAGGAACAAGTGAAGAAACGGACTCTGCCTGGCCTGAAACTGGGTCTCGTGACAACTGCTGGTGAGAAACTGTAGCGCAAAAGGGTGTAAGGGTGGAGCCTAAAGTGAGGGGGTGTATGTGTGAAGAGAGTGGGGAATGAAAGGAATGGGGCATAAAGCAGTTTTACCCAACCTGGTGCCCTCCAGATGTTTTGGAAGTCAAATCCCCTCAGCTCCCCTCAGCATGGCTAATGTTCAGGAACGCTGGAGTTGTCCTCCAAAACATCTGGAGAGCACCAAGTTGAGGAAGACCGGCATGAAGTCACAAACATGTCCACAGGTATGCTCTCATTGACTCCGCGTAGGAAGGATACAGGTCCCTGACAGCACCTATCCCTATACAAAATGAGAGGTCCCACGCGTTTCTTTGCTTTTTAAAATAATATATATTTATACTGCATCATCAATGTGCATGGTGCTTTTATACAGTACAAGAGGGCAGGCGGCTTACAGTGTATCATTTGACACAGAAACAGAACAAACAAAGGGGAATGAACCGGAGGCAGAAGTAAATGGGGGAAGAATATATACTATTGCCATTATACATATTTATGTTTTGTTACAATCAGGCATGGGGGACTTCACAGAAAAGGTGGGTGATGATAAATGGGTGATGATAAAACTGGAGGGGAAAGGCAGAGGAGGGAATTAAGTAGATAATGGCTAGGCAAGCAAGGTAGGTGCCCTCCCACATGTAGGAGAAATCATAACAAGATTTATCTGAATCATCATCATCATCATCTGGGGGGGCTAACACAGTAGGAAATACGCGGAACGCTTACAGAGAAGAACACAATCACAATACTTTCTATGCATAACTCTCAATCTAATTTCATATCCAAATAAGCATATGCTGCGTAGACCCAAAGTATATATTAGTTTCTTCTTTTTTTTACTCTAGAACAAGTGCACCCCCAATCCAGATTGGCAACCCAAGTTGGGTGGCAGGGGGGCTCTATTCCTTCCCTCCCTTGCTGTGGTCTTGATCTGGATCGGGGGCGGGTGGGTACTTGCAATTTATATGGATCAGTATTTGGCAATATATATTTTGCAGGCGTATGGCATCCAATCTGAATCGGGACCATAACGGGATGAAAGGGTTAAAGCCCCCTATTCCCCTCCACTAGAGTCCCTATCTGGACTGGCAACTGTAATGCTTACACTAGAGTAAAAAAAGAAAAGTAGACATAGCTGCTACCCACGTCTTTAAAGTAATGTGTGCTTTGGCCCTGATACTGACAATTTCAGGCCCTACAACTCAGTAGCAAGTAAGAGAGTCTGAGGGATCCAGGTCTCATATGATTTGTCGATTAAACTCATTCATCTCAGATTTCAAATGCAGATTTATAATTGAATTTTCCCTGGAGCTGTTCTGTTCAGAAGGGTACTCAGTGCTGAAATCGTGGCTGCTGACAATCTAAGTGCTCCTTTCAAGTGTACGATGGTGTTCAAAACAATGCATTATTTGTCTCTGTTATCTGATTGCAAAAAGCTGTTATGCTCCTAAGATATCCTCAAATTCTGAAAACTGGGTGTAGAATGGCTAGAGAATATAAACAAAAGAGCAGAAGTGAGGGGCAAGACCACTGGGATTTTCAGCTACACTTAACAACTACCAGATTTATTATGGCGTAAGCTTCTGTGGACAAGAGATGCATGAAGTGTTATTATCCTCAGTTGGCAGGTATATACACACACACATGCACAGAGAGAGACAAGGAGATAAAGAAAAACCTTCTAAACTGTGGATCCAAATAGCTATAACATGCAAGAAGTAAAGCCTTTGAAAATCACTGGACTACCATCTTTTGTCTATACCACACACACACACTTATACATTATATAAATATAAACAATACAAGCACACCTGCCAAGTGAGGATAACACTCCATGCATGTGATGAAGTGGACTCTAGCCCATGAAAACTTGTGTCATAATAAATCTGTTAGTCTGTAAGGTGCTACAAGACTCTTTGTTGTGTTTGCTGCAACAAAGTTAACATGGCTGCCCCTCTGGAACTAATTTTGTATACATCTTTCCTCCAACTTTCAGGGAATACCTTCTACATCAACTTGTCAGTATGTTGCAGAGGTGTTCTGGGAACATATGCGGCACAGACTGGGCTTGTTGCTACCTAGAACATGTGTCTGCACAATCCTGGAGAAGTTGACCTTCAGAAAACCTTTTCTGCCATTAATGATTGTGGAACCCGCTGGCCAATATTAAGGACCAATTTCACATCGCTACCTCTTGGGTTATGTTTTCAATGTGTGTCAGGGTTTTTTTGTGCACAGCACATATGATATTGAGTGTGTACATGTATGATGATAGGGTTGACAAAGTGCTCTGGAATAGACACAGGTTCCAGATTTGGTGGAACTGTTCAAAAAGATTGTTTGTGGAAGCATGGCAATCTGCGGTCTTTGTGTTTGGTGTACATCTTAGGCAAATGCGCACGCACGCTATAAAGTGGCATGGGTCAAGAACCATGGAGTCTAGTACCAGGACCCAGGTGCCTTACAGGACAGATGCCAGAGGCTGGCATTATAGTTACCAAGGGTGCTTGGAGATGGAGGTATTGTGCAGCTCTTCTGTCTGTCTTTTCCGACATAACAGATTTTCTGCGGCAATAGAAAAGACAGAAGAAGTGGTGGGAAAACATGAGAGAGCTACGTGGGGAAGATGGCGATGTCTGGACCCCCCACCCCATAAAATTCCATAAACAAGGAAAGGCAACAGTGCCGCTGGTAGCATCCTTAGCAGGGGCAGCATCAAAGGTAGGCTTGGTCAAACATCTACCAGTAGGAGGTATGACAAGAGTCCTGTGGAATTGCTCCGCCTTGTCACCAATATAACCTGCTGGTTCACTTATCTCTAGCTCGGGCTCAGACAGTGGTGGTGGTGGTGTCAAGGAGTAAACACCACTGCACATTTGCTCACTGGATCTTTGCCTGTCAAGCAAGGAAGTGGTAACAATGATGAGAAAGATCATGAGGAGCAATAGCAGTTGGAGACTATGGTGGTGGGAAGGTAGATTTACTGGAGGAGGGCCCCCAGTGAGGGTGTCTTGCTTCAAAACCTGGAGCCAGCACTAATAGCTAGTCAGCACGGATCAGGTGACACAAAGGCCCAACAGGGTTCCACCTGGTCCTATAAAGTTGCTGACTTTACCCTGGCTACTCAGTCTGAGTGATTTATTGCTTGAACATAGACTGAGCTCTCCGTCTGACTGCTTGCTTGATTGCCAGCCTGTTTCCCAGTTTGCCTGTAGGCCATCAGCCCTTTCATATATATTAAACCCATGCTAACAATGAAACCAATACAAATTGAACATTGGTACTCAAAACAACCATGTGATGTAGCTATCCCATTAGAGGCAGTGAATTCATCTTTGACAGATAACTGCTGTTATTCTGAGCAATTGGACTAAGGTGTGCTATCCATACAAATAAACAAATAGCACCTGCATTTTAATGGGAAAGTATTTGTTTTACACTAGATAGATGATTAATTTAAAAGACAGTTATGGGGGGGGGGGGTTATGAAAGGATAAAAACCTATGGTTTTTTTTCTCATGCTACAGTGCCATATACATTACACTACCGTATTATTATTATTATTATTATTACTGTCATCGTCATCTATAATGACAAAAATTCAAAAGTAAGGTCAGCTGACTCAAAACATCTTTCATTTTAGGATAGTCACAGTTAATTGAATGCTTTAGTTATTCTACTATGACCTAAGAATCAAGTTCCTAGCAGGCAGGGAAGGAAACAGATCAGCAAAAAATAGCAAAGAGCACCTCAAACTCAAAAATTCAAGATAATGCGTTACTGTTGTTTTTTAAAAACAACCTCATATATTTTTAGGTATGCCTCATTAATCTGGACATTATTGTATGCCATCTCATTATTGTATGTTATCTATGCTTGCCTGCCCTAAATCCTGATAAATTGAAGTGTTTTATCACAAGGATACATGAGAGATTAGCAGCTTTGTCCAACCTGATGAACTATAGATGTGATGGACTGCAAGTCCTATCAGCCCCAGCCAGCATAACCAGGGCCGATCCTACCATTAGGCAAAGTGAAGCACTTGCCTCAAGCAGCGAATCCTGGGAAGTGGCAGCAAGGTGATGGAGAAGAGAACTGTATGCCCTATGGTCTTCCCTATGTCCCCCCCAAGCTAGTGTTGCGCCTTCAGGTGTGGCAGAGAATGCTATTCCCCCCCATCAGTGTAGAACAAAAGTGTTCAGTCTTGAAGAAAGGTTTCTGTACATAAAATGGGAAGGGGCTCCATCTTGTTCCATGCCTCAGGCAGCAAATATCTTGGTCCGGACCTGAACATGATCACTGATGTTGGGAGTCCAACATATGTGCAAGGCACCAGGTTGAAGACAGCTGTGGGAATGTGGTTACAGAGCCCTAGCCAATCAGGAAACCTGCTTCCTAGTCTTGTGGAGCACTGCAAACCCATGAAGCTGAATGTGCTTGCACTACCCTTACAGTCCAACACAGGGAGGTCTAGTGTAGAGGGGGCGTGGCTACAGCACATGTCCTTAGCTCCCTCCACACATACAGGAAAGCCCTCTTCAGCAAAATCCTGAAGAGGGCTGAACTCAGGCAATCCTATATGAGTAAAACAAGCTCCCTGCTTCAGAACTTCCCCTCTACACCACCATGTGTGGATAGTACTGACGGAGGATCAAAAGCCAGTGAGCACAGCCCCTTTCCCCCTGAAACAATGGTCATTAAGAAGGTAAGAACCACGCTGAATCAGACCAAAGCCTTTCTAGGCCAGCATTCTGTTCACACAGTGGCCAGCCAGTTGCTTGTGGGAAGCTCACAAGTAGGTCATGTTCTCTCTGGTCAGGTTCCCCAGCATCTGGTATATAGAGGCCTTCTGCTTCTGTGAATAAGAACATGCAAATAGAGCTAGAGCAACTTTCCCCTACCTGGTGCTGCTAGATGTTTTCGACTAAAATGTCCATCTGCCCCAACCAGCAAGGCCATGGTCAAGGATAATCAGAGCTGAAGTCATAAACATCTAGAAGGCACCACATTGGGGAAGGCAAGGCTAAAGCCTCCATGTGTAACCTGAAATAAAGAGCTTGTTCTTAGGCGACAATAGCCTCCACCATTCTTAACATTAAGAACAACCCAGCTGTGTATTTTCTTGCCCACCTTCAAAGGGTAGCGTCACCCCACATCTCCATCTTTGATTCTTACATGAGAACTGTCTTACTTGTAAACATAAGACTAACATGCGCACACCAAAAACCATCCCATTTTGTTCCACTTCCTCCTTAGAGGTAAAAACATATAACCAGTCTGATATATAAAATCCTAGGCACTGGGATCCACAAAGAAAGTTCAAATGGTTCCTGAACAACACTATGCTGTTTCTGACAATCCTAAATGGTTGGCAACACTAGAATAAAGGACATGTCATTTTTGAGCCTCAGAATCTCCAGTCATGACATTCGGAAAGAGGTTTAATAGAGCTCTACTGCCTAACGCTGCAATATCAGTATGTAACATATGTCATTGAGACAAACAGCATTACTCCGAAACCAGCTGGGTTCTACAGGAATTTAATTCAGCATTTTCCAAATTATTCTCAAATGGTTGTTCTATCCATTTGTCGGGAACTATCCTCAGAATTTAATTAACAGAGATGTTGCTTAAACAGGATTTTTAAAAAAATTGAGAAGGAAGACTTTCTACATTTTCCATTGAATTTCATAGGGCCACTTCAAAAAAGGGGGGGGGGGAACCCTACTTGTATAAAAACCTGTCTTTGTCAGAAGTAAAAAAACCAGAAGTTAGGTTAATTAGCAGTTGGCACATTTTTATTAAGGATTTGGGTTAATTAATCTGTGCAGACCTAATTTTAGTTCACTTTTTAACCCTACCATATTAGAATCTATAGCCCTAGTTCTTTATCATTCCATTAAAGGAGGGGAGAGAGGAACACTAATCACTTCTTTTCTTAGAATATGCACACAACATA
This sequence comes from Anniella stebbinsi, assembly GCA_029215795.1. Taxonomy (NCBI): domain Eukaryota; kingdom Metazoa; phylum Chordata; class Lepidosauria; order Squamata; family Anniellidae; genus Anniella; species Anniella stebbinsi. The sequence goes on from JARDYH010000001.1 coordinate 352,957,926, forward strand.
TCCTATAAGGCTAAGGATTTAACCTCTGCATTTGAGTTAAAAACAAATGGCTTAGGTTCACACATGCATATACTGTATGTCATTTGATTTCTTTACACTTGATGACCGGCAGCTGAACGGGTAAACTAACTAGTGAAAAATATTGTACTTGACATAAGAATTAAAGTTCTTTCTGTGATGCTAGGTCTGCGACAGTCAATTCGCCCATGTAAGTCATGCCCATCAAGTGATGAACGTGCATGTGTTAATGAGCCTTTATTTTCAAATAAATGTATTAAGATCTGGCAGTGTATGTACAAAATGCATGTAATGACATGATTTTCATAGAAAAGCTGAGAGCTATCTTTTCCTAATTACTTGGTATAGCATAGAGAGGAAGGAATGCATATTTCAAGAGGACAGACAGTGTGACAGAATGGTGGATTTGGCCATGGAAGACTTAGGTTAAAGCTCCTCACTTTGCCTTGAAGTCCACAGGCTATCCTTGTGGTGTCTCTTAAGCTGAACTATCCCATAGGATGGTTGGGAGGATAAATTATAAGAATCAGAAAGCATGTTGAACACTGAAAAATGTTATAGATAATATAAATATCCTACATCCTTGAATAAAACATAATACAACAACAACAGTTGTTCTTATTTGGGAATAAATTGCCTAATGTTCAAAATAAGACTTCTACAACATGTGAACCACCAGCCATAGATTGTTGCTAGTCTTACAGGTGCAAGAAAACCTCTGTCATGATAAACCTTCCTCCATGCCCAATTTCTGCAGTAACAGGAAGGCAACAACAGCGGAAGATTTATTGAATTTCTAGCTGATGGGTTGTATTTCATTTAGCTGATTACAAGTTATTCTAAATCCATGTTAAAAATAGAAAAATAAAAATACATAAATGAATGATAGCATGGGACATGTGTGCTCAAATTGGTCAAAATACCAATTCACAGAAGAGGAAGAAAGCCCTTACAAAGAAAACATGCATTCAAAATGTAAAGAGATAACTAGGCTGACATGTGGAAAGGGGACAGAAAAGGAAGGAAGGTACTTCCTGAACACAGTAGCAGAACTGCTAGTGTGAGTAACAACCCCTGGCTCAAATACAGACCTCCAGAAGTTGTGTAACTTGGTCCTTCGCTATCCAGATATTCCCCTTAATTTCTATGAAGAAGGATAAATAATATTTAAAGTTCAATTTTATGGAAATTTTCCAACTGCTCTTGTCATCTCTAACACTCACACCTACATTAATCTCATTCCATAAGTCCCCAGACCTCCGACTTCTCTCGTTGAATACATAAAAAATGCAAACCTTCTTTGGGACAGATTTGGACTTGTTTCATTCCTCGAGAATGAATCTTACTGATTCATTCGCTCTTTCATTTCCCACCTCTAATCCTCACCACCACCACCCCGCTGTCCTAAATCAAATGGCCTTGACTATGTCATATACTAAAAAAAAAATGCAACCTCTTACATAAAAACTTGTGAGAATAGAAAAAAAAACATGGACCACTTTTCAGTGTACTAAATAATCAGATACCAAAAACTGAGGGGGAAAAATAGACAAGAAAAAGGAAACAAGCAGAACAATCCTAACGCCAGCCAAAGGCTAACTAAGGAGCCACTGGATGCAGGACACTTCTACAGCAGAGGCTCCATGTATCACCAATGATGTCCCTGCTGGCAGCAGAGCCCAAACTGGGGCATTCTGGGTACAGCTTTGGATAGGCTGACCATATGAAAAAGAGGACAGGGCACATGTAACGTTAACAGCTGTAGAGAAAAAGGAATTTCAGCCGGTGCCAATTGTATGCCATTAGTTCCTGGTGAAATTCCCTCTTCATCACACCAGTTAAAGTTGCAGGGGCCCTGCCTTCTTTTGTATATGGTCACTCTAGTATAGTGCCTGCAACTTTAACTGTGGTGATGAAGAGGGAATTTCACCAGGGACTAATTGCATACAAATGACACTGGCTGAAATTCCCTTTTCTCTACAATTGTTAAAGTTACATGAGCCCTGTCCTCCTTTTCATATGGTCAGCCTAGCTTTGGATCCACCATGTTTTTCCAATTGGGAGATATGACATCTGAACTAAGTCAGAGTGTCTGTACCAGAATATGGGCTGTAACTTCGATGTCTCCCCATGCTAAAAAAGTAGTATGGTGCCTTTACACAAGACAGAAAACACTGATCTATCGTTATGTATTTTGGCATCTATGTAAAATGTAATTGTTTTTCTCATCACTACCTCCATGTCAGAAAAAGCATCCACTGTATGTCAGGCTGTTGTTTAAGCTGCAGCACGGCCTTTAAAAAGTTGGTAATACTACACATACCCCTCCTCACGTGCACACACATTTCAGATTATCAATCATGACGTAAGAATTAAGTTCTGGGTGTAGGTTTCTGAATATATTCTGAAAGCATTGCCCCCATGCACAGCTCTATCCTAGGCAGCCACCTACAGTCATTGAATGGTAAAACTAGGCCTGTATACACACAATACAGAGCACAGAATGCACAACATGTCCGCTTATTTTCAAGTAACAAAAACTCCATACTAAACATGCCAGGTGAAGTGATGAAAACAAATGGTTTGGCATACATTACACACAATTGAATGGAATTTTACTGACGCAACAAGAGAATAGCTGCTAACACCCAGTTACTATATGTGTGTGTGTTTAAAAACCGCGTGCTAAAACTCTGTCAAGCGCAAGGCCAACAAATCCATACGGGTGCCATGTCCCCTAATTTTTTGGTTCATTTCCTAGCAGATTATTCTTTCACACAAGCTTTCCTCCTCTCAGTGTTTTTAATCTTTTTTTCTTTCTTTTTTTTTTTTTTTATGAAATGTTTGCAAAGAGACATTCAGCCGACTGGCTGCATTTAGCGAAATTGAGGAGTTGTAGGAGTAAGTTAGCGTAGCTGATTTTACAACACAAATCATCCATGGTGGTTTATCCTGTTGCTAAGGTGATGTTGCTGCAAAAGATGGAAAATCCTGCTTGTTTTCTGAATAAGGAAGCGTACGGCATTTTACCTAGGCATTTGACTGCTCCCGCTACTTGAGGGAAAATATGCCTCAGCTTGTGCTTTTTCTATATACGCTACAGCCTGATCTTAAAGGAGGATTACTCAGAAGTAATTCCCCCAACTGTACATGTTGTTAGCTCGCCTGTGTTTTCAACCATGGTGTTTTCAACCATGCAAGGGCAAAGGGGGCACGCAGGTAAGGTATGCCTCACCTGACCCTTCCCACCCTGGAGCAACCCAGCTGAGGGGGACAAATCTGGGAGAGACTCTGAGGGAGGTAAGCAAAAGGTGGGGGAAAGTCCAGAACCCTGCCCCTATACGCTGCTTTCTCTCTTAAAATCAGATCCCCGTGATGTGGGGCCAACCAACGTTTGAATACATGGACCTGCCAGCATCCCAGGTAATTTGGCCCTTAGTTCAGTAGGACTTACCCCCAGGTAAGCATGCAAAGTTCTTTAAAAATCACTGGGCGAATACTTCAAAATCCAGCAGTAGTTTTTATTAATTCAGATTGTTAGCCTTCCTTGAGTTATTGGGAACGAATACATAAACTGAGCAAGTCAAGCTGCCTCATCCATGCCCTTAGAGGACTCCTGAACCTTTAATACTAGCTGCCTGGAAAGGGATATTTCACCAGCCATGCCTTCTCCCATCATTGCAGAACTGTGATGGGAAATGCCACGCCCGGTGAACGTCTGCTTTCTATGCAACCCTTAAAGGTACAGCAACCCTCTCCGAGTTAAGACCTTTAAACCCCTGCTGATATCCTCCTCACCAAACTTATCACAGACCTTCCCCTCTGGTTTTCTATTCCCAGAAAGTCTGGCATGCAGTATAATTTTCATAATACAGAAAGAGAAGAAAACTAAAGTGCAAATAGATTTTCTATGATTTGGTCAATTATCAGAGCAAATGATGCAGGCCTCTCTCCAGTCTTTCAGGCCTGCTGTCTTCCAAATTAGTGTCACTCCTCAAATATGAAGGGAAGAAGTTTGGTATTTATTTTGAGTGTAACCAACCAAAAGCCACAAGAAAAGGCGAAGGCTCATATTATTTCTGAACAATTTTCCTGGAAGGAGCCCAACTTCTTCTCCCTTTGTTTTCTTTTAGACTTGCATCCGAATTTGTCTTTTCCCAGAGGCTTCCCCTGCTTGATATTTACAAGCTGTGACTGAGTTTTAATGTGGATTGGGTCGGATGAAGGGGGGGGGACTATCTTTCTTCTCAATCCAATGGTCTATTTACCTCTGAGCCAAACATTCGTTTAGCAGAGCCTGAACCAGTGAGAAAACAAAAGTGAGACAAATGCATCTGTTGCATCTGTATACTGCCTTATTACATTCATTTCCAAGGCCCTCAGAGCCCCCTTTCAGAACAAGTGTCGGAGTTGCTTAAGGCCACACATTAAGCTTCATAACTGAGTGGGGATTTGAATCCATGTCTCCCACATCCGAGCCAAACTTCCATCTACTATGTCACACTGGCTCATGTTATAATTTAAATAATTCTTTCTTTTTTCAAAAGCCCTTCCTGAACCTTATATACAGTATTCCAGGCTATTGTGCTTGGCCAAAGAACAGCGAGCTGACAACGTCTATGTCTACTTTCCACACCTTTTAAAAAAATGCAAAAATCTAGCCTTCTCTTTTAATATTTCTGATGTCGGTGACCAGCGTCAGTTCTCCTCGTACAGTAACTGCTTTAAAGCGCTGCATAGAGCACCACATTAAAAATTAATTACACATGCTATTTTATTGATAGTGCATAATGTAATGAGCACCAGCTGTGCTAAACATCCAAACTCCTTTTTAAGATAGCTATAAAAAAGAAAGAAAAGAAAAGAAAAAGAACGAAACTGTTTCTCCTGTCGGGGCAGGGGGGCGGGGCGGGCTGGAACCAGCAACATCTTGTATGGATTTGAAACAGAATTCTTTGATTTAGCTCTACATTTGGAGCGTTTGAAGAGTTTAGGCTCTTGGGCTTGGGTATTAGAATAAAATCCAGTTAACTCTCTAACTGTTGCAGCCATCGTCTCTGCTGCATCCTCATTAGTTTGGATGGTTTGGGTTTAGATTACACTATCTACTTCCACCTGATAATACTGCAATTTAACAGACGGAGCTACAGGTACACAAACCGACCCCCCCCCCAAAAAAATACCAGGACTGGATGCCTAAATGTTGCAAGCATGTACTTTTAAACATTGCTAAATATTGGTAATTCTCAACTCAGCATGATGAGGTAGGACCAAGCTATGTCAAACTGAATGGCTATTTAGAACAAAGGCAGTGCTCAACTTAAATTAAATAGTGCCAAAAGTAAATTAAATAGTGCCAGGGAACACCACCACTACATACACAAAAACAAATTCTGCTCTCCTCTAAACACCTAGTGCAGTCTTTCTCAATGCAGTCTCTACAATATTCTCTACACTCTTCCCTATAAAACCTGTCTAGAAATACATAAAACCAAGAGTATATTCAGTCATGTTTTCCTGGCTGTTTGACTCTGAGATAAGGTAGATAAACAGATACATATAACACTATTTATAATGTTTCGAGTCTGTAATGTTCGAACGTATTTGCACATAACATAACTATCATGTACAAATTCCATTCTACCAGATGCTATAAATATATCATTCAAATCAATAAATATAAGTGACGTTGGTTAATAGGGCCATTTCTCCCAAATTTCACCTTGGTGAAAGCCATGTTTTCCCAGTAGGGGAAGAAGCTGTATTTTATATGTGATATCAATATATCTCTCCGTTGTTCTTTGTCTCTTTCTGGCACATGTACATGAATAAACAACTCAGTTTCTTCTTACCATCTTTCTCACCCATGGAGGTGTGGGGAGGAGGAGCAGTGTGTTTTCAATGATTTGGGGAATGAGTTTTCTGTTCATGAGGCCTCATCTTGGCAAGAAGCAAGAATGGTCCCATATCTTCTATGTTCTCCTCAAGCCTTGATGAATTTAAGAAGCTGCATTTTTTCTTTCTTTTTTTTAAACTGGATGAGTTTGCATTCTCCACTCTGATTACTGTTTTGTTTTCCCATTGATCCTCCAGTTTTAATAAAACCCAGTCTGGAATGAAACAAAAGCTTGCTTCTTGTTTGAGTATGAAATGTGCAGAACACATACCATATCATTAACATAAACGTTTCTGAAATAATGCTGCTTTCTAGACAGACTATATTAATTGCATCAGGCTCTTTTCTTTTTATATTTTCCCCTCCTCTTTTTTTTTTCAGCAAGGGTGGTCTGATCTAGACTTCCTATTGGCTGACTTGGATTATAAACCCAACACACACAAAAGTGAGTATTAGTGAAGAGGAAACAGAAAGTGTGTGTGTGTGTGTGTGTGTGTATGTGTGTATATATAATGGTCATATATGTACATGCACACATGCTATAGTTCAAACCCATTATTTTACTTACACATATTGCTGTTACCTTCGTGCTGCCTTTTAAAATGTACTAAGAAAACACCAGACTAGCTAAACAATGCAGTAAAGCAGAAGAAAACCAAAATGGCATTAACTCTACAAGATCACTCAGTGATTTTTAGAACACCTTAATGAGTAATGCAGCCAAGCTCCTTGTACTTTAAAGATATTGTTTTAAACTCTTAGAGCTAGGGCCCCTGTGTGTTTCTCAATGTTGGACCTTGAACTTCATAGCCTTGACCATTAATCAAGTCTGTCAATGCCCACTTGTTATTTTTTAAATATGTACAATTCATTATTTCCTCCCACCTTTTTATATCCAGCAATAAGTGGGAAAAATCCCTTTGACAGCTTGGAGATAGAATATACACACACACACACACACACACACACACAACACAGAGAGACAGAGAGACAGAGAGAGAGAGAGAGAGAGAGAGAGAGAGAGAGAGAGAATGAAAACAACAAATTACCTTTCTGCATGTGTAACCAACATACATCTCATAAAGCCTTGGGAAACAGTCTATATTTTTCAGTGAAATCTGGTGCATAATGAAAACTAAAGATAAATGTCCCGCATATGCAACGCCTAACCATCGTTTCCTGTGCTTGCATAAAGGTAAATTTTCCACAGCATTCACTGGATTGTTCATGTTCATAGAATATGAATTGGACACTGAACACCTTAGGGCCAGGTCTGGTCTACAGAAGGATGCCACCATGCCCACAACATACACCCCACAGACAAAACAGTCCATTCATCTGAATTTGCTTATTTTCTTCTGTGAGAGATAGTTAGGTAGATAGATGGTTGGTAGATAATAGAAGGATCCTAACAGTGCCTAGCCACTAACACTATTTACATTGCACTACTGAAACCCCACACTTCTGCAACGTCAATAGCACTTGCTAGGTTGTTAAGTTTCCTGGGAAACCTGTTGTACTAACAAATATAACTGATGTTGCACAAACGCTGGTTTCTGCTAAAGCAACCTAACTAGCGTTAGCAACCATAAACTGCTGGATCCTTTCCAATATATGTAGAGGGTGCCATTTGTAGACAGAAAACTATGAGGGAGATGAGATGGGAGCCTTGATTTGTCGCCATGTCTAGGACTACTAGATGCTGACTACCATCATAGAAGAATGCACACAGGTACACATGCAAGCACCGGAATAAAAACGAATCCACTCATTCAGCAACATACAATATGCTCCCTAGTTACTACTATGCTAGATGGAGAAAGCAACTGACTCTGAATGAGACAACTTCATATGTTCATCTGTATCCAAAAAGGGCTGCCCTGTTCACTACAGCGGAAGAAAAAGATAAGTGTTTCCTCCGCTGCAATGAATGGAGCAGTCTCTGCAAGCCATCACAACTCTCATACCAATACAAAATTCCTAAATAAGGCCACAAACATCTCCACAATCGATTGTGAACCCCTTGGGAACTCAAAATATTTGCACTGGGGGGCGGCAGTGGACTACTGTAAGCTTTTCCGAGCTCACAAGACAGAGCAAGATATAAATCTTCTACATAAAGAAATAAAATAAACATTCACAGACATTTATGAGAGTCTTTGACTAAAAGCTGGGGGAGACATACTTTAAATCATCATCATCATCAAGGGGAAGTATCATGGTATAGTGAGTTTGGGAAAGATGGGAGAACTGGAGATCCAATGTGGTGTAGTGGTTAGCGTGTTGGACTGGGATGGGGGAGACCTGGGTTCAAGTCCCCACTTGGCCATGAAGCCCACTGAGTGACTTTGAGCATGTCACTTTGCAGGGCTGTTGTGAGAACAAAATGGAAAGGGGAATTATGTCCGCTGCCTTGGGCTCCTTGGAGGAAAAAAGGTGGGATATAAAAGTAACAAATAAATAAAAGAAATAATTATCAATAAATTTATTCACTACATCAGTGGTTTTCACTAGGCAAATGGATGCAACTGAATGGCTTTATGCTTGCCAGTCTTCATATACAAACACATCTATCTATCTGTATTTCCTACCTATGTGTGGATTTCTGTAAACATTTCCTGGTGTAGTTTTCTTCATCCAACTTGCATGTTTTTATCAGAACTCCATCCAACTTTCTTCTCTCCCCTCCCCCCCCCCCCCCCCCCCCCAGTATTCAGGGCAAGTTAATCAGAAAAAGGAGCAATGTGTTGGTTTTGATCCATACACCACAAGCCTGCGATTTTTGTGACTCCCTTCCAGCTTGTAATTAAATAGACACTAAAAATGTTTCAACAGGAGAATCCAATACAGCAGGCAGAAGCCTCTCCTTGCAGGCAAGAAGAACATGGCAACAGAGAGGTCTGCAGATATTTAAAAGCAACATTTAGGGAGTGGGCCCATCTTGCAAAAGTCTGTTCCCTATGTTGGCTTTATATAGAATCCAAAGCCTGTGAGTAAACGGAGCTAGCATTAGCAAAAGGAAAAAGAAAGGTCACTGTATAATAGAGAACAACTGACTATGAGTGCTCTTACAATTTCTGAGGCTCACAAAATGTGCAGATGACATGGGCCAATTTCATTTGCACAACTAATAGTGCAATCCTCTGCATGTCTACTCAGAACTAAGTCCCACTTTGTAATAAAGGACTGTAGCCTAAGAGATCGAATCTACATATACGTGCCCAAGATTAGATATGAAGTCATGGATTGTGACATTGACTTGGTGTAGCAGTCAGCACATCCAGACTTAGGACCAGGCTGTAAATAGAAAATACCATACAGAAAGAGTAATAAGCTGTATTATCAATGGCAGATTTTATTCATGGGCATCCAAACTTCCACAGGCAGCCATGAATGCAGAATGCCTACTATAAATTGCAAAACGTGCTCAAGGCTCAGCTTCCAGCAGATTCAGCTTCTAAGACCATCCTCTGAAAAATTCTCTGTTCATGCCAACTCTAAACAGCAGAAACTCATAGTCATGGGCTTTATTATTTATATTTAAAAATTATATCCAGCCCTATAGTGCCTATGTACTACTCAAGGGCTGAATTCGGACGACACAATAAGCAACTAGGGGGAGGGGGGAATCGTCAGTTGTATTGACTATCATGTCGTCCAAATGCTGCCATAGTCAACTCAGCGCTGATCCTAATCCACACCACGGTTGATTATTTATTACCATGTTGTGTGGGAAGCACCCCTTAGATGAACAACTGTAAAGTTGATTATTACCCCACCATTGACTATCGTGTTGTCTGAATTCAGCCAAGGTGATTCAGTGCCTGGGCCAAATCTATGACTCCTTTTTCCTAGAGATTTTTTCCAAGTCTCCCAAGGAGCATTGTAATATTTGGGCTGTTTTTAGTGGTTGGGGTTTAAATCAACAAGAGGCTGGGTTTTTGGTTTTTGTTATATCTTATTTGTTTTAATTTTATTTAGACTTGGCCTATATATTTCTGCTTTTAACCTATTGCTTCTTTCTTGAAGCTTTTGCTAAGGGCTTTTATTTCTTGACAAAAATGATAATGGCAGCAAATATATATGTATATATTCATTGCATTTTTTATGCAAATCTGAGAAGGAAGGTACTCCAAATTGCAAAGTGGTTAAATGAGATGCCCCATATTGAGTTTTCCAGAGAGACTTGAAATAAACACATTTGTTCAGAGTAAAAACAATTACTGAAAACAGGAAACATACGTGATAAAAAATAAACTAAACCAAGAATATGTATATGTCAGACAAGTTGGGACAGGTGGATGTGTACTATTAATGTAGCCTGCTAAATGATTATTAGAAAGAAGTAAGGTCACTATGTTTGTGGACTGTTTAGTTTCCATTTGGGTATAATTTTATATGGTTTGATACATAAATTTTTACCATTACTTTTTATATTTTGTAGTATAAATTAGTTATTTTTCAAATTGTATTAAAGTTTATTTAATGGTAGTGCCATTTGAATTTTGTACCTTACGAGTTCTCTTAAATCCATTTTGCTTTGTAAGTCAGACAATTGACACACTGGTGCAAATGGCTATATGAAGAACAAAGGAGGCAGGGGGTGGAATAGGGATGATCTGGATCCAGACATAGTTTGCTTTATAAAGAATTCCTATGAGAGAGGAATCCAACAAGCCAGAGGGCCTTCTCTGTGGTGGCCCCCGATTGTGGTATGCTCTCCCCAGTGAGATCCACCTAGTGCCAACATTGTCATATTTTCAGTGCAAAATAAAGTCTTTCCTCTACTCCCAAGCATTTGATGGCATATGATAGGGTTTTTAATGTTAGGGTTTTGTAAATCAAGTCCTGGCAGTTTCACTGTTAATTGTTTTTAACTGTTTTAAAATTTTGTATGTTAAAAGTGTTATATTATCTTTTATTATGTTGTGAACTACTTAGCTATTGGGTGGTATAGAAATGTAATAAATGAATGAATGGAGTGGGAATGTTTGTTGCCAGAGGTACCACCAAATTAGAAGAAACCTTCCTTCTAAAACCTCTAATGCTAACATAATTCTTCATGACTATTATCCCCTTCTTGAACTGAAGCCTCCAAAATCAACACTATTGCTTGCATGCGAAAATGAAGCTTCTCCTAATTTTGACTTCTTTTAAAATATGGGAGCTGTGATGAATTCAGTATGCTTCAAATGCTACCTAATTTCTTCTGTTCCTGGCACTGAAGAAGATAATAAGGAGTTAAGTGCCTCCTCTCCAAAGGGGGAAAAACATTTCTTTCAAGCAAAACTTGACCAACTACTGTCATAAACACTTAGCGTGTGCTTTGATATTAATTCTCTAAGTGCAGCAGACTACAGCTGTAACTACAGGAAGCCATGATAGCAGGTCGATCCCCCACTTAAAATTGGCACAGCCTGTTCAGCAAATAGATCAGTCCAAAAACTAACAGTGCACAACGATTAAGTAGAAAGTGGAAGAATGCAAAATGTAAGAGTCTCTTGCCTCTGTGTGCTTTAGCGAGTTACTCTTTTCTTATCTATTCTTAGTTTTACTCTCTTCATTACTGGTGTCTGTTTATCTTAGAAGCAGCGAGCAAACACGGCAGCACTTGCCTGCTACATCTTCTGTATGGAAGAGGCTCATGTCTACATTATGCCAAATAAATGTTATAGGAGTGAGTTTTTGCAGGGAAAACATTAACAATAATAATTACAAAATGTACATCACTCATTTACTAAGTAAGTGCTGGGGGGCAGGGGGGAGTCTATGTCATAGAATCATAGAATAGTAGAGTTGGAAGGGGCCTATAAGGCCATCGAGTCCAACCCCCTGCTCAATGCAGGAATCTACCTTAAAGTATCCTTGAAACATGGTTGTCTAGCTGCCTCTTGAAGGCCTCTAGGGTGGGAGAGCCCATGACCTCCCTAGGTAAGTGGTTCCATTGTCGTACTGCTCTAACAGTCAGGAAGTTAGCGCTACGTAAGATAAATTAGTGCTCATCTCGACTTGGGGGCTTTCCCATGACGCTGTGCCTGGAAAAGGTCTGGGACTTACCCCGACTTTTACATTTGGGAGCGAGGTCAGTACAGCTCTTCCACCATCTGATGTCGCTCCGGGGCCAATCGGAGGTGGGGGCAATCCTGATGGAAAGCGACCAGCGATTGGTTGCCAGAAACCAGGAAGAGGGCAGGGGCAACTTTGGTATCTGGATGGCCGCCGGAAACCCAACATTCCCTCCTCGGCATCGGGGTTACCTGTCACCACCGCAGGCGAGTAAAACTGCCGGGTTTTGGAGGGTGCCGTGAAGACAGGGCCTTGGATACAGCCCTGTTTCCACTTGGAATTCAAGGTGCTGGTTCTCATGTTTAAAAATGCTTCGCCGTTTGGTACTAAGCTACTTAAAGGACCACCTCCCATGTGAATCTTCCAATTTTTTAAGATCAATCCATGTATCTCTTGTGGTGCATTTGGTGCCAACTCGCAAGAGGCCCTCCCCCGTGACAGTGTACGGAACCCACTGCCCTGAAAGGTTTGATTATCTCCTTCTTTGCCTGGGTTCCAGCAGTACTTGACAGCTTTTCCCCCCTTTTCAACCAGGTTTTGACTTTATTACTCTTTAGATAACCATGTGTGACATCCTGGATCTCTTTGATTTTTAATGCTTTGCCGTTGTTATTTTGAGGCATTACTTGTTTTTCATGATGACATTATTGTCATTTTGTAGGTTTTGTTAACTGCTTTGAGCAGTGGAAAAGCGAATTATAAAATAAAATGCATTTATCTTTACAATAAACAGAAATAAAATATATCTCCTACATGCAACACCTGTGGTCTACAATGAAACTGTGGTCCCGGCTCCCTGCCCCATCATGCCCCTTCTCACCTAACACAACTCTTATCCTTACCTGGAAATTTCTAAATGCTTTCACCTCTTTCACTTTATCACATCTCAATATATTCAGGGCCATGATCCTCACTCCTTCAGCTTTACTGCCATGAGCCACACAGCTCTCTTAAAAGATACTGTCCCTTATGCCTAGAACTCTGCACCAGAAAAGCTACGTGATGCTACCTTACTCTCCCACAAAGCCTTTGTCCACAGTCATCCCCCCAAAAGAAAGAACGCTAACGAAGGGTGGCTGCATTTGCTCATATTCATCTGTTGCTACCATCCCTCTCCTCCTCTAGTAAAGTCCCTTCTGGTGTAATCTAGATTACAGGCTCCTAGAGTCAGACTCCTATACTTAGGCTTGTTGTTCTAAAGAACTATGCACAGGGAAGGCATAATAATAAAACAGCAGCAGCAGCTGCTGCATTTTATTCACTTGCAAAAAGGCGAAAAACATTGTGAAGGTTATTGCGATCTTTATGAAGGTCTTTATGCGCACTAAGAGGCTGCATTCAGTTCATCACAGTATCCAAGAGACAGAAATCAGTCTTCAAACTAGGGATGTGCTGAAACCATGCCATCAAAATCATCACTTCTGATCCTGCATCAAAGAAATTCTCACATATGGAGCAGAGTTCAAAGTGGTTCCGCCCATACCACTGGCCCTTCATGGTGGTATAGTTTTGCCACATGTCCTCATTCACATCGCAGGCAATACCCCATAAGTATTTGTGTAACACAGGCAGCCTTCATCCATAGGACAACAACAGTAGTAACTGGCATGCTACCCGAAGCAAGACTAGTCTTTTCCCAGGTACAAAATGCCTGCTGGGAAAATTCAGTACAGCAGAAGCTTTCAATCTATTTTAGATTATAGACTCCTTGGTACAGGTGCACATCCTCTTACACTTTGCAAAGCACCATATGCTATATAAATAAACATGTATAACAACAATAAGCAGCACAACACCCTGAGGGACGATGTCTGGCCTGCACGAAACAAATGAGTGTCAACTGCATTTATTGTGGTAGAAAAGTGCATTATAATAGGAGAGAGACTCCTGAAACTTACATTTTTATTTGGCAGAAATTTGTGGATTTGCTTTTGTACTGAAACTCATGTGCTTCCATTTGATTCATTTTTGGTTGGCCTAGGTCTCACACTTTTCTCTTTCTCCTGGCATGTCTCCTTCCTCTGTCTCTTTTTTTCTTTCTCTTCATACTGAATTTTGGGTAGAATTAGTGGACTACTCTTTAATGTTTACAGTAGAGATAGGCAACTTCGGGCAATGCGGGGGCCAATTCCTCACCCCCACCAAGGAACCACCATGGGCCACCACAATCCCCGCTACCCCGCACCACAAAAAAATGAGAGAAAGGGGGAGAACAAGCTAAATGTGTCTATTCTAAGACTCTGCAACCTTTTATCCCTTTTTATAAAAATAAAATATAGGGGTGGCAGGCTGCACGGGAAATGGTGGTGTCCGCCCTTGGGGCGGCGGGGACCTCTGGTGTTCAGGGCCCTCTCTGTCCAATTTGGCTTCCTTTCATTGTTTTGCATACAAAGAACTGATGAAGCTAGGAAGAAATTAATGAGAGGCTTTAAAAAAGAAAAAAAAAGGCAGTGTAGGGAAAGTGTGTGGACCACAAGTATGCCATGTGCTTATGAGATCTGAAGAACACAAATCATTAGGAAGAAAGACCTCAGATGCTAAATGTTATCCAATTAAGCTTAAAGTAAACAGCCCAGAGAGACGAAATCTTGATATCAGAGTATCACATTTATGTGTGGATTCTCAGACATTTGTTCACAACGTGGCATAAACAAACCAGCAACGACCAAGCTGGTGGCAACATCCAAGGTCAACTAGGCCTCCCAACAAGGGCAAGAAAAGAGCAAACTAATCTCAATTTCTGCCTTTGAAATGGCGGGGACATGTTTTATAGTCCTTTAGCTGTGCTTTTATATATCTAAACGGAAATGATGCTCCCCATAGTAAAGAGGACACATCATGTTGGCAGCTGATAGCGACAATAAAATGTTTCTGTTACCTGACAACTGACAATGACATCCAAATGTGCCTGATGTCTCGCTCTGAGACCCGCCAACTGAGACTGCGCGCGCACCACAGCAGGGCAGGCTCAGGCAGGGCGGGATTGAGGTGAGAGCACGGAGAGGTGGCGGTGCGATCACGGATGTGTGAGGGTGGGAGGAGGCAGTTATGGAGGCCGCCGGCAGCTTTGCAGGCCTGTACGGCCCTGAGGAAAAAACAATAGAAAAATCTGTCAGTGGTACCTATGTTGGAAGGGAAAAGATGGAGAACAGGACTGATGTACAACTGCTGTGTCTTATTCACTTAAGGCATTTGCTTAACTTCTAGGGTAGAAAGAGATAGGATGAAAGTTCACAGAGAATTGATGCATGAAGTCATTATGGGGGAGACAAGAAGAAATTTGAGGGGGGAAATTACTTTGTGAGTCTCATCAGGTGCTAGATTTCTATTACCATTAATTTATTTTACTTGGTTTATCTGGGCTGAGGGATTTTTCCTCCTTTTTGCTGGGCGAGTACTTTTCTTGCCTGCCCTAAACCTTCACAACGGAGGTGACTATAAATCTAAATATGTGGACAGATTGTCTGTCTTTAGTTCTTACAGTGTTACCTTTCTTTATTCCCCTTCTCCATATCTCTTAAGCCATAGGTGGATATACACCTACCATCTTCTCTGTCTACCTTTGGATTAGGGTTGCCACCTGTTTGTACCTTTGTACAGATTTGTTTGTACTTTAGGAGTTCTAAATAGAATAAGCAAAACATTTAGGGAGGGAGTTTAGCTATATTGTATAGCAGAATCATCAGCATCCTAATGAATGTCTATCACTTCAGCCTCTAAAACTGTGTTTCATTTCTGGAGACATCAGGCAGAAAATGTGTTTTAAAAAGAACATGCCAGTTATTTTGTAGAAATATGTACTGCTATTGACCTGTTTGTCCTAAAAAAAACACCACAGATTACTTGTACAAGAAAATCATGACAACTAGACACTAGTTTTCCAACACTGTATTTAAGAACTGAGATTATATTGGGGTTGCTAAAGTCCCTTGATGTCCTACTCATTTTGTCCCATTCAACTTTAATATGCCAGGTTAAAAAAGTGACAACCCTACAGCTAATAAAATAGGCTTTCACTTGTGAATGCTTGTGCCACAATAAACCAGGTAGCGTTCCAGGCAACCTTTTCGTTGCTATGAAGTCAAACAAGCTATTCACCAGGCAAAGGTGGAACAGCTGACAGAAAGGGGCTTGAGTTGACCAATAAGAGGCATTATTTTAGAAGTGTTGTGGAGGAGAAGCAAGGGAGCCTGCCAGAGCTAGGGGGCATGTGCTTAGGAACCCGATCGAAAGGGGGATTATCGTTTTATGGCTGTCCTCATGCAGCTGGCCAACAGAGAACTGTGGAGGGCTCTTTGCCGAGCTACCGCTGAACCAGACTCAGCACACCAGCAGAGACAAAGTGCAGCAACTCACAGCTCAATCAGCTTCAACAGACATGCCAGGAATCAAGGTCCCAGAATAAAGCATTCATGGGCCACTGTGACTTCCTGGCCACTTGAGCTGCAACCAGAAACACATTTTGCAAGATCCCTTTATATATTCCTTTTCCCATACTGGGTCTATAACAAACACAGCAACCTTCCTTTTTCCCCTAATAGCTGAAAAATGGCCTTGTATCCTCAAACTGTATTATTCATTTAAAAAGCATACACACGCATCTAGAAATCATCTGTTATTTAAAACTGTATTTAGTCTCCGCTCCTGCTCTGTTGGAAGCGCTTTCCCTTTTGCTGTCTTGGCAGCAGTCAGAATGTAGTGCTACGACTTAAGCAATTAAACAAAAGCATACAAATCCGTACACACACAAACGCACTTCGTATGAAGTTAACTTTCAGTCGGTAGTGATTAGAACTCAGTCAGGTTGCTGTCTTACTGGTTTCCAGTTGCAGCCAGCATTTACCTGAAGCCTTTGAGTTGGGATTGTTGATCATCACAAGCAGCATCTGTCGGAAACTTCTGAGTCTCACAGGCTGACAAGTTTATTTTATGCAAATTTCTGTTGTGACTCCTCCACAGAGTTCGGGGCAGACAGCAACAATTTTAAAATATGACTTATATATATAGATAAACTGAATATTAACAATAACAGCACAACTTTTGATCACCTGGTACTGAAATAAAAGCCATGCCTACAAGACATCTAGGAATCAAGGAATAGAAGAAACCAAATACCAGGAAGCACACCCAGTAAAAAAATGCCTCTCTATTCACATTTGACATGCCAAGGGCATTATCAAGCCACAACGGGATATGGGAGAAGAGGCTCTAGATTCTATAGCATGTCTATCTCCCATATCCATCTTCTACCACACAATACTTTTGCTTCCCAATTTTCCATTAAGAGAAGGATTCTTTGAGGTATCAAAAAGTAATTTATCATGAGTTTGTCACCATTTACTCGTTCTCTTTGGACCTATTGTATTGACAATGGATCATCATTGTGCAAGTGACTACTTTGTACAAAGATTTTTTTTCCAGGTATACAAACACAGGCAAGAAAGATTAAACTCTCCATAATCTGAACAGCATTACAACGTAGCATTTCCTCCTAATGCTTCTCCATCTCAAATGTCCCTGTTTGTAAGCTACACAGTTAGCGGGTTGATCTGATAGCTACACATGCAAATCCAATAGGGGTACTTCATCCTTGGCAGAGAATCCAAAACTCTAGTCTACACAGGCTGCATTTGATTTTTGTCATTTATCTTAAATGGCTAAGAGACTACCAGGGCAAAACATTTGTGTGAAGCTGTTGCCAAAACCACAAGTGAAGGGTCTAAATCCCCGGCGTAAATACTTGAGCTCCAAAGCATCGAGGATAAAATTTGTGTGCTTTGGTGAGCAGCAGCATTTTTGAATAGACTCTATGGACTTTGGGGATTTTTCTTCTTTTCTTTTGCAACCTTTTGATCTGACTTCAAATTGCTACACAAACAGGTAAAAGAAGTCACTGATAGGAACTGTATCTACATTACAATCTGGAGATGATGTTTTGTGCCAAACCAATGAAAGCAGATGGCAGACTTGGGATGTCTAAATATACAGAAACAACTTTGCTCACCATTAGGAAAACAGAGCAGTAATGGCAGGATCTTTCAAATGCATCAAAAAGGCAAGGTGGACAAGGGAGGCTTCCCGAAAATTATTTAAAATTTCAAGGGTTGTAAACATTGGTTTATAGAGAGAGAATGGGGTGTGAGAGAAAGTACAGTTACTATTGGCATTGTTCATTCAACTGAGCTGCACAGGAATGTGGAAATACATGTTAGACACAGAACTCGAAAGTGTGAGTTAGTTCTCCACATGCCCTATGTTCACCACAATAATCACCTGTAATGCTTCCCAGAGAGGGCTAGGGTGGTAGTGCAATTGGAGGGTGATTCATAAGACCTTGCAGAAGTCACACATCAGAGAGGTAGCCTCACTTCTGGGCAGCCGTAGGCAACAACGTAATAATAATGTTTAGAATTTATTTTCACGAACACTGAAAGAAGTTTCCATACATCTTCAGCACAATCCTATCAAGGAGCGCCCGGGGGGGGGGGGGGGGGGGGCAGGGAGCTGAAGTCAAGGAATAGCATCTTGTCTTAAGGCCACTTTAGTAAGTTTACAGCTAAGGAGAGAGATGACCTTCCAACTGATAGCTAACCACTTTGTCACACTAGATAATCCCTGGAGCTTGGCCATCATCACAACAGAAAGTGAGAAACTACTAGAACTAAGCCAAATTTTGGGGGGAAACATTTTTCCTGAGAAAATAGGTGAGATTTTTCTTTTTCTCTACCCCTGCACCTCCCCACCCCAGACACCAGAAAACAAGACCACTTTGGAAAACTTTCTCTGAATATTTGTCAACATTTTATTGTGATGATCGCAATTCCCTACCCCCATGTCTGAGAGCAAATCTAGGTCCAGGATATTGTGAAGGACGCAAAATTTTAAATTATTTTTATTAATTGTATCCACTCTGGAAACTTTTGATATTGGGCAGGTTAAAAATATTTTAATTGAGCAATTAAGGCACAATCCTATGCATCCTTAAACAGAAAAAATACTTTTTTTTCTTTCATAATATGCAGAGGATAGCATCCCACATTAATAAAATGTTGACCGGGCTACTAAACTTGGGGGGAGGAGAGAAGCTATGATATTGCCACTGCTAATGGGGAGCCTCACCCCTGAGAAATTCATCTGCCCACAAACAGGGCGGAGAAAGTTTGAGAGGCCATTTACGCACAGGGTCTAGAAAGCAGAAGCACAAACAATTCACATTTTTTCGTTCCAAATGTCTCTCTAGCATTTGAAACAACTTGACGGGGAAGGAACCAGAATGTACAAATGCCACAGGTCTCAACGTGCAGTGCAACCTATTCTGACCAAGCTGTGCAGTCTGTCTCCACAGACCACACCTCTATTAAATATGAGGATGGCAGGTACCTCCTGCGTTGAGTCACTGCCCTCTGACTCTTGAGTGGATGTCAGCCTGACCCTGAGACAATCAGGGTTACAGCTTCCCTCAGTTAAACCGAAGTGATCCTTACTGGGAAAAGTACGTGAAATGATAAGTAACACTATACTACAAAATCCAATGTGGTTGTAGATCTCTATAACTCACCTACACCAAGGGCAAACGTTAAAAAGAAATATTTTAATTAATAAATATTTTTTTAAAAAAAAATCTCAGATCAATATTAAATATTTTGAAAGAAAAGAATACTCCCATGATAACAAAATTAGGTTTCAACAATTTCAGAATAGAATGATGTTTTAAAAAAGAATTCTCCAATAATATCTGATAACTGAATTGAATGTTTTTAAAAAGTATAGGAGAACATGTTTTTTAAAAAAATCCTCGAAAACGACTACGACAACTTATCTGTTGGCTAAAACGATAAAGACATTTTGTTTATCTTTTCATTGCAGAAAATACAGTGGTTTTATATTTTATCCAGCTCAGCACCTGAGCACTCTATAATTACATCCCTGATGTTGCTCCTCAGACCAATTGTAAAGGCTACATGACATCTGCATGCAGTGTCCCCATCAGAGAGATGGGGAGGAGATTTGTGCCCATATTAACTGCTTTGTGCAAACAGCAAAGGACACTTCTTTTTAAATCATTCCAGTTGTACCTCTTGTGGTGATCTAGCTTTAAGAGACTTCAGGATTAATCACATCACATGTCTAACATTTACTCTGGATTTTGGAGAGAAACAAGGCTTGTTATATAAGGAAATGTGGAAATCAAGAGGAGCCACTTGGTGCTTATGCATGTTATGTTCATTTCTCTTACAATTTACATTAATACATCTTTTTCTGTTATATATACTCCTGTATTCTTCAACATTTCATGTATTACCAAGCCATATAACCCCAACTACAAGCAATTGAAATTGTGCAGAATCAACACAAGCTCCTCTGATATGCACTGAGAACACAACTAATTTCAGTTAGATTTATGCCCCTGAATTTCATGGTGAATTTGTACCCAGTAAATAATTATTGGTTCCAATGGTACACCCAGTGTTGTTCAAAGCAGGCACTGCTTGTTAAAAAAAAAAGTGATATATTCTTACACAAATTATGGCAAAGTCTAGAATTCTAAATTTGCTTGTGCTCTCAGAAAATCCAACCTGCACTTCCACCCCCCCACCCCGGAATCCTACGTCGTTATTATCGTCATCCTCACTACGTATACTAATAAATGTCTCAATGCTCTGAGTGTCAGTCCTTTAATAGCCAAAATGGCAACACCCGTGCACAAGAGCTATCAACATGCTCTATGTGTGTGTGTGTGTGTGTGTGTGTATATATATATATATATATATATATATATAACATTTAGAAAAAGAAACCCAAGGGTGCAAAAAGAAAGAAACAGAAAAACCAAAACAGCCCTATGAGGACTGGCCGTATGCAGTGGATACATAACGCTGACTGTCCTCGCTGGCAGGCCAAAAACTGGGTGTGAAAGGGAATGAAATGAAGCATTGTGGGGGAGGGCATTTCTGACTGGATGGAACACTGAACTTCCACACTGCAACAGTTTCTTGCATTTCCTACATATGCATTCTAATGCAAATTGCATCTCGGAAAACTCAAAGTAGTTTCAATGAATGACTGAAACCAAAGCAGATTATAATTTCTCTTGTTCGATACTGTTGTTGGACTTGTTGGCCAATGAAGAGCAAAGACATTACAGTTTGGTCCATCGGGGTGGGGGGGGAGAGACATGTTTCCATCTGCCGAAAAGGGTGGATAGATATGTAAAGCGCTCCTTACCAGTCTAAAAATTCAAATTGCATCACTACTCCTATGGTCCACGTAGTTAACATTCAGAAAACCTAAAATAACAGCAGGGAGTCAACATTTACTAATTAGAAATGAAGAGCAGCAACTCCGCTCTAGAAACTATATTCAATACTAGGGCTGATCAACCTTGGATCACATGACGTAGCACTTGTATTAGTGCTTCCTTATTAAAAAAAAAAAAAAAAACTTTTGTAGAGAGTCGACCTTATACTACAGGGATATACCAGAAAATGCAATTCAATCTATCTGTCCCTTTAGGACAACATATTATAAACTACAGTTATGTGGCCAAGTCACTTTCAGAACTAGTACAATAGAAGATTTAATTTTATTTGGGTGTTGCCATTTTAATTTTTCCCAGAGGAAAACAAGGCTTAGAACTGGAGTTTCCTATATCAGGAGCTATCTTGTATTCTCATAAGTGCCCACCCCACCCCACCCCTCTTCATGGAAGAACGCCAATAACTGTGGTTTGAATTTAAGTCTGCAATCTCTCTGATACTTTGATTTTTCTGTATAGCCATTAGGGGAAAGAGAGAGAAAATCTCTCCATTAACACAGCCAATTTCTGTAGCACAAGCTGCCTCCATCCAGCATAGGAAGCTAGTTCCCAGCAAGGTGAACTGGAATTTTAAATAACAGAAGTATTGCCATTATTAATTATCACTTGTACTTTTACCCCACCTTTCACCAAACATTCCCAAATGCGAATGAACCTGAAACAGAGTTCCTAGGCCTGGATTAAATATCTTTGCTGCAGATGGGGAGCTCAGAGTTTGAGGCTGTAGACTTGATGAATACCAAACACATCTATGAAAAAAAAATGTATTTCCTCTCCCATTCCCTTAAGTTACTCCCTCCCCCCACCAAAAAGAAAGAGCAATCAAAGAAAGTCAAACCACAAAATCCAAATGAAATTTAAAACATTACACACAAAAAGACTTGAGCAGCCACATTTAAGGTATGTTCCTCATTTATTTTCATTTGTATCTAGGAACTGTGGGAAATGCTGCTAATGCATAACTGTACCCGCATATTTAAAAATAAACAAAAACCTGTGCAAGGGCGCAGTTTTAGTATTCGTTCTTTTCTCTTTTTTCTGCTTCAGATGGTTTGAGAAGGAAGCATAGCTTCTTTTTAAAGATATTTCTGGTCTTAATGTTCAATATGCCCTGCCAACACAAAGGCCATTTGCTTCCTTGTATCAAGTGTGGCTGTGTAAGTTCTGTGAGAATTATTTTCAGTTCTCACAAATATCTTCCAAGCTAGGCTGTTGTTATCCCCATTTAACTGAATGGAAAACTACCGGCTGCTTCAAAAATGATGGAAACACAATGAACAAGTCTGTATATTATGTGTACATGCAGTGTTCCTTTTAATATACGTCAGCAATTGGGCGGCATAGAAATGAAATGAAATAAATAAATAAGCATCTTTTTCCTTTCTTTTTTAACACTGTACACATATTAAATAACCCTACAACAGGCCATGGTTTATTTGAGGGTTGTTTCCCCCCCCCAAAACCCTTGCAACATAGCAAACCAGGGCAACCCCCCACTGGGAGTTCAATATTCAAAATGGCCACCAGCATGTGCCACAATCCATCATGGCTTAAATAAACCACTGTGGGCTGGGTGATTGTGCGAATCCAATCTGTGTATCTCACAGGTAGCCAGAATTACGCTGGATCTCATGCAATAGACTTGCAGTATACATACAGTTAAAAAGAGATTCCCACGGCTCTCAATAGAATGCAGGTGTATGTATGCGGTATACAGGTGTGTTTCTGCTGTCTACAGTAAGATGTGAAAGTGGCTTGGGAGCGTTGTGACATGGGAGCCATAAATCACCTTTGAACCTCAATCCGCTATGTTTATGTTAACATCTGGCCACTGCAAATGCAGAAGAAAAAACAGAGGGGAGGCATTTGTAATGCAAATGAACATTCCTGCAAGTGCAGTTTTTACATTCATGTTGCAAAAGGAATGAAACAAGAGCTGCTCAAATCCCATGTGTGCAAATGCCCTTGTATTCTAAGAGAGCAGGATGCAGAATTAAAATCCAGTCCAACAAGGAACTGTTTTGGCCATGAGCATGTGGCTAGGCCAATGGATGGATGGCACAAAGGGGTCTGAAGTTTTTAAGTGTGCAATCCTATGCAAGTCTAGACAGAAAGAAAGTCCTACAACTGGCTGGGGAATTATGGGAGTTGTAGGAAGTATTTTTTTTTCTATCTAAGCATGCATAGGATTGTGCCCTAAAAGAAACATCTGTCTTGGTCAACCAGCATCAAGAGGCTGTAAGCCTATATACCCAGCTGTTTGGGAACATGGGTGAGAGGTTGCTGTTGCATTGCGTCCTTCTTGTCGTTCCCTGGTCAACAGCTTGTTGGCCACTGGGTGAACAGATTACTGTACTAGATGGACCTTTGGTCTGATCCAGCATGGCTCTTCTTATGTTCTTATTAAAGCTACAGTTCGGAAGCTACAGCTTGTGCAAAATGCAGCGGCCAGATTGATAACTGGGACCAGAAGGTTTGAGCATATAAGACCTACTCTGGCCCGCTTGCATTGGCTGCCTATATGTTTCTGAGCCCGATTCAAGGTGCTGGTTTTAACCTATAAAGCCTTACACGGCTTGGGACCACAATACCTGATGGAACGCCTCTCCCGACATGAACCTACCTGTACACTACGATCCACATCTAAGGTCCTCCTCCGAGTGCCTACTCCGAGGGAAGCTCGGAGGTCGGCAACAAGAGAGAGGGCCTTCTCTGTGGTAGCCCCGCAATTGTGGAATGATCTCCCTGACAAGGTCCGCCTGGCGCCAACATTGTTATCTTTTCAGCGCCAGGTCAAGACTTTCCTCTTCTCTCAGGCGTTTAGCAATATCTGATGAGACTGGGTGTGATGATACCCCACATTTCTGTCGCCTTAAGTATGTCTGGATTAGTGTGTTTGGAGAGTGTGGAATGTTGGACTGAGTGGGTGTGGCTGCTGATGCTGGGAAAGGGAGGGGGAGGAGTATATATTGTGTGAGGGAGTGTTTTAGATTATCTTATTGTCTTATTGTCTTGGTTGGGTGGAGGGTAGTTAAGTGGATGATAGCTGTGTGTGTTCTAGTCAGGAGTGTGTGAAGAGATTATAAATACCTAGGATTATTAACAAGATTGTTTGAAGTATTAAGAATAGGCAAGAATATTCAAAACCCTTAACACCCTTTTCCCCTCTGCTATAAGGGAAAAGTGGTGCGTCTTTTGCCCTTCCCTCAAGTATTTAAGTGTTGGGGATTAGCCTGAGAGGGGTGTGCTCATCTAGGCCTAGTGCTTGAGGCTGTGGCGGCACACTGGGTTTGTTTTGTTTTTAGGCTTATAGCTTTTTTAAGTTATTATAGTGGTTTTAAATGTGTGTGTATATTGTATGTTTTTGCTGTTTTAATTTTGTAGATTGTTTTAATCTTATGTGAACCGCCCAGAGAGCTTTGGCTATGGGGCGGTATACAAATGTAATAAAATAAATAAATAAATAATTCACTTATATCTTTGCCTTCAGAAAGAGCTGTGTGTAATTATTTCTGCTATTTCTAGGCTTTTCCATTGACCTTGTAGCATGCCTACACACATGACTCATATACAGTGATCCTCCTTTTGCTAAAATTTCAAAGAAAGTTAGTAAAGCCTTTACAAATACAGGTTGATTCACTGCCTCTTTCCTTATTGCAATAAAAAAGGGGATTGTTTTCCATGCCTTTTTTTTTAACAGTGGAAAATTTATAAAACACACGCACATCCCTACACCTCTGCATCCCATATGAAATTATACACATATGAGGAGACTTATACAGAGGTTCAAATATTTTAACACAACACACAAAGCGAGGCACACAGAGATACGACACGTAAACATGCAGAGCATGCACTAGCATGCAGAAGGGCACTCTGAACTGCAACACACTAAATGCACGCTCAGATGTACCCACGCATAAGCCGTATCTTTCGAAACAAACACACACATGGTGCACGTTTTCAAATTCTCAATCAAGAATCACACAATGAGTGATGTCTACTAGTCTCTTCAAGTTCGTACACATCTTGAGACTTGCTTGCAATTTTCTTTTTTTTCTTTTTTTTTCTTTTTTTTCTTTTTTTTGGCATGCTAAGGATTCCTTCTGAATTGATACATTTCTTTATAGTCAGGATTTCTACCGATTTGGTATAAATGAGTCATAGATCAAGAAAAGCAATGTTCAGAGCAAGAGAAGAACAGAGGCTGCAAGTGAGGGACACTGGCACAAAAACTTGACAGTCCCCTAACTGCCTCCCCCTCCTCTATCCACCCCCCCCTTCCCATGCCAAGACATTAATTCTCACAAGTCGGAGAAAATTACTATGCATGAATGCAAAAAGCATGATCAGGAGTAATTAACATGGCTTCATATGCAAATT
This sequence comes from Anniella stebbinsi, assembly GCA_029215795.1. Classification (NCBI taxonomy): domain Eukaryota; kingdom Metazoa; phylum Chordata; class Lepidosauria; order Squamata; family Anniellidae; genus Anniella; species Anniella stebbinsi. Next base: position 352,983,605 of record JARDYH010000001.1, read on the forward strand.
TTATTAATGCAGAAGTACAAAGTCATTATGCAAATGAAACTTACGTCAACTCTCTTGACAAATATTCATCTCTGAAGCTCAAGTTTCTCCCTTTTTTAAAAAAAACGCTCTTTCAATTTAAAATAAAATAAAATAAAATAGAAAGGGGAGTGGGTAGGTGTTGAGGACTATATGACAAGCTTGCGAAGTTGTTTTTCAACCAGAAAAAAAAATATTCTTGCATTGTTGGGGGGGGGGGTTCGTTGTTGTTGTTGTTGTTGGCAGGTACACGACAGCTCATAGAGAAAAGCGGGAGGAGGGGAAGAGAAAGCTACCAGCAGCAGGCAGCCAATCAAAACGCCAGCGGCAGTAATGAGCGCGATTGATGACTGTTTGGCTTTACTGCAGGGTAATGAACTAGAATCCAGTCTGAGGAGGAAAAAAAAATATGAATATTCATGAAGCTGTGCTCCTGCCTTTGATGATTAAAGAAATTTTTAATATTCAAATAAGCGCTTGCCAAGTGATTAACAAAGAACAAGCACGCAGGAATATGGAAATAGAGCTGCGGAAGATTTGGGAGTCACAGCCTATGCAGCAAAGACAGCACAAAATTTTACAAACAAGATAGGCAGATAACCCGACTGAATTCGCACATTTTAAAAAAAAAAATAGCAAAAATAAAAATTCATTGGTTCAATATTTTATCAGTTGCTTTGTTTTAAAAGTGTAGGGTGGAAAAAAGGCCTAAGTGGGTAGTAAGATTGGATCAGAGAAGGGGGAAAGCATAATTAAATACACTGTTTGCTCACAGACGAAAAGCCCATTTCCTCACAAAGCCTACCCTAAGAAGAGGATTGGGCTTTTTTTAATTATTATTTTCTGGTTAGAAACTGATAGAGCTACAAAAGAATAACTCTACCGGGAGACGTGATGCATTGCTTTTCATAATGTGATCCCGAAAGGTGTTAATTGTGTCATGGATGGTGTAGAGAACATCATCTCTTTAACTGCAATCCAAATAGCATGTTCTCAGTGGAAGCAAATGCTCAGAAAAGACTATACACAATGAACTTCAAACCTAACATAACCTAGAATCTGGCCAATCCCAAACCTATACAGAGTGTTAGATTAACAACAACTTTGTGCTTTTCTATTACACAACGACATTTGTATAAAACATATTCAAGGCAATGCACTCACACTGTGTTCTGGGTAGTATCCTATAGCCAGGATTGCATGTAAAATATATTGGGTTGGATCCAGACACTCCCTTCCACAAATGGGAGGGCTCCTTCTGTTTGCAGAAGGGACTCAGATCCAGTGAGGACTCCCAATAGAGGGAGGGCAGGAGGTGATTTTTGCCAATTCCACCATCCCCTGGCAACCCCCTGGGCCTTCCAAAAAGCTATTCCAGGGATTGAGGGAACCCTCTACAACAGCGTGTGACGTGACACTGGGGACCAGAAGCAAGAATTGGCAAACATCACCTCTTTCTGCCTACCTCCAGCGGAGTGTCCTGTGAGAAGGCACTCCGCTCATGGGAAGTCTAGATCAAACCACTGAAATCCTGCAACCCAAATTCTGTGCTAAGCAAAACTGAATTCTGCAACTCATATGGATTATGCAAATATTCTGCTTTTGCTAATCACAGCTATCTCTCTGATTTCAGCACACAATACTCACACATTTTCAAGCACAACGTTGAGCCATAAGGTCTAGAAACTTCTTGGTGCTGTTGTTTATTTTATTTTTTAAATGACAACTGACTTTCTCAAAAATATGAATTCTATGCTGAATATCATATTCTGCCTTTTTACCCCCTTTGCTCCTGTGGAATTGCAGCACATGCTTACATACTCTTGCCTAAAATAGGAGGAGAGTGTGCACAATTCACATAGCATCACACCCAGTATGTTTCAGATCTCCACAGAAGTTGCATTTTTACAAAAGGAGCACAGTTTAAAGACATAAAGCATGCATTTCACATGCAGAAAGCCACAGGATTAATCCTTGGGATCAGGGTTGGAAAAGATCTCTGCTCAATATACTGCAGATGAACAAATGTGTAAATGCGCACACACACACACACACACAAATAATACAGAAGATCTCCTCCTGTATCGTATCTAAACCTCTTTTCTTACTTAATGCAGAATAGTTGCATAGTCAATCCACTCACCAAATATCTAAATAAGACACTGCCCTTCTGCACCAGATTTCTGTGCAACTCAACAAAATAACTCACTAGCTTTTCATAACGTCTGATGAATTCAGACTCTCACAATTTAACAACTCCACTAAAGATTCACACTGAAGCACATAATAACAGTATTAGCTGCCAAAAATGGATTCCTCAATTCAAATACATCTAATTAGTAGCTGACGACATCAACTTTTTGGCAATTTTGAATGAAATAAGTTGAGTCCTACACCGTCGCATGGCTGAGTGCTCCATGGTGCTCCGGAGACTAGGAACAGCACTTTGATCTCTTACATGCAGAAGAAAACAAGAATTCTTGGCTTTTATGATTAGACTCCAGAATTGCATGGATCTGTATGCACAGCGGTAGGGCTGAGTGGGAGGAGGAGGCTATGACTTCTCAGGCTAAATCTTTTCTAGCTTAGAAAACACAGAAACTGTTTTACAAGCTCCATTCAGTTTGTCAGACGCTGCTTTTGCGAAATGCTTGACATTACTTTACAAAAAAGATGTCCCAAGAACAAAGCTGTAATTTTTCTAGAAGATCTATTTCTAAGCATGGTAGTTTAGGGTTAAGTTCGTCTTTAGCCTTTAAGGTTCTACAAATACTTTTATGATTCCAAAACTATGTTCTGTGAATCATATGTAATACATGAACCAGAAAGGGGTTCTCTCCATATCCACTGCCTCGATTTTAAAGGTAGAGATCTTATTCCTTTGTAGTTTAGAAGATGAAATGTAATGTATAACATCTTCATTTTAGAAAGAATCATTAGTTCATCTATTTGATGAGGCATAAAGAAACTATAGAACATTACAGATCCATCATTGCTGACATCACAGTCATGTAAACCTTTTTCCTAGAGATTTTGGGTTGTCCAATGCCATCCTAACTAACTTAAGTCCCATTCATTTCAAAGGGGCTACACTCTAACACTGGTTACAATCCTTTGTGCAATCTGCAGAGAAAAACACATGAAGGAGATTCTTAATTCTTTCTCCTTCTGTATTTTGCCCCATACGAGTCTCTGATCCAAACAGCCTTTCTATCTATGTGGGTGCCACTCCGACAGTTTTTCCTATCAGAACTGCCCCTCCAACCTGCTTCCCCCACCCAAGACAGAAGAAATACATACACCCATATCTTTTCCCTTGTGAGGAGAAAACAGGGGTTCATTTTTAGCATTAAAAAAGTGAGATGGGGGAAAGAAGCCCCTTTCCTCTCTACCTGTCTGGTCTTGTACTGCAGACTGCATTCTCCATGACTGCATTTTGGAACAGCAGCTGCAACATTCTGAGAAAAGCTACACACGAACGACCAGCATATGTAGTTTTATGTTTAGACAATTCATTCCCACAGTATCCAGCATTTTAAAAATTGTATTCTTTCAGATCTACAATGAGCAGCCAACACACCTTGATTTATATTTTAGAATTAGGTTTAAATGGTTAGTCTACACAAACTGCAGATGGTGAAAAATTGTTCCTGTTCTATACCACTACAGATTGCAAGAGGGAGATTGCATGTTTTAATATCCCCCTATTATTATTACTTTTTAATCCCTGAACATAGAAGACTAGCTTCTCAGAAATAAAAGTAGCCTAACTTTCTCCCTAACCGGCTAGCTTTCTATGTACATTCTATGTACATTTTTGTTCATTCAAATGTATGAAATCAATCCTCCAAATGGATGAAATCAACCCTCCACCATACACATAGGAAAGTGATACAATCCCAAAGCAGTAGTACATTCCTGAATAGATCTGCAGTTTCGATAGACTGGTCTCCATTTGTTTAATCATGCATGAAAAGCTTGCACTACCATATTTGCCTGATATTCTGGATCAATGTTTCTGCACCTATTTGATGGGGGCACAAGAAACTATATAGAACACAGAGCTGGCTTAATATAGTTTATGATATTTCAGTATACCTTGATCTGTTTGCTGATGAAACTAATGCAACTTAAATCAAAATATATACCTTTAAGGGCGCAAGCCTATGCATGTTTAAATGGGGTGGAGGGGAACCCTACAGTTCCCAATATGCCCCAAGGAGAATGGCTGGCTGAAGGGAAGATGGGAGTTATAGGAGTTCTTCTGTATAAACATGCATAGGATTGTGCCCTATGGGCACATTCTACTTTTTGCCTGATACTCCATCCAATATGAATGGGATGTTTTGTTTGTTCCTTATGTACATACCAATATGAGTACTGAATTACAAAGTCCATGAAAAAGGTAAACAATTCAGAATAAGGTTTTTGAAATAGCTTTGCAATATCCTATCGATTTCTGTTTCTGTAGGAGAGAGATTTCCTCCATATTTTTTTTAAAAGGGCCCTCTCTGTGCTCATTATGAGGCCATAAAGATATTCCACTAAATTCAAGATGCAATGCATTAAAGAGTACAGAAGCAATCGAAGTGGAGGTAGGACTATGTTAGGGTGACCAGATAAAACCCAGGTCAGTTGCAGAGAAAAGGGAATTTCAGCCAGTGTCATTTGTATGCAATTAGTTCCTGGTGAAATTCCCTCTTCATCACAACAGTTAAAGTTGCAGGGGCCCTGCCTTCTTTTGTATATGGTGACTCTAGTATAGTGCCTACAACTTTAACTGTTGTGATGAAGAGGGAATTTCACCAGGAACTAATTGCATACAAATGACTCTGGCTGAAATTTCCTTTTCTCTACAACTGTTAAAGTTACATGAGCCCTGACCTGGATTTTATCTGGTCACCCTAGACTATGTTCTATTTTAACAAAATCAGTGTCTCCACTTAAGCCCACCAAACTATGCGAGAAAATTTCCCATTGCCCACCAGCAGAAAGCTACCAAGTGCTAATCCCTTAATAATAATCAATACCAATGTGATTTTCATTCCTCTAATGGCTTCTACTGAAGGATGCTAAACAATCTTGGGTTCAGTGAGTAGTAATCTGAACATAATTCAGTGCAACTTCCCCGCCCCTCCCATCAACATATCTGCTGTGAAATCCCTGTATATATGTGATTGACAAAGGATATTGGGACATGATTTGAGGTTCATGTAGAGCACTGCTTGAGCCTACGGAGCCCCACATGAACAGAGAATGCATCCTATATTGTACAAAAGCCAGTGTGGCGTAGTAGTTGGATTTGGATTGGGACTCTGGAGATCTGGAATTTAGTTCTCATTTGGCCAGAGGCTCACTAGGTGACTTTGGGCGAGTCACTGACTACGAGCCCAACCTATCTCACTCGTTTGTTGTGAGGATAAAATGGAGAGAACCATGTGAAGCGCCAAGAGAAAAAAGATGGGATATAAATGTAATTATACATATAAATAAATACAAACACTCCCTTATGGAGTAGATTTACAGTAATGGACAAGCTGTCTTTAGAAAAATCTGTTGCCATTAGTCTTTTAAAAAGTAAAATAAAAATTAGAGTCGTTCCCAGGAAAGTTCAGGATTTTCAGAAGCACTGAAACCACCGGAACCCAGAAAGCTGCCTGGTTAGACTATTTGCTATCTGGTCTATTCAACTTATAACAGCTCACCAGGATGTCAGGCTGAGCTCTTTCCCATCACCTGCTACTTGATATTTCAAATTAGAGATGCCAGAACCTGTATGCAATGTCTTCAGGGCCAGCCCTGCCATTAGGCAAAGTGAAGCAGTTGGCTCAGGCAGTATATACTGGGAGGCTGCAGCAGGATGTGGGAGAAAAGAGCTATGAGCCATGTGGCCTGCCTTGTACCCTCCAAGCTGGCTTGCTGCCTTTGGTGTGGTGGAGGATCCTGGTTTCATTATCAATATTGAAGAAAGATTCAACTACCAGTCCAGTCATGGAACAGGGGGGACTGCCATCGTGTCCTTTGCCTCAGGCAGCAAAATGTCTAGGATGGCCCTGTGTGTGCTCTACTACTTGAACTACAATCCTTCCTCTGAAGCTTCTGCTGTAGCACCAGTGACATTTCAAGTTGCATCGTGCCCTGTCCCAAGGCTTGCAAGATAAAAGTCTTCTCATCTCAGCTCTGGTGGGACAGCTCTCAGTTCTGCAAACCACCATTCACACAGGATGATGGCTAAATGGAAACAATTGAGAACAGAAGTACAAAGGTGATAAGGGGCTAGAACGCAAGTACCGTAAGACATGCAGAAAGAAATGGGAAAGAAGTTTGGCAGTGAAATAGGTTGACGGCTTTCAAATATTTAAAGTTGAGCATTCATCCAAATAAAAATCTTGATCCCATGGGCTATAATCAGTTAATGGTGCAATGATATGCGTCCTTAGACAGGAAAAACTTCTACAACTCTCAGCATTCTGCAGCCAACATGAGGAGTTTTTTTCTATAAATATGCATTGGATCGTGCCCTAATAATATTTGCTTGGAAGAGCCATTTCCTTGGAAGAGCCTTGCAAGAGGCATTTCCTTCTGTGACAGAGAGAGAGAGAGAATGTGGAATACCTCTTCTTAGATGGTGCCAGCTGCTTGAATTGCTTGTAAGTACTTGCACTAAAAATAATGAAATATATAGGGGGAAATGTAGCACCTAATAAATCGTGGACACCTTTTAAATGAACCCAAACGCTTTTAACTGATTAAACTAATTAATCAGTCAACAAAGACTGCAATAGGCACACATATGAGGGGTAGATATCTTTGGACACATTTGGGATTTCTTCCAAGTAAACTAGTATAAGATCAGGTTCTTTATATTGTGGCCCCAATATAAAGGCATGTCAAATAGAAGTATGAAAACAGTAGTTAATTGTATCCATTTAGGACAGGAAGTGAAGCAACATTTTTAAAGGGTGGAATCAAATTATGTCCGTCCCACCAATAGAATGGTATCCTCTCCTACCTGAGCCCCCCGAGTGTCCCCCTCAAATTTGCTCTATAGGGTTGGGGATCTATCCTTCAGAGAGGCAGAGGGGGCTACTGAGCAGAACAGATGAAGGAAAAGTCCTGTTGCGTGAGGGGAAGTCTGCTTAAATAAGGTTGGATTCCATCCAAACTAACCTAGAAATAGATTTAGATGAAACATTAAAAACTTGTCCATTGTAAAAACAGTTCAACACATTGGCCCTCCAGTGGTTGTAGAAACTGCTTCTTATGGAGTTTTCTTGGGAAAAGTTGGATGGCCATGTGACTTTAGATAGAGCATTTTCTGCTTCAGGATAGAAGATTGAACTTTCTTTCCAATCCTAAAAATGTCTCAGTAGTTGTCAGCTGCTAGAACTAGCATGGTGCGTGGAAAAGTCCTAAATCATGAACATCAAGGGAACTGCTCCATATCTACAACCAATTACCAGCGATATTAAATTATATATCTTATTAAATTATAAAAGAGATGGTGTCCACAGCCAATTCCGCTGGTAATCTTAATACATCTTATAATTATTTATTCCTATATAAACATGAGTTGCCTCTCCACAGAGTATTCACGACGACTTGCAATAATATAGAATACAAGAATAAGATAGAAATCACCAAATTTCATGAATTGACAACAGACAAACCCTTAATAACAGCCCAGAACTTAAAACAGCCCAATTGCCGATCACTAAAAAACTTTACACATCTGTGAAACAATGATTATCATACAAAAAGAAAATTCTTCTGAATTAGAGGCGTCTTAACTTTGGAGGTGGAACAAGGAGAGTCAATCATTACTGTGGAGCAGACGAGAGCGCTAATACTCTTGCCATAACCCTCTAAAAAGCCCAAAACAGCTAAACACCCAGCCAAAGATGGGGAAAAAATAAAGTATCACCTGTACTATTCCTTTACCAGCAGTGTTACTCGATTGGGTATATGAATCGTGAGAAACTACCAACCAGTCTCCTCCTCGGAGGCATCTAGTTTTGAAGTCCATGTGCTATCCTGTTGACATCAAGCTTCACGATTTAGTAATGAATGTTGCTTAGTTTCTCAGCCAAGGTACAGGCGAAATGCATTACATCGGTTACTCAGAAGTGAAACCAACTTTTTTTCTTAACCGAGTATGTTTACAGATTTTATTTTTATTTATTTTTTTAAAATGCACAAGCAATACGGTAGCATTGTGCTGTCAGAGGTCAAACAACAGACCTGGCTTCAGCATAAGAAAGGATATATTCAATTCATCTTTATTATCCCAGTAAAATAAATGCCATTGGGTTTCTGTTTTGCTTTGGCTTTAAGTGAAACTGTATATACACTCAAACTGGGAGCTTGCTGCTTTATGTCACTATCTAAAAAAAAGAAAGAAAAAATCTTTCTATGGCCTCTTGTATTTCAAGCCAAGTTTCTAAAATGTCACTGAGTGTTTTTTTAAAAAAATCGAGTAGGGCTGTAATTAGTTTCAACAAAGTAGCCCTTTTAACCCTAATTTTGAGGCTGTAGATGGCATTTCAATTTAAGTATTGTGGGCCTTCTTTAAAGTTGAGCAGGATCCAATTGCAAAATCATCAATAGTCTTCCAATTTAGCATTCTAAACAGCTTCCTTGGTTTTCTTTCCCCCAAACAAAATGCAATCCCTTTTCAGGCTTTTAATGAGTGATAAGAGGAAAATGTGCAGTCATATTATTATTTGTAATAAAAAAACAGTAGCACTTCAAATTACTAATTTAATAAAGATTGTTATAATACGCTACACTAGGCTAGTTATTCCTTATGATTCAATATTCAAGTAACTGGATTTAGCAGAGGTTTAGTTCCTACTGAGGGTTATACCACTACTTAATGTAATTAAACAAACTGGCAGGGAAAACCTCCATGGATATGTCATTTCTATCACAAATGATTCCCACCAGAACTTTGGAGGAATCATAACTATACACTTTGATTTTTGTCTTAATTTCTTTGCCAAAAAAAAAGAAAACCAACCCACAATGAAGTTCATCAAGCAAGGCTTAGTAAAGGGAAATGAAGAATTCATTTGGCTTTTTGAAGACATAAAGGGTCATTTGCAATAAATGATCATCTCTGGCAAATAATTGGCTCGTTAAAAACATATGTACAAAACCTAAGTAGACACGTTCGGGGGGGGGGGGAGGGAGGGTGTGATTTGGTAAGATCCCTAAGTTCTTTTCCCTTCGTTCATTTCTCTCTCTCTCTCTCTCTCTGGAATGCTCTTTCCTATCTCTCGCAGCAGTTAATTCCTCTGGGGAGGACAATGAGCATGGCCGTATGGATCCATAGATAAATGGGGGTATGTAGCATGTTGTTGTTTTTCCCATGAGACAAGTACTGATGGGGAGAAAGTAAACAGCATCACAACACCAACAAAGGAAGCAGCCAAAGAATCAAGTAGATCATCCAAGAGACACTATAGTACAGAAGGGTTTGTCTGGGTAAACATCATAAAAGCAGAAGGCAAGTAGCATCCACTGCATGATACAAAATAATTCCATTGATCGTGTGCGATGACTGAACACATGAGAGGGGAGGGGAGGGGGGTGCTGCTGGCACTATGTGGCTGTGATCTGAAGATTTTTTTTAATTAATTATTATTTTTAACTGGAAGGCTTACTGGCATATTGCAAAGCTGCCCTCCAACACCACTTTTATTTGGGTTCAGTAGGATGACTTTGTATTTTGTCGTTCAAACACCTCTGCCTTGTACCCAAGCAAGTTACTTTTCTTTCAGTTTCACCAGTTTACCTTCTGGAAAATGAGTGTTTTCTGACCAGCCATGCCCACCATGGTAGCCATTTTATGAATGGCCAAATCCTACCCATGGCAGCCATTTTGTGAGAGTGCTCTCAAAATTCCAAATGTTGTCAACCCCAAAATATTGGGGACCCCTGCTATATCAGAAGCAGCAGTTAATTACAACTTCCTAGCACGACCACACAGAATCAAGAGTCTGTGCTACACTAGTCACAGGGGTTTTTACCTACATATATTCTGCCATGGCAGGACCTTCCATGTAGGAATTAAGTAATGCTTGTAATTTAGCAAGTATTCTTTTATAAAGCTCCCACTTCCTACTGTGTTACAAGTATGCCTACACAGTTGACCTTTGTATTAAAATTAGCTTGAGTAGGCTTGATGTGGTTCATAATCTGGAAATTATCTCTATTAGATACAGTTCCACCACCTCAGGGGAACTCAAGCAACCTTTTTGGGGCCATGAGCACATTTGCCAATTTGAGAAACTGTCATGGCACCACAAAATGGCTGCCATGAAAGATGTGGCTAGTCACAAAGGACAAGTAACCTGCCCAAATGAACATGTACAAGGCAGATGTGGCATCTCCGATCATAGAGGCATTCATGGAAAATAAAAATGGCAGCAGCTGAAGGCCCTCACTTTGCTTGACTACCAGTTGCTAGGGAACACAAGCAGGCAGATGCTGTTGCACTCATGTCCTGCCTGTGAGCTCCCCATAGTTATCTGGTTGGCTGGTGGGAACAGAATGGCAGACTGGACAGGCCTTTGGTCTGGTTTAACACATCCAATACATTCTTATGAAATGCATTTCCAAACAAACACAGAAGGTGTTGCAGTGAAGTTAGTACCTGATTTCTAGAGGTACTTTCACAGAAGGAAACCCAACAGTAGAGCACTAACTGGGACAGGACACAGGAAGAGATGCAGTCTGCACAAACTGTTATTTTCTGCTACAATCCGTATGCAATTTAGCCGGGGCAGACATACCACACAAGCCCAACCCATATGTGAAACAACAGAGTGCATTCAAATCAAGGAGAAGCAAGAACGGATTACTCCAAGAGCTTTAAAACACCATCACTTTTCTACATGAGGCTGTTAATCCACTGTATCTACTTTTGGTTTCATCACAGAATTGAGATCCAAGCACTGTCCACAAAAGGAGTGTTTCCTTTCCTGCTTTTCTGCTACATAGCCTCTAGGAGGCACTGTGGCATAGTTGGCCAGACAAACACACAAGAGGAAATTGTGCTTTCTTTCGCTTTCACAATTAAATGCCACATAATTCCGGCTCTATAAGAACTCATCCAAAGTGACTGTCAGGCACAGAAGCAAAACTAGAAAAAGTGTCACACTGTTGCCTAAAGAACCTGTAAATAACTGTGAGTAGGGAATGATGAGTGTGCAATAAATGCCTCAATGTAGAAAAGTCCCAAATGATGACTGAGAATTATTTGCACATCAAGCTCCATTTTCTCCAGTCTTCTGGGGAGAAAGAAGATAATAAAGGAAACAAAAGTATATTTGGTTCTTATTGCCTCTTTCAAGCCTCACAATTGACACAAGAACAGTCAATTAAGCAGGGTGCGAAGGGGCCACCATAATCTACGTTCTAATTTTCCTCTACTGGTCTGACCAAATGCCAGTATCATGTTATGTCTTCTATTCTGCTGGATTTTAATGCCTTCAATTCTATATCCTCAGTTCTTTTGTTAACTGGGGAAGGGTGGTGGGGGAGACATATCTCACTGTCGCTGGGAAAAAGACTCTGGATTTTCCAATCCAGCAGTTTAGTTGGCAGAAAGAGCTGCCGGTTGGCATGATCCACTCGCTTGACAAAAGTACTATTTCTGGGCACACACTCAAAAACAGGTAGGAAGCAAACACTGAGAATTAAGGAAGTTAAAAACAGCCAACAGTGGGTTTTTTCTTTCACTGTGAAGAACATCAAGAGTAAATATGATTTATTTAGCCGTGTTTAATGCACCTCTTCTGCACTAGACTGCAAAAATCTGCTTGCATTTAGAAAAAGTGTGTCATAAAAAAAGAAAGAGTGAAGAGAGAACCATTTTTAAAAAAATAAATAAATAAGGAAATACATTACAAAGCTCCACTGGTACTTTTTTCTGAATTGTTCAGTGAGTGACACAGGTTTATTGCATGCAAGCATTTTAAAACCCAAAATGTATTCATGTGTTAAAAGAAAAGTGGCAATAATCTGCTGTTAATTAACAAGCTGGTGCTAAACAAAAGATGGAGGGCCCAATTCATACCAACAGTGTTTATGTGGGTGTTGTGTGAGTTTGCTACAGAACTTTTCTGGCTCTCATTTTCCACCACCCCTTCCAATTGTTTCGGAGTGTGTCCCCCTGAAGGTACACAAAATACAACACACACACACTAAACCCATGGGTTGTTGGTAAACCAACAACCACAAAAACAAAAATGCCATTCAATTCAAAAGCAACAGCTTCTGGTTTAATTATGTGGGGTATCATGTATGCACAGCATAAAATATTCCTTTTTTCCCTTTGACCACAGCAAAGTGCAATGTCTGGTAGTCACATGATCGCAAGTGAAATTTACTTAGATCTTTATTCAATTAGGAAGGCAGCAGCCATCTTTTGGCAGCGTGCCCAAAACTGCAACAATGGTGTAGCGCTGGGAAGTGGCACACTCCCCATATAAATGTAACCAGTGGAGCAGAGGCAGGACACCCACTGCAGGAGGGGCAGATACTTTGCCATATGGGTCCCCGCTTCCAAACTGCTCTTTCTTCAAAATAAAGTAAAACAAAAGCAAAGTCTTAAAGAAAGAAAGAAAGAAAGAAAGAAAGAAAGAAAGAAAGAAAGCGAAAGGACTGCAACAAAAATTGTATGCTAGACTCAGAAGTGACGGCATACTGATTGGTAAATTGCAGAGATGATCCTTCTCCCCTTTTGGATAATTAGAAAGGCTCTTTCGGATGTCCGGTATTCTATCTTACAAATTCTGGGGGTACAATATAAATGTCATCTGTGTCAAGTTCCTTGCTCACATTCCTGTGCACGTTCGTGCTTTTTCTTTTTCTGATTTGCCTCCCACTGTTTAGTATTAAATATTGCAACCAACCGTGCAGGAAGGTAGCACTTGGACCCATAGCCTTTGAGTTGGTCACTAAAGCGTCGCCTTTGTAAGTTTTCTCTCAAGAGGATGTGAACTTAGGATGGCTGTAGTACAGGCAGCAATATATCTCACCTTAATGCTAAGGTTGTGTACAGATACGCAATGTCAGGGTGTAGCGAGGCTGCTGCTAAAACGAACCTGCGCCTTTTTCTGTCATGACACAACCTTTACAGAAAACAGTTTTCCCACGTTATAAAAATGAGTCAACTACATTTTCGCTCAGGATGGATGTTCTTCACCTTCCCAGAGGATATCTGCAAACTTTAATCCCCACTTCCTTCTCCACATCTCTCTTCCTCTCCCCCGCCTCTCACACACATACAAACACCTGGTTCAACTGTAACAACAACTCAGAGTATGGGTTGAGTATGGGTTGTTGTTGAATCATGGATTGTCATTGCATGCAAAACCTACACTATGTTTTAACTATGGATTGTTAACCATGAACAACCCAGGAAGAGAACACATGGTTTGTTGTTGAGTTGTGAACCATATTATTGGTTGTTGTTACATGTGAACCAGAACAGACACACCTCCCAGCTGTTTCCCAAACTCCAACTCTTCTTCCGTGTTCCATTCCTTTACTTCTTCTAATTCATAAGAGCCATATCTAAACATTTTTTCCACTATTCAGCAGCCTGTATTTTCATTGCATGACTGTATATTTAAACAAAAATACAAGGTCCAGATTTTGCAGTCCACTGAAAATGGTGTATCAGAGCCAGTGCCTTCTCAAAGTTACAGTTCTAAGTTGGGAAACATTTCTCACTCTACAGAAACATATTCATTTGCCGTCTGCAGCACTGAAGGAGATGGCATATCACCATTTTATGATGACTACAAAGAAGATGGCCATGAATATTCATAACTAGATGTGCAATGTTAGGGGACTAAGCATGTTAGCCACAGTAAAAGTCGAATAGTATCTGTTTTTATAATCATGAATTACAGAGCAGCTGCTATACCACAAAGAACAAAAGAATAATAAATAGAGGTATATACAGGTAAACAATTGTGGGTGAAAGGAGGGGGGAAATAAAGAGACGAGACACAGGTATACAGTATAAAATTTGGGCAACATTTATTGAGAATCTGCAAAGGGGAAGACTTGAGCCAGCAGCTTATCTATGCTGGCAGCTAGGCAGGAAATATATTGGGAGAAACATTCTGTGCCTCCTGAGTGATGCCTGTAAGATCGCCACTGCTCTGGACTACCCCATTGGGGAAGGGAGGCCTTCTCCTCTCACTCCCTCTCGGGCTGTAAAACTCCAAGTGGGTGAGGTGAGTTGGCCTCACAGGTAATCCTTACCTTCTCACTGGGGCTGCAAAACCCTGAGCAGGAAGCCTCAGACATAAGCTGTCACAGTTTAAGCCTCAGAAATAAGCTGTCACGGTGCCTCAGAGTGCTCCCCATCCCTGTCCCCATTAAAGGTGTCTGCCCATACCTGCCTACCTGCAACGAAATGTGACAAAATTGACCTAACAATCAAAATATAACCAAATTATCCTATACACAACTCCAACCCCACTCACCATGTGAAGTAGGCAAAAAAACACATAGCACAGGCCGATCAGACTATGAGCCAAAAATTCCTAATCGGCCCCCAAAAGGGCAACCAGTAGAGCCCACACTGCATACAGGGAGGCCAGAGGGACGGTCCCCGCAGGTTAAAGCACTTTGTAAACGCCTCCCCCAGCCAGTGGCACCATCTGAAGAACTCCAACAGCATTCATTCCCACCTCTACTTCCTTCCCTCACCCGCAGCGGCCAGGCAAGCCAGACACAAATGGACAAAAATGAAGAGAAATGCACATCCCACCCCAAAATAGCCCATCTGAATACTGGAAGTGTCTGCTTAGAAAAACACAAATCAGTGGAGTAGATGAAACATGCAATCCATGGCAGGATCATGCAACTGTGGGAACAACCATACCCTCGCCCCTCACCCCATCCTCACCCCAAAAGATAAATCTGTATGTGATCTAAATTGCTAACTCATTATACTCCAACAGGATAGTAAAGGGCAAGTGAGAGTTTAACAAACATGCTTGAGAAGAAAAGGCTCTAAAGGAGAGGAGAGGAGAGACTGTTCTTAGCTCCATTCTGGTGCCTTGTCATGGCTTCCTTACTGAGATCTAGACAGGCCTTTGGGGCTCTTACTTTTTCACAGCCATAAGAAATTTCCCAGGGTGGCCATGCAGGACTAAAAATAGACCATAACATTTTTACTTCTCATGGCTTCACTAGAACCAGAATCAGAAGGAGCACGCAAAATAAAATAGTATCTGGGAGGATTTATACAATTTGGTTTTGTGGAGGTGAGGCAGACTTCTAAACTTTGGAGGCCTGCTTTCCTTTCGTAACAGGAACTATTTCTTCACACAGGTCACCGTCAAGCTGTGAAAGCCACTTCCAGAAGATGTAGCAATGGCCATCAATTTAGGCAGCTTTAAAAGGATTCATGGAAAATAAAGATATCAATGGCTATTAATCCTGATGGCTACATATTGCCCCAGTACCAGAGGCTAGGGAACTCAAGTTTCTGATTATATGATTGAAACTAAACAGTACAAATAAAATAAGTATTTATTAGTGAAGTACTTAGAATTTATTTATTCCTTAATTGTTTTATATATACTTGATAGTAGTTATTGCTGACACTGAAGCTATCGGGGACCTGGTGTTAGCAAGAACCCTGCATGAAGAGTTCTACTTGCATTCAAGTGAACATGAGTAGAACTCCTGCTCAAGAACATGCCATCGATGCAACAAGTCAGAACTGTGGGGGGCAGGAGCAGCCTGCACTAGGACAGGGGGCCAATGTGAGCAGCTCTGTGCCTCTATTCACAGTTTCAAACGTAATCAGTTCACACTTATCACCTGAACAGTGATCTGGTTGCAACAGTTTTAGACTATTGATTTGCTCCACCCAGCAGTGCAAGTGATCATTATATGATATTATATGATATTATAGGAGAAGGAGAACATACGAGCCATGCTGAATCAGACTAAGGGTCCATCTAGTCCAGCACCCTGTTTACAACGTGGCCAACCACCTGTCGACCAGGGAATCACAAGCAGGACATGGTTCAACAGCACTCTCGTACCCATGTTCCCCAACTAATGTATATAGGTTTACTGCTTCTGATCCTGGAGGTAGCACATAGTTATCAGGGCTAGTAGCCATTGAGAGCCTTTTCCTCCATGAATTTATCCAACCCCCTTTAAACGCCATACCACTTCTTAAATTCCATAGTTTAACTATGCGCTGTGTGAAAAAGTACTTCCTTTTATCTGTCCTGAATCTCCCACCAGTCAGCTTCATAAGATGAACCCAGGTTCTAGTATAATAATAATGATAATATTTTCTCATGTGAACTGGATCAGAACTGCTGGTTTATTTTTTACTGTGACAGTAACTAGCCTTTATTGGCGAGAACTGGAACCAAACCAGAACGACTTCAGCCGCAGGTGAACAGCAATTAGAACTGAACCAAAACATTTCCTCCCTGGAAGGAAGCAAGAACAGGACCAGGAGACTCTAGACTTTGCAAGTGGGTCTCCTACTTGGATGTGGGCTTCAGAAGGTGCCTAGTGATGCCAGCCTCTGCCAGCCTACATCACTCTTATAAAGAGGAGACGGGTTATAAACTTACTTGGATGCTTGCTACATATTCTGCCTATGCAACTCCTTGTCAAAGTAATCAACTTCCACAGTTTAAACATTAAGACATCGAAGGGTGTTTTTACTTTTCTCCTTTGCTTTTCGCTCATTCATATGTATTTATTATATTTTTAAACCACCTAATAACCAACGTTCTCTGGGCAGATTACAACAATTCAAAGACTAAAATACAAACAGTTAAAATATGAAATACAATACAATATTTAAAACAATAAAATACAATACAAAACAGAAAGAACTGGCATAGATAAAACAGCCAGAAAAAACTAGAAAAAAAAGTTCTTTGCATGGTGGCTAAAAGATAACAATGTAGGCACCAGGCAAACTTCTTTGGGGAGGGCATTCCATAAACGAGGTGCCCCAACTGAGAATATGATTAGATATCATCGGAGATGTAAATAACTTGATGTAAAAATGTTATGTGGGCCTTAAGAACAAAAATAGCGTTTCTTCTGTTCAGAGGCAAGCTCTGATAATTACACTATGTCAAAGACCATAATATACCAAGAGACCTAAACTGAACTACACACTAAGGGCCAAAGGAGACATTTACTTTATATATGTGTCTAGCAGCTATGTCTTCTTTTCATTTTTATTCTAAAATAGGCACATGGGGCCCAATCTGGATTTTAAAAGCCCCCCCCTATGATAGAGTCCTGATCCTGATCAGGGGGCCTATGCTTGCTCTAGAGTAAAAATGAAAGAAAGACGCAGCTGTTGGACGCATTTAAAATAATGCCTTTTTTGACCCCAGCTTAACAATTCATCCTTGATATTATATATGAAGCTATCTGAGTAGAAAAACAATGGTAAGGAATATTAAAGGTCTCTTTCTTCAGACCAAATTGCTACATAGTAAGTAGGGGCATCCAAAACATGTATCTTAAAATAGCTTATATAATTACCACGACATGCTATCAAGCTCACTGAAACAAAAAGGAGTGTTTCAGAGTTCACATGACACACTTCCCACAGAGTTTACATTTTTGTCCTCCTATGTAAATCAATTCCTACTAGAAGGAGAAAGTGTACGCTCAGCAATAAATATTAAGAGGTGACATCCACATGAGATATTCTCCTTTTAGGGGTTTCCCACTAGCTAGGATATTTCAACCTAACATACATTCGGTCCATAATTTCAGTAAAACCTTCTAGCCTACGGAATGCTGTGCAATTTTTATCTAATTTCTCCATGCAATAACCCAGTGTAGTAAATTAGGCCAAGTCAGTGATGTCCCCGGGCTAGCCATTAGAAGCTACATGCTAAATGATTCTACACAGAAGATATCTCTATGAAAAGATTCATGTGCTTGCATTCCATATATGAATAATTATATATGAGGTGTAAGGTGTTTGGGTTTCCCCCCCCCCCCCCCGTGCATATATAGTGGAAAGCCACATCTAAGTCAGCATGTGTACACGTGTGAAAACCCCATATGTATGATCATCATGTGTGATGCTGTATGTGAAGATTGCAGGTTAATTCCTCCCTGGAAGCAATATTCTTCTAACATGTTTTACACCTGAACTTGCATGTCCCATCATTCAAATACATCTGCCACCCAGTATGGCCTCTTAGTGCAATTTTATTTAGATGCTGATGCTGATGATGCCAGTGTGGTATAGGCATTAGAATGTTTGACTGGGACTCAGGACTTCCAGGTTCTACTTCCACTCAGCCATGAAGCCCACTGGATGACTTTGGACAAGTCACTGACTCTCAGTCTAACCTTCCTCACAGGGTTGTTTTGAGGATAAAATTGAGAGGAGGAGAACTATGTAAACCAACTTGCAAGAGGAAAATACGCAAGATATAAATGTAATAATAAATAAATAATAATAAAAGGTTTTGAGTGTTCAAAGTATTTCCTGGACATTATATCCATAATTTCTACAACAACCCTGTAAAGTAGGTCAGTACTGTTATCACCTGTAATGCAGAGGTGTTACTTCACTGGGGAGGAGGGCTAGCTGACAATTGGTTCCGGGGGTTGGAGAAATTGGTAAAGATCACATTAGCCCCTAAAGAGAACTGGCTGAACAATGCCTGGGGCAATAAGAGATGCATCGGGGGAATAGAAAGCAAAAGATTAGGCTACAGGGTGAAGCTGATAAAGACAGCAGATAAAAAGAGCTGTATAGACATGAAAGTTCAAGTGGAAAGAGGAGGGAAATGACAAGACCCCTTTCACTACTGCCGTAAAGGAACATCCAGTGGTGGATATCAAAGGAGGCAAACAAGCACTTGCATGCTCACTTCTTCTCTAAAGCCTTCCTTCAGCTTGGGCTGTTCGAACCAATCTTTGTCAATACTGCCCCTCTGTTTACTTGAAACATGTTCTTTTCCTTCCTCCTTCCCAGTGAATCCCACCATGCTGGGCAGAGCTGGACCTAGACTTAGGCCAGATCTACACCAAGCAAGATATAGCACTATGAAAGTGGGATGAAAGCGGTATATAAAAGGCAGGAGCCACACCAAACAGGATATAACAGTATGAAAGCAGTATATGTGTCAATGGGCCCCAACAGTTGTCAGTGTACTTCGATACTGCTATAAAGCATTAGTGTGGCTTCTGCCTTTTATATCCTGCTTTCATACCGCTTTCATAGTGCTATATCCTGCTTGGTGTAGATTGGGCCTTAGACTGAAGCAATGCAGTAACTAGACTTCTAAAGGGGGAGCCAAGCAGATGGCCAAGTGCACAGATTCAAGTATTGCAGATGGGGTGCTACGGGTGAGAGAGACAGCAAAGTGGAGAAAGTGGATAGATAATTTCTTTATCCCATCTCGTAATACTAAAACCCGGAGCTCTCCCATAAGCTGAATGGTGGGAGATTCAGGGACAGATAAAAGAAAGTACTTCTTCGCACAGGGCATAGTTAAATATGGAATTGACTACCACAAGATGTGGTCATGGGCAGCAACTTGGATGGTTTTAAAATGGGATTAGACAAATTCATGGAGGCTAAGGATATCAATGGCTACCAGTTACGATGGCTATGTAGTACCTCCACTGTGACACTGAATACCACTTCCTGGAGAACACAAGTGTGAGGGTGCTATTGCATTCATGCCCCATTGTGGGCTTCCCATATATATCTGGCTGGCCACTGTGCAGACAGAATGCTGGACTAGATAGATGTATGGCTACCTAGCATGCCTCTTCTTGTGTACTTATGTTCTTATAGTGGCTCTTCTAAAGTTACAGTGGCTCTTCTTGTCTTCATGGCTCAGACAAGATTTGGAACTGAGATTTCATGGCTCACAACTACTACTGATATGCCAGCACTTACATCCCATGTCTTGCCTCAGTTTCTCTGCTCAGTCTGTTAGCAGACTCTAGTTTGCCTCGCCAACACCCAACTCCTCTAGACACAGCCATTTTGCTGCCTCGGGCCAAAGCCTGTGTTTTCACAGGCAGACAACTGCAGGGCTGAATAAGCAGATAATTGGACATGATGTTGCATAAACCTATCCCTAACATCATTATGATGATTACTACGTTGCTTATCTTTTTTACAGATATATTTTTCAATGCAAACTCTTGGCCAACTTAATCAAGTCAAAACAAAGGAGCCTAAGGAAGCACCCAAAAATGGAACGTCCTTCTGGGATTGATCCCAGAGGGTAATGTTCCCACTTTTTTTTTCTTTAAATGCCATTTATATTTTTTACTGCTAATAGTAATTTATTATTTAAGCATCAAAGCTAGCATTTTACAAGACATATTTAAATTGAATTATTCAGCAGAACACAGGTTCTGTGACGCTTGAAATCTTGGACACTCACCAACAGAAAGTCATCTAATAAAAAGGTGTCACCTTGCCCGCTTTTTGCCTCTCATTTTTAAGCAGACAGCTGTAGTTTTATTTTTCCCACACACACCCACACCTTTTTGTTTTTTTTAAAAAATCTCCCACTTCTTTCAAAATCTATAGGCTTTCGGGCCAATGAAGGAGTCATTGGAAATCAATTTCTTAAAAATGCCCCAAAGATGGCTCACAATATCCTAATGATGAACAACAAAACCAATAACTAAAAGGGAGAAAAACTGGATGTACAAATAGCAACTTATTAAAGCCTCCTGCTCCAATTAAAACTCCAACTTTCATGAAACCTAGAATAATCTGATCATTTCTATCATGGTACCTCGGAGTGTGAAAATTGCTTTACAAGGAACATCTCAGGCATCCTTAAAAACATCCCTGCAAGGTGGGTTGTGTTGAAGCAAACAGCGTGACCACTCTTCAAATTTTCATCCGTTCCCAATCAGTCTAGCACTCATAGCACCAAATAAGGATCCATAGAAAATTCAATACTTTGAAGGGCTTACGGGATCACCATCAGAAAACATTCAGCACCCTCATACAACTACATTCCTTTTGGACAAAGCCAGGACAATTAAACCTAAATCAAAGTGGTTTAAATATGCGGTGCAGAGACATGTCTGTAGTTGTCCCAATGCAAAGATCCGCAAAAGGAGTTCACTCATCCTTTCCTACAGCAAAACAAATTACCACTGGGGGGAGAAAGTAGGTGTCTACGCTGGGTGCTACAAACAGAAGAGTTTGAGGGAAAGGGCCAGCTGCTGAACTCATGGGCAAGAAAGTCGGGGGGGGGGGGGGGTTCTCCTGCAGTAAAATGTGGTGAGAAGCTGGGGTTTGTTTTTTCACTCATTGAATCTGGGCTATAGCATTCCCAAGCTTGGACCAGCATCAAGTAGGCATGGTTGGGAACCTGATGAGGGCTCACATCCCAGCAGGGGGGCACTGGTAAGAAGCCGCTGGAATTGCTCCTCCTCTTTACCACTGCAACCTGTTTGATCATCTGCTTCTTTGCTCTGGTCCAGACAATGGTGGTGGTGGTGAGGAGGAGGAGGAGCAGATGCCACTGCCTTCTTGCTCACTGGCTCTCTGCCTGTCAAAGAAGCAAGTGGGAGCACTGGTGAGAAAGAGGAGGAGGAGCAACAGCAGCTGGTGACAAGAGCAGTGAGAAGGTAGACTCATTGAGCAACGGGGCATTGAGGGCCTTCAAAATCCTGAAGCCGGCACTGTCCTTTTCCAAACTAAATATTCTTACATTGCTGCACCAGGCTGCCGAATATGATCAAGCATCATCTACACTGCCAATCTTAGATCTGGGAGCTCATTTCAAACACCTGGTCATTTATATATATAACTCTCTGGGTGGTTTTGGGCAAGTCATCGTTTCTAAGCCTGTTCTTCCATCTGAAACATGGAAGCAATACTTTTATAATGAAATTGTAAATAATTGTTATCAGTATCAGCACTTAATGGCAACGATATATTTACTCAAATACAAATAAAATGCCTTTGAACTGGTTAGGGAATTTCAGAATCATTCTGGCAGTTCTTTTTCCTCTTTGTGCAATAAAAGTTTGGTGAAATATAGAGGTCAAGCTGAGATCTACAAAGGACAATATCCATGAAGGGAATACTGCAACAAGCATGTCAGTTCTAGTTTCTTCACTATGTTCCACTAACACAATTTAACCCCTACTAAGAGAGAAAGCGGCTGGGCAACTTTGGTCAGGTTGCTGAACCACCAACATACAAAAACAAAAATCTCTGTCTTCCAAAATGAACATTTTTGAAATCAAACAATTAAGTAAAAATTAAAATTGACTTGGATTCATCGGGGAGGATGTGGCATCGGGGAGGATGTGGCATCTTTCCTTGCCACCACCACCTAAAATAATTCATATACCCTAAATATTAATGAAATGCTATTTTGTACCTTTCAGACTTGAACAATTATGATTAGTTTTGTGATCTTTAGCCGTATTTACTGGCATTCAAAGGCAGATTCTATCTTGTTAGATTGTTATAAATGGGACCCCAGGGATTCAACACACACAGGCTTTGGCAGCTGTGAATGCTCCCCCCCCCCCCGCCCCAGAACGTTCCTCTTTGAGGCTTTAGACACATTTTTTGAGTTTCCAGTGTGAAAATTATACACACACACACACACACACACGCACAAATTAAAGTTCCTTTACCAGATCATTACAGACACAGGACACAATCCACCAGGAGTATTTCCTAAAGAAATCTCACAAGACTTGGATGTCTATAACTTGCGTATCTCCCATTCATTTCCATGAAGGTTCCATAGCTGGTATTCCTAGCAGATTGTGTATACAGAACAACAAACAATTTGGGTTTGCCCCCTTTTTTAAAATAAATTAATTAAAAAGCTCAATCTCTTTTTGAAATGCGTAAATCTTGCTTCTTTGTGCTTGCTATTTTTGTGCATTTAAAAAGTTGCAAGTAAAACAGATGTGGAAAAGATCTGTAATTACAAATTATGTTTTCGTTATTTTTGTTTTTTTTTCAATCTACCTTGTTCCATTTTAGTTTAAAATATATTCTGTCTGGTCCAGACCTGTTTCTGCATACCACAAAACATCAACACATTTCCGACTCAACACTTGAGAGGGTGTCATTTCAAAAGGTAAACTCTGGATCTGCTAGAGGCAAACAGGGCACATTTTTTATTTCCGGAGTAACAGCTTTGGAGAAATGTTTGAACAAGAATTTAAGAGCTTTGCGGTAAGAGCATATACTGTTCTTTATTTTTTCTGGCTCTTGAAGTACTCTTTGAGTTCTTTAAATAACTATTTAAAAGTTGGGGAGGGGGAGTTGTGGCAGGGAGGGAAAGGATAATAAAGATCCACAACAAAGTGGGTATTTACATGCGTTTTTATTTCTGGTTAATATAAAAAAATATTGTAATGAAAAACAGCTCTGAATGTAAAGTCAGTTCTCCCGCTCATTTGTTTCTATGAGGATCCTTATAAATGACTTAATTTCATCACTATATTATAAAACTTGAGATTTTTTAGAAATAACAACTCATTATTTCTCTCCAAGATACTTTAACAATCCAATGTTTAGCTTTTTTTCTGATTAATTTCTATTACTATTCTTTTACTTCGGTCAGAGATGAGCCATTTATTCAACACCACCTCAGAAATACACCATAATCTGAGCAATCAGAGGGCCTTTGCTAAACCAGCATTTCCACCAATACATGCTAGTCAGCACCCTATGAGTGTTATCAGACCAGCATTTTATTGCACGCTCGTTACTGGCCACTCACGGATTTTCACGAGTTCTTTTCACAACGCCGTCTGCCTCCTGCTCACCTCCCACTTCTTTTGCTCATTTTCCCATCGCAAAAAAGACCTGGAAAATCCAACTTTTTTGGCTGTAGTTAAACGGGCTGCCATTTCCTGCTGTGTGCAGGAGAAGCAGTGGGACAAAAACGCCCACCAAATGGGCCTCGTGGTCATTGTTTGCTTCCTCTTTCTTCCACGTGTGAAGAAAGAGGAAGCTGATCATCCCTATTGTGGGACAGAAAAGCAACAGTAGGGAAACACAATTTCCCCCATCTGATGTGAAGAAAGTTGTGCCAAATAACTCCATCACCTGTGGGGTCTGTCTTTGATTCTAAGCCTTGGGACAGTTGGGACAACTACCTCGAGTAAGATTGGACTTAACTCAATTTCACAAGTAAATCTACATTATTCTGATTTGCTGCACCTGTGCAGTGTCCTAGACGTTGTGATGAAAAGTATAACAGCACAACTCACAGCATTGCACTGGTGACACATTTCCTATTCCCAGCGCAATCCATTTTTTGCCTTGCCTTGCATTGTAGATCATAGCATCAGATTGTGTCAATCAGTTTCCTTAGCATCATGAAATGGTATCTGTGTCTAAGCTTTGAGATATATACATTACTCTTTTTGTGTTTGGATGGCCTATTATGAATACATTTGGATTTCAATTATTCATTTATATTTGTATATTGGGAATAAGGTCACAGCAATAGAAACTGAACTGTTGTATTCACGCATACTGCAAGCAATCTGATTTGATTTTTCAGTGGATTTGGGTGAGTCATAGCTCTTGACACATACTTGAAACATCTAGGAATCACAGCCATGTCCAGGTTCAATTCACTAAAAGAATAAACTTGAGTTGACATTGCTAAGGGAGGGTGGGGAGAAGGTCCATTCTGTTCTTTTGGAAGCTTATTTTCATACAAGAAAATGCAAAGCAGCTGTTGAAGAATCTTGTTATATCCATGAACAATAAATCTGAATGTTTTTACTTCCCTTCCTCTTTTTCCTCCACATTTACAAACATCTTTGTTATTATCAGCACCAATTTTTTGTTTTCTTTTTTGTGATTACTAAAAACAGGGGATCTAGGGTTTTAATTATAGAACATTCCCCACCTGGAAATACACCTAAAAAATTGACCACACGATCTCCACTCATAAGGTGGACCTTGGGTGCATTCTCACAAATTGCCTTGTAGATCCAAACTGATTTGCATCACTACCCTACTTATAAACAGACTTGGAATCAGAGATTATGTTTATATCGTACACAGTGAAGACATAAGCCTTGCCCTGGTTCAGAACACATCCTCCTGATTTCTGTGTGCCAGTGAGAAGCAATATGGACAGCACCCTAGCACAACCCCATTTGCTCTTAGTAAAATCATCCCTCACACCAAAGAGGAGTTACTAAACTGCAAAGGCACTATTAATCCATATTTAAGTGATCATGAAAACACATCCTTATAAATAATGACATTGTACGAAAATTATATTGATATAGAAGTGATATCACCATGTCTTCTTTCAGTTAAGCCATCAAAACAACATTGTCTAGACGGTGCAGGAGAGGGGGGAAATTATCTGGACTTGGACTTGCCTTTGATTTGTAAATGCAGATTACTTTCATCTGCAACTCCAGCATATATTTCAAGGATGCCACTCAATTACGTCAGTTCAAGGTGACCACTCCTACACTTTAAAGTTAAGCACGTTAGGTCTCTGCAAAAGTCCGGCCATAGGCATCCAAGCTACAGTTGCAGGGAATACGCCTGTCATTTCTTCTCTTGCTTTTCTCAGCCTCCCGTCACTTGGGAACAGGCTGGAAAGAACAGGCCTACCCTCCGAACGCCTCTAAGGAAACCCGGAACCCAAACCCTTGCTGGTAGATGCTGACAGCGAAACAGGAAACCCCAAACACTGTAGCAAGCATTCAAGCAAGGCAAAATAATTTATTTGAAAGACTTCAGCCCTCAAGTGGCTGAAAAGGGAAAGAAAGGGGAAGAAGAAATTTGTTGCAGGAGGGGGGGAGGAGGAGGAGGAGGAGAAATAAGAGACAAGGAAATGAGAGAAAGAGAAATAGCGGCAGTAGGCGATCTTGCTTATTAGCCAAGGAGGCAGTGCTGTAGAGAGAAGGCAGAGGTGAGCAAACCAGCTGAACCGCTTGCAGCATTAATCAGTAACAAAGAGGCCGGGTCTACTGCCTGGCTCCAGCCCTTGAACCTGGACTCTGCTCTATAAATTTCAACTTCGAATGGTTCCCTTCTTGCTGAAAGACAGGTTGGCACTAGGCCAAGTCTAGCTACCACCACTGGAAGAGAAGAGAGAGAGAGAGAGAGAGAGAGAGAGAGAGAGAGAGAGAGAGAAGGGAGGGAATAGGAAACCTTCCAACTCAGGAAACTTCTCTTCAGTTTCGAGGTTCTGCTTTGTTTTTAACTGACATCGTAACAGGGCCTCTCCAGCAAACAACA
Source organism: Anniella stebbinsi (assembly GCA_029215795.1). Classification (NCBI taxonomy): domain Eukaryota; kingdom Metazoa; phylum Chordata; class Lepidosauria; order Squamata; family Anniellidae; genus Anniella; species Anniella stebbinsi. Next base: position 353,009,904 of record JARDYH010000001.1, read on the forward strand.
GTAGGTGGCCAGGTGAAAATTAATTGGGGGAGTGAGTTGAGTGGGATGGCGGGGAGAATAAGAGACTTAACTACAAAACGAAACGATTCAAGGGTTGTTTTCATTCCGTCTGGATCCCCCAAGCCTGGACTTTGTCTTGCACAGAATAAGCAGCAGCTCTTGCGTCTTAACATCTCAGACCCCACCTCCAGCTAAGAGTTCAAGCAGACACGTTTAAAGGATCAGGGCTCCAGAGTGATGTTGAAAATAATAATAAACGTCTTTATAAAGGACAAGGCCTGTTGAAGCCCTGCTGGTGTTTGCTTGAACCCGGCTTCCTCTGCTCCTTTTATGTGGTCGCTTCGAATACGAAATAAACAATGGCAGCAAATCCAAATGAGTTATTTATTACTTCATAAACATTCTTCATACTCGTCCAGCACTCTGGCAGGCTTATACACACACACACACACACTCCCAGGGTAAAAATAAATTTCTGCCCACCTCTGTTCCCTTCAGTTGTAGTTTTATTGAGCAAGATTAGGAATGTTATAAATGTAGTGGGAATATAATTGTTGTATATTAGCAATAGTAACTACTTATCTTGATGGATAAAGAGTCTTGTGGCACCTTAAAGAATAAGACCCAGTTTATACACTCATGTCTTTGCAAGTCTTTGGGTGTTGGAGCAAATGTGCCGCCACCGCCACCCCCCATTAGGCAAGACTGGACATGGGCACTAATTCATACAATTCTTCCTCAAAAGAGAGGGATGTTGCATGGATATGGCATCCACACAACCAGGTGTCCACATGTGGAACATTGTATGTGTGGTACAGGGAATGTGTTCACACCAAGTTTCCACTCCACGAAGGCCATAAAGAAACATAGTGACTTGGTTCGCACAACCTGACAGCCCACCGTGGCTTAATTTACCCATAAGGCCTGCAAACGCCTTTTTTGCCTGGCACCCAACTTGCCGTGGCTTGTTGTGTCAGGTGAACCCAGGCAGCAGGGGCTGTTTTGAGGGTTAGACAATACTCAAATAACCATAATACAAGCCCCATTTGGGTTTGCGTGACACAACAAGCCACAGCAAGCTGGGTGCTGTGGGCACCATGCAAAAATGGTGCCTGTGGGTGCCTGGCACAACACAACATGACAGCCCCCATGAGTAAATTAACCAACAGAGGGCTGTTATGTCATGCAAACCAGATTATTGTAGCTTGTGACCTCACAAGCTTAAAGTGGATTCTGCAGATTCTGAATTGGGTGGAAACGTTAAGTATGTATGCAGTGGAGGCAAAATCAGTTTTAAATAGTGAGGCTACATTATTTAACATGTACAGATAAAACATTTTGAGCCCCAACCCAAGATATCTGGGGACCTGAGGTGGAAAATCCAAATGTGGATCTCCTACCCTATTACCTATGGTGTGTATGTATGTATACACATATATACATACACACATACCACATACATACACACACGTAACAAATTTGAAAAGACCTACCCTTTTAGGACTCCCCCAAATTTGCCATCTCAGACAACTTATTTGTTCATCCCCAGCACTAAATATTTTATATGTAAGTGCGCAAATGTAACATGAACACACATTTGTCATGTATTTAACACACAGCTGTACTTAAACACCCAAGTATGGAGTTGGGACCTGCCATAGCCCCAAATGGCCATGGCCATGGGTACGGACCAGTTGCAAACATGCATTTGCCGCTGCATATAATGCAAAGTGATACAGGGCTGTTCTGAGGGTGAATGAGATCATGACTTCAGACATTAAAAAAAGAGCTTTGCAGTTATTAATCTTCATCCTTATTATTATTATTATTATTATTATTATTACCTTCATTCTTTATATAGCACTTTTCCCAGGGTACACAGTGCTGTACAAATCTTTGAATGTATCTTCTCAAACCACCACAGTGTTTGCGAAATGAGAACTGAAGAGGAAGGGGCTGAGGGAAGAGTCTCCGTAGTGGGTGGAGTGGAGGGAGGGAGCTGTCAAAGTGGAAAGAAAGAAGGCAGAGTATCTATTCAAGGACTGGGCATGCTGACCAAGGTCAGCTGGGGAGAGATGGCCCCTCATAGCAGCTGCGTAATTATGCCTAAATTATGCGTGGCAGTGAAATTCCAAAGACTGAGACTGGTATAGCCAGACAGGGAGACGCAGGGCTTGCGGGACACCAAAAAGGAGATGCTGAATGATTTTAATTGCTTTGCAAATTTCTAAAGGCTAGATTAAGATGCTCGCTCTCTCCCTCCTGAAGGGTCTGATGTGCCATACAGTTTTGCAAGCATAAATGCAGATAAAAGGTCCTAATGAGAGCGAGGGGGGCAGGGAGGGGGCTTAGATTGGTAGGCACTGGCCATGATCAAAAGGTTAAAGGGGGAAAAATATCAAGACTAAAATCACAGTGCAATCTGCAGAGGCAGGAGGGCCCCAATCTGTTTTTGCATATAAACAGGCATGCACGATCAGCTTAATTGGCTTAATTTAGCCCCTTACCCTAAAAAACAAAGGTGCTCCTGGGTGTTGTCTATGTATATTTAAACCAATTTATATTGCGCATGCATACATCTAATTTTGGTAAGATTGTCTTTCATCTGGTTTTCCTGAACAAGCAAACACCCCCCTTTTCTTACTCATATGAATCTAAATCATAAATGTGTTTTTAAATACGAAGATTTTGTTTAAATAAATAAGAGGCTTGAGTGCTGGGGCAGGCTGTACAGTTTGCTAAGTTTTTACACACACGTACACACAAATGGCAAAGGCATGAAAGAAACAGACAGGAGGGAGGGAGGACAAAAGAGAAAGCAGCTGCTCTAGACTGATTCACCCAACTAGTTGAGGAAAAGCATCTACCCTTTGCTGCTCTCAGCCCTCCAGCAGGGCTTGGGAGACTCAGGAACCACTTTGCTGCTCCTGTACCGCCTGTGCTGCTGTTGCTGTTACAGACATTTATTCCAGTTAAGGGGTTAACGATTCGTTTCCACTACTTCTCTCGAGAAAACCTACAATGAAAACATTGGCACACGAAACTGCTCTGACTGCCAGAATGCCACAGCGCGAGTGAAAAGTCCGTTTTGTTTTCATTACATTGCTGGGATTTCCGGCTTAGCTCCTTAGCTTAGATACTAAATCCCAAGATATCCCACCCACTTTTATATCAATGGATGGATAGATAGATAGTGTTTTCAGGATACCTCACAACCTATTTCATAAAATGTCTTCTTTTTTTGGTGGTAGTAGTGTTTGGATTTATTCATTTTTTTAAGGAGGAAGATTTTTCTCCCCCTCCAAAAAAACCAATGTTTTGGCTGAAGTAGACAAGGCACGTTCTCTCAAGATGCAGAGAGCTGGTACTTCAATTCATTTGCAGTGTGGCTCAGTTAAGAAACACAATGTCACGTGTACTTGCTATTTGGGGAGGGGGCTACCTTCCCTTCCCCTCTTTGATTGCATGCATGCATGCCCTCAACTCCCACCTCCAAGCCCTCACCAGAGACAGCATCAAAATCCAGGGCAAAAATCAATGCCTTTCTCAGTTATATGACATGACAGGGAAATTTGAGCTTTTCTTGTACAAAAATATATGACTACTTTATAAATGGTGTGAGTGCATATATATGCACAGGCACACAGGCACACACACAGAGCTATGGTAGGAAAATGTTTGATTCTCAGAAACCCCTGTAATAAGGGGGGGGCAAACCACTGTGTCACAGCTTATTTGGTCCATGAGAGTCAATGCAGCACAGGTTCAAATACAAGCAAAACAATCATTGGAAAGACATGATGCTAGGGAGTTTGCTCTGGTGATGCAGGAGGAGCTCTCTCCCCCTGCAATGTGGCAGGGGGTACTGGTGGCAAAGAGTTTTCTGCCCCATTTATTTATTTATTTATTTATGGTAAAGTCAAGTCAGAGTGACTTTTATTGATCATCCACCAGTCTCCAGCTGTCAAATAATTTGTACTCACAGACTTGGCTTTTCTGATGAAAGCACAGGGTGGGCGGCTGGGGGAAGAGAGAGAGAGCCGGTGATGTACTGTCCTTTTCAACCACTTTCCCATGCGACCTCAAATTCCCAAGCAAATTCATATGGCATGTCTCCTACGATCAATATTCCACTAACAGTAAAGTAGTTGGTATTTTCTCTGTCTCTCTCTCTCTCTCACTCTGCTTACATTCTAACAAATGCCACGCTTTTTTTAACCTTTTGCTTTTGTTTTTAGTAATTACTGTCATTATTGTTATTAGGCAAACTTTTTGTAAGAGCAGAAAAAATAGCTATCAAACTGAACAATTATTAGAAAGGAAATAGCCATCTAACTGGACGATCATTACCTTCTACCAATTTTTATCACCATCTTTGCATCCAAAAGAACACTCATTCTGTCAATATCGGTCGTTATTACAGCAGGAATGTGTACCTCTCTTCTCTCACACGTGTGCACACACGTACACAGGCAATGGCTCTGATGCTGCTTGATTCCACCAGGGGAACCATCCTATGAGCTGAGTTCTGGTCATGGGATGCTCCCACTGGTGAAAAACAACTTTCACCAATTCCCCATTCCCTCTGCAGCTTCCTGTGGCCCCATAAATCTGCTTCGAAGTGCTGGGGGACACTCCAGAACATTGCAGAGGGGGGTCCCAAGAGAAAGCGGGCCAGCAAAAATTGCCTCCCCACTTCTACCAATAGAGTCATCCGCTGGATCTAAAGCCTTCCATGAACAGAAATAGCCCCTTCTTTCGCAGGAGGCACACTTAGGATCCAAGCTAATGAGTCACACAAGTATGAAAACATGGGCAAAGGTTTGGAACAGTGTATACATTCAGTAGGAGTGTACCACATCAGTTTGCAGATAGAAGATCAAATTTTGAAATATTCCATACAAAAAACAAAATACCTCTTGCACATAGAAAAATAGCATGTCAGGGAGAAGGCTAGATTCATATTTTTCCCTGACGTGCTATTTTCTTATATGCAGGGAGATATTTTCAAGAAGGACACTCAAACATGCAACCCACTCACGCAGATATACATACAGCCTGAACATCATTTGATTTTGCTGATTGCATTGACTGAGCTTTTATTTCCACAGAGTAAGAAGGAAGCATCTTCTTACACTGCAAGGGCTTGTTTACATGTAATCTAGACTGGGGGTGGAGGAACATATGCCATACATACTTCCCTGCCTATGCTCACACAGGTGCACAGTTTCATACTATGAAAAGAGGGAGACATTATGAGAAGAACCGTAGCTCAGTGTTGAAGCAAATTACCTGCATAAAGACTCCACACATCTCTAGTTAAAAGAGTGATCTGAAAGAGCTGTGCCTAAGATCTTTTATAGTAGCTGCCAGTCAGAGTAGGCAATTCTGGGCCAGATGAACACTCCAACATGGCATACAGTAGCTTCCTAGGTTCATATGATAGCTCTATCCAGCCTCATGTAAGCAGCAGGTCCACACTTATGTTTTTACAGTCACAACTGAGGTAAGGTTCAGAAAATAAGCTCTGCCTATTTGCTTGATCAAGCCCTAAAGGTGTGTGGTTATTTTGCTATTGCTAAAAGCAGTCAAGAGTTTCAAAGTTTTCCCAAACCATATGAAATTGCCTCAGATCATTGGTTAGTCCAGCCAAAAGTCTAGACGGGCAGCAGCTCACAGATTTATTTATTTTTACATTTATATCCCACCATTTTTCCCTCTTGAAAGGAAAATGAGGCGGCTTGCATGGTCCTCCTCCTCTCTGTTTTATCCTCACACCAACTCTGTGAGGTAGGTTAGGCTGAGAGGTGGTGACTGGACCAAAGACACTCACTGAGCTTCATGATGGCTGAGTGGGGACTAGAACCTGGATTTCCTGAGTCCCAGTCCAACACTCTAAGCACTACGCCACACAGCTCTCCCCAGTCTTGTTACCCAAGATTATTTTAACTGGAGATGCCAGAAAGTGAATCTGAGATCTTATACACAGGCCGTTTCTACCCTGGACTTTTTTTTGTGGAATTGCCCCTGGGCAGGGGGGACAGGCACGGGTTTTCCCAGGAACAAAAAATTCCCTGGGAAAACCCGATTCTTCCCACAGTCCTGGGAACGTCCCAAGACAGTGGAAGGTGTGGGTGCCCATCCCGCCTCATGCCCACTTACTCGCGAGTAAGTAGGCACCAGAAATGGGCTATAGAGCGCAAGTGCGCTCTCTCCTCTCTTAAAAAAAGTAAATGGCGGGCACAACGGTGTGACGGCCCAGGAGGAAGCCAGGATGTTGCACTTCCTAATTTGGAAAGAGGGCATTGTTGGGGGAGGACTTTGGAGCAGATGTCCAGAGCCCCTCAAGAAATGAATAGGAGAACCTCCAAACAGTTAACCACATTTTGAAATAAAGGAAATAATACAAATTGCTATCTAAACCGGGGGGGGGGGGGGGCTCCCCCAGCTCCGTAACACCATCAATTCTAGAACCTAAAATTGCCTAACTGTGCCATTTCTTACACATGTAAAGCATGTCCCTTTGCTCTGAGTTATGGCCCTTCATCACAAAATTTTCAGAGGTACTAGGTCCACCTTTCATCCAGTACAGAACAAAAGCCACCTCGAGCCAGGTATCATCCTGTGGACACAAAGCAGCAGAGCCTCACAGAGCATCCAACAGATCCAAACGATGTCATCATTACTGAGCTATGGAGATCTTTAAAGGAACTAGTACGGGGCTCTGTGTAGGACTCAGCATGTTGTCAGTGCTAAACAGTAACAGCAGAAATAGTACTGGTAGTATGCAACACTGAGTTATTTTGCAATAAGTGCGGAATTAGAATTACATAAGGTAAATATAATTGGATAGTAATAGTATCAGTAGTAATATTGGTATTTGTCAAGCCACCTTCTCATAATTATACTATAGCAGAAGACTCCATTTTACAGTGGCCCTAACCTATAGCCCACTTCATATAATGCTAAATCCAGCCCTGTCATTTGAATCCATTCTTGCAATCCCGTTTTGTCCATATGTTTTGTCCAGAGCTAGATAGCATAAACCATCGCCTGGATCTTTTCCAGTTATGACAAACAGCTACTAGTTTTGAATGTATAATCAGCTGTCTGCAGTTAAGCATATAAAGTGTGAATGGCATGTGCTGCTCCTCTTAAGATTAGAGCAAACAAAAGAGGTCAGATGCATGAACGAATGTGTTTCTCTACTTTTAATCTTCTCGCTACTATTGTGCATTGTCTTCCTGGTACTGTGCTTAGCATGATTCACTTGGCTGGCTGAATCACAGACATTTGCAGTCTTCAAGGATTGCATCTCCTTCTGGCTTCAACAGACCTACACTGGAGCCAGTGATTTGAGGATTTACACCATTGCTCATTACTTACTTCAGCTGCACCCACAACACTGTGCTCTCAAAATATTAGCCAGTAATTCTATCTCTTCATATGAAGGCATTTGCTAATCATCCTGACACCGCCCTCTCAAATTATCCAAGTATGTCCCAGTTGCACCGGAATGGCCCTGCACAAGGGTTACACAAATCATACCATTTGCACTAGCCTAGCTAGTAATGTAAGCACAGGTATTCATAGGAACATAGGAAACTGCTTTATGGGTCTGGCCATGGGTCCACCTAGACCAGTACTGTCGACACTGACTGGCTGTGGCCCTCCGAGGTTTCAAGACAGGAGTTTTTCCTGCCCTAGCAGGAGATGCCGGGGATCGAACCTGGGACTTTCTGCATGCAAAGCATACATACCACCAATCCATGCCATGCTTTGTTTGTTTGTGTCCCGCCTTTCACCAACTGTTGCTCAAGATATTTATACATATCAACCAGTGGTTCCCTATCTTTCTCCAAAATGACCCATCAAGAACACTTGAGCTGTATCAAGGGAAATAACCCCCCTCCACAATACACAAATTTAGAACAGTGCCTCCTGGTGTGACAATGTTTCTCCCAAAATACACCGGGTAAGGGGATCTGTGAAGATGTAGGATAAAGTGAGACCAACAAATGTAGTTGCTTGGATAAATAGCAGAATAAAAAGCCAGATCTGAGTCTTTCCTGGCACTCTGAAGTTTAACTACCTGTAAAGTCTCATTATGGAGAAAGTAAACGCCAAGATTCATCTAGTTACCAATATGACCAAATTAAAACAAATGCCAGAAAATGCTACCTTGGTTTCCCATAACTAAGTTTCTCACTGCCAATCAGCCTGCAGCCTACCAATCCATCAACAAACCTTCCACAGCCCACAGGTGTGTCCTGACAGGACTTCCATTTGCAAACCACACCACTTGTCCCTGTTCAGCTTTCTATATAGATAAATGGGTGAAGTCTATGAACTATCATTGGGAGGAAAAAGGAGCAAATAAGAGCCACTTCGTTTTACTCGAGAGAAGACTGGATCTGGAACTCAAATTAAATTAAAATGCTGCTTTCCAAAATGATAGTAAACACCATGAAAAGCTGACCAGGGAAACTTTTTGCAATCTAAAACATGAAAACAGGCCTGTTTCTCCAGCGCTAGAGTGGATAAAACTCCCTTGAGTTTTCCATCCATTTCTCTCTCTCTCTCTCTCTTCACACACACTCACAGAGTAAGGCAGCCACTCCTTCAACTAGACCAGCCTTCCTCTACCTAGTGCCCTTCAGCTGTTTTGGACTACAACTCCCATCATCTCTCCCCATTGGCCACGTTGGCTGAGGCTGATGAGAGCAGTAGTCCATTTGGAAGGCCCTCATTTGGGGAAGGCTGAACTAGACTACCATAACACCCTAACATTATGCTTAGACAAGTCAGTAAACATTTACGCTATGGGTGGGTAAGATGCGAATTGCCTAAACAAGCCCCTTGCTAGCCCACATGTTGTGGGAAAAGCCTTCATGCAGCACTAGACAAATAGGCTGTTCTGGTACAATCATAAAATTACAACGCCTACTCCTGTGCCCCTTTCTCACTAGGCTTGTCTACACCTGCCAGTAATCCCGGGACGGTCACGAGGTCATCCCTGTGCTTCCAAATGACTCAGAGCTGATCCCGGGGTAAACTGAGGACGAGCACTCAGTTCTCCCGGGATAGCCGGAATGTGTTTTTTCCCGGATTTTCCTGCTGTCTCGGGACCATCCCGAGCTCCGTGGGTGGTGTGGCTCTCGCTCCCGGGGTCCTCCCTCTTCCCCATGAGTAGCGGGGCTCAGGAAATGGGCACAGAGCTATGCGGGGGGAGTCCGTGGGCATCAGGGGTGAGGGGGAGCGCATTTTCGCCATCTTTGGGATGGCGCTTGGCGTCTTCCAGAGCCAACTTTGTTGTATTTTTTAAAAAATGTTCCTTCGTGCAGAATCGTGCCTGCACAATTGTGCAAATGTCTCCAATAATAATAATAATAATAATGGCACCCTGGAATGTCCCTCTTTACTTCTGGGACAACTTGCTGGAGTGTGGTCCCTGAGGGATGATCCTGGAAGTGGAAAACTCCGTGATCATCCCTCCCCGCTCCCCAAAGGACTGCAGGTATAGATGAGCCCACTGTCTTCCACAGATTTAGGTATCCAGGAAAGTTTGCATTTTATTTTGTTTTAATTGAAACAAAGCTAAATTGAAAGCTAAACATCTTGATTAAAAGCAACAACATGAGCTGCAAAACAAAAAGTGCAGAACAACCTATCAGGCCAAGATCTATAGTTAAGAAATCTGTAGTCACAAAGAGATATTCTATGAGAACATTCACTCAGGCTGTGTTCGGGAGACCATCAGGTAATGTTGGGGAGTGATGAAACTGGATCCACCGTGGCTAGTGGAAACTAGTAGACATCTGGTGAGAACATGGGTGTGTCCACACATACTAAAAAATAAGGAGTCAGAGTGCATATTTCCCCAGACGCATGAGCTTAGATTCCTCCCACATTCAGAATGCTGGTGACAGATGTTCTAAAGTCTGATGTCTTCAGCCTTCCGCAAAGGCTTCTCATGGGCTATCTACTTTATTTGTTTATTTTTTAAAAGCTCACCATATAGATTTATTCAACTTAATGTTTGTACCTTGAATTATTTAAAACACACACACCAATTTTAAAAAATTGAAAAAGTGCTCCAGAAAGAAAGGAGGAAGAGGCCAGAGAACCGGGCATCACAGAGTTCAGACACAAACAGGAAGAACGGGTTTTCACTAAAGCTCGGCTGTTTGGTTTTTTTCAAAGTATACATCTGAGCAAAATGTAGTAAGTGTGCTTCCACTCACTGCTCAAATTATGTATGTCTGGATGCACTGGAAGTCTGACTAACACTATCATTAGCACAAGTGAGAGTTTTGGTGTTAGAATTGTCTGCATTTTAAAGTGCTGCAATTGACAAAGATTTATTCTTGAGTAATATCACTTAAGGGCACAACCCTATGCATATTTATATTCAGTCATGGCTGGCTAGGGAATGCTGGGAGTTGTAGGACTTTTTTTCTGTCTAACCATGCCTAGGATTGCGCCTTAAGGTGAATTGGTATCTGTAGAATTAGTTACAAAGATGACACATTAGGAAGGATACAAATGCAACAGATAAATAAATACATAAACTCTTCCTGACATATTTTCCAAGAATTATTAGAACATAGGTCAGCTTAATTACTAATAATGAAGTAGCCAATTAAGACTGTTGCAAATTGCGAGGGAAAATAATAATTAAAGGCAACATGCATTTTTTTAAAACAGCTATTGTCTAAAGCAAGAATACAGGTAAGACACAGCATTCTGACAAGACATCTTGTTTCACCTGTAACAGATAACACAGCAATGAATGATACTTGCTTGTTCTGTCTGCTTTAAGTGGATAGACATATTCGAGGATGTACCAGTGATAATGTAGCCTCTCCGCGACCACAGCCAGCGAGTTGACCAGCGGTGTAGATACTCCTAAAACTTACGTGGCCTGAAACAGTGAGAGGTCTTGCACATTTACCCCTCTCCTAATGGTTTCTCTGCGTTCAAGGGGGCTTACACAAAAGATACTTCTGGTGAACTCTGGCCATGCTAATTTGACTCTCCTGATAGGGGAAGTGGGTGGGGGGAAATCTACTAGCAGTTGCATTCCCTTTTTTTTTTTTTTACTAGAGGCTGAAGAAGGATTCAAAAAAGTCATATGCATGGGACAATATGCTAGAAGTTGATATCATCTGCTTGTGGCTAGTATACTTTTGTACTAGGAGCATAAATCTGACAGAAGCACATGTGGGTCAGAAGCAACTAATTGGTCAATTTCATTCCTTCCACGCACAACCACCAATGAGCCCTAAACTGTAAGGCAGCCTTCTCCAACTTGGTATCCTCCAGATGTTTTGGCCTTCAAATCCCATCAATCCCAACCAGCATGGCGAATGGTCAAGAATTCTGAGAGTTGCCGTCTAAAACATCTGGAGAGTAACAGGTTGGAGAAGGCTATGTGCCGTTACAGGGGAAGGAGAGATAGTTATCTAACACCTATCTTACCTTCCGATTGCTCTGCCATCCCGGGGAACTTGGAGAACGAACCAGGCCACCCACAGAACCTCTCCTTGCTCCTATGTAATGCCAGGTCAGTTAAAAATAAAACACATGTCATCCATGACCTTCTTTTGGATGAGGAGGCTGACCTGGCATGCTTCACTGAGACCTGGTTGGGAGATGATAGTGGACCGACATGGGCGCAGGCCCTCCCAGCTGGGTACTGTGTTAGTGAGCAGGTGAGGGAAAGTGGGCGGGGGCGGAGTAGCTGTGGTCTACAGGGATAATCTTAACCTGACCAGACTTCCTGTTCGTGAACTGAATTACATCGAGTGTGTGTACCTGAGTCTGAAGACCAGGGATAGACTAGGGATTCTGTTGGTGTACCGGCCACCCCGCTGCCTATCAGACTCCCTGGCTGAGCTCGCGGAACTGGTCTCGGAGCTGGTGTTGGATTCACCCAGGCTTTTGGTCCTGGGCGATTTCAACATCCCATTCGAGACTGGTTTGTCAGGTGGAGCTCGGGAGTTCGTGGCATCCATGACAACCATGGGCCTATCCCAATTGGTCTCTGGACCCACACATTCAGCGGGTCATACCCTCGATGCTGTTTTCAGTTCCGAACAGACGGATCTGTGGGCGGAGGTAACAAATACCTCCGTGTTGTCATGGACAGACCATTTTCTGGTTAGGGTTAGTATCACCGCTACCACCCGCCCCTGCGGGGGTGGTGGACCTATTAAGATGGTCTGCCCTCGAAGGCTGATGGATCCTGCTGGATTCCAGAAAGTCTTGGAGGGTTTTATGGCTGGTATCGTCGACGATCCTGTAGAAGCCCTGGTTGATAGATGGAATTGAGACCTAACTAGGGCTATCGACACGATCGCCCCCAAACGTCCTCTCCGACCCGCTTCTAACAGGGCGCCCTGGTATACGGAAGACCTCAGGGAGTTGAAGCGGAAGGGACGACGACTGGAGCGCCGATGGCGGAAAACTCGACTTCTATCCGACAAGACACGGCATAGAGAACATCTTCGTTCCTATGGGGTGGCAATACGTGCAGCGAAGAAAGCTTTCTTCTCTGCGCGCATTGCGTCTGCGAATTCGCGTCCAGCGGAACTGTTCAGGGTGGTGAGGGGTCTAACCCGGGCACCTTCCCCCCTGAATCCGACTTTAGAGCCTTCGGCGGTTCGCTGCGATGCCTTTAATGATCATTTCGCAGATAAAATCTCTCGGGTAAGAGCCGACTTAGATGCCGTCGTTATAGCAGAGGCTGACGATGGAGTGTCCAGTGACTCCGCGAGTAGAATTATACTGGATCGGTTTCAGTTGGTGAGTACCGAGGACGTGGACAAGCTGCTTGGACGAGTGAGGGGGACGACTTGCCCTCTCGATCCCTGTCCTTCATGGCTGGTCGTCCAGGGAGGAGATGTGGTTAAATCGCAATTACAAGATATTATTAATGCATCTCTCAGGGAGGGGAGTTTTCCATCATGTTTAAAAGAAGCGGTGGTACGGCCGCTTCTAAAGAAGCCCTCCCTGGATCCCCTGGACTTTAATAACTACAGACCGGTATCAAACCTTCCATTCTTGGGCAAGGTGATCGAGAGGGCGGTTGCCTTTCAACTCCAGGTAGTCTTGGATGACACTGATTTTCTAGACCCATTTCAAACTGGCTTCAGGGCGGGATACGGAGTTGAGACTGCTATGGTCGCCTTAGCGGATGATCTACGCCTGGGTATTGACAGGGGGAGTGTGTCCCTGTTGGTACTTTTGGACCTCTCAGCGGCATTCGATACCATCGACCATGGTATCCTTCTGGAACGCCTGAGGGGATTGGGAATCGGGGGCACTGTGCTTCAGTGGTTCCGGTCCTACCTCTCGGGCAGGTTCCAGATGGTGATGCTTGGGGATAGCTGCTCTGCAAAGAAGGACCTGCTGTGTGGCGTTCCGCAAGGTGCCATCCTTTCCCCAATGGTGTTTAACATTTATATGAAACCGTTGGGAGAGATCATCCGGAGGCATGGGGCGGGGTGCTATCAGTATGCTGATGACACCCAAATATATTTCTCTATGCTTTCGACAACATCGTCAGCTAAGGATAGTGTGTCTCCTCTGAATGAATGCTTGGAGGCGGTAATGGGCTGGATGAGGAAAAACAAACTGAAGCTGAATCCAGACAAGACGGAGGTGCTTGCTGTCAAAGGCCGCAACCTGGGTTTGGAGGTGTGTCAACCGGTTCTGGATGGGGTTCGCAGCTTGGGGGTGCTCCTGGATCCGTCGCTCCAAATGACAGCCCAGATAGATGCGACGGCCAGGAGTGCCTACTATCAGCTTCGGCTGATACGCCAGCTGCGCCCCTTCCTAGAGTTGGAAGACCTAAAGATGGTAGTGCACGCGCTGGTAACTTCGAGGCTTGACTTCTGCAATGCGCTGTACATAGGGCTACCTTTGTGCCTAGTCCGGAAACTTCAACTAGTTCAAAATATGGCAGCCAGGTTGGTCACCGGTACATCTAGGAGTGACCATATTACGCCAGCTTTAAAATCGCTCCACTGGCTGCCAATTAGTTTCCGGGCGAAGTATAAAGTGTTGGTCATTACCTTTAAAGCCCTACATGATTTGGGTCCAGGTTACCTGCGGGATCGCCTTTTCCCGTACAATCCGCCCCGCACGCTCAGGTCCTCTGGGAAGAACTTACTGCGGTCGGCCAAGACCAGGCTGACAACTGTTACCCAGAGGACCTTCTCTTCTGCCGCTCCCAGACTGTGGAATGACCTGCCGGAGGAGACTCGTCAACTTAACAGTCTTTTAGAATTTAAGAAAGCTATAAAGACTGTTCTCTTCCGGCAGGCATATCCAGTGTAATTTTTAGACTGTTTTTAGGATGTTTTAGGATGTTTTAATGCAGTTTTAATAATATTTGTCATGTTTTAATTAGTTTTATGTATTTTATCATGTTGTTGTTCCCCGCCTCGATCTAGACGGAGAGGCGGGTAAGAAATAAATAGTTATTATTATTATTATTATTATTATTATTATTATTATTCTACAGCCATGTATCATCATTTAAAAGTGAGGTAGTTAATTTAGAATTACCTCCATAGTGTTTAGATGCCTGTCCAAGGGCACGTCTTTGTGATAAGGGGCATTGTTTCAGTTTTGTTACTCTACGTCAGTGGTGGGCAGAAGGTACATCTCCAAATGTTTTGAACTTCAACTTCCAGAAGCTCCTGCCAGTATGGCCAACGGTCAGAAATGCCAGGAGTTGGATATCTACTTTCTGCCCACCACTGCTGTGGATTTATTCTTTTTTCCCCATTCGAGATATATATAATAGCTAGTGTATCATAAGAGACTGTGTTATGAAGCAAGTAGCGTCCAGTTCAAATCATGTCTTTGTTAAGATGACTTTACAACCCATTATTTCTTCTCTTCAACTGATGCTTCATACACACAACTCTCTACTGACCTACCTTGCAGGATTACTAAAATAGGTTATAATTATGTTCAACAATATAAACATGACTAATTCAGATGTAGCTGCTGCTAAATAATCCCTAACTCTGTGTATCTTTGTTTGTCTGAATCCACATATACATGAGAGCTGGTACCCACCTGCAACCTTAAATCTATAGTCTGAGGGGGCCTGAAATAAAATAGTTCTCCAAAGGATTTATATTTATTTAATTATGAAACCATCTATACACACACACACACAATTTTGGGACCAAGAGCATAAAAGTACTTTACACATTCACAGCAGAAACAAAGAGGTTAGCTAAACAAGGCTCCAGGACTAAATACTAGCCAAATGGCTATCAAGTATGTTAATAGGCCAAACATCACGGCTTGACCAGATACAAAAGAGGGCAGGGATCCTGCAGCTTTAACTGTTGCGATGAAGAGGGAAATTCATCAGGTGCTGCAGGCATACAAATGACACCTGCTGAAATTCCCTTTTCTGTGCAACTGTTAAAGAGACAGGAGCCCTGTCCTCCTTTTCGTATGGTCACCCTAGGCCTAGGAACCATGACTTTCATAACACAGTGCTGGTTTTTACTATGATGCCAACCAACCCTGACCAATTTCTAACTCAGGGTGCTAACTAACTGCTTTTTTAACCACTTGCTACAAAACCTGCCTGACATGGCAGGCGCTCTCAGACAGGGCTGTTGATTTTTTTCCCACCGCCACCAGCAAGCACGCCTTTCCCTGCCTCCTTCCCTTCTCCCACTTAAGATGCCACGGTGGCTTGTCTGACTCCTAAACGTTAATATGGGGTGCTCGGATCCATAATGGTACACAATGTAAGTGAATGTCTCTGGGTAGACAGCAATAATAATTAGCTGTCATGATGTGAGGAAAGGATAATCCATGCCATTGAGTTAACAATCACTCACGCGACACACATGGATTTTAACTAATCTTAATTTGGAGGGAAAAATAACAATTCTAAATATATCAAATGGCTTCTTTTCGCCGCAACCTGTGGAAGTGTTTATCTCTAGCTCCCAGCACATGCAAGTTATTTTGTTCCTCTCACTGGCAGCTCTGCCACTTAAAAGGCCAAAACGAACATTCGTGGAGCAGGGGGTTGCCGCTTAATCCTCCATCTGACACTCCTCCTCCCCTAAACCCGGTTTTCCTTTGTTCTCCACCATGTCTATCAAAGTGTGCTACATGGAGTCCAGAATAGAGCTTTGGTGAGCTGAATAAAAAGTGAGCTTCATGTAATATCTTCTGCCGCTTTTGCCGCAATTAACACAGCTGCCTGATGACTTTCCACTACTGCCTTGATCGGCATCTGAAAGTCTATGAATATCACTCTGCCGCTATATTTCTGTTACTGCTAGTTTGTATCAGAAATAGTATATTTCTGTTATGGTTAGCATTTGTATATACCAATCACATATATGTGATGCAATCCTTCACCCCAGGACTCACATTCTAAGCACCTAAATGTATGATTCAGGGCAGTCACATGGTACTTGAGATGTGAAATTGTGAGGCCATGGAGAAAATAATGGGGCAGGGGTGTTTCCCAAGGAAAAGGAAATTTTGGGAAAAATAGGAAACTATGCAATACTTACTTTTTTTTAGCACTCTTTACAGATTTAAAGAAATATTTTTACTTTAGGAACATAACACAAATTATGTATAATTTGGTTTGCTCATAAATCGTCATTATCATTAAAGTGAAAAACCTTTAAAAGTAAATTCAGTAAATTTGTAATTATTGTCTGAATAAACTATACTTTTGAATTTAATATATAAAACATGATAATTTTATGAGTGAATCAAGTTATACATAAAACATTTTAGGAACTTCAGCAAGTAGTCCCTGAAACATCTGAATCATCCTAAAAGCCAGATGAAGCAGGAAGAGCTAGAGCCAGAGGAAGACTCCATAGGAAGAGTTCCACAGACCCTAGCCTCATAGTTGTTTCTTTTTTAAAAAAAATAATCATAAACGGGATAATCCACACATTATTCCACCACACGGGATGGCAGTGGCAGGGTGAAATTGTTCTGTTTTTCCATTTTTTTTCTTTTTTTAAAAAAAAAAAAGCTCTTTGGGGGAAAAAACATTTTCTTCCCAAATTTTTCTACTTTTTCCAGGCCTTCACATCTCTTTATGGTACAGCTTCTTACTGGTTAAGAAGATGTGCTGCAAAATGTCATTGCATTTCTTATTCTCAGTGCAAATCAGGCAGTGTTTATGCAAGTGTGCGTGTGTGTGTGTAGTAAACACACACACACAACTGATAACACTTACATCACCTGACTGAATTTTCTCGTAAAGACATTTTTAAATGATGGTGAAAAGGGATTTGCAGCTAGATGAGTTGATTTAAAAGAAACAATACTGTAATTCAAGCTAACTGCCCATATGCATGTCTCCAAACTAACTGGTGTTGTTGATGTTTGGTTTGAAATTCTGGGCTGAAAGATGCTCATACTCTGTACAGAAAACACTGAAACTGTAATGAGTCGGGTTTTGACTCTAGAATGCGCCTACATTGAGCAGCACGTTTGTAACAAGTGCCCTCTTCTGGGATGCACCATTCCATCCCCAACCTTGGCCAGTTTGCTGTGTCCCCCAGCCCCCGCAAAAGTTGTTCAGTATTCCGTGTCCAGTGAGCATGCTCAGTCCTCATGGGGTTGTTTCAAGTTCCTAAAGATTCTACAAACTTTGGGGTTCACTCAAGCATGCTGATACTTCCCTCGTGTGCGTGGATGGTGCCGTTTTGTCTACATAAGGATCAGTACTTTGAGAACATATATATATTACTATGAACAAGGAAATAAGGACTGGGACTCAGAATTGCAGTGGGTAGAAAGCAAGAGGCATGTAGATACAAGGTGATATAGCCTGGAGCCATGCAAATTTCCACACCCTGAACATGTGCTGTACTAAAGCATGCCACCCTAATAGGTTGCACTGTACAACTAAAAAATTTCTACGCCCTTCTAGTTTGCCTTCAAAAGCCACATTAAGGAAAAGCTGCCAATGTCAATACAACTAGGCATCGAAAATGTAGCTCTCTGATCCCATGAACACCATTATCCCCCATTGTTACTTCAGACTGGAAGAATCACTTTATGGATTATGCCAACATGTTCCTGCCTTGTTGTAACTAAAATAAGGCAAGAGACTCTAGGCATGAAGACATATGAAACAGAGAACATAAAGGCAATGTGGAAGCAAGCAAGCAAGCTTTCCTCCAAGATAAAGGCTAAAGTGTTTGAGCCTTTTTAATTCAGGAAACAGATAGCTAAAGGGGGAGGGGAATATGATTGACAGTTATAAAATTACGCATGGTTTGGAGAAAGTGGATATACAGGATTTTTTTTCTCCCTGTCTTGTACATTAGAACTCAGGGTTACCTGAAGAAATTACCTGGCAGCCAAGTCAGACAGAGAAAAAGGAAGCACTCCACACAGTATATAATCCCACATGGCATGGTCTGAAGCCACAAGATGCATCCATCTTGCTGAAACTAGGCAGGTCTGGAACCTCACACACATCGTTTTAGCTTTTATCGTGCAATAAACCAAAACTAAAAAATTGTCAAATTTGATGCCATAAGAAGCTGACTGGATTTGCTGGGAGTTGGAGGACTTTCTTCTGCCTGAAAATGCCTACGGTTGCACCCTTAAAGAGCTTTAATATGAGATTAGACGAATGTAGGGTCTTTCAATGGCTATCAGCCGTGATAGTTAAATGGAATAACATGTCACCATGAACCAGATGCTGAGGAGCAATAATGCAGGAAAGTGAATGTCTTTATGCCCTGGTTGCTGGCTTCCCAGAAACGTCTGGCTGGCCGTCCTAGGAAACAGAATAAAGGACCTTTGGTATGATCCAGCAGAGCAATATCTATGTTCTTATGGTAGAAATTTACCAAACCATACCACCACAGCTCAATGGTAGTTCACCTGCAAAAGGCCCCGGCATTGACAGGTAGGGCTGGAAAAGACTCCTGGAAAGCCGATGCTAGTCAGACAATACTGAGCTAGGTGAGCCTATTTTCTGAATCCGTCTAAGACAGATTCCTGTGTTTCTAAGGAAGGGGAATCCAAAGAGAGATGGACTAGTCCAGCTGCTAAAATCTACTGAGAGACAAGCCTGGTGGATTAAAGCAGGGTATTAAAAACCTAAAATATGATTTTAAAAAAAAAATTCTGCTTTTTAAACAGCCTGGTTAAAAGTAAAAATGAGTAATACCAGCATTTTTAATATACACTTAAAACTTCATCAATGGCTCATTGTCATACCCATTGCTTTTCTATGTAAATGAAGAATCATGAGGAAAAATACATATTTTCTAAACCAAGCATTATGTGCTTATTTATAGCCCAAAAGGTCACATATACTATGATGTTATTATAGGCTTAATACCAAGATCCAGGAACGTGGAAGCCATCACAGACACTGGGATCCAGCCCTGCTCCAGGATATCTCTACACCATCTTGGATATCAATAGGAGGCTCATCCACTGTTCCTTCCTCGGGGATCATGTGTACTTATATTCAATTGTTTTAGTGGTTAGACGAAACAATTCGTATTCATCATTGTTTAGGAAACAGTTGAAAAACCAACAGGAAACTTGATTTAAATCAGCCTTTTTTCTCAATAATTTAGATCAATCTGCCCTGTCTGTAATTTTGACATAACCGATTTTTGGGTTATCAGACTACACAGCTCTGTGTGCTGTTCTGTGCAGTTCTCTGCTAACATAACCTGTAATATTTTCACATAGGCCCCTTCATGATTTGCATCAGGCCTTCGGTTGCTATTATTTGCTGTTGACTGCATACAAGAAAGAAACGGTGCAACAAGAAACCAGAGCAAGTGCTAGTAGGATCCCTCTGCTGGAGCAACCAGGGAGGTGTTTGGTGGCATGGAAGCCCATGATACACCATTACAACATACAATCCACATTCAAAATACGAACTACCTCCTTTGGATTCCTGTAACTTAGGGTGACCAGATAAAATCCAGGTCAGGGCTCATGTAACTTTAACAGTTGTAGAGAAAAGGGAATTTCAGCCAGTGTCATTTATATGCAATTAGTTCCTGGTGATATTCCCTCTTTATCACAACAGTTAAAGGTGCATGCACTACACTAGAGTGACCATATACAAAAGTAGGTAGGGCCCCTGCAACTTTAACTGTTGTGATGAAGAGGGAATATCACCAGGAACTAATTGCATACAAATGACACCAGCTGAAATTCCCTTTTCTCTACAACTGTTGAAGTTATATGAGCCCTGACCTGGATTTTATCTGGTCAGCCTACTGTAACTTCAAAGGAGCAATGACAGCAAAGCCTTCCATGTTAAAAGGGAAATGAAAGAGCCAAATACAGAAAAAGGGAATGAAAAAGCCAAAATAGTTGTGTGTTTAATGTTCAGGGAAACATTAAACACCCAACTATGAAACAGTTAAATACATTTTTTTAAAAAAAAATCAGATCACACATAACATACAGACTATAGTTCTAGGTGGATCTGCTTCCTATTTTCCCAAAGAAGACAACATTAATGGGCTTCATGGACCTCAACACCAACACCATGTTATGCCCTATCTTTCATAAGGCCCATATCAGCTCAACTGCAAATAAGAAATTGTATGGAATTTACAACCTGCAGGAAATGTAGGCTTGGGATGAGTAGGTTCCCTACGATTTGTCCCTATCAAGGCCAGTTCAGTTTGTTTTACAATCCTAGGCAGGCTAGTAAACACCCTGCACAAACCAAGAACACAGCAGAGAACTCAACTGACCCTGTTCAGACAACATGCTAAGCCACAATAGTTAATCATTTTGAGCTAAACATTATGGCTTAGCATGTCATGTGAACCATGACTTAGCGTGTCATGTGAACCATTGCTAACCATAGTGGCTACATAACCACAGTTTAAACACACTCACTAACCATTTGCTGCAAAAGGCTTAGCAGCCTAAGTATGGCTTTGTGTGTCGTATGAATAGGGTCACAGAGAATTCTGGGACACATTAATGTCCAGACATGAAACCTAGGAAGCTACCCTATATTGACTCAGGTCCATCTTGCCCAGAGGTGTAGACAGTGACAGGGCAACAGATCTCAAGGGTTTCAGGAAGGATACTTTCTGAGGCCTACCTAGGGTTGCCACGTAGTGTCAAGCCCATCCTACTCCTGTCTTCTTTGCCCTCTCTCAGGCCTAGTGCCTGCACTACCCAAAAGAAATAAACCAGGGAGAAGTGTCTCAGTCAAGTCCAGCGCTTCATTTAAATTGGCTACACATGCAGGCCAGGAAAATCACAATATAATGGTAGTTGACACCAAAGTTCACAAACCATTTTGAGTAAAAGGAGATTCAGGAACATGACGAGTTTGAGAAAAGTAGCTGTCACCTCCCTATGGGCAACTCTGAGAATGATTTCTATTTTCCTAACTCTTCAAATATAAAGATTCAATTGTCTTTGAACAGCCTGCTCTTCACATGAATTGACACATTTATTTTACAATAAATAAGTGAAAGTTATCTGTGTTTCCTTTACTGTTAATCTACACACAAAGAAATAATAAACAGAGCTTGTCTTACAAAAATGCAATGGCTGCAGTCCTCAGAATTCAATTAAGCTAAAATAATTAATGCTTTCGCCATATTAAATTACTTTTACACATTTGAGCCACTGAAATTTTTTCCCCTTTATTCTTTTAATCTTTATTTCTCTTCTCTCTTTTTTTTTAATTCTTTCTTTTAAAAAAATATGTTTCAAAGTGCTGGGGAATGGGGGGAAAAGAGGGGGGAAATAAAATAAAAAGATGAGCGCAGTTTGCAGTTCAAATGTAATAGTCTCCTTTTAGCTGACATAGCATGTCGACTGTTTTGTGCCTTTGATTAAAATAACATTTTAAATGCTTTGAACAAACATATCTCCCCCTTTCTTCTAAAGGATTATTTTACATATTTCTTGGTGGAATAAAGAAATTTTCATTCTTCCTGTCGCAGCGCAGAGAAAGCTAAGAATATCTTTCGTCGCATAGAAAGTGAAATTATTATAGGCTGTTGCATTATTACCACAAAAAAAAAGAGGAGGGGGGAGAAAGCTGCCTTAGAGATTAAGTTTCCCTTTTATGAAATCGTATTTAGTCTCTTTTTTTAACAAATCTAACAACAATGCTCTACAGCCTCTCACTGGGAAATACCTTTAGTGTTAAATACAGATTCTGATTTTCTTGGCTAATGCAGAAAGCCCTTCTATTGAAAAATAAATAAGGGGCTCGGTATATCCCACTAAAGCCTTTTCAGTGAATGACTTCTGTGGATTTTTTTTCCATGGCTACCCTCCATGGCTGTAATATGAAGCTTTTATCCTACTATTGAAAACTATCCTCTGCTATTTAAAAAAAGAGAGGAAAAGAACGAACGAAAGAAGGGAACGAAAAGAGAACAAGAAAGGGGGGGGGGGAGTGGAAGGTGAGCAAAACCCTGTACTAAAATAAGAGGACACTACAAACCTTTTAATCCAAGAAGAGTTCAATCCCTAATTTGAGAAAGCCTTACTACTGCCATATTTACCAGAGAGTCTACCCTGTGTAAAGAAAAAGAAAAATCAAATGAACCACCCATTTTATATTATTTTATTTGGAGATTCAAAATCTCCAGCTCATATTCCATTTGATCTTTGGTTTAGTGAAGAAAAAGATTAAGACCTCCAGCTCTGTTCTTTCTTTTTTTCTTTTCGATGAGCTTATTATAGTTATTAAGGCAAAAGTGTCCAAAAACAACATCGCCAAAGCAACCTGAGCAGAAAGTGGATTGATGGGGTGGGGGGTGGGGGGAGTACACCAATCCCATGGTATATGTGGCTACCCAAATTTAATTGATGCTGAAATACCTTCGAATGTGAAAAATGGGAAGTGTATGGAGGGAGGGCTTTTATACTGCAAGGCTCAACAGAAGATTGTGTGTGTGCGAGTAAGAGAGAGAGTTCACACACACACACACACACACACACACACACACACTCCAAGTGCAACATTTTACTTTTCTGCACAGAAAAGTAAATGGCAACCATTCACTTCTATGGGAGAAAGCAAAGGATTGCTTTTCAGGGACACGTTTATGGTGGGGGCTAAACATTATCTTGGTGATCCCCAGCCATTAAGAACAAGGCCTATTTTTGTGTGTATAGTCCTATTCTGAGTTCTATTTCTTGATCACAACAGACTAGAAAAGAGCGACAGTAGATGTCATCACTGCAATTAACATACACGTTTCTAAAAATGCAAATAGCAGCTGCTCGGAAGGGGGGAGATTATAATTATCAGGATCACAGTACACAAGGAGGGTTTAATCCTTTTCTCCCCTACTAGAGCCTTAATAAAAATCTCTCCCCTGAAGCCTCCATTTGCATTGGTGCCAATGGGGGATTTGTTCCCAAACAAATAGTGACTTCAAAGCAGTGATTTTTGTCAACATCACAATAGGGAGGGGGAAAGGTTAAACTCCCCCTCCCTACTTCTGTGATCTCCCAATAATTATTTTAAAAACCCACCTCCAGCAGCTGCTATTTGCATTTTTTTAAAAAACAGCTTAACCCAAAGATAAGGAAATATTTAAAAAATGTTGGACAAGCTACAGGGCAAATTTGGGGAAGGGTGGATACTATTTGGTATTGTGTGCCTCCTACAGTTCACTGATCGCCTCTTGTGAGACTCCTTGAAGTCAAAGCCCAACCATGATCTTCATGTGACAATTACAGGCAACAACATGGTTGTCGTAAAAATAAAAAAATACCGAAAGGAAAACACACACACACAACACCTGCAGCTTCATTCAGGGCTATGCATACTCTGTACCTCCCTCTCCCCACAAAAAAACCAAACCTACACTACTAATTCCAGTATCTGTAACGATTAATATGTGTAAGTTATTTGCTAACAGTGCAGAATTTCTCTTGCTTCTGGTCTCAGGTAGGGACAAAAGCCTATGCAGGGCACTGCAAAACCAGAAGAAACCTTGCTCAACCTAATCCATGTTTTCTGAATTTCTGCAATGCATTTAGAAGGCATGCCCTGTTCTGAAAGGCTGGGCCATTGTCCGGAACTGAACTCACCATGCGGAAAAGAGAAATTTGGGTACTCAGTGTGTCGACCTCAAATCAATTACACAATCCTGCAAGTGGATGAGACAACTGCTGAGTGATGCGTGAGGATTTGAAGCCTATGGGAAGATTTACACCACTATTTTGCCCACTGCAAAGTGATTATAATGCCCATGTAAAATTACCTACATGTCTTGTTAAGCTAATATATGTTTTACTATCGTGGGAGGTACCCTGCAGTGGTTACTGTTGGCTAATGTTCAAACCCTAATATGGCAGATTATGCCTTAGCTTTAGGAAGCGTAGCTCAAGACCCACTATAAAGTCCTAGGAATGTAGGAAGAAACATATACCCAGGCAAACCATTGATCCATCTACGCTGACTAGCAACAGCTCTAGAAAAGTTTCAGAAAAGAGTCTTTCGCAGCCGTACTTGGAGATGCCAAGAAAGTCTCCCTTTCTAATGGTAAGATCTAGAAACCATAAGGCAGAGAAGCACAACCTGCAGTCGTCAGCCACTCCTGGAGAATCCCCCAAAGGTGGCAAGACTCCACCCACTTTCCATCACATCCTAGTTGATTAAAAGACTGCTATTTCCTAGCTTTTGAGATGGCTGTTTTCTGCTGCTACTAATGATGGAGAAACAGACATCTCAGTGGGCATCTATGGGATGGGGAAGGCTCACCTCCTCCTCTCACGATCCTTGGATCTCATCAGACAGGAGGAGAGGTTTAAACCTCCCCAGCCCTGTGCATTTAAGGGGTTGGGGAGAGTGTGTGCGCATCTACATGCACACATGTGCAGCCCCCAGCTGCCAGTTTGGGGCTGAAAAGGTTGTGTACCCCTTCTATAAAGGGAAAAGGTGTTGATGTTCCCCAACAGCCAAGGAATAAATGACAAAGGAGCAAAAGATGGCTAGCCCCCCAATCCTAAACACACACACACCTAACACAAAATTCTCTGCTCCAGTATTATAGGACAGCCTTTCCCAACCCATTGGCCACCACCATCATGAATTGTAGAGCTTTTTCACACCTACCATTCCCCCCCCCCCCCCGGGTTGCTTCTGTGGGTTCCCCCTCCATTTCCTATTCGAGTCTAGCATTTTGAATCATAAGTGGTCGGTATTACTGCGATATCTCAGCTTGGCCTGTTGAACTTTGCCTGTTTCGGACTTTGCCCGTTCAGGGATAAATCAAAACAGAAACTAAAAATTGCGACCTCAGGGCAGGAGAGCAGCAGGACGGGAACGACGTCATGCGAGTCCAGCGCTGAAGAAGTGAAAAAAAGTCGCAGTGGGTGTGCTAAAAACCACCTGTGTGATAACGACCATAGCTCAAAACATCTGGAGGGCACCGGGTTGGGGAAGGCTGTTCCAGACAATTTGTCAGGGGTTTGACAGGCCTCTTCTTTGCAGCTCTGAAGAGTCACATTTCATTGGGCTTTTCAGGGTGCTGGTTTAATTGCTGGCATTTAATGTTTCTACTGATTTTACCATTTTATTGTTTTCTTACTTTTATTAGGTATGGAGCCTTGGGAGGTATGCATTTAACATGTGTGTATGTGTGTATATATTTAGCTATAGAGTTTCCCCCAATCATCCAAGTAAGTTTGGGATAGTTTCTGTTTAGTTTGAGACCAGAAGGGTGGTTTTTTTATGGCCGTCCAGTGCTAAGGAAAAAAATCGTTCTCTTCCCTTGTGCGCAGTGCATAGTCATTTCTCCAAGCAGCTCATCCGGGGGGATGATGCAGTCTGTCCATTTCCCCCCCCCCGCCTTTATTGTAACGCCCCTGTAATGAGACCAGCAGTGACCTGCTGAGTAAATGCAGGCTGCACATGCTGAAGACAGCCTTGGGGTAGCTTTAACCTACACATCCAATTTCACTGCAATGTCCAAGCACTTTAGAAATGAAAATAGAGTATACTTGTCAACTTCCAACCTGAAATCAGCTTACATTCCTTCCCCCCCCCCCCCCCCCCGCTTTGAATACTTGCAGAAATTAATTTCTGGAATAAAGCATTTTTAAAGTACTGTTCTCTCTCTCTCCCTCTCTCTGCTCCAGACTTAGAAACACGTGGGACACCTAAATCTCAGGAACTGCAGGCCAATGAAATAAACCAGAAGTGCCAGACACAGTTCAGCTTGCAAGTACACTATTTTGGTGTACTTGCAAGTACACTATTTTAAACCAAGTTTAAACCAATTTAACTCCAGTGGACACCTGCTAAGAGTAGATCCTCTCTTTGGCTCAATTTGGACGACACAATAAACAACTGGTGTGGGGGAAACAATCGTCAGTTGTTTTGACTATTGTATCATCCGAATGCTGCCATTGTCAACTCAGCGCTGATCCTAATCCACACCACAGTTGATTATTTATTACCATGTTGTGTGGGGAGTACCACCTAGTTGAACAACTGTAAAGTTGATTATTACCCCACCATTGACTATCGTGTCGTCCGAATTGAGCCACTGAGTCTTTTAGGCCTCTCACAGGAACTATAATAGCTAGGTTTAATTTTGGGGAGGGTGGCTGGACCAAACCAAAAAGGTTAAACCGGCTTTACATTTGTGGTCTAAGCATCTCTTTATTCAGGCTCAAGTCCTCTTTCCATTGAAGACAACAGCCTTTTCACCCAGTACTACATACCCCACTCTGATTTACTGCTTAGACAAAGTGAATGCATCTACATTAGTGGTCAAGATGAGCCAGCTCAACATTTAGCCAAGGCTTATCTTGTGGCCTAGTCCAGACATGCATCTTCGTTGGCACCGTGGGTTGGTAATATCCTAAGGAGGGATACTAGGCAGGGTTATGCTGTGGGAAGGCTCTCTCAACCACTTTTCTCAAGGTTTTGAGTTTTTTAATTAATTTTTATATTAATATTAAACCATG
The DNA here is from genome assembly GCA_029215795.1 of Anniella stebbinsi. Classification (NCBI taxonomy): domain Eukaryota; kingdom Metazoa; phylum Chordata; class Lepidosauria; order Squamata; family Anniellidae; genus Anniella; species Anniella stebbinsi. The sequence goes on from JARDYH010000001.1 coordinate 353,036,883, forward strand.
GAAGTGAGGTGCCATCCTTATCCAGAAACTATGTACATTTTCAATTTGAAGAAGAACTCTATAATTGTAGCATCTGTGATATCTGGCCTTGAGTTTTGTCCATGCGAGCACATCCCAATACAAGATTTGAAAGTGATGCTCCAGCACTCTCAATCCTTGCAGCCCTGGCTGTATCAGTTCATGCCAATCCACACAGCTGAGAAGTTTCAGGAGGAGGCCAGGCTGGACAATCCAATCCAAGCAATCCGCTTCCTACAAGGACAGGGACATACCTCTCTTTCGGGAGAAGGACACCTCTGACTTTCTCCAGTATCCTATGTATGCTCCCAGTGGCATGCCACAATAAAGGAGCACAGGAAGTTGACAACTTGACACACGCCACGGCCTACTCTAATAGTTCTCTCTCAGAATACTCAGACTTGCAAAGGGTCCCCCGTAGCCCAAGGAACCAAATGAACCCTCCACAGAATAGGATCAACTAAGGGCTGCAAGCAAAAGCTTCCTCAAAGCATGTTAAGGTCTTATGAATTTCCCACAGGCTGCTAATGAAACCTTACATTCTCAAGACTGTCAAGACGTCTCTCTCTCTCTCTCTCTCTCTCTCTCTCTCTCTCTCTCAATTTTAGAGATAAAGGACAGGGGCGGGGGTTGGAGAGAAAGAGAGGCTGCCTCTGCAGTCGACTTAATGTAAAATATGTTGTACCTGCAATGTTCTCCTGCTTAGGGCAAATTCCTTTTGTAGGCGTGAGAAGACGGTCTTCTTCATCGGGTGTGACTTGGATCCCGATTTCCACTGGCTCTGACACTTTCCTGAGCTCGGAGCGGGATGAAGGGGGAGGAGTGGTCTTATCCAGGTTCTTTTCGTAGCAGGCACCACCAGAGCCATTACACTGTTTCTTCTTGTGCTCTATAAAAACCAAGATGTCTCCCAGGGGGAAGTTCATCTGACACTGTCCACAGGTTAATAGGTCGGGGTCTGCTCCACCCGTCACAAGGCCGAGCCCAACCGGCTCTCCTATGGCTAGGCTCTCATCCTCAGGGGTGATGGCCGTTTCCACATGGTCAGCCTCTGCTTTATGTGGGTAAGCAGAAAGAAGGTGAGGGTTGGGGGGGGGGGGGGGGGGGGGGAAGGGAGGAAGAAAGAAAGAAAAGAAAGAAAAGAGAGGGAAAAGAATTGAGAGCAATTTGTTTAAATATTCATACAACCTGAATTAGAACAGGATTTGCTTAAAGCCCGATTGTATCTTTTATCTATTTCCCTCCCTGCTTGTCTCCACAATTGATTTAAATACATTTTGCAACCAAGTCTGTCTGCGAAACAAAATAATACGAGATATCTGATGTGGCTTTTCCTGAATGCTCCTTCAAACTACCCCACAGCAATACACTAGTAACAGTAAAGACCTATTATGTAGAACCATGACTGGTGTGATCCAGCGGACAGAGAGATGGGCTTACTAAACCAGTGCCCAAGTCCCAACAGTTTTATCTATGGATTTATTAAGCAGCCCTCTCCGAATCTCTCAGCCTCGGTTTCTTCTTCTATGAAATTGAAACAATGCTGAGACCTGCCTGGCAGGGTTTTTTGTTGTAGAAATACCATTTCAAAGACGCTGTTTGGCATTAAAGCATACTTACAACAATAAAGCCTTTTTGCAAGAATCACTTGTACAGCTTTTTTCTTAAACATGCTTTTGTGAATAAGCCACAAATCTTGTACTACCACTCTATCCTTTGCAGTTTAGTACATCTTCAGGTTCCTACCGCCTACTCACGTAAGAACATAAGAAGAGCTATGCTGCATCAGATCAAGAGTCCATCTGGGCCAGCATTCTGTTTACACAGTGGCCAACCACCTACCCACATAAAACCCACAACCAGGTCATGAGTGCAACAAAAACCTCACGCCCATGTTCCCCAGCAACTGCTATACATAGGCATATTGCCTCTGATCTTGGAGATAGCATATAACCATCAGGGCTAGTAGCCATTGATAATCTAATCCTCCATAAATTTGTCTAACGCCCTTTTAAAGCCATCTAAACTGGTATCCATCTTGTGGTAGAGAATTCTATAGTTAAGTATGCACTGTGTAAAGAAGTACTTCCTTTTATCTGACCTACCCACCCTCCAAAACGTGCCTTTTATCAGATCCATTCCATAGTCATCACCACACCAAATCTGTACAATGTCTTTTGGAAGTGCTGAATAGGCAGGATTGGTCTTACAAATATAGTCATGGGACTGAGAGAAAACAAGTTAGCACGGGTCAAGTCCAATCAGCATGAAAAAGCTTCAGGGGAAGAGTAAGCACCAGCCCCAAAGGATTTGGTGAGGAAATTCTGCTGTGTATAGCTCAAGTGAAACTAACCCTATTGCACAAGGTTTGTTCATTTGCACTGAAGAGATAGATTGTGCCTAAAGAGAACAACAGGCCAACGTAAGGCAGTGTGACCCTTCTGTTGCTTTATTCTGGGCCAAATTTCCTGGATGACCAAAGGAGGGGAATGCCATATTGCCAGCATTAGTGGCTCCTCAAGCTTGCCTTTCTCAACAGCAAGAGACAATCCCAAGGACAAAGTCCTTACATCACCACTGCCGGGAAGGTGGCGGGAATGTTACCTGAGGCAGGACTCGCCTAGCTGGGCAAAACTAGCTTAGGAAACAAGTTCCTTCTTTTGCCAGTGTACGCAACCTCCTGGAAGGCAACAAAATGCAGGCGTAGCTTCTTGGGCTTGCCTTGAGCAGGAAGAGAATCTATTTCAACCCCCACACACAAAGAAAGCCTGACTGCACCATAGGAGCTACAGTCAGGATGAGCAGAAAAGTGCCTGTTGCTCTTCATGTCACATTGCCTCTGAGGCAACATGGCAGCTTGCCATGTGTCTTCCCACCCAAGACATGGCAACCACATAATTTCCTCACTCCCCTCCACTCCCCACATGCTCAGCTTGGAGGAACTGGTGGTACTATGTCCTGTCAAGGCCACACAATGACCCTCCGCCTCCCACCTCGCTATGCTTTGGCACAGAGTAGGAATTATAATACACCCATCCAAAAATTAATGAGGTCTGGTTTGAAACAATACACTGACTGGCTTAAAATGCCATGCATGTACATGTCCATATGAGGTAGCGTATGGAGGTAGGGCAAGAGGTTCCTCAAGAATTAGTGGGTTACTGGTGGTCAACCTTCCCACCATACATGCAACAGGCTTTTCTGCACTCAGATTCCACTTTCTGCAAACCTCCAGCTGCAGATATACCTATATCTGGATTTTGAGCAAGCATGCATAAGATTGCAAGCTGCATCTTTTTCAAGTATTGCAGTATCGTTCCGCAATATGCACATTGTTACCAGACATTTTTCCTGATAGGTAGTGATTCTACAGTGTCACATATTCTCTCTCTCTCTCTCTCTCTCTCTCTCCCCTCCCCCTTCTTCTCTTCCTTTTTCTTCCCCCCCCCCCCCCATCTGTTGCTTTTATTGAATTGTTATAAATTTGGGCCCAGGCAACCTCAAGCCTTTTAAATTCCTGATAGCTGCAAAAGAACAACCCGAATAAATAGCTGCATCGAGAGACAACTTTTAAGCCACCAAAAGTCAAAATAATGTTTTGAAAAAGCAAAGCACACTACAGCAACATGCACTTCAGTTCAAATTCATTTAGTCAACTTGAGAGTAAATTTCAATTAACTTAATGAAACTTACTTCTAAGTAAGGGCACACAGGATTACAGCCTCCGTTTCTTAATATGATCAAGAATATCTTAAAATACTGAAAATCACAAGATCGCTTCTAGGGGGAGAACGCTGACTTCTAGATTCACATTCATACCATGCTTTACATTGCTTACAAATTCTGTGGATCGTCATTTATGTAAGTGGTCTGGAGGAGGGCCAACATTTTGATAATCAGATCATATAAAAGGAAATTTTCTTTTACATGCCAACATGGGACTATGTGACACCTATACATGAATTTGAATAACCAGGGGATTGGGACAGCCTAAATTTGCGTAAAACAGTATTGTATTCAAAGCTGCTAATCCACAGGCGGCTGTGCAGTGAACTTTTATTTTTATTTTATTTTACTGTATTTATTTCCATTGCAGCCTAATTGAAAAACCACACGAAACATGGTCTTCAATCAGGCACAATTCCCATTGGCTGGCGGGGTTTTGCTTTGAACAAAAATTTTATCATTTGGCCCGATCAATACACAGAGAACTAACAGCATGTAAATAAAAGAGATGAGCCACTGAAGTTTTATCTGGAGATGGGAATACTAAAGCTCTGCAGGGGGAAAAATGAACACATGGAAATACTGGCATTGGTGATTTGTTTCCAAATTTCCTGCAGATCTAAAAGCAGCAGGACAATGTAAAACGTTTGTCATAATTCTGAATTGCAATTACTGAACGGAACAAGAACTTTGCCTATATATATGTATATATATATATATATATATATATATATATAAACTGCCATTTCTTTTTGTTTATTTTTTTAAAAAAAATAAAGGATGGGAAACGGCTATCTAACTAGGAGCTAATTTCACAGTTTCAGCCAGAGAAATGGTTATTTTAGAGGTCAAAAAGAACCTAACTTCCCTTTCTGGAAAGACGGGGAAAAATGCTAATGAGTACGAGAATCTTACATGTCGTAAAGTGCATCACTGCTCACTAACCACGTGCATTATGTAAGAAAAAGAACTGTATCAGAACTTGTTACGTTCACAGCAGCTGAGATGAAGCCTACGCTAACACCCCTTTACAGTCAACGGAGGTGTATGAACAAGAAGCGGTCTCAGGAACAGAAGATGCATGCGTGAAAGCTTTTGAGTCTCCTGTACTTACTTGTAGCCAAATTAATCCACTAGGTAACTCAACTCTAGGCATAATGCATGGTGTGTGAAACCCATTAATTACTTCCCCCCCTCCCTCCCATCCCTTCCTCTAAGTTTACTTTAAAAGCAGCCGGTAGACAATGCAACATAATTAATTTACCAATTTATTTTATGAAAAGACTCTTTGCCATCCTGAAAATGTAATCATAACCCTGGTGCTGAGTGGGAAGTGAGTGGATTTCTGTGCGAACGGTTTGTCACAATGCAAAAGGTAATTATTTAGTGCTTCTGTTCCTTTTAATGATCTAACATTGAGCAATACTGTTTATATTGAAGAGAGCTTGCACCTTTAATTACCAATTACATATACATAATTTTAGAGCCAAAAGGGAAAGGGGGGGGGGGGGAATACGAGTGCTGTGAAAAGACTCCTTTAGACAACATATGCACCGCTTCTAGAAAAGAATTCCTATTAGGTGGAAGAAGAGTGTCAAAATATTAAAACACACATGCACAAAGGGAGATAAGGTAAAAGAGCTGGAAGAAGCAGAGTAAGTAGCACAGCTGAACTGAGCCAAGGTACATAAGGAAGAAACACAGCAAACCGAAGGGGGGAACAGAATGAATCCAAAAATGCCTCTCGGCATTTCCTATAAGCATCCCATTCTGCTTTTAAGTTAGATGTGCTTCTGAAATTACAGTGCTCAAACTATGCATATGTATTAATAGGGTTGGGTATTATTATTATTTTTTAAATCCTTTATTATCGTTATGATGTAGGAGATATTTTTCGCCCCCGGAAAAGAAAGGGGGGGGGGGGAAGGAGTGGAAAATTGTGACACTTGTTAAGCATCCAGAACTGGTCTATGTAGCAATTCCAAAATCTCCTGCAGTTGTCAGCAACTGAATTTGTTCATATTTTTTTTCCTTTTCTTTTCTCAAACTAATCATTTAAGTAGCGTTGGAAGGATTTCTCCCATTTTGCAAGATGGTCTGGGGAATGTATTAATCTCATCAGTTTCCTCACTTTATTCGCCCAACCTGGCATCTCATCTTACGATGGTCTCACTAGCATTTGACTGTAATTAGTCCACATGTGCTCATTCATATGAAATCCTCTCATCCCACTCCATCCCCACCCAAAAAGTCTGCAGTGGCATTCTTAAAAAATAAATAATAAAATAAAATCTGGCATCCTTTTCATTCTCTGGCAGTCTTCATATTTTAGGAAATCAGCTTTACATTTTCTCCTTGCACAAAGCCTTCTTGAATGATCATCGTTGGTTTCAAAAGAATTAAGAAAAGTTTTTTGAAGTTATTTTAATCCCGATTTAAGTTTACTGACTCATAAAGAAAGCTGCGCTGATAAAATGACTTGTGGCATAAATTATCTGTAGCTGCAATCCATGGCCGCCTTGAGTGCCATTTTTTTATATAGAAAGGCGGAGTGTAAACCAAATAAATAACCTCCTCACTGAGGAGTACCTATTAACTTTGATAGCTTTACTCTGGAGTAAATGGGGGCATCAATAATTCACCTGGCCTAATTACAATGGAATTTCATTTTATTTTGAAATGAAGTTAAAAAATAGAGCCAACCACCGTGAATACACAGAACAACAGAACAAATTCACTAAATCAATAAAGACACTCACTGCTTATAATTCTTAAGTGTATCATAGACATGCTTGCATCACAGCTGGACAGCCTAAGAAGAAGTTCAATGTCAAGATTGGGTATAAGATATGTATTATATATAAGGTGTTAGTGTATTAGTCAGAAAAAAATATTTATTTCTGCATTTATCTGGAATTTGCTCAAAAATTTGAAGGGCTTCTACACAGGAAATCACTGGAAACCCTGGTGTGATAGTATATTTTTTTTAAAAAAACTGACCATACTCATGAAAAAAATGAGAGGGAACCTTAGAACACCTCTACATGTGCTTGTGAGCAAACAGCCAGATACAAATTTCTTTTGTTTCAAAGGCTTTCCCTTCAACCCATCCAAAAATGCTACATTCAGATAGTGACACAAATGAGCCCATCATGGAAGGAAAGGGGACACAAGCTACTCCTATGACACTGGCATTCATGTCAACAAGGCATACACAAAAGAAGCTTGTGTCCAAAGCCAGTAAGCAGCCCATGCTATACCGAAGACGTTATGCTCAGGTGTGACAATACAGAAGGGCTCTCCACACTTTCAGACCAAGCGTGCTTCGGCCTAGCTTCTTTAAGTCTCCGACATGTTCATTGGAAGGAAAGAAATCATTCCAGGTTTTCCTTCACACACACACACAAGGAATTAATTAAGACGGCTTTCCTTGACTCCATAGAAGGAGCCATTCACTGTGCCTGAATGTATCCTTCAAGGCCCTTACTCCAAGGGTTGCAAAAGGTAGATCAGGATCTCTTGGTAGATCTCTGATTGACTTGCTATAGAACTGTAAGAGTTTCTGACTTCCAATTGTTTAACAACAAAACCTCTCTCTCTGACTGCCCAAGCAAGAAAAGCTGGGGAGAAACCAGGAGCAGATTTTTGTGAAAAAAAACAGAGCTCAGTTCTGGTAATGAAAACAAACTCCTGGGCTCAGCATGTGCTCAACATTACCCTTTAATGGTTAAACGTCTGTCTGCCCCCACTGAGTCACTGTGCAGATACCTAGCTCCAGTTGGTGGATCTCGGAGATCTAGTAAAAAGAAAAAAGTAGATCCCACAAGACTGATGTCTGCCCACTCATGGCAAACTCAATACTACTAATCTCCAGTTCTAAAACTAATAGTCCCTGTATACTTGGAAGGTCTTGTAAACACACACACGGATAGAAAATGATTCTACTGTGAACACTTTTCTATTAGTGTAACTATTTAATAGGATGATTATAATTTTCACTAGTCCCCTTAAAAAATATTCTAGTAACCAATACAGCCCAGATTCCATGAAATCAAATGTTCCAAATGGTGATATATGTACGGTGCCTCTTAGACTGAAATATCGGAGCCTGTCAACACCACCTCCTTTTAAATAATAATAATAATAAAATAATAATAATAATAATAATAATAATAATGACATTTTATGGTTAGCTCCAGCACAACAGCAGCATCACAAGCCTTGCATTTCAACTGATTCAAACGGAGCACAGATCAAGTGACTCAATGATCACACTATTATTCACCTGGAGTTTTGCAAACCAATACCACTAACAATGCTATTCTTCAGGTGGTGACAGCCTGGTGGTTTTAAAGCATGTTGCAGCTGGGGGTAGGGTAGGAGGTAGGGAAGCACATGTAACCCATGTATAATACTACACGGTTTAGATCTCCTTCACAGAGTAGAAATCCTTTACAGGAGGGTACCGACAATGAGACAAGAAACCGTCAGGGTCAAATGTAAATGTCAACCGCTGGCTGCTTTTGAATCAAGCTCCTGATAGTCATTTCACATTTTATGCAAAGGCTAACTCAGGTTTGCCACTATCCACACAGTCAACAGGAAGCTGTTACCTGACTTGCGTACCTGTATGGTACATATCTGTTCCATTCACACTTCAAATTTTTATTGCCTTAAAAAAATGATGATATGAAGTGAGCCTTTTGAGGTTGCACCTAAAGCATTTCAACTGTATTTAAATGGCAGAGATTTAAATGAGAAAAAAGCAGATAACTGTGCGTCTTTCCATCCCTTTTCTAATCTTACCATCCAGGGGGGCATAGAGAAGGAATTCTTATTTATTATCCATTTTTAAGGAAAAGGGCAAAAACAATGGATTGTTTTAGGAGTCAATATCTTGCTGCTTCTGGCCCCTCAAACAATCCATCAATCTGCTCCCTTCCTTAAAAAAAATAGTGCAAATAATCATTAGGATCCATCTTGAGTGCTAAAAGATACCTGGGCTCTATACGACCTCAGAAAAACGCTTGAGGCCAATGGAACCGCTGCTGTGACTGTCCTCTGCAGAGGTGCTGCCGAGTGCTGCTATCACCATGGGTACAATGTCGGTAAGGTTGGTCACCATGTAAATCTCTTCACAGACCCAGATGAGCAGACTGCAGATTAACCAGATCTGACTGCGTTTTGTAATGATGAACTGATGAATCATGCAGCATTTGCCAGCTGCACCCCTCTGCAGGGAAATCCTAACTTCAAAGGTATAAGGCTCTCTCCCGCTTCTAGCCCCCTGTGAGGATCTCCCGGCACTCCCAGGATCTCCCAGCTGCTGCACCCAGAATTCTGAACCTTGGTTGCATGAAGAAGGCAAAATCCCTATGTTCTAAAGCTTTTCCCAGCTGCCCACTAGAGGAATTACTTTCATCTCAAGGTGCTGCCTATAAACCATCTTCTTCCCCCACCCCACTGCCCATTCCCCAAACACACACACCCTTCAGAATTATGCAGTTGCAAGTGAGAAGATCACTTGGATCAGTCACAGTGTTTTGAGCATGCCACCACCAATGTAAAGAACACAGTTTAAAGAAAACTTTTATCTGCCAACGATCCCACCTGTATCTTTTATTTTGCCTTCAAATCCTTCTCAAACTGGGAAAAGTAGTTCATCATATCTAAAGTTCACCAGTATCACAGCCTTGCACACCATTTTTTTTTCTTTAGTAGTCAAGGTTGGGGGGGGGGGGCGGTTTCCATAGAAAATAAACCCAAAAGGAAGATGAATGTGGGGAAGAGGTATAATTCAATCTAGTGTTGTAAAATGGTTGACCACGATTGTTAATTCCAGCCATCTGCAAGTCGTGTGCAGAACAGAGCAGGTGTCTCAACATATCCATGAAGTCCTAACCAACTATCACATCATGGCTCTTTCACAGGAGAGGCTTAGGTAAACTGGTCCATAGCAGGTCTTATACTAGGCACTCGCTTAAGCATAAATGACTAACAGAGGTAGCTATGTGCAGATATATATCCATGGGTTGCCCAGTTTTGTGGACAGGCAACTTTTTAACATTGCTTTGAAAAGCAGTAAGAATATAATATATAAAACTTATAATGGCTAACATGCACATTCAGTTTCTCTTCCACATTCTATCTTGAATTAACAGCATTCACAATTGGCACAAATCTAAGCGCAAGGAAGTCTCAAATGCACTTTTTAAAATGGCAAGTGCGAAAACAGTTCTTGGGAAGAGAGAAGGCAGTTCAGTCTCCATGACCCCTTCATCTTTTGGTCTCACTGTGTCATGAAGGTGACAATCCTATCCAGCTCTCTATGCGGCTCAAACATGGGAAAGATATTGTTTTTGGTGCAGCACCACCCCTTTTAATATCGGGCTACTTTGCAAAGACATTTGATCAAGCTTCGGATGTAAATGGCTTCCAATTGCTAGGGAAAACAGAGGGACCAGTGTTAAGGTCTGTTAAAATAAAAAAGTAGGGGATAGCTTGGATTTGCTCATTTAGATTGGATGCATTTGCAAATAGCACCCATACAGTTGTGAGTGTCTGCACTCCTCCGTAAATCTGCAAGTCAGACACCTTTGGCAGAACTAACCTGAATCTTAGAAAAATAGTTAACACCATCATACACTTGTATGTAGGGTAAATGTCTCCAAAAAAATAAAAATAAAAATAGCTGCAGTGAAAAGGAAAGGAGAAATTAGTTAAAAATAAAATGCCCAACACGTTTCAACACAAATACAAATCTTACCGCGGAATCGAAGTCTATAGAACTCATGGAGGCCACTTAAAAGCTTGGAAAATGGTGCCTCTTAACGGCATGGAGCTGTGGTCATCTCCGTCCTCTAGAATAGCCAGCATTACCCCAGTCCCACTTCCCTAAATTTCTATCCTGAGATATGCCTCTGCCCTTAGTTAAATCAAAAGCCACATATATACAGTGTTAATGGAACAAAGGTGATGTATGTTTTGCTAAATAAACTAGTTGCTCTAGGTGCAGAAGAGGAAGAAAAAGATTTATTGCAATTGAGAGGCTAAAATGCATAGGTTCTTGTATAGACCACGAAAGCCGTAAATCTTCACAGATAAATCAGGGATTGAGATGATGCGATACAAAAGCTTCCTTTGTTCCTATGTGAATAGATTTGTTTTAGTTAAAACTAAATAGAAAAAAGAGGGGAGGAATGGATACTCATTCCTCACAGTTAGTAGTCCACACAGGGATAGTCCACACAGGGAATTTCTATACTCTTGGCTCTACAGAACAGGCTGACTGGATTATAGATCCTTAACAATATATGAACAACAGCAAAATGCAAATGAGAAAAATCAATGCATTTGATTTCTGCTGTGGATTGAAACATAGGTAGAACCTTTGTCAAGTGCCTATCTCACAGGGGGAATTCAGGGGAATTGTAAATCACCACCATTACACACACTCAAACTCTCTTTGGGCCATTTTTCAAGTTCAACAGAAGCTCGGCTGTTCCAAAACCCAATATATTGGGTCGGTTTGATTCCAGAGTCATTAAAAACAGAAAAACAAAAACTGAAGTGGAGGTGACTTTCTGCATACAATCACTCTGTATTTTAACACGACACAAAACACACCCATTTCCCAACAAGCATCTTTCGTGTCTACAAAACACACAAATCGTTAGTTCTTTCATAAAATGTACTGAATCCTTTGCAATAGTCTTGCATATGCAAAATAATATAAATAAAATGAAATAAAAATAAAATAATACCCCAGCCAGGCCTTATGAACATCATACCATTAAATCAAGCCCCCAATCTGGTGTCAATTTTGCCAGAAAATGATTACATTCCTGCAGCATCTCTACCACCTTCCTCCCTCCTCTCTTCTCTCTCCCTGGTGCATGCCTATACGGAGTGTCCTTCTTTCATTTGTTTTCAAAAAGCCTACAGACATGTTTTTTTAATATATATATATGCATTGGGAAGAACAAGAGGAGGGGATGACCTGCTGTGTAAGAGTCCCCTGTATATAGTAAAGACTTAGTTGACAGCTGGGTTTTTTTTTCCAAGGGAGGGAGAGGAGGGAAATCAAAACAATGTTGAGAAGCTGTAACTTACTGTGATACACAACCGCCTTCATGACTGAGGATGGAAAGGGACTGCATAAGGACATTTTATGAAAGTAAATAAGCAGGAAAGGAGGAAGGTGTCACTATAACAGCCATTGAAAAGATTGCACATTTATTAGTAATGCCCGCTTTGTGTGAGCACCTGTGTTCCCTCATCTTGCTATAAAGCTGTACGCACTTCTCATGCGCCCATGTTACATGTGCTCCAGGCTCACTGAAGTCCCGGGCAAGCATAACCGAATGCAGGATTGCAGCCTAGGGCTTCACCGGCACAAGGCCCATTGAAATGAATGGAAGCTGCACAGCAACATGCTGATGGGTATCTTTCTTACGGCTCTTTAATAGCTTGCATTATGGTTTTTCTGGCATCACTAAACTTTTAAGGTATGCTTTCGAAGAGGCCAAAAAGGTCCTTTGGGATGCAATCCTATGCAAACCTACCTAAGATTAAGCCCTCCTTGGAACATAGTGAGACTTACTTTTGAGCAAACATGCATAGGATCGTATTTTCTTTTCTAGACTTATCCACCTCTTTAACATAAGCAGCATTCACAAGCAATAAGCAGTGGAGGGGAGATACTGTTTCGGAAAGAAAAATGAAAGCAGGCTGGATGCAGGGAACATCTTCTTAAGGGACCCTTTAAATGTTTTCCACGGCAGAGGTGCCTCTTTGGTTACCAAGGACCACTTTGTTTCTTTCTGAAAATATTGTGAAAAGTTTTAAAGTCCTGCGATTGAAGAAGCTCTTCTTGATAAAACTGGAGGGTTTTTAACAACAAAGGTATGATGGAGGGAGCACTTTCTGATCACTTCATCTTCCAGGTTAGTCAAATCAAGTGTCCACTGTCTTTATGCTTCCAACAAACTAGATACGAACACTAAATGAAATAGAGGAATCATCAGATAAATTGCAGGCCCTGTCTAGTTGAGAGTGAAGGCTTTTTCTATAGTGGGTGACAGCCCTAGTCTTTTGTCTGACCCAATTTATTTCTCTTTCAAGTTCAAATGGAGCCCTCTACCCTGTCAGCAAAGAACATCCAGCTACATATTGTGCCCAAACACGAGAAAGAAATCTGCGGAACAGTTAACAATACCATAACCTGACAAACTTCCTCATAAACACGTTCCCCTGGTATTCCCAGATACCCGGATTCCCTCTCTATAACCCATTAAACGATATATGTTTGGGCAAAAATACCTTCTGATGGTATCAACACTAACAAGGTGTGTGCAAGTCATGGGAACACTGACAGAAATACATATACAATTCTATAAACACACACATGCATCAAAAAGAAACACAAACATTGGCATGTTATCAGTTCATTTCTATTCCTCTTAACATAGGAAAAGCCTATGTTTGTTTATTACTATAAGAGGCAGAGCAATTAAAAGTTAGACAAAACTGCCCATGTGGATTTCTGACCTTCAGAGCCATGACTATAACCAGACAAATTCTGAAGGTTCTGCCCCATCGCAGCTGTACATAATATTCAGACACATTTGATAACTATTTTTATCTCTTACTGTATGCAAGTGGCAGAAAAATCCATGTGTAATAATAATCTGCACAAACATACTCTGCACACAGCATTTGAAGGATCTGGTTTTGTTAAACATTCATTCTTGTGAACTGTATTCATATGTATTATTCCATTCACTATTCTGCTGAATTTGTGCATACACACATATTCATAGATAAGAGCCGTTTCAACTAGCACACACATCCCCCTAGTAAACATATAGCTTTTTAAAGATTTTGTTGGGTCACTCCCATCTCTGCTGTTAACAACGTACATCTGTATTGATTGTATACATATATAACTATACACTAAAGAGGAAAACATATGTGTGTCTGTGTACACAACTCACATAAGTGTTCATACTCTGTTGTTCATATTAAGTTAGACAACATTTTCTTAAGCATTTGGCTCAGCTAGCCCTTTATTGTTCACAATCGTTATATTTATGTATTCCACTGTAACAATCTTTCAGGCTCACTGTGTACAAATCAAAACCTACACAGAAGGCAAATGAATCATTATATGCATATACATTTTCATACTTGCACATGAGCCTACCCTTTGCTCTTTGCTAATCCAGCAACTCAGAACAGAGAAACCAAAGACAAGCCGCTGACAGTAAAAGACACCGTTAAAAACTAATTTTAATTAAAAGACATCTATCTTGCCGGAGCCGCTTAATCAGTCATAATTTGCTTAGAAAATAGATTTATCTAACTTGCAATCTCTCTCATCTTGTACCATATAGATCTCGGCATGAAAATCAATACCACAACTTTACACCTAAAACATTTTTGCAGCAGTGGAAAGGACTGGCTTCTACCTATTCTTCCCTCCCCTCCACCGGTGCGGGGAACCCGGATTTTCTATGAGACAGGCTAAGAGCGCCCCCTAGCCGTCAAGGCTAGCTACTGAACACCACAAGGTACAAATGTGACTTGCTATTCAGCTGAAAAAAAATAGCAAAGTTTATTTTGGAAAGTATTTTGTATCAACAAACAAGAGTGTGCAGGGCAATCTAGATAGGAAATGTAAAAGGGGAAAGAAACGCCTTGTGCAAGATGTGTTAAACTAATAGATTAAGCTCTAAGCACACTTAGTTCTGATAAGGGAGGTAGAATAGGTGCCAACTAGAGCTAGTGACATCTGTAATATGGCCTCGTTACCTGGACCACATTCATTCAGATCACCGTGTTCTGCGCCCTCGGAAGACAGTCTTTTGTTCAACACATGCCATAAAACATTTGGCAATGTTAAACAAGGATTCACACACACATATATACATGTATTGCTATTAACGAAACGCATGGGGTGGTGAGATCTCTAGCCATGCTTATTAAAATGTTTCAATAAGCTTGACAAAATAGTCTCCTCCGTGTTTGCCTACCAATGAAAAGCAAAGCTGTTTCTTATTCCATCATCCATTCACAAAGCCGTCCCTTATGCTGAGCAAATCAAATCATTCAAAGGAAAAATGAAGACAGTGGACAGAATACCAGGAAGCATCTAAAAATTGGGTGGGAGTGAATTGTTTTAAAACAAAAGCAAGAGTTAAACTCTCCTACAAATCTGTTTAAAACCTGCAATTTTAAGTAAAATTTATCCCGTATGAACTGATAAGATGCAGCTTGGATGACAATAAGGGAGGATGCAATATTTTCAAAACGCTACTTTAACTCAACCTGTAACGCCTGCTAGAGATGTATATGTTTTACAGCCCTACAGGTATGCCAAAAAATGCAACCATTTCTATAAATTACTTCTTGGCTAATTCTTTAGTTATACCTATTATGCTATGTTTGTCTATGCCTGTTAAAGTTTCCTTGATCGCCTCTGAATGGCAGACATTCTTCTATTAAGGACAACCTGAAAACAAATTAAAATTAAATAAAGGGTGTTTTCTCTCTATTGAGATCGTGTGGGCATGATGCAAATCAACAGGGTCAAATCAGGAAAACCAGCAAGTAACCTGTTGACCATGGACTTCAGAAATCTGACTTAATTTTCCCCTGGAAATGTTTTAATGTTTTTCTCAATCCCACCCCCCCCCCAAAAAATGTGTCTTCAGCTGGGTTCACCCCTGTCTTATGAATGAAGGTCATTTGGGTAGTAGAAAAGGTTACGTTAATTCCATGCTAACATATCCTTCCATTCCTAAAACGCACAACTAGTGCACAAATCTCATTCTTCTAGCTATTTAAGTAGAAAAACTGTTGTTGAAATCCAGCCCAATATTTATTGCCTTTGTACAGAAAAAGTCCTACCACATCTCTGTCTGGATTTTTAAGGAGATCTCATTTTCACTTTCTAAATGTTATGTAACTTGCTATATTTTCACAGTAAGCCATCACCAGAGACAACCCCAAATGTTTTCATTCATCAGCTCTTAATCTATCACATACAAGGCAGGATACATTTGGGAAGAGGGATGAAAGCTACCGGAATCATAGGAGCCTATTTCTAAATAAATAAAAATACCATGCCAATAAAGTCAGAGTGCGGTCAGTGGGGACAATAACAAACACCTCCATTGATCTGAACTGTATTGGATTGTACCCTTAAGAACACAAATCCTATGCATACTTACTTGGGACTAAGCCTTACTGAACTCAGCAGTGCTTACATCTAAGTAAACATGTATAGGACACAGACTGTAAATATGTTTTACACACTCACTTTGTGCTTGTTTGCCATTCAGGTTAGCAGCCTATCTTTTAGCATCCACAGGGACTAAAATTTAATGAACTCCAATAAGAGGGTTAGAATTAAACCCATTCTCCTGCCTGCCTCCACAACTCCCCACTTAGCAGTGTACCCTGAAACGCAATGCTATTCTCCTGACAGGTTGCTTGACAGTGAGCCAGTGAGCCATCAAAGAACTGCAGTTCTCAGAATCCTATCCATTCAGAAAAGAGTGTTTGGGGAATGGGGAGGGGGTGATTTCACATTAATTTCCTTAGTTATTTGGTCCTTCTTGTTTGTACTTCTCATTAAACTTGTCTGGATTTCTTCCTTTCTTTTTTAAACAAGCTCTTCTTTAATAATGCATAACTCATTCCTGGAAATTGGTCCAACTACTGTCTGATGAAACCATCTCTCTAGAACTCTTATGGCCCAACATGGGTTACATGTTCTTGATCTTTTTCTTTTCTTCTAATCTATACTCTCTCTCTCTCTCTCTCTCTCTCTTTATGCCCATCACCTCTTTGGCTGTTATCACCGCTTTTCCCTTCCCAGTTCAAGAGGACACTTTGATGTCTCTTGTTGTTAAGTCTCTTCCAGATGGAAAGATGAATGGAAGAGCTAAGGATAGAAAGAAATAGCATACACTTTCTTTCTCTTGCTTCTAACCTAAGCCTTCATTCACCATTAAGCTACACTATATAGGCAGATCCATGGGATACCCTTCCAATACACCTAACACCCAGCGACCCCCTCCTAAATCATGTATACTTTTAATTTACACTATGGAACAGGGGAGAGAACTGAAATTCACAAACACAAACGCACCTGATATTAATGTCATCCCAAAACATAATTTGAAACAAAATTTGCTACTGTCTCAGTCTTTTCTTTTCCTATTATTACCATGTATTTTTGCCTTCCCACCCTTTTCTGTCTTCCTCCCCATGTCAAAACCCACCCCCCCCATGCAAAACAAAAACACACAAAAAAGAATCACTTAAAATAATATGGATATTTTCTTTAATAAAGGGTGAGGGAACCCACCTCCACTTTCCTTCTCCCAAAGCAAAAGGTAATTTACAAACCGGTTAGGTTTTCTTAAAGCAAAAAGAAGAGGAAGAAAGAGGGGGGTGCAGTTTGCTCAGAAGGTGTTTTGGGTTTGGTTTGTTTGGGATTTTTAAATCCACCTTTTTTTCCTGCTGGTTCAGCAGCACCGTCAACTCCCTGGTTGCAAAATAGGGCTCAAAATCAATTAAAAGGCCGATAGCAAAATTCATCTTCATTGGTTCTGTAGCCGATTAATAAGGGGGGGGGGGGGAATATGGCAAGAATGAGGAGGGGAAGGAAAGAGAAGAAGAAAAAATAAAGTAGTGGGGTGGGGAAGGAAAAATAACGTTCACAAGCCAAACGCCATGCCGGGTCGAGCGACTGCATTCGCCAATCAATATAATTCCGATGTATTCTTACAAACATTTTTATCAGCTGTAACAAAGGAGAGAGGAAAGAGAGACCGCTGTCACCAAGCGCTGTTGGCAGATGGCTGCTAGTCCTGGGCTTTTAAGGGGGGAGGGGAGACGTTTATTTAAATTTATATATATAAATATATATATTCCTCTCTCTCTTTTTCCCCTCAAGTCTCTCCGACTGCCCCCCTTCTCCTCTTCCTCCCCTCTCCCTCGACCCCCCCTCCTCCTCCCGCTTTAGATCCACACGCGCAACGGCTGCTTTGCAAAAGCCCAAAGCGTGCAACGGAGCTGTTCTTTTTGGCGTTTGCTGGGGATTTGTTTGGGCTGTGATTTCTTCTTCTTTCTCTCCTCCCTGTGCGCCTCCCTCCCCTCCCCCCCGAAAATACTAACTTAGGTTTATTTCTTTCATTTTTAATTAATTAATAATAATAATAATAATGTTTTTGTTTGCACCTGGCCTACAAGAGGGGGGGGGGAACATTCAGAAAAGCAAAAGGGGAGAAAGCAATGCTGCCTGCAGATCTTCAGGGCACCTTCAGAAGTGCCGGGTTTCTATTGCATTTCCGTGTTAGAGATGTTAAAGGCGAAATACGGCGAAATACAGGGTGGCGGTGGCTTTTTTAAAAAAATCAATTAGCAAGGCAGGAGGGTTTGCAAAAAGAAGTTGCAACCGAGGCCAACTGACCCTCTGGATGTAGATTCTCCAAAACTCCTATACAAGCGGCTCCTGGTTCCCCACCCCCACCCCATCGCCTGCTCTGGTGCAAGGAGCACCGGAGCACCAGATCTCTCGCTCTCTCCCACCGCCACCCAATATGCTCTCTTGGACTATTTTTGGCTGCCACAGGATCCCACCGCCACCTCTTCCCTTCCTTGCAAAAGTGGCGCGCCTTTTTGCAGGACTTCTTCGCTGCTTTGCAAACTGCGCGCGCTCACTGTGCAAAATGGTGCTACCTTACTGAGAAAGGTCTCCCCACACACACACGCACAATTTTCTACACTCTTACAAACACATACCCCGCGCAGACACACACCTGCCTCCCCCCCCCCCCCCGCACACACATCCACATCCACTCCAGGTTTTGGAGAGAAAATACAGAGATTCTATACAAAGCTACGCTACGTTTCGGGCAGGGCAGCCGGACCTTGGCAAGGAAGAAGTCGAGCCAAAGGCTGCAGCCTCTCCGACTACCTGTACACTGGCATTCCTTGAAGCCCACCCCCCACCAGTCCGGTTCTGGCCCCGTTACCGAGCTGGGTTTCCCTAACGGGAGGAAGCACCCCTATCCCTGGCTCTCCCCCCCACCCACCTCGCCTTCCACGCGCCGCCTCCGCCTCCTCCGTTCCTGTTTCTCCCAGCTCCCCACGCCGGCCTCGCCGCTCCATCCCTGGCCCAGCCGTTCCATGTGGTTCCCATTAAGCGGTGTCCCCCCCGCCCCAGCCCTTTGCAGCCACCTTTCTTTCCCCGGCTGCCGCTGCTCTCCGGCACTGGCCAACTTTGGACCAGCTTTTTCTCCCCACCCAGCCTCTCTTCAAGTCCCCGCTGGAGATAACAGCCCCCTTCTCCACGGCTAGCTTCTCCCCCTCTTCACCGGCTTCTTGGCCTCCTTCGCTACCTCCACGCTGCCTGCAAATTCACCTCAAACTTTGCTTCCATCGCCCCCCCCCCCCTCCGCTCCGATACACGCACACCTCTCCTCGGCTCCCCCCTCTCCTCTTCGGCTCTCCTAAGTCCTCCTAAGCCAGCCAGCTACACACACACGCCGCCACCGTCCTCCTCCCTTCTTTCTAAACTCTTCATTTCATTCCCCCCCCCGGTCCATTTCACACGAGGTGCATAAACGCGCCCCAAGTTTCGATCTCTTCAACACCCCCCCTTTTCCCCACGACACACACACACACACACTTTCCGATCCGGCTCCTCGCGAGTTGCAACTTACGCGTGATAATTTCCCTTTGTGATAAGTGCTGCGGATTTCCCTGCTTGCGACGGGACATTGCACTTGCATTTACACGGTCATCGCCCGGAGAGCTGGACTCGGGTAGGGGGGATCGGGTTGGAGGAGGGGGGAGCGTTCTTCTTCCTCCTCTTCTTCTATTTTCTTCTTGAAGGATTTCTTTTTTTAAAAAAACACAATAAAGAACTAAAAAAAAAAGGAGAGGGCGAAAAAACTCTTTTCCCCCTCTTTGGCGCACTCAAGATGAGGTTCTTCCTTCAATTAAAAAAGCATCATCAAGACGAGTAGGGGGTAGGCTTGGTTTTATTTTCGCAAGACAACTGTCTTTTTGTTTTGTTTTTCCTTTCCACCTCTTCCAGATCTTTTCTTGAACTTCGGGAGAGAAGGATGGTTTCCCCCCCCACCAGGCGCTGACACTTTTTATTTTTCCAGAGTGTTTAGGGGTGGGAGGTGGGATAGAGAAAGAAGAGGGGAAGCAAAGTGCACTTCTTCCACCAGGAGGGTTTTCTTTAAAAAAAAAAAACAGAAAAAAGAAATAAAAAATGGATTATATACACACACGCTCGCACAAAAGTAGAAAAATTGGAATTTGCCCACACGCAGAGAAAAATGCAGGAAGAAAAATTACCCTTGCTGGGTTAATTAGAATTCTTTCTTTTCTTGGCTTTTTTTTTTTTAAAGGGGTAGCCCAAACTGTGTCTCCTCTTTGCCAGTTCAAGTACCACTGGGTTGGTTTTTTTGTTGTTGTATTTTTTTTCTTTTTCTTGGTTGCTTTTGCTTTGCTCGCACCACTTTGCCACTGGCTTCCCCCCTCCCCTCGCTTGGCACAGGGTCTTGCTAGGAAAGAAGCCCCCCAGTGCTTCTGGGTTAGTGCTGGCTATTACTAGGAGATATATTGCAATGTGAAGATGGCGGAGCCCGGTTCCCTGGGAGCGCTCTGTCTCTCTATGGCTGGGTCTGCCTCCGTACAATGGGATAAAATTCAAGTTCAAGTGCGGACGTGACGTTTAATCTGCACTAGAGACAAAAAAGACCTAGAGAGTAGGAGCACTGGGGGCGACTAGCGGTGGCTTTTTAACATTGTACCCTGCAAGAGAACAAGAAGAAGGGGGGAGAAGGAGAAGGAAAAACCACCCTCAAAACACACTCCCAGCACACGCGCGGCTCCGATTGCTTAGCCAGGGCTGCTTTCTGCAGAGCGACAGCCAAAATGAAATTAACTGAATTTAGGGAAGAGAAAAGGGGAGAGGGGGTAAGCAATCAGGAAAACGGGGGGGGGGGGGGAGTCCCTCCCAGTCCATCTCCGATCAGGTTTGGGAGTCAAGGTCTGGAGGGTCTTCGGTGGAGGAGGAGGTGATCCGGACCTGGCCCATCGCCCTCCCTCCCCCTCCTCCGCCCACTGGCAGGAGGCCCAAATGGGACGGACATCTCCCGGGGGAAGCGGGGAGGAATAGGTAAAGGGCTTGGTTAAGGCAAGCAGGCTGGCGCCGGAAAGGCAAAAAGAAAGAGTTGGGAATGATCGGCTCAACCCGGAGAGCCAGCCAGTGAGGGTGGAGGTGGGCGCCCAGGGGACGCGGGGTCCATCCTGCTCTCGCTCGATCCACCTGCTCCGAGATCTCCCAGGCGGCTGGATCTTGGCTTCGCTGGGATCCATTCGCTTCCCCCTCTTTAAACTAAGAGCTCCCTCGCTCTGTTCTCTGTACGCAGGCAGGCAAGCAGGCGGCGGCAGCCCGACTCTGCTCCAAACACCTTCGCAGTGCATTTCCAACAGTTTTTACAATAACACAAATATCTGCGTGGGGGAAGAGATATTTCTCTCCCCCCCCCTTCTCAATCTGAATTGCGATTGCAGAGGGAGCCACAAAGACACACACACACGCATACTCCACTCTCTGTCTCTCAGTCTCTCTCATGCGCTCAGGTGGATATGAATCCCTACCAAATCCCTGGGCACTGTAAGTCTATGCCACAAACTAGCGTTGACCCAAGGAAACCGGCCTGCAGACCAGGTCAAAACCGGGGGGGGGGGGGGGGAGATCAGTAAATAAGCTGTTGGTGAACCTGTCTCCATGTGTCTTCCCACCATCACCAGACAATCCTATGAGTGTTTGCTAATAAGGCAGGCCGTTGCGTTTTATAGGACTCTTTCTGTACCTAAAGAAGTTTCTTTTTAAATGCGGGGTTCTCCAGTTACAACGCTTTGGGGTACGCTGAAGGCTCTCCATTCTGAATGCACGGAACGCGCTGCTTTGCACTGAATGCTCTCCATTCTGAATGCACCCCTTAACCTGAGCGACCGTCTAACTTGGGGGGGGGGGGTCCCTGAATAGATGTGTCCACATACACACTGCAAGATCAGGGTCTTTTAATCCGGGTTAAAACACCCATAATGACAAATGCAGAAGCGTCAACGCGCGTTGGGTTCTCCACTGCTAACCATAAAGAGGAAGCGGAGAGCAGAAAGTGAGAAGCCATCTTTTCCACCAAAACTTTTAACTAGTACTAAAGGATGGCTAAAACATGATTAAAGGGGCCATTCGTCTACATTGAGTGGTTTTGGAGTCCATGGCTTCGTAAGGAACGGGAACTGGCCACCTGTAGTGGCGGAATTGTCTTCACTTGGCCTAGTCCTGCGCAGGGTCCCCAAGCCACAGCGATCCGGAAGTGTACCCACCATCCTCTACGACATTGTAGGGGATCTTTGGATGAATTGCATCTCTGGGACCGCGCACTTTTCACTGGCTACTAAAAGAAAATGCAGGCACGTGTACCCTGCATGCAACCTGGCGGGCCTTGCTCCCCAGTAAACCGTGTGAGGATCGCCGTTTTTAAAAGTGCTATCGCTGCAATGGTTCTGGGGCCGAATACAAGCAGCACAAACGCGTTAACTGCAGCACTTGTTCTGGCATAAACTTTGGCGGGCCATAGCCTACTACATTAGATGTATGGAATATTAGGGAGAGTTCCAGGTGCATAGACAGTACATTTGGTAGGGGGCGGGACGTAGAAGTCCACGAAACCTTCTTTAATAAATAAATGTGTTTAGTCTTTAACGTGCCACAATCGCGACAATACCAACCGGCTACCCTTTGGCAGTTGTTCCGGCAGAAGCATTCTGGACTCGGGCACCATTTTGTTACTCGTAACCCTACTAGAACATAGGAACACAGGAAGTCAGACCATGGCTCCATCTATCCCAGTAATGTCTGGCAGCGGCTCACCAGGGTTTCAGGCAGGGGATTTTCCAGTGGTAAGTGGTGATGGCGGGGATCGAACCTGGGACCTTCTGAATACAAAGCAGGCGCGCTACCACTCACTTCCCCACTGAAGAACCCTTGGAATTCGCCCTTTGAATGCAAAGAAAGGGGTGAAAGCGAGGCATGGGAGGACTGGCACTCCAGCCTTCTCCATACATGTAGGTTGACTTTTCTGTGACTCAACTCTCTCATCACCACCCTCCTTCCCAAATAGGGTTATTTTGGATTAGTCTATACATGCAACTGTTAACAGTAAGTTTGGACCCCGCTTGAGACACACGCCGGCCCGGATAGGGTGGAATCGAACCAGGGAAGGCTGGAATGGAGGGTGGAGGTCCTTCTCTTATTATGGGATGCCTTTGAATTGCATATGTTGGACGAGAAACGGTCCTTTCCCGTCTCGAGATTGTACACCAGCTTTCCCCAACGGGATGTGTTGGGACTACGAAGACAGTCATCCCCAGCCGGCAGGGCTATAGTGGCTGGGGATGATGGATATTGTAGTCCAACGCTTTTGGAGAGCCCTAGGCTGGGAAACCTGTTCTACGCTCCCTCCTTCCCCCTCTTTATTACCGTGGAACAAGAATAGGGAAAGTTGAGAGCTCGCTGGAGAGGTGGTTCACACATAGACACAAATCCTTTTTGGTTACTTCTGATCGAGTCCCCGGGGTGCTGGAGGGAGGCTAGACTTTTTGTGCTCTACATTCACACATTCAATTTATAAGCGTGGTGGGGGATAATTCGGCCGAAATTAAATCCGGTGGATTTCCGTGGGAGAAAGAAGCATATTCTTAAGGGGTTGCAATCCTACATTTCAGTTGTCTGGGAAGAAATCCCACTGAACGCAATAGGACTTACTCCCGAGTAGGCCTGACAGGTTTTCCCAGTGCAACCAATGGAACGTTAAACGTTCCTGTCGGAGCAATTCAATGGATGTTTGTTTGCTCAGTGTACAGCGGAGTTGAATTTCAGGTAAATAGGAATGTGATTGCAACCTACATTTAGCCTGTGTGAACCCAAGTTTCCTATTGGAAGAAAAGCATCATGTTTCTGTGGTTCTTTCTTTATATGTCACTTGAAGCAATGTCGAAAATGAGATTCTTTTTCCAGAACCAAAACTGCAACCATCTTCCGTCTGCTGCTTCTGTTCTTGTTGTTCTGATGCCACACCCATTGATTTGCTCCCACCTGAGAAGGGCTTTTCCTGGGCAGAAGAGATAATTCTGCTGTCTTGTCCCCCTTTCTCTCTCCCCCCCCCCGCCTACCTCCCCCCCCCCCCCCACGCGAATAGGGTGCTATGGCTGGCATCACTGGCGGGCGTCTGGACGAATTTCCCCGGCCTTTCTTCTCAAGTCCTGGCCCAACACCTCGAGTCCCATTCACAACGGGCAAGGCATGTAGCAAGGGGTTTAACGCCTCTTCAAGCTGTTTCCTAGTTCCAGTTTTAGCAGATTTGCTTGGGCTTTGCAAGCTTCTTCCTCCCAAAAATTAAAATTGGGGGGGATTAACATCATGATAGGAGCAAACCCCCCTCCTTTGCAGTATAGGAAGCCCCAGAAACAGGGAGATTTTCCCTCTTTGAGACATGCACGCGTCGTTTCAAAAAGTTGTCCAAACAACCCTAGCGAGAAAGGAAAGAGGAGGAGCATCTTAAAGGATCCGCTGCTGCGTTTGAAGTGGGGTGCGGGGGAGGGGAGAGAATTGAGGAGCTGTTGTGCTCTTGATGGAACAGAAATGCTTCTCCCCCCACATCTCGCTGCCGCCACCCACCGACCCTCCCTCCTTGCCTACACAAAAAAGCTGGGATCCTTTTTTGAACTCATTTCAAGTCCTTATTGCCTTTGCCACCTTCGGCTCTTGGAACGCGTTAGCCCCACCTGGCGTCAGTTTGATGGATTCCCGAGAGGGGCGGTAAGGTGGAGAAAGCACCAGAGAAGAAGCGTGGCAGCTCAGGAAGCAAAGCAAAAACAACAACAACACCCAAACAGAGTCTTGAGTTCGAATCTTCTCGCGTGAACCATTTCTCAGGCAGAACTTCCGCAGAAAGTTCCTCAAGTGTTTGATTCCCTGGATTCCCAAATTATTAATTTTCTTCAATTCCCTTCTTTCTGGCTGACATTCCGATCATTGCTATTGCTGGCAAGCCAAATGCATCTCTTTACGGCTGAAATCCTATTTATTTATTTATTTATTTATTTTTATTAGCATTTCTATTCCACCTTTAAGAGCTACACAGACATTAAACTAGGAATAAACTTCACACTGAATTAAGTCTTCAGAGTAAATATACATGGGATCGGTCATAAAACTCTTTAATACCTGGGATCGCAATGATAATAATAATAATAATTATTTATTTATTTATTTAGAATACTCTGTTATTCTTCCTACCCGGGCACCCATTCTTTTCAGCGTTTATTTTTGTATCAGATGTGGATCTTATTCCGCCTAAAATTTTACTCTTTAGGCAGGTTTACTTCAGAAGTCAGTTGAACTTTCTTCTGAGAAAACATGCAGTATAGGATCAGGCTGTGTTTATGAATTAGGATCAGGCTGTGTTTATGAATACGGAACCATGAAATGATGGATGCTCTTGATCTATTAACATACCGTGCAATCCTGTGCGTGCCTGCTCAGAAGTCAGCCCCATTGAGTTCAATGGGATGTATTCTCAGGAAAGTGTGTATCGGATTGCAGCCTAACCGTATATAGGATTGTAGCCAGTGGGTAGCAATGTTTATAGATAAAGTGGGGAATTTTTAAGCACTGTCTATTCTGAATATAGAACCGGGACTGGTGGATTATCATTATTATTATTATTATTATTATTCCCGCGGAGAAACAAGGGTGCTGTCTTGTGAACGTGTCCAATGCATTGGAATAGGAAGGTATGGGAAGCTTTTCCAAGAGTGTTTCCCCCCCCCCCGCCCCCCTAGACCAGAGAATTTACCGAGGTGCCCAAAGTCCACCTTGAATGACTTTGTTAATCCCTGGAGGAAACTTCAAAGGATGGGTGGAGATGCGGGGCGGGGGGAGAGTTTATATTTGACACACCTTATCAGGGAGTACCTGGCCATCCTCTTTTGATTAACTACCGTCCTGCAGTGGGCATTCAAATCCAAGATAAGGACAAATACATGATTGGCCACCGAGGCTTGCTTTATTGCCTTCTCGGGGCGAGTGGTGGGGGAATTGGTGGATGCTGCTCCTCCCTGGGAGATAAAAGGCTAGATCCTTGCTGATCCTTGCAGGAGGGTGCTGATTTATTGTTATTGTTATTGTTATTGTTATTAGATTTTTAAGGTTTCCCCCTCCCCTTCGAATATATTCCAACGCGGGTGGGGTAGGTGGGGAGAAGAGGGGGGGGGGAATTCCAAAGTGATTTCTCAGTCTCTTCTTTCTCTGCCCCTGTCTGGCACTTGTGATCATTAGCACTGCGAAAGCTGTTAATGCCTTGTCTCACAGCTCCCCCTTTAGTTTCTCTGCGCTCCTTGTCTCGCGTTCAAAGTCAGATCAATAGCCGTCTCTCGCTAACCTTGACCTCTCCCTCGACCCCGCCTCCATCTGCAGCTGGCCCGCTGTTTTGTTCCACCATCACCACCACTGACCCCCCCCCCCTCCTCGGCGTCCCCCACCCCACTCTGTCGATATCCCAGCCACAGTCGGGTGACAGCAGACAAACAAGAGGGAACAGTCTGGCGGCTGGGAGGGCAGCAGGAGAGAGAAATGAAATAAATAAAGGGCAAGCCTCCCTTGCCTCTCTCTCCTCCGCCGCATGCCCAGGCACAATCAGCGACCACGTTGGCCGGAGGAGGACCCCATAGATTGCTTTGTCTAAAATTTCTTCTTGCCTAGACCCTTTTTCTTAGGCGGGGCCCTGCATCCGTCTATTCAAAGCGCGGGGTCGCGTCTGTAAGTGGGTGACAGAAGCAGATTTCCCCTTTTTCTTTCTCCCGCCCCCCCGGATTTAAGTTAAATCAGTCCCAGGGCTGACTTAAGTCCTATTCATTCAATAGGTCTACTCTAAGTAGGACTCACGTTGGATTTTACCTCCATAATAAAAACTAAGAAATCTTTGCTGAACTTTCATAGGCTATCGATTAACGGCCGTCTTGCCGTGGGCATTCAAATAATAATAATAAAAAATTTAAAGGTGTGTGTGTGTGTGTGTATCCCACAATCTGTAAAATGCTGTGGACACGATCCGGTAAATGTTACAGTCCAATCCTGCGCGTGGTTTACTCGAAAGTAAGTCCCTTCGAACTCAATGGAGCTTACGCCCGAGTAAACGAGGACGGTTTTGCAACTTTTGCTCCTGTTTAATAGCCTTTGGAAGACACAAACTAGTCATATGATTTTTTTTTTGCTGCTTAGAACTTGGCGCAAGTCTAAGCAAGTAGATTTACTTGGAAGAAAATCCCGTTGAAATCAATGGGATTTACTTCTGTGTAAATATGGTTAGGGATCCAACCACACACATAGGTGGGAAATATACTATTAGTCACACTAGCACTTGAAAAAGAGTGTGGAAACGAGGGGTAATTATATAATTTTGGGGGGGGGGGAATTAAATTCAAGTTAATTCATATAATGAATATTAAATCAAAGTATCAGGTTAAATCACATGTCTCTTCAATTAATAGCAACCGAAAAAAGAGGAACATATATAATAATGTGAATACTCCGTCTTATTTAACTATTCGGGATATTGCGACATGTTTATTTTTGACAGAGTTCTTTTTGCAATTCAGCCCTATGGGAAGGACGTCCTACTGGCTTCTAAAAGGCTTACTTGCAAGTAAGTGAATGTCGAATTTCATTCTTTCGGAGCCAGAGGCTCTTGAATAAGAGGGCTTGGATACAGCCTGAAGTCCTGGTTAGAGCAGACCCATTGACATCAATAGGACTTAAGTTAGTCACGACTTCGTTGTCCCATTGATTTTAATAGGTCTGCTCTAACCAGGTCAAAATCTGGATCCAACCCAATGTTATGCAGAAAGCATGGAGGTTGTGCACAGTTCTGGCTTAAAGAGGGCTTTTGGAGAAAATAACCTCGCCATTTAATCAATGACATGCTCGCCTGAAGCCAAGTGCTCTAGGATAAAAGGGCAGCGACAAACCCGGAAATGGGTCTTTAAAAAACCCTCCTGTACAGCTTTTTGGCTTTATATTGAGTTTTCCTCAATGGTGCCCAGGCCAGTAGCCGGGCTTGGGGGCTGCCCCCTTAAATTTTCTCTGCCTCTCCCACATTTTGTTACAAACAAATAATTAAAGAACAGTTTACAGTTTTGTCTTTGAAAGGCCTGCAAAGCGGATGAACTGACCCCCACCCTACTTTTTGGCGCCCCCCCCCCAACTTTTAGGTTGGCGACGCGCCTAATCGCTTCTGTTTTAGTTTGAACTTGCGGGTGAAAGGAAAACTTTGCGAGTTCTTCATTTAGCACGGCTTAGAAAGAGGACATGCGGCCATCGCTCTTTCAGCTTTCCGAGTTCGTGCGTATTTCCCCCCACGCGCGATGAGACTGACCACTTGAAAGCATTGCAAAAAGACATTTTCTCTCTCTCAGGCTGGGGGGAACCCCATTCCACTCCCCACCCTAGAAAAAACATTCAGGGGCTAGACTCTAGAAATTGGAGGATTCTGTTAGACTTCGGGCTCCCCTTGAACCCCATGGGACTTACTTAGGAGTAAATATGCATTAAGGATCGATCCGGCTACGGGTCACTTGGGGATGTAAAGGGGGGAAAGAGCGTACTTTTCATTTATTTTTTCTTTTGCAAAGTTCAAACTGCCTGCCCTGATCGAGTCTTTCTAGATGGTTACTCCTCCGTCTGCAATGTAACTGTCTCTTTTACGCTTTGACTGGCGGAGGGGGCGGAGCAGGAGTGCGCGACAGGCGGGGGGGGGGGGAGCCGGGGGAAGAGAAGGATAAACACTGATGAACCCGAGGCTGCTGGAAATCGTCGCTCCACCTTGCGAGGAGACGAGGAAGCACAGGGTTTGAACAACGTCATATAGCAGCGTGCATATATAGATTTAAATGGATCCAGCAGATATAGAGAAAAGTTGAACTGGATGGCGAAGGCTCTTCTCCCTCCATGCACAATATATTCTACTGTTATACGTCAGCTCCATCCAGCTCCTGTGTATCTCTTCTCCATGTGGTGGATTCAATGAATGAATGAATGAATGAAGAAAGAAAGAAAGAAAGAAAGAAAGAAATCCTAGAAGGGTTTCTCTGCATCATCCCAGTCCACTCCTTTGGTTGATATAGGCTTTCTGTAGCGACTTGATACCTCATCCAAAGTTTAGGGGCACTCTCTTTTGGGACAGCAAAACAAAAAAGTTTCTGTGTGCGACATATTGCTCATTAGTTCGAGGAGAGGGCTGTTTTCAATAGGGTTTTTATCGAGGCAGAGATGCCTCTGGATTCCCAGTTATTAATAATCTCTATAAAGCTTTCTAAACCCCACACATTTGGAAACTGGTCTGTTGTTGTTGTTGTTGTTGTTTTTATATACAGAATGCTAATCCTCTAAAGCAATCAGTGATAATAATTTATGTCTTCACGCCCATGATCTCAGCAATTCTTCCAAACAACCCTGCGAGGTAGGGCAGTATTACTTATCCTTAAGAACAGAAGGAGAGATCGTTTTCTGTGTCCCACCTTGACTGGAAGCGACTGGGTGAGATGGGAGATTGGGCAGGGCCTTCCCTGTGGTGGCACCAGTTATAGAACTCTTGCCCGGTGAAGTGAGGTTAGCCGCTTCCCTCGCTGGTTTTCTATGACCTTTTTATTTTGGCAGGCTGTTATTTCATGAGATAGATTATGATTTGCTTTTCACCGCTGACCCTGTCTCAGTTTATTTTAATGTTTTATGAGCTCATCACGTTAAAATGTTGTAACCCGCCCTGCATGGTCCATAAACTATCCAAACCAATGAATTAATGGGTGCAAAATAGAGTGTGCACATAGCAGACCAGTATTCCAATTAAAGGGAGAAAGACAGTCTGCCACCAAATTGTTTGTTTGTTAAGTCTGTATGTTACCTTTTCTGTCTGCCACCAAATTGTTTGTTTGTTAAGTCTGTATGTCACCTTTTTTCCTCCAAGGAGCCTAAGTCAGTGTACACGATCCTTCTCCTCTCCATTTGATCCTCACAACAACCCAACAAGGTAGGTTTGGCTGAGAGTCAGTGGCTGAATTCGGACAACACATTAGTCAATGGTGGGGTAATAATCAACTTTACAGTTGTTCATCTAGGGGGTACTCCCCACACAACATGGTAATAAATAATCAACCATGGTGTGGATTAGGATGAGCACTGAGTTGACTATGGCAGCATTCGGACGACATGATAGTCAATACAACTGACGATTGTTTCCCCACCCCCAGTTGCTTAATGTCCGAATTCAGCCAGTGACTAGCTCGAGATCAGTATGAGGACTTTGAACCCAGGTCTCCCCAGCCCCCGTCCAAAACTTTAAACACCACATCACATTATGGCCCAAGTCATGTCTCTGCTCCCAATAGTCTTGTAAAAACAGTAGCTGGATCCCCTCTGTCCTCCACCCCGGTAATTCAAGGACAGTAGTCAGTTTCCTGTTTCACATTCCTTAATTTTGCCATTGCAGGACTACTTTAACATTATCGCTCCCATTTTACAGAGGAGGTCCTGAAGCTGAAAGAAACATGACTTGCTCAGGAGCACATGGATGAGTTAAGAACTGAAGGCGGGTCTGGTTCCCAAGGGTCTAGTAGCCCCTGTGCACAAGTCTTGTTTTCCTTGTGTGGCTGGAAGAGGCACGATTTATGTGACCACTCGAGCGAGCAATGGTCAGGTGGCTCGCTTGGGAAGGAATCCCATCAACTTCTGCGTGGCACACAGCTTCCCTGATCTCACTCAGAAGACAACTGCGTAGGATCAAGCAAAGGGCGGGTGAGTGAGGGGAATGGGACGCTCTTTGATGGTCCTGTATTACGCACAAAGTTCTTTGGGGCAAGTCCTTCCTTTCCTTCCTAGTCAAACATTTGCCTTGCTCTGGTGGAGATCAATCCAGATGAGTAACCCGTCCTGGGATCAGCTGAATCTGGAGATAGTTGTTCAAGGGACAAAAGTGCCCTCCTTAAGGCGCAATCCTAAGCATGTTTAGTCTGAGAAAAAGTCCTATAATTCCCAACATGGTCTAGAGCAGTGGGGACTGATGGCTCTAATTTCGGGGGGCTGTGATTCCATTCTAGGTTTCAGTCAGAACCAGCCAGAACTCTCAAGGAGTTATCCAAAGTGCTGAGGCCATTTTGGGAGAAGAGCTCAGCACGTTGGATAGCACCTTCTCTGGTTTGGACTGAAACCCAGAATGGAATCTCAGCCCCACTGAAATCAGGGCCAGCAGCCACTGGTTTAAATATGTATGGGATTGTGTCCTTAGCCATCACTCTCTCTGTCTCTCTCTCTCTCTCTCTCTCTCTCTCACACACACACACACACACACACACACATTACCCCTATCTTACTCTGAATGTTTTGATCATATTGCTACTTACCCAAGAGTGATACAGAGAAAGTGACTGAAACCTTTGTCCTTACTCCTCTAAAGTCCAACATCTCCCAGCATTTCACAGCCAGCATTTTCCTTGGAAGTCCTCCACTTACTTTGAATATCTTTTTAGGACAGTGTTTATAAAGGGGATAGCTTATAGAAGGACTGTATACAGATTTTATATTAGTGTGGCGTTCAAGAGTCTCCTCCTCCCCAAAAGGATATAGGAAATCCTGGTTTGATAACTCGGCTGGATTTCTCTGTTCAGATCCATTCTCAAATGAGAGTTCCCTCCCTGAGGTTAATATGTGGTGTAGATATGCCTAACATTTCTAGAGTACAGAAATGTTACTTCTTATGGGTTTTTTTTCCAAATCACAAACTTTGCCTTTCCTCCAGATGTGTTGACTACCAGTATTCCAAGCCAACATCTACTGGCTGGAGATGCATAAATCTCAAGCGCACCCATTTGTGGAAATCTCTAAAATGAATTTTATAGAGTCCACATATTTCCTTTGGAGTTTTAGATAGGAGGGGGGGAAAGAAATAAGTCTCCTTTGGCTCCTTCATATCTTTCTGCCTTTGTCAAAAGTTCCAGAGGAATGGCTGTGTCATCAATTGCAGCAAAAATCAACAAAGAGTCCCGTAGCGCCTTAACAACCAATAAATGTATTATTACATACGTTTTTTGGAATGAGAGTTGACTTCACCAGTTGCTATTGCGCGACCTCTTGATATATCTTTTTGGAGGACTAGGTAGGAGAAAGCATAGGCTGTCTTCTTCCCTTTCTCTTTTTCCCTTTTGGAAATTGGGAATTGGCATTGTTCTGTTAGCTATAACTTTTGTACATTAAAAATAGAAGTCAGCATTTAAAAATGTACACATAAAATGTATAAAACAGGCTGGCAGTCATGCCGCTTTTTAATATGAACGAAATAAGACACACTTGTGACTGGCCACTCACAGATGTTCGCAGGTCCTTTTGATGACATCGGCAACCTCCTGCATATCACCCAACCCTTCCCCCAGTAGTTCCGTTTAAAAACAACAAGACAAAAAACAAAACTGTGATATCCCGATTCTGCTGAAGTATCTCAGGATTTCCTACCATGTACAGGGGAAATTGTGCTACAAATCACCCACTAAAGGGCACTGTCCCATTCGGGGCTATGAGCAGCGAGAGGAGGATAAGTTTTCTGTTATAGACCATGTGGTCTCCCCTCTCTGTTCATGTAATGCAGGCCCATTACGATTGCACAAGAGAAGCAGGAAGCAAAACCCCGGTAAGGAAATGCAATTTCCCCTTAATCTAAAGAAGTCCATAATTAAAACAATGTAGTGCTAAAACCACTTATACAGCAGCTCAGACTGCAGATAAGTGTCTTTATTTGAGGATGAAGCCCGGCCAGGTAAGTCAATAGGCAGATCCTTTGAACATCAGAAGCTGTCCCAAGTCCATTTGTCCATCTAGTCCAGCATTGACATGTCTAGTTGGCAGCAGGGCTCAGTCCTGGCATTTGTTACAATTTACTCTTTTCTATGTGTACATCCCAGTAAATTCTCTCCACACCAGTGGGCATGACATAGGTATTTAGGAGGAGCCATATGAAGCTGATGGAAGGGATGAAGAAAGTTCAAAGTGTGTTTCGCTCACCAGTGAGTAAGTAAAGAATGTGTTTCCAATCATCAGGGATCAGGGCAGCCTCCACTACTTGGAACACACTGGATGTGTTGTACTACAACTCCCATCACCTTCAAGTGTCTCCTTTATTAGCATTCTTCTTTATTAGGATTACCAGATCCAAAAGAGGGCAGAGCTCTATTACCATTAATACTTATTCAAAAAGGGAATTATTTTAGCTGGTGCAACTTTTGAGACCCCTGTTGGATAAGCTAAACCTCTCAAAATCATCATTCAGTCATTCCTCTCTATCACCTGCTTGTCTTTCCTCCTCTCCTACATTTGTCGTATTTATTTTTCCATTTGCCATTTTCAGCAATGGTGGCATTAGAATTGCCAACTGACCAGGAAAAAATAAATAGTTCAACATCAGCAGGTGATAACTTTTATCCCCACCTGGCGATTTCTTCATATCAAGTCATTGTTAAAGTAACAAGAGCAAGCCAAGCTGTTTTTTTTAAGACACAGAAATAGGAGATAGTAAAAAATAATGGCAACCCTAAAACACGGGTGGGCAACTTGTGGTCCTCGAAATTTCCAAAACACCTGAAACTTAAGCCACAAGTTACCCATTCTTGCCCTAAATATTCAGGGTCAGGCAGAATAGTTAAGGTAGCAATCCTAATATGCTTACTAGACACAATCATGCTGAACTCGAAGGAAAAGGCCAAACTAAATGTGACATTTTTCATGTCGTTTGGCCTTGCACGTTTGTTTGTTTTTAGTAAATATCTAGTGCAGGATGGTGTTGGTGAGCCAGATAGGGACTGTGGCATGGAGGAGAGGGACTTTCACCCTTTGACCCAGGTATAGTCCTGTTTGGAATTGCCTCGCATACCCCATAACTGATATTTGCAATGAGAGGAAAGCTCCCATTGATACCAGGGGCAAAGGAATACAGGGCCTTCTCAATGATGTCCCCTAATCTATGGAATTCCCTTTTGTGTCATACATAGCTGCATAGGTCAGTGGCTGATCTTAAAAGCATACTTGTTCCCTCTGTCTTTTAATTGAAAAAGTTTCATGGTATTTGCTGTGATTAGATATTTGTGATCATATTTTGTTTTAACTAGCTTTTTAAAAAAATGTTTAAATTTAAGATGCTTTACAAATGAATACTGAACTTTACTCATTTTTATATTTTATTTATTTATTTATGACATTTATGACATTTAAATCCTGCCTTTTTCCATCTTAAGGAAACCAAGGCGGCATATATAAGCCTCCTCCTCTTCATTTTATCCTCACAACAACAACCCTGTGAGGTAGGTTGGGCTGAGAGTCTGTGTCTAACCCAAAGTCACCCAGTGGCCAACACTCTAATCACTATACCACACTGGCTCTTTTGCCACTTAATTGGTAAGAAGTGCCTCTTAACAGGAAGCGCTGGCCCTTAACCACAGATAATCCCTTAATCACAGATGTGGGATTTACCTAACTGTACTCATTAGACTTGGGGCGGGACACATACTCAGATTTGTCAGCTAAGCCCTGTGGCACCTAGGATAATAGACCTATTATCCAACACTAGTTTCACTGGAGAAAACAGCAAAGAATTGTGGGATATGAGAGATGAAATCCCTAAACTCAGTTCAAAAAGTTACAACCTGTTGCCTTGGCAGGAATGGGTAGACAATGAGGAGCACCACTTTTCAAGTCTTGAGCCTTTCTGGAGACACAACCCTGAAGAAGCCCATCTTCCTAATGTCTGGTGTGTTCAGACTCTTTACAGTTAGGAGTGAAAGCAATGCCCCTTTACACCTGCTCAGAAACCCTTTAATCTATTCCTGTTTTCTGTGTTCCAGGACAGTGTAAATTAAGCCCTGAAGGTCATAAAAAAGATGTACCAACAGGTCTTGTTCACGATCCGTACAAGTAGTCTTTAAACCAGACAGACTGAAGGAACTTAAAAGAAAACAACAACCTTCAAACTAAACAGTTAACAACCCAAGCATTTAGATTCACTTGCAGTTACATTATTCCTGTCAACCAAGATGAAACACCAAACCTACTGAGGACACCTAACCTGGGAGCGATAATTGTGGATTGAACATTAAGTGCAGCTTATTGTTTCTGAGGCATTGGTAATGGAGTTTGCAAGGAATGCAGCTTGAGTGAGTTTAACAAGGGGAATATCATTATTTGTGTCTTTTGGGGAACCAATTATTATTAATCTGTTATAGAGCACTTTAATTGGGCAAAATGATTCAACAGAAGTTATTTCTCTCATTCATCCTCTTGACAGCTCTGAGAGAGATGGGGGGGATTTAATCTATCCATTTTAGAGTTATAGGAACTGAGGTAGAGGTTGAGAGAAGCTCTTGGAACATACATCTATGCCAGGATTTAGGGAAAGTTTGATTAAGATTTGCAAATCCAAATTAGGGCTAATTTTCTAGGTCTCCATTTTGCACACATGCAGCACAAATCCAATGTTTGTTTGTTTTTTACTCAGACATGGATTGGCTGTGTGTAGTGGAGGCTGATGACTCTGATGTCAGTGGGGATAGCACCTTGGACAGTTCCTTTAGCGTTCTCGCTGGTTCTGACTGAAATCCAGAGAAGATTCATGTCCCCACTGATATCAGAGCCACCAGCCTCCACTAGCTGTGTGTTCTACTTTACAGAGGTTAGTCCTTTATTTGAAGGGGTCTCGCATTTGAAAAGCTGTCTTGTCCAAGTCTGTTTTAAAGAGAAAGAACCATAAGAAAAGAGAACAGCAGGGGGCCTTGAAGTTGCCTATACACAGCACAGAGTCCAGGCCGAGCATGGCACATGGGTCATTGTAGTATTGTACTTCTATTAAAATTATGGGTTGCATCCGGGCATATTTATGCTTAGAGCAGACCCACTGAAATCTGTGTAAGAAGTATGCCAGGCTTATCAAGTCCCATTCATTTCAATGGGTCTACACTGAGCACGACTAAGCCTGGATCCAACCCTATGGTAATTATGTCTAAATGGGCATCCATACACATAAATGAGCATATGTATCCTCTTTATGAGCTTATTTATCTGTACCCTCTTTTGCCCTATTTGTTTGGCAAGGCATAAGTGACCATCCTAATTCCTAGGGCTTTTTGAATGTGGAATCATGCCAGTTAAACAAGCTTGGAAACTAGTTGAAATGTGTAATGCTGATGTGCCTATGCCGTCTTCTCCTGGAGCAACATGTCAACAATGGTTTATATACGAAACACCTTGACAACAAATGTACCAGTATAAAGCCATGAATAAGCAGGGCTATAATCTCCATTTTCTAGGTGAGGCCAATGGCTTTTCTCTCTTGGCCTTAGGAAAAGAAAAGAAAAGAGAGAGAGAAAGAGAGAGAGAGAGAGAGAGAGAGAGAGGCAAGATAGATTCCCCAGATGCCTTCCTGTTTCTGATCTGTGGGTCAAGGCCATAATTATAGATCAGCTGTTTGGCTCACCTCAGCTGACACTTTGAAATGTAATTTAGGATGATTAGGCAACCTCAGAGTCTGCTGGACCAGGGGGCTGCTTATGCTGTGGTAAAGACAGAGAGAGAGAGAAAGAGAGAGAGAGAGAGAAAAGACGGGAGGCCACACTGATGCAAAAGCCTTTTCTAAGCCAGCCAACCGTTCCACCTGGACCCCACTACAAATTATTGTTTTCAATTACCACCTGTGTACTCCTTCCCATGCAACGTATTGATGTCGAATTACAACAACACTGGTATAAATAAGTTATGCTGCGGTTGTAAAATGGAAGAAAATTTTGTTGTAGCAATTATGTTCGGCAAGATGACAAAATAAATTTCCAGCGCTGCGCTTGCAACAACTTGGGGAATTTAGACCTCATAATTTCCATTCATTTCGGATAATTTGGAGTAATTTCTATATGTAATAACTTCTGTAATGAAAAAACGCAGCAGTGCTGAAGTGATTTCGGCTCTGCTCTTTTGTTTCCGTCGGTTGGTGAAGGCTCCGATGGCATAATGTAGCACAAAAAAAATAAAAATAAAAATAAAATAAAAAAGTAACGATAATATTTCCCTTTCGTATGGGTTGAGTAATTCTTTCAGCAAAATCACAAACTAATACCAAGACTAAATCTCTGTCCATGAAATGAAAAATAAATTGAGTTAAAGAAAGTGAAAGAGTATCAAAGGCCTTGGATGTTTTATTGCGACTTTATTGAATTGCAGCCATCTCTATGTTCTATCACATATCCCGAGGGGTTCATGTTCCACGGAAGGGCACAGAGACACAGCGGCACGCATCCCTAGATCAAAACCCACAGATTGCTGGAGCAAATCTCTCTGGACAATTCTGTTCCATACTCATTTTTAAATGGAAATAAATAATTTGGGGATGGTGGTTTTTTTTTTTTTTTTTTAAAGAAGAGTTAGATGCAGGCACATGGGAGGAAAAAAATGATCTAGTTGTTTGACGGCATTATTTTGCATAAGATGAAAATGCTTCTTATGCATTTCCTCCATGGATAGCTCTTACATGCAGTAAACAGCATGGAACCCATCTGTAGATTATCATATGTGATAACATAGGCTACAAGGGTCCCTGTTCTGAGGAATAGTCCCTAATATATTTTGATACCTCGTCCCTCATAAATTAATGTCTCTCTCTACCAATATGGCTTTATTAAAGTTTTGTTGGTATGAGTTACTAGAGTTCTTATGAGTTTGTTAGTTTGTTTTAGGGTGCAATCATATGCCTGCATAAACAGACAAGAAGTCCTACAACTCCCAACGTTCCCCAGCATCCTCCTCTAACTTCCAACATTCCCCATATCTGGCTGGGTAATGCTGGGATTTGTAGGACTTTTTTGTGTCTAAGCACGCATAGGATTTCACCCTTAATCATTTATATTCTGCTTTCAGAAACAACAGTTGCCCAAGAACTGAACTCCCTCCACCTCTATCTTGCTATCTGCAGCTATCATGTAGTCCAGGGGCAAGGAACCCAGTGCCCTCCAAATGTTTTGGACTACAACCCCCATAACCCTTGATCTTTAGCCATGTTGCCCACGGTTGATTGAATTGTAGTCCAAACACATCTGGATGGCACCAAGTTGCTTACCCCAGATGTAGGACATCTGATTTTCTGGGGAGTAAACCCATTCTGGAGGTTAGTTTCATCTAGAAAAAAGATCCATTCACATGTTTCACCAAGACAAAACACATATTATTTATTTCTTGGCCCTTCTTACCAAAAGCATGGGAGATAGGAATTGCTATATGAAAACAGACACCTACTTTATTATCACAAGTTCATGTCTCACCAGCTACAACTATTTTAGAATATATGCATTCAGCCATTGCAAATAAGAACAGCAGAATTATCTAAACAACTGTCATACAAATGTAGAGGTCATGCTGAAATCCCCATGTGAGTGGTCTAAACTTTAAAAAGGAAGAATGAGATTCTAGAAACTTCAGTGTAACTGGACTAGGATAAAAATCGTATATTGGAGCATGACCAGGATGACCAAGTGACAGGTTTGCCTACTCTGTCTGTAATATCCAGGGCCCTGCTCCCTCTTCTAATGGTTCTTTATCTCTAAAGCAGGGATGGATTGAAGAGCCCCTCAAAAAGAGGACTGTCCTCTGCAAAGTATTACACATGGCCACCTGAGGTGGGGAACTTTTTTCACTTGAGCACTGAACTGGTTCTGGGGAAGCACATTGCAACTGCAGGCCAGCAGTGGGCAGGGCCAGTGCCCCCCCCCCCCCGAGGTGATTGCCCAGACCCAAACACTTACACACACATACACGAATATATTCAGTGGTCCCCCCTGACACTAATTTTCTCTGGTGGCGCCCTGACACTAAATGTATTTGGAGCCCCCTTGACTGTACATATGTTCAGTGCCCCCCAACCCAAAATATATTTAGTGGCCCCTGTGGAACCCCTGACATTAAATATATTCCATGGAAACCTTCCCTCCCCCGACATGATTGCCCAGAGCTATACACACACACGCTCACACACTAAAATACAGCCCTGACAAAGATCATAGTCACAACTGCCAGTAGTGTACTCTGGAAGGGAAGGGGAGTCTGGAATATTTCTAAGAGAGCCGGCTGGCCTCCTCTTCCGCTACTACCTCCTCTTCCTCCTCTTCCTCCTCCTGACTCTGGCCCAGAATTGTGGGGAGAGAAGTGTGGTGGCTTCATCCCAAAGGGACAAATCCCAATCTTTTCAGCCAAAAAAAAAATATTTTAAAAATCTCCCCAATTGGGCCACCAACTGTCAGTCTTTAAAAGGGAATCAAAGGCCCCCTCCACAAGGACGCGCTTTTGCGCCCGGTTCGGCGATTATGCGCATTATCGCGGAGGCGCATTTACTCCTAATCCCTCTGCACGGGAGGCGGCGAGAGGCGGCGAAGCGCATTAATTGATGCCCAAAAAGCACTTTACAGGTAGCTAATGCGCATAATCGCTTGTTCACACAGCGAAAATGCGCTTTAACGGCCGGAGCAAAATAAAAGTCGCTATTTAACGCGCGTTCGAAAATGCGCATTATCGGGGAGATAACGCGCCTGTACGCCCGTTTTGCGCTCCGCTCGTGTGTAGGTAAAATTTATAATGAGCCTTCAAGGCTCATTAAACGTCTCGTGTGGAGGAGGCCAAAGACATTAATAGCTTTACATTTGTGTATTTATTAAAATATCTCTGCATTGTTGCTTTTTAAAGAAACACCAGAGGACTATCAGAGCAGTGCACAAGACAGAATTGAAAACTCTTCTAAACCAAAGAATTTAAAATGCAAATGCTTGGATAACTCCTTTAGAGTTCTGACAGGTTCTAATCGAAACTTGGAACGGATTCACTGTCCCACTGCCATTGGAACCACCAGCCTCCACTGGAAAGTCCCACAAGAAGAGAGCGCCAGCTAGGGCCTTGAAATGGCCCATCAGCAGCTAGGAACTGGGCAACACAATGAGCAGACATATAGGTCACTCAGTCCCAGCCTTCCCCACTATGGAGAGGTGTATTATATTTCTATTCAAACTGCGGCAATTATTTCTAAATTTGCTTCTGTAGATATTAACTTGCCATATGCTCATCCCATGCAAAGCTCTGTCCTCTCTTTTGGCAACATGTAAGTGGCCACCCTACCATTGCTGGGAAGCAAAAGCAGCCAGGAGGGGAGCGGATCCCTTCAAGTCCTACCCGAGGTCTTCCCAGATGCATCAGGTTGACCACCATGGGAAAACAGTACTGGACCCAATAGGACTTTGGCCTGATCCTGCAGCTAGGGTGACCAGACGAAAAGGAGGACAGGGCTTCTGTAATTTAACAGTTTCATTGAAAAGGGAATTTCAGCAGGTGTCATGCAGCACCTGGTGAAATTCCCTCTTCATCACAACAGTGAAAGCTGCAGGAGCCCTGCCCTCTTTTGTATCTGGTCAGTCTAACTATACTCCTGCAGCTTTCACTGTTGCAATGAAGAGGGAATTCCATATGAATGACACCCGCTGAAATTCCTTTTTCTATACAACTGTTAAAAAATATAGGAGCCCTGCCCTCCTTTCCATATGGTTACCCTATGCAAGATTTTTCCGCCTCACTTTTCTTTTGAATTCCTGCCCCTTTTGGTATTTATTTAAGTTGTTCTGTTTGTTGGTTTCAGATTAAGCGTCAGATATTTTGCTGAATAAGCCAGGTGTTTTGAACTGGGGAGCATTTAATTTTTCTTCCATTTACCCCACCCCAGCAGACTCTGTGCTTCTAGGCTCTATTCCCAGATAGACTCCAAAAAGACCTCCAGGAAATTGCTATACTCTGCCGCCTGGGTCTTCAGTACCTGCTTTGCCTTTTGCCTCATCCCTACCTCTTACCACTGAGCGGAATCGTTAAAAATCACACATTTGCAATGCAGTTCCCATGGCAGGATAGACCCTCGCCCACGGAACCCACCCACTTTAACATCTGATTGATTTTGTTTCATAATTATGGGCTAATCTTTATTATTATTTTTCATTAATTGTGCCACACAAGTGTTGCTGTTCCAACTGTCAACCGTTTAAAAGCATAGGATACTGTTGAGAAATACATGTTTTTGCTTTCCAACAAAAATGTGAGTTTCTGGTGACTTTGGATGCATTGTGATAGCCTTCATTTGCTAAAAAAAAAAGTTGTGGTTTTGGCTCAGCTTTTGAATTTTTCTCCTTGTCAGTGAAACATTATGGATTAGGGCAGACTGAAGAGGCTATTTTATACACAGCTCCTCAGGTCTGTATTGACCTCTTTTTTGCATTGGCTTGGAGAGGGTAAAATGTTTATTGCCTGCCTGTTAACAAGCATTCCAGATAACTGTGTGATATCAAGATCACAGTTAACTCTTTCAGCAATGGAACAAAGTAGTCAGGAGGAACTTACACAACTTGGTGTGGAGAATGTGGGTACGGAGATATCTCCAAGACACAAAATTGCTGCAGCTCTTTTAAAAACTTCTCTTTAAAGCTTTAAAAATGTAAAGGCACTGTTACCAAGGCTCGTTGAAAAGTAGCTGCTTTGCCCCTCCCCTGGGGAAGAATATAGCCCTCCCAAACATGACTGACAAGAAGTCTGTA
This sequence comes from Anniella stebbinsi, assembly GCA_029215795.1. Lineage (NCBI taxonomy): Eukaryota > Metazoa > Chordata > Lepidosauria > Squamata > Anniellidae > Anniella > Anniella stebbinsi. The sequence goes on from JARDYH010000001.1 coordinate 353,078,421, forward strand.
GGTCATGACCAAGTAAATGTTTATTATTATATTTATAGCCTGCCTTTTTCCCCCTTTTGCAAGGAACCCAAGGTCCTCTTCCTCTCCATTTTATCCTCACAACAACCCTGAGGGATAGGTTAGGCTTAGAGTTGGTGACTGGCTCAAAGTCACCCAGTGAGCTTCATGGCCAGGTGGGGATTTGAATCAGGATCTCACCACTCCCAGTCCAACACTCTAACCACTACACCACACTGGCTCCAGGTTAGCCTTCCCCAACCTTAGGAGGACAGGGCTCCTGTATCTTTAACAGTTTTATTAAAAAGGGAATTTCAGCAGGTGTCATTTGTATGCATGTAGCACCTGGTGAAATTCCCTCTTCATCACAACCGTTAAAGCTGCAGGAGCCCTGCTTAGCATGAACAGATTCACAAGAGGGCAGGGCTCCTGCAGCTTTAACAGTTGTGATGAAGAGGGAATTTCACCAGGTGCTGCATGCATACAAATGACACCTGCTGAAATTCCCTTTTTAATATAACTGTTAAAGATACAGAAGCCCTGTCCTCCTTTTCATATGGTCACCTTGGCACTTTCCAAACGTGTTGGACTACAATTCCCAGCATCCCCCAGACAGCTATGCCCCACCATATTGGGAAAGGCAGATGTAGATCAACCACAACCACAACGGCAAAAACCCAGGAAAGCCCAGACTCCAAGAACGCACTAACCTGCCCCACTATGGAGGATGCATCACATCTGATATGGAAGGGGTTAAAAGCTGGCCTGGAAGGGCACAGAGCAACCAAGGCTGATTGTGACATCAGAATCAGGATGCAGACAGGTACTAGGGTTAATTTCAGAGGGTGACCCTGGACCACACCTGATGTGGGGATCACATGGCCAAGTTGGTGATAAGAGGACTGAACTGCATCTAGCAGATGGAAAGCAGGGTGTTTTGCGTGAGCACGAAAGAATAGCAGATGCAAAGCGGCACACCCCAAAGGCAGGCCAAAGGAAGTCTCCCGGCAGAATCAAAGCCCAGCAAGAAGGGATGGTGGCAACACTGTATGTTCAAACCTGGAGAGCCAGTGTGATGTAACAGTTCGTGTGTTGGGCTCGGACTGGGTAGACTTGGGTTCTAGTCTGCCGTGTAGCTCACTGGAGGACTTTGGACCAGTCACCGATTCTCAGCCCAACCTACCTCACAGGGTTGTTGTTGTTGTGAGGATAAAAAGGAGAAGAGGGGTTAAGGGGTTGTGTATTCTTCCTTGGGCTCCTTGGAGGAATGTGGGATATAAATGTAATTGATTCATTCATTAATTTAACTGCTCCAGACATTAGAAAGAGGGACGAGTCCAGATTTTAAAAACAAATGGGGCCTGCAGGTGAAGGAAGCTGCGGCCTTCTACTTTATTTGTTACATTTAGATCATGTTTTTCTTTAAGGAGCTCAAAGTGCTGACCATGGTTCTCTCTCCCTCCATTTTTTCCTCATGACAAGCCTGTGATGAGCCCTCTCAGATGTTGAGAGAGGCCTCATCCACTTCCATTTTTGATGCTCCCAGTATATTAAAAAATGAATGACTTTTTATTTCAATCCTATCTGTTTATCTCTGTGTCTATATGTATAACATCCTTTGGAGATAATATTAAGTCTAAATTTGAGGCCCTCAATGCATGTGATGCCAGGGCTAAATGCCCCCTGGCACCCCCTGTGAGAAGCCCTGCCCTCTGAGAGAGAGTTTCTAGTCCAAGGTAAGGTTATTTGAGAAATTGGTTCAATTCACATTTAATGTGAACTTACCTAATTGTACACTTTTGAACCAACACACAAGACAAAATTCAATTATTTTCCCAAATTTGCACTCCTCCAAATTTTGCAATGTGTTACTCCAGTTCAAAAATGCACATAAATATGCATATGTTAGGGGAAAAAATGCACACAAATCTGTGTATATTCATGACAATAACGTACCAAGATATGTTATATTAGGGAATACTGCTTGCAAAAATGCACATATTAAGCAAAACTTCATGCAAAAATATGAAAACTAGGAGGAATGCATGCAAAATACAAAATTCTTAAACTGTTGTGAAAATGAGATGAAACAATATGAATTTAAGATTGGAAAAAATGAAAAGCTGAGATGAACTGACAGATTCATGGTCAACCAGTGAGCTACACAGCTGAATGGACGCTTGTACTCACATCTTTTCCAATCCTAGGGTGACACTAACACAGCTTTCCATACCCTGCTTCCCTCCAGATGTGTTGGACTACAACTCCCATTATTCCCAGACAGCAAGGCTGCCCTTACTGCTACATGCCATCCTGGTTTACGCACTTTCCTCCCAGTCCAGAGAATCTTGCTGTAAGAAAATATTCTTGGGGAAATGGGCTGAAGGGTGGTGAACTTTTTTCATGGGGGGGGGGGGAGGAATTGAGTTCCTCAACCCCTCATGCCCCTTTTGCTTTTAAAATTGGAAATCCACCTCTCCAATCCATTTTTCTACATGCCTGGGACAGTTCTAGTTTTGACACACAGCAATTCCCCCATCACATATATTTTCCTTTTCTTTTGAGGGATATGGTAGGAGCTATTGGTTGATTTACCTTTTGTAGGGATTGCCTCAAAAATATGTTCAAGGCAATGAGGAGAAAGCAATTCTGAGGGCAATATGGTTGCATTCCTCAGCTTCCATGTATTCCTGGACACCAACTCCCATCAGCCCCTGCCAGCATAGGGAATGGTTAGGCATGATGGGAGTTGTAGGCCTAAACATCTGGAGAGTACCTGGTTTGGGAAAGGCTTCAACTGGGATCGGACTGACATCTCTGTAAAGTTCCCCTTGCTATGCCTTCAATACCATTGAGCTTGATACTCAATACCAGCCTGCAAAGCACCTTGGATATCTTTTTTCAGTTGGAGCCACCAGCCTACACTCAATTGTCCCATGTTCACAGCTCTGTTATTCTTTGTGAACAGCTGATGCCCTTTAGGATGACCACACACAGGAGAGGGTGGAGCTTCTGTACCTTTAAGGATTGCATGGATGAAGTGGGGATTTTGGCATATACAACAGATCATTTATGCAGGCTTAAGAAGAAATGCAACTGCTGAAATGTCCACCTTATCCATGTCTCTTAGATGTAAAGGAGCTTTGTCATCCTTTGCATGTGTGGTTATCTAACTGATCCATTCTTTCCAGTGCCATGGAAATGAAAAGATTACCTCCATTCATATTAACACACTTCAGTCTTCAGTGGAGACCCTGTTGTGTATCCCACCATCATCTGAAGTGCACCCTGTGGTATGAGAAGCAGAGCCTTCTTGGTTGTGGCACTAAGACTTTAGAATGATCTAGCAAAAAATATCTAGCTTGCCTTCTTACTTGTATATATATATTTAGGCAAAGGAAAGGATGGACAAAACTGTCAGTTTTGTTTTCTTCTGCATTCAATTTTTTTAAAAAAAATCTAGTTCTTTCTGTCACGTTTACGAAGAAATTTGCAAATTTTGGCAAGTCCTTATCATAAAATGAACTGAATGAGATTTTCACCCGTCCCTAGTTCAGACACCAATAAAACCTTTCTGTTATTTATTTTGCCCTCCAGTGTGATAGGATAGGATAATTTTACTCTTGTTTGGTGATAATTGTTTGTTAATTTGAATATCTTTGAGTGGCTGCTGCTGTTCCTATATTTATTTTTATGTTATATTGTTGTAGTGTCATTGTTACCCACCTTGGAACTAAAAGGGAAGCAACTTGCAACATTTAAAAATATTTTCTCGAGAAACAACAAGATATCTCTGAAGAAGGAATATATTCCTCTTCCACCGTAAGGGATACTTAATTGCTTAGAAAAAAAGAAACTGAACCTACAACCTCCATAGGTAGACTGTCCCACTGTTGAACAGATCTTACCATCAGGATTTTCCCCCTTATATTTAGTGGAAATCTAGGTAGCTGTAAGTTATATCCATTATTGTGGGTCCTAATTTCTATGGCAATAGAAAGTAGTTCTTGGCCATTCTTCCTGTGGCAGCCTTTTTTGTACTTGAACACTGCTAACATGTCTCCCCCCAGACTTCTTTTCTCCAGACTGAACATCTGTTGTTACTATTAGGTCCTCTGTCCATTACATTATGGGAGGGAAACATTTATCCATCCACATAATAATATCAGTCTTTTGGCTGTCAGAAGGGCTTGGAAAATCTATTCATGCTGACCATTCATTAACTCCCCCCCCCCAAAAAAAAATGGTAAATAGTTCAGGAAGACATGCACATCATTCAATATTAAAGACTGTTCCAGTACGAAGTTTATCCATACTATTAGAAAAAAAAAGAAACTTCAGCATACTGACTGCTAAATGGCCTCCTTCAGAGGATTAGAGTCCATGTTGATCATCTTGGCTGTCCCAATAAAGTGGGGCTAAGTTGTTTTAGGGTGTTTCAATATGAGGCTTTTATTGGGCAATCACCCTGCCTCATTCATGGAATTTTATTGGAGGAGAGTTCAGACATTATCTTCTCCCATTTGTAATCCTCCCATGTTTCCCCACTGTTTCTTCCACCACCACCCCCCAAAATAAAAGATGTTCAGGAGGAAAAGATGGAATAGTTTCACAGTATCTTTTGATTTGTAATATATAGCATTAGGAGCAGTCCATTTGGAAGCACTCTTAATGAGATGGGGAAATCCTACAGAGATTTGGAGCAGAGAGTAACTGAGGATGTGTTACCTCTGCCTGTGTGGGTACTGTGGGACTCAGCTGGTATAAAACTTGCAAAGATCCATTTATTTAAAAGATTTATAAGAACATAAGAAGAGCCATGCTGGATCAGACCAAAGGTCTACCCAGTTCAGCATTCTGTTCACACAGTGGCCAACTAGCTGCCCACGGGAAACTCATAGCCAGAACATGAGTGCAACAGCACCCTCCTTCCCATGTTCCAAAGCAATGGGTGTACATAAGCTTACTGCCTCTGATACTGGTATATAGCCATCAGGACTAGTAGCCATTGATAGCCTTCCCCTCCATGAATATGTCTAGTCCTCTTTTAAAGCCATCCAAAGTGGTGGTCATCAATACAGCTTGCCAAGTCAATTCCATAGTGGAGTTATGCATCGTGTGAAAAAGTCCTTTCTTTTATTTGTCCTGGATCTCCCACCAATCAGTTTCATGTGTGACCCCGGGTTCCAGTATTATGAGAGGAAGAAAAAATTATTTCTCCAAACCATGCATAATTTTGTACACCTCTATTATGTCTCCCCCTCACTCACCTTTTTTCTAAGCTAAACAGTCTGAGATCTTGTAACATTTCCTCCTAGGGGGAGTTGCTCCTGTCCCTTGATAATTTTGGTTGCTAAAGCTCTTCCATCACTTTATCTCCATGCCTGCCAGAAGAAATCCCACCACTATGTGTCAAGGTTACTGTTGAAGGAGCTGGAGCAGTTCCATTAAAAAAAAAAAAAGGTAATCTAGGCATGGGGAACTTATGACTCTTCCAATGTTTTTGGACTACATTCCCACCATCCCAGACTGTCACCATGCTGGCTGGGTTTGATGAAGCTTGAAGTCCAGAAACATCTGGAGGGCTACCAGTTCCCCATCCCTGCAACAGAAGAAGAACTGGCAGTCAGATGCCGGGGCCACACATTGCTTGTCAATGCATATAAGTCAGAGCTACCCAAATTTTGATTAAATATAAGGAAAAACTTCCTGGTGGAAAGTTCTACAACAGTAGAATTCTCTACCTACGGAGGTTGTGGGTTCTCTATCTCTGGGGGGGGGGGGGGTTTCAATTGGTTTTCCTGAACATTGCAGAGGGTTGGACTAGATGCCCTTGTGGTCCCTTCCAACTCCACAATTCTCTGATTCTCTGATTACAAACAACAAAGGCACATGACAAAGGCAGCAACAGCTGTGTTTCTTCCCTCCTTGATATTAATAAAAAGAGTTAAAGGTTTTAATTTTAATTTGCACTTTGTCACTCAGGGCTCCGGCTACACTAGAGAGAATAACATTCGGAACAGATTGCTTTCAACCAACGAACTGAAGTTGTAATTAGAGGTCAAAAGTCACAACGGCCAGGCACATTTATTGACAGTTATATCAGTAATCTTTAGCCTCTTGTGGCAAAGGATCTCCAATGAAAAATAGAAAACAAACAAAGGCTGGGCACTAAAGAGTAATGACTCAAATGAACCTGAGTCGAGTTCAGCCATTTGCTTTCCCAATCTTCTTCTTTTTTCCCCTTTTTTTTCTAATGCTTTCAATGTCCCATTGGTGAGAGAAAAACTGCATCGTATACATTTCCTGCCCTGGCACCTGGACAAACGCAGGTATATATTCAGTGATAATTGCTGTCCTGATGGCCCCATCTATAAAACCCAATTAGGCTCTGTCACATTAATGTTCATAGGTCAACGTCATAAACCACAAAAGGCCGTCTTGACGGAACTTATTTACACGGATTTGCACTAGTGCAGCATCAGGCATAGTAAAGGGAATTTTTTTAAAGAAGAATCGCTTTGCAATGCCAGGCTGATGCACACATGAACTGCTGCCATCTTCTGACACTCGGGGAGATCTGCACATTATTGAAAAGGCAATTTCCTTTTCAGGTACTCTGGGGAGAAATTCCTGCAGGGTTGGTAATGCAGAGGTGGGTGGAATTTAGGCTTGTGGGTACTTTCTTCTCTTTACTACAATCCCTGAGAGCCACCCACTGGAGCTAGATTAAAAAAAAAAAAGATATACATTTAGAACTAAAGATTTCAGAGCCCAGGAGCTTGATTTGTATGACATAACGGAACTGACTTCTGAATCCTCTCACACCAAGATCCTCTCCTGCCTACTCCACTTTCTTCATTTCAGAAGAATAATCTTTTGGGGGTGGGAGAATATGTGTTGTTGTTGTTGTTGTTGTTTTAAAAATGGGAGTCAGAAATCCTTGCTGATCTTCTGCAAATCACCCAGAGATCTCATCAGTAGATCTCAATCTCCCTTCCACTCATCCCTATTGTAAAGTTTCAGAAGATGTATATGGGCAGTGGGCCAATTAAATCAATCTTTGTCATAGGCTGGCCATTAAAGAGGACAGTCCTCAGTTGGAGGGGCTCCCAGAGGACTGTCCTCTATTTTGAAAGTGTCCTCTATTTTAGTCCAAGTCCCATATAAAAATAAAGGACCATCTGAAGGAAAAGTTGGACCTTGAAGTTGCCCACCAACAGTTAGCACCTGTTCATAGACTGAACAGGGAAGCACACATCTCACCTGGGGGCTCTCTTCACGGCGCCAGGTTGCCACCGTGTCCCTCTTAAAACCCATGCTCTCCCTCTCCCGAAGCAGCATCAGGTAATCCTGATGCCAAGGAGGGAGCATGGGGTTTCTGGTCAGCTATCCAAGTCCCAGAGTTGCCCCGCCCCCTTCCTGGTGGAAAGCAACCAATCGCTGGTCGCCATCCAACGGGCTCCGCCCAGGTTGGCCCCAGATTGGTTGCAGAGTGGTGTTACATGGCGAAAGCGCTATGTTGATGTCGCTCCCTTTGAAAAAGTCAGGGTAAATCCCCGACTTTTTCAAAATGCAGCATTGTGGGGAAGCCCCGCTGTGCCTGCAAAGCTGCACCTGGGTCGTCTAACCAATGCAGCGCAGATCCACAGCCACTGCAGGGCTTTCCCCACATTTAGAGGCACACACCCCGGTCATAGTCTTCCCCACTATGGTGAGATGTACTGCATTTCTATTTAAATTTGTAAGAATCATGTCTAAGTTTGCATCTGTATGTATAACTTAGTGTACATACATTTTATGCTAATCGGGGTCCTCTTTCTTTGCTGATGCATTTCCTCTTTTTTGGCAATTCATAAGTGGCCACCCTAACTACAATCAATAAAAAACGTATAAAGGAAAAATACTTTCTTTGTTTTAAAATGATGCACACATAAGTAGGAGCAGGTCACGTATTAGGAAAGGCATTTGCCCTTCACTCCCACAGATGGTGCTTAGCACTGCCTGTTTTTATAAGCATGTGCATTAAAAATTATTTTAAAAAATAATCAGCCATCCAATTAATTTATAGCGACTGTCCACAATTAAGTGCATCCCAAATTCATTCTGTCTCTCCCCCAACCCCAATAGGTCTGTAATATATTTCTGCTGGCAGAAATTCTTGCTGTGGTTAACATGATGTATTTTATTTTTATTTTTAAGGGACTAAATGGGCAGAACTGTTGCCAGTTGATGAGAAAAAACACACAAGTTCCATCAATGGAGGCTGGTGGCTCCGATTTCGGTAGGATTGTGAATCCATACTGGGTTTCAGTCAGACCTCTAACGGAGCTTTCCAAGGTGCTGAACCCTATCCACAAAATCGGTTCCCTTTCCTCCTCTTGTAACTTTTAAGATCAGCTCTGCATGCACAATGATTAAACCTCACTTTGTTTGGCCAGTACAAGTATAAAAGTATGCTAGCATACAAAATGTTTTTCACTTTTCCCATTACCCTAAATGAATGACATGAATTTTAAGTTTGGATTAAGCAGATACACCTTGAGCCCCATCGTTCCAATGGTCACCTGCAGACTCCAATGGATATCAAAGAAGCATAGTTCTTATTTCTAACTCTGCACAGCTTGGATTGACTCTATCAGCGCCACAGTATGTGTGCCAAATATTGCCCATGTTTGCCATAAGCAGGTGCCTTGACATTGCTTTATACCCTTGCAATTCACGGAGATACTGGATGAAATTAAGAGGCACATTTGGTTCTCCTGTTGTCTCAGCTGTGCAACAATTTGGCCACATAAACCTCGCTGTATTGTATGCTATGATCCGTGCAGCACATATGGCACATATTCTGTGGCATTGATAGAGTCTATCCAAACTGTACATGGTAGACACACTGAACCTGAGTGTTGGATAAATAGTTTTGATTTGAAAGTCTACTGTACAATAGAAACACCAATTTCTGGGGAAGACTTTAGCAAATTTGATTGGAATGTTGTGTGTTAGTAGGTGATAGCAACGCAAAATATACCACTTTATACACACCGGAACTAAGCCATTGCATTGAAAACTGGGTCAGGCATTCAGTCACGGCTGTATATGATCTCATCTATGTTTATTCTTTAAAAGATGCCCCAAGACTGAAGTAACTTTCATCTCATTCAGCTACATCATGGGGATGCCAAACAGCTCCTAGCACACCTGTGTAGCCTAAGGTGACTGTAACAGTTGCTCATAAAGCCAGCTTTATTGAACTAGCTGCAGATTGCAGTGATGGAAGAGCATGCATCTAGGCTGCAAGTGCCAGCATCAGTTCAAAAGCCAGGCAACCGAGACTTCTGGCTCTCCTCTATAGAGAGAGAAGAAGGGAATTGAGTTAAAACTGGCAAATATGGACTTGGCACTTAAAAGACACTCCGTGAAGCTGTACATACTTTGCAAGCATGCCTGAGAGTGAGTTTGTTTGTTGGTGGTGTTGGTTGCAAAGCTGCAGCAGTGAGTTGGAGAAGTGGTAATTGTGCCTTAGCCCAGGAAAATGGAAAGTTGGACTTACCATGAAGTGGTGCTGTGGTCAGCGAGGTGTGGAGCAGGGAGGAAAGGTGAACTCTCACTTTCGTAGAATCCAGGGCCAACCAGGTCAAAGTTGTGTCCCACAGGAAGTGGAGAAACACCCTTCTCAGGACTCGCTGAAGCCACCAGAAAAGCTTGAAAATGGTAACACTTTGAAATAACTGCTAGAACTAAATTAACCATTGTAACAAAGACAGAATGATACAGAGGGAATTGAGCAGTGTCCCTAAGTCTCTGGGGTGGGGTAGGGGATGTCTGCACAAACACAAACGTAGCACAAACACTCACACACACACCAGTAACAAGGAAAGCTTCTCCTTATTTATATATGTGACACAAGGAGGGTCTCCCTGCTCCAGAGGACATCGCTTCGTAGCAAGTCCAACTTTCCCTTCTCGGTCAGCAAGGGAATGGAGCAGGAAGGAAAGGGATATACAAGAGTCATATCTGTAGTAGTGTGGGTCACAATTATAAGATCTGTTGTAGGACTCGACATCTGAAGGATACCTCGGCAGAAGCAAACTTGTCAATTTTATAGTGGCATAAGAATCTAGAAGGCAAAGGCTAGGTAACTGTCTCCCAGCAGTACGTTGGTTTGTAATGCAGCTGTGGACACTACGCTTCTGACTAAGAATGTTGTAATATCTACCAGAGGTTCCTGACATCGTGAAGAGAAAGCCACCCATCTGCTGAGGGTGGAATGTGTGACTTTTTCCCCTGGGCTCCTGGCTTGTAAAAGACCTTTGGCATGAATCCAGGGTCAGATCTCAAAACTACCCTATCCTGTAGAAAAGCGTAAAGGTCCACGCACTTAGAAAACACACCCAATTCCCCTACCTGTCTGGCTGAAGTTAATGCTACTAGGAAAGTTACTTTCCAAGTGAGAATGTGAAGAGGTCTCATGTGGAGCGATTCTAAAGGTACATCAGGCTCCAACCCCAGGGTGCCCGGGATTGACTGTGGAGCGACATTACACGGTGGAAGCACTGTGTTGATGTTGCTCCCTTTGAAAAAATCAGGTAAACCCCCGACTTTTTCAGAACACACCACCGCAGGGAAGCTCCACGATGGCTATGAACCTGCGCCTGCGTTGTCTAACTGATGGGGTGCAGATCCACAGCCACTGCAGGGCTTTCCCCATGTGTAGACAGCCCCCAGTTTTGCAAGTGTTCCGGATGTGGGAATTTTTCGAATAGACCAACACAGCTGCTGCATGCTTTTCTTTTTCCTTGCCAGGATGTAAGCTTTGCCTCCTTGATCCCCCAGGAGAGATTGTAAATAATTAGAATATGCTGCTGAAACATGTAAATGATAACTTTGCCCCCTTATTTATTTGCCTCTCTTGTGCTATTAACCTAAAGAGCTAACTCTTGCCTTGGCATCTTTGCAGTAACAGATCCTGCTGTGCTCATCACCAGGACTTTGGTAAGCAGGTTCTTGGTTGATTGGGAAAGTTTAGCTGCCCTTGGGAATTCGATTTCCATGTGGCCAAGCAGTTTGCCCTCTGCTAAAGTATCATCTTCCTTTGTTTGGCAAGATTTTTTTTAAAAAAAGAAGGGTGGCAAAGCAAACATATATCTATTAGGCTTTTTTAAAAATGCATCCATGCTTTTAATAGCAGCTCAATGAGAAGATATCAGCAGGTGATAAGGATTTTATTTCCATGCTATGAAAAGCTTCACTTTCTGATGTTTGCGCATCAAGCTGCCCTGAAAGCTAAGAGCACACCAGGCTATTTCTTACCTAGCCTAGTCAGTTGTAACCTTAACTTGGTTAAGTACGAACTTTCAGAGGGGTCGCTGCATTAGTATGTCATAGCAAAAACCATGAAAAGTCCTGCTGCACCTTAAAGTAGTATTCTCCAACCTGGAACCCTACAGATGAGTTAGACTGCAGCTTCCATCAGCCTCAGCCAACAATCATCATCATTGTCCATTGATTCTAAAAGCAACGTGCACACCTGTGCATAGGAACAGATCTGACCCACATACTGAATTTATTTATTATTTATTTATTACATTTTTATACCACCCAACGATCAAAGTTCTCTGGGCGTTTCACAACAATTAAAACCATAGCATACAAGGCAATAAAATACAGACAATCAAATATAACATAAATGTTTAAAAGTTTAAGACTATAATATCAAAACAGAAGTCAGCAGCCGTGCAAAAAATTAAAATACAATACCAGATATAAAGTCAACTGAAAAATTAAAATGCCCTGGACAATACAAAGGTTTTCACCTGGTACCAAAATGAGCACAATGTAGGTGCCAGGCGTACCACTCTGGGAAATGCATTCCACAGCCGGGGGGCCACAACAGAAAAGGCCCTCTTCCAAGTACCCCCCCCCCCAAATTCCCTTGTCAGGAGTTCCCAGACGACCATTGAAACAAGGGATGCTAGAGAAATTTGCTTCACACTAAAAGGAGTTTGGATTTGTAAGAATCTGACCTGCGGAATCTGCTGTGAACTGGCCTCCCCAGGCTGTGCAGAGTCTGTGGACTTCAAGATTTATTTTTTTGTTCATGGGAAAATACACATGTTTCTGCTGAGATACATGCCATGCTGGAATAGGGAACAGTAAACTAAATGTTATGTAGTAACGTCACTTCTGTAAATTGTTTCAATCTTTCCTACAGAAGTATTTGTATATTTTTCCACATAACCGGGGTGGGGGGTGGGAATTGAATCCATCTGTGAATGGATGCTGGAAGGAACGGCACCACACAATCCACGACAAACATATGGGCTCGATTTCACAAAATCCAGACATCTCTAGCTGAAGCTGATCTTAGGGTCGAGGCAGGTGTAGATGTTGAATGTGTCATATGCATTTGATTCTGGGTCAGTCCTGCACTGCTATCCTTGGCAGACAGGCTCTGGTAAACCAGTGGGTTGTTTCAGAGCAGTCAAGGGTGTAGTGTCCGCACAGCTGTGCTACATGCCAATAATGTTAGCAGAGCTCGGGCTACAGGTCACCGAACCTGGGGCTTAAGAGTTAAAGTGTACCTGAACAAGGTGGGAAGGGTTTACTGGGATGCTTGCTCCTCCTTTCCTGTCTCCTCCCTCTACTTCCTTCTTGCTGTTCCCTGCCTCATGGACCACTGACCTCATGGCTGACCTGAGCCATCCTATCCTAGAATGGAAAGTCACTTGTTCCTAAAGCAAAGTTTCTTTTAAACCACCACTGGAGTGTTTCTTTCATTGACATGCGTGACTACTCACAGGGAGCTGGTTCAGACGTCAAGACATACCACACATGTTAATCGGAATGCATCTAATATACAATGCAGAGATCATACAGCACCGTATTCATGATCTGCCATCAAACGGTATAGCTCAGTGATAGAACACATGCTTTATTTCAAGTAGGTCTCAGGACTTTTCCTTGGCATTTGCAGTTTTCAGGTAGGAGGTGATGAGAAGGACCCTGGAGAAACACTGGCAAACAGTGTAGATAGCGCTAGACTAGATGCAGGGCCAGCTCTACCATTAACCAAAGTGAAGCAGTCACCTCAGATGACAGATGCTGGGAGGTGGCAGCAAGTTGTTGGAGGAGAGAGCCGTGAGCTATGCAGCTTACTCTGGGCCACCTAAGTTAGCCTTCAGCCTTCAAGGGCAGTGGAGGATACTGTCCCATTATCAATGTTGAAGGCAGATCCATCTGCCAGTCCAGTTGGATTTTGTACATGAAATGTACATGGAATGGGAGGGAATGCCATTTTGTCCTTCACCTCAGGTAGCAAAAGGTCTTGGGCCTCCATTGGCTAAATGGATAAATAATCCAACTAGGTATAAGGAAGTTTTCCTTGTTTCAAATATTAGTACACCCATGAACTTGGGCAAGTTACTCATTCTAAGCCTCAGGTGCTCACCTTTAAAATGGAAAGCATAACATTCTACAAGGTGCCTTATCAGGAGGCAGTCCTAAATTTATTATCACATTTATATCTTAGTTTCCCCCCCCCCCCTTATAAGGAACCCAAGGTGGCTTATGGTCATCCTCCTCCTCTCCATATTATCCTCACAACAACCCTGTGTGGTAGGTTAGGTTGCGAGTCCATAACTGGCCCAAAGTCACCTAGAGAGATTCATGGCCCAGTGGGGACAAGAACCTGGATCTCCCAAGTTCCAGTCCAACTTTCCAACCACTACACCACACTGGTCCTTTACTTCACATCTAAGATATTTCACATGTACAACTAAAAGAGAAAAGTGTGACAAGTATAGGTATCATTTGTCCATGAATGACTAATTTTATGTACTCACTTCTCCATGTATGACTATTTTTATGCACTCACTCAGTGGCAAATCTTGGCTGTCTCTAAATAATGTGTGAAATGGCTCTCCTTGGCTGGCTGATGTGTGGCGTTTGAGGGAGCAGTACCTTTTGGGCAGTAGTTAGGTAGAGGGCATGATTATGTCGGCTGACATGGATGGGCCAGCAAAGAGAGAAGGGGGTCATAAGTCACTGGCAGAACACCCACTTTGCATGCAGAAGGTCCCAGGTATCTCCAGTGAAGAAGAGTAGGTAGCAGGTGATTGGAAAGATTCCTCTCTTAATTTCATTCCATTCTATTGGTTTCATTTCTATACCGCCCAATAGCCAAAGCTCTCTGGGCAGTTTACAAAGATTAAAAACCTTAAAAATATAGTATTTTATGTTTAGCTACAAACATATAAATAGAGCAGACACACATACATACTAGGGATGTGCACTGGATCGGACCCGATCCACGATCCGAGTCCCGTCCAGTGGGAAATCGGATAAATTATCCGATTTCCGATCCAACAGCTGGATCGGCCGATCCAATCCGAACCGGTCCGAAAAGGCTCCGAACCGGATCGGCGGATCGGCGGATCGGTGGGCGCCCACTGGCGCCCACCGCCGCTTCCATTGGCGGGCGCCAGCGGGCGCCCGCCGATGAAAGTGGACAGCGGGGGGGGAGGAGGGGGGGAGGAGGGGGGCCCTTACCTTTCCGGCCCGTCCGCTCCCGTCCGGTGCCGGCGGCTACTACCAGCAGGCTCCGCGGCCTACTCCAGGGTGGCGCGCCGGGTGATGTCATCACCCGGCGCGCTACCCTAGAGCAGGCCGCGGAGCCCGCTGGTAGTAGCCGCCGGCGCCGGACGGGAGCGGACGGGCCGGGAAGGTAAGCAGGGGGCGCGCGGAGGGGAGGAGGGGGCGCACGGAGGGGAGGAGGGGGGCCCTTACCTTTCCGGCCCGTCCGCTCCTGTCCGGCGCCAGCGGCTACTACCAGCGGGCTCCGCGGCCTGCTCCAGGGTGGCGCGCCGGGTGATTACCCGGCGCGCTACTCTAGAGCAAGCCGCAAAGCCGGCTGGCGATAGCTGCCGGCGCCGGACGGGAGCGAACGGCCCTAACAGGTAAGCAGTGGCGGGGAAGGGGGCTTACCCCCCCCGGAGCCGTCCGCTTCTATCCGCGGGCGCCCACGGGCACCAGCGGATGGAAGCGGACGGCCCCAGGGGGGGTAGGGAGCGCAGGGGAGGGAGCTTACCTGCCGGGGCCGTCCACAGCAGACGGCCCCGGGGGGGAGAGGGAGTTAGGCCCCCCCTCACCCACCCTCCGCCATTTTTTCCTCATAGACTTGCATTGCAATGCAAGTCTATGGGGAAAAAAATGGCGGCCGATCCAAAAATTTACGATTTTTGGGTCGGGATCGGACTCGATCCGGTCCGGGGGGCCTCCGATTTTGTCCGAACCAATCCATGACAAAATTGGAGATCCCGATCCGGGTCCCGATCCGATCCGGGGGGTCCGTGCACATCCCTAATACATACATACACACATCCAAACAAGATCCCATGACCTGATTAAAAACTTCTCATATGGGAATAGAGGAAGGTCTTAACCTGATGTGGAAAAGATAACAGTATTGGCACCAGGCAGGTCTCACTGGGGAGTTCACTCCATAATTGGGGGCTGCAACCAAGAAGGCCATCTCCCATGTTACTACCTTCTGATTCTTCCTTGGAGGAGGCACTTTAGACGATGACCGTAGTGTACAGGTAGGTTTGATCTCTTGATTGAGATCCTGGAGAACCCCTGACTTTCAAGGTAGACAGTAGGGCTGTGCACGGACCCCCCAATCCGATCTGCATCCCAATCTGGGAAGTCCCGATCAGGCTCGATCGGGTCCGATCCGATCTGCCTCGGATCTGGATCTGGTTCCGCTCCAGGTCCGTGCAGAGCCCTCCCTCCCACTCTCCCCGCTCCCTCCCTTGCTCCTCCCAATCACCCTCCTTAACTGCTGCCTCCTCCACGGCGGCTGGCCTCCTCGATTTCGGCCAGCCGCTTTCCCGCTCATGCCGGGTGATGAAATCATCTGCCGCGACCAGCAAATGCGGTGCTCCAATTAGAGTGCCGCATTTGCTGGTCGCGGCGGGTGTCATCATCACCTGGCGCGAGCGGGAAAGTGGCCGGCTGAAATCAAGGAGGCCAGCCGCCATGGAGGAGGCTGCAGTTAAGGAGGGTGATTGGGAGGAGCAAGGGAGGGAACGGGGAGAGTGGGAAGGAGGGCTCTGCATAGACCTGGAGCGGATCCGGATCGCGGATCTGATCCTGCCCAGATCAGGCCAGATCGGCCCAATCCGCTCCAGATTCGGGATCCGGATCCATACACAGGCTGGTCTGGTATAAGGCAGCTTCCTGTGTGAGAGAAATGCTCCTTGCAGAATGGCATTGATCTATCCTTCCCTCTCCCCCCTCCCTCTTTCTCTTTCTGAAGCAATAGATGGATAAAATCAGCATACAACGCTGCACATTCTAAGCATTTCCTTCTAATTGGACAGCATCAGAATTCCATGTGCCCCAACTTTTTTATATGTATAGTGAGATTGCAGCCACATGATCCCAACTGTCTGAGCAAAAGAGACTTAAAAACCTTATTTTTACAACTCCAGTTATGGATGAGGGAAACACCCCCACCCACCCCGTACCTTGTTAAGATTGAAAGCTCTGCAAAAATTATAACACTTTCTGAACAGTGTGCGTGTTTTTAGAAGACTAATATGAATTTAGGTGGGATCTTTCTCAAATGCTTTTGAAGTCCTCATTGATGGTAAGCAAAGCTTTCCTGGTCATAGCATGGAAATAAATTAATGGTAGTTTCAGACAAGTACGTGAAATATGTTTGGAGTGGGGGTGGGGTTGCATCCCATCTTTGCATTCCTCCGTCCAGACATTTGGATAGCTCAGATAGCCATCTGAAGTTTGGGAAGTTGTCTTGAAATGACTCTCTACATTTTCAAGGTGCACTCACCATTAGTTTTGTCCAAGAATTCATCAGATTTAGCCTGTATAGACAAAGGACGGCCTTCTTGTCTCACAAATGCTTCAAAGTGTCAGGTTCTGGTTTGCCCTGAGGAATCCCTAGACAGTCATTTGTTACCCCTGTCACCACTGAGAATGTCCAGTTTCGTCTTTCCATACAGAAACCATATGCAAGCTCTTAAATCTACTTGACCTTTGCCCTCCCAAGACTGTTGCATGTCTCGGAAACATGGATGTTGCTCAAACACAGGAGACAGGGCGCATTCCATTGGCATTGCCAGAGACAACGCTGGTTCTCCAACGTAAATAAATAAAACAACTGAATTTCTCTCTTTCTTGTAGTAACAACTAAGTGTTCCAGGCAAAACATGCCCAAATAAAAAAACAGCTATGAAAGTAGAAAGCCAGCATGAGTGTGGGGGGCTATCCAGTGTATTGCACTGAGAGCCACATATATGACTATCTGCCTGCTGGACAGAAGCTGTGTGTGTTACTCAGTGTAATGAGCTCCTGGCTCTCAGGGAACACATCTGTTCCTTTGAAGACAAGGTTGTTAACCTGGAGAAGCTAAGACAGGCAGAAAAGATGGTGGATGAGACCTTCAGGGACCTAACTGTGCATGCTCACGCTGTGTATGCTCTTTGGTCGTGTCCCAAAACACAGATAGAGTGGCCCTCTTTCATGCTTTGTTCACAGTGCATCACCTTTGTGCATCACCTTTGTGCATCAACCAAAATTAATATCTGGCTTTGCTAATATAGAATCATAGAATAGTAGAGTTGGAAGGGGCCTATAAGGCCATCAAGTCCAACCCCCTGCTCAGTGCAGGAATCCACCTTAAAGCATAAGAGGCAGCTGGACAACCATCTATCAGGTGTGCTTTAAGGTGGATTCCTGCACTGAGCAGGGGGTTGGACTTGATGGCCTTATAGGCCCCTTCCAACTCTACTATCCTATGATTCTATATTAGCAAAGCCAGATATTAATTTTGGTTGATGCACAAAGGTGATGCACTAGGTGAACAAGGCAAGGTTCACTGTCACTTAAGAATGAAAGAGAGCCCCAGCAGCAGAATTATTCTATCTTTAAGGACTTTCATGGGTGGCTAAAGCTAGCAAGCACAATGAGTTAAAAGAGTCCTTGACTCCACCCCTCCCCCAAATTGGTTTAGCAGCACTGGTGTGATCCACTACCAGCAAGGAAGTATCCAGAATTTATGTTGTTTAAAAGTACCCCAACACCATTAGGCTGTTGTTCCAAGTTCCCAGACCTAGAAGGCACTTAATGGGAGATCAGCCAAATGAACCTTATATATAAGGTTATATAAGTGTAAGGCTTATTACTCAAGATCTACCAGACTGATTTTGCTCATGTTTGTTTTAAACTGAAGCTTAAGCAGTGTGGACATGCAGAAAATTGTGACACTTCAAAAAAGTTCAAAGCTTGAGCTTTGGGCAGCTCGAGGAGAGGGATGAAGCAAAGGTAAGGTTAATGTGTATGCCCCATACTGTGCATGTAATGAAATATGTGACACAGCATGTGTCTACATGTGTAATAATGCTTACTCCTGTGAGCTGTTAGAATCCTGGGCCAATGAAAAGACAAGTACAGAATGTAGTGAAAGGGGCTGAAGAACAGGCAGTTGGTGATTGTTAGAGTAGGAGGAAGAGAAGCTTACAGCATGTGTTTTCAATTTCAACCTTAAACGTCAAGAAATGGTAAATGATATTTTTGAAAATAACTCTCTTTTTTCACGTTTGAGATTTTATTTGCAGTACATTTATTTTAAAAGTGTAAAGTTGTTCTAATTGCAAGGAAAACAGGCAAACATATTTTATTCAATTATTCTCAGACGACTAGCACCCATGACGATTTATGGGATTTGCACTAGTATGATTAGGATTGAGGAGTATGTATATGTTCTTTACATCTCATTACCATCCAAGAATGCCTTGTATCTGGAAAAATAGTCCATCTCATTGAGAGAGAGAGAGAGAGAGAGAGAGAGAGAGAGAGAGAGAGAGCATTCAAAGATGGTATCCCACACCATTAACCAGAATTGTTTATTACGTTTATCTCTCACCTTTGTGGAACTCAAGGTGGCTATATGCAGTTCCCAGGTGGTCTCCCCTCCAAGTACTAACTGGAACCAGACCTGCTTGGCTTCAGCAAGGTGGCTACCTCTTGTGCCTTCAGACCATGCCCTGGGACCAATCGGTATCTACCAGCATATTCTGCTATGCATGTAAACCAGCTCTTGTAGAAGAAGACACCATGTCGAGGTACTCTGAGGAGGCATTTCATCCCTGAGGGAAAAGAACAGAAGTTTCTTCTAATGGGATCTGCTGTCTTTCTTCTTGATAATCTTGTTCCCTACAAACGCTTTTTAATTTGGAGGAGTTTTTGCACACTTTTGGTTCATTGAGACTAGGGCCCTTGTGTGCTTCTCTTTGATTATGTCTCACACCAACATTTCATCAAAGTAAGATAATGCTCCTAGTGGTTGATGTATGGCACGATCGCGCCATCAGTCAGGCTTCACAATAAAGATGCATTAGAGTAATATGCCTTCAGGATGGAAATGGAGTGATGATGTATTTTCAAAAACATGGAGTCCCAGAGACAAGACAGAGTCTGAGGCCAATGCAATGATGAAAGAAAGAAAACATCAGCTCCCAAGCGAAATATGAAATGATGAAGCTCTCTGGATTTACATCATCCAATCCTTTCTCTCTTTTTTTATTTTTCATGTTTGTTCCCCACCACCACCTTTTTTTTTTGTCCTCCAGCATTTCTTTGTTAGTTCTTTGCTTCTCTTTCCTTTCAACAGTTACTCTCGTGGCCAGTGGCTTTATTCATATATTATCATCTCCAGTGATCTGACCTTGTGCTGTATAACTTAATATTAGCCTACTAGAAAAAAAGAAAACAAAACCACGTTCACCTTCTCAGTGAGATGATATTAAGGTGACCTGTAAGAGCAATAGGGAAAAAAAATCTTCAGGCCATCCAGGCAACATTAAAAATAATCATAGCCCTTAAGTGGTGGGGGAGGGAGGGGGGAGGGAGGGAGGGGAATCTTAAGGGATCCTTCTTTTGCAATGGCAAGGATTGTAAAAGGACAAAAGGCCACCCATGGGATTTTTCATAGCCTTCAGCTTCTGAAAAATGAGAAGTGTGTGAGCCCATTCATACAGCCAACAGTTATCAAAACAATAAAGTGGCGGTCCGTCAAATGCAGCTTGTCATCACTCATTTGGCAAAATATAACCTTTCTTTAAGAAATTTCAGCTAATAGACACCGGGAAAGTAATTGTGCTATTAGGTCTGCAGCTTCGTTTCAAAGTGGTTCCTGCAATGTGAAAGAGAGAGAGACAACTGAATGACAGAAAGATATTATATCAAGACCCAACATAAATAAAAATTGACTTCAATCTCGTCTGGAATTCAGGCTATACACAGAACTAAGATAATGCCCTCAATCTAGTACTAGCATGCTGTTAGCCCATCTAACTCCAGATGATGGAACAGATGAATTCCTGAAGTCTCTTCTATATTCAGCATTTTAGAAAATATGTATTTCCTGGAGAATGTGTGCTCCACAACTCTTTAAAGTGATAAAGGGTTTGTTGAGCAAATGCCAATCACAGGAAGGTTTGCTTACATTCTTGGTGAAATATGCCACAGCTCTCATTTTAGAATGATTCCAGCTAAGGATGTATGATTGATTAGAGACATTTGGACTGATGAAGTGCCTATGTGCCCCTTCGTGATAAGAATGGGATGTTGCAGAAGTAGCTAAACAATTATTTAAAAGTTCATTTGATCAAAAATCTTAATATTACTTCCTAACCTGGGTGGCAGAATGTTTGAAGATCATTGAGAAGATCGTCTGGGTGCTTTTTTCCACTTCCATTTTCGATCACATCTGTTGAGGGAGCACATTCCACAAAGTGGCTGAAACCGGAATAAAATGATGTCAGAGGTGAATGACAGGTAGAGCAAGCATAGTTAAACTCTGAAATTTGCTACCACAAGACATAGCAATGGCCGCCAATGCGGATGGCTTTAAAAGGGGGTTGGATAAATTCCTGAAGGAGAAGGCTATCAATAGCTACTAGTCCTGATGACTATATGCTACTTCAGAGGCAGTATGCTAAGTACACCAGTTGCTGGGGAATGTGGGCAGGAGGGGGGTGTTGCACTCATGTCCTGCTTGTAGGTTTCCTGGGGGCAGCTGGTTGGCCACAGTGTGAACAGAATGCTGGACTAGATGCCAGTGTTTATAGCACAAGACAATCTGTTGTAAATCATTTCTGCAGACATTCAGTTAGGCATAATAAAAAATAAGAGGCCGACATGCATCGGGCTTTTCTTCAATAATTTCATTTATAGCATCCTCAGCCTATTTTCTCTTTTTGTCTTCATCTGGGATATTCACCCATCTCATACCCTGGCCACTATGTGAACAGAATGCCAGACTAGATGGACCCTTGGTCTGATCCAGCATGACTCTTCTTATGTTAAGCAAATATTACTTAAAACTGCTCAACTCTTAATTCAACAGAACTCAAAATGGCGGAGACTCTAGGGGTCAAACTACATATTGCACTAAATGTATAGAGCGGCATCCTATTCTGCATTAGCATTAATGCAAATTACAAGGAAACCTGTTGTGCCAGCAAACACTATTGGTGTTGCACTAGAGGTACAGTAGCTTATGCTAGCACAATGTAATTTGCGTAAGTGCTAACGTTGAATCGGATACTGCCCAATGTTTTCAAGTAGATCAGGGGATTAAAACATTTTTAATATTAGGTATGGAGGAAAGTGTCAAATTTTCATTGAGAATACTGAAATCAAGCGGGAAGATTTAACTCTTCTCTTTCCAGCCACAATCATCTCCAAACTCCCCCACCCACCCACCCACTGGAATTAGCCTTTAAAAGCTCCCATTAGCATAGATTATTTTTATCAGAATCACACATGGGGGGATTAGACCTCCCCTACCCACACAATTCTCCTCATCTCATGTGTTTAGTATGTTTTAAAAATTAAGAAAGAAATCCAATAACAATAATAATAATTAAAGGTGTGTGTGTGTGTGTGTATGTGTGAAATTAGTCAGCTGAATAAATAAATCTCAGAATGTACACCTAGGAACAATAATGTAGGTACCTGTTCCAGAAAGAATTTGGAAGCAGTTCCAGGGGTGCCCAGTCTAAGATAAATTCAGGTATTGTCATCCCAATGTTACTATTTTAAAACAAAACAAAATAGATGCCTCCAAGAACACCTGGAAGAATAAATTAATAAGGAAGGTCACATTTACGTCTGTCAAAAATAACAGTACAAGAAGTCTGATCTCTTCTGGTT
Organism: Anniella stebbinsi; assembly: GCA_029215795.1. NCBI lineage: Eukaryota > Metazoa > Chordata > Lepidosauria > Squamata > Anniellidae > Anniella > Anniella stebbinsi. Next base: position 353,100,654 of record JARDYH010000001.1, read on the forward strand.
CCATAACAGAGACCACAATGTCAGTTAAGTGTTGAAACTAATGTATATTTTTTCAGAGACTGTACTAATCAAATCTGAGTATTTTAATTTAATAGTTATACTTGCACTTTCCCGCCAGTTATATAGGGTCTTACATATCCCTGGTTTAGATGTAATTGTTTATTGGACCAAGAACAAGTGTTGTGCCTGTGTGCATCCTTTTCCCTCCTCTCTTGCCCTCTTCATGCCTATTGCACACCATGATAGAACACTTCTGTTGTTCGTTAAACCACAGTTTCCCATTACATTCAAACTGGGAAACTTTGGCTTAGTATCTGTTTACAAACTAGGATAAGAAACCAGGATCCGATCCTGATTTCATATACCTGGCTAGAAAACAGAGATTAAACCACAGTTTCCTGGTTTGGATGTAATAGGAAAGTGTGGCTTAATAAACCATGATAAAAGCATCAAAGATGAGTATGAGCCTATTCAGATAGCATGCTAAGCCATCGTTGGCCGCTAACCCTTTTGCAGCAAAGAGTTAGCAAGCATGTTTAAACTGTGGTTAATGTAGCCACCATGGTTAGAAATGGTTCACATGACACACTAAGCCATAATGTTTAGCTCAAAATGCTTAACCACCATGGCTTAGAGTGTCATTTGAACAGGGTCTATGTGAGGAGGAAAAGGGCAGGAATGAATGAGAATCAAACACACACATGGGCAAAGGGCCTGTCTCAGTCTTACAAATCATGTCTCAGTCTTAAAAATCATTCAATTTTATTGATATTGTTAATATTATTGACTCTGTCCCACTCTGTCTTCCAATTACAAATATAATGGAGGGAACCTTGCACAAGTTGGAGAAGGAAAATGTATTTTTCTCTTGTTGCTTATTGAACAAAAGAGTCACATCTGTAACTCAGCCCATTTTTTGCTCTGGTCACACCCAATACTGGAATGCAGACAGGGATGGGGGAGAAATTCATTCAATTCATGTTTTAATGTGAATGCAACTAATTTTGTACTTTCAAATGACTATGCATATGAAACTCTGTTATCCTTTGAAATTTGCATTTCTCCAAATTTTGCAATGGGGTTTTCCAGTCAAAACATGCATACAAATGTGCATATACTCCTTATCCGGAAAGAGATAGCCAAGCTACAGTTATCCATGTTCTGATAATCTCTCATCTGGATTATTGCAATGTGTTATATGTGGAACTGTCTTTGAAAACAGTCCAGCAACTGCACCTGGTCCAAAATAGAACAGCAAGAATGGTTAATGGAGGTTGTAGACAATGTGATCATTTTACACCAGTACTTTGTATCTGCACTGGCTACCAGTCCATTTCTGGGCCCAATTCGAAGTGCTGGGATTACCATTCAAAGCCCTAAACAGCTTGGGGCCAGGTTACCTGAAAGATTGTCTCCTCCCATATATACACTTTTGACAATGTGCCCCATGACATTCTGATTAGCAAGCTAGTGAAAAGTAGGCTAGATGGAACAACTATTAGGTTGATCCACAGTTGGCTTCAGAATCGGACTCAAAGAGTGCTTATCAATGGTACCTTTTCACACTGGGGGGAGGTAACGAGCGGGGTACCGCAGGGCTCAGTCCTGGGCCCAGTGCTCTTCAACATTTTTATTAATGACTTGGATGAGGAGGTGCAGGGAATGCTTATCAAATTTGCAGACAACACAAAATTGGGTGGGATCGCTAATACCCCGGAAGGTAGAAGCAAACTCCAAAGTAATCTTGATAGACTGGAGCGCTGGGCTGAAAACAACAGAATGAAATTTAATAGGGATAAATGCCAAGTTCTACTCCTAGGAAAAAGAAACTAAATGTGCAGTTACAGGATGGGGGATACTTGGCTAATCAATACGGTAAGCGAGAAGGATCTTGGAATTGTTGCCGATCACAAGCTGAATATGAGCCAACAGTGTGATGTGACTGGGGGAAAAAAGCAAATGCTATTTTGGTCTGCATTAATAGAAGTATAGCTTTCAAATCACATGAGGTACTGGTTCCCCTCTATTCTAGGGTGACCAGATTTAAAAAATCAAAATCCCGGTCCCCCCCCGCCCCCCCCAAAACAACCCCCCCACCAAGCCACCCCCCCCAAAAAACGAGCCTGGACCTACCGCCGGGTTCCTCCACCGCCCGCGTGGGGTCCTCCTCCGCCGCCGCCCGAGCGGCCGCGCCAGGTCCTCCGCCGCCGCCCGCGCGGAAGAGGCGGGAGAGGGCCGGATCCGGAAGTGATGTAGCCGGCTCTCTCCCGCCTCTTCCGCGCGGCCTCTGGCCTCCTGGGGCTCAATCGCGATGGCGATGACCCCTGAGGAGCCCAGACGCCCTCTCCCGCCTCTTCCACGCGGCCTCTGGCCTTACGAGCCCAGCAGCGAAGGCGGCGGAGGAGCCCGGGAAGCGGCCTGGTAAGTGCCCCCCTTCGTGCTTAACTGCAGGGGCGTCCGCTTCCCGGGCTCCTCCACTGCCACCACCACCGCCACCGGGTCTCGCTGCCACCGCCGCATGACCCCCCGCCACCCCGGTTTTTCCCTGCCTCCCCCGGTTGGCCCGGTTGGCCCCTGGATTCCCAGTTAGGACCGGGAAATCCCGAGCCACCTGGTCAGCCTACTCTATTCAGCACTAGTTAGGCCCCAACTTCAGTTCTGGGCACCACACTTCAAGAAGGATGCAGACAATCTGGAGCATGTTCAGAGGAGGGCAACGAGGATGATTAGGGGTCTGGAAACAAAGCCCTATGAGGAGAGATTGAAAGAATAGGCATGTTTAGACTGGAGAAGAGAAGATTGAGGGGAGACATAATAACACTCTTCAAATACTTGAAAGGTTGTCACACAGAGGAGGGCCAGGATCTCTTCTCAATCAACCCAGAATGCAGGACACGGAATAATGGGCTCAAGTTACAAGAAGCCAGATTCTGGCTGGACATCAGGAAAAACTTCCTGACTGTTAGAGCAATACGACAATGGAACCAATTACCTAGGGAGGTGGTGGGTTCTCCCACATTAGAGGCATTCAAGAGTCAGCTGGACAACCATTCCTGCATTGAGCAGGGGGTTGGACTCGATGGTCTTATAGGCCCCTTCCAACTCTACTATTCTATGATTCTATGATACCTGACCAGATCCTAAGATCACCCCCAGTTGTCTTTCCCAGGGGGCCCTCACCAAATGAATTGAGGTGGGTGGCTACTAAGAAAAGGGACTTCTCTGCTGTAGCACCCCAATTGTGGAAGGAACTTCCTGAAGAGTCTTGCCCGGCACCTACATTGTTCTCTTTTCGGTGCCAGGTGAAGACCTTTTTACTTTCCCAGGCATTTTAGTTATTCTGTTTCTGTTTTAAATCTAGTAATGTATTTTAAATCTGCACACTGCTGCTAGGTTCTGTTTGGTTATATATATATATATATATATATATATATTGGTGTTAAACTTTTATTTTGTATATTATGGCTTTAATTATTGTGCACTGCCATAGAGACCTTTGTCTATTGGGTGGTACAGAAATGTAATAAATAATAAATAAATATATTAGGGAATATAAAATTCAAAAAGTAATTATATTTGGAAAAAATACATGCAAACATACATATATTAGAGAAATATGCACAATAATGCTTATGATTTTTCATGCAAACCTTTTTTTAAAAAAAATATCTCAACGTTTGAAATGAAACAGAACTTAAGATTGAAAAAATTCTCCAAGTTCGAGACAAACCAAAGTTGAAGCTGGAAAAATTAGAAAGTAAGAGAATCTGAAATTGAGAGGTTTTGACTGAGGTAATGCAGATCTCAAGAGGAAAAAGGTTCCCCGCCACTGATTTAGATAAATGAGGTTGTCCTATGCAAAATCACTGCTGTGTGTATGTCTGTGTGTGTGTGTGCTCTACACTTCCTCGGCTCTAAGTAACCTCCAGAGTCTGAGGAATCTGAGGTGTGTGTGTGTGTGTGTGTGTGTGTAGAGAATAGCATTAATAAATCAGGCCTAGCATCACAACTGAGATGGCTAGAGAGCAGATGCAGTTTGAGAGGCTATGATTCTTCATCTACATTTTATTGTACAGGAGTGCTGTTATGATGAAAAGCACGTATAGAAATAAGAGACAGGAAAGGCTATTATGTCATTTCCCCTCCTTTTGTCCAACTCTCTCGCAAGAGCAGAGGACCTCAGAGAAGTATGCTCTGAAAGCACCCCTTAGGACAGAAAGAGGAGACTGGGATTAAGGGAAATGAAGTTCCCAATACATAAAAGGTTGTTACAGGTGATACAATTTAATAAGTGACATTAAAGAAAATGCGGTCATTAACTGGCCATTTGGAGAGCAGAGGAGTTGGACGACGGTGTCAAGTTATTAGTGCTTGGTTTTTAAATGTGTCCTGTCTGTGTCCACAATAAAAGCCACTAAAGGATCCTCATTCAGCAGGATATTAAGATGGTTTAATGGAAGGTCTGACAATGTGGTCTGTATTTTTAACATATTTAATTGGAAGGGCTATAAAATGGTAGCTTAAACTGGCATCCAAGAAAGAAAGAAAGAAAGAAAGAAAGAAAGAAAGAAAGATCACTTTGCCCAATTCTTTTTGGAAGAATGGAATTTAGTAAAATGAAAGCATTCCCTTATACAAATCTATGGTGTGACCACACTTTGAATACTGTGACCACCTCAAAATGAGTATTGTAGAAATGGAAAAGGTGCAGAAATGAGCAACCAGTAATCAAAGATTCTCTTATAAGGAAAAGTTACAGTGTCTGATACAGTTTAACTTAGAAAAAAGGTGAGCACAGGGAGTTATGATAGAGATGTACAGAATTATACATGGCATGAGGAAAAGTGGAAAGTGAGATCTCCTCTCATAACATTAGAACCCATGGTCATACCATGAAACCATATGGTGGGAGATTCAGGACTGATTAAAGGATGTTCATCACACAGTGCATATTCAAACTATGGAATTCACTACTACAAGATGTAGTGATGGCCACCAATTTGGATGGCTCTAAAAGGGCATTAGACAAACTCATGGAGGATAAGGCTATGGTGATATGCTACTTCCAATATCAGAGGCATTAAGCCTCCCAATATCAATTGCTGGGGAACATAAGTGGGAAGGTGCTATTGCACCCAGGTCCTTCTTGTGGTCTTCCGAGAAGTAGCTGGTTGGCCACTATGTGAACAGAATGCTGAACTAGGCCTTTGTCTGATTCAGCCTGGCTCATCTTATGTTCTTGATTCAGAATACCTCAAACCACTAGAGTAATAAGATCATCCCTTGTACCAGGGATCCAGGAAATTACAGGCTAGTTAGCTTAATGTCTTTTCCAGGTAAATTTGTGGCAAGCATTATTAAAGACAGAAATTAGTAAACATATAAAAGAGCAAGTCCTTTTGAAAAACAATTAACATGGCTTCTGCAAGGCAAAGTCCCGTCTCACTAACCTTGTAGAGTTCTTTGGAAATATCAATAAACAGGATTATTTTTTTAAAGTATTATATTCTGCCCTGAAAACTTTGTTTATTGGGCAGTTTAGAAGTACATTAAATAAACAAACAAACAAACAACACATTTTCACAGGTGTGATTGCTGTGAAATAGGTTTCTGTTGGTGCTATGGGTTCAGAGAAGTTGAACCCATAGCACCTCTGCCTTATACTGAGTCTATTGTGTTACTTAATTACTTGTCCTTTTCCACACCTCCCATGGCAGCCATTTTGTCTTGAATGCCAAATGTGCCCAAAAAAAACCCTACCTTGCTAGTTTCCTTTTGTCAGGGAAATTATTTTAATGTGTTGTTGTTGTTTACATGGAGCACCCAAAATCTGAAGTGGTACATTCCCTTTTGCCATCTGCAGACTTTTCTACAGACCAGGCCTAAGATAATGCTAGCCATGATGGCAGGAGCTGGTAGAGATATAACTGCCTGCCCCCACCCCACCCAAAACCTATGCACTCCATTCAATGACACACACAGGGGATAAATGCTATGGTTAAAGCCAAATACCATGTCTGTGCATCCATACAAAGGGGAGGGGGCTTGTCTTCCTCTTGGGTTTTCTCATTAAATTGAATTGAATTAAAGTAGTGTAAAATTTAAGCTTTCATGCCTATATTTTTACTCCATTGTACTGCTGGTGTATATCCTGTGCATTTGTTGCTTATTCTAATTTAGGGGTGGAGTTGGGGGAGGTGGAACCAGGTGGGAAGACTTGGGCAAGATGTTCTCAGTGGGCCATTGTCTCTCCTCTTCCTCTTCCTTGCCATGATTGCCATTGTCCAATTCTCTTGCCTCTCCCTAGTCTGGGCTCAATTTGCATCACGTTCCAGAGGCATAAGACATGTCATGCTAAGGAATAAAGTTCTTTCACCTTGCCCTGCCTTCAAACATTTGGGAGTTCTGCCTCTAGTCTGAGTGTTGTATGCAGAGCTGGCCTTACTTTTATGTGACTGCAGGTGGCTGTCTAGAGCAGGATTTTAACCCCTGTCCTGTGTGTGCTACTCGAGCAACTGAGCTTTGCATAGGCTGACCAGATAAAATCCAGGTCAGGGCTCCTGTAACTTTAACAGTTGTAGGGAAAAGGGAATTTCAGCCAGTGTCATTTGTATGCAATTAGTTCCTGGTGATATTCCCTCTTCATCACAACAGTTAAAGGTGCAGGCACTATACTAGAGTGACCAGATAAAATCCAGGTCAGGGCTCCTGTAACTTTAACAGTTGTAGAGAAAAGGGAATTTCAGCCACTGTAATTTGTACGCAGTTAGTTCCTGGTGAAATTCCCTCTTCATCACAACAGTTAAAGGTGCAGGCACTATACTAGAGTGACCATATACAAAAGAAGGCAGGGCCCCTGCAACTTTAACTGTTGTGATGAAGAGGGAATTTCACCAGGAACTAATTGCATACAAATGACACTGGCTGAAATTCCCTTTTCTCTACAACTGTTAAAGTTACATGAGCCCTGACCTGGATTTTATCTGGTCACCCTACTTTATAGGCCCCTTCTGTGATTCTACTGTAACATCTGTAAGTTACTGGAAGGAGGCAGTGTTGCAGTTTGGTACTGCATGGACATTTAGACCACAGTTAGCCTTAGGATCTCTATAGCCTACAATGTGGTTTCCTATGATTTTGCTCCGCCTCTTCCTCCCTCCACCCCATTGCTCTCACCTTTTTCTTTACTGGAAGCAGTTCTGTTTACTCTCTCTCTCTCTCCTGCCACTGTTCTAAACCACAGATGGACTGAACAAACTGTTTTTGAAATTGTTCACTGCACATGCAGCTTATATGCAAGCATATTGGAGGAAACTATTTTATCTTTCTTCGCTAAAGAAAGGTGTGGTCTCCTTTTTAGCTTTGTGTGCATGTGGGATTGGTAAACGTTCATTTTGTTCTGTCTTCCATTTTTCTCTGCTAACTGCCTTTCTAACAGGAGGCATCATTACTAAATAATCCTATTGGGTCCAAACACCAGGCCCTGCAGCCTAGGGTTCCCCCACCCCACCCCACCCCACCCCAGTGAATGCCCAGAGAATGGCAGGTGATCAGGGCAGCAGAAGCAAACTCCATTTTTGTCTTATAGTCAAAATATGGTGTGATGATTTGAGTGAGTTTAAAATGCATATATATATATATATATATATATCAGGGTCCAATAATTTTGTCGATATTATTCAAATGTCTCAAGAAAGGCAGTTGTAAAGCATGGAATGGTGGTTGGAGGACAAAGAGAAATGCTGATTGTGTATTTTGCAACTGAAGCAATACACATGGCCATCTAAAGCCCATCTCCCCCAAGACCATTTAATTACCTAGCTGCACCACTGCCTAAAGCAGACAGGTGACCTTCTATCTGAAAGCTTGTCAGAGGACATCCCTCTATTTGAAGGTGTCCACTATTTGATGTGCTCCCCAGTCCAAGTCTATTTGATGTGCTACCCAGGGCTGAAGAACCCTAAGAAAAGGAGAGCAGCAGGGACCATGAAGTTTCCCATCAAGTGTTAGCACCTGGACATCAGACCGAGCAGGTATCCAGGTCACCTGGTTAGTTAGTGGAATGAGGTAGTGTTGCAATTAGTTATAGCATGGGAATTTAGGCCAGTTAGCCTGTGGTGCAATGCATTGTATTTCTATTTAAAACATAGCTGTTATTGCTAAATTTGCATAGCATATGCAAATACAAATTGATGCAAATTATGCAAATTTATGTCCTCTTTTTTTGGTAATGCATTTCCTCATTTTTGGCAATATGTAATTGGCTGGCCTTCCTATACAGCAGTGAATCTGATACAGGACCCATATCAGATCTCCAGGGGGGATTCTTCAGCCAACTCACCTCTCTCTCTCTCTGCTTCTTTCTAGCTCACTTCACGCATTGTACACATGATCTCTACATGATTAAGCAGAAGTGGTGGCCTTCCTCCTGACTCCACCCCCTAAGTCATGGGCCTCTCTATCCCTGACTTTGGGCACCTCCCCACCTTCCATCCAACATCTTCACATTGAGTGTCGACATCTGAAGAACAGAAGTCTGCATGCGTAGCCTTCCACATGATCAGGAAGATCAGAAGTGTGTAAGTTTCTCCTCTTCCTATGTCCTCACTCAACACAGAGACATTGGTTATAGGGTAAGGGAGGTGGATGATATCAGGGCAGCGCCAGCAGCTCAGCCCCACTTCTGCTTAATTGTGTGTGGAGTCCCACACAGCAGAATATTGTTGCTTCACATGCACATCTTACAATAACTGCTTCTCCACTGTGCATATGTGCACCATCTTCCCCAAGCTCTGGCTATCGCCTTCAAAACACCCAAGAGAGTCTCAGGAGACCATCTTCTAACAATTACCTCCCATCAGCCAACTATTCTGGTCTATGAATAAGCAATAACCCTAACAAATGATTGGTTGGTTAGTAGGGAGATCTTAAGGGCAACAACTCCTCTATTGAGATCTTAACAACAATAAGTTCTCTGTTTATGTAGCACTCTTTGAGTTTGCTTCCTGTACATCAGACTTCCTCAACTTGGTGTTTTCCGGATGTGTTGGACTGCAAAACCCATAATTCCCAACCAGCATGGGAACCAGGTTGGGAAAGGCTGATATACATTGACATACATTGCCTTAGTATTCCTTGCAACACATCTTTAAATTAGGTCACTATTATTAGTTCCATATTACTTGCCTAGCAGCTCAATCTTATTTTTCACATATGAAGGATGGAGGAAGACAGCAATATTGACTATGGCCATAGTCGTATGCACATCGACACTCTATTCGTTTTTTAAAGGTTTAATCTTAATTCTACAAAAATCAGTAAAGTACATTCAGTTTCTGCAAATCTGTTCCCCCCTTTGTCCCGTTGCTGCTGTTCTGATATAATGTGCTAGTTCTGTCGTGATAGCAAAATCTCATATTTTATCTAATAGAAGGATTCTTTGCAATCCCCACTTTTTTCACAAAGTATTCTTTCTACAGCCAACATATAAACCGTTCATTCCTTATTTTGTTGACTAACAAATCCATCCATATCATTAAGAAGATAGAATAAGGTATTTTATGGTATTTCAAACCTCAGTATTGTTTTGATCGTTCTATTGATCATTCTCCTATACTTTTTTGCCAATAGGCAATCCCAGCATATCCAATAAAAATCTATTTGTTTCTGATGCTTCTAATGATTAATTGGGCAATTCCTATTCATTTCTGTATTTTGACTGGTGATATATACCACCTTGTTATTATTTCATTCAGATTTTCTCTAACTGACATATTTAATGAAAAATTATGGCTGTTGTTCCAGAGGTTTCCTCGTATTTCCATTGGAATATTTCTCCCCAATACTTTGTGCCCACTTAATCATGTTATCTTTAACCTGTTCTGATTCTGTTTCATATTTTAAAAGTAGTTTGTCGAGCCTAGATAATAAATGTTCTTTATGCTTCATTATTAACCTTTCAACATCTTTCATATCTGTTAACTGTTGATTTGATTTAACATAATCAGTGATAAGTGATTGAATCTAAAAATATTCAAACCGTGGGGGTGACATACCATTTAATTTCTGTTTTATTTCCAAGTGTGATCTACTATTTTTGCTCCTTGAAGTCCTTGTATGCTAAACAATTATTTTTCTTCCAGATTTTAGAAGGTAGGGTAATCTCTGCACCTGATTTCTCTGTCACTGATCTTATTCATGATACTAGCAGGCTTGGCAAAAGTTTATCAATCCCATACTCAGGCAGAGAAGTCCTATGGTCCCTGGGAGAGCATCCCATAGGATATGTCAGATTCCCCTCTTAAGGCTGTAGATAAGAACATCATAAGAGGAGCCATGCTGGATCAGACCGAGGGTGCATCTAGTCCAGCATTCTGTTCACACAGTGGTCAACCGGCTGTCGACAGACTTACTGCCTCTGCTACTGGAGGTAGCACATAACCATCAGGGCTAGTAGCCATTGATAGTCTTCTCCTCCAGGAATTTATCCAACCCCCTTCTAAAGCCACCCAAATTGGTGGCCATCACCACATCTTGTGGTGGTGAATTCCATAATTTAACTATGCGCTGTGTGAAAAAGTACTTCCTTTTATTTGTCCTGAATCTCCCACCAATCTGCTTCATGGGATGACGCCATTGTGTTCTAGGATTATGGGAGAGGGAGAAAAATGTCTCCTTATCCACATTCACCACACCTTTGCATACTCCTTCAACCCCAGGAAGGGGAATCCAACATTGGGCTGCACCCTTGCAAGTGCTGCAGAAAGCCCTGTAGCAGCTGCTCATCCAAAGTTGCGACTGTGACCTCAGAAGACCTTGAAGAGGTCAAACAGGTAGCAAGATGGACAGGGAGGCTGGTGGCTCTGATGACAGTAGGGCTGTAAATCCACCCTGGGTTTCCATCAGAATCAGTCGGAACACCAAAGGAGCTATCCAAGGTGCTGAACCCACCTTGGTTCTGGCTGGTTCTGGCTGAAACCTAGAACAGATTCACAGTCCCAACAATGTTAGAGCCACCAGCCTCCACTGCAAGTTGATGAGCAGGGAGGGGAGGGCTCAGGATCCGCAACATCCTATGGGTTCTCCATTACCTTCCCTGCCCACCACTGATGAGTCAGCTGGACAGGATCAGAGGCCCATCTCGCTGTATTTGTTCTTTTTCTCTTTTCTTTTTGAAGAGGAAAAGGAAGCACAACTGCCTCTCTCACTCTTGCTGTCTTGTATGGTTCTTGCTGGAAGAGCATAGGATAGACAAAGTGTTTCGATCTCCATAGGATTGCTCTCTTCATAATGTTAAATTAATGCTTTGGGATTTATTTATTTATTTATTTGCATCAGTTGCTTCGCAACTATGTTTTCTCCATAACATTCCTCCCTATTCTCCTAACACTCTATTCAGAAGTAGCACCAGCATAGGCTGGTGGTTCTGATGTCAGTGGAGCCACGAATCCACTCTGGGTCTCAGTCAGAACCCTAAAGGATCTTTCTGAGGTGCTGAACCCATTTTGCGCATTGGGTTCAGCGCCTTGCACCTTTAGAGTTCTGACTGGTTCTGACTGAAACCCAGAGCAGATTCACTGCCCCACTGAAATTGGAGCCACCAGCCTCCACTGAATAGCACTCATGTGCTAGCCTTGGGGTCATACTCTCCAACTAGCCCTGCTCCCTGGGGCCTGCTTGTACAGCGCAAATGCTGGGACAGAGCCGTAGGTGCAAGGGTTCCACATGACCTGGAACCCTGATTGTGCAGGGTTCCAGATTGCACGGAAACCTTTGTGTGTACAGCTGCATCTGCAGAAGTTTGTGCTCTATGTGCAGATGCCAGAGGGTAGGTTTGTTCAGCACAGCCCTGTTCTCCACTCAAACATTGAAAAAAGCTTTACTAGGGTGCAAATCTTCCTGAACAAGAAGACTTAATTCTGAGTAAACCTGCACAGGATTGCTTTAAGTCCCTTGCGCCAATGGATCGAAGAGATGCGAATCCACCATGGAGTAGCAGCAGGGTATGGATCATTCTGTCTGTCCAGTGCAGCTTTTCCCAACTACATTTCCCAGCATTCCTGACTACTGGCCACAATAGCTGGTATTGATGGGAGCTGAAGTCCACAACATCAGAAGGGCACCAGGTTCAGAAAGTGTGATAATAAGTTCATGACTGTGACTTGCTAGCTTTCACCTCACCTTTTCTTGCTATACTCCACTATCTCTTAGAACATGTTCTGTTTTCATGCAGTCCTCTTTCCAAGATGACAGGCAATACCTCGGTTACTATTTTGCATTCATTTATTTCCCCCCACTTCCCCATCCGTTTGAAGCGGCTCACAAAACCTTTAGAACAACACTGTGGAAAACTAGCCCAAATGAAATATAATAAATATGTAAAAACAGACCATCCCACAGCATACTTTTGCAGCTTGAAAAGGAGAGAGAGAGAGAGAGAGAGAGAGAGAGATTTGTGCCATGTTTTAAACATGCAAAAGGGTTAGATTTATTCCTTTATTTTAAAATTAATTTACAAGGCACCTGCCTTGCAGTGGTATCTGGGACACCCCACATAGAAGTAAAACATTTTGTTAAGCTTGGGCATTATACCCAGAGAACATAGCTGCAACATCTGCACCAAAAAAGAAAAGGAAAGAAACAAATAAAATGGAACTGTGGAGAGGCAAAATTAAAGGGGACTTCCAGTGTGCAAAGATGGAGTGACCTCAATAGAAAGATCCTTACAAGCCGACAGCCGCTAAAAGACCCCAATGAACATCCCCAGGGAAGTTGTTCTGTAGATGGAGTCCCAGCCAAGGAAATTCAGACATCAAACCCAAGTGTGGTAGAACTTTAAGGTAAAGGCGGGAGGGGGGGGAATTATATTGATTTCATGTTTCATAAGGCTATGATAATGTGATATACATGTTTTTCTTCCAAGATCAAAGTCCTGTTGTTAGTAGTTAAATATTCACAGATGCAAATGAGCTTTTATTTGCATAAAGCGATAATTATTTTATTCATTAGGACTTGGTAAATGTTGTCCTCAAATTTCATGTTAATTCTTGCTTTAGGGTTCCCGAGAAGCGAGTTTATGAGTTGAACTGGGAATGCTATTGTAGGAAGAGCTGATTTTTGTGGAAGGGGCTGCCTCTGATTTACCAAAACAGCTCCAGCATTCTTCCTTGGGCATGTCTGGTCTCGCCTCTTATATCAGCTAAATGTCTGAAGAGGGATCTGGGAGTTGGGAGGGAGGAAAAACGAACTGGTGTCCCAGCAAGGTCATCTGTTAATGCAGGAGGAGGAGGGAAGGACCTGTCAGCCTCCAGGTATCATTGTGTCTTCCCAGGTGTGTTCTCTGTATGCCCCATTCTGTCTCTTTGCCTATGGACAGGGCCGTGTCCTTGTTTCTCTGCCTTGCCTCCCAACACTTCTCTCTCCTCTCTCTCTCTCTCTCTCTCTCTCTCTCTCTCTCACACACACACACACACACACACCCCTTCTCCTGGGTCAAGAGAAACAATGGAGCAAGGAGGATAGGGCAACCTCACACTCAGCTGTAGACACTTGATAAATGGCTGGGCAGACAGCAAGTGACAATATGCAGACAAGTGATATAATTTGCAAATGGATTCAGCAAAGGAAAAGAGGAAATTTCTGTGTGGAAGGAGGGAGGGGACAAAGTCATGGACATTAAAGTAAAGGCATCTTATTAACCCTTCCAAAGATGTGGTGAGTAAGGATTTCAAAAGGAGAATGAGTTAGGAACTGGAAATTATTAAATGGGAACTACGTTCCTACCTGAATGTACATGATGGAAGCAAAACACTAATGTACAGAGACACTAACAACTCTCTATTTTATTTTATCCTAACATGTCTTTAAGATATGAGGAGGGGACAAATGGTGGAAGATATCCAACTTCGTAATGCATTCAGCACATATGCAGATCCATAACTGTGGAGTCGGATGCCCATGACTTGAGACTGGGCTACCAGAAAGGCTGTATTCTCCCATATGAGCCTGCCTGAGTTTTCAGGTCTTTCTCTTGGTACTGCTGCCATCAGAAGCACATTTGGTGGGGACATGAGAGATGACCCCAGGTTCTAGTATTTTGAGAGAGGGAAAAAAATGTCTCCCTGTCCACATTCTTCACACCATGCATAATTTTGTATACATCTATCATGTCTCCCCTTAGCCTCCATTTTTCCAAGCCAAAATATCCCAGCTGTTGTAACTTTCCCTCATAGGGGAGATGCTTCAGCCCCTTAATCATTTTAGTAGCCCTTTTCTGCACTTTTTCCAGTTGTATAATATATATTTTTAGGCATGGTGACCAGAACTGCACACAATGTGTTCACACAATAGATTTGTATTTAGGACTCTAAATAGCAGCACGTTGAATTCATTTCTATAGCAAATAGGGAGCCAATATAATTCTTTCAGAATTGATGTCAAGTGACTCCATCTAGGGAAATCTTTCAGACTTATACAGACAAATACTGTGCCAGTTGAAGCATTTGATCTCTTTTCAAGGCCAGCCCTATATATAATGAATTACAGTAATCTAACCTAGATTATATTTTGGATTATATTTATATTTTATATTAATAAGACTGGTGATCTCCTGACTTGGAGACTTCCTGTGATTCAAAAGCTCAGAAAAGTTTTACAGGATGGTGAAGTTGGACTTTTTATCAGACACACAGGATCCTATTGCCTGTACAGTCAAAGTTTATTTTAGCTGGCAAGACTGTTTGTCAAAGAAATATTATATTCTAGGTATTCTTATAGGAGTCCTTGCTGTAAAGGAATCAAACTTTTTTCTTATGTCATGCACTGATAAAAGCTATATTTGGGGAATGACAATGTGAATCCGGACTATTCCTCCAAAACTAGTCTTTCAACTAGTTATAGAGTTGACAACAAAGATGTAGTCTTCTCTACATCTTTGACTGTGTTCAGAGGATCACGGGGGTGAAAGAAATGTGTTGTGCATGTGACCACGATTTGCTTAATTACCTGCAAAGCAGGTAATTATGCAAGCGTTGACCACAAAGAATTAACTTTCATCTTTGGCTATGTTCAGAGGATCACGAGGGTGAAGAAAAATGTGTTGTGCGTGTGATTTGATGTCATTTGAACGAGGCACAGTGTGTACTGTGGGTGGCTCCTTACCGATGTCACAACCCCTATTACAAATCATGGATTGGCATTGGTAAGAAACTACCCCCACAGTGCACCATGCTGGGTTCAGACAACACAGCAACCTGTGGTGCATCGCGGGTAATTATGCAAAGCTAGGCTGACCAGATAAAATCCAGGTCAGGGCTCCTGTAACTTTAACAGTTGTAGAGAAAAGGGAATTTCAGCCAGTGTCATTTGTATGCAATTAGTTCCTGATGATATTCCCTCTTCATCACAACAGTTAAAGTTGCAGGGGCCCTGCCTTCTTTTGTATATGGTCACTCTAGTATAGTGCCTGCACCTTTAACTGTTGTGATGAAGAGGGAATTTCACCAGGAACTAACTGCGTACAAATTACAGTGGCTGAAATTCCCTTTTCTCTACAACTGTTAAAGTTACAGGAGCCCTGACCTGGATTTTATCTGGTCACCCTACTATAAAGCCATCAAGTCCACCCCACCCCCCGCTCAATATTCCCAACAGGACCCAAGCTCCAGCCCCAAAACCACTACTGCTTATAAGGGTGCCTGCGGTTTGCCCTCACTTGAGTATTTGTAAAGAAAACAAATATAATGAAGTCATTTTAAGTCTCCAATGTTTTCTCTCATCCAGACGTAGCACTGTTAGAAATGACTTTTTTCAGTCTGCAAAAGTACAAAACAATCTGGACGGTAAAGGCAAGCTTCTTTATTGAAATACAATCTTGCAAGATTGGGTGCTGAGCTACAAAAGCAGAGCAGGCACCCCGAACATCAAAAATCACACATATTTATTCCCTGCCACGGATATTCCATGTACACATATTCCATTACAAGCATAGCTACAAGCAGCTTAATTTATTTTATTATGAGTCTATGAATTAATTCTTCCTTTTATTATAATTATTATGATTAGAACTGAAAAAGTAACATTTCCTCATTTCTCACAGCACCACCCTTGGAAGTTCTCACACTTGGGGAACTAAGTAAACAAACAGTAAGTACAGCAAAGTAAACTGCAGCTTTCACGAAAAGTATCAACAAATGAAGCTGATTGGTGAGAGATTCAGGACAGATAACAGGAAGGACTTCTTCACACAGCACATAGTTCAATTATGTAGTGACGATCACCAATTTGCATGGCTTTAAAAGTGGTTTGGATAAATTCCTGGAGGAGAAAACTATCAATGGCTACTAGTCATGATAGCTATGTGCTACCTCCAGTAGCAAAGGCAGTAAGCCTGTGTGCACCAGTTGCTGGGGAACATGGGCGGGAACATGTCCTGCTTGTTGGTTCCTGGTTAACAGCTGGTTGGCTGTGCGAACAGAGTGCGGGACTAGATGAACCTTTGATCTGCTTCAGCATGGCTCTTCTTATATTCTTATGTCACTTTTTCTCATACAAGTATTAATCATGTCAAACATTTTGAAACTAACACCTTCAATGTCCTTATTGAATTGTGAAGGGTGGGGGAATCAAAATTACACCATGAATGAATGGTCAGATGAAGATCAGTATGTATTCCTATTTGCTACTCTCCCCAATTCTGAGGCTTTGGGACAGGAATCAGATAGATATAGATATAGATATAAAGTAATTACAACTCAGTGAATATAACATTTTTTTTTAAACTCTCCCTTGTTCCAGCTACTGAAAGCCAGACTGAATAAAAAGTCATTCAAGACTTTCAAAATAAGCATTTTAGTGAGGGCTGATTCACCTGCATATACATCACTTATCTCATCGCTTTATTACTCAACACTTAATGACTCACAGAAGAATGTGTGAACAGATTTAACGTGTTGCATTTGAGGTGATGTGAGTGTACTCTTCTGCCGGGTCTCTGCCATCAAGAAAGAATGGATTTTGGTGACTCCTGATGGTCACAAGGCAATTGTTTCCCTGCTTGCAAGCTCAAATCGCTGTTTCAAAATAATGCTTTTATTAAAAGGTGGGAAATGGGTAGACTTTCCTCACAACGAAAAACCATAAAGTACAATCAAATTCATTCTCCCTCTCGCTCCCCCTCATCTCTCTCTCTATAGAGATATGCGTGAAGCATCACAACAAAGCCAGAAGGAGGCCCTGGATCCACTGATGCAATCAGTCGTGAGGTAAAATAATTAAGAAAGATAGAAAGTCTAACAACAGAGTATTTACTCTGACAAAGCTACTGATGTGGGCAGAAGCCAAAACGTTTAGCTCAATATATATATATATATATATATATATATATATTAATTTTTATTAATTTCAACACAATAAACATACACAATATAAAACATACACAATATAAAACAAACTACAACCCTCAACAATCCCCCCGTGCACCCCCCCCCCGAGACCTTCTCATGATCATTCTTCCCCTTCCAAAATTTTAACGATTCTTTTGAAGGTGATTGTCCCTTTCCCGATCTTAAAACATATTCCAAAAAGGGACTCCATATTTCTCCAAAATCACTCTTACTGGACATTCCCCTCTTTATTTTCATTTTACATGTCAACATATCATTCAAGGCCATATCCCAAATTTCTTTATACCAAACTTCTATTGTGTAGCTTCCTTGCCCTTTCCAATTTTTAGCAATGATTATTCTAACCGGTGCCAGGAGGTTGTTTACCAATTCTCTGTTAGTTATATGCTCATTCTCATATATATATGTTGTTAGTCTTTCTATCTTTCATATGTGTGTATTGCAAAACCATGCAGAACAGCTGAACCAAGACCAAAGTAAGGGGCTAGCTATACGTCTACTTTGCCCCACGGTGGCTGTGTCAGTTATTCTAAGCTGCAGATTTAAAAAGTCAGGAATGACTTTTCCCTTCAAAGCAAGGTCACCTTGGCCCCTCTGCTGTGTGACCTCACTCCAGCGCCAAGCCAGGAGCATCCCAGGGCAGATGGCGACCTGAGACAGAAGGCAGAGGACAGGTCCGGTGAGCCAAACAGCCACCAGAAAGCCCACACTGCCTCTTGGCAATTTAGATTATTTGCCACCACCCCACAGAAGTGAAACTGTGGAGTTTAGTGGCAAAGCAGCGGCAACATGGTGCCGTGAATGCAGGGCCTAAGACATTTTGCTGTCTGAAGCAAAGTAAATATTCCCCTCCCCATGTTAAGGTACATCATGGGTGCACAACCATTCAGCCCTGAGGGCCTCATCCAGTGTCGGCTGGGGGTCATGCCTGTGCATGAATGCAGAAATGGACACACTCCCCCCTCCCCCCGCACACACACACATTTATCACAAGTCTCCCCTCACTGCCTGTTGAGATGCAGGGATTGCTTGAGGGATGGAGGTAAAGTCTTTCCCATCTCTCAGCAATTGCCAATGAGACAGCTGTTTCTCCGCTACTACTAGCAGTGGGAAAACAGGGATTTTGGGAGCCAGGATACAGAGTTGTTTTTCCCCACTGCCAGCACTACTACCTTCAATGCACCTGATCAGATGGGCTGTGGGAAAAAGTGGGTAGTGTCCTGTCAGTTTCAGGAGCCACATATTGAGCAGTCAAGGCTGTGCACCCCTGAGGCATTGTGTACTCAAGGTTGGTTACAGCCGTTACCCAGAGGACCTTTTCTTCCGCCGCTCCCAGACTGTGGAATGACCTGCCAGAGGAGATTCGACAACTTAACAGTCTTTTAGAATTTAAGAAAGCTATAAAGACTGGTCTCTTCCAGCAGGCATATCCAGTAGAATTTTAGAATGTTTTTAGGATTATTTTATGATGTTTTATTGCTATTTTATGATGTTTTATTGCTATTGTACCTGCCCAGACCCTAAGATCATCTACAGGGGTCCTTCTCCGTGAGCCCCTGCCAAAGGAAGTGAGGCAGGTGGCCACTAGGAGGAGGGCTTTCTCCGCTGTGGCACCCCGGCTGTGGAATGAGCTCCCCAGAGAGGTTCGCCTGGCACCTACTTTGTACTCTTTTCGTCGCCAGGTGAAGACCTTTTTATTCTCCCAGTATTTTAACAGTTAAATTAACTCAATTTTAATCCTTGCTGTTTTAAATTTGTATTTTAATCTGTATTAATTCCTGCTGCTGGTTTTATTCTGGTTTTATTCTGGTTGTGTTTTTAGATTGTATGTTATTTGTTGTTTTTGGATTGTGGCTTGTTTTATATTTTTAAAATGATTTTATGGTTTTAATTTTTGTGAACCGCCCAGAGAGCTTCGGCTATAGGGCGGTATAAAAATGCAATAAATAAATAAATCAATAAATAATTTTAATAATGTGTGTCATGTTTTAATCAGTTTTATGTATTTTATCATATTTTATATTTACTGTTGTTCCCCGCTTCGATCCAAATGGAAATGCGGGTAAGAAATAAAATTATTATTATTATTGGTTACATTTCTTTGGCACCTGAGGTGAAAACCCTCACAACCACCTCCTCCTTCACTAGCAATAAACATGCAATAATCGTAAAATAACAATTTTCTGCCTTCTCAAGACATCCAGAGCCATCATGTTGAGTAGCCATTGATAGCCTTATCCCTCCATGAATTTCTCTAACCCTCTTTTAAAGACATCCAAATTGGTGGCCATCGCTACATCTTGTGGTAGCAAATTCCATAGTTTAATTATGCACTGTGTGAAGAAGTCCTTCCTTTTGCCTGTCCTGCTAAAATTGGATTTTCTAACGTTCTCATGCCAAGAGAATCATGACTAAGTGTCACCATGAGTATTCTGTGACCCAAACGTATGTGTGTGAATGATCTAGCTATGCTTGTGTTTTAATCGCCTGACAGATATCTGGTGACTAGGTTGTGTGCTGAGGATTGTTTTAGTTGATCCACTTGCAAGTTGCATCTATATAACACCTGTTCAAAAGTTGATAATGTTATTAGGTCCTCAATCCATTGCATTATGGGAGGTGTGGATTTGTTCTTCCAATGTGTTAACTTCCAAGAAGTCGGTAGGTAATTTAGGAGGGTATGCACATTGTTCTATATTTTAAATTATTTCACTACAAAGTTTATCCTTATTATAACTGATATTTGGTCTGCTTTTCTTGAAACCTATGTATAACTCTCCCCTTTTTTTAAATGAACGTTACCTATGATGGCAAATGACAATATTCTCCCTCTCTCTCTCTCTCTGGCCTCCTCCACACGGGGCGTTTAATGAGCCTTGAAGGCTCATTATAAATTTTACCTACACACGAGCGGAGCGCAAAACGGGCGTACAGGCGCGTTATCTCCCCGATAATGCGCATTTTCGAACGCGCGTTAAATAGCGACTTTTATTTTGCTCCGGCCGTTAAAGCGCATTTTCGCTGTGTGAACAAGCGATTATGCGCATTAACTACCTGGAAAGCGCTTTTTGGGCATCTTTTAATGCGCTTCGCCGCTTCCCGCCGCCTCCCGTGCAGAGGGATTGTGAGTAAATGCGCCTCCGCGATAATGCGCATAATCGCGGAACCAGGCGCAAAGGCGCATTCTTGTGGAGGGGGCCTCTCTCTCTCTTTATATATATAAAATGTGTGTGGGTTTTTCTCCCCCCCTCCAATATATTTTCTGTTCTGTTTTGTTGATATTCACAATAAAAGGGAGGGGGGAGGGAAAAAAAGATTGTTTTAGTTGAAATTTGTTATTATCTGCTATTTCATTTTCGTTTGTGTGTGTATGTATACACACACACACACACACACACTATATATATATATATATATATATATATATATATATACTAGAACTAGTCTCAAAGGAGTGGGGAGCCCAAAGAATAAAGACTGTGATCATGGAGTATCCTGCATAGGAGCATTCCATAGTATGATATCTTCTTGCAGGTTCACTTATTTATTGTAATGTTCATTCCATTTCATGTATTACATTTCTATACCGCCCAAAAGCCAAAGGTCCCTGGGTGGTTTAAAAAGCTTACAAACTTTTAATATACAATATTATAAACAGTATAAAAACCACTTACGTGCAAACATATAAACAGACAGGACACATACATCAATACATACATATATCTAACCCATTTTAAACAATCAATAAGACAAATCCAGGACCTGATTAAAACCCCATCATATCCTGCCAAATGCCTGAGAGAAAAGGAAGGTCTTATATTGGCCCTGAAAAGATAACGATATTGACGTCAGGTGGGCCTCATTGGGGAAAACATTCCATAATTGGGGGGGCTACCATCAAGAAGGTCCTCTCACTTTTTTGCTATTTTTCCGAGCCTCCCTCAGAGACGGCACCTGAAGGAGGGCCTTAAATTATGAGTGTAGTGTATGGGTAGTTTCATGCTGGGAGAGGCATTCCATTAGGTATTGCAGTCCTGAGCTATGCAAGGCTTTATAGGTCAAAAACAGCACCTTGAATTGGGCTCAGAAACATACAACCAGCCAGTGCAAGCAGGCCAGAATTGGTGTTATATGTTCAGACGTTCTGTCCTTGTTGTCAGTCTGGCTGCTGCATTTTGAAACAGCTGCAGCTTCTGAACCATCTTCAAAGGCAGCCCCTCGTAAAGCACATTGTGGTAATCTAACCTGGAGGTTACCAGAGCATAGACAATTGAAGCCAGGCTATTGTATGACTTTGCAGCCCTTGAGCTACAAGTTTTCAAGCTTTTTGCCAGATTCCCAAAGCAGGAGTGTGTCTTTGGTATTCATCCCATGCTTCAAAATATGGAGGATGATACTCACCCCATGTTTCATGATTCCCCACTTGAGTTCGAATGGTCTTCAACTACCATAGGTATTTCCATGGATGGAAAGAGGAAGTTATCCACCCTTAGAGGCATCCCTCTCTTTGTGATTAAGTGCAATACTTTAATTTATGGTTCTACTATTGTGCTATGCAAATATAAATCAGTTGCCACTGCCACCTTTTCAACAAAGTTGTGGATGCCAAACCCAGCTAGGTATACACACTCTTCCCATGGCCAGATGTGGGTGACCGGCAAGATTTTTGCAACGTTAAATAAAGACATTTGCCTTGACATTCCTATTGAATATTTGGCATTGCTGTGTTGCTTAAGCTAATTAAAAAAAATCCCTCTCTAAATGAAAAAAAACTTTGCATATTTCCATCAGTCAGCAATCTATTAGTCACGCTTGACCATCTGTTATTTAAAGAGAATATGACAGGATGATTGTTATTTTTTTAATGTGGCAAATTGAAAAATGTGACTTTTTGATCTGTATTTTAATTACAACCCTCTTCTGCCTGAATCTCTCTTGCACTTTCTTACACAGCGAAGGATTGGGCTATGCAAATAAAGCTGTGACTCCCTCCATTGGCCCCTAAAGAATACTTTGAGTAGTCTTTCAGCTTCTTCTCCCCATTCCATCTGCCCACCGTGTGGCGAAGAGACTTTCAATCCAACTCCATTCCTTTTTAGCTGCAGAGCAATGGAAAGACCTTGTCTTCGTGAAATGTGACATTTCTGTGATTATTTCACAGGTCAGGGTACCAGATCGACATTTGCAGAATTGAGAATGTTCCAAAGTGCTTTGTTCGGTGGCTTTAAGAGAGGACAAGTGAGAATTGTAGCAAAACGTGACACTGTGGAATGCTCCCGTTCAGGACGCTCTATTCCATTACCTTTCCCCTGTTTTCAGCCTTCCCACTCACACTAACACCCCAATTCAGTCAGCATTCCATGGTCCCTGAGCATACTCAGTTTTTCTTGGGTTGTTTTGGGGTTCAACCATGTTGGGGGGGGTTCCCCTCAAGATCCCTTCTCTTTGTCTCCTCCTCCTCCTCTTCCTCTTTCTAACTTTGGGCTTCTCCCAATCCTGCAAATATCTCCCTCTTGCGCATGGATGGTGCCATTTTGCCTACAATAAGCAATGGCAATCAGTCTGAACATCAGAATTAGAGGGAATGATAAGAGCCAAACAAAGTGCACATCTAGTCCAGCCAGTGGAGGTTGAGGTCTCCAGTTTCGATAGGGCTGTGAATCCATTCTGGGTTTTAGTCAGAACCAGCCAGAACTCTAAAGCAGCTCTCCAAGGTGCTGAAACCATTCTAGGATTCAACACCTTGGATAGCTCCTTCAGAGTTCTTGCTGATTCTGATTGAAACGCAGAATGGATTCACACACACACACACACACACACACACACACACCAAATCAGAGCCACCAGCTTCCACTGAGCCCAGCATGCTGCTTCTAACAGTGCGCAGCCAGGTGCTTCTGGGAAGTTCACAATATGGCATGAAAGTCCCTCCCCTGCAGTTTGTCCCAAGCATCTAGTATTCATAGGTAACCTGCCTTTCCACCTGGAGGTTCCTTGCAGCAAAGATGGCTAACAGCCACTGATAGACCTGTGACTGCTGCGAGAGCCAGTGTGATGTAGTCATCTTCAATGTTCTCAGGCACAACAACCCACTCTAACTACCAACATGCATCATAAGAACAACAACTGAGCGGAACCATAAACAGCTCACCTCACCCAGCAGTCTCCTGACCCTCTGTGTAGCATTTTCAGGGGGCCAGAAGGGCTGCTGCAGGAGGAGGAGAAAGAGGAGGGGGGCAGGGAAGTCTGCTTTCACCAGCCCAGTTGTGCACACCTCAACCTGGATTCAACCCATCATTGTGAAGGAATACTTACCCGTATTGCAATATCATCACACTAAGCGATTTTCCTATCCCTCCATTCCATATCCTTAGTTTTGTTGATGCAAAAAGGGGGAAAGACGGATGGAGTCTGTTATGTTTGGAAAAGGAGGAAGAACTCAACATGGGAGCGACAGGTTTGGCAGTATTCTTTTGTCCCTTGTAATGTATAATTTCATCCTCTCTTATCCTTTTTTCCTCCTTCACTGTCTTTTTTCCTTTTCCCATCTATTCCCCCTTCCTCTCTCTCAAAATATTGAGCAAAAAGAACCTGATGATGATGTTCACCACCATGTTCAAGGTATGGTCCAGTTGTGAGTCATGATGACCAACTAGTTGAAATCCAGTGGTGTAGCAGATATTGTAAGGACACCTGTTGAAATGCCCACTGAGCAACACACTGCATCTCAGAAAGGTAGGATAAAGTGGTGGGCTGGGGGAAGGGACACCATTTTGTGTTCCTTGGAAGAAGAATGGTATACAAAGAGTTAAATCCAAAGTAGAATCCTAGAATCATAGAATAATAGAGTTGGAAGGGGCTTATAAGGCCATCAAGTCCAACCCCCTGCTCAATGCAGAAATCCACCTTAAAGCATACCTGATAGTTGGCTGTCCAACTGCCTCTTGAAGGCCTCTAGTGTAGGAAAGCCCATGACCTCCCTTGGTAATTGGTTCCATTGTACTACTGCTCTAACAGTCAGGAAGTTTTTCCTGATGTCCAGCCTGTAACTTGAGCCCATTATTCCTGTAACTTGAGCCCATTATTCCTGTAACTTGAGCCCATTATTCCGTGTCCTGCACTCTGGAATGGCTGAGAAGAGATCCTGGCCCTCCTCTGTGTGACAACCTTTCAAGTATTTGAAGAGTGTTATCATGTCTCCCCCCAGTCTTCTCTTCTCCAAGCTAAACGTGCCCAGTTGTTTCAGTTTCTCCTCATAGGGCTTTGCTTCCAGACTCCTGATCTTCCTTGTTGCCCTCCTCTGAAAATGCTCCAGCTTGTCTGCATCCTTCTTGAAGTGTGGTGCCCAGAACTGGACACAATACTCAAACTGAGGCTTAACCAGTGTCGAATAAAGGGGAACCAGTACTTGGTGTGATATGGAAGCTATACTTCTATTAATGCAGCCCAAAATAGAATTTGCTTTTTTTTGCAGCCACATCACACTGTTGGCTCATATTCAGCTTGTGATCTACAACAGGACTTCCCCTTTATCTCCTCCTTCCTGCTGCCCCCTTGCAAGTCCTCCCGAATCTGCTCCAATGGGCAACCCTCTGGAGCAGATATGGGGGCAGTAGAAAAATGCAACCAATCAATCAATCAATCAATCAATATTCCACCAGTAATTTCTATTCTACTGGCGGATGGCTGGCGTTGGATGCAACTCAACAGAAATAACGTAACAATAAATCTAGCTTCCATGAATTTGCCTAATCTTGTTCTGAACTATATTTTACTGAGTGATATATTTTGGAACAGGGGGCAATCTTTTGTGAAGGGGGCCAGGGAACATCTGGGAAATGACACGCATATCTATTTTTTACAACCCCATGTCCCTTATTGCCGCAGCACGATGGATTTTCCTTGACAACATAAAATCAGGGGGAAAAGGGGATTTTGCATGGCAAGCACTTAAATTTTTGGATCGGTTTATAGGTCCAAATTAAATATTGAACACATTTATCCTTCAGATTAAAAGAAATGAGAGGAGAGTGGAACGGAGCGATGGGGGGGAGCAGCAACAGTTCGGATTCCAGTTCTGTTGACCCCAGCTTCAGTTCATGGCTGGCTGCTGCCGCTTCTTGCGATGGGCTTCTTGCCTGCACGGATGCCGTCAATTCTGACTACATATGACAGTATGGCTTAAAAGTGGCTGGAGCCGGTCACGTGACATGTTTTTGTCCAAGTTGCACTGTCATGTGACAGCCTATAGTAGATTGATGAAATTAAGGACAGATGGCTTCTGTGTTGTTATTCTTTGAACTGACAGCTGCTGGTGTAAAAATACATTAAAATCAATTTCATGTAAGTTAGACTTTTATATTGAAATTGTTAAGTAATCTTTAAAGGTTTCTTTATAAATAAAAAACAACCCACCCAAGATTAAAATGTTTGCATGTGCATATAATTCTCTGCCCTTTCTGTATCCACAGAATGCAAATGATAATGAAATCTTTTCCCAAGCTGCCCCAGCAATGACCTCTGTTTTGATTCAGAGGCACAACCCCTCTCTAGAGTAAGGGGAGACAGTGGTTCCTTAGTAGCTACGACCGCGATAATGGATCCTCTGCCTTATGTAGTCATGATCCATAGGAGAGGCTCAATCCGGGTCATCAAACCCTTTTCCTTATAGAAGAATGGGGTTGGCTCATTATATTAAAAAACCATGATGAACAAATGCTTTTTAAAATAATAATAATAATAATAATAATAATAATAATAATAACAACCAAATGGGGGAAATGGAAACATTGGTGATACTGAAACTAAAAGGTAGGATTAGAATGCTTTTAAAGAAATGGCAACATTCAAGACCGCCTGGAACAAATGAAGTTAATGTCACTTCAGGTAAAAATTAGAAGCCAGTTTGAGAGGGTGGCTGGGTGTTGTTGCTGCTGTTTTTAAGACACTACATTCATTTCGATAAGAAAACGAATGTTGTTGTTTTTCCAAAGAATTAGCCAACGGCTTCGCTTTTTATTTACAATTCTCGGCGGAGCACTTTAAAGTCTTCTGTGTTTGTATCACTTAAAGTGCAGCTATTTTAGGTCAGCGTAAATAAGTTATGTGTGCCGTCAGCCTTGTACAAGTGCTTTCAGCTGCTTAATAATACATGTGCTTGTCCATTATAGGGGCTACATGGCTATGTGTTGGGATGTGGAAGCAGTCATGCAAAGATCGAGGCTCTGGGAAAGCTGCCTAATGCTTTTGGGGACGGAGCGGGCGGCTAGACTTCGGATGACCTCCAGCATGGGAGAGGCTAAGCCTACCTCCGATCGCAGAGCCCGCTCAATAATGCATACAAAATTACACTATATGTAAAGACGGCCACACTGCTGGCTTCTTCTCCAGCAGCAGGCACACCCAACAGCATGGTACGCATACCACGGATCCTTGTTGCTGTGCTTCTTCGATTAAGGACCAGTTAAGGTGGTGTGGAGGCCAGGTCAAGACTGACTTGTATTCAATCCAGGCTCCTGCTGCTGTCCTCACGCTGAACCAGTTGGTTGTGCAAATGGTTCATCGAGAGCAACAGACTGTCATTTTGTGCGCTGTCACTTTAGTAAGATTTTGGGTGGCATTTATCCATTGTAGGTACACTCCAAGTAAGACTGCAGTCGAATCTGCAGTTTTAATAAAGTAGAAGAGTGCTCTGAAATAGCCAGGAGACTTACCCCCACCCCTAAATCCACAATTATTAGTCGAACCTGCACAGCTTACATATATTCAGAAAATATACGGTTCTTTGTTGTTGTTTGCAGTGCCATAGCAAGAATAATCTGTATTCTTGCAGTATCCTTATCCTCACAAAATATTAACCCTTTCCTACCACACCACCTCTTGTAATCTCGTCAAATGAGAATAAGAAAGTGTTTACAGATGGTTAACACCCAAAAACCCATGAGACAGAGCAACTGCAAGGGAAATACATTTGTTTATATCATTTAAAAGACCCATGATGCAGCACGTGCAAGATGCATAGATGACAGAACACCTTGGAATTGACGCCTGTGCATGAAACTAACAATTGATGGTTGTGAAGGAATGGCTGTGCACATGGGACTGGTGAGAATTCAGGTAGGAAGGTGGATTTTTCATGGAATGCTGCTGCTGAAAGCCAGGAAATTGGATATAAACATTAAATTCTTCCTGTGGGTTTTATGCATTATTTTGATCCCAGGTTGAAATCAGGTGTGCCCATTAGGAGTACAATGTGACATTTTGGGGAGTGGCGAAGGGGAATAAAATAGGTTGCAAAGAAAGAGTTAATTAGCATTCAAGGGCAAACAGTCATACATAGGTCCCCTCTACAAGATTTCAGTTTGATGCCTGGTCGCCCGATTATGTGCATTTGCGGAGAAGCGCATTTGCTCCTAATATCTATTCACGAGAGGCAATGAAGCACATTACGGGCTGTATGAAACATGCTTTAAAGTTGTTTACATGCAGAGAATCGCATGTTTACATGGCCATAAGGTGCTTTAACTCCCACAGCAAATTAAAGCTATTTGATGCACATTCGACAATGCGCATAAGCGGAGATAAAAGGCGCCTCAACCCCCGATTTGCGCTCTGCTCTTGTAGAGGTAAAATTTATAATGCGCCTTGAAAGAGCTTTAAATTGCTCTTGTAGAAGCACCCATATGCACATTATATATGGACACTGCAGAGAAAGGCATTTTTCTGATGATGATGATGATGATGATGATGATGATGATGATGGCATTTATATACTGCCCCATAGCCGAAGCTCTCTGGGTGGTTTAAATAATATTAAAATACTTAAAAACAATATACAAAAATTTAAAACCACAAAAACATACAATATACACAACCACTATAACAACTTTAAAAAACGTTGAGCCTGAAAAAAACAGACCCAGTCTCATCACATATTGCTAAATGCCTGGGAGAAGAGAAAAGTCTCGATCTGGTGCCAAAAAGATAGCAATGTTGGCGCCAGGCGGGCCTTGTCAGGGAGATCGTTCCACAATTGGGAGGGCACCATAGAGAGGGCCCTCTCCCTTGTTGCCATCCTCTGAGCTTCCCTCAGAGTAGGCACCAGGAGGAGGACCTTAGATGTTGAATGTAGTGTTCAGGTTGGTTCATTTCAGGACAGGCGTTCCGTCAGGTATAGTGGTCCCCAAGCCGTGATAAAACTGCACTCCTACACATGAAAGGATGCTCCAAGCCTGGCCCCAAATTTCTTAAATTTAAATCTGTTTTGGTTTGTCCTATCCTGCGGTGGATATGATGAGCTACTGTCCTTTTCAATAGTTGAAAACTATCACATCTGACCTACAGACCTTTTTCAGCTCAATGATTCCTCGGTTCTAAATTTTGCTTCATCCCCCTGCCGCTGCCCCACCCCCAACCACACAAACACTTGGAACAAAAGCAGTGTAAAACTTTAGGTTGCAACACCAGCTTATTTGAAGCCGTCTGTCCATATTTCAGGGCAATTAGAACAGAACGTGGCAAACAATATGAACAGAAATTATCATTGTATTGTATTGATTGATCTTTTCGTGTTGACATAATTTGGCAAAGCTTGCGAGGCATTACACAATATGAAAAGAAAAATTGAATACTTACATGTTTTCAAGATAATTTAAAAAATTAAGAGGTACATGTTTTCTCTTCTTCATCAGATGTCCCTCCCCCCCCCTCACTTTTTGGCAGAAAAATAACACAATGGTAGATAATTGTTCTAATTACACAAAGACTTCCAGGGCAAAATGACACTTTTTTTTTAAAGCATGCATGCTTTAATATGGATTTGAGGCATTAAACGTTCTAGTGCTTTCTTGTAGATATGTGGGAGTGGAGAGTACAAGTGGTGGCTGGATGCCAAGGTTTATCAAAGCCCACTGGGGCAGAATCACCTCTTTGTCTTTGCTGAGATGGGAGTCATCAATTCCTCCTATTCCATCAGAGCTGTGAAAATGTCAAGGGAGAAATGTCCCCTCCTGGAACAGACATTAGGGCCTATGATCCAAGCCAAATGCCGCTGTTTTGTCTTTGTAATGTTCTTGCAGAGTTGAATGTGTCCAGCTAACTAATCTTTGTCTACACACACTGGGGCAACTCTTAACTTAGAGGAGCAATCCTACAGCCCCTAAACAGAGTTGGAGAAAAGCACTCCGACCTTGGACCCAGGAGCTCCCCTCCCACCTCTCCATTGCAACCAGCATGAAGAGAACGGTGCTGGCTGACTCTCCAATCTCAGAGAGGAGGGAAAGGGGATGGTCCTGTGGGAGGGGAGGGGACTGAGAAAGCAGGGATATGAGCTATCCTCAGCCCTCCCCAGGCTCCTTCCCTACTCCTTTGCAGATAACACCCGTCTAGCAAAAATACTGAGTGGGAGAAGCGTGGAGGTGCTCTTCCCATTCTGCATAGGATGCCCATCTGCCTCTGTGTTTGGATGTTGATGGGCATCTGGATATGATTGCTCCCTTGATATGATACAGCCTAGCTACCCTACAGACTTTGGATTTGTTTTTTTCATTTGCTGCTTTCTTTCAGGAGCACATGATGAGTACAGGGCTTTCCAGCAGAGATCCAGGGCTTCAGGAGCACATGATGAGGGCAGGGCTTTCCAGCAGAGATCCAGGGCTTCAGGAGCACGTGATGAGGACAGGGCTTTCCAGCAGAGATCCAGGGCTTCAGGAGCACGTGATGAGGACAGGGCTTTCCAGCAGAGATCCAGGGCTTCAGGAGCACGTGATGAGGACAGGGCTTTCCAGCAGAGATCCAGGGCTTCAGGAGCACGTGATGAGGACAGGGCTTTCCAGCAGAGATCCAGGGCTTCAGGAGCACGTGATGAGGACAGGGCTTTCCAGCAGAGATCCAGGGCTTCAGGAGCACGTGATGAAGACAGGGCTTTCCAGCAGAGATCCAGGGCTTCAGGAGCACGTGATGAGGACAGGGCTTTCCAGCAGAGATTCAGGGCTTCAGGAGCACGTGATGAGGACAGGGCTTTCCAGCAGAGATCCAGGGCTTCAGGAGCACGTGATGAGGACAGGGCTTTCTAGCAGAGATCCAGGGCTTCAGGAGCACGTGATGAGGACAGGGCTTTCCAGCAGAGATCCAGGGCTTCAGGAGCACGTGATGAGGACAGGGCTTTCCAGCAGAGATCCAGGGCTTCAGGAGCACGTGATGAGGACAGGGCTTTCCAGCAGAGATCCAGGGCTTCAGGAGCAGGGCCTCCCAGGGAATTGATGGGACCCTGCTGCTGCCCCCTGTATGGAGAAATGTGGGAGGACCAGGGTAAGGTCTAACTGTATGCAAAGAAGCAGAGGCGGGAGGCCCTTTGACCCAGGAGAAAGTGTCCCAGTTGCCCTCCTCCAAGCAAATTTCATGTTGAGCATCATTAGGAAAGGAAGTGAAAACAAAACTGCCAATATCACAATGTCTTGGCACAAATCTCTCACGTGACCTCACTTGGAATACTATGTAGACTTGTGATCGCTGCACCTTAAAAAGGATATTGTAGAGCCGGGAAAAGTACAGAAAAGGGCAACCAAAATTATCAAAAGGATGGAGCAACTTCCCTATAAGGAAACACTATCACGTCTGGAGGTTTTATATCTTAAGAAAAAAGCAAGCAGGGGTGTAAGGTGATGCATAGTGTGGATAAAGTGGATAGGGAGACATTTCTCTCTCTCTATCGCTCTCATAATACTAGAATCCAATGGGGTCTTGCAATGAAGCTGAATGGTGGGAGATTCAGGACAAACATAAGGAAGTACTTCACACAGGACATTGCTGAATTATAGAATTTGCTATCAGAAGATGTAGTGATTCATGGAGGATAAGATTAACAATAGCTCCTAGTCATAGTGGGTGTATATTACCTCAGAGGCTGCAGGCCTCTGAAAACCAGTTCCTGGGGAACATGAGAGGGAAGGAGCTATTGTGCCGGGCTCCAGTTTGCGGGCTTTTGATTAGGCACCTGGTTGGCCACTGTGGGAAACAGTATGCTGGAACAGAGAGGCTTTTGGCCTGGTCAAGCAGGGCTCTTCTTGTGTTCACATGCAATTCCACCAAGGCTGCACGGATGACCAGGAGTTGATGCAGTGTCCTGCCGAAGAGACTGAGCTGTGAATCAGGAAGCCCCTAAGTCAAATTCCATGCTTGCCATGAACTCAGGGAGCAGTCCTGGACAAAGCCACACAGAGAGCCCAGCACTCCCATCTGCAATCAGATGACAATGTTATCGAACTACCCCACAGAGCTGTTGAATCCATAACTGAGAATGTTATCATTCCAAAGCATGGCATAAGTGTCATGATGCATTGGCATGTAGCTCAGGGATGAAGGAAATGCAGCCCTCCAAATGATGTTGGAGGGCCATTGTAACCCCCATCAATGGTGAGGGATGTTGGGAGTCGAAGAACATCTGGAGGACCACCCATTCCCCACCTCTCTTCTGACGAGCTGTGACTCTCCATGACCACAGGAACAGAGGCTATTCCCACTCCATTGGCCACTCCTAAGGACCAAAGGAAAAGCAGGGAGCCTATATCTTTTAGAATGAAAGAGGGAGCTTTGGTTGGCCTAGTTGGGCATCAGCCAAGGGTCCAGGTCCTAGCAGGGGGCCGCTGACAGGAGCCCTCTGACCTTGCTCTTGGTCTTTACCATTGCAACCTGTTTGTTCATCACCTCCTCACTCTGGTCCAGACGATGGTGGTAGTGTGAAGTAGGACCAATAGATGCCACTGCCTACGTGCTCTCTTCCTGCCAAGCAAGCAAGTGGTAGAAATGATGCGGAAGGGAGCAATAGCAAGTGATGATAATGGTGGTGAGAAGGTAGATTCACTAAGAGAGGGGGGCATTGAAGGGGGTCTTGCCCAAGGAGCCTCATAAACCTGGAATTGACATTGCTTTGGAAGATGACATGTGACATGGAGGGATGAGAACGAGCTGCACCTGCTCCCTCTTTCTACTGAGGCAATAGATATACAGAGACCCCGTCCATCATCCCCTCTTTGCTTCTGGTCACACCCTCCTATTCATTTATTTATTTGGCAGGAACTACCTGAAATTGGACCTAGATGCAAAGCAGCTCTGAACCCCCCTCTGTTCCCTTTCCATGGGGTTTGTGCAGAAAAGGTCCAAATCTGAATTAGAAATGCTTCATTACCATAAAGCAAAGTCCCCCAACTGGGTGCCCCCCAGATGTTTTGGACTACAGCTCACATCAGCCCCGGCCAGCAAGGCCAATTGTTATTGTCTGATACACCTGGAAGGGCACAAGGTTGGAGTTGGGCTGCCATGAAGAATAGTTAGCCTATTCTCACAAATAAATTGCAAAAAGAAACTCAGCTCATCGCTATTTCATTGCAGAGGAATCTATTATTCTCTCCCCTCCTTTCCATGGAATGTCTTAGTATTCTCATTAAGTGAAGTTTCTTGGTGACCTGGGAGTAAAGGATGTAAAAATGTCCTGATGACACCATGATGTAGGGCAGTCAAGACAATGGGGACTGGAAAAGCACTTCTGAAAGATTTGACCCAACTATAGCTGGGTAACAGAACAGCAGATGAAATCCAGCATAGATAAGTGCCAGCTAATGCACATTACACGGAATAATTTAAACTCTTTCTACACACCACAGGGCTGGGAATTAGCAGTGCAAGGCATCACCATGGACAGCTTGACGAAGACGTCTCTTCAATGTGCACTACGGGTCACAGAAGCAAGGAACGGGCAGAAATATTCAATGGAGCGCAAGGCAAAATAAGATCGATTTCAGACTGGATCAAAAACCGGTGACTCAGGAATAGGAGTATAATTGAAACCCCAGATTTTTTATTTTTTTTTTAAATGTCCTGCCATCAAACTAGAGCTGTGGTGTACTTAGCAGAAAGGGTGGGAGGAACAGTAGTGCAGTTAGGGTTGAACCCTCATTCTGCGACCCACCCCAAAATAATGGCAGATTATGGGCAGCAAAATTAGTCCAGCACGTTGGTGCCCATTGGAGCTGATGGTGGTCGCTGCATCATCCATCCATCTGTCCATCCTTCTTTTTAAAAACATTTTATACTCAGGAGGCTGCCAGCCAGGCATATGCATGGTTACAGGTGCTGAATTATTGTTTTTACTTAAAAAAAAACATCCCTTTCAACAACAAAATGATGCTGATTCCCAAGTAAATGTGTTTAGCAACAGGGCAGAAGAAGCAAGCTGCTCCTTTTCCCCTGGAGTCACGATGGTGCTACGATGGAAGTGAGCTTAAGATGCAAACCTGCAGAAGCTCAGAATATTCCTTCCTTAAAAAAAAAAAAAAAATCAGGGATGGAAAACTGTTTGTGTTAGTCTGTGGTTCTAGCATGTCGAGCATGTTGAAGCAGTTGTAAAGTATGGAATCTGGGGAGGAGAGAAGGGAAAGGTAAATGGTGTGCTTCACATCTGATGTCTGTTGTGGCACTTCGAATGTGGAATGCCCTCCCCTCGGAGGCCCGACTGGTGCCAACGCTGGCTTTATTTAGTCACCAAGTTAAAACAGGGCTCTTTATCACAGCTTTAGAGGGCTAAAATTCTCCATGGTTAGACATAGTTTTAATTTTTTTTAAAAAAAAAAATCTAATGGTTTTAATTTGTTAACGATTTAATACATTTTTAGCTGTGTATATTATTCATGTTTACATTGTTCTGAATTTATCCGCACGCTGCCCTGAGATCCCAGTGATATAGGATGGGATACAAATGTTTTAATGAATAAATAAAGTCATGCATGTGGTCTTTTAAAGGGGATCACTGTAAGATCATGAAGTCCAAGATCTGAAATGTCCTAGTTGCACCACTGGGCATGGGTTGGGAATCAAAAGTCCTGTGCAAAGGGAACCTAAATTCTGGGTTGAAATTCTGAATGTTGCGACCTGTATAAGGTTTTGCAAAGTAAGCATGTTGATATGTTCGTTCACACTCCTGAACTTCATGGGGTGGGTGGGTAAGATGCTCTGGGGACAGCCTTCGATGTAGGGTTGCTGTGACAAAATCACAATGCTTGGCATGTTGTATTTATATAAATTTTATATGCGTTTGCTGTGTTAAATAAAGCCCAAGTAAGCTAGGGTTAATTGTTTGGTAGACAGTGAGTGAAAGGTGGAAGGGCTTGTGTGTGTGTCTATGACGAGATTGAGTTTATATAAGGGTAGAGGACACAGTCAGATAGAAAGGGCCTTAGGGACTGATGAAACTGCATCTAGGCTGCCTCTACACGAGAGGTTTAACGCTCTTTCAAGTCTCATTAAAATTTTTACCTCTACATGAGTGGAGCGCAAATTGGGAGTTGAGACACGTTATCTATTTGATTATGCGCATTATCAAATGCGCGTTAAATAGCGAGTTTTATTTTGCTACGGCCCGTTAAAGCGCATTTTGACTATGTAAACAAGTGATTCTCCACATTAACTACTTCTAAAGCGCATTTCAAACAACCGGTAAGGCCACCAGTTGTGCGCTCAGTTACCTCTTGTGTACAAGCGTTTACGATAAAGCGCTTCCGAGAAGATGCGCATAATCGGAGAACCAGGCGTCAAACCGAATTCTTGTAGAGGGGGTCCTAGTTAGTGGAAGTTCGAAGTGGTAGAGGAGGCAGGGTAAGATCAAGAACTGAATGATGAATTATATGATGTAACATCTCTTGTATTACATAAACTTTGATTTGTTTGTTTTTAAATTATAAAATCTAGGGGTGTGCTTCACCTCGGTCCCAAACCCCAATTCTGTGTAGAAGTGGGCTGGTTCGACCCATATCCAGTTCAGGACAGGATTGGGCTGCCCCTGCCCGAAGCAGATGAAGTGCTTCGGGTCAATTCAGCCCAATGGTCAGCCGCTGCCCCTTCACCTCCTGCCTGCCCATGGGACTCACCTGAAGCCTCTGCACGTGCGGGTGAGCCCCCCATCCTCTATGAGAGCCAGTCTGGCCTGCCACAGATGTACTGTAGTAAACTTTGGCAGCCGAAAATGGCCATTTCTTGTCGCCATAGTTTACTACAGTAGATCTACGGCAGGTGGCTTGCCAGCGCGCACAGAGGCTTCAAGTAAGTCGTGCGGGCGGGAGGAGAGGAGAGTCCAATGGAACTGAAGTCAAAGCAGGCCGATGCAGTGCTGCTGCTTAGTCGAATTGGGGCCAATTTGGAAGTTCTGAATTGGCCTCTGAGTCGAATCGGGGGGTGGGGCAGTGTACTGTCCTAATAAATCCCATGTCTTGTCCATCTTCCTGTGCTACCAATAGTGTTCATATTGCCAGAGTACAGCTCCTGGTTGGGTAAAGGGAACTACTCCATTGGGTGTCTCTTTTACCTGGCGGATATAGGGGCTAAAGCTTGTGGGTCAGTGAGGACAGCTGACCCAAAGCAGAGTTAGACAGACCTGAAGGCAGGTTGTGTCACAGTTGCCAAGTTGGGCTGAATGCAATTTGGGCTGAAACTAGGCAAAGCCTGTTTGACTAGAGGCAAAAGCCAAATGAGGTTAGACATTCAATCGTGATCTTTCTTTTCAAAGTGCCTTTCTCCCCCGAAGAGGAGGAGGAGGAGGAGGAGGAGGAGGAGGAGGAGGAAGAGGAAGAAGAAGAAGAAGAAGAAGAAGAAGAAGAAGAAGAAGAAGAAGAAGAAGAAGAAGAATTTCATCTATCTCTGGACTTTCACTGGCAGCCTTGTCAATTCTAGGGCAATATTTCAGTATTCCCCAAATCAAATCATACCTGAAAATCCTCCTGACCATACAGTCCGAAGGGTATAGCATACAGGTATTGAAAACGAGGAACACGGGCTAGTGCTCAGCAATGTAAATTAATTTGCATTTAAAAAATTCTTGACACTTAAAAATGGAAGCTATGTACATAATTTATGGGGAACTTCATGTGGATGGGAATCTCAGACCTACACCAGCACAGCTGTTTCTGCATGATGCGTACAGTGCTAACGTGGTGAGACAGTGCTCAAGTGCAGCGATAAAAATACACTAATACTGTGCATTATAATAATAAATGCAGGAATTAGAAGGCTTTACCTCTCTGTAAATAAATAATGCATACAGGGTTTAAAATTAACAGAATTAAATGATTAAAGACACAACATTCCTACATAAAACTTGTCTCCGTAATGGAGACCACAGAGCAGAAAAGCAGGAAGTCAAGAGTTCCTCTGAGCCACTTTTGTTTCAGCTGAAGCAATTGCAGTTTGGGTATAAGTAATACTAAGTACCTTTGGTTCTCTTTAAATGCCATTTATGGCATTTACATTTTGCGCTTGACAGACGAAACCATTCTTTTGTTTTAGTGGTTTTAAAATAGTGGCTTTCAAAAAGCTACTCCCATAACAAAACTGTAAAGATCAATAAATATTTGGTAAAAAGCCTTATGGCAGGGGTGGGCAACTTGTGGCTCTCCAGATGTTTTGGCCTACAACTCCCATGTTCTCTCACCATTGAACCTAAGTACATAAGAAAATTAGAAGAGCCATGCTGGATCAGACTAAGGGTCCATCTAGTCCAGCACTCTGTTCACAAAGTGGCCAACCAGCTGTCCTGCTTGTGAACCCACAAGCAGGACATGGGTGAAACAGCACCTTCCTGCCCGTGGTCCCCAGCAACTGGTGTGCAAAGGCTTGCTGCCTATGATACTGGAAGTAGCACGTAGCCATCAGGACTAGTAGCCATTGATATTTTATCTTCCATGACTTTGTCTAACTCCATGCAAAGCCATCCAAATTGGTGGCCATCACTATATCTTGTGGTATTAAGTTCCATAGTTTGACTACGCACTGTGTGAAGAAATCTTTCCTTTTATCTGTCCTGAATCCCCCACCAATCAGCTTCATGGGATGACCCCTTTAGGTTCTAGTATTATGGGAAAGGGAGAAAAATATCTCCCTATCCACATTCTCTACACCATGCATAACTTTGTACGCCTCTATCATGTCTCTCCTTACCCTCCTTTTCTCCAAGCTAAACTGATAGGAGTTGGAAGCCGAAACTAGCAAGTGTGGGGCAGTTCAGATTCCCCTGCAGGTCAAGGAACCATACAGAAGATCCAGATACATATCCAGTTGTCCATTTGCATTGGGCTGCAAATCTGGATACCAGACATCCAATCTAATTCCCATCTGCAGTGATGTAGGTAGATATATCAGCCTTCCCCAACTTAGCGCACTCCAGAGGTATGCGATGCTGGCTAGGGGAAGCTGGGACTTGTAGCCCAACATCTCTGGAGGCAGCCTGGGATACATGTGCTGATCTATCTTGCAACATGCACATGATTTGTACACCTTTCCTAGCCACTGTCTTGAGGTACCTGTTGCATGCAATAGCTGTGAGGAAGTCTCTGGATTGGAGCCACTTTTATTCCATGGTGACAGGAGATACCGATGGAGGATCAAATTCCTCCTCCCCAAATCTGCTCCAGACAGTTGGGAAACCCTTTGGACTACACAACTCAGATCTGTTCCAGAGGGACCCCCAACTCTCCTGAGCAGATTTGTGGGGGAGGCTGCAGAGGGGAAGAGAAACTCTGCTTATGGAACTTTGGATTTAGCCCATATTTCCATTTAAGTTGCCAAAGATTAGCTCCATGTAACTCAGGGAAGCAGGCCCACTTCAATTAACCACATCACAAGTTTGGAAGCCACCTCAGACACAGTCAAATTATTGCTCTATCTAGCTCAGGCCTGTTGACATTGATTGACAGCTGCTCCCTGGGGTTTCAGACAAGGACTGAACCTGAGACTTTCTACATGCAAAAGCATGCATTCATCCACTGAGCTACAGCTCTTCGCCATAAAGTTTTGACAGAATCGTCTTTCCCCTGTCTTTGGGGATCCATCCAAAGAGTTAGCAACCGTGGCACTGTGACCACTGCTGCCTCCCCCTTCCTGCCATCGAAACGGCTTTGAATTGCCTAAAATAACTTATTTGCTGCAGAGCTGAAACCTTCACAGATGGTACTTAAGCCCTCTCTAAATGCCCTGTGACCACACAGGTTTATTGACGCCGCATATTTGGAAACCCGAGAATGTCCAGACAATATATCTTTCAAATGAATTTTACACCTCTCCAGCCAGGAAGGCTCATCGCTCTCTGCAGAAAAAAATGATTATTTTAGTGCAACTTTTTTCTCTGCATAAATCAGTTCAAAGGCTGATGATTTAAGCTGCGTGAAAGCAGAACTAACAGTGGCTCTAATTGAAGGCTCTGCAGATATGTCACAGTTCAAAGAACTTGCTAGTATTTCTTCTTTAATTGTACCTTGAGCCACAATACATAGAAACCTGCTTTCATTCACGGCATTTGGGCCAGATATCAAGCAAGCAGCCCCCTAGAAGAATCTATCTATCTATCTATCTATCTATCTATCTATCAGCGGGATATTTCCACAGGCCTGCCAACATGAGGGTGGCAAGAATATAGATCTGGATTTAGATATTTGCAATGAAACATCTTTAAAAATAATAACAATTAGTGAGCCAATATTCCTTTTAATTAATCATTTAACCTGCCCTGTTCTCAGAAGTAGGTAACAGCACTGAGAAATATATAAAAGGATAACATTTTATAATACATATTCCTGAACCCAGCAAGACAGTTCTGCATGCTTTGCGCAGTCTTCCATGTGCTGCCACTGTGGGTGTGGATGTGCACCCCAATTAGGAAGTTCATGTACATCTGCCTGGATGCATCTTTTGATGCAAATGGGGAAGTGCACTCACTTGTAGGGTGACCAGTTGTGATTTGGGGTTGAATCCAGAGGTAGCTAGTTGCACTCAGAGAGCAATTCTATGATCCCTGGATGAGTATCTCTGGGATCATAAGATTCTTCAGAAAGCCCATTCCGAGGTTAGAGACAACACCCCAATCTTGGAAGGATGAGTCTGAGTTCTGAACCTCCTCCCTTGCAGCCAGCATGGAAACAACTGCACTGGCTGCCCTCTGAGGTCAGAAAAGCAACATCGGAGAGGGGCAGGATGGGGAGGAGACCAAAGAGGCCAGGATATGATTTATCCTGAGCCTCCTCCAGCTTCCTTCTCTCACCCTCCGAAGCCAATCTAGTGAAATCTGCAGAGCAAGAGAAAGGGAGGCAAAGATCACCTCCTGAACTGGATGATTGGACACCTCCGAGTTTATTTATTTATTTATTTCCAGTCACCGAGGGCACAATCGATAGGATTGCACCCTTTAGTTACCTTTGATATCAATGTATGTTCTTCATGCTAAATAAATATCCACATTTCTTTCCAAGGAGCCAAATTAAATATAGTATGCAAATATAAGAGGCTATTTGGGGTTAAAAAAAATTATTTTGCATAGTTTTAATTACAGAGACAGGAGAGAAAATGCTGCATTTTCTTACCCCATCTTACAAGTCTGATATTACAAGAATTATCTATTTATATTTTTTCCATTCATCCTGCAGAAAACAACTGGGGATATTATAATAGGGACGGCGAATCTGTGGTCCTCCAGATGTTTGTTGCGCTCTGACTCTCACCAGCCCCAGAAAGTTTGGCCAAAGGCCAGGAGTGATGGAGGTTGTCGTCTAATAACATCTTGAGGACCACAGGTCTCCCACCCCAGGTTATAAGCCTAGTGGTAGAATATGTGCTTTGCATGTATAATGTACAATTCCTAGCATTAGCAATTAATGGTACAATCCTATGCATGGCTGGCTGGAGAATTCTGGAATTCACCTGGCGAGCCCTCGCTCTACTGAGAACTAGGCCGCAAAGCCTAGTTCTCAGTAGTTCCTAGCAGTGGACAGCAGCGGATGGTGGTGGGGAAGGCCAGGTAAGGAGCACAAGGGGGGAGGGAGGGGTCCCCCTTACCTGGGCCTTCCCCACTGCCATCCACTGCTAGGAACTACTGAGAACTAGGCTTTGCAGCCTAGTTCTCAGTAGAGCAATTACGCGCCAGGTGACATCATCACCCGGCGTGCCCTTGCTCTACTGACAACTAGGCCACAAAACCTAGTTCTCAGTAGTCCGGAGCAGCGGACGGCAGCAGACAAGGTCCAGGTAAGAAGTGCAAGCAGCGGGGAGGGAGGACCGGCCCTAAACTGGCAGTCCAATAATTCGATATGTCCGATAGTTATCAGACATATGGATTTCGGATCTGATCGGATAGGGCCTCCAGTGATGTTTATCGTTATCGTTAATCGGATTTCCGATAACGACCTCATCGGATCATTATCGGACATCAGAACAATATGATACAAATCCCTAGTAGCCATTGATAGCCTTCTCCAGGAATTTGTCCAACCCCCTTTTAAAGCCATCCAAATTGGTGGCCATCACACCATAATTTAACTATGTGCAGTGTGAAGAAGTACTTCCTTTTATTTGTCCTGAATTTCCCACCAATCAGCTTCATGGGATGACCCCATTGGGTTCTAGTATTTTGAGAGAGGGAGAAAAATGTCTCCCTAGCCACATTCTCCACACCATGCATAATTTTGTACACCTCTATCAGGTCTCCCCTTAGCCTCCTTTTTTCCAAGCTAAACAATCCCAGCTGTTGTAACCTTCCCTCATCGTTTTGAAGAGGGCACAGAAGGGAAGAGTTTTGTGGGCAGCCTTGGAGGTCCCTGCCGGCATCGCATTGGAGACCTCTGGAGTAGACAATAGCAGGCTAGCCTGTCGCTTTATAACAGCATTCTCTTATGTATGCCTTCCTCCCACCTCCTTCGGTCAGAGGCTCACTTGAACCTGGATGCTTCCTCCAAAACTGCTGATTATCACCGCTTCGTTTGAGATTCAGGAGGCACCAGATGCATTTCCACAGGTGCGCTGCAGCAATTTAGCTCTCGCTAATGAACACCTATATTACCGCACTAGCAAAATATGATTTACATTTTTTTTCAATAAAAATGTCACTGGAAGTCCAGTCTCCCAGTGTTATGATATTTGAAGCCAGTGCCATCAGCCTACAGTTTGGAGATTAATTAAAGTGAAAGATGACAGCGCTTGGGAAAGGAAACAGTATTCTCCGCTCAGCTAAAATGACCTTTAACAAGCGCTTGTTCTTTAGTTAGAATGGGTCATTACCAAAGATTACGAAGCAGCTTTTTCCACTGAAGCCGAAAGGACCGAAGCAGCAGCTTGTAGACTCAATCCAAAACCGCATCGCTACATTTTGAGCGTTGATCATACCTTTGAGGTGTCTCCCATCAGGATTCAAGGGGGGGTGGGGGGGAGGTGAAAATGTGGAGTTCTTATGACCAAAATAAAGAGAACACACCAGCATTTTAAAACTGAACTTTCTTTTCGGGGTGAGGGAGAGGGGAAATGAAGCCCTAAGTCTCATGCCTTCATAGTGCTCGTTCCCACATTACTTTCCCCTGCTGGGAATTGAAGACTGATTCACATGAGTGTAGATTATATTTTTACCCTGCCTTTTTTTTCCTTCAAAGTTTTAATAGGTATCAGGTAATATACACACTTCATCAGGTCCCCAAGAATGCCTGATAGAGACAAACTGGGAAAGTAATATGGGAACAGTCCCTGTGCAGGTTTAGAAAGTCAGATTTTAGAGATTTGTGGTTCCCTTCCCTTCTCTTTCTGTCACACACATATACTCTCGCATGACCAGTGTCAAGGGTGGGCGTGGTTGGGTACCTGCCCAGGGTCCATAACCCAGTAGGGGCCTACTGACAAGAGCCCCCTAGAATCATTACTTCCCTTCACCAATGGCTGTACCCACACCCCAAACACCCACACCCAATGGCTGCTGGAATGGGGGACTTAGGCTGCCTGCCTCTCTCGGCCTGCTCACTTGGGGCAGTATCCAATGATAGTCCTATCCAGGCTATAGCCATTCACTTCAGTGCATCTACTCTGTGTACGATTACTTTTGGATAATGCCCTTGGGCCAGGAAGCTTGCGCAACAGCAATGTCTGTAACACATTGAGAAAAAGTTCCTAGGGCAAGTCTGCTCAGCCAAGCAACAAGCAAATGTCACTGCTGCTGAGGTGCTAGCTCAGAAGAATAGGGTGCTCAGGAGGCTTCTGCTGCTGTCCTTGTTCAGCCCCTCCAAGGGATGTGCAATGGTTCCATTTCAAGTCATTACACATCTGAACCTACTTTGTTCACACCTCCAAGCACAAACACATTTTCCAGGCCAAGATTGCGTATCCCTGTAGCTTGCGATTGCGTTTGCAAAACGCATTTATTAGAAAGATGTGAACGTTTAAAATGCACATGGGGGATATTAAGCTTTAGCCAATGGGGTGGATGGGAGGGAAGTATGCATTTTGGTGCGTGCTTTTAAAAACGTGCACTTTCCCCATTCGAACAAGAACGTAGCAGTTTACAGTGTTGGACTGGGACTTGGGGAGATTTGGGTTCTAGTCCTACTCAACCATGAGGCTCACTGGGTGACTTTGGGCCAGTCATAGCCTAATCTACTGCACAGGGTTGTTTTGAAGATAAAAGGAGGGGGAAGACTATGGAAACCACTTTGGGTTCCTTGCAAGAGGAAGCAAAAGGCAGAACATAAATGTAATATTAAATAAAAAGCTCACATTCAGGAACGGGAATGAGGCAGACTGAACTTCAAGGTGGAGCTCTGAGAACCTTGATGCACTCTAGCTTGCTGGTTGCCTAATCCCTACTTTCTGCTTTGAGCAAAAGGGGCGTGGTCTTTATTACATATCTATACTGCTCAACTGCTGAAGTTCTCTTGTGGTCTTTTGGAATCTTCTTCCTAGAAGGGCTTTGTCAGGCTTGTTCTGAGGCGATATTTTAGAGAGTGGTAGAAGCCGCTCTTCCCCCCCCCCCCCCCATGTCAGAGGCCTTTTGAGGTTACCAGCTTATCTACTTTCTTGTATACAGTTTGATTCTCTAAATTCTCTGCTTGTTTTTATTATTTGATGGGCTTTTACAATTCATTTTGTTTAATACAGATTTTAGGCATATTGCCTTGAGGGTCTGCTATGGCCCGATTGGATGGGATAGAGATGCAAATGTATAAAATATATTCCCCCATCCACCCACCCACCCGCAATGAAGACAGTTGAGGCTTTGCATGGCCCCAAAGAAAGTCCATATGTACGCCAACCGTTTTAAAGACAGTTTGAGCACCAGGCTTGGTTGCAAGGCAATTTGAAACGGAGAGTGTGTTGCCAAGAGTGAGAAGTCTTTACCCAATTTTCAACGGAATCATTTCTTTTTAAAAGTGCACACTGCTGGAGCATGTCTCTCTCCCCAATGCTCTACCTGCTCTACTTGCCATCCAAAGCTTCAATTAAAAAATAGTTTGGAACATAATGAACTGAACAAAAAATCACACTCTGAAGTGTGATAAGCACGTAGCAAGGATGGTGAGAGAACTAAGAAGTTACAGTAGAAACAGGACCAGCTGCTGACTAGTGAGATTTGGCCAGATTTTGACAACAGGAGAATATAGCATGGGAGCCTATGGAAAGGAATACGGACTGTTGAGAGTTTTGTGGCAACTCAAAGGGCTGTGTTCAGACAACATGATAGTCAATGGCGGGGTAATAATCAACTCAACAGTTACCTAGGGAGTACTCCCCACACAACATGATAATAATCAACCATGGTGTGGATTAGGATCAGTGTTGAGTTGACTATTAGTCCACACTGAGTTGACTCACTTATCCCCCACCCTCTCCCCCCCCTCAGTCTTCCCACTAGTATCCCATCAACCAAAAAAATATCCTGCTGTCTGGACCAGATTGGCAGCTGCCACGTTGACAGCTCTTGCTTTGCGACTCTGTGGCTGATGAAATAATCAATAGTGGCCAAGGAAATAACCAACAGTGCCCTTCACATGACATGATAACCAATGGTTGTTCAAATAGCCAACTCTGCACAGTTTGGGTTATTTGCATTGGTTATTTTATCCAAATAACCAACCGTTGGTTAAAAAACTCCCTCCACACAACACGATAACTCATGGTGGATTAAATAACCAACTGTTGACTCTTTAAACTCTGTTGGTTATTGTGTTGTCTGAACCCAGCCAAATTTCAAAGGGCTACAGGTGGCAGAGCACACAGTTGCATTGCGTAAGATCCTAGGTTCAATCTTGGCATCTCCAGGTATGCCTACGAAAGACTCCTGTCTGAGACTCTGAAGAGCTCTTGTCATGCCTGT
The DNA here is from genome assembly GCA_029215795.1 of Anniella stebbinsi. Lineage (NCBI taxonomy): Eukaryota > Metazoa > Chordata > Lepidosauria > Squamata > Anniellidae > Anniella > Anniella stebbinsi. The sequence goes on from JARDYH010000001.1 coordinate 353,145,213, forward strand.
GCAAATGTCAAGCTTTCAGATCTAATTCAGCTTTTTACACTACGGTCCACCAACCAGAAGGGCCAGATTCAAAATAGTGGCTCTGATAGGGCAGAGCCAAATGCAAATGGTGGGCTGGAGTGGAGCCAATTACCCCATGCATTCCACAAACCACACACAGGAATGACTTGCATATACAAGTGCAAATCTACAGCTGAGTTACTACAGATCAGGAAAGCTACACAAAACTCTGACATCAGCCAGCAGAGCTGTACAAAGACTGGGTCAATGCAGCCGAGTAATGCTCCCATTTTACAGGTTAAGAACACTGAGGCTGAGAAAAATGTGATTTGCAAAGGGTCAGTCATACAAGAGAATATTTATAAATTGTTCACATTTACTTAATATTGCTCAACCATTGAAGGTCAGAAGCATTTGCACATCTTCAAATTACCTAGTGACCTACCACTAGACCCTAATCTACCATTTGCTGCCTGATTTAATATAAGACATCTTTCTATATCCCTATACTTCCTATGTTTATCATGGCATGAGCTTTCATAGCAACAGCCTATTCTAGAGATAGCCATTTTCAGAATTAACACTGCCCAAAAGTTTTGTTACCCATAGTTAGTGCCGAAGAGGGGTATGAAAGATGGCAGTCCATTTCCATTGCTTTAAAAGCAGAGGAAGTGCTTGGAAATGTAAGATTTGTTTGTGATATGAAATTCATGTTTGAGAAGAAGCAAGTAGGTGGGAAGAAAGAGGGCTTCCAGTACAGTTCTTTTACTCTTTTAAATGCATTTTGATCCTTTGGGTTAAATTCAACGTTCCACTTCCACAACAGGAGTTTCCCCCCTCCCCCCTTCCTCCTTGCAGCTTCCTGTATGCACTCAATTCTGCTCTGGAGGGTCCCCCAACTCTCTGGAGCAGTTTGGGGCAGGACACATGGAAAGAGGGGGATTCAATCTGCCAGCATGGCTGCTCCACTGGCAGAAAGACACCGTTGGATACAATCCTTTTTGCTTTACTCCGTTCATCCTGCTGGAGTCTGGGTTGGCAACCCCCATGCCTCCATACCATTTAAGTTTTTGTTAAGATTTCTATACTGCCTTTTCAAACCATTCAAGGCACAAGAAAAAAAACAGCAACTGAACATACAATACCTATATATTATTAACTTACATTAAAAGGAACACTACAGACATATTGAAGAGTGGGAGTAGTTAAAAATTTCTACACAATGAACTTCAAGCCAAAATAATGGAAACAGAAATGGTAAAATAATAATAAAACATATTATGAATTAAAGCAAGGAATTAAAGAGAAGTTGGGAGGCCAAGCAAAAGAAGTATGTTTTCACTTGATGCTCAGAATTCTCATCATAAGACCAGGAGATACTAGGAGAGACTTATGCCCTGCTGAACTACAGCATATTCTATAAACATGCCACAGGGCCACCTAAGATGGAGAGGTCTGGAGCATAAATTGAATGAAGATGTATATTAAACTGTCACCACTATTTACTTCTTCCAGGCTTAGAGGTTGTTGACATGTATTTAGCAAAGGCTTCCAGATATTACTACGTTTGGGATCTATGACTCCCCGGTTATAATTACACTGGAAGTGAGTTGCGTGAGTCTCCTCAGCTAATGCTCAAATTGTCTTTCAGATATTTAATACTGGAGCAAATTTTATGTTCACGCAAGAATGTTGCTCAAAACAGCCTTCTCATCTCTGTCTTGGCTGTCACACTTCAAGAGTATACATCAGGGTGCGCATCCTCCTATACCCTTCCCAGCAGCCCCTGGGAAAGTGGATTAGGAATGCAGAGACCTGCAATATGATGGCTCCAATCCATACGTACAGGATTCCTTACATCTTTTATCTTATGGCTATATGTTATGGACTCCTATGTGTTCCTGGCCTTGGAGTGGTTATTTTCAGCAACGTTACCAACTGTAACACAAAGAGCAGTAGCCATTGCTACCGTTGTGCCTCCACTATTTCTATTGCAGCACCGGGATGCCCTGCTCCCACAACAGCAACTAGCAGTTCCTGAAACGACCCAGGACAGGCCAGCGGAGCTCATTTCCAGTTGGTTCATGAACGTTTAGTTCCTCTTGCGCTAGGAATAGGTCCTCACTGGTGCATGGGCAGCTTAGGATACTGCCCTCTAATTCTCAACCTAAAATCAAGAGGTGATGGTCTGGGACACGTGTGGAAAAGAAAAGTCTACTTCTCAGTGTATGTGCATACTTTAATCAAGGGGGCTTTAAAGAATTCTATTCACTTCTTTAGGACTGCCTCTGAGCCACGGTAGAGAGCTCATATAGATGGTCACAGATCGCTTGGCCATCTATATATTACTGTCAACTAGAACTTTACCTCACATTAGGTACTGATGTGCATTAAAATGGCCATCTGTAGCCCACTCCTAATTTTGTCTGAAACTGAGGCCTGTTTACTTTGTGTTAATTACAGTATTTTGTTTTATAGTAGAACCATGAAAGGAAGGCCCATTTCTCTCTTTCTTCAGCCTATTAGATACAGTAATTCTGCTCCTTTCGTTACCAACTCTTCGGCAGATATCCTGACAGCAGAGCCACGTTCCTGAACTAATTTAATAGCTATTTATCATCCAGTAATCTGCCCATTTTCAAGAAGGAATAAAGTTACGTGTTCCAGAAATTGGAAAAAATTGAAACTTGACCTTTATTAAGTGGGTTAATTGTCACCATCACAGTATATCTGAAATTAATGACCAAAAAGTAGAATTTCTGAGTTTCAGAAGACTGGTTAATGTCCAAAAAAAGTATAAACTCTGACCTTTTTGACATATGCCAAAAGAAACAGCCACCTTAATAAATGACTACCTGTGTGCAATTATACTAAATCATCCCCAGCATCCAATCACTTCAATTAATTGCTGTAAGACACCCTGGCTCTACTTTAGATATGAGAGTTATTCTCAAGACTCCTAGCAGCCTAGAAGCGAGGTTTTGGAAGGCAGATTTGTTTTTCAAGTGCATTGCCCAATATAGAAATCTCTTCCATACACATTTTATTAGGGATTGGGTACCCAAATAAGACACTGAAAAGGTTTAAGCATAAAAGAGTTAATGCACTTTGAATACAACCTGAAGCAGAGAAATGACTGAATTTATGCTTGGCAATATGGCTGTGGATACTGATTACCATGGGCAGTATCCAATGCTACCACTGTGCCTCTGCTGGTCCCAGTGTGCTCTTAGGACCCACCATGAACGCAACAGGAAATAACACTTCCTAAATGAACCCTGGGGAAAAAGCAGAAATACTGCTTTCCAGAATGGGACAAGTCAATAAAGTTCCCTTCTGTGACCTCTGCTGAGCTGCACCATTCTGGAAACGAGTGTTTCCATTCATTTTTTTTTTAATTATTGCTTCCACAACCGCTAAGTTCCTATTGCCCCAGCAGTAGATCCTAATAGGATGCAGGCAGGATTGCATATTGCCCTATTTCTTTACACACTGCTTTTTATAAAACCAAACCAAACCCAAAGCATTTCATCTACGGCCATGCACTGATCATGCACTCTGCACACTTAGAGCTGCTTCAAAGCTTCTCCCACAGGAAGGTTTCTGTGTACGCAAAAGCATAAAAACTATATTCAGTAGAGACACACAGTGGAAAAGTGTGTCACTGTGTGTCTACTCTGAATTTAACACCACCACCCCTCGTCTCCTACAAGAAATTGGTTCCCATGGAGGAAATGTTTGGAGTGGCCGCTTAGTAGATGAAACTTATATACTGAAGTATTCTGTAAGTGGGCCTTTTAAAAATATTGATTTTATTGTGTATCCTGCGGCTTTTTCAAACTGTTTTTAAAAGTGGTTGGCTTTGTGCATTAGATTTTTGGTTCTCAGGCTATCTTTTATCTTTTGTGTTACATTGATTTCATGTAAAAGCCACTTTGCGTACTTTTTGTTAAAAGGTGGGGCATTAATTAATAGCATCCCGGAATTTTTTTTAATATTTGCATAACACTAGTTAAATATCAATCAGTATTAGGAATGTCAGTAACTGTCCCATAAATATCACTAAAATAAAGGGCAAAATAGTATAAGAGAAAACAATAAACTCTGCATTCTGATTCCCATTTCAGAATTCCCGAGCTCAGACCTGCTTGGAAACCATCCATTCATTTCTGGACAGGAATTGGTGAAAGGCGCTCTGCACAGGCTCAGTGGCATTACTATATGGTTATGCTCAAAATGCAAGTGTTGTATGCAGTAAGAGGACATCAACATTTAGTTTCTGTGGCTGTGAAAATGTTATGGAAGCTGTGACATATTTCCAATGCACTTTGCCAATACATCGCTTCACTCACATCCATTCTTACCAGGACACCTACTTTAAGGCAGCTGCGTACACTGGAACAGTCTTCTCCAAGATGGTGTGCTCCAGATGTTTTGTACTACAATTTCCATCATCCAACGATCAGCCATTTTGGCTGGGCTGATGGGAATTGTTGTTCAAAAACATCTGCAGGGCACCAGCTTGTAGAGGGTGGGGGCGGAGGCTGCTCATGGGTGTCACCGAAAACCAAAGACCCGCATCTCCTCTGAGCAATGTTGGAGAACTTGTCACTCCCTACTCCATTTGTGGATGCTTGTGAGGTTGGAGAAACTCATAGTATGTTCTTGTTACGTTATGTCAAGCATTTAAAAGTACTAGACCATATTGGCATAGGAAGAGACAGTACAAAGCTGCTATTCTCATCAGCAATCATAGAGTTGGAAGATGGGTCCCAGGCCCTTTAGTCCAGTCCTCTGCTCAATGCAGGAAACCCAGAGTTAGAGCATCCAGAGGAAGGGGGACACTGCCCCCACAGGGACAGTGCTTTTAACATTCATAAGTTTCTGTTGGGTTCAACCAAAATCTACTTTCCTTGCAATTTAAGCCTGTTAGATCCAGATCTGTCCTCTTGGGCAGCAGAGCAAAAGCCTTTGCCCTCTTCTCGTTCAAGAGTGCTCTTATATCCCCCTCAATCTTTTCTTCTCCTGGCTAAATACATCCTGTTCATTCAAGCTTTCTTCATATGATGACCTGTTCTCCATACCCTCTCTCTCCACTGAATCCATTTCAATTTGTCTATATCCTCCTTAAAGTGTAGTGTCCAAAAGTGGGCCCGGTACTCTACACTTGGCCAGACTACAGCGGAATGAAATGGTCCCTGGTCGACAGGTGGTTGGCCACTGTGTGAACAGAATGCTGGACTAGATGGACCCTTGGTCTGATCCAGCATGGCACTTCTTATGTTCTTAACTATTACTTCCCATGATTTGGAAACGATGGTTCTATTAATGCAGCCTAAAATCTCATTAGCCCTTTTAGCAACTGCATGACACCATTGACTCACGTCCAGCTTGGGATTGATTGCAACCCCGTGAGTTCCTTTTCATGTGTACAACTGCCAAGTCAGGTTTTGCCTCATCCTATTCCAGTGCAAACATATTCTGCAATGTCTAGCTCTGACCCAAGATTTAGCTAGGACGGCAATGTCCCTAATGTTTGAATTTCAGTTTGTGTTGAAACCGAAAGGCTTGGTGTGATTCAGTCAAAAAGGCATATGCATGACTCTTGATCATCCTGGCTCCTGAAACCAAGCCAGAAGAGATGAATGTCATTTGCAATACCTTTGATGAGTGCCTCCTTGAGAAAGGGATACATCTCCCAATATCAAAAGGAAGCTGTTGTTTGCCTTTGCTGAAATGTTGAAAAGCCCACTTTTGAACCAAACTCACGCATACCTTTTTCAGAAGTTGAGAGTTTAGTTGTAGATGAGCTTCAAGTGTTCTTTAGAGGAAACCAATTTTCAGCATCCAAAGTCTGAGACAGAAACTGCTTTACTAAGCCACGGTTTCTGGAAGTTGATTGTTCTAGACCACACCAGTTTTTCATACATTTAACCATCAGATCATTCTGGATGATTTTAGAAGGATAGGGGACTCAAGAACTTATACAGTAATAATTCTGTTCCTGATAGGGTGATGGCTGCTCCTGGGAAGTAACTGGGGTAAATGGGGAAGATACCGCCAGGTTGTATCTTATTCCTTACCTCTTTCGGTACAGCTGCTGCAGGGGCAGTGTGCGTTTGTGTGTTCATTCATGGCGCAGTGTGATCAGGACAACAGTGCCCAGCTATTTTTGTCACATCCAAGAGCAGTATGGCTTCCATGATCTGGATGCTGTTCCTATTGGAGGAGGGCTAACAGAATGAAAAAGAGGGCTGGTTCCTAGTGTCATCTTTTACTTTCTTTTAATAGACTGAAATTAAATCCAGACAAGACAGGCATAATGATGGTTGGTGGTCTGTGTGGCCTTGGGAATTGATTCACCTAGCCTGGACAAACTCCTGAATGTCAGGTGGTGGCTGTGGTCCAGGAAAATCTTTAGTCATATGACAGAACAGCTGTGACCTGTCTTCGATATAAATGCCCGCTAATTTAGCAAGTAGATTACTGTAATGTGCCCCGTGTGGACTGTCAGTATCTGCAGCTAAACCAGAGAATGTTCTGGTATACTTGCTGATCTGCTCTTGCTCAGCAATGTTGGCTTCCAGGTCTGGTTCAAGGGGATTGTCATTGTCTGGAATGTTCTAGAAGCACCCTCTTCTGTTTGTAGAAGCTGACTAATAGTTCCATCTTTTTTCTGAATGGGAGCAGTTGTTATGGAAGAGTCTCCCCGGGACGCCTGTCAGGCCACACCATAGGGTATCAATTTAGGCTGTAAGTTTTTAAAGCTCTTAACACCTAGGCCCTTTGCTGAAAAATGCAGCAATTACTATTGTGCTAGTGAAGCCTCTGGTTCATGTTTGTTTGTTTTATTTTACTGTATTGGTTTAAGATTCACATTTTTAAAATGTTTATTCTGTATACCACGAAGTAGCAAAGAAGAATTGCAGCGGAGTATTTTAAAAATAAAATTAATTATAAAGAGAAAAAAACAGTGGCAATTGTTAGGAAAATGACATACAGCATAGAGGAGGTTCTAGTTAAGTAATCTGCAATGTTTTTAGTGGAAGAGTGTGTTCAAATTTGGGGCAGGGGGAAGTAAGTGATTTACTTCCCTTAACCTCCCACCCCTTCATGTGGGGTTTTGTTTTCGTAATTTTGCATGAAAATGGCGTATGTCGTAGAGGTGTCCGTAGAAAAGAAACCTGCAAAATTTGAGGAGGATAGGTGCAGTGGCTTATGATGAATGAAAAAGAGCTTAAGACTACTTTTGTTTTCTGCTCAAGTGGAATAGGACAGGGGTGGATGATGGACATGGAGCATACAGTGGCAGAGGCAGAAAGAACTGCACAGTTCCAGGTCCCACAGACATCATCAAACCTTTTTTAAATGTCCCTGCTCCTGGGAGAGAGACCTAGGAATGTGCACTGAGCACTACATCAGTCCTACAATATTACTTCAACATCCCTCCCCTAAAACACTGGGTTCAGTAAAACCATACACTGTGATTAGAAGCTAGAACTGCCAGTCACAAAACTACCTCCTCTTTCCCTGACCCTGGTGTTTTCCTTACATGAAGAGCATGCAGAGAAATTTATCAGTTTTTGAAGACACACCATCTGTGTTCCTCTGAATCCTGAATCTTCAGGAGTGTTCATAATCGGACCACTTCAGAGGAGCCTGCTTTGATTCAGACATCTCCCAAATCTGTCTGAATCAACCTAATCCAGTTCATGATTCGGCTGAATCCAACAAACACCCCTACTCCTAAATTCCCAAGACTTATGCTGTGGGGAACAGCACAGTTGTCTGGAACCTTAAAAATTAGGTCGTCCCCCCCACCAATATATCCTTCTAGTTCCCAGGATGGAAAATGTGCAAATGTTTCAAGGGTGCAGTCAAAAGCACACAAGAAAAAGAAGCGCTTTTTGACAATAACAAAAAGATAATTAAAAGTCAGTGTTTCAGCTCAGCTTTGCAATTAACCACTAATAACCTGCTGATGTGAATGGGACATGGACTTTCTCTGGATTGTGCCCCAAGTGAACATGCTTTAAGTATCCATGACGCCAAAATATACTGTTGCTCACCACTTCTCCACCAACTGCCATGAAGGCTTTGAAGCTGAAATGTAAAGTTAGTTTACAAGTAAACACGTTCAATGTTTATGGCCATGCAAGGTTAATGAAAAGTAGCAGACACAAATTAATAAAGTTTTACTTTTAATAATTTTCTTAGTCAAAAGTGTAGCTTTGAAAACCTCTAGGTATTTGTGAAAATCTGAAGACGCTGGGGAGCAACCTCACTTTGAACAACACGTTTTAAAGCTGTAGCCTGGCTGATATGTTTCCAACCTCTTCTTCACCAAACGAAACAGTGCCATTTCAACAAAAAAAAGGAGGAAAAATAATAATGCAAGCTTAAAAAATATTAACGGATGTACCGTAGCTGCGCACTTTGATTTCAAGGAGGGGGAAAAGGGAATAAAGTTTCTTGTACAGTAAACCAAACCACTGAAATAAACCAAAATTCTTAGAAAACCACTGTAATTGGAATATAATTTGTATTCTTTATCAACCTTCAAAACCTAAACAAAATAAGGTTGCCACCTTACCTTTTTAGGGAGCAGTGTACCTTGCTGTATGCACCCTCAGTCTCTCCCAACTTTTCTATCCACTCCTTGTGCTGTTCTGTTTTCTACTTTTAACAAATAGTCAAGTCTTGCCACCTCCTTGGGCAAATTGCAGAAAACAAGCTTTGAATTTTAGAAGTCAGAGTAAACAGAACAGAAAGACAGCAGATAAAGCCGAACCCTTACCAAGAAAGTAAACATATAGTCCTAACCAAGGGCTGCAAAGGCATCTTTTTCATTTTTTCCTGACCCGCCCCATATCCTCCAAAAGCAAGATGGCAATCTTAATAGAAAAGGGATGCTAAATCTTTTAAATAACTTAAAAAACTTTTTTTATTATTATAAAGCAGCAAAAAACATTTTCCTCTGCAGAAAGAACTGTTAGGAAACACCAATGTAAATCACTGTTCAAAGAAGAAAAGAACACCTGCTAGTTTTCAATTTCACAATAAAGTCAAAACTATTTTAGAGCTATTCTTTAACCTCATCAGTACTGTCTGAAGAAGATTCTTTGGCATCTTCAGTCTCTCTGTTGCTTTCCTCTTGATTTAGGTTTTCATTTTCTGATTTGGTCCCATTAAGCAAAGAATTGTCACCATTCACAAATCCATTTGCTTCTCCATCAATGGTTTCCTCAATCTTTAAGTCCTCTTGCTCTTCTGTCTCTTCCTCCAAGTTTCTCAAGACAATTGGGAGTCTTGAGTCTGCCACAGTGTTCTCTAGCAAGGCAATATTACTCTCTTCATACTTAGGGAGAAGGGCTCCTTCTGCCATTTGTTTACTGTAGTATTCTCTGTTGGCAACTGCACTCTTGACTGCTTTCTCCAAAATTTCTTTCTCACCTAAACGCAATTTAATAGCCATTGTGGCATTGCAGGCAAGGTCGTGCGTGTCTAAAAATGATTTGTCCTCCTAAAAGGCCAAGGAAAGGGGGGGGGGAGAATAAAACACAATGTATTTAGCAAAATTTAAGCATGACTTTGGCTGTACTTCTGTAATTGGCATATGCGATCAGATTTATATTATTCAGTACTGATCATCACATCACTGCCATCATGTACATCAGCCTTCCCCAATCTGATGCTCTCCAGATGTTTGGACTTCAACTCTCAGCACTCCAGCCAGCATGGCCAATCGTCAGGCATGCTGGAAATTGTAGTCAAAAACATCTGGAGGGCACCAGGTCAGGGAAAGCTGATGTGCACAGAATGAAGAAAAAGCAGGTCCCTGCCTCAAGGAGCTTACGATCCAAAACTTGACAAAGCTGCATTTTTAGACTTTGCTGCCATTGGAAATGAACAATGGGGGAACAAGCTCAGGATTTCATTGAAGAAGTGGATTTTGAGGTGGGATTATGAAGGTACTCCAGGCATGAGGAGCAGCAAGGGAAAACAGGCAGTGTAATTTACGGCACAAGGTAACATTTAGCATGAGACTGTCTCAGAATCATGAAATCAGTGGAGGTCTAGCAAAGGAGGTATTTGAAATTCAAAAAAATTCTTTAAGAACATGCAAGAGTTTCCATGGAGTTATTTCAGAGTAGTTGCCCTAAGATTGTCTGAGAAGTGCTTATAAATCAAAAGTAAGGTTAAACAAACCTTTCCCTGTTCCCCCACCCCAACTACACAAAAAAGACAGTAAAAAATTGTTTTCACAACTCCCAAATTTCAAAGATGGTTACAAAATGGCTGCTGTCAGGAAAACATAGCATGAAACCCAGCATGTGCTGTCAGGATTATGGCCCATGACCAACTCAGATCCACTTTCGAATTCAAAGGCTAAATGCAACCTTCAGGGTAATGAACTTATATATGTAAACATCTCTCAGGCACAGAAGAAGCAAGGCCACAGTTCCTCCCGGAGAAGGAAGTCATCACAGGAAGGGTAACTCATTACTAGTATTCGGGAAATGAAATCAGGAAAAGTGAGGCCAATGAGTATGTGAAAGTGCCTGCTTTTAGAACTCTTACTGAAATAGTTGTCTTGTAGGTTTTCAACAGAAGAGATGCCCTGGCTTCAAGGAATGTCCAAAGTTTCACCTCATTGTCCCAGCTCACTGGAAATTCAGAATTGCCAAGAGTGAAGATTCTGTCAATTGCATGCTCTCCTATCAAGTGTTCCTTCAGCTCATCTGCCAGGAAGAGAGAGTACAGTCAGTAGTTATTCCATTTATTCTGACTATTAATGCGGCTAAATAATATGAACCATTAATAAGGGGGCTTGAATAGCTTGTTTCCATCCAAACTTCCTGTTGTTCAAAGATGAAGCTCCAATCCATACTGCAATACACCAAGTAATTGTACCATTTATTTTGTTCACAAATAAGGCAAGCATCATGATCTATTTGTGTTTGTTCTAAAGTAGGACCCACCAGTTCAAAGAAGCTTACACCCAGAGTGCAGCCCAAGGAGGTCTCACCACTGACAGAGAGGTGAACAGCTGGATCATTTTTGCACTTATCTTCACAATTTACCAACATTCTCATTACAACATGTCTTTGAGGCTGGAAAAATTGAATATATTTTATATATATTACAGCTCCTAAACTAGGCTCATAAACAGCTACTCACTCTGGCAAGAAAGACTTCCCACTAGGCAGTCAGGAAGGGAAACCTTTGCAAACTATGCCATAAACTATGCCATAAACTATGCCATAAACTATGATTTTTTTGTGGACCAGTAACTGTTTTGGATTTGTCTGCAAGGCTGAAATTTGCTTAGCCCCATTTCATGATCCTGACCTTAACACAACAGAACAAAACAGATATAATTTTTTGTTTGTTTGTTTTTACCTTCAGACATACAAAATACTCTAAGGAAAGCCAGAAGCTGAGCAGAGATCGGAGGCTCCGTTGAGTGCAAGGCAAAAACACTGGAACTAAAATAAATAAATAAAACAATAGGGAATGAGAAGTCAGTCTATGGTATCTTGATAATCTAATATGAAAATCCTTAATTTATAATACAGTTATTCTTGTTGTGAAGATATAAAAGGGTCAATCCAATTTCTGTGCATTAAACTGAAGCTATTCCAACATTTCCAAGATAAACGACGAAAATTTCTCCTCTATAATAGGCCAGTAAAATATTACTATTAAAATTCCTGCATGCCTTTAGTTGTCACCATGTAAAACCTACATAAATCTCATTTCCAAGCTTCAAACTGTGAGCAGTGCTCCTAGGACATACGGAGTGTCAGTAATTATTGAAAAATTCATTAGAAGAAATCCTATTCAACTTAGTAAGAGGGCTGGAATCCAACCCCAAAATAGCGACTGCATATCATACAATAGCCTGAATTAAAAGGATTATGGTTCAAAACTAACACAATGTATTTGAATTTATGGTTCAAAAATGAAGGATGCTGGAAGCACGAGGGGTCACAAATAGACCACGACAGCACTTCTATAATGAGGGGAAGCAGAGAGTAAAAATAGCAAACTGGCCCACTTCCCATCCCCTAACAGATAATTAAGTGATTCGAAGGACGCTGGCAAACATGCTTTATAACAGGTAAACATGCTTTATAACAGCAATTTAAGAAAAATACACAGGATTTACATTAGACTCCACCTACATTACTGAACGTCAATTATGCTATAATGTTCTACTGGACTTTAAAGCTTGAAATATTTCAAGATAAAAGCAGTCCCTTTCCGTTTGACTTACGTTGGGATGCCAGCGCGAGCTAAGACCTCTGCCTTCATAGCATACAGCCTGTCACTTTTACTCACTCCAAGCTTTATTTTCACTCTGTCATGTGAATTATTATCAAAGAAAAACCCACTGTGGATCACAAATTCAGCATTTGACCGAGTGCCATAAAAAATGTAAATCTAGGAGGATGAAAAGAGAAGTGAAGGGACAGAAAAATAGCTTAGGATCAACTCTTGGAATGACAAATTGCACATTAGACCCCCCCAACCCCCCCTCCCAAAACCAATACTACAGAGCTGTAAAACACAATGCTTGTGAAAATGCTATCTTTAAATGATATACAATGCAAATTTTAACCCCACAAAAGTGCTTTTGCTCAGACATTTGACACTGGTCAAAGCTTCAATACATTTCTGTTCTCGACTAGCAAATATAGACCTCTATCTGCATGTGTCTAATGCTCCTCTATTGGATGCCTTCAGAACAGCACGTAGCGCCAGAATCTGAAAGCCACAGAGTTCAGACACAAGTGCAGTCCAGTACCATGAACTGAGCAGAGCATTCTTAAAGGACTATCAAATGGCTTGATCAAAAGGTCTGTTGTGATCAATTTTAAACAAATAAGAGTGAACACATTTTAAACCACGATTTCTGGTTCATACATAATAAGCCAGCTGGAAATTCTGACAAACACCTTCTCCTGACTGCAGGTGATGAGGAGAAGGGAGGTGTGTGTGCAAGTCCAATGCTTTGCTTGGCTTAATTTTGGCTTCCCTATATAGCGCTAAATATTGCTTTAGCATTATGTGCAAAGCAGCCCATTGTAAACTTATGTGGACTGCCCACTTCACATTCTTGTGAAAGCATAGAGTAACAACAGCAGAACAAACAGTTCTTTATACTCCATAGCTGGTGACTCCAGAAATTAATGGTCTACATACAATACCAGACATGTGTCTCAGAGATATTAGAATGGAATGCTGAAGGCAGATATTGATGGCTGTTAAAAAGCAGCTATATATCCCTTGGAAAATGGATTCTGACAACTGAATTGGTTAGTGACATCATCTTTTATTTTCTGGACAGGTAAGTGCTAAGAAGTCAGGAAGTTGTGGAATGAGAATTAAACAATGTCAAATACCAAGATGCTGAACAAACAATGGTCATCCAACTGATGATGTTCAGGTCAGGTCTTTTAAGCAACCTCATCGAAGATACATGTACCTTTTTACCAATATCATTCACAGCATAAAATGGTTGAGTTACTTATGACAAAAGAGTACGGCTGCTTCAGATGGAGACAGACCATTCTTCTTCCTATGCACTGACAAATGTAGTTTCTATTATGACTTAGAAAATGCTTCCCCTATGTTTTTAACAACATATTTGTAAGGAAGGTCTCAAAGGAAAATTCCTAGTGCAAGTTAGCAAAACTCATGAAGCAAAATAAAAATTGTTTATATTTACTAAGGCAGCTACACATGTAGTGCTCCTACATACAGAACTTCAAACAGTAAATGACACACACACATATCTCGAGATTACCTGTTCACCAGGCTTAAAATCTTGAAGCGCTACACACTCACAACGGTCATCTTCTAAGTTGTAGCCTGTAGTAATCTAGTCAAGAGATAGGAGAAAAAAACAAAGTCCTTAGCACGTATGGTTCACCTTATTTTCAGGAACCTGCTCTTCCTTCAAAAGGATCACCATCTAAAACTTTGTAAAAATCAAAAGCCGGTTCTAAGGGTGACAAATCAAGAACCTCTCTATTTTTATCATCTTCCAGAAGAAGAAAACATGGTCCCTTCCTCAATGGCTAATCAGAGAGCAGCAGAAACTAGAGAGCACTTACCAGCATGCTCACTCTCCTCTTGCCTTAGCTTGTACTCTGGCCATGGAGAGCATCTCAGCTACAGCTATTGTTGCTCAGTCGCTTCCCATCCATGGCTACTTTCTCCACAGCAAATGGACTGACTGACACTCCTACGCCCACAGCTTTTGGGAAGCTTCTGACCAGGAGTTGCAATCCATTAACTCAGAGGAAAACAGCACTAGCAGAGGATGAGTGAGCAATGATATTCTCCATGCCCAGAATACTTGATAGAGCAAAGGGCAAACGTTTATACCTAGGAAGCATCCTTCAATTGCTGTCACCTACATAATATTCAGGCAAAGGGAAGTTTGATTACACATGTTCCCGCGTTAGAATGAGTAATGTGGGAATCAGTCCTAATTAACTTTAAACCTCTGCATTACAAATGATGGGAAAAGTCTACTTGAGGTATGTTCAGAAAGCTGCACCCTTTTAGACCACTTTTTGCTGGCCCTTAGTTAACCCGTGCTGGTACAGAGCAGGGAAGGCCTCTTCTCAGATCTTGCCTGCTATGACAAATGTATCATCATCTAAATACAAAGGAAATAATGTGTTGTTAAAAGGAAATAATGTGTTGTTAAGATTCAATTCACTCCCATGAGGAACTCTTCAGCGCTGCACTAAAAGAACTAAACTCTTTGCCACAAATTTCAACTCTCAGTGCATTTTTCATCTCTCTGAATCAAAAGGAGGAGTGGATAACTGTGAATCTTTGGGGGATGCTCTCTTCAGAGTACTCCAATTAACTTGCAGATAATCCGTTTATTTGAAACTTAGGTAATTATTCTTACATTCTGAAGGGATTTTATTGTAGGAACAGTCAAAGAGGAAGGAGTTGCCACTTAACCAAATTTCTTTTAAAAATCACGAAGGCTAAGGAGACTCATATTAACATGAGCAATCCCACAATGTGATTTTCATAAATTTAGAACGTTCTTGATCAATCACGTTATGCAACACAGAAAACATACCAGCAAGTAAGAGCATGTTATTCAGACACAGTAGTGTCTTGGAGGTGTAAGGTGAAACCACATGCTAGAAGGGCTTTCAATTGGGCTGCAATGTTTAGTCAAACTTTGTTAGATAAATCTTTTTATTTTAAAACATTTATATCCTCCCTATTCTCCAAAGACTTCTAGGCAGTTCATATATATATATATATATATATATATATATTAAAAGAACAGGCTAGAGCCACACAAAACATTAATCCACCATGGATTATCGTGTTGTGTGAATGCAGCATGTTTTCCACAGGCTGGGTTAATGTGCTGTCTGAAAGGAATACGTTTTCTGCAGGATGGCTTATCGCGTTGCCCGAACACAGCACATTTTCTGCAAAGTGGCTTGTTAACCATGCAATGTGGTTTATTTTTCTCAAACAAGTCACCTTGAGAACCCATGGCTTGTTGTTGAGTTGTTCAGGGTGGTTAACAAGCCACACTGCATGGGTAACAAGCAACCCTGCAGAAAACATTCTGTGTTCAGATCCTGCAGAAGATGGGCTGCATTCAAGTAACACAATAACCAATGGTTCAAAAACAACCCATGCTAGGTTGGTTGGCATGTTGCGTGAACCCAGCCGTAGACTAGTTAAGACAGCAAGTAAATTTACCCACTAAAAATTACTTCAGCAACTTCTATAAAGTTGTTAGTGAAGAGGTGAAATGGGCCTCCCTTGAGCAAGGATTTTAAATATTTGATTAATCAGGTAGAGGATTTTTTTTATAAATTATTTTAAGTACTTATAAAAACTGCCATTCAGTGTTGAGAATACTTAGACCAATGGTCTGACTCAGTATAAATCCACTTCCAATGTTCCTAAGACGCATCCCTATCTCGC
Organism: Anniella stebbinsi; assembly: GCA_029215795.1. NCBI lineage: Eukaryota > Metazoa > Chordata > Lepidosauria > Squamata > Anniellidae > Anniella > Anniella stebbinsi. The sequence goes on from JARDYH010000001.1 coordinate 353,161,200, forward strand.
AGAGCAGAGAATGCTTCTTCTTAGACATTGCTTGCTATGGCACATGCATCATCATCTACATACAAAGGGAATACAGTGGTGAGAAAAAGGTTGTGGACCCCTTAGGATTGTCACATATTTCCAACCTGAAATGTTATTAGATCTTAATCTAACCCCATAATCCTAGATAAAGAACAATAGATAACCTGATTAAACAAGTGACACACAAACATGATGCTTTCCCAACATTTATTTACCCACATCTGACTCAACAGTTAATATCTATGTGTGAAAAAGTATGTGAGCCTTTAGATTCAACACCTGGTGGCACCCCTTTGAGCAGCAAAGACTTCAAGTAAGCGTTTCCTTGTAACTGTTAGCCAGTCTCTCACATCAGTTTTAAGGAATTTGGGCCCATTCCTTCTTACAGAATTACTTCAACTCAGTGACATTTGGGGGCTTCCTTGCATGAACAGCTCACTTCAGGTCCTGCCGCAACGTTTTGATGGGGCTTAGGTACGGACTTTGACTAGGCCATTCTAAAACATGCAGTTTCTTCTTCCGCTGCCATTCTTTTGTAGATCTGCTTGTATGTTTAGGAACATTGTCTTCTTGCATGACTTTCGGTTCAGGCACGGACGGATGGCCTGACATTCTCTCCCAGAATCTTCTGATACACTGAAGAATTCATGGTTTGTACCACGGATGGCAAACCTCCAGGTCCTGCGACAACAAAGAAGGCCCAAACCGTCACATTCCCACCGCCATACTTGACAGTTAGGATGAAGTTCTTCTGTTCAAACTCAGTGTTGATTTTTCGCCAAACATAAAAAAAATTCATTGAGGCCAAAATATTCTACCTTTGACTCTTCTGTCCAGAGAACATTGTCTCAGAGGTCCTGGGATCATCTATGGGATCTTTACCAAACTTCAGACAGGCAGCAATATTTTTTTTTAGACAGCAGTGGTTTCTTCCTGGCTATCCTCCCATGAACACCATTCTTGTTCAATCTTTTTCTGATTATTGGGTCATGATCGCACACAGTAGACAAGGGAAGAGACACCTGCAGATCCTTGGACAGATCTGGGGTTCTTTTTTACTTCCTGGATGATGCACTGGCTTGTTCTTGGAAATATTTTGGTAGGACAACCGCTCCTGGGTAGAGTGATTGTGGTCTTGCTGTCTCCATTTGTAAACTATCTGTCTAACAGTGAATTGGTGAAGCCCCAAATACTTAGAAATGGTTTTCTAACGCTTTTTACACAGATAAGCAGCAATAGTGGCTCTTCTGAGATCCACAGATATGTCTTTTGATTGTGGCATGACATTTTCCCACACAACCATAAGGTGAAGACCAAACTCACAAAGTTTCTGATTCTTTTATAGGGTGTGACCTCCCAAACTCACCGCTGAAGGTTTACCTAATTACTTAAAACACCTGATTGGAATTATTCACTTTATTGGAGCTGATGCGACCAGGAGTTCACTTACTTTTGCACATACCCTGATTCTTAAGTACTCATTGTTTGCCTAAATTATACATTGTTTTATTTCACAAGACATGAAATTGATTAATATAAACTCTACTGGATACTTAGAAAAAGACTGGTTTTGAGTGATGGAAGCTATCATGGTAAAACTATGGAATATCCATAATTATCATTGGGGTTCACAAACTTTTTCTCACCACTGTCTGCTTCATTTTTTCATATGCAGATTTAAATGATTAACTCATTGATTTATCAACGAAAACTTTTTTAATTGGGTGACAGCCCTATTTTTAGGTGCTTCAGTGTTCTTTGTAAGCTTATTATATTTTTAATATACCCAGTAACAGACGTTCCCTGGGCAAATAACAAAAAGCTTAGTATGTGTGTGTATATTATGTATTTCTGGCTGGTTTTAATGCATGTGTAACTTGCCTGTGTGCCTTCATTTTTACTTCCCCCCTACCCCAGTACACATTTTCAGTCCCTATTTATTTTCCCTAGGCATCTCTCTGAAGTCTGTTGTTTTTCTGTAGGGCTTTTAAATCATTTAGAGAGCAATCCTATGGTCTTGGGGAGGGTGTCCCAGGGGCCATAGGATTGTGTGATTTTTCCTCTCCAACACCGTAGACAAGGCTCTGACTTCAGAGAGGAAAATCTGAGCACGTACTCCAAGCCACCATGAAACCTCTATCATAGCTTCCTCCCTGAGGTTGGAATTCTGAGCTTGGGGAGGGAAGTGGATCTTCCAGAACTTCAGCTCTCCTAGCCCTTCACCACACCAGTAAGATGGAGAACATCCAGACCAGCTCTGGAAGTAGTCTAAGTCAAGGTGGGAAAGCCCTGCAGAGGGGGAAAGGGGGTGTCAAAATCAGCTCTGCCATTACTTCTGCCCTACCAACAAGAACCTGGCAGGGCTTTGAAAATGTCAGCAGTTCCAGTGTTGGAGATCTGCTCAGTGAAGGCTTGACAAGCATTGGATTGCTCTCTTAGTGGTCATTGTGAGTACATGCCAACTTTCATATTTAGATGTGCTGCAGGATCTTTTAAAGTGAGTTGTTGCTGGATGGCCATTTTTGCTAGTGCTAAGGATGAGTATTCCATGGTCCCTGTAAGGCTGGAAGACCATGCTGAATTAAAGAAAAAAGTTCAATAAACCTATTTCTCTCTCTTTTCCACCACCACTTGCAATGGTGGAAAATTTTCCCCTCTTCAAGCTTCATTCTTTTCTTCAAATTGTTTGATTTATTTAAACTACTCCTGAATAAGAGCAAAACTTGAAACGTAAGCATATTAGATTGTTAAAGTTCTATAAACCTGCTTTTCCTGTTCTTGCCACAGACTGTTGCACCTATAGGGACTGGCAGCATAGTCTTAGCTAATCCACAGCACAGACACTCGGGGAAAATGCAGCAGGGAGGATGGAGACGGGGAAAGAGAATGCCAAAGCCAAGGGCTCTGAACCGTGAGAAAATCCAAAGAGTTATTGGACAGTACTGACTGTGAGTTCAGACCTACATTTCTTCAAAGCCATGAGCACAATTCCTATTGCTCTCAATGTTGATTAAGCTCCAGAGAAACATTCCCTTCTACATTATGGGGAAGTGACAAGTAACTAATAACCAAGTTAGAACAGAAAAATATATCAGGGTATGATCAAAATGATACATTAAGGAAGAAATATTTAATTAAAATGCAAGCTTTTTTCTTCATTACTTTTCCTCAGCTTAGTTTTCACATAGCTGTCCCTTTTGGCTGGTCCCACTTAGCACCCTAGCTGCTGCAATTCGGATCGACCAAAGTTTCCGAGTAGTCATCAAAGGCAGCCCCACATATACATTGGTTTGCAGTAATTCATGCGGAGGTTACCAGAGCGTGGACAACTGTGGCCAGTATATCTCTGTCCAGGAGATGTTCAGCTAGCACAACAGCCTTTGTTGTGAAAAGCACTGCATATCCCAGATGCCACTTTGGCCTCCACTAACAAAGCACCCCTAGACTACAAGCTGATCCTTTAGAACAAGGGCGAGTAACCTGCAGCCCTCCAGATGTTTTGGTCTATGAGTCCCATCTGCCTTAGCCAGCATAGGCAATATTGAGTGATGATGGGAGTTGTAGGGCAAAACTTCTGGAGGGCAGTTTGCTTCCCCCTACTTTAGAGGAAGTGCAACCCCACCCAGAACAGGCTCAACCTACCTGTCAGACAAACCACCTACCAGCAGTATGCCCATTTTATCAAGACTTAATCTCAGTTTATTGGGTCCTCAGCCCAAACATTACTGATCCCAGACACCAATAGAACACTTCTACTGTCTCACCTAAATCTGCACTGGGAAATATTGTATTTTGTTGCAACTTAAGACTTTTATTTTAAAAGGCTTAATGGTAAAAGTATGGTTTGCAGTTGTCTGACCATTTTTCAGCAACCCAATGATGGTTTTGCACTAGCTGAAAGCCTTTCCGTTTGTGCAAGGCAGGTCACCTTATTTTCCCACCCACCTACCATGTGCAGCTCCTGGGGGTTGATAATCCTCTAGAACAGTATGGGATATTGAACAGAGGGCTGCAGTAGGCAGCAGAGTGTTAAAAATTGGGTGCCCCATCATATGCAAGTGGTAGCACATTCCGTAAGCACAAATCCACTAATTAGATATAAGCCATATGGACCAGGTATACAGTAACAACACATAGTTTGAAGGCAAGGACCCATAGCACCTTTTGTGGGGCAGAGAGCATAGTTTGCAAGTTCCTGCTCTAAGCCATAATGAAATTAAAGTGATCAATAAATTAAACAAACTCATTGGAAATATGTTCATTGTCATCAACTCTCCTGAAAGAATACAACTCACTGTTTAACATCCCCAGACCAGAGAGAAAAAGCTCTAGTTTTATCATGAACTGGACGTGAAACATCTGAACAAGGCTTACTGTGTTTAATTAAGGAAAAGTACTTCAGAATTTATAATTTCTCACAGACAAGCTTTAACCCCCTCCCACACACACATATCACTTTTTCAGAATTCATGGCCACCTATGTCTTTAAATTATAGTGAACAAAGCATGTGGTTTCACATTGACATTTTGTTTCCATTTCCATTTCAAATAAAGACCTGACAGCAGCTATTCCATCAGGCTAAAGCAGAGAGGTGGGAAGGTTGGCCGCTCCATCAGCTCTACTGAGACACCAACTACTTCTGGCTCTTCCTCCCCTGAACTGCTTCCCTTCCAAGTTTGTCATTAAAACTATGATGTAACTTTAAGAATTGATGCCCAAGGTAGCCTGTTTTCCTCTCCCCTCCGCATCAGTTTCTCCTTGATTGCCAGCTTGTGGGCAGGGGCAGTCTTGTTTTAATTGATTGCATGTAAGCCACTCTGGGAGCCTTTTTAGATGAAGAGCAGGAGAAAAATGCTTTAAAGCAAACAAATTAAAACAGCCATACCCCTCCACACCACCTTGTAAGTCTGTTTTATTGAACCCAATGATAGTAAAAAAAATATTAGGGAGAAATCACAGAACCCTGAAACAACTGTAAGAAGCACCATAATGTTTGTGGAATTAAGCAATTAATGATTGTGGAATTAAGTAATCAATATAAAGCTACTTTGAGTATGATTTTTCTTGGGACAAAGGTGAGGTAGAAATCAAATAAATAAAAAAAATATAAATTTGGCAGCCGGGGGGGGGGGAGTGTTGGTGGGGGGAAAACAATTTTGTTCAGAAATTGCCCAGGAAAATAGAAACATGTTTCCTCTTTTCTCCAGCTATGGTGCTTAGTACCAACTGATGAATATAGTGGACAGATTTTATGACCCATGAATCTCTTCTAAATCTGCTGTTCTATCATTTTAATACGAACGTTACTGGACTCTTTTGCCTGGTTATATCCCCTGCCCAGTGGGCTCAAAACCTCTGGCAGCACCAGTACCCAATTTGACTGTCAAGTCACAATGCTGCTAAAGAATAACAATAAGGAATGCATGAAGACAGTATTTTTGACAGAGTTCTTAGAGCAGGATGATCTAATTAGTAGTGTCAGAAGCAAGAAAAAGCAGGACGGACATAGTTCCAACTAAAACCAAAAGAGCCTTTTATTATTTAGCTTGTGGAAGGAAAAAGGGCCCGTGGGGTAGAGCAAGAATAGAGATGCATTATAACTGACTGACTGGAGAAACATCTCAGCACCAACTTTGCGACAGACTTCAGGGTAGGCAACGCCACCTATCTTCCAGCTTTCATGCCTGGATTTCCGGGACCATCAATATGGAAACAGAGGCCAAAACTGTCCTCCTAAATTCACAGGGAGATGTTCCACTGAGATGAATAAGACTTGAGAGCTCATGAAGCATAGCGGCTAAGAGCATGAGCTGAGACATCCCTGTTTCAACTCTTACCTAAATCAAAAACTCACTAAGTTGCCTTGGGCAACCAGTTACCTTTCCACTTCTCCACCCCAACCCGCACCTCAAATCGACAGTCCAGGGATAAAACTAGCCTACCTTACAGAACTGGTGCACTGAGAATACGATGTGAACTGCTTTTAGCTCTTTAAAGTGCTATATAAACAATACTACTACTACTTCAATATAATCATTTGGAATTGCAGACCAAGTAGACTAAGGCTATAATCCTATGGACACTTACCTGGGAATAAATCACACTGAATGGGACTCCATACAATTCTTGCATGACTAGGTCTGAGTAGGTATGCACAGAATTGCAGTGCCCAAAAAGGAATAATTATCTTTACATATATTTTTATGACTTCTAGAAAACAAGTAAATGCAAAAGATTGGTAGGATGAAAAACAGATGGTTCTTAGCAGTCCTTTTACCCAGAAGTAGCAATATTTTAACAAGAATTTTTGTGGTGGAACAAGTACAGTCACAAAAATATACTGATATTACAGCCAGACATGTTTTGGATTTTGTTCTAGCCATTGGGATTGCATGCAAAGTTGGTGTTAAATAATTTCATTTACTCTTGCAAAGAACTGTACTGAGGTATGAGCTATGCAGGATTAGTACCATTATGTAATTCTGAGGGAATGCAAAGGTAGTAACTTTCTTACAGCTTCAGCAGAGATCTAGTCCATGATTTGGTAACTTTTCTTTTTTATGACTCGGCCTTTCAATATTATGTGAGATTCACGTTTATTTCATACGGTATTTAACTTCCACAGAAGTGATAAGTATATAGGACTATCAAATCATTGAGTAAATTTAAGTGATGCGCAAGCGAGTCCTTCTAAAGAATTATCTGTAATATTTACCTTTTTAACTATGAAGGATATTTTAATAAAAATCATATTTCAGGTTCCATTGTAATCAACCACCACAAGAAGGTTTTAGACCAGAGATATACTCTGTTCATGATTTTTTAAAAAAATTTAAAATATTTTTACTTATAATACATTTTAATTGAAGTATACAATATATTGTTTTTTTATATATTTTTATTGACCTCACTTGTGAGTCCCATACATCTGGGTTTAAGATACCGATGATTGAGGTGTAAGCTCTGAATGGATAATTAGACCAGCCTCCTGTCAAAGGAAACTGAGAGAAAGTGGAGAAGATGTTGGCCTTTATCAGATTAGCCTAGTGTTTGAAATTAAGAAGATGGCTTTTTTGTGTGTGTTGTATAGTTTAATATAATCTCATTAGGTGAGGAGCTGACTTTTGCATTATTTGGGGCCATTCTATTCTTCTTCCAGTCCAGGAGCTGGTAGTGTTCTGGCAGTGGGGACTGGGGACATAAGCAATACACCTCAGAGGTCACAATAAAAACCAGCACAGTTAGGTGACGCATGCACTTGGGCAGGACTAGGTAAACTGAGAAATGAGTGAATTTGCCAAAAGATCTTCAAAAATAAAGACTGACCATGATCCCCTGGCTCTGCATGCTAATTGTGGAGTACCATATGTGCTACTGACCAGATAAGCTATAAGCATCTTATTTGGTGTAGCAGCATAAACCATTGACTAAATCAGCTGACAGTCAAGATTCCTATTACGGAGTTCTGAACATGTTAAGAGTATCTCTAGTTTCCCAACAGAAATGAACACTAACAAATTGCAGGAGTTTTGAATACCACTCATTCTTTGCCCTCTCTCGGGTTGCCACATAGCGAACCACAGGCAAATGCAGCACGGTCTAGACAGCATTTTGATGAGGTATTGTTTGTAACAATGCAGTAGTGTAAGGCTTTTTTCCTAAAGAACTACCAGACCTATTGTGCTCATTTATTATTTAAACTGAAGCGTGAGCAGTGTAGATGTGCAGAAAATTGTGAAACTTCCAAAAAAGTTCAAAGATTGAGTTTTCATAGCAAAACAGTACGTTTATTTGCTCCGCACTAGTCTTCTACAGTTCAGTGCCAGTTTATTTGCTCTGCACCAAACAGTGCCTAGTCTGCCATCACATATTTATTTCATTTCTATACTGCCCAATAACCAAAGTTCTCTGGGCAGTGAACGCTAAATGATATATTTTAAAAAAAGAATGCGCCAAACAGGCAGGCTTCGTAGAGTGCTGTTAGGCCTTGGGCGGTGGGTAGGGGCAAAGGCCATGCTGCCCCACGGATTGTATTTTTTCAAATGGGACGAAGCAGAGAGCGAGGAAAGGGGGACTGCTCCTGCTCCTCCCGTGATGCCCTGCGTGAGGGTTGGGTTTGTATATGTCTGTATGTATATGTGAGTGAGTGAGAGAGAGAGAGAGGGTGCAGTGGGCAGGGCACAAAACTTGCGCCATTTTGGATGGCTCTCATTTAGGGCAGGTGAGATAAAGGCAGTGTTTTTCTTCTCTTTCTGCCCCAGGTGAAGGTGGAGCTTCTTGGGTGAGGGCCTGAAATGCCCCCTTTCCCTGCAGCAAAAGAGGGGTGGGTCTGTCTATGCTTTCATGTAATGGGAGGGGGGTTCTTACTAGAAGGAGGAAGGCTAATTGTGTGGGTGAATGAGAGGGAGGAGGTGGCTTTGAAGCATATACTGGGGAGGTTTGCTTTAATGTACTGGGAAGAGATCGTATTATTGGGAAGCTCATTGAAGGGAAGCTGATGCAGGACAAAATTGGAAATTTGAAAGAGGAAGGTGGAGGAAAAGAAGGAAATGCACCCTGAAAGTTGTTCCAGTCACAAGGGAAACGGCCAAATGTATTTTCATCCAATCATGCTCAGCCTACTAGCACCAATGGTACCATCGGTTTTACACTAGTATATAGGAGGTGTTCCAAAGCTGAGTAGGGTTTTATATGTTAACATAAACACCTTAAACCTGTCTAGGAAGCTTAGACAAAGTCAGTGCAACTCCTTCAATGCAATACAAGACCTCTAATTCAACTTAGACATTATAACATGAAAGAATATATTATATATGAAGTATAAAAAATTGAACTCCCACCCCCACAAAAAGTTCCTGAATAAAGCCATAAAAAGCCATATCCTTACCAGCCCATTGGTGTGATTACACATATCCCATAAAGGAATCAGAGCTAAAGTAACCCGGGAGCCATCCTCAGCAGGAATCTGGTTTTGTCGTGTCATGACAGAAGAAACTGCCCACCTACAAGCCAAAAATACTCCGTTTAATGATGGTAACAGAAAAACTTCCAATTCAGATTACACAACTTACAACAATTCTTCCCAGACTCCTTTGAACAGCAGATGGCATCTCGTTTTTACCTTTATAAAGTGTTTACTGCTGTACTAGAATTTCACAGGTCATTAATGTCAAATACCTGTAGCACCCTAACTTCTGAAAATCAAAAGGCAAATGAGGTAGCCTTTTAAAAAACAAACAAACCTATGTACTTACCAAAATCTGTGATCAGATTTTGGCAAGTACATAGGTTCAAATTCTCAGCTCTATAACACCACTAAGAAGAAACCAGAAAATTAAGATATTCTCTCTGGAAGATCATTCATATGTATCTCTGGGAGATCATTAATATGTAATACAAAGATTGTATGTATTATTTTTATTTCTTCAGTTATAAACTAGGCCCTAGCATCTTTGAAGACCATTTTATTTTTATTTTAGCAATTTTACATAGTATCAAATAGCAATTGCTGAACTTATTGATACAAAATACAAGTTAAAAGAGATATTGGGAAGGAATATAACACAGTACAATTTAGAAGTAACCATAAACTAATGCTGATTGAATAGCTAACGAACTTCGCCTGGTTAAAATATTCTAGCTGGCTAAAATATTTGAATCTGCAATCTTTAATATATTTACTGTGACCTGACCAAGGATTCATGATTAATAACTTGATTATTTCTTGGGAGCTTGAACGACTCACTTTTTATATAAAAAGGGAAACAAACCTGTAATCGTCGTAAGTGAAAGAATCCTTTAATGGCAGTTTGCTGGCATTAGGATGCGTCTGAGAAATAAGGGATTTAGGAGAGAGGTGAAAGGGAGAAACAAAAAACAAAAAGAAATCAGTCAGCAGAATTTCATTATTTAGCTGCCTAACAGATCCTAACAAGAGCCAAATGAAGCAGGAGGCGTCCAGCCGCGCTACAGAGGGATCATCACGCTATTATGCTCTCATACATCACTGTCAACTTAATTTGTTGTGCCCAGCAGCCGCCATAAATCTGTTTCTTCATATTTCAAAGACTAGAACCCACAGACAACAACACACACGAGAATTTAAGGTGGACTCCCATCTCCATGCCACACATAAAAACTTGACTTAAAAAGGAGGTTGCCTCCATTCTTTTCTTCTCTTACCCTGAAATGTTAAATGTTTCTTAGTCATACTTTTGGGGGATAAAATATATTTTAAGGATCTTTGCCTTTCCTTGCATCCAGTTCCCCCCCCCCTTTTTTTTGCAAAATGCAGAGAGGATACACGTATTTCAGAATTCATACCTATATAGATTAAAATGTTGAAGCGGTTATGGTGACATGCATAGGTCAGATGGACTGTGCCACAGCAATTATTGAACAAAACTAATGAGGCAATTTGATTTCTTTCCATGAGATATTGGTCACATTACATGTCTGAAAAGAGGAGCAAGGAAAGTGACCTTAATTATTATGAGGAAATAAGAATGATTTTAAAGAAATTTTAATCACATAGAACTTGTTCCTCATTTCTGGCCACCTGACTTATTGAAGTACTTCAAGGTCACTTTGTCTTATACACATTTAAATACAAAAGCTAAAAAGAATCACAGACTTTTAAAACTGCTTCAAAAACTTTTCTCTTCTTAAGAGACTGAGAACCATTAACAGTATCATTTTAATATTCCATTTCAATTACAGTTGAATAGGCAGGTTTCAGTAAGTGATCAAACGAATGGTTATTTCTACTGATACAAATGAGTTTTGCTTGGCTGTATCTTTGCAACATTGTTAAAGCAAGGAGCTCTGTGTAGTGTGCTCAGTGTTTTTTTTTTTACTCTTGATGCATTAGCATCACAAGTGCATGGTAATTTATCATCTCTCACAGTAATGTACTTGCTGGCACTGTGTGCAGGACAGTAGGGGATGAGGTAAAAGTGGCTCAAACCGTAAATCAATTAGAAAACAAAAGCTTGTGCTCAGTGCACAATTTTAGGCAAATTATATACTACAAAAGGCTGCCAATTGGGTGTTATGTCCCAGGTGTCTGCTCTCTCCAACCCCTTAAATTAGCCATGTGTCGGACTGGTTCTAAAAACTAGGGTTCTCTCAACTAATAAATAAAGCAACTTGGTTTCATACAAAATTTCATTTCAGATTTCTCTATTTTGGTTGGGCATTTTCAAAATAATCTGTGTGAAACTCAGAATTTTTTGTATACATGCCATCTCTCAATACAGTGCCACAGAAGTCACAATTTAGGTGAAACATCTCACTAGTCACATTATAAATGAATGAATGAATGATGTATTTCAAGCAAAGCCAGAAATCCAGGAAAAAAATCTATGTCTTTATCATTAATACCGAGAAAAGAAAACCAATTTTAAGATTAACTTTTGGTTAACAATGCATATGGTTTGGTTCTGGTAAAAGTTGGCTTATACAAGAACACAAAGTCCACAGGTGCATTAAGCCATGGGAAAAAACGTAGCCTACAGCTTGTCTTGCTATGGGCAAGCTCCTTTTTAAACGCCCATCATACACACCATAAAATAACCTTATACAGTAGTAAAGCCCATTATTGTATTTAATTTTTGTGTAACATTCAACTGAGAACACGACTCTTCCCATTAACAGACACATTGGGATTTCTCTGAAGCAAAAACATCTAGCAAGGCTCTGCCTCCACCTACTGGCCTCAGAGTAGAGTACATTTAAGACAGAAGGCAACTTTAGAATTGTCTTAAAAACATGCAGGACCATCTTCTCCAAGATGCAACATTATCAGTTGAGAGAGCCAGCCATTCAGACTATTTCACCACAGAATGTATAGGTGTTGACTTTTTCATAGATGAGAGCACACATGCTATTGTTTTTAATGATCATGACTACAAGTCACTTTTCTAATAAAATAACAATAGCCAGGGCAAATTTACTCCAAAACTAACATTTATGTTAGTTTTGTTAAAACAGACATTTAAAACAACAGTCATTTAAAACAACAGTCATTTAAAACAAGCCATAGACAGCTGCTTCAAATAAAAGTCAGTTAAAACCTTGGAGTGAATAGACCAGCCTTAACTTGATGAAAAAAAGAAGCAAATTACTTTCGTGGGAAAACCGTTCCATAAAAAAAGCACCACCACTAAAAAGGTTCTGTTTCGCACCCTAGCAGATCTTATTTCATTGATAGAGGAGACATGGAACAGAGCCTCTCCAGGCAGCGTAGACATAACAGGAAAGTTTCTATTCAAAGTAATCATTTCCTAATGTATCTTGGGTCCAAATCATAATCTGCTGAACAGTAGTCATTACAAACATACACATCCGTTCCCCACTGTGAATAAATGATCAATGTATTAAGGCTACATTTACATTACTCTCAATTATTAACCTGATTCCTTCAATATTTTCGTATTTTCTGTAGTAATACCCCAAACATCACAAGTACATGGAACAGACATTAACTAATGTTGAAACACTACCCGTGGAAAAAAGTTGCATCAGAATGAAAAGCCCACTTTGATTTTACATTTTGATAGAAAGGTGTTTATTTGTTTTTGCAGAGATATTCTTCTGCCCTCCTTTGTAGTTTTGTCAAACTGTGTTGTAAACGTTAAAGTAGTACCAAATATATATCTATGTATACATCCAAATCATAACACAACTGGTGTTTAATAAGTAAATAGTGGATATCTAAAAACAGTCATGAAAAATAAAATTACACAGCTTTATAAAATTGTTTTGAAAGCCATCTGTACCTTTCAAAAAAGCTATTTGTAGGGGGGGAAATCCTTACAATTTGTATATTTCTAGAAAATCAAGTTTCCCCCCTTAATAGAGCACAGGAAACGATAGTGAATTATAACACAAAATGATAGTGTCTCACAACAAAAGATATACATTAGAGAATAATGTTACAAAGAAACTAATTGCTGTATTTCTGAGAATGCTTTCCAGTGTTTTAACATATGTTAGTATATCTCAGCTGAAGTGACCAAGAGAAGAATACTCTGATTAAAAAATTGATTTAGCATGCAGCTTCTCTTTACAGTCCCTCGGTAAAAATGAAATCTCCCTACAAACACTTAATAAAACCTGTCAATATATCTAGAAAGAAAAATGACACAAATGCATTAAGTATTAAATACCCTTGGAAAAAGTCACATATTCCATGAATTTTTGATGCACTATCTTGACATTAATGTAAAACCTTGATATTTATAATTGACAGATATTTAATAAAGTATAGAATATGGCTGCTGCATAGCATGCAAATTTTTCAGGTTGATCAAAAAGAGATAGACGCTTATTCAAATGAAGCAACCCGTTGATAAATGGCAAAAATCAGATCTCTTAAGTTCATGCACCCTTAGCTTTATAAACGGTATTACATTCAACTCTGAATAAACAATAGTGTGTGTGTGTGTTTTGTTTTAAACAGCAAATGGGAACATTAAAACAAATGTTTAATTAAAAAACATTCATTTTATTGGAGCAGTAATATGACTATTTATACGGATGTTTGTAAACAAAAATGGTTTGGAGTTGAGAGATGTAACTCTAATAATTGAATCAAGATGGTGAATCAAGCCACCATGACATACAGTGCAATCCTAGGCATGTTTACACAGATGTAAATCCCAGTAAGTTCAACAGGACTTACTTTAAGGTAACGGTGTACAGCAGCCTTTATCAACCAGGTGCCCTCCGGATGTTTTGGATTTCCAACTCCCATAAGTCCTAGTTGACATAGTCAATGGTCAGGAATTCTGGGAGCTGTTGTCCAAAATATCTGGAGGGCACCAGGTTGAGGAAGGCTGTTGTATAGGATTGCAGCCTTAGAAATATAGTATGTTCAAAATGGATACTCCTGTTTTGTCAGTCATCTAGAAAATGGGCACAGCCATTTGACCAATAATTTATCCTAATAACTGAAGAGCAGAATCCAGCTAGTTCCCCTCCGCCAACTAAAGGCTTCCATCAGCAGAACAGGGATGTAATGTGATTTCCAGCAGTTACCTCTCCCCCTGCAGTCCCTCAAAACCCTAAAATCTGCTCTGGAAGGTCCCACAACTTCTGAAATAGATTTGGAGGGCACAAGGGACTGTAGGGAGGGTGGAATCACTGAACCACCCTCCTGTTCCGCTAAGGGAAGCTTCCAATGGCAGAGGAAACAAGTTGGATTCTAGACAAAGGCATTAACATAGAGTTTAGGCAATTTCACATAACATCATGAAGAGTTCATATGCTACCTTGGAAAATATATTATTTCCTCCTGTCACTGAGAGCCTCACTCTTAATTATTCAGATTTTACAAATATATTTGTGCAGAGAGAAATCAGGAGGAGAGAACCAGTACACCGCTGAAGAAATGTGTTACATTTAAGATCCAACTGTCCCTTATATAATTGATTTATGCCTTGTACGGGCATTTTTAAAAAACCCTACAGTTTTCCTGCAGTGGGTAATGGCAATGCAGGGTTGGGGTAGAGTTTATTTCTGCATTATTATTATTATTATTATTATTATTATTATTATTATATCCCGCCTTTTCCCCAATACTGGGACTCCAGGCTGCTTTACAAATTAAAACATTTACAGTTAAAAACAGATAGAGGGTCTAAACTACTCCCAAAGGTCTGCCGAAACAAAAAAGTTTTAGCCTGCCTCTGAAAGCACATCAAGGAGGGAGCCAGTCTAGCTTCCCTGGGAAGGGAGTTCCAGAGCCCCGGAGAAGGCCCTCTGCCGCGTTCCCACCAAGTGTGCCTGTGATGGTGGTGGGACTGAGAGAAGGCCCTCCCCTGAAGCACTCAAAGCACGAGCAGACTCGTAAGGGAGAATACGGTCTTTCAGATAACCTGGACCCGAGCTGTATAGGGCTTTATAGGTCATAACCAGCACTTTGAATTTTGCCCAGAAACAGACCGGAAGCCAGTGAAGCTGTTTTAACAGGGGAGTTGTATGCTCCCTGTAGCCAGCCCTGGTCAACAATCTGGCTGCAGCCCTTTGAACCGGATGAAGTTTCTGAACACTCTTCAAAGGCAGCCCCACGTAGAGTGCATTACAGTTATCCAAATGGGATGTAACTAAGGCATGTGTCAACGTGGCTAGGTCAGGCATCTCTAGGAAGGGACACAGCTGCCACACTAGCTTTAATTGTGCAAATGCACTCCTGGCCACCACTGAAACCTGGGCATCCAGGCTGAGGGCTGAATCCAGGAGTACACCCAAGATGTAAACCTCTGTCTTCAGGGGGAGTGTAACCTCATCCAGCACAAGCTGAATTCCTATTCCCTGATCTGCCTTTCAACTGACCAGAAGCACCTCTGACTTGTCTGGATTAGGCTTCAATATGTTTGCCCTCATTCAGTCCATTACTGCCAACAGACACTGGTTTAGCACGGAAACAGCTTCCTTGGAATTGGGTGGAAGGGAGAAGTAGATCTGGGTGTTATCAGCATACCAGTGGAACTGCACCCCAAAACTCCAGACAAACTCTCCCAATGGTTTCATGTATATGTTAAATAGCATGGGGGACAAAACCAAACCCTGAGGACTCCAATGGCCAAGGAGTCAAACAGAAGTCCCCCTGCACCACCTTCTGGGACCATCCCTCCAGAAGGAATGGAACCACTGTAAAACAGTGCCTCCAAGTCCCATCCCAGTGAGGCGGCCCAGATGGATACCATGGTCGATGGTATTGAATACCGCTGAGAGGTCCAGCAGAACCAACAGGGAAACACTCCCCCTGTCCAGTCCCCAGCAAAGGTCATCCACCAAGGCAACCAAAGCTGTTTCTGTCCCATAACCAGGTCTGAAGCAAGATTGAAATGGATCAAGGTAATCTATCTCATCCAGGAATTATTAACTTAGACATGCATCAGAGCCATGACATTTGCCCAGCTAACGTTAACTGCCAAGATGTGTGCTATGGAACATATTGGCTGCCAGATAGAGGCCTTTAGAAGACCACATCTTCAAGTGAGTTTAATTTGCCTAGCACAATGAAAAGGATTCCTACATTAATTTCTATCTTCATTCCAATAGTCACATACAAATCCTAGATAGCATTGACATGAGGATCTTTTCTTCATATCATCTCAATGTGGTTGAGAGTTAAGACCTCTATGGGAAAAAAGCAAGAAGGATTTTGAGGGACTTAGAAGATTAGGCTTCTACATTGTTGTTGCATGTCTTTGAATACAGAGCTCAATGCTTTTTTCTATTGACCAAGAATGATGTTTTGCTGCCTCGTTCTCAGTGGTTATCCTAATGAGATCTCTTCCTCTGCATCCTCTCCCCTCATGGAAGGGGGGAGAAGAGATCTCATTAACTGCCAAACTAGATGCTACATGATAGTTTCAAGCCAATGGATAGGTGTTCAGAAACCGAGCGTGCACTACACTTAAGATCATCAGAGGAAAATCTTCTCCCAATACCTTGCACACTTTATCAATGAGGGGGATAGCCTTCCTGGTTGTGGCACCCCAGCTATGAAATACGCTTCCATGGAGGTGCAACTAGTACCAAAACTGCAATTGTTTCAACATCATTTCAAAACCTTACCCTGGCATTTACTTGCCCTGTTCTATTGAAGTTGCCACCTTTTTTGTCTTCATTATGATGACGTGTTTTAGTGTTTTATTGACATATCTGTATATGGTCTTGGTATATGCAAGGATGAAGGTAGTTTAAAGATGTTTTAATAAATAAAATGCACATAAAGGTGAATGAGACTTCCCAGTTATTTTAGAGATATACCACTGAAACATTGCTAAATATTCTAATGCCATCAGGGCAACATTGTCATTTATACAGAATGTCAGACTGCAGAGCTTTACTCCAAACAGTAGAGTTGCAGAGTTATTCCAAAGAGATGTAAAACCCAAAGAATCCAGGTTCATCACTCCAATCTATAACTATCTATTACACAGGCATAGGTTTCCCCAGAACCAATATTTAAGTCTGTAGTTGTTTGCAAAATAGCAAAATTGTGTTCTCTCAAGCTGAATTCAAATGCCATAATCAAACCACAGTTTGGCCATTTTGAGTGGCCCCAGTGGCTCATGCACTTTCCCCCCACACTTGCATGCAGGTTCCCACCTTTCTTGGCTTTTGGAAACCAGAGTTTGCTATTTATTATTTTTACTTATTATTACATTTACATCCCATCTTTTTTCCACTTGCAAGGAACCCTAGGCAGCGTACATGATCTCCCTCCTCTCTATTTTATCCTTTGAGACAGGTTAGACTGAGAATCTGTGGCAGGCCCGAACTCACCCACTGAGCTTCACGGCCAAGTATGGACTAAACCCAGATCTCCTGAGTCCGAGTCCAATACTCGAACCACTACATTTCACTGGTCTCTGCTATGACATCCAAATTGGCAAACCAAATTTAGTTCCTTGCCTACAAACCCCAAATGTGCAAACAGAATCAAGGCATTAACCAGTTTGCCAATTCAAACATCATAGCAAGCCAGAGTTAGCATAAACCAAAAAGTAGAGGAGGGAGTATGCACACCTGCAGGGATACTCTCGATCATTCAACCATAGTTTGGCAAGACATGTATAGGACTGCACTGAAAGAGATGGGCCAATGGATATGCTAAATTATTCCCAATAATTAGAAATACACTGTACCAAAACAAATAATCATAGCACTATTTGTGACTTCGTGAACAATATAAATAGCATAAAATATTAGCTGTATCTTCAAAGCAAGTTTAATAATGAAATACTTATTTAAACTTTTAGTTTCACTAGTACAGTTAACCCAGAGAAACAGACGGGGGAAAGGGAAGGAATCTTGTCACCAGAGTTTGAATGACATTAAGGGTCAGCTCAGACACACATTTTTCAATGGTGGTTTTAGAACGCCACAGTGGAGTTTTTTACACCACTGTTGAGAAATGTGTTGTCTGGCAGGAAAACTCCATGCAACGGTGGAGTTTTTTTGGGAAAACACTCCATGCGGAATATCAATGCTGTGCAGAGGAGAGTTCTTGCACAACCATTGTGTTGAGTGGTGGGCTCCATGGAGTTTTCCGTTGCGTTGAGTTGGCTTTTGCCACTGACTTCAGAGTTCCCTGGCAAGAGTGGCAAAAGGAGCGAGTGCCGCTCTAGGAAAGCCACCATAATTTTCTTTTAAGCAGCAATGGCTTATGGGATACCATCAAGAGGACTGGGGGAGGAGAGAGGACAGAGAATTGTCACTCAAACACCGTGTTGACTTTTACTCAACTCCACGGTAGTTCACACTCACACAACGGTGAAGTTAGAATATGTTGTGTGTGGCAAATGCCCCTTAAAACTCAACTGTTGAATGGAGTTTTCACACTACATTGACTAATGCGTTGTCTGAACTGAGCCTAAATGATGGCTTGAGAACATAACCTTAGCGCTGGATTTCAAAATGAAGGACATTTTGTACCTAGACTTGAAAAAAGTGTACACTGGATAAATGTTTGCATCACTCACAACAGAAATAGCCCAACACTGTGTAGTCATGATTGGTAGAGTAGTGCTCCTTTCCCCCCAGGTAATTAGGGCTTAAACAGCTGTGAGACTACACTATTATAGTGGTCTGATGTGCCTTCTGTCTGACTGCAACAGTCCGTCTGGCTGAGAGAGGTTATCGTGGCATGTCAGCGCCTATATCCCAAATGGAAAATGTGGTGAGCCAGGGAACAGATCCAGGAAGTTGGGAGGCTTCCCTGAATTTTCTACTTTTTTCTTTTTAAAATTCAAGGCTCTAGCATTTTTTTAAATTATGGAGACTGTTAAGAAGAAATATGGCAGCAGAATTCTATCCAATTTCTCTGCAACAGGCACACAATAATCTGGCCAGGATGACTGATAAGGCATTAAGTACTGATTTTTTAAAAAAAGTTCATTAAAATTAAATATGTAACTAATTTAACAAACCAATTACTTTAACCACCTACAAAAAGTCAGTAATCTGTCACAGCCTAGTGTCAAATGTGACCAATCAACTTCCCATTGTTCTACCAGCACATACTCTGCTTGCCAACAACTCAATGTCTTTCATGTACATTTCTTCATAATTCTTCTCTTCCAACTGCAAATCTTGCCAGCTTACATTATGTAGAAATGCACACTTAAAAGATGTACCCTTAGGAAACACACACAGCTTTCTGGGACAAGCAAGATCAATCACATGGAAGGACCAACATCCATTAGACCAACAGTAGGGGAAATCACATATTCTAATATTTCACATTTATTTATATATCCATGTCATCTTCCATCTTGCCTACAACTACAAACAAGGAGCAGAATCCTGCCTGAGGGTGCAACATTTACCTGGGAGTAACCCCTATTGCACACAATGGGACTTACTAGCTTTTTGAGTAAACATACATAGCATTGTATGGCTCTCTCTCTCTTCTTTAGCTTTGCCACAAGTACAGCAATAATTTGAATCTTAACATGCAGGGTAATGCTATGATGGCTGTGCACATCGCTTGACCTATTTGGCCAAACTGCATCTACTGAAGCAAAACTCTGCATACTCTTAGGTGCTTATATTGGCGGTTACCATTAATTAATTTTCACTTAATTCCTTTTCTCTATCACCCAATAGTTGAAGCTCTCTGGATGGTTCACAAAACAAGACTTGTTTGCTCTAGACAAAACTAATCTGAAAGGATCACAGGGACAAAAGTAAGACATAGGACTTAACCAGGGAAGATCACAAAGTGCTTTGAAGTTTATGGTGGACAGAAAGAGGGAGGTGAAGTTAGGGAAGGGAACTGAGCATTAGATAGGTTAGAAACAAAGCTTTTAGCAGGGGTGAGATGACCCAAGATAGGCAAAAAGATATGATAATCCTATACCTGGAATGAACATTTTGAAGGCTTATATATTCACATTTAATATAGTAGTAAATATAATTAATAACACAATAGCCACAACATACTTTAATAATGTACAATTTAATTTAATGGCTGAATTTATTAGTTATACGTACGATTTATTTATTTATTTATTTATTTCATTTGTATACCGCCCCATAGCCGAAGCTCTCTGGGTGGTTTACATAGGATTAAAAACAATATACAAAAATTAAAACAGCAAAAACATACAACATACACACAATCTGTACATTTAAAAACCACTTCAACACTTCAAAAAGCTACAAAAACAAAACAAAATACTAGTCAGCATGCCAGGGAGTATGCTGTTTTCACCAGAGTACTTTTTGAAAAGCCACTGAAATTATCTGTTCTGATAGCGCTTGTAAACTTAGATGCCTCTTCACATGGCAATTGCAGTGTATACAAGTAAGCAAATGTCAAGATTACAATTTTGGACAGCACTCTAGGACAGATATGTGAAATGGGATGAAGCAGTTACACTTACATTTTATTGTGGTAATAAAAGAAATAAGTTCCACTTAGAACCATTCGTGCTTTCTATACCAAGGCAGATCACACAGACCAAAAGTGCAGAAGATAATCCATTTTCTAATTTAGTTAAATTACTAATTTCAACAAAGATAAGTCCCTTAAACAGTTTAACAGTGCTTAGAATATATATCTCCTTTGAGTGTTTTACTCTAGATACATCAGCTTTCAACTGTGCTTTGATTTTTATTGAACATTCATAACTGCAGTTACATCAAGAAAAAAAGTATTAAATCCTAACAATAAAGCCTATGTATCTGTGAAAAAATATGATTAACTAGTGAGGCATGGAGTCCCAGAACACAGATAACATCCCTGGGGATGAAAGTAGTTGCTCTCTGAAAGTGCAACTCGTTCTCAGGAAAATAAGTGGTCGTACTGTTGTAGCTGCAGAAACAACTGCTCATCTGAATTCGTGGCCAGGAGAGGGGTTAAAAACCTCATCTTCTAAAGTAAAAGTCTCCACAGACCTCTGTATTTTCTAGCCAACATAATATTCCTCCCAAGTGTGGCTTAAAAATGTGCAGAAACAATTTCATCTAATATTGGCATATATGGTTTTGAAGCACAGCGTTTTCAGACAGAGTGTTTGGGGAGACTATTTTAATGGGATCGTAAGCCATTCAGAGGAGCAGAAATAAATTAAAAGTAGTTATGTTGGCAAGCAGGGTCCAAAATACAGAAGATAACTGTTTCCCAAATGAGAAGTTCAACGGTTTTCAAAATGGAAAGCTCTCACTCTGCCTCCCATTTTTCCTACTGTTAGAGAAAGGGGATTTAGAGAAATAGAAAAAGATTCACTGTCTTGAAAAGATTAGCACCCAAATCCTGTGTGACATGGTGAGGTAGAGGGACACACTCTGCTACATTCCTTTGGCTGCCTCCCTGGGATTCTGACCCAGCAATAAGGAACCTGCTAGAAGAGATAGCAAAATGAGTTCTATATTGTTGGACAAGGGAGCACCTATATTCAAACAAACACAGGATATCTTGGCTTGAGTGTCCTTTTACACACTGTGGGCCAGTTTGCATGACATGACGATCCATTGTGGCTTATTTAACCCCTGATGACCTGGGGTGCATGCCGACCACCATTTTGAATATGCAACCATCAATTGACGGGTTGCCATGAACTTCGCTATTGAAGGTTAACCTCAGCTTGTTTAACCACTGCAGAACCCCTGATGGAAAGATTTGCACAATATGACAAACCTGATTAGGGGTTGCATATTAAAATCTTACCTGGCATGCAGTACAGCTCACAATGCCTTAAACAATCCACAGTGAGCCCCAGCATGTCATGCAAACCGAGTCAGAGAGAAGTGGGGATGAAATGTGACAGCCAGACCCTATCTCACTGAGAAGATGTGAGGGGGTTGGGGGGTAGAGAGGAAAGAAACCAAATCAGGAGAGATTCATGATGTTTGGTGTTTCATGAACAGGCTTCTTCTGATCAAGAGGAAAATCAGAACACTAAATTCAGCTTAAATCCAACTTTTGAGGTGCATATGTGTACGTGTAACATAGACAATGGGCGGGTTCAGACATAAAATTAAACCACAGTTTAGCTTTTCTAAAGAAGAGCCACAGAGAGGTTTGGCTAATGCATTTCCACCCACCCCTGCACCTGCAAGGAGGAGTTTAGAGATTTTCACCTCCAAACCAAATGAACTATGGTTTAGCAGCTATGGTTCGAGAAAACAAGCCAACATCAAACTGGGGTTTTATAAAGCTGGCTTGTGTCTGCTAAACATAGTTAATATTAACCACAGTTTGTTTGGATGATGCACTAAACTGTGGTGAATCCAAAATGGAAGCAGAAATTCCATATCTTCTCCAGACTGAGCCAGCGGACAAAAGGACAGTAGGTAAATACGTGAGCCTGAGGTTTAGTATTACATCTGTAGCAGACCAATGTATATGCTCATAACGTAAATTTGGTGCAGATTTTTTTGCCTGAATGTCCCAGCCACATCAATGCCCTTCTATCCTGCTGACCATCGCAAGTAGTCCTTTACTACCTCTTCAAGAAATGCTTTTCACAATCTGCAGTTTCTACTGCCCAATTGTTCCTCGTCATTTCTCTTCATCTGCACTTGTTCTTTTTTCTCAGTGAATACTCAACAGCATTTTCATCTTAGATCTGCCCTTATATCTACTTCAGATCAGCTTGCGCCTTCTACTCTTTGTATATCTGCTCTTCTCCTACCTCAACAGTGGTTCACTCCTTTTCTCCAATCCTGTACCTATGCTGCTGAGCAAAGATTGTACAAGTCTCATTCCTTTTCTGATCTTTATCACTTTAATTTTATGTTCATCTTTTTTTTACTGCTGCCAAGCAACCCTATTTTTCTCACCAATTCAGTCTTCATCTAATCCAAGGGTGGGCAACTTGTGTCCCTCCAGATGTTTTGGTCTACAACTCCCAACAGCCCTAGCCAGCATAACTAATAGTGAGGCATCTTCCTCTACTCTGGAAGTCTGCCTGTCTCCTGTTCTTTGTTTGCCATATTTCCCGTGGTTCATCCATCACATATGTTCATATTTTTAACCTTCCTTTTGTATTATCCCTGAAAAAGTAAGTTATTGTTTCTCTATTTACAAAATGTTCCTTTGAATTGTTTGTTCTTGCAAATTATCATCCTCATTTTTTAATCTAAATAGTAGTAGCAATAGTAGTAGTAACTTTATTGCTTGCAGCCATAGGCCACCACAATACCCATAAAAAGAAAACAGTACAGTTGCATATTTTTATGTTCATATGTATACATATCCAACAAAATCTCCCCTAAGCCGTTTGGGATTTGGCACGTATTTTTCCTTATTTATAAAATACTTATTTATTCACAGAGGTTTGGATCCACATATTCTGTTAGCAGAACTGTGCTCACAGGATGATCCTGCTATTTTAAGGGGGTGGCAATTTTTGCCAATTTTTCTGCTTTGGTTTTGCTGAATCTTTTCTTTATTTTATTTTCTTTCTCCTTCCTTTTTCTTAGCCTTGCACAATTAGAGGTGCTCCTTTTGAGTCTGCTTTATCTTTTTCTTCTCATGCTTATGATCTTCCCAAATCTTGCAGCTTTTATCATCTTAATATTTCTAAGATTCTTTACTTTCTTCCGCTTGACACTACTAAAACATATTTTAATGTCTCATCTTGATTACTGTAATTTGCTTAAAATAATTTTTAGGCCACCTTTAAGTGTAGAACCCTTTCAAGGTGGCAAAAATCCCCTCATGTCCTTCTCACTGGCCTTCCTTTATCTCCACAGTCTTGTTCATGTTTAGCCCCATTCCCTAATTCTGTGGGAGGGGCAAACTGCAACTTGCAGGGTAGAAAAGGGAAGGACACCCTGGATGTGTTCAGAGGCACTTTTGCTTTATCTTTTGATTCTGCTGTATCTTTTTCTTTCCATGTTTGTGCTCTTGCCAAAACTTGCTGTTTTCATCATATTAATGTTTCTAAGATTCATTCCTTTATTCCTCCTGACATTATTAAAACACTTTTTAATGGTCTCATCCTGATTACTGCAATTTGTTTAAAATTATTTTTAGGCCACCTTTAGGTTTAGAACTCTTTCAAGGTGATGAGACCTTTTCTTGTTCTTCTCACCAGCCTTCCTTGATCTCCACAGTCTTGTTAGTCATGATTGCCCCATTTTCAGTTCTCATCACTTTCACAATGTTACTCCTTTGGTTTTGTGAACTTCATTGGCTTTCATTAACTTGCATATTAAATCTAAATTCCACTTGTCATCTTTAAAGCACGTCACTTACTTGCACCTCCTTATCTTTCATCTCCTCTTTAGATATACATTCCCATCTGTTCTCCTCATTCTTCTTGTATGTGTCTGTTTGTAAAACCACACTTGCTCTCTCTGTTATTGATCCATATCTCTGGAATTGTCTTCCAACTTGCATTTGTTTAGCTACTTCTTTGTCTCTATTCAAACAACTTAAAACTCAATTTTTTTCTCAGAAACTCCAATTGATTTCCCCCCTTTAAGTGCTAACCTCTTTGGCTGACATTTGAATCCTCTCTCCCTACCTGTACCTTTTCTTTTACACTGTGAGGTTTTTTTTGGGCGGGGGGGGGGGAATCCTTTATGTTTCCCCCCCCCCCATTTGTAAATCACGTGATGTAGGTGCTCTCTAAATATTACAATACCTCAAGACTGTAGGTTATGCCTTAAATCTCATGGCTCTTCTGTCATGTTTTTTAAACATACTGCGACTGTTTTTCATGGAAATGGAAAATGAAATCTGAATTGTAACTGCATTGCAAACTAAAACGCCAGAACCTTGATAAATCATATACGAGAGACAAGAGGCACCCCTACTGAGAAAGGTTCAACTGCTGTACTTGTTCTATTTCTCAGTGTTATAAATTGCCTACACTACATTTTATGCTTAGATATCGAAGTCACTCCCAACTGCCTATAGTCATCACCCTGACCATCTGAAAACTGTTAACTATTTCTTGTGAAACCTGCTTTGATGGGGAAAGCACACTTTACCACATGCTACCAACATTATGTTGACTTGGGACATACTGTGACTATCTCAAATGAAAAAAGACAATCCACTTACGAAATGATAGATGACAAAGCTTGTGTCATTTCACTCTTAACAAATTAAGATTGGAGGCCATATAGACCTGGTTTGCACATCACGACTAATAATGTGTTAAACAACCTACAATTAGCCATGGCCACACTGGAATGAGCTGCCTCCTGAGCACCCGTCACTTCTGCTTTATATTCAGCTTTGTAAACAAATCAAGAACACCCTGCCCCTGGATTGTTGTCATGAAGTGCAAACCTATAATTTTGTGTGGTTTAGGGTTAAGTAACTCAAGAGTTTTAACCCAACGATCACCCATGGTTTGTTCTTGGGTTAAAGCTCTGGATTATTTAACCCTAAACCCTAAACAACAGAGAGTGCTAGGTTCACATGTCACAACCACCATCCAGGAACAAAGCTGGATGTAATGCAAAATCAACATGCACTCCCACTGTACCTTGGCAAATCATGGATTTCTTTGAGAGAGGGCAAAACCAGCCTTTTCAATTCTGGGCCTACTCCTACTGGAGTCTGAAATGTAGACAATGCTCCAGATGGACATGGATGTCTTGACCGTAACTCCACTGCAAGTGCTGGATCTGCCAGCAGTGATGAGCTGGATGAGAGCCAATAAACTGAAGCTAAATCCCAAGAAGATGGAGGTTCTGTGGGTCGGTGGTTCTCAGGTCAAGTGATCAGAGAGGTGGCCTACTCTAGATCGGGTAGCACTCCCCCTAAAGGAGCTGGTGAATGGCTTAGGTATGCTCCTTAATTCCAAACTGTCTCAACAATATTAATGCCTATAAAGTATTCCCTAACCCTGAAGTTATTTTAATTTACTATGGAATGTTAGTTTTCTAGGGTGTTATAGTCAGCAGTAGAAACGTAACACAATTTAGAAAACAATACTTGTATTGAAATGTTTTGTTACTAAGAAGATTAATGAATAAGTTCCATCATTTACTTTTTCCTCCCTCTCTCCCTTCCCAATCTGGCAGAGAACAGGTACAGCTGGGAGAGAACTACTGTGCTTTTTATGGGCTGGGGATTGTTCTTGAAGTACAATCTTCATAGACCAGCCACCCTCCTTATTTATATCTTAGGCATCAAATTACATATATTTAAATGGTGTCAGTGTGGGGCTTTGATGCAAGGGGCTATTTTTGTCTGCTCAACCTTGCACCTGCTTTTAGTTGTCAATCCAAACTAATATTCAGCTGGCATCAGCTGTAAAAGGAAGAGGTTCCTTCAGTCTTCATGCATATTCAGGCTAGTTACAACAAGAAATTCTTAGAACTAACCTTAGAACCACCCTTTTGCAAATTTGGCCCATTCTGCCACTGCTTTCATGAAGAAGCAAATACTAGATACCAAACATCTGAATCTAGATGTGTCTCAAAATAATACCTACTTTAATGCCTGTAAACTACTTTACTTGTTAAGGCAACCAATCAGAAAGACAACGTGGTGCAAGAAAGAGAGTGCTGGACTAAGGAGTCCAGTGTTCAGACCTTAGCTCAACCATGGGTAACCTTCAACCAGTCATTATCTATCAGCTTGACCAACCTTACAGGGATTTTCAGAGGATAAAAAGGGATAGGTTACCATGTACTCTTTAGATTAAGAGAAAGATACAGATGTAACATCTTTATTTTTAGATCTAGCTACCTCTCTTTTAGTCACTTCACTTCCCAGCTAGATTAAGACATCATTCATGGATTGTTTAACATTGCATAATGCTTTCAAGTATTCAAAGGATGTCACATGCAGTATCTAGTTATAATCTTTACAAAATCCTGGCAGTCAGAATTTTAGCCCCCCCCCCCCATTGCAGATGGGATGAAGGGGTAACTGAGGGTGGGAAAGAACGGCTTGCCTAAGGCCACCCAGTGAACTCATGGCAGAGACAAGTTCAAACCTGGGACTTCCTGACTTGTCTCTTGGCCACTACAAAGTACTCCTGTTCAGGGCCCCAACCAGCCATCCGTGTCTTTTTCTCCAGCACATAATTTCATCCCCCTGCCCAAACCTGTTTTTATTTTTCATATGACACTCAACATTGTGGCTACTTAGCATACTCAATCCTCACTGGACTGTTTTGGTGTTCCTTTTTGCTCCCGTAAACTTTTTTATTTTGTTTTTTTAAATGTGTTTGAATTTCTGAAAACCTCCATGTTCCTCAGAGCCTGATTCCTCCTCTCTTGTTCTCAGTGGCCCCATTTTGGCTCTATTTCTGTTGGTATTCACCACTCGGGTTTGCTACTAGAGGAACTGATATGCAACTGAACCTGACCTCTGGTGAGTAAATAAGTAAATTCAGGGGTTTCATGGATCAGTGGCAGCTAGGCCATATAGCACAAGCATAGGAATAGTTGAACCTGATCTGGATCCCAAAATATCTGATAAGCAATACTGCTGCAATTCAGGCAAAAGCAAGACACTGCCTATGGCTTAATACAACATTAATTTTAAGTGCAATATGCATTTTAAAAGGTTCATATCAAAGAACACAGGCACTCCATTGTTCCTACCAAGTACTTCTGTCACTTGGAAATGCTGGCAAGCTGATGATCACACTTGTCTACTCTCGAATGTCAGTATTACACACAAGTTATAATCTAGATAACATGTCATTCGGTGGTAAACTTTACTAACTTTGCACTAGGGTAACATATGGCAGGCATAAAGATTAGTTAACCCACCAGTTAGAACAACATTAGACGCCTAGTGCTGCCAGTTTTCTTTTTTAAAATGCTGGAGCTTATCTGTGACATTGGCATCTCATTAATATAGCACCTTCTGTTCCAAAAGGGAAAAAAATATGAATCTTCCAGCCCTTCATAATTCTATTACAATCTCGTAGATTTTGTCCAGACGTGGTTTGAACTGCCCAAATTCTAAATACCACCTAGTGGTACTACTGCAACTTTAGAGCAACCTAGACTCCTGAAGCAAAGAAATAAGATAATCTCTGCATAAACATAGAGATCAAAATGAAAGAAGGGTCTATGCTCAGGAGATCTCCATTAATACTATGGAAACCGAGCACTGATATTTTTCATATCCTCAGTTTTTTAAAAAAACAAAAACACTTCACGTAGCTTTAAAGGCAAACTGGGACTATTTTCTCTAACCTAGTTTTCTAAGTGTTTTTATGAGAACATTAGGTACAAAACTTTCATTTTAAAATATTAAAAAAGTGTTCTAAATAATTGTAAGTAAGACATTACAATTCAATAAAGAGATGCAGGAAATAGATTATGTTTCAACTGAGATTTTGTCCCATTAAACAGCAATGGTTGAGACATGCTGCTGCATGGTGCACCCGTCTCTATATTAGAACATCCTTTGCAATAAAGGATGTCTTTGCTTGATTTGCTAGGAGTCACAAAATGAAGCCTGCCAGTACAATTTATCTGAACAGTGTTTATTTTCTAACGCTATAAAGGATTGGTTATTCACAGGCAGGTAAAGCATCAGTTGTTACTCTGAAAAGTAAGGACATGAAGAAATGGCCAGAAGGCAGATGCACTTAAAAGACAAAGGTACATGGATTAAGAATGGGTGATGCTATGGTACCAGAGACTAATACCATTTTTGACAACGGAAGTATACTCTTCCTCCCTGCCTCCCTCAAGACCCTCAAACCTGCCTATCTCAAAAGAGTCCATATACTTGCTAGCGCTACAGAACTGTCAGGTAGAAAGACCAAGGATCAATGTTACTGGGCAGAAGCACTCTGCCCTGATAAGCCCTTTGGCATAGCAGTAGCTATGGTATTTTTGCCCAAGGAGCTAGCAGGCAATCCACAGCTACAAGGCTGCTTTTGTCTGGGAGATCCCATTGCCAAGTACCATCACAAATACCCCTTTCAAACAGGGGTCTTCCCCAGTTCTACATGGAAATGCCAGGAATTTAACCTGTGACTTCTTGCATGGAAAGTATGGACTTTATTATCACTGAGCTACAGCCCATACTTAAGAAGAAATATATACTTTACTGAAAGATTTCAGGTATACATAGGGATAGAAAGAGCATAGTGGCTACAAACAAAGAATATCTTGTAGGCCTGCAGGGGAAGGAACCCACTTTCTGAACAATTGGGTTCTTGCCAGCATACACTCTACCATCTCAAATACTTGAGTAAACATAGGGACTAGAACATTTCTCCTCTAAAAATGGAATAGAAGATTTCTCCTCTAAAAATGAACATAGATTCTCATTAAGGTATGACTGAAACAAGTTTCAAGATTTTTGTACGTATGAATAAAAGGAAGACAAGAACTGTTCCCAATAATTATACAGTATCCACTGTTGTACAGAAATAACATGCCATCACTCTAGTATGACCAATAGACAACCCAGGATGGGTTATGCAGATTTTAACCGCTAACTAAGAAATATTCCTCAACATACTCCTGCAAAAGAAAAAAGAAAAGGTCAGATATCCCCTTCTTTGAGAGAAAATAAAGTGCTGTACTTGGGGGTCACTGCTGGAGTTATGGCAGAACCCACCCCCACCCTCTTCCAATAACATGAAATAGTTCAAACATCAGACAAAGTTCTCAAGATGGGTGCAATGTGCATGGACAATATACAGAGATGCATTATTTATTAATTATATTTATAGCTGGTCTTTTTTCCTCTTGCAAGGAACCCAAAGCAACTTACATGGTCCCCCTCCTCTCCATTTCATCCTCACAACAACCCTGAGAGATGGGATTAGGCTGAGAGTCAGTGACAGCTCCAAAGGCACCCAGTGAACTTCATGGCCGAGTGAGGACCAGGGAACTGGATCTCTCAAGTCCCAGTTCAACACTAACTGCTACAACACAATACACATTGCATTCTTACTAGGAGTCCTTTCAAATTTAAGCCTGTGTGTGTGAAATCATTTTTCTAGTGTAAGCGATAAGGATGAAAGATAAGAAAAACATTTTTATCACTGTTTAGGGAAGTGCAAAAACATTTCTGCAGTACTTGGAACTTTAGGCTGCTTAACAAAGATATACTTTTTAATGCCATAATTTTACCGTTCTATGAACCACATATACCCCAGCTTCTGTTCTTGACTCTTACCTGAATAACTTTGTAGAAATAAGCATACTGTCGAGCAGTGTTTTTATATTGGCTGAAAACATCATGTATGGCTTGAGTTGACTGAAGATATTGAACTTCATCTTCTTCGAAGTAAAGAGGGGTATTGTATTCACTTGGGAGAGTCTGGATGTAAGGCAGCCAGAAAGAACTAGGGTTGCAGCGTTCACAAAGAAGATGGAATGCTAGTGTGATGTTGCCCATGGCTTGGAGTATTCGGTCTTGAGAATACAAAGATCCTAAAAAAAAGTAATGCATAAGGAAATCTTAGTTTCTCCAAGAAATAATAAAAATAAAAACCCTAAGTTCATATTAAATGATTTTTTTAAAAAAAGAAAGAAATCTCTTAAGAAAAAAGGATACCAGTAGGTATGAAATGTTTATGTGCTATTGTAGACATTTGTGTAACTTTTAGACAAGACCTAAAAGTCACTGCCCAAATCCTTTTACAAAAAGTGTTCCATGGATTCCAGCATAGCTTGGCTACAATCCAGTATCTGACTTCTCACAGATATTAGTGAGACATTGATAAAAGGATGAAATTGATCTCTATAATGGTAATAGCGGAAGGCAAGTACCTTCTACATCAAGAAAGGAAGTATTTAGGATAGAGATTGTTCTCAAGTCTGCCATCCACTAGTCCAGAGAGGGACAGATTTCAGGCTTGTGGGATCTAGTTTTCTTTTTACTAGATCCCCAAGATCCACCAACTAGAACTGGGAAACTTGTTGCACCAGCATACGCTATTGGTGTTGTGCTAGAGGTAGTTTACGCTAGCGTCAATGATGTAAGCCGAGCGGCAGAATTGGATACTGCTCATGCTCAGCCCTGAGTGGTAGAAATGGATATTGCCATGCTCAGTCCAGAACTGATCTCTCAGCCTTTTCACACAAAAATCCACTCTTGATTTCCCCCATCAAGCTTTCTTCATTTCAGCACTGAGAGATTTTCCATTGTTACTACTGTTAAACAGCTGGAAGTTAGAAACTCATGCAAATCAACCAGAAATTTACCAATAGATCCCAACTGACCTTGTGCATACCCCTGCACTAGCCTTTTCTATCTGACAATTTACAATATTGTGCTGGATCGAATATATTTCCATTAATATGTTATGGGCATATCTCTAAACACACTAAAAATCTTCTCTTACCCAAGATTGAATTTTTAGCTGACTCAACAGTCATCAGCAATTTTCTGGGAACCCAGAGAAAAAGCTCTTCTGCCTAGAAAAGCAAAAACAAGTTCACAATTTTATGCAGGTCTGGAAAACATATATTATTTATAATTGATCTCAATAATAGTAATAGCAGAAGGTAGGTATCTTCTACGAGAAAAACTGAAGGATACTTGCTCTGGTGCAAATTTAAAAAGGTTCTTTAATAAAATATAAAATAGTTACAAATGTTATTTTTAATTCAATATAGCTCCTGAAGAAAGATTGATTGGTAATCTGAAATGTTGGGCTAATCTAAGAATTGGAAAAGTGTTTTTATAACAGATTAAATAACTTTTAAAAATTTGAACCAGAGCAGGTCTCCTTCACTTTTTCATGTGATTGGTGCTTTTTCCTTCTTTGTTCATCTAGGTATCTTCTACAAGCCTACTGTTTCTCTTAAGCATGCCATATTCAACACCTGTGAAGTGTCACTTGCCTAGAATGAGTAGCAATTGCTTTCAGCTGAACATCCCAGTGGACAATACCTAGGCCACAAGAACTGTCAGCCAAGTATTGCTGCTTGCCCGTGCACAACTCAAGAGAACAGGCACTGATTATACATCTCTCTCTCTCTCTCTCGCCTTAAGGGCTAGTACCAACTTTAAAAGGAAGTCACATGGCTTCAAATGATGACAGCTGCTCAATGACTACATTCTAGAAAATGCAACAGGATTCTTGAGCAACTGGTCATCCTTTCTCAAAAGAATTTAAGAACATAAGAACTGCTGTGTTGGATCACACCAAGGTCCATCTAGTCCAGCACTGTGTTTACACAGTGGCCAACCAGTTGCCCAGGGGAAACTCACAAGCAGGATGAGTGCTACAGCCCCATCCATGTTCCCCAGCAACATATGTATCTAGACATACTGCCTCTGATACTGGAGGCAGCATATAGCTATCAGGACCAGTAGCCATTGATAGCCTTATCCTCCACAAATTTGTCTAATCCCCTTTTAAAGTCATCCAAATTGGTGGTCATGCCTACATCTTTTGGTAGCGAATTTCAGTTTAACTATGCTCTGTGTGAAGTACTTCCTTTTACCTGTCCTGAATCTCCCAATCAGCTTCATGGGATAACCCCAGGTTCTAGTATTTTGAGAGAGGGAGAAAAATGTCTCCCTATCTACTTTCTCCACACCATGCTTAATTTTGAACACCACTATCATGTTTCCCCGTACTTGCCATTTTTCTAAGCTTAACAGTCCCAGATGTTGTAACCTTTCCTTATAGGGGAGTTGCTCTAGCCCCCTGAGCATTTTTGCTGCTCTTTTTTCAACTGTACAATATCCATTTTTTTGGTGCGCTGACCAGAGCTGTACACAGTATTCCAAGTGTGGCCACACCATACATTTGTATGATCTTGGCTGTTTTATTCTCAATTCCTTTTCTAATTATGCCTGACATGGAATTTGCTTTTTTCACAGCAGCCGCACACTGGGTCGACATTTTCATCAGATCACATCAGCATATATGTGAAGTTGGGATTTTTTGCCCCAACATGCATCACTTTACACTTCCTTACACTGAACTGCATTTGCCATTTGGATGACTGTTCTCCCAGTCTGGAGAGATCCCTTTGGAGCTCTTCGTAATCCCTTTTTGTTTTAAACACCCTAAATAACTCAGTGTCATCACCAAACTTGGCCACCTCACCGCTCACTCTTAATTCCAGGTCATTTGAAAACCATGGCCGCAA
This sequence comes from Anniella stebbinsi, assembly GCA_029215795.1. Taxonomy (NCBI): domain Eukaryota; kingdom Metazoa; phylum Chordata; class Lepidosauria; order Squamata; family Anniellidae; genus Anniella; species Anniella stebbinsi. The sequence goes on from JARDYH010000001.1 coordinate 353,194,246, forward strand.
TATAGATCCCTGTGGGACCTCACTGTTCACATCCCTCCACTGGGAGAATTATCACTTATTCCTATTCCCTGCTTTCTGTTCTTTAACCAGTTACTGATCTATAAGAGGACCTCTCCTCTTATTCCATGACTACTAAGTTTACTCAGGTGTCTTTGGTGAGGGCCTTTGTCAAAATCCTTTTGCAAATCCAAGTAAACAATGTCTCCCAGCCCTTCTCTCAAAGCTACAGAAAGGCAAAATCAGAGAGTACCACGCTATGTTATCCAGCAGGAAACATCTAGCAGCAGCAAGCCTCTGCCTTTTTCTTCTCTGCCCTTCTAGCAGGGAGGGAGTTGCTAACCAAGTGTCCAGTTAAAGAGAAAATCAGAGAGAAAGGGGATTGGTGGAGGCCAAGAAACTGAGAGGGTATTTTAGGCTAGTATTACAAACTAAACTTTAGGTTTTACACATTTCCTCCGATGAATCACTTTTCCATATCTGGAACTTCAATTATTAAAGAAAGTAGTGTGTGTACACTCCTGTGCAACCGTGCTCCTGAATCCCACACACAAAGTCAAGGGGCTTAGGTTGTGGTCTAAAGGTACTATGACAGCAATTTGCTGCAGCTAAATAAACCTGTGCCTGAATGGGAAGCCACTTTGAGCTCGCTAAAAGTTTCATTTCTTTGTCTCAAAGCCTTTTCTAAAAGGAATTCATAGACTCATAGAATAGTAGAGTTGAAAGGGTCCTATAAGGCCATCAAGTCCAACCCCCTGCTCAATGTGGTAAATAAATCTGACACTGCTGAAAGCACAAACCAATTGGAGGAGGATGGGGAGACTAAATCCAACCACTATTCTCCCTCCCATGAAATAATTAGCATGGTGAGATTTTACAATACCATTTGGATCCTCCTACTGTACAAAATAATCTCTGGATCACAGAAGTGATTTAGACAAAAGCAACAACTAAGTAATCTCTGCTGCAGCTCTAGCTTGTTGCCAATTTAGTTTTCTAAACATAGTGCACAAAGCAGGGTGATTGAGTAAGTGACTTTTTTTATAATACACTTACCAAAGTTACCATATACTCACTTTTATTTCTCTTGTGGCTTTCAAACCAAACCCCTCTTCTCCAAAGTCAGCTACTTCAAAACCCTCTGTGGATGCACCATTCTCTCTGGCCCACTTTATTAGTTCTGTGAAATAATCTTCTCTTTTCCCATCAAATACAATAGACAAACCTATGTGCATATTTAATGGCAGAGAGAAACATATGGTGAACCACCACTGCTAATTAGCATATAGAGAGCATTCATCATTATTCATCTGTACTATTCTCTTGGAAATGTTAATGCAGAATTTGTGCATAGTAGCTTTAAAGTGTGGAAAGTGATATTCAATTTCAGTTAAGCAGGATGAATCATTCTCAGAATAAAAGATCCTCGCCAATAAAAAGTGTGAGCGCAAGAAACTTCCAAACTCCTCATTTGTATCTACTGGGCCAGAAAGTGAAATACCAACTGACAATCAATGTACTATGATGACTGGCAACTTGAAATGCTATTTGACTTAATTCCCCTTTTTTCATGGATCAGGGATGATATGATAGTATTTTGCCTTTGATTATGGAGACTTCACTTTAATAATATTTCCATAGGCAGCATTATAAATCATTACAGCCCTGTCACCAAACATAATTACATCAGAGTGAGAGAAGGTTGCAAACTGACAGAGAACTTTTTATTGTACATTACTGAAATGATAACTATAAACAGGTTAAACTTTTAACATCATGTATTACTTTATTTATTTACATTATTACATTGTAATGTTTTTTTTTAATATCGAGAAAATCTTTCCTTGTGTAATTGGGAAAAAAGCGTGTCTCCAAAGCAGCAATTCTGTTTTCCCATTCTCCTTTTAAAAATGAATATGCATGTGAAAATCTTCTATGATGGGTTTAAGACAGAATATTTTTTTTCATCAAATAAAATGAAAACACATTACTTCCCACAGTTTGAGCATTGGAATTCCCCATATTCAAAATGTATTCTGATTAAATTTTTAATTGTGATGCCACAAATAAGAGAAAGAAAAAACAAAACACAAGGACTGTCTCCAGAAACAAAAAGTTGAGTTCACTATTGTGAGCAAATCATATGAAATGGAATTGCTTAAGATTCTGTATCTATTTAAGCACTGAATGATTTTCACTGGAAATATTTCTAATTAAATGTTTAAGACATTGCCCAACCATAACCTCTGGGATTATGGTTGGGAATAATCCCAGAGGTTATGATACCAATCATTCTTGCAGACACTGCCTCTGATACCAATCATTCTTGCAGACACTGCCCAATAAGTGATCGTACTAAAACATGGAACCGTTCAAAATTGTACATTATTCTTTTTTGGTAGTGAGTACTGAATAAAGCCGTTCTAGGTTTTAGAGGAGGAAGTGTTTAGAAATGTAAATTTGAATCCAGAAGTTTCCTTGTGTGGACAGAAGGCCTCCATTCATGGAAGGTGCACCCACCCAATTTCATTCAGTAGGATCCCCTGACCCTCACTGCAACATTTTAAGGGGGCTAGAAGTGCTGCTGTGGGGAGGAGGGGGCAGGGAAATCTGCTTTCGGAAGCCCAGTTGCATGCACCTAAATTTGGATAAAACCCATAATGAAGAACAGTTCAAAACAGCTTTATATTTAGCAGCTAAATATTCAAAATACTGGAAGTGGTATCTGAAACTTCAATATTGAAGCACAAATATGTTAAGTCCATGAGTGGTACCTGAAAGTTAAACACTGAAGCATTCTTCCCCATCCTACCACAAAGTTAGTCTTTTTCAAACATTTCTGCACATTAATCCATTTGAGAACATTAAAATATATGACATTTGTGACTATGTGCTTGGAATGTACTTTTTTTAAAAAACAACAACAACCACAGAAGCTCCGACGTTACTTCTGATCACAAGCAATTAGAAATCCCTTTTCTTGTTTACCTTTCTGTTTTTTACGGATTCTCTCAACAAGAGATCGAATCTGCTGATATTCTTCCCATTCCTTTCCAGGACCTGGAGTTGGACTGCTGCATTCTGAAAAGATAAACAAAATAACGCTTGTTCACTGTAATTTAACTCCCCTCCTTCTAAACATCAAGAGAGCAAGCATCATATATGGACCTCTATGTTTAATTTTATCTGAGAACAGTCATTATTAGACAATATATGAATATTGTAAATAAATAAATGAACTCAAGTTGAGCACCAACACTAAAAATGTAAATTTACAAATGTCATGAACCTCTATAATATTTCAGGACTCAATGCTAGAACTTGGACAGACTATGGCCTAATCTACACCAAGCAGGATATTGCACTATGAAAGTGGTATATAAGAGGCAAGAGCCACACCAAGCAGGATATAGCACTATGAAAGAGGTACAAAAGCGGTATATGGTATGTGTCTTATGGGCCCCAACAGTTGTCAGTACACTTGAATACCTCTATAAAGCAGTAGTATGGGGCTCCTGCCTTTTATATACCGCTTTCATATCGCTTTCATAGTGCAATATCCTGCTTGGTGTAGATTACGCCTTTGGCACATATTATTTATTTACTGCCCAATAATAAAATGTTATTTGTGTGTCCAGTAATGAAAGCTTTCATTTCCAGATTTTGACTATTGAATTGAAATTAATTCTGCATTGCCTCCTTTCCATATGAACTTATTTACATTCTTATCCCCTCCCCCCATACCCCAGAAGTTAAGGATGATATACTTACTCTGTAATAATTCACTAATTAGATTCAACATCTCTTTCGGAGAAACTACTGCTGTAGCTCCTGTACCTGACTTCTGAGTTTTCACTCTGCTTTTCTTCCCCATCTTCCAACTTTAAGAGAACAGTAGCAAAATAAAAAAGGGTTTTCTGTTAATATATAAACTGGGGGGGAGGAGTTATATATCAGATTCTCTCTAACCACAGATGCCAAAATACATGGGGGGGAGGGAACAAATATTTGGAAGGCTTCTAAGAAAATAACTGTCATATTGTGGATTTTATTTTTGAAGTTTCACCAATAACGTTATAATTGAAACAACCATATATATTAGGAAAAGCACTGGTAGCCTACGTGCAAGTTGCCAGAATAAATATATGCATACATATTTACATTTTTAAATGCTGCATAAATTGGATTTGATCCTCACTAAGACAGGTAAGTCAGTAGCAGCATAAGAATAATCAGCAGCAATTAAATATTTGACTTGCAATCCATCAACAGAAAAGAGCAAACTGTTACCTGTTTGTGAACTCAGGAGACCCATTGATTTCAGTAGGATTTACATTCATGTAATCAGGGCTGAAATGTTGAACTAAGATAAGTCGCGCCTACCTGCACAAACAGTCAAGGCTTCAAAAGGTTTTATTCTGCTTGTTAGTGTATTCAAAACATAAATCTCTGTATGGATTTATGTACAGAGATCTTCTCTAAAGAAAAAACTGTCAACACGTTTGCTGCATGCCTGGGTTCATGCAGCAAAAGTGCAAATCCAAATATAGAGGATCCAACTACCTTGGCACGAAAAAGCATGTAAGAAAAGCAGCAGCAACAGTTTAACCAAACTCACAAACTAAATCAAGCTGGCCAAGAGTTTAAATTGTGTTTGGCTGTGAACTTTTGTTCCATCAAAAATCCTTCCTCGATGAGGTACAAATATCTTCTCTTCCTTCCCACACATCAGTTTTACACAACAATAAAAAAAAAATCATGCACTTGGAATTCAATTTGCATTAAATGAATGTCTAAACATAGAATAGGTTAAATAGTGCAAGTCTTCCACTGTAAGATTTTGCAATCTTATTTATTACACCATGACCCCCTAGGAAGATGGTGAGATTAGACATACTCTGAATACATGCTGCCATTAATAAAATGCTTCAAGGCTCAACTGCTGCACAACTCACTATATCCGAGCAATTTTTAAATATCCCAAAGACCTTATTAGACAGATGAAGGAAAGAATTATCATAGTGCAGCCAAGTTTAAGAAGTTGTTTTCATCAGACCTCTCATTTTAAGACATGTCCATTAGACATAAACTTTGAAATTTAAGATATTATAATATTACACACAACATAGTTATTTATATAGTACTAACCACATATGGGAACTTTACAAAGAATGAAAGGACAGGTCTGGAACCTAAGGGGCTTAGAATCTAAAAAAATAAGGTAAAAGGAAGGCTACAGAGGAAAGGGAGGAAAATGGAGGTGATGTAGAAAAGGGCAGAATATGTAATTATTACAATTCAACCTAACTGGGCTTGGATACAGCAGGGCATGGGGTCTTGGGTTTGCATCAAAACACATGAAGTATAATAACTAAATTTTATTAGTATACTTAAAACTGGGTTTTTCTTTTTAATCGAAATGAATTTCAAAAACTGCTATCTAAATGCACAAGACAACAAATTTAAGTGTCTTGCCAAAACTGGTACTGCAGACAGAAAGTAAATGTTACCACGCAGTAGGAATCTCACCACTTATTGCTTGTCATTATAGAAGCAATCAGATAACCGGGTTAGTGGAAGCCCCCCCCCCCGCCCCCCATACTTACGATCCAAACCTACAGGTTTCCATTAAATTCAGATTGAATTTTAAACCAGTTTTAAAAAACATCCACTCTTGCTGAAATTTTTAAAATTATTGTCTTTAAATTAAAAAAAAACCCAATTTGTTTTAAAAAGAAATAATTGATTTTGATCCAGGTCAATCTTTAAAACTTTATGCCAGAGTAACTTACTTAGGGAAGCAACTTCCAAATATAGGAGGAATAAAAAGTTCAATAGCAAAAGTTCTAATTTCAACTTTGCCTGGTTAACATCGAGTGCTTCAATGAAAGGCATAAAAAAAACATGTTGGCAAAACAGACAGTCCTTACTGTCAAATGCGCCAAAAGAACAATAAGAGACCTCACTTTTTTGATTAAACAGAGACCATTATTCAGAAAGCTTATTCATTGGACACACGTTTTTCATGACTGTTATTGCCTTGAGGTACCCAAGGCCACAGCCTGATCTTAAACAGAGCTGCCTGTATATAATACCAAGATCCAGACAAAAGAAAGGAAGTGTTGCAGGAATTCAACGTTTAAGTAAATACAGCCCTAAATAAAGTTAGTGGAGTCAATCCCCCTAAAGCAGAATTCTGTGCTACAGAAGCCATCTATGGGTAATGGAACTATATAACCCTCATATTATGTACTTATATAGTGCCATCAGTGTGCATGGTGTTGTACAAAGGACAAGAAGACAGGTCCTTACAATCTAAAATCCAACACAGGAAACAGAGATAGGAAAGCTGGGTAAAAAGGGAAATAATATGCAATTGTTTCACTTACACATGCCTAGGCTTATATTGCCACTTATTTCATAGACTGCCCCTGTCTTTAATATGATATATTACAAATATATGCCATAGTCTAGCAGTTATAAGTAGCCAAACACATATTTGCCTTTTAAGACTCTTGAAAATTGACTGGGTTCAGATGACATGATAACCCACAATGGGTTAAATAAACGGGTCATTGTGTTGTTTGTTGGGATTTTAAAAATCCACAATGGCTTATTTGCCCCAAATCTGCTCACCTACAGAGTTGCACAGCAAGAGTAGTCCAGATCACTGCCGTCGCTCTATTTTTCATGGGTGTAATGGAAAGAATGGTACTAGGAACAGCTGAAATTGGTTATTGAAGTAGCGCCAATGGATGAAATGTGCAAATGAGCAAAATAGCGCTACTGCAGTTTTGAGAACAGCTATTGTGCTCTTAGGTGGGAGGTTTAAAAAGGCTTAAACACCGTAAGTGCATATGGGATACCAGCACACTCAGGCGGAAGGACTACAGCGGGACAGGGGGATAAGTTAACTCACACACAGTAGCTGTAATAAGCTACACACAGTAGCTTATTAGCCCATTCATGTGGTGGGGCATCATGGGGACTATTTAAATAAGCTACTGTGTGCATCTTACTGAACCATCATGGATTAAAGTGATGTCCAAACCCGCCCGAAATGTGTACCTTTCTTTAGACTGAAAAAAGTCCTAAAATGCTGGTGGGGGAATGCTGGGAATTTCTGGACTTTTTTCTTTCCAATCATGCATAGGATTGTACCCTAAATTCTACCACTACCAAGACTGAAGTACGATGGTATCTATCTGGAAACAGACAGATACTCAGGAACAAATATTTGTAACTTTTCTGAGCCTCAGGATATAGCCGTATTTAGTCAGCTATATCTTGACTAAATATATATATTCTTTCAAAGTCCAAACTAGTAGAAAATTATCGGTTAAGTACAAGATGAAAACAAGGTAATAATTTTAGAAAGAAAAAGGTGATTTTTAAAACTGCCAAGCTCATTTGAAAAAATTAAGTGAAGTAGGTTTTCACTGAAGAAAAGCTTAAATCAGCTCATATTTTGCATATACTAATGAAAGTGAAAAGCAATATAATACAAGCTGGGCTTTGAATCCTGAGTTGCTTACAGTTATGAAGAAGTTTGGAACATACAGAATAATCTTCTAAGATAGCAATTTTATGGTCCATGGGAGAGTTCTGTCTCCAAGGGACCATAAAACTGACCCGAGCCTCCTCCAGCCTCCTTCGCTCCCTTTCTGAAAAGCAAGTCTACCAAAATGAACAAACATGGAGGACAGGAAAGCGAGGATCGCCTCCACTGCTCCTTCCAACCTGCCAGCTTCAGCCCATCATGGCATAAGAATCTTGGAAGCCTTCAAATCCCAAGCTTTCAAAAACAAGAAGTCGGCTGGGTAACCAAGGTAATTTTCTACAGAAGTCCTTATTTTAACCAAAAAGCTTAGCTTCCAACATACTGCAATTCTTGAGAATGTAACTGCTTCATCATTGGACCAGAGGTCTTTTTTACCTAGCACTCAGTTGTGACCATTCATATTTCTAGAAAGTCCACAAGCATGCCATGAAGTGAGCCATCCCATTTATCCCCAGCATCTAACAATTAGAAGTTACTGTCTTCTGAACATAGAGGTTCCAATTTTATTTCTTGCAGTTAATAGCAACATGACCTACATGAAATTTTAATTATATTTTATAATTTATTACTTTTGTATATTGCTTAGGGTGCTATGGTTGCAGAACATTCCAGGAACTTAGGCCATAAGCAGTAGCGTGTATGTTTTGCAAGAGGGTGGACAAAAATCAACGTTTTTTTTAAAAAAAATAAAAAATGGTTTTTTTTATTTAAATAGGATTTTTTTAATAAAATGCTTTTTGAGGAAAAATCTATCTAAAATAGTTTCCTATTTAAGATACATTATAGTCCAAAAGTTATTCATCTTGAAATAAGGATTAGTTTTTAATTATGTAGCATGAGGCTGTATATTCATGCAATGTTTAAATTTTTTAGTAAATGAATTCCATTAATCCATTCACAATGTCATGCTCTTCCAGAGGCTTCTGTAAGATTATTGGGCATTTTTTCTATCTAGAAGATATTATCACAGATGCTTGGTTTTACAGTTCTCAAAATTGCAAATTTGTGTCTGCAGAGATCATAATTCCATTGTTCCTTTGCAAATCTATGTACACAGAATCAACCCCTTACTTCTTAAGTGGTAAGTTTTTTTAAAAAAATCAATGAATAGATTGTTGGGAGTGAAATAGATCTGCACAAGAAGCTAAAAATGAAACCTGCATCTGCTTGTAAATATTAAGATTATACCAGCAAGAATGAATCTATGGTAACTCTGAGCTGTGTCAAATATGTATTAAGCTTATAGAGAGGAAGAGTGCACTGGAGGGGGGGGGAAGTCACAAGTTTAAATCAAGTCTTCCTTAGTAGTGATTAAAATCATGATTTAAATCAAATTGATTTCAATCAAATCCACCTTGGTAGTGATTTAAATCATGATTTCAAATTGATTTCAATCAAATCCACCCTGTTTTGCAATGTCCCCAAATTAGTACTTGGGCTGATGTAACTGATATAGTAATGAAGCTGTTCTTTCAGCTTCCTTTCACAAAGTGCAGACTGACTGAACTAGAAACACTGTCTTACAACAATGAATTTTACTTTTGGGATTGTCACAATAGTGTATGACAGTTTTGCTTATGAATGTAGTGCCATGTAGTGCCCTCTACGTGTTTTGGACTACAACTCCTATCAGTTCCAGACAGCATGGCTAATGATCAGGGATTATACAAGTTTAGTCAGAAACATCTGGAGCGGACCAGGTTGTCTACCCCTGATGTAAAATAACAGATAGGTTTCATCAGATTTGCGTAGCAAGGAATGGGCTTTTGTTATATTAAGCCCACACTTTAGGAAAAGTATGCCATTTTACTGAATTTAATTATAGCATAAACTTGACGTTTGGACTATATAGACTCTTAGTCTTATCCAGCATGGCTCTGCTTATGTTCTTATGTCTGAGTTATTCTTTGTATGTTACAGAGTTTTTCTCAATAAACTACATTCTTTACAATCACTGGGTATTCTGATGGCAAGCAAACTGCAACCATTGTATGATAATACAAAAATATACCTACTGAATGCATATCAACTAATGGAATATCAATTCTGTAGTAACTATTTAAAATTGACTGTACTTTTCCAGTTTCCATGTAGTATACAGCACAAGTTAACACAAGCATATCCACCGGACACCAGCCTTTTGCTACTTCGTCATACAAAGGCTCTCAGATACCACAACATAGAAAAAGATCCAGGAATTAAAAGTATAGGTTATTGCCTATCATGTTTCAAGCCACAAAACCTTTGTCATAGAAATGATCTCTAGAAGTAATCTAATCCAAAAGCCTTCAACAAAATCAAATCACTAACATATTGGTCTGCCATAAGCAGTGAGAAGGATATATCATGCCGCAGGTACCCACAGAACAAGAAATAAGTTTAGTAAATCAAAAACAGATGGCTTAAATCAGCCAGCCATTTTAATAAAAGAAAATGAATCCCAAAGGTTTGCTGAAGCATAACAATTTTTCCTTATTTTTCTCTGTTCTTATTACCCTTCTTTGCTGGTGCTCAATGGAGAGTGTTGCATGACGTTGGGTTGAAACATGGTAAGAGAAATGAGATTTCAAGAAACATACCACAAATAACATGTATGACAAAAGTTGACAAATGAGGACTACAGCTATACATGCATATCTATCATCATGGCAATAAGTAGACTGATATATCACAACTTCATTCCTCACTGAAAGATAAGAACAGAAAAATATATGCAAGTGACCCAGGCAAAGAAAATATCACACCATTATCCATATACCACTCAGTAGCACCTATGCCTCTGCTAATAGGACAGTATAAAGTGTGTGGGTGGATAAATGCAGTAGTACAATGATGAATCCATTGCAAAAGAGTATGAGGAGGGGCAAATCATAATTTCCAGGAAAAAAATTGATAACATAGTGAATGAGAATGAATGAATGAAGATGGAAGCAGATATAGTAAATCCTCAAGAAATATTTAGTTATGAGCAAGTTAACGTTGAAAAGAGGAACCATAAGTTGGTTTGGCAGACGAGGTCTGAAATGACTCTTAAGGGTTTATACAGAGGAAGCAGAAGCCCAGTACAGAACCAGATGAAGCTGCAATCAGAATTAAGATGAGAGCAGAGTTGAAAAGTGACAGCTTTACCCCTGCTAGGGTGTAGAGGCAGAAATAAAAACATCATCTGCACAAACAAGAGAGACACTCAGGGGAAAGGAGGAGTGCTTTAGGTGTGACAGTAGGTTCTGGTAAAGATGTATGCTGAGTACTGTTAAAAAGCCAAGGGGAAGAGTAGTTACTGCCAATATTTTATCATACATATTACCAATAAACAAAATAAATAAATATTATGACTGTGAAAGAAACAGAGTTGGCACTAAGGTCAAAGAGAACTGATGCTACCCTGAGGAAAGTAAGAAACCAATACGTAGGAACTACAGAAACCTGAATTGGTATGGGAATGCTAATGACAGAATGCTAATGACAGTCAACTACAAAGTAGTAACAGCACTGAAGTAAAAGGGAAGATTTTGCACAAGGAAATATGAGAATCTTAGAATAAGTATATATGAAGTCGTCAGAGACTGGGAAGAACTACAAACTAGGGTAGGTTCAAAAGATAAGGGTAAGCAAGTAGATAGGGGTATCAAGATGACAGTGGCAGTTAGGCCACATAATGACAAACCGCAGGGGATATTTGGAAGCCATAAATACCAAAAGATAGTGAAATGAGGGGCATACGATGATAAGAAACGGTAATCAAAGCTAAGAAATTTGGTGACTGCCATCGTATGAGAGGAAAGAGGTGCTGGAAACTGAAGGAAGGATGGGCAGAGAGAGGCCGAAACAGAAAATGGGACGTGGGATAGGGAAGCCTATGCCAAGACCCGAATACGGCATGCAGCAAAGGCACTGAGAAATCAAGGGGCTGGAGGTTTAAGGCATCGAGGACTGCAATCTTATGCAAATTTATTTGCAAGGAAGTCTCACGGAACTATAAAGGGCCCACCGAAAAGTAAACACGCGGAGGGCTCACGTTCAAGCTGAGCAGAACCTTATGAGCTCATCCCATACCGTCAAGGTTGCAATCCAACGCGTGTTGCCTTGGGCAATAGAGCATTTCTAAGAGCACAGGATGGCGCTGCGCGAGCACTAGAAAAGTAGGGCCCCTCCGCCTCCTATGCTAGAGAGGATGACTGCGGGGGGTCATTGCCCCCAGAGATTACAACCAAAGGCCGGGGGGCGGGGCGGGCAGTTGGTATTACGGGAGTTACGTGGGCGTGATCGTGTGAACGAGGGTACGAGGGAGGGGAAAAGGGCTGATGAGGCGACCTCCTCGAGTACGTGTGTCGTTTAAGCTATCCGAAGAGCGCAGGCGACGACCTCGCGGACTCTGAGGGGCCCCAGGCCACGGGGGAGGGCGGAGAAGGAAGGAGCCAGGGCCCCCTCAGACGTTATATACCTAAGTGCGTGTGAGGGTAACAGGATAGGCCTCCCCATTACCTTTAAGCGACGACAACACGGGGCTCAAAATCCTCTCACCGGACCGCGCTGCCCGGGGTCTGGAGGGGGGGAGAGGGGGAGGGGAGAGGCGGTGGCGGCCGCCGCGAAGCCAACCACAGCCCCGCCACCGCGCGCGCGCGTACAGGCACACAAACTCAGTCCCCCTGCTCGGTTCCTCGGCGCTGGCCCCGGCCCGCCTGTCGCCCCGCCCACCCCGCACGGACCCCAGGTTACCATTGGTTCCCAGTTCTGGCACTGGCAAAAACTGGCCAATCCTCGCTCGCCTCTCTCACCTATGGCGGGCAGGGCATGTGCGCGAGAGTGTGAGCGGAGGGAAGAAGCGGCAGAGGGAACGCAGCAGAGAGGAGGTCTCGAGCATTCTGATTGGCAGGGATATTAATCGCTACCCGCCTTCCTCTCCTGCTCTCGGAGAGCTCATTGGCTGGAGTGTGTATTAGGGACTCAACCAGCCTTCTTTCTCACGCGCGCGAGTGTGTGTGAAAGAGGCGGGACTAAAAGTCAAGGCTGAGGTTCGGATTCGCGGGGCGATCTCTATGAGCTCGCTCGCGCTCCTGCCTGCGCGCCGACGCAAAGACTTTGCTCAGGCGTTCTCAAGATGGCGCCGCGCAGGAGGTGTCGTTAATGGCTTAACGCGTTTGGGGCTCCGTCGAGCGCTGATTCTGTGAGTAGCTCCGGGAAGGAGTGAGTAGGGGGAGAGGTCCTTGTTCCCTTGAAGGCTGAGGAATCCTGTGGGGTGAAAGATGGGGAGGCCTCTGGTTAGCCGGTGGCGTCGGCGGCAGCTTTGTGTATTAGTGGCGGTGCGGAGTAGGGGTTGAGAGGAATTCTCTAATATGTGAGATAGAAATTAACCAATGCGCGGTGTGGCGGGTGGATGTGAAGTGACTTAGAGTTCTTTCACACGTTACGTGTTCCGTCTCGGTGGGTAGTGGTTTGTTTTGGGTGTGTTGCTGTTGGTGGCAAAGGATAGCAGTTCTTTAAATCATCATCACCTGGTAGACGGCGCAACCCACAGCAAAGTCGAACCGGTGCCACCGCAACGCCCCGTGTGGAAACAGATAAAGGAAGCGAATCCAGTAACGTGTGTTGGGGCTGTAGAATCTGGAAAGAGGAAAGGGCATTAGCTTTAAGGTGCTCCGTGATTGCCGTCGATACGGGAGCCAAAGGGGCCAGCTGCGAATAGGCTCTGCTGTCATAGAAAGTGTTGTTGCTTTGTTTGGGAATAAGCAGGCCTCCAGAACAACAGCAATGCTTTATTGATTTGTTGTTCCTACATTGAGCAGGGGGTTGGACTCAGTGGCCTTATAGGCCCCTTCCAACTCTACTATTCATGATTCTATCTTCCTTCAAGTGATGCCAATACATAAGAAGGGCAAGATGTAAAATTTGCAAGAAATCAATTAATACAGGAGAGATATAGGCTAGGCTGCCATAGAAAGAGTTGTTGCTTTGTTTGGGAATAAGCAGGTCTCCAGAACAACAATGCTTTATTGATCTGTTTCCTTTAAGTGATGCAAAGACATCAGAAGGGGAAGATGTAAAAATTACAATAAATCAATATATACAGGAGGGATAGGATTAGAGCTGGAAAGATTACTAATATCTGGTTTCCTAAGTACTAGAAATTAGACGCCAGTGCACGTAAATGCCGGAAAACATGCATTTCGGCTGCAAAAGCCCTCCTGTGATTTTGGGTCATGTGACCAGGACATCTCTTTCCCACCCCTTGTAATGCCATCAACCTTTTTTGGCACAATAGAGCTGAGAAAATAATAAAATGCTTTTTCTTTATTCAGTTCCTTTATTGCTGTATATAACGTGTGTATGTTTGGATAAATCGGCTTGGTGTCAACCAACTTTTTTTTCTTCAAAGGTTCTAAAGGGATTGCATGAAAAGTCCTTGATAACCTGTCAAACAGGAACCTTTCTACATCAATAAATGAAGGAAAACAAAGAAAATTCCAGCCCTTCTGTAGCTTTGGCAAACCTGGACCATACAAAACCATGTTGGTACTGGGATAAGAAGGACTTGGCTCATACACCATCACAATTAGAAGGACTTGATCCAGCGACCGAGGCACGCTACCGTAGAGAAGGTGCCCGGTTCATATTTGATGTAGGAACCCGCTTAGGACTGTATCCTTTGAGTTCTTGTGTTGCACAATTGATTGGATTTCTTGTACTTGACAGTTGAATTAAGATTGTTCTAGCTTTATACCGAAATCCGAGTAGTGTTTTCAGATTAACCTTTAATTGTGTTTAAAAGTTTATTAGCTAGTAACTATCTGGTCATCTACTTCTGTCGGGTATACTTTAAGGTGGATTCCTGCATTGAGCAAGGGGTTGGACTCGATGGCCTTGTAGGCCCCTTCCAACTCTACTATTCTGTGATTCTATGATTCTATTTTTTCCTCTATTTTAAACCAGAAATTGAACTATTTGAATTAACTTTTTACACTTGCCTTGTAATTTCTAGCAAAGGATTATAGTGATAAACATTTCAGAGCAGGTTATTTGAAAACACTAATGTAACATCTTGCAGAACACTTGACTGATGAAGTGTCAATTTACGCCTCTATTTTTTTAGAGATTCTGGTTGTGTTCGGACGATGACAGCAGGGAAAGGAGCTACACATGTTGTGCATGCAGTTGCCATTTGCATAATTTCCCATGATGCAGCAGAGATTGTCGTGATGTGCTAGCCTGGCGTGGGGTCGAAGCAACTGCCGCTGCACCCAGTACCAGATTTGCACCCCACCCCCTGCTGCATTGCTGGAGATTATGCAAATGATGGGTGTGAGGGGAAGGAACCACAATAGTTCCTTCCCCCTTGTGATAGTCCAAACCAGGTCTCTGTGTTCCTCATTCCTAGTATTTGCAATAATTTTCAGTTATTAATTTCACTGTAGCACAAGGTAGGTTCACATGTATTGGTGCTGTTACAAGAAACATTCAATATCACCAATGTAAAATGCAGCAGCATTAGGTATAAGGTGGAAGTGTAGTTAACTCTTGAGTCCATTCTACACAGAGGTAAGTAAACACATTGAACTGGAGATGGTCAATAATTGTCCTGTATGAATGTGAACACAGTAATTTAAATTAAAATTATTTATTATAGCATTTTTATTCCGTCCTTTAGCCAAAAAGGCTTTCAAGGCGGTTACAAAAATGCTTCTTAAGACAGTCCCTGCCCTCAGGCTTACAATCTAAAAAACATGACACAAAAGGAAAGAGGACTGGGAGGGAAGGAGGGGAAAAAGCAAATTTAGGCACTAGGTTCTTAGTTGGAAAATGGTATCTGTGTATCAGAGCATGGGCTTTGTTTTGTTTCAGAAGAGCTTGTTGAATGGCAAATCTGGGTTTGTCATCCAAATCAATTGGGGGTTGAAAAGCAAACCCAGCCTTTAACTCTAAGAAATTCTATCGTACGTTGCAAGCCACTTACAGCCTGATTGTGTCATTATTTTGAAAAATGGTTTGCTGAGTTCTTTTATTGTAATGCATAGGATTGTAATCTTAGTCTTTATGCCAGTGTCTTATTATTTTATTAATGTATGTTCTTTGTTCATTCATTTTATTACGTATGTAACCATACTATAAAGTTCTCAGGGTGGCTCACAAACAAATACAACAGTAACATGTAATGTATAATAATAAAAACTTTAAACCACCATCATATGCATTTTGATACATTATCCAGATTCATTTGAGATTAAAATTTATACTTGAGTTTAATCTAAGTTTTGTTTACATTCTTAACCTATGATCCAGACATTATGATACGCTGGCAACTGGAATAATATACTTTCATCGATTTTATATGTTCCATTCCTTTAAACAGTTCCCAAGATATGTAAGTACAAATCAGTTGCTTTTGTTTAAAAAGTCATTTATTATTATCAATGTTAATAAAACTGTACCGTCCATCTACATGAAGTTTGACAAACAATAAAAAATATGCCCCTGTACCAAGATGGTTAAAATATAGAAGTAGACAAGATAGGCCTGAGTAAACAGGGAAAGAATATGCAATTATTGTAGTTATATATTCTTAGGATTTGTTGCAGTAGTGTGTGTAGCAGTATGTGTGTAATGCCAAAAGCTTCACAGAAAACTTAGAATTTGGAGTGTTTTAAAGTATTTAGCATTGTTTCAGTTTCACTCAGATGCCAGTAGGTGGGGCAAAGAGATTTCTGTAGGCTGAGAAGCAAGTATCTTGGAAAGATCTGGCTTTTAGAAACACCGTGTTGAACTAGATGGACTTTGGTTTGAGGCAACAAAACATACACAGTTAACAGAGCATGCACTTTGCTACCATAAGATGTAGTGATGGCCATCAATTTTCATGCCTTTAACGGGGTTAGATAAGGAGGAGAAGCCTATCGATGGCTACTAGTCCTGATAGCTATGAGCTACCCCCAGTAGTACAGGCATAAAGCCTATGTACATCATTTGCTGGGGAACGTCGGTGGGAGGATGCTATTGAACTTGTGTCCTGCTTATGGGCTCCTGGTCAACAGCTGTTTGGCCATTGTGTGAACAGAATGCTGGGCTAGATGGACCCTTGGTCTGATCCAGCATGGCTCCTCTAATGTTCTTATGATCTGGCTGAAGTATTTTTTTGGCAGCTTTCCAAAATACTGGTGATGATTAACATTTTCTGGTGAGTTTTCAGCATACGTTGGAAATGTATACTTTCCTTTTTATGAACGGACATGTATACTTTCCTTTGCATAAGCGGATAACCTATTTTTCTTAACATAAGTCAAATGTTCTTTTTTTAAAATTGTAAACCTAGACAGTTTTCTACAGGCATTTCTGATGTTGTTTTTAAATAGGTGACTGGAGCTTGCTGTCTCTTCCTAGCAGGGAAAGTTGAAGAAACACCCAAAAAATGTAAAGATATCATCAAAACAGCTCGTAATTTACTAAATGATGTGCAGTTTGGACAGTTTGGAGATGATCCAAAGGTAAACTGACGTGCGCTAATGTTTCTTTTGCTTAAATTGTCATGGTGCAACCCTGATACCATTGTCTGTAGTTGTTTAGCACATGATATCAGTGGTGGTCTTGGTATAAAATAGCTTAAACAAGCAGTAAGTCTAAACTAGAAGAAGACTTGGATTATTTTGTATAAAATATTGACAAGTTATTTCAGTATTTAACAACTGAAAGACATTTCAGTGGTTGGGTTCATTTAGATAGTTTTTTCGCCATATGTTGTTTTGAAAGGCAAAATGTATATTGCAGTGCTTGTGTGTTGTTCTCCTGTTGCATTTGCCTGTCTTTTCAGCAAAGAAATAATCCACTGCACAGGGGAAGCAGTGAAACTGGCCACACAGAGTGCAGCCATATGCATACAGTAAGCAAATTGGAAAAAAAATAAACTTTTGTCACTTATTTCTTTGTTATAGTAATTATAGGCATTTTCTTATCCTCAAAGTCTTCAGACAACTTAGTCACAAAGGTACTCTTTACAAAAGGTAATCTTTACAAAATTAACATATCCTAGAAAGCCGTGCAGGTTCACATGGACCAGATATTTCATTGGCATGTTTCTACATAGTTTGCTAAACAAGGTATGTGTCGCTAGACTGTTCTGCCACATTGTCTTTCAATAGCTCTGGATGACTGGAAGCATCTGAACACTTTGTTAGCAGTTCTTGTAAAAATTGCTGTAGACCCAAAGCTTCAGCTAGGCTTTATGCATTCAGATAACCATCAGGAGAAGATTAAAATATGTTCTTGACCCCTTTTTGGTGAGATGGTGACTCCTGAGGAAATGTTCCATCCAATTCCACTGGAATTCTGTTATAGGCTAAGAAGCTCCTGTCAGTTTGTTGGGGTAGAACCACAAGTAATGATAAACTGAAAGAACCTGTCCAGATAAGCTTGCAGAAACCATAAAGTAGACTTTATCAACATCCAAATTATGATTTCACCATGGAAATTTTAATTTGGATTTTGGAAGTCATTCTTGAAGTAACTGAAAGCAAACACCTCTATTTCTTTCCTAGAAATTAGCATTTCACTGCACATCTGTGTAGTTTCACTCTTTCCCCAGAACTGGCAGCAGTATTATGCAGTCCCTAACCCTCCACCTCAACCCAAAATGTGGTTTTACAGCAGGGATAAGCAATTGGATTTGTTATTGGGTTAATTTGTGGAGGTTGTGTTGGACAGTGTGTTAGGTTGCCGGGAAAGCAACCGCCTCACTGCCACCAGTATTTGTAGCCCATATCTCATCTCTCTTCTCTCCCTATACTTTCCCCACTAGGCTGGAGACACATCGGACTTAACTATAACTATAGTTCTTTGTCCTACTAGCTTTTTAGGCCACAGGGACACCAAGTGTAGGATATGGAGAGGAAACTGAGAGGTTCTGGTCATCCACTGGTGAGCTAGGAAGAAATTACTCTTGCTGAATATGTTGTACAACCACAAAAATACAGGTCCTTATCTGCACTTAGATTTATTTAGATAGTAAGAGAAGTGTCAGTTTTTTGGGGGGAAAATAGTTGAGGTTACTTCACACAAGCCTAACATTCTAGAAGTAAATAACCCTAGATACAGCATCCCTTGGCATTATTGTTTAATGTCATCTAGAACTTTTGTGACATAAAAACAGAGTAGCTGACATTTTGGAGTAATATAGTCTTTGCTCTCTTTTGATATTTAGGAAGAAGTTATGGTTTTAGAGAGGATCTTACTGCAGACAATAAAATTCGACTTACAAGTGGAGCACCCTTACCAGTTCCTGCTTAAATATGCTAAGCAACTTAAAGGTATGGAATTGGTATTTGATTGTCCATTTTTGTCGCCATCTAAACCAATTAAACCTGCAGGGTAGCTGTTTGTTGGAGAAGAAGCAAGGCCCTGAATCCACTAACTTCTGATCAGCTGATTGACTGTAATCATTTCAGAGGGGCTTTGAATATACAATCTGTTGAATCAAAAACTAGATGCATATACTTCAGCAAACAGTTGCCCATCCCACTGGAGACACGTGTAGTTTTCTTACCTACATTGGGGCAAGCATGTAAAACTGCATTATTCAGACGTCTCCTGAGTGTGTAGCTTACAAAGACGCATAGAGTTTGTAGAACTGCAATCCAGGGCATGTGTCTGAGTAAGCCCTGTTGAGAGATGACCAGAATGTTTGACGGACCTTTTAATATTTTATGTATTTTATTGTTTTAAGCCACCTTGTGAGGGCCTCTGCCCTGAAAGGTGGCCAAGAAATGTTTTCAATAAATAAATAAAAATTTCTCACCAACCCAAAAAATGTAGTTGCCAGCACCCTGCCTACCAAGCCCTCTCCATCAGCCATTTCCTTGGGAAAGGCCAGCTGAGGAGAAAAAAGTGCACTCTATTGGGCTCTACCCCTAAAGTCACATGAAGCACCTTTTGGAAGCAGAGCCTAAAGGTGCTTGCCTTTGCCTGATTTTCCCCAAGGGAATGGGTGGAGCTCCCATCCCTGCAGGCTGCCTTTCTGGCTCCAGAGTAGGAAAGGCCAGTGAAGAAATGGGGGCTCTATTCCCTGATTTTGCAGGTGCCAAACAACGCCCAGCCTTCCTCCCAAATTTTGGATGTACAACTCCCCAGATGATCTCCGCCCACCTCTCCAGCTTCAAAGCAGGGAGGAAGCCTGACCACTCATCAGACTTGCTAGTGGGAATTGTCTACTTCACCATGGCAAGCAAATGTGTTGAAGTGTGCCCGTTGAACTTGGTGGGACTTTTGAATAAACATGCATAGAAGTGTTTACACATCTGATAACTACAAAGCTGTTTATCGTCTTAATAGAGCAATTTGTTTTTGTCCGTCTCAATAGGTGATAAGAACAAAATTCAAAAACTGGTTCAAATGGCATGGACATTTGTAAATGACAGGTAAAAAGCTCTGATAAAAAAAAATGTTACATTTTATACTTGAGATTCTAGTCACTTTTTTGTCTGCAGTATTTCAAAAGGATTTTTTAAAAAAATAATTATTCAGATTCATTTGCACCCTACCTCACATCCTTGGCCAAAATTTGATTAAGTGCTTTGGAATTTGGCTACCATTATGTATCACAGTGGACAATGCATGGAAGAGGAACATGAAACAGGAGTGCTCAAATCAGTGCCTGGACTAATGGACTAGAAGAGGGAAATAAATTTAACCTCAACCTAGACAAGATGAAGGTACTAAATCTCTAAACATTCCATGCTGATGCCAATGAAGCTTTTTCTTGTGACACTGAAGACAACTTATTCCATTGTAATTCCATACCACAATGGACACAATGGATCCCACTGACTTTGAGTGTTGCCGAGATGACAGGTACATTTGGTAACTTCTGAAACGGGAGCAAATTCTTCAATTTGTTTTGTATCTCTAATATGACACAAAGACAGCAAAATGTGAGTTTTGTATTACTGCTGTAGTGTAATAGATTAATGAAAATAAGGTTGTTCATAATGACTAATCAGCCTCATACAGTTTTGATATGAGGATGTTTGATCTGTTTAACATTGAGTTAATTTATTTATTGATCTGTCTCAATTAACATTGAGTTAATTTATTTGCTACATTATTATGTCATCTTTCTGCTAAATCATTCGAGGTGGTTCATCCATAATAACTGCTAAATAATAACATGCAAATGTCTAGTGAGACTCTCTGTCCTATTGCGTATTCTGATTTGTTTTTCTAGTCTGTGCACTACATTGTCCCTACAATGGGAGCCTGAGATTATAGCAGTTGCAGTTATGTATCTGGCTGGCCGTTTGTGCAAGTTTGAGATTCAGGAATGGACATCAAAGCCAATGTACAGAAGATGGTGGGAGCAGTTTGTGCAAGATGTACCTGTCGATGTCCTGGAAGGTACTGGAAATATTTGCTGGTGCTCACAAAGTTGTCTAATGCAAAACTGAGAATACAATGCAGTAGTTTTGAACTTGTTGACTTCTTGAAAATGCTTTGGTACCATTGTGAACACAACTTTCGAACGATTCTTATTCTTTAGCTATTCATTTCTATGCTTCACATGGTCTATCATTCTTTTTTTTTCCTTTTTAAAAGACATCTGTCATCAGATCTTAGATCTGTACTCACAAGGGAAGCAGCAAATGCCTCATCATACCCCACATCAGCTACAGCAGCCTCCTTCGCTTCAATCCACACCTCCTGTGCTTCCACCCCAGCAGTCTCAAAGTTCAGAGCAGTCACAACCGCAACAGCCAAAAGAGTCTCAACCAGCAGGACAGCAGCAACAGCAGCAGCAGCCACAAGCTCAACAGTCCAAAAAACCATCTCCTCAGTCGAGTCCTCCCCGGCAGGCAAAACGACCAGCGGTAAGAATAACAGAAATAATATCTTACCTTGCAAAGCACAGTGGACATTTTAACCCATACTTTTACCGGAATAACTTCATTTACTACTTACAAAAACACTTGCTATACTAGGTTTTATACGTGGATTTTAAAAAGAGCTGTCTGCATCCTAAGAAATTATAACATCAAATAACTGTGTATTTCCTTCCCAAGGATAGAGTATATGAAGCGACCATTTGTCAAATTGTTCCAAGAAACCTGACAATTGAAATAGAGGAAGGCAATTTGTGCAGTTAATTTATTGGGTCTTGGTATTTTATTGTTAATTGTTAGCTGTTTCAATTTTGGGAAGATTTTATATTATCTTTTATTTGGCTGTTGGGCAATGCAAGGTGTTCCTAAGGTAAAAATGTTTCTGGGGTAGGAATAAAGATTATATTGGAATAATTTAAAGGACACTAGGTTCCTTGCCCAATTGATACTGTTGTTTAATTTTAAAGGATCATATGCAGATCTCTTGCCCAATTAAGAAGCTGATATGTCTAGCTTAAGCTCCTAGGACATGGCTTGACTTTGACATCGGAAAGTACTAAACCACAAGAAACAACTGGGTAGAAGGAGTTCACTTTACTTTCTATTAATAAGAAAGACAAC
The DNA here is from genome assembly GCA_029215795.1 of Anniella stebbinsi. Taxonomy (NCBI): domain Eukaryota; kingdom Metazoa; phylum Chordata; class Lepidosauria; order Squamata; family Anniellidae; genus Anniella; species Anniella stebbinsi. The sequence continues at coordinate 353,216,281 of JARDYH010000001.1, forward strand.
ATTACACTTACACACACCACATACCCAATGGAAAGGCAGAAAAGGAGATCAAGAGAAAGAATAGAACGGGTCCCCAACGCAGCAACGATTGGTACCTTGCCACCCGCAGGGACTTCCAGTGGCACCCTCAATGCTCTCCACTGCCCCCTTTGAAAAAAAAAATTAAAATAACGTTGGGGATTGTGAGGGCAGTCTTCTGTCTCTCCCTTGCTAGCCTCTGGTCATGCTCTTTATCTCCTTCTCCCTCTTTGCTTTGCTATTTCCCCCTCCCAGCCTCTGGGCTCACTATTTCTCTCCCTGCCCCATGTCTTTAGCTCACTTTTGACTACCCAAGCATTCCATGGCAGCCATTCTATGACTAGCTGCATCCTATGTGGGAGCCATTTTGTGGTGGTGCCCACAACAGTTCCTCAAATTCCCCAAAATATTGGGGACCCCGGTATAGAACATACATTACCAAAACAGCTTTCGACTAGCAGAGGTTATCCCCTGGTGGCAGCAAACCCAGCCAGTATCTTCCCTTTACTTTTATAGTTTTACACTTGAACGTTCGATGTGTGATGTGATTGCTTACTGTACTTTGATTGGCTGCTGTACTCTCTTAATCCTGCCTCTTCATATTTATTCATATGTGCAAATGTCACCACAGTTCTATAGCAAAGCAAGTTCTATAGCAATGTCCCGGGGACATGAAGCTTTTCGAGCAAAACATTTTCTCGTAATGTTCTCTTTTTCTCAGGCCAAGCTTCCTGCCAGTAATAAGTCAAAACAGAACTTTGGTTCAGACAGCCTTGTTGGCTGTGCCTTTGTGATATGCCTGATATGACCATTGCCTTGAAATTGCCTACAGGCTATGAAATAGGAATGAAATAAATGAATGAATCAGGGGTCAGAACATAGGCGTGCACAGGGGGTGTGCTGGATGTTCCCAGGCACACTTTAATGCCTCGCTGTGCATGCTCCTTAGCCAGGCGGGCACCTCATAGACACTCCCTGCTTGGCTCCTTCTTCCTGCTGTATGAAGGGACAGAGTCAAGCAGCGATTCTGGGAGGCACGCCATGTTCAGATCGCTTCTTAATGTCCTTTATGAAGCAGTATACAATAAATGTTTGCCTTTTCAAAAAACATTCCTTGAGTGCGTACCCTAATGAAATGTGCTATGCATGCCTATAGATCAGCATGAAAAGCTGGAAGCCCTTGGCTACCTCACCATTTTTATTGGCGATATTGAAGTCTTATGAAGAGTGTTGGTGCTGCTAAGTTATCATTTATTTAAAGCATTTAGATCCCACTACTAGTGTGATTTGGTTGTTTGATTTGTACACTTTTTCCCTCATTACCAGGCTGCATCACCAAAGGATGAAACCAAAACTGCAGGTAAAATATGTAATTTTCCTTTGGTTTTATAATGATTTATTTTGTGAGATAAAAATATACTTCATTTAAAGTATATTTATCCTGTTTCTCACCTCAAAAAATGTTCCCGGAGCAGTTTAAAATCAGTCAGTACATGAGACAGTCTCTGCCTGCAAGCTCACAACCTACAATAGACATGACTCACAAGGAAAGTGAATGGGGAGGGAAGAGGAAAAAAGCAAGTAGAATTTCAGCAGGGCTGGTGAAGTGACCATGAACACCCTCTCAACTCCAGGTGTGTGTGTTTGTGGTGGGACAGCCTAATTGGAGCAAGCCCTGATTTCCCCCTTGCCTGCTCTTGTCTCCCTCCTTCTTTCCCACAGGGCAGATGTGAGTTATTTACAATACACTCCATGCATATCTATTCAAAAGCAAGCCCCACTGAGCCTTAAACTCTACAATTCTATTGTTACTTTTAGTCTGAAGTAACTTTATTTGATTGCTACATTTTTTGCTCTGTCAATTGCAGCAATGCCTCTAAATTGTGTTCTCTTTTCAGAGGCACCTCCGTCTAAGATTGCTAAAATTGAGGCTTCTCACCCACCAGCACCCCCTGTGCATCCGCCACCAGGTAAGTTCTATTGGGAGCTAGAAAATATAATCTAATTGACCGTAGTCTTCAGTTTAATGTGGTTTTCTCTGAAACTATAAATACATTCTTATAAGCATCCCTGAAGTCCTCCTCCCTGAAGGTTACTGGGGAGGCGAGTCCCTGCTGTTCTCTCTAATCAGAAAGAACAGCAGGGAGCTCCATCGCATTAGCTTCCTTGCCAATGTGGGGAGGCACAGGGCAGGCAGACCCACCCCGGCCAAGGAGTTTCCAGCCAGTACCTTAGTGGGGATAGCTTTGCCTGCCCCGCGTCCTTTCCAGTGAGAAGCTGTTCCCTTTCTGAAGCACTGGCTGGGGATCAGATGTCATTTGGCCTACAGGGCATTGGGTTGGGTGGATCATCTAGTGCACCCATCAGTCCCAAAGAATACATCCTCCTTGAGCCCCAGATCCAGATGGCTGTTGCCACAAAATACATGCAGAGATTGGGCATTTCACACAGTTAAATATTCATGTGTTGGTAGGACACATACATACCTGGGGATTGGGAAATGTTGCCTCATATGTTTTGAGTGGGCCAGAAGAGCACCAGGTGGAGCAGTGACTGGCGGTGAGGGGTTGTCATGGACAGGCCATTTTCTGGTCGGGGTTAGTATCACGGCCCTGCAGGGGTGGCGGACCGATTAAGATGGTCCGCCCTCGAAGGCTGATGGATCCTCTTGGATTCCAGAAAGCCTTAGAGGGTGCTATGGCTGGTATCATCGACGATCCTGTAGAAGCCCTGGTTAACAGATGGAATCAAGATCTAACTAGGGCTATCGACACGATCGCCCCCAAACGTCCTCTCCGACCCGCTTCTAATCGGGCACCTTGGTATACTGAAGATCCCAGGGAGTTGAAGCGGGAAGAACGACAACTGGAGTGCTGATGGCGGAAAACTCAACTTGTATCTGACAAGACACATCATAGAGAACATCTCCGTTCCTATGGGGTGGCAGTACATGCAGCAAAGAAAGCTTCTTCTCTGCACACATTACGTCTGCGAACTCTCATCCAGCAGAACTGTTCAGGGTGGTGAGGGGTTTAACACAGATACCTTCCCCCCTGAACCCACCTCGATGCAGAGGTTGAGGTGGGTTAGAAATAAATAAATTTATTATTATTATTATTATTATTATTATTATTATTATCATTATTGGAGGACAGAGCTCTGTGTGCCCAATGGCCAGTGTTGAAGTAAGATTCAGCTGCCATGTGGAATATTGCAAAAGAAGAGAGAAACATGTCCTCAAGATGCAAAAGGAACGAATCATTAGAGGCGTTTTATTGCTAGAGGAAAATCTGCAGACATCTTCTAACAACCCCTTGAAGAAGGTCTTTAATAGGACACAAGCCGAAACACGTTGGGCTACATACAAATAATCCTTTTGCATCCTGAGGCCTTGTTTCGCTCTTCTTTTGCTTTGACTTGGATGCTTTCCTCATTTTGGTTTTGGTTTTTCCTCATGTGGAATATTGGAAAGAGGTGGTGAAGTGATCTTGTCCTTCCCCTTTGCTTAGCAAAACGATTTGGGCCAATCCTGCAAATACACTTAAAAATGACTTAAAAGGCAATTCAGGTTTCTGTTCAGAGTTTGATTGCCTTAAGCAGGAACTTTGCCTTTGTCAAATAGAACTTGCATCTGTTCAACATCTTTCCGTTCCTTTGACATGTTAGTTGTCCTTCTCCTGACCCTGAGATAGGACTTAAATAATTTATAGTACAGCTGCACAGTCTTAATATTGACTGGTCTGAAATGGGGCTGCAAGAGACTTCCAACCGTAAGCGCTACATTCTCAGTATGTTTTTTGTTTTGGAACAAAAACACAAGGAAATACAATGCAGACGGTGTTAATAGTTTTCTTT